>JALAZF010000083.1:15630000-16996851 GCA_022829125.1 Lathyrus tuberosus
ATTGCATATCATTTGCATCTTTGCATGATTCATTACATATGCCTGTTTGTCCAACAACTCATATCCACCTGTCTTTATCTTCCAGCGTCATCTGTCAGCCGTCAAACTGATTCCTTGACACCGATACTAGACTAGAGCTAACTGTAGACGCATAATGTCAGAGCAAGATGCACACAATGCTGAGATCCGAATGGAGATCGACGACCTTAAGTCAAGCATGACTAAACTCACTGAGATGCTTCAAGTTTTGATTGCTAGGGGGGAGCAAACCCAAAGGACTGTCATCCAGGAGGTTTCAAAAGATGATCCTCAGCCTGTTCAGGTGCCACCTTCAACTTAGCCAGAGTTTGGTTTACCTCCCAACTATTCTCCACCTCTTGCATCTACTGCTTTGATTGGTCAGACTGCCAGACCGACATTTCAAGCTCCTATTTTTTCCGAGCCTCAACCTATAGTTCAGACTACTCGAGCTCCTTTTGAGAACCCTCTCTATGAGTACAACACTGTCATTGCTCAGGGTGACGACCGTGAAGACTTTGTTGAACCTGAAGTTGTCCGATAGCAGTTTCAGACCATCAACAAAAGACTTAAAGCCATGGAGGGAAATGACTTCTTTAGTGTGGACGCAGACAACATGTGCCTGGTTTCTGACTTTTTTATGCCTGCTAAATTCAAGACTCCCGAGTTTGTGAAGTACAAAGGTCATTCTTGCCCAAAAGCTCATCTGGTCATGTATTCCCGAAAGATGGCTGCTTATACCAAGAATCAGAAGTTGCTTCTCCACTGTTTTCAAGATAGTATGAGTGGAACTTCTCTCAAATGGTATATGAATCTTGAACAGAATAGTATCCACTGCTTCCAAGACCTTGCAAATGCCTTCATGAAGCAATATAAGTATAACCTCAACATGGCTCCTGACCGCCGTCAACTTCAAAATATGTCTCAGAATGAGAAAGAGTCTTTCAAGGAATATGCTCAGCGGTGGAGAGAGTTGGCTTCCCAAGTTGAACCTCCTCTGACCGAGAAGGAATTGACTGGAATGTTTATGGACACCTTGTCTCCATTCTACTGGGAGAAGATGATTGGTAGTGTTTCCTCCAATTTCACTGATTTGGTTACTATTGGTCAAAGACTCGAGGAAGGACTCAAGAGAGGGAAAGTATCCAAAGCTGCTGAATCTTCTAATGGTGCAAAGAAATCCTATGGGAACTTTCAGAAGAAGAGAGAAGACTATACCAATGTTGTCATGACTGAAGTGAGAAGGCTTCGTCCCCAACCTCAGTATGCTGATCATCCTGTTGTTGCTACTGTTACTCCCGTGGTTACTGCTCTACGACTACCTCAAGCTCCTCAACGTCCAGCTGTTGGACAGAATCAGTACCATAATAGGAATCATTTTGATCCTATTCCAATGACGTACACGGAACTTTATCCAGGTCTGGTTCATAAAGGGTTGATTACTACTAAGGCTTTACCACCTCCTCCGAATCCACTTCCACCCAGATTCAGATCTGATCTCCACTGTACATTCCATGAAGGTGTCGTTGGCCACGATCTGGAAAATTTCTATGCACTAAAGGCTAGAGTGCGTGACTTGATTAAGGTCGAAATCCTTAACTTTCGTGACACCAATCCTAATGTCAAGAACAATCCTTTGCCAGAGCACGCTAAGTGAAGCTTCAGTTGACTTCTGCGTTTCATGCAGGATAACTCATCTTTGTTTCTGATTAGTCACTAGGCCATGTTTCTTGCTGTTTGCATTTTCCTTCATTTTGTACTAGCTATTTGCATTCGAATTGTGTTTGTACTTTCGTAATTAATAAAATGAGCATTGTAACTTTTGATTCAATTCATTTTGTCCATTATTTACATCTTTATGCTTTCTTCTACAAAAAAAAAAAATATTTTATCTCTTGTCCACTTTCTTTTTGATTATGCAAAGATTGGAGGGAGGATGACGAAAACGAAATACCCATAACTGTTGTCGGTATGCTTTTAAATCAAAACTTTGCTGACAATGTAAGGCATTGTTTCAATCCCCCAAACACTGGAGAAATAAGAAAGTTGACCCCTCGTCAACCCTGTTGAACCTTGAAGTAGGAGTTTCTATCCTTTACAAATAAAAACCCGCAATCTTAGCCTTGGGATAGGTAGTTCTCAGTTAACTTGATTGTGCATTCAAATACAAGAGTTTCATGCACGACACCTTTCACATAAAGGTTACATTCTCAAGTTTTCCTTCGCGCACAACAAGCAAGTGTCGAAGATGTCTTTCAAGTCAAGCACCAATGATGGTTCACTGTAATCATTAAGCCAGACAGTCCCAAACTTTCAACTCTTCTAAATTAAATGAATAAATGTTGTACAAGTTGTTCCCAAAGTAATAAATGAAGAAGGATCGTCAAGAAATCCTTACTCAAAGAATGAGCCGAGTCCCTTTCGAGGCAAAAGCTAAGAAAGATGGGAAGCTTATGACCTTACCATATACAAATAAAAATAAGAACAAGCTTGTACGACAACCAAATGTTCTAAGGAAGCAGTGAATGCCATCTTAAGTCCATTGACTTTTGAACCATCATCATTATCATCAGTACAATTCCTAACCTCTTGGAAACTTGAGTGCATAGTCTGAGTTAACCGAGCATAGGACTGGATATCATCATGAAGATTGGGTGGGTACAAATAAACTTTGAGCCTTTATCCTTTGTTTCTTAAACCGTGAACCAAACCACGTTATAACCCTCAAAAGACCTAACTGAAGCAAGATTATTTTGAAAGCATACTACAGTAAGGTTGCATAAACTGACTCCTAAAGATCTTTGCAGATCATTTGCTTTGGCATTACACCTTTTGCTTTACTTTCACTTTGATGTCTTGAACCGCCGTGTTCTGACTAATGACTCATATACTTTGTATTTTTCAAAAAAGTAATGTTGATTTCAAAAGTTGCATGAACTTTGCATTTACTATGTTTGTATGAACACTTTTGTTTACAAACTGACTTCCTCTTAAGGAATTTTCAAACATTTGAGAAACTTGGTCGGTGATCCAATCAGGGGCAAGTTCTTTCCATAATCCTGTTGAAGAATCAGTTCAAGATTCGTGGTTCAGTGCATGTCCTTCTCAGGGTTGGTTTGTCCAGATTTTTTTTTCTTTTCAAGACTCAGACTGGGGCAAGTCTTCCAAGTGCACAGTAATTCAGTCATTTCAGAATTAGACCAGCTGAAGCAATGACCAACTCATCTACAGTAGTCAGCTAATCTGGGGCAATTTACTCGAAGAATCCTCAAGCAACTCTTCATCTTTCCTACAGGGATCATCAACTTGATACAATTTATCAGTGTGGTAGAGAATTGTGTTCAGTAGCATCTTTAGTCCCTAAGCAGAATGACGATGACATCCGTGTTGAGGAATCAATCTTACAATCTTTTCTTCTCCACAAAAGAGTTGAGCCACGTCGTCAACATCAGCATTTACATTTGCATTTTATCGTATAATTCATATATATATATATATATATTCATAGCAAGAGTGTCATCCTCATTTGCATTCATTTGCATTCTTCATAGACTGTGTTGTTATCCACGTCTTACCTTATGGTCAAAGTCCAACTCACTTGGCACCTCTCAAACAGATGTTGTTATACCTATCTGATGCTCTTCTGGATATGTATTTTTTTCTGATGTTCTTCCAGAACTCCTTTGTGTCTATCTGATGTTCTTCCAGATACGACTTTGTTTCTGATGTTCTTCCAGAAACTCCTTTGTACTTATCTGATGCTCTTCCGGATATGTACTTTTGTTCTGATGTTCTTCCGAAACTCTTTTGTGTCTATCTGACGTTCTTCCATATACGACTTTGCGTCTGACATTTTTCCAGACATTCCTATTGATTCTGATGCTTTTTCGGAATCTATCCGATGTTTTTTCGGATATATCTCTTCCTGAGTTGTTTCACCAGATCGAGTCTTTTGTTTTGATGTTCTTCCAGAACTTATCTGATGCTTTTCCAGATATTCGCTTTGTTTATTCTGATGCTTTTCTGGAATGGCATTGCTTTTACCATCCGATGTTCTTCCGGATATGTATTTTTTTCTGATGTTCTTCCTGAACTCCCTTTGTGTCTATTTGATGCTCTTCCAGATATGACTTCTTCCGAATATGTGACTTTATTCTGATGCTTTTCTAGAACCCCGTTTGTGTCTATCTGATGCTCTTCCGGATATGACCTTTCTCATCCGATGTTCTTCCGGATATGTATTTTGTTCTGATGTTCTTCCAGAACTCTTTTGTGTCTGTCTGATGTTCTTCCTGATATGACCTTGTTTATCTGATGTTTTTCCAGATATGATGTTGCTTATCTAACGTTTTTCCAGATATGTCTTCAAAACCTTTTCCCGTACATTTAATGCTTTTCTAAATGTTTCGGATGTATCTTCAGAATATTCGTCTTCATCTAATGCTCTTCTAGATGTCTTCAATTTATTTTTTACTATAGTTAACAGTTGTTGATTGTTCTCAAGTCTGTTTCCATTCTTCATCCAATGTTTTTCTAGATGTGTCCCGGAGTTTATTCGATGTTCTTCCGAATATCTCTGATGTTGTTGCGGAGTTTATTCGATGCCAATCCGAATGTCTCTGATGCATTCCAAAGTTCATTCAATGCTCTCCTGAATGTTTTTTATGATTGTTGTTGTACTTTCCAGAGTTTTGTTCAATGCATTTCGAACAAAATCTCTGATGACTATAACCCATTTACATATACACCTTTCCCTTATGGCATCTTTTCCGTCATAGATCCTTGTCTTGCATCCATTCCATATCATCTCATATCATAAGCATTTGGTGGCATCTTAAGGCCAAAAATTGCGCATGTTTGTATTTAAGTCTCTCCTATCTCGTCGAGACAAAGATTTCAATCTTCATATCTCCAGATAGAAGAAACTTAAATAGGGACATCTGTCATACCTTAATTTTTGACCATAAGATTCCACTCCATTTGTGCATCATTGATACAGCATATCATGCATTTCATCTCGCATATTGCTTAAAATATCAGTCGGAATAATTTCTCAGATTTACAGACAGACTAGTCAAAGTGAATTTCAGCGGTGCATAAAATCAGTGAACTAAAAAAATTCAAAATCGAGCTCGCAGACCTTAATTATATTAATCTACGATTTACGTAGTCTAACCTGGCGTGCTCGTTTTATTTTTCGACTATTTTTCAATCGCATTTTGATCAGTTTGAGCATTTTAATTGGTCAACATTTATTTTAAAATCTGACCAAACGCGGTATTTTTCTGAGTCGTATATTTCGTACTGATCATTTTAGTGTACTTGGTTTATTTTTTCGAACACTTGAGCGTCCGATTTTTATTTATTTGGAGTCCGTTTATTTTTACATTTTTTTTAACTAATATTGTTTAGAATAAATAAATAGGATAATTAGTATTTTATTTTATTTTAATTTTAAATATTTATTTTTATTTTTATTTTAGATTTAACTAATAGTGTTAAGAATAAATAAATAGACTAATTAGTAATTTATTTTAATTTTATTTTAAATATTTATTTTTATTTTAGATTTAACTAATATTATTTAAAATAAATAAATAGAATTTTTAGTTTTTATCTTAAATTTATTTTAATTAATTAAATTATTTAAATTTTATTTAATTTTAATATTATTTTATTAAAACCTCAAAATAAATATTAAAAACATTATTAAAAATTAAAAATTAACCCTAATTTAGTCCCTATATATACATAAGTTACGTTGTTGTAAAGGGAACCGGAAAAAAAAGAAAAATTGCATTAGCGGCTACCTCGAGAAAGATTCGCCGGTACACTTCTAAATAATATATATACATAAGTTACATTGTTCAGCTTATATATAATTTGCATACACACAATTTTCATATATATAATATGTTTGGATTGTAGTTTTTCATATATAATATGTTTGGGTTATACCGCGGCTTTGTTTTCGATTCGTTTCCGCCGCCATTGTTTCTTCAATGAGTATGCATTACTGTTACTAACATATACAATCACTGCGCGTAGGATTTATGATGACCTGCATTTCGTCGCAATTTTACTAATGTTTTACTAAAATATATACCATTTTGTTTTACTGATACAAGTATATATTATAATATATAAACAAGTTTTGTTTCACTCATACTTTACATATATTATAATATATGAAGAAATTTTGTTTTAGTATATATATGTAACACGTTTTTTCTATATAGTATATATATGTAACACGTTTTTACAATACAATATAAAGAAATTTTGTATCATTATATATAACTAACCTTGTTTTAATATATATATATATATATATATATATATATATATATATATATATATATGTGTGTTTTGTTAATTCAATTTTTCTTTTTATTATTAAAATTATTCAGATTGAATGATGTCGATACACTGTTTGTATATTAGTGTGCAAGATGCGTAACATTTATTTTGATTCGATCTGGTTGCGATGATCACATTCTTGCAGTAGCAACATTGTTGTTTTTTAAAATTCCTCTTTCTTTACGCTTCTTTTTGATAAATTTAGATCCGCACGATTTGGATCCATTGCGATGATCACGTTGAGTGTAGCAAACTATTGATCGATCTTATTGGTTTATGAACGGTTCTATGATTGGTTATTGTTGTATTTCGATTTTTACACACATCCGACGATTTAGCGTATTGACAATTTATTTTTTTGCGCTTACCGATTCGCATCTCGATTTGCAATTTATGATTTTTTAATACCATGTTATTTCTTGATCCGATTTACGACGAACGCTTACGCGGTAGTAATTTGCCTTTTTTCAATCTGTGCTAGTTTTTTATCCAACATCGTTATGATTAGATCCGATTAAATTTCTCTTTGTATCTTTTCATGCCTTTGCGGTCCAATTCGCACCTTTCGCATTGTCATTTGTATCAATTATTTCTTACTATCAATTCACAATCATATCAAACAATTTTTTAAAAATATCAAACTAATTCTTGATTTAATCAAGCCCTTTTTTAAACCCTGTAAGTCGATTGTTTCTACGATCGTCATCAACTAAACCTAACACATTCTTGATTCATATATCAAGCCATACCCCAACTTTTAAGTCGACTGCTTTTTAGCATCGCCATCAACCTCATGCCAATACTTTATCTCTTACCTTGATTACAGTTTCGTTTACTAGGAGCACCCTTAGGGACTAGGATTCAACCTAACTTTTTCGCAAAACTCTTGATCCAACGTCAAGTGGCTGATTATCTCGTAAGTCGGTTGCCTTTAGCAATCGCCATCACACAATTCAAACCTTGATCTTTTATCGAGTATTTTTCTCTTAAAACTAAAATCTCTTTTCTCAAAAATAATTAAAAAAACTTTAATCATATCTAACCTCTTTTCAAACTCTAAAAAACATTCAACACATCTCAAACCTTTTGGCCTTCGGTTTTTTCCGTTGAAAGTTTTCAAAAAGACATTGCTTCATAGCATCGTCCCTAAAAATATACACAACTAACTCCCTTACCTCACGCCGCCGCGCGATCGAGACCAACTTACCTTTCCCTTTATCCTAGCCTTAGGATTAGAGTCACGACACTCTTTATATGTGTCCTGCCATGGACATTCCTCTCCCCTTTATCCTAGCCTTAGGATCGGAGTCGCCGTACTCCATGTAAGTTCCTGCCACAGACACTTACTCTCACCTCCCTTTCAACTTAACCTTAACTTTGGGAGTCGCCGCACTCTATGTAACGTCTTGCCATAGACGTTACTTCCCCCTAGAACCTTGACCACAGTCAAGAGTTCCTCACCCTCATTGAGGGGAACTAGGGATACTCTAATTCCATTCCCGTCAGGATACATAGGCACAAGATGCGATATCTTGGCGAGTATACTTATATACTAACACCCTAGGTCTTTACCTTAGCATAAAAACTATTAGCAAGCAAGTAATAGATAACGCAAATACTAACAAGAGGTTTCTGTAGAGCACTACAGACATTTAGGATGTTAATACATTCCCTAGGCGTAACCAACCCCCGAACCTAGATTCTCTTCACTTAGGCTTTTTTGATCTTTAACATTTCCTTTGGATAAATCAAAGACCGGTGGTGAACATTCAAAGATTTGTGATTCAAGTTAATATAATAGCTTGACATCTGATTCTCACCGCGACACAAGGGTTAAGACTTTCCTAGATTTTCAAAGGCTTCTCCACACAAAACTCGGGTTGTTACCAAGATTAGATTCAAAAAAAGAGCATATAGGATAATACCTTGTTTTGAAAATCCTAGAAACCAACGTCTCCGGTTTTGTCATCATATGCCAACCTTATTTCGCAACCATATCCATATTGAAATCTTTGAAATCTATGAAGCTAAGCCCACCTTCCTTCTTAGAACACGTTAACTTGTCCCATGCAATCCACCTTATTCCATTATTATTATTACTACCTTCCCACCAGAAAGAATTCAACATCTTCTCAATATAGTTCACTATAACATCATGTATGACGAAGACACTCATTATGTAAGATGGAATGGCTTAAAGCACTGAATTTATCATTTCCTCCTTCCTTGCCTTTGACAATGACCTACCTCTGCAAGAGTTTATTTTCTTCCAAATATGGTCTTGATGAAAGCAAAAGTAGTTTTTTTTTACTTCTGCCAATCATCGGTGATAATCGCAAATACATGCATGTACCTAACACTTGACAAACTCCCATGATACGAGCTAGATCTTCTTGCATTGGTCTACTAATAATACGACTGAAAAACACTTCAGATTTAGTCATATTTATCTCCTAACCCGACGCTTCTGCATAGACTCTAAGAAACTCCATAAGGTTTGTATGCTCTGTCAAATTAACTCTGAAAAATAGAAAACAATCGTCAGCAAAAAGTAGGTTGGACACTTTAGGTACCCCTCTACAAATTTGGATTTTGTGGATATCTCCTATATTCACATCTCTATTAATAAGAGCGGATAACCCTTCTGCTACTAGGATGAAAAGATAAGGGGACAGTGGGTCCCCTTGTCTCAATCATGTCTCTGGATGAATAGGCCCGACTCTATCCGCATTAACCAGAACACAATAATTAACTGATGTAACACACATCATCACCCAATGAATCCACTTATCAGCAAAACCATTATAACAAAGCACACCTTTCAAAAAAACTCCAATCCACTATATCATATGGTTTACTAATATCTATTTTGAGAGCCAACTCGCCTTTAAAACCTTCAGTCTTTCTCTTTAATGCATGTATGATTTCAATGGCAAGCATGGCATTATAAAGAATAGAGCTACTGTCATACCTCAAATTTGTCCTACCTGTATATCATTTTCACCTGTATGATCCACCCACTAACTGTCATTCAAAATTTTTTTTAAAAAAAATATTGTCTTTGGTTGTTGTAGTGATTGAGGTTAATGGTCAGACAAAGTGTGTTTCAAGGTCAAGATTTGAGTGCGATTGATTCAAGTGGTTGTGCTTGAGGTTTCAGCTAGGGTTTATGGGCCATTTCATGTTACTGATGTGTGGATCAAGTTATCAGGCTGTGCCAAGTTATCGAATATCATTAAGAATCAATGCAGGGATTTGGGACCAAGCAATTCATATCAGGTCATGATCTATTGATTATTTCAAGGTTATCTCATGATTCATTTTCTCAGGATTAATTCAAAGATTATTGGAAATTGGTTTTTAGTGCAATTTATGGATTCGATTCAAGTGTTAATGTGGACAATCCAATCAAGGTTTTAAACATAGTCCAAGTTAACTACAAATTCAAGTCAAAATGGAGGTGCAAGAATCAAAAGTCCAGATTCAAAAAGTTTTTTTACAAAATACCATAAGGCCCCTACAATAATTTCAAAGAGAACAATCACAAGGAATTTGGCCACAAAAAAGGCAAGAGTGAGCATATTCTAACAAATGACCCAAGTTGCTACATGACATGTCTCTTGCGCACAAACAACCTTCAATTTCAATACACCAGCCTTCATACATCAATTGCGGTGAGACACTTTCGTAACTCCAACACAAAAGCCATTATCTATCAGCCTTCCCAAGTCTTACTAATCTTGCCAAGCTACTAAAAAAAAGTGAAACCAAACACGCATAATTTTTTCACAAATCTTGCCCTGCATCGTCTGGCCCACTTCATATTCACCACAACGTTTCACACAGTCATAACTTTGCACAAACCAGCCACCAACATTGACCTACACACAACAACATGATTCGTACATCACCACGCCAAGCAATAATTACCTCCACCCATTCTGCAATAACCCCAACCACAGTACCCACACTTCAAAACCGTCACGCACCTGCCACACAATCACACAACCTGTTACACATGAGCCATATTACAAATGAAATAAAAAATGAGACAATACTGAAATTAAAAAAAAAACACGTACGAACCAGTCCACAATACGACAAGAAAAACGATTTCACAAACCGTACATTATGGCAACGCAAAACCTCTGTAAAAACGATTACATTTCCAGCTCACAAATTTCACACTAATCCATTCCCATTCTACCCTCAAAATCCCTCTATAAAACCAGCCCTCCTCACCCTCACTTGAGAAGCCCTAGCCGCCAATACTCAGCCTTCATCCTTCTTCAAATCACCCTTCAACTAAACCAATCCAAACCTTCTTGAACCGACCTCCTTCGTAACCCAACCTTCATACTTTCACGTAAAACAGAGTCACAAAAACCTTCAAACCCTTCTTCAATCAACCCTTTCAACCTTCGTTTCCTTTTACACACTAATACTACCAACCCGACCCTGCTTCACTCGAACCTTCTTCGACCCACGCTCTCAACCCAAATCGTGAAACACAGAACCAAAATATTGAACATAAGAGAGATGGAGAGAGATGAAACCATAACCAGAAACAGAATGAAGAAGAAGAGAGATTGAACAACACAAACGAACCAAACACACAAACCTGAAGCGATATCGAAGCGAGATCGGGATTGCGTAGGAAAGGTTGGGATGATTTGCTTTGATTTGCCCACGACACCATTCGTCTGCGTTGGATCTTTGTTTAATTCGTTTTTAAAGGAAAATATTGAAAAGCGTTGTTTGACCTTGCGTTTTCTGATGTTTGATTTCCCATGGAACTCTTTTGTCATTTTTTCTTAAATTGTGCCTTGTTCTTTTAGATTATTGATGATGTTAATGAAGGGCTGGTTGGTGCTTGTTGGGCCTTAGAGTCCCTGTCATTTCTGGATCCGCACCCCTCCTTTTTCATCAATCGTGGAGTTGTGTTCTATGTAGGATAATGGGCTTGCCTCAAGCCCAAATGACTCCCATATTATTAACACACACCCTTTCAACTTCAACACCCTTTTTTTATTATTTATTATCTTTTTCCTAACTTTTCTTTTTGATACTATTGTTATTTGTAGATCAAGTTTCTTTTATTTGTTCTTTAGGAAATTGGTTTAAGTTTTGATCTTGAACTTATGTTTTGTTATTTCCATCTTGTATTCTCTCTTCATTTCAATTTTTTGGGCCAATGATATAACAAACATCTTGACTAGTTGATTTATTCAAATCAATCTACAATCTTGATCAATATGAGGCCATTTATTTTTTCTTTTTTATCGGTCAATGAAAATCTAAAACCATAGATCGTCGATTTATCGATTTAAGATCTTGGTAAAGATGAGACCTTTCTTATTTTCGATCTCTTTTCGATTTCCATTTCATTTATTATTTTCTATTTTTGTTGGTCAATGAAAGTCAAATATCATAGATTATCGATTTCTCGGTTAAATCATGATTAAGACGAGACCACTTCGATTTATTTTCCATTTCATTTTCATTTCGCATTTTCTTCTATCTTCTTTTTCATTTTCGATCGATGAAGTCTTTCTATTCACAAATGTTGATGGTTGAAGCGATTAAACTTCATTATTTCAAATTTGTAGTAAGTGATCATTGAGATCTCTTTCTATACTTTGAGATCGTGATAAGTTACCTTCGATTAATCGACGAAAGTTTGTGATTAAGACGAGATTTTCACCTTTTCTTTTCGTGTGGTACGATTCCATTGGAGAATGATCCTCAATATCATTCCTCCATCGTGTTTTAGCACAAAGATCAAAGTGCGCATCCTCCTATAGTATGATCTTCGTCATAGATTGTGCTACGATGGCTTAGCGTTACATTGGACCCGATTCATCCGATTAACCATTAACTTTACATTTTCGTCAATATTATCTTGATTTACTTTTATGTCAATATTATATCTTGTTCATATTATCTTGATTATATTATTGTTCATATTATTCATATTGTTCATATCATATTCATAATTATTTATCTAACCATTTTCTTTGTTTATACACTATTCAAAACACACTAATAAATATCGAAACCCTAAAACAATAAATTGGTGGACTGTTGGTTACTATTCTTCGCTTGGAGCTTTTGTCTGACTCTTGCTAAAGGCTTAGTTTATGACACCTCACACACACGGCTTCCTCTTGGGTTACCTTACAATGAGACCTTTTATTTCATGTCATCCCCTGTACTTTACATGTACCCCGCTCCCATTCCGATGTACATATTCTTTGTTTCTATGATTGTGGTTTGTTTACTAGGAGCACCCCTAGGGACTAGCATAGACAACCCATTTTCAAACTAATTCTCGATTCGTCGTCGAGCCATTTTCAAACAAACCTTTTCAACCAAACCCTCGATTCGTCGTCGAGCCATTTTCAAATCAACCTCTAACCAAACTCTTTTCAAACTAACCTTTTTGCATACAAATAAACCCTTGATCCAATGCAAGTGGATTTTCACAAATAAACTTCAAAACGACTAACAACTATCGAAACTCTTTTCAAGGTGAAAAATTGGGGTTCAAGTCTTTGATCTCTCTTCGGTTGTTTAGGTGCGGGTTCTCTTACTCGTGTGTGAGCAATTGACGCCTTTAAAACAAACCAACTTCCTTTTGCTTCGTGGGCGTACCACGAACTACGACTGCTCTGATTCTTTATTCTCGTCCGAGTAAAGATACGTAGGCACAAGATTGCGATGATCTTGCCGAGCACACTATCCTAAAACCACCCTTTTCCCCCTTAGCATCTTTTCCTTTTATTTTACCGTTTAGCATTTAGTATTGAGAAGAAAACAAACAAGCTTAGCTAACGAGTATCGCGATTCGTATCAAAAGGTTTCCGTTGAGTACAACGGACGTGAGGGGTGCGCGTACCTTCCCCTCATGTAACCGACTCCCGAACCCAGAATGTGGTTGCGACGACCATGTTCTTATCCCTCCCTTAAAGGTTTTCTCGATATTTTCCTTTCCCTCTTTTGGGATAAATAAAGTTCGATGACGACTCTGTCGAACCGTTCCGCGCCTTTCGCGCGAAGGGTCGTGTCTTCGATTAAGCGATTTTTTTCGAGGTGCGACAGCGACCTTCAACAAAATTCGACTGCTCCTCATAAACACATTTAGACATGCACTTTTTTAATCTGTTTGGGAGAAGTTTCGACAGCATTTTGTAAACCACATTACAAAGCGAAATAAATCTCAGATCCTTCATATTTTTATACTTCACACACTTTGGAATAAGACAAATGTTTGTATCATTAATAGATGAAGGAAAAAAACCACTCTCCAACGAGTGAGTAACAACACCATATATATCATCCCCACACAAATCCCAAAACTTCTGATAGAAAGTAAGATTAAAATCATCGAGTCCTGGAGGTTTATCGGAGTGCATATGATTAAGATCCTTGTACAACTTCTCCTTAGAAACTAGAGAAACTAGTTTATCATTGTCTGCGTTGAAAATAGTCTGTCTAATAATAGAAAGGACCTGGTCATGCCTTTCTTCTTTCCCTGCAAACAGCTTTTCAAAATAAATCTTCGTAATTTTGCACATACTGGCTTGTTCTTTAACTTCCTCATTAATAAGTAGGGTTGTTCAAAAAAACTATGAACTGAACCGATCTGTCGAACTGAACCGAACTGAAGTTAAAATAACCGAATTGTTATGTTTGGTTAGTGAACCAAATCAAATTGCACGAAAGAGTTCTAGAACCGTAGCAAACTGAAACCGGAGCGAACCAAAACTGTAACCGAACTGAACCGAAACTAAAAATTAAAAGTATTAAAAACAATTTTTAATTTTTATTATTTTAAAATTTTGAAAAATAGTTTAATGGTTCGGTTCTTTAATAAACAGTTCGGTTTTGAAAAATTGTCTTTCAACGGTTCGGTACGGTTCAGAATTTCTAAACGATACACCAAACCAATTATTTTGGTTCAGTTCGGTTCTAAGTAAATTGAAACAGTTCGATTCAGTTCGAGTAAATTTTTAATATGGTTAGGTTCGGTTCGGTATAGTTTTCTCTATGAAAACCGTACCATGAACAACCCTATTAATAAGCATATCAATCTTCTTAAAGTTCTTTCTCGCTGTTGCTGTCATATGGAAGAACTTGGTATTAAGATTGTCGACACTGAGTGAATGCATTTTTGCTCTTTGTTTCAAAAAAATTTCCTCATGTAAAAGCACTCAGTTATACTCTTTCTGCTCTTCGAAAAAACATGTTGTCGACTCAGGATCATGGTGGTTGCGATATGTTTCCATCTTTTCTAAGTAACCTGCTATCTCTTCTTTGCTCTCCCTACTTTTCACTTTGTGCCATCTCTCTGGTTCATCTGTGCAGGAAAGAATTCTCTGTCAAGATCAATATTCTCCTCATGCTTCCAAGTTCCAACCCGCCGTCAAGGCATCACTAATCCCTTCCTCCTTCAATCATCTATTTTCAAACTTGAAAGAGTACTTGGTGCAAGTTCTTTGCAAAGGCTCACACCATAGTAATATAGGGTTGTGATCCAAATGAAAAGTAATTAAGTTAACAACCCTCACATTTCGAAAATTTGCCATCTAGTTTGAGTCTGCTAAAGCTCTGTCGAGTCTCTCTTCCACTACACCATCAGTACCTCTACTCTTGATCCAAGTAAACGGGTGGCCTTCGAGAGAAATGTCGGTTAAATCACAATACAGCATTACAAAAACCCACGCATAACCAGTTCGGATGAGGATGAATGCCCTGTTTGTCTTGTTGAGATAGCAAGTCATTAAAATCACCAACGATACACCACAGAACATTCGACATGTCTCGCAATTCACGAAGCATATCCCCAGATTTCCTTCTTCTTTCCCGCTCAGGATATCTGTAATAACACGTTAATTTCCACTGCCCTTTCAATTCATCTTGTATCAAAAGATTCACAAAGTTTCTAGAGAAATTCGTAACATTACACTTAACCTTCTCTTTCCAAAGAAGGGCTAAACCACCACTTCTACCATCAACATTTTTGGTTAAGCAAGAATCGAACTTAAGTAAACGCTCACAATCTCTAGATTATTTTCGTTTGCCAATGTCTGATAGAAAAAAGGATGTTCGAGTGATGTTGTTGAGGTAAAGTTTGCAGGTTCGAAATTGCGCTCGGGTTGCTCAGTCCCCGACAATTCCAACTTAATATTTTCATTAGTCCCAGCAGTCCTGGCTCCCAGGACATGCCGATAACAAATGTTGCGATGTTGTAATGCTATCCTTTCCTATACCATTGGCCTTCTCTCTTCTTCGTTTTTTCTCCACTTGCGTATCCATGATGTTTTGCTCTTCTGAGACTGTAACAGGTTGTGTTTTAATGGTATTGGCAATAGAAAGTATATGTTCAGGAAAATTTTGATTAGTTTTGGTTTGTATATTTAGGTTTGTGTTGACTGGAATTGGAGTTGTATAGGTTGGGGATGTGTTTTTGTTCTCTGGATGAACTAAGTTTGTGTGTGGCATAATAGTATTTTTTGCATTTATGTGGTTCTGTGTAGTATGGTTTTATGTAGTATGGATATGTGGGGAATAGGATTGTGATTGTGTAAAGTTAATTGCGACGGGTAAGGCAAAAGGTGGGCCATGAATGTTAATCGAATTTTGATTGGCCAACATTTGATTAATTTGGAGTGTGCCAGTTGTGCTATGTACCACTAGGGGAATGGATTAGGTGACTTTGATTTTGCATAACTTTGGTAACTTTGGTTATTATTTAGGAGAGAGAAAGTAAACAAATTGGAGGGAAAGTAGATAAGTGAGAGAGATAGAGACAAAGTCATGGTGACTTTCCCTAAAGTCACCCAAACCCAACCCGTACCACTAGTGGGTGTTGGGAAGACACAAAAACATTGGTTTTTATTGGTGTCAGAATGCTTTTACGCATTGAAGCCATTGATCTTGTTGTAAACTTAGTGTTGCGCAAGATCTGGTCTACGTTAACGGTCTAGTTAAATGTAATTGGGCCAACATAATGATTTCCATTATTGTGCAATAATGTTTGAGAGTTTCTTAATTCACCCATTGATACTCTCAGGCACCTCATGAAATTCTTTTTATGTCTCCTGCTTCCGAAGATACACATCTGGACGCACCCTTTTTTTCTTTACGCATGATGTTTCCGGAGACACATTTACAGAAAAAGTTCAATAGATGCATCTGCGAAATCTTATCAGAACAAGTTTTTTTATAAAAAAAATCAAGTTTCGTTGGTCGCAAATGGAAGTTAGTTGTCGCAGATGAATATAAAAAGCATACATCCGTAAATAAAATAAAATAATATATATATATATGAGAAGTAATATGTCATAATCATAAAAAAATGGTACATAAATGTCATCAAAATATATACATCAAAAAACACATCACAATCACTACCGTGTGTGCCTGACAACATCTACATCTCCTTCTCTTCATATACCTCTGCCACCTCGTGTGTCTCTGCCGCCTCTTCGACCTTCCGATCTGCGTCCTCAGCCATCAATCCCACTCATCCTGGCACGATGCATGTGATACATAAGTGCCCCCTGTGTCACCCCAATGATCTCATCCCATACACGCCTGTGGTCAGACCCCTCAGAGAAGAAATCGACGGCAATGCCTGCCCGCCCCATCTCCAATATCTGACGGCACTGAGGCAGAACATCTTGAGTGTGGTCCAACTGAGACTGCTGCTCCTCTAAGATCTCTTGATTACCTGGTCTAGGCGGTGATTCTTCTGTAGTGGTCACCATGTATGGGTGTGAGACGGTGAAGAACCAAATGATGTAGCCATCAACGCAACTCTAGTCTCTCGGCCCTCTGGTGGACTGAGCCTATTTTAGTACCATGTGCATCTGGTAGTCAACAAAGAACTCGTCTATCTGCCTTCGGGTCAAGCTGAGAGGAGTGGAGACAGGTGGGTGTCTGGGTATCGCCTGTGTGTACCCGAACTTCCGCATGATGCGCTTCCGCAAATATGGAACAGTGATGGTCGAACTGTATGCCAACCATCCAGAGAATAGTGATATGTCGTCAAACGAGTGTGTCCCACGGTGATCGGCATAGACGTCGTAGCGGATGTCCTCAGCAACCAGGTGATCGAGATAGACTCTGTAAGGATCGACTGCCTAGTTCCTCCTGAGCGGGATAAAGCCACGGGCATGCGACATTTGCTCTGTGTAGTCAGGCACACTCCCCCACTTAGAAATCATGGGAAAGTGCTGGAATATCCAAGCCTGAAATGAAAATAAAAAACATCAGGATCAAGCATTATCACGAATATAGAATGAAAAGAAATGAAAAAAAAGTTACCACAAGTAGTGACACGGTGCCTGCCACAGTCTTGGTCTTCCACAAGAATACCTATCTCAGATTCCAGTACGTGTAAGCCAGGGTAGCCTCCCCCCAGTTTTACTCATGGATCCGTGTGAAATCCAAAAAGTACCTCAGGTAAGCGACAACGGTATATGTGGAGGAAGTTTCCACAAACAGTTGTGTGCCGACTAAAAATAGAAAATAATTCCTCAGCACACGTTATCAGTGTATCTCAACCTCAACTAGATCATCATCTTCCTGGAGTGCAGCAGTGAGCGCCTCACGAAATCTACGTGTCAGAAAGGAGAACTGCACATAAACCCCTCTGGTCTTATCCATCTCCTCCAGCGCATCCACTAGATCAGCCCCAAGCTCATCGATCAACATCTCTCTCGCCTCCTTCTTCGTCATCCTACCGTGATAGAGGAGGGTACCCCTGATCGGTATATGCAACAGACATGAGATGTCGTCCAGTGTAATAGTCATCTCGTCGTGCGGTAGATGGAAGGAGGACGTCTCAGGGTGCCATCTCTTCGCAAATCCCATCAGCATCCCGTTGTGGATCATGCTGTAACCGATATTATAAAGGTCCTTCAAACCAGAGGCGGTAAGTAAATCCTGGAACCAAGCCTCATGTGGCTGCTCCAAAGATAATATCTTCCGCCCATGATTGTAGAACATCTGCGGCTCACGAGTCTGAAAATTTTCCATAAATAAGAAACAAAGTTAGTCATCAACAATGGTACAAATTATAAATTCCAATGAAAAAAAAAAAGAAACAATCTGAGTAATGTTACCTCTCCATCCCAGACATGTCTGACAGTATGGTCAGCATACCCTGTCAGCAGGGACATATCTGAGGGACCCCCTGGGAAACCCTCAGGCTCATCATCATCATCGTGACCAGCATCCTCCGTTGGTGGGTCATCAGCCTCTAGAGGTGGCACCGGGCAACATCATCGACAGGATGAGGAACAGGAGTCTCCCGATGAGACATGCTGGATGACATAGCCTGTGATGAGCCCTCAGCTAAATCTCGACGCGTCCGGGATGAAGAAGTCGATGATGGGGTGGGATACGAGGTCGGGGGAGTGTCCTGGACATGTGATGAAGAAGGTTGTCCAGTAGGTTGTGCCTCAGTTATATTGGCCTAGGTAACGGTGGCCTGGCTCCGCTCGCGTCTCATAAATGCATGCTGCGAAACTCGTCCAAGACACAATCTATCGTCTCTGTCTGCCATAATGTCTGCAACAGAATAACCAAGAAAAAAACAATTAGAAACAAATAAATTAAAAAACAAAAAAGAAAAAAAATCAACATTTTCTACTTCTGGATATACACACCCGGAACAAGTTTCGTAGATGTATCTACGGAAGAACCCAGAAATTACAATGTTTGGGTTGTTCCGGAGCTGCATCTACGGAAGTGCCCTTAGGTTAAATTGTTCTGTAGATGTAGATCCGGAATAACCTCCAACTCGAAGGCTACGACAATGGCGTCCCCTACCCATGCAAATGTGATTTTTGAAGCCCTGATCGTCTATTTCAACCAACAAACAATACCTATATTGTCTCTAAGCTATGTTTCTAAAACTATCTAAGGATTTCTACTCCTAAAACTATATTCTAACTCAGTTACGGGAAATACTCAAAAATAACTCGGAAACTCGAAAATTTACCGATTATATCAAGCTTTGAATGTGTTGGTGTTTCTTGATTGTTGAAATGAACGCTCCTTGTCGAACTTGATTGAAAATAATGAAGTTTGGTGGAAAAATATTTTTTGAGTTGAGAGAGTTTGGAGAGAGAGAGAGAGAGAGTTTGAGAATGAGAAGAAAAATGAAGAATGAGGGAGGAGAAGAGACTCTGGCGCGTAAGTATTCTAATTTGTTTCGGAGCTATATAAATGGAAACCTTCCGTATATGTAGCTCCGGAAAAAACCAACATTGAGTAAAAAAAGGTGCGTCCGGAGATACATCTCCGGAAGCAGGGTAATGATAAGGTTTCGTTTGGAGATACATCTCCGGAAGAAACTCTCTAATGTTCTCTCGTTAATGGGTAATGATTTTATTTGACTGATTTCATTAGTGGTCATAACAGAAATTAAACTTTTTTCTCTCATTATTGGGTAAGGATTCTATATGTATATGGTTGTCAAACTCATGGGTAGATTCATAAACTCGTACGAGTTTATGATTCTAGAAAGCAGAAATGAGTAGAATCACGCATAAAATCGTTTTTTAAGACTCAAGTAGACTCGGGTAGACTCATACAAACTCGTATAGACTTGCGAGTTTATGATGAGTTTATGAGTATATATGTTTTTCTGAATTTTTTTATAAAAAACAAAAGGGCCCAAATTCCCAAAAAAAAAAATTTAAAATTCTATTGCTTTTATGACAATACATTTCGAATTAGAAACATCCCTCTCATTGTCTCTTCCTTTATATACAATGAGTCAATGATGTCTCAAAAGAGTCTTATCCTTCATCAACATTTCTTCCTCCCTTCAGCGGTGGTGTGGTCACGTTTGTCTCTTGTTGTGTTTGAGATCATCTCTCTTCCTTCGGGTTTGCATTTTGCTATATCTTTCTCTTGAGTTCTCTTTCTATGTGTTCCTTAAAGTTGTTTGTTGTTGCTTTGTTATATTCCTTTCTTGTTAGGTCTTTTGTAAATTTAGTCATTTACGATTATTTGTGTTTTTGCTTTGTTTGTTGCTGTAAATTAATCTTTCATTGTGTAAGTGTTCTCTTGTTTGTTTTACTTGGATGCTTCTTCTCCAAGCATATTTTTTGGAAGAATTGGTCAGGTTTCCACTCTGAAGGATTTTGATTAAATATGAAAGTGATGAAACCAAAGATTTTTTAATTAAGGAGTTCAAATGGTAAGATAATACTCAATGAGTAAAGTTTAAGTTTTTATTTTTTATTTCTTTTATGTGTATAACTTAAGAGGGAATTTGTGTATTAGGATAGAACTAGAGAATATAATTTCCCTTCTAGTTTTAGGAAGGTGATTGTTTTATCGCTTTGCTTCCCACTTTTCTGTGAAGTTATACATTATAAGTTTGTGAAACTTCCAGCAATTCAACTTTGGTTAATGATGAAGAAGGTGTTTCATTTGGGGACGAGTTTGATGATGATAGTCAAGATACCAACGAATATGATGGTGATGATTTTGGTGGTGGTGATTTCAATGGAGCTTTGGATGTTTGAAGTCATTAGCATATTTGTTTTAACAAGGAATTAGTACTTTAAGTCTTTAACTACATACTTTGATATTTTTCTGTTAAGAAGTTTGTTATGAGTATGAAATTCAACTTTTGATGTTAATTAGTGTTCCATTATATATATTTACAGGTTTATAAATATATATGTGTCACTTACAAGTTTTTAAAAGTCATTTTTACTTTTCTATAGACTCGTACGAGTTTGCGAGTTGAGAATACAAATCCTTTATGAGACTGAGCAGACTCCCGAGTCTGATAACCTTGTATACCATAAATGCTAACACATGGCCATTGGGTAAAAGAGATTTAATCAGCAGCGTCGCACTCAATCAAAGGGTATCCTCTTCTCTCTCACATTCTAATCAAAGAAAACAAAGAGAAAAAGATAGCAATTGAAAATGGAACATGAAAAAGCTATACGCAGTAGCCAAAACTGTTCGAGCCAAACACGGTCTTCTCTGTCACTTGTTCTGTAAACTTCAAAAAAACAAACTTCCTTACTCCTATCCATCACCTCCACAAACCATCCACACTTCCTTCAATCCACCTCATCCACCCTTACTCCACCATAAAACTCACAATCAAAACCTCCTTTCACAACCTTACCCAACCACCATAACCACCTCCACACTTCAACTCCTTCATAACCATACCAAACATTTAGTTCATATTTTTCATTTGAACAACTGCTGCCCCTCCAACTAATACTCTCTCTGTGAAACTGCTGCACCAAGGTCTCACACGAATCTACTTCCCTTTCCCTCATCCGGCGACCCTCTCCTCCGCTAGTGCAAACATCCACGAGAATCGACAACCACCTTGCTCATAACCTCTCTTCATCCTTCAAACTTCAAACTCGTTCCTAACTTTCGATCTACACTCACCACCTTTAACCTACAATAACCTCAAAACACCTTTAAACACCACACATGTCAGTCCATAATAAACCGTGACATCACCACCAAAATCCATGCAAACCACCGTGAACAACCTCCATCATCTCTCATTTTTTCAGCGAGCTGACATAACCACCACCACAACAGCCGTGAAACCACTTGAAAACGAACTTTCTTCACCCTTTCACCACTGAGTCGACCACTGCGACACACTCTTCCGCCATACTTCAGCTCGATTTGAAACCAATGTGTATCATCAAATTTACCCTGTTGAAACGTTTGACAACACCTTCAATCTGCATCCGGTAACATGTTGTTTTCAAGATCGTTGTTGTATTGTGAATATGTTGTATACTTTTTGTTTCATGTTGTGTTGTATTGTTGTTGTAAGTGATGAATAATATTCGATTTGTGTGTGTGTTGTTGCTTCTGTCCTTGTGTTGAAATCGGATATGCATGTTCCACGTGTTTGACATCCCTTGTATGTTGTGTAATTGAAAATGCTTGATGCTTTGGTGTTGTTTGATTTGATATCGCGTTGTTGATAGATTTTCATTATGTGACGCATCCTTGTGTGATGTTATTTCGTACGTGAACTTGACATATGCGCGTTACAATTTTGTTTTTTTATTCGATTGCAATGAGCACGTTGAGCATTAGCAATTTGTCAGATTTTTGTGTATTTACGTGCAACATTTTTCAAAATTCGTTGTCGTTGTGTTGCATTATACCTTTTCATGACGTTACGCACGGTTAGTTGCATTACGTTACAATCCGCGTTAACTTTTGTGTGGTTGTGTTACCTTTCGTTATTTTGTGTTGTGTTTACGTATGACATTTGCAATCCATTGTCATTGTGTTATGATATTCATTTTATTGCATCTACCATAATTTATTGCACTATGACATGCCTTGTGTACGTTAAAATTTAGCTTCGTTGAGATATTTTCTCCTCGCGTTATGATCCGTTGCATTTTGATTTATTTGCGACGGCCGCGCTTGTACGTTAGCGACTTGTGATTCGATTTGTGTTGAGATACAAGGTATCAATGTTATTACATTTAAATCGAACTAAATCCTACTTTGGAAGCTTTTCATCGAACTTCTTCGCATTACGTGACATAGATTTTCGCCCTCGCGTTTTGATCTTGGATCCGTGCACGCTTCGATTTTATTTACTTTATCGATTCAATTATGATGAATGTGTGATGTAATTATTTTTGTATGAGCTCATATCCTCTTACTTTGTTGCATGTTTTGTCATATTGTGATTCGATTTACTTTATGGCATTAAGTTACGCCTTGCGCTAGAGTTTGCGTCACCATGCTAGAATTTGCACCCCTTGCGATGAAATTTGCAACCGTGTTACGATTCTCACCTTTCGTCTATTCTCCAACCATTTTCGCCATCGATTCAAAACAATTTCAAAATCATTTCATAGTTCATTCCGCAACGCAAATCAAACCTCAATCAACATCGAGTGTATTTTCTTAATCAAACTCAAATACTTGTTATCTTATTTTCACAATAAATAACTGGTTGAAAAATGGTTGGGGAGGAAGTAATTTCTCCTCTTTTCCCCAAATGTTCGTGTGATGTCCGCACTTAGCCTACTGTTTGAACATTCGTTGAACGCATAAAAACACTTTTAATAACCGAATAAAGTTAATTCTTTCGTGGGTGAAAAAGGATTAGGGCGGAAGTAATTTCTCTTCTTTTCCCCAAGTATTCGTGTGATGGCCGCACTTAGCCTACCGCTCGAATACTTGTCATCTGTTAAAGAAACACAACTTGATTCGCCACCCGAATTTCATAAATAATTCGATTGAAAACGGATTAAGTCAGAAGTAATTTATTCTCTTTTCCCTGAATATTCATGTGATGGCCGCACTTAGCTTACCATTTGAATTTTCGCCAATCACTAAAAAATATCAAACACGCCAAACCTATCTTTTTCTCGCCCTCGCGCGATCGAAAACCTTTTCACAAATGAACGTTGTTTAGTCCATTCTACCGCGATACAAATAAGCGCTTAAGCCTCCCCCACGAGCATACAAGCCAAATGTTTAACCGCTAGAATGCGATTTAAACATCCGTTCACTAAAATCAATCAACCAACACTCGTTTGCTACCAAAAACTACATAGCTTTGAGTTCTTTATAGCACCTGAGGATACGTAGGAACGAGATTCAACGTCTCGTCAAGCACTATAACAAAAAACACCAAATATATTTTTTTTTCTTGCATCGAACTACAAAAAGCTTTGAGTTCCTCATTGTACCCGATGATACGTAGGAGTGAGACCCGCAATCTTGTCAAGCACCCTAATAAAAACATTTTTTGCAACCTTTTTTCTTTTCCTTTTTCCCTTTTTATCACTCGAAGAAAATGATTAACATTGGCTAACATTCAATCGCATGTTTAACTAAAAGGTTCTCGTTGAATACAGTGGACGTGATTGGTGCTAATATATTCCCCTAA
Source organism: Lathyrus tuberosus (assembly GCA_022829125.1). Taxonomy (NCBI): domain Eukaryota; kingdom Viridiplantae; phylum Streptophyta; class Magnoliopsida; order Fabales; family Fabaceae; genus Lathyrus; species Lathyrus tuberosus. The sequence goes on from JALAZF010000083.1 coordinate 15,654,320, forward strand.
TTGATTACCGAACTTGAATTTGGTTGTGACGACCATCTTCTTTTTTCTTTTAAGGGTTTTATCGATATTTTCCCTTTCCTCTTTTGCAATATATGAAGTTCGGTGGCAACTCTGTTCGATATCATTTTCCACGAGCGCGTGAAACACTTTGCAAAGGATCGTATTTTTCGAGATACGATAGTTACTAGATGTAGAGTTGTTGTCGTTGGTGTTATGGATTTGAATATGTTTTTGGTGAGATCGAAGGTTGGTGGTTAGGATGTTGTTGAGTTTATGGTCATTGTCGTGAGATCTCCGGAGTGAGAGAGTCGTCAACATGGTGGTCGTGAGTTGTTAACAGCTTGCTGAAAACAGTGTTATGGGGAGAGAAGGTGGCAGATCGGACGGAAATGGATGATGAGTGAGGGAGCTTGCTGGTATACTGTTATTGTCTATTGTTTGTATCAAGTATATATATATATATATATATATATATATATATATATATATATATATATATATATATATTATAACATTTTAATCAATTAATTTAACTTCATTATTTATTACTTATTTACTTATTATTTATTTTATTTATAAGGTTGTTTTATTTTATTTATTTTATTTAATTAATTCCACTAGGCTTTTATTAATTTCTCTTCATTATTTATTATTTATTTTATTTACTTTCTATTATATATTTATTTTATTTAATTTCAGTTTAATATTTAATATAAACTAAATTGTATTAAATAATATATGTTAAAATATATTTAATATTGAATTAAAAATAAATATAAATTAAAGATAGTTAAGATAAATTAAGATATGACTATTTACTTATATTGATTATGTTAAGATAATTAAGATATTATTTACTTATATTTACTAGTTAAGATAAATATTAAATATAAAACAAAAACACTTAATTGAATTGTTCATCATATGGGGTTTTTTCACATTTTGATGCAATAAGGCGGCTTCTAAAGGTAGTTACAACATTCAAATGATATACCAAAGGTAGTTACAACATACAAATTATATAATACACTACAACAAATGAAAAATTTAAATAATTTATACATTGTTCTAATAACCTAGTTGATTGCATAAAAGCATAAAGTTAGTACGTAGAAAACATAAATGGTGAAAGAGAGAGTGGAGAGGTAAGAAAGACGAAGAAGAGGAAGTGCAATGTGTGAAAGATGGAAGATGAATAATATAATAAATGCAATAGGGAGAGAGAAACTTTATAATTGAGTAGACATTATGATGTGAAAGTAAAAAGAAAATATATATTGGGTAAAATAAAAATCTGTATAAAAAATTTCAAAGAAAGAAGCAGATGTGGACTTTAAAAACTGAATGGAAGATTTTGAAGCTAGCCACTTAGAAGAAGGGAATGTCAGTAATTTTCATAACATACAATTTTTTTATATGATAGATATAAATTATTATATTTTTAAAAACTAAAAATAAATTGTAATAAATTTTTAAATTATAAAAAAACTAAAATAAATTATTGTAAATATTTAAATTATTTATTTATTAACATAATAATTTGTTCTATTTATATTATTTATTTAAAGAATTAATTAACTCCATTTACAAAATTGATTTTTGTGGAGAGGTGAGATAGAACCTCAAACATTTAAAAATTAAAATAAGTTCCATCATCCGTTCCTCTACACTATTACACCATTACAATTTTCTTGTAAAGCGATGTTAACGTGTATTTATAACTTAATTCTTGAAGTTTGTTGTTAACTGAGAATTTCATTTCTTTGTGCGATATATATAAATGAAATTTAATATTTTGTTGTTGTAAATCAAACTATACTATAAATTTTTTTTATTGAAATATGTTTAAATTACATTATTCATAAATTTTAAAAAATTCTTTACTGTTGTTTTAGTGATAAAATACAAAACAAAAAATAAATATTTAATCTTTTGTATGTGGATGATGATTTTAAAAATATTTTCTCTTATTTTATTTTAGCATCTATTTATACATCTCTAAATTATCAAGTCCACTAGCTTAAAAGAATTAAGTTAATTTTATTCCGAATGTATAGATTTATAAGTTAGAATTAAAATGTTATAAAATCTATGAGCAGTGTAATTTAGCATATTTTAATTTAAAAAATTACTGTAATATTTAATTTACCAACAAAAAAATATGCAACTTTTCCCAAATAATTAGCGTTTATATGTTGATTTTTCCTAACAGAAAAATCACATTGTTCGCAAGCCTAGATAATGTCCTTATAATTTTTAAGAGGTTGGGGGTTTGAACCCCATTCACTACCTAATAATTTATTTTGTAAATATAATTGGTTAATTCTTAAAAAAATAATATATATATATATATATATATATATATATATATTCAATAAATAAATATTCAATAAATAAATAATTTTAAAAAAATTATTAGAGTTTAATTAATTTTTTAATTTAAATATAATCATTTATATTATAATTATAATAATAATTAGTTAGATATAAGGTGGAAATTTATTTATGTCACTTAAGCTTTGCCACATTATGTTTTGATTTAAAAATATATATAGAATATTTAAATTAGTCTTTCAATTTAGAAAATACAAATTTTAAAAAATATTATAATATTTTAAAATATATTTTTATAAAGACATTTAAAAAAAAAATCCATCGTTTTAAAAATAAAACAAATGCACTCTAAATCTCATATGATATATCCAAAAAAAAAAATATCCAAAATCTCAAGATCCACGTATAGCTCTCTCCATCACTTTTTTTACATCCCTCGGAAAAGTCATTTCGTATTTTTTGAGATAGACCCTCTTGCATTTGGGGCATTGATAGTTTCCTCCGGTATGAGATCGCAAGTGGTCTTTTAACTTTTCTCCGAGCTTCAACTACCTCTGCAAACGTGACACATGAAAAGCGCCATTGCTGCAAAACAAAATTTAGCTTAAATAACATCTTGCTGGTATTTGAATGTTTTACATAATGTATAAAATACAACAATAATAAATTCATAATGTTCTTTAATAAAAAAAATCATAATGTTCGTGTTTCCATCCAAATTATTAATTTTAAAGTCTTTCTTAAAATAATAAACATTTTTAAAATTACTCAATATATTCAATTATACTTATAGGAAATTTTTTATTACAAAATATTTTTAAAATAATAATATTTAATAATGCAAAGTGATTTAAATTTCATTTTTTAAAGTTTTTCGTTTCATAAATACTAATGTGATTGTTTATTATATGTTAGGTATTTTTCAATCATACTTGCCGATAAATTTTTTATTTGGACAATAAATTAGTCTTAAGCCCGCAATAGGGTTAAAAGGGTCATTGGGTTTTTAAAAAATTAATGTGTTTTATATATGTTTCATGACTTTCATCAATTATGCATGAAAGGCTATGTGACACCATGCAATGCAACATTACAAATGTGTTTCACTAACAATAAGAAAAGTTAGAATCCACCTACCATATAAGAAGATTAGGTGTTCTGGAAAAGACCAAAACACTCTTGCTGGCTCTAAATTCAACCATGTGGCATGCCTCATTGGTCTTCCATCCATTTTTCATCGCCACTTCACCATACACTTTGGGTTTCTATGCATCCCACTACACTTTTTGGTTTTTGCCCCAATACACTATAATACACTATAAAATTATATTAAAAGACTTTCTTAAAGTTGTGTCATGTATGGTGCATTAATTGTATTAGTTCATCTAATTGGATTTGCTCACAATTTTTTCTTCTCCCATCTCCACAACGTTTTTCTCCCATTGTCTGCAAAAACCCCTTCGTAACATGTCGCTGAGTTTAAAAAACAAGCTTCAACAATCTTTACTCATGGCAAGACCCTTCTACTGACCAAGCAGGTAATATCTATTTTGAAACCTTATCACTATTTTTGTAGTCTTCATTATAGATGTTGTTCATCCCCTTTTGTATGTGCATGCAAAATTTTGTAAAAATGATATTTCTTTAAACAGTTTTTGTTTCTCTTTATTTTTTTCTTCAAATCTATGAAAGATTATGGAAGAGATTTTAGATCCGGAGGTAATAACAGACATTAAGCAATTTCATCTTCACCTCCGGAACATCTTTCTTAGACAAAACAGATAAAAATGGGTTTATCTTCTTCATCTATTCACAATATTTCTTCTTCATCTTCACTTTTCATTTTGTTTATGCTTATGTTTTAATGTTGATGCATATTTTTAAATTTCACATATTATTTTTGGGTTCTTAAAGTATTCCTTTGAAAATAGATTTATCATTTTAAAGTTTTAAGGGTTTTCCTTTTCTTGTTGCAAAATATTTTAGGGTTTTTAATGATATAGTATTTTTAAAAATTTGATCTTCCCTATCATTTTGGGTTTTAAAGTAATTAGTAATTTGAGTTTTTTAAACAATGATATTTTTTAAACTCAATAGGAGGCTATGATATGGAAGAGAAAGCAACAAGAGCTTATGATAAATCAACATTTAAGTACTGGGGACCTTCAACTCATGTAAACTTTCTTGCACATTTCATTTCACTATATTAACATTTTCTTTTTAGGTTTGACTTTATTGTTATGTGCCTAAAAATCACTTTTTTTTTATATATCATTTTGCAGTTATAAAACTATCAAACTCAACTTTAGGAAATGAAGAACATGACTAGGAAATAATATGTTGCTCATTTGAGAAAGTACATAAATCTGTTAATTAATCACCAATTTTTAATTTTTTTAAAGATCGCTCATGTTGTTGTTGCTTCTGATTTTATATATATTTTTTTTCAAAATCTCTCATGTTGTTGTTGCTTCTGGTTCTATAATCCTCCGTATTCTATTGAAATTTTTAATTTTTTTTTTCAAGATCTCTCTATAATCCTTTATATTAAATATTTTTATGATACTATTATATATATTATTATTATATTATTTCTTATTATTATTATTATTTTTATTTTCATTAATATTATAATTATTATTATCCTATTATAATTATAATTATTACTATTTATATTATATTATTATTATTATTAATATTATTATTATTATTATTACTATTATTATTATTATTATTATTATTATTATTATTATTATTATTATTATTATTAACTAGTGTTATTGTTGTTGTTACATGTTGCAGTAACAATATGACGAAGAGAAACAAAGTTTGTTATAGCTCCACCACCCTTATTTTGTTTTTTTTTTATATTAAATGTTTTTCTTATATTATTTATTATTACTATTATTATTTTTATTTTCGTTTATCTTATATTAATATTATGATTATTATTATTACTATTTATGCTATTATTATTATTATTATTATTATTATTATTATTAAGTGTGTTGTTGTTGTTACATATTATTATTATTATTATTATTATTATTATTAACAAGTGTTGATGTTGTTACATCTTGCAAGAAGAAGATAAAGAAGAGAACTCAATTTTATTATTAGTATTTGGTGAAGTGATTATGAAAGTGTGTCATAACCCATGTGCAAGGGTTGCTTTAACTGTGTACTTTGAGATATCCAATATGAATAATAACCGAACGTGTTTTGAGTTGCATTGAGACCATCCATGATAGATGATGAGACCCAGATAACAGAGGTAGAAGGGGGTGAGATAAGTGAAATATTTCATGACCAATGAGAGATAACCACGAAAAGATTGAGAATCTTATAAGAGATGCATAAGAATACACATCTATATTGAAACAATAGAAATATCAGAGTAAAAGTACTCTTCTAATACCATGTTAAAATAAACACTTGAGAATTTTTTTGGATCTTTTCATTTTTACTGGAACGAATTAATTAATTATTCAATTGATACTACTTATTGTGTGTATTCATGTTACCTATTCTCATATACAACTTCTGTTATGCGTATTCATATTACCTATTTTCGTATACAACTTAGGTAACCTAAATTAACATATCTTACATATTATCTATTTATCTCATACAATTTTTAAACTATAATTATTTCCTAAATCACTTTCATATATGCAATGTAAGGTTTTGTAAAATCTATTTGGGTTTCATAAAGCTTTATTATATCATCAATATCTTCTTCTTTTTTATAAAGGTTTTTTATTTATCCAATGTCTTAAAACAGCGTGTCATTCTTTCAATCAAAATAAAAATATGATTCTCTCACAATACTATTATTTGCCTACTCCATTTTCCCACGCGTGAATAGTACCATGATTGGACTATTGCTTCCTTCCATGCTCCAAAACACAACATTAACCTCTTTATCACTCTTTCAATACAATCAATCAATTACACTATATGTACTCCTTACCCTATTAACTACTACTTCTACAATACTCTTATACTACTACCTACTAATGCAATAGAATCTATTTATTATTTAATAGGTAAGGAAGGTAGCCTACTTCAATGTTCTTAAACTATTACTTAATACTTCTACAATATTACTATTCGCCATTTAATATATGGAGGATGTCATACACCAAATGCACATGTTAATAAAAAAAAATGACCAAAACATTATTATTTCTCTTCAAACACCAATTTATTCATACTAACAGACTTACATATATGATTTACATTATGAATATATTTTATTACTTGTGACTTTTTTTCCATATTATTATTTCATATCACAATTTAACACTTCAAACTGAAACATATATGTATATTATATCTTAATTACAGTTAAATACATCTCCAACAAACCCAAAATAGAGACTACATTCATTTTAAATTGTTAAGTTTTTACCGATTTTAGCAACTATTTAGGAAACAAAAATGAAAGGAAATTTTAACAATATTGGAAATGCTTTTGCCAATATAATTATATTTTTTTTAAACTTTTGCAAAGATTTGAAAATATCATTTTTAAAAATTTTATAAATACATTTATTAGGTAATTATTACAAATATGAGTATTTCATTTCCCATTATTGAAAATGCTTTTCTTTCTCATTGGATTTAATATATTTTGAAAACAAATCTGCGTACTACAGCAGTACCTGTGCGAACGTACGAGTATCTCACTAGACTATCAAACTCAATTTGAAATTAGTATGTGACACATGATATAAATATATGTGATTGTTGATAAATCTTTATTTAATTTTTATTTTAAAATGATCAAAATAATTTTAAAGGTGTATAATTAATTTTTGAGTTTGATTATTTTTTAAAATGGATTAAACTAAATTTTTTATTGTTTTAAAAAAATGTATCGTTCATATTCATTGTATAAATATCATTAAATACATTTTATTATGTATTTAATGTATATGAAAAATATTAATAAATGACAATGAAGGTGGAAATGGAATGGCGTATCACTCAGTTTCTGCAAATATAAATAGTAATTCGACTCTGCGAATAATTGAGATTACATTTTTCATTTATATTTTAAACAAATAAATAGTGTAATTAATGAATTATTAAATTATCATTTGTGTATAAATATATTTATTAATGACTTTTTATATTCAAAGACAAAATAATTTACATTCACCAATATAATATATATATAAAAGTATGTTTAATTTTCTAAAAATACCTATCAATTATTATGTAATTAATTTTAATATTAATATTAATATATTTTGTGTTAATTGTCTCCGTATAAATCGTGTAGATTGATTGTCTTTCTTATAATGACACCTTAAATTGTATTAATGTTTAATTAAAATAATATTATTGTCTTTGTCTTCAATTTAATTTCACTTTGAAGTATTTCCAATTGAATACATTGCCTATGAGTTGTTTCACACTAATTACATTTGGTTTTTTCAACTACCACTATGAGTTGTTACACACTAATTACATTTGGTTATTTTTGCTATTTTCACGTATTAATATGGAAAAGGTAAACACATCAAAATTCCTCATATCAGTAAAGTGTGTTGTGTGACACCTATACAAATAAATAATTTAATATTTTTCTTTGTAATGTACTTGCTATTGAATGCTACAAATTTACACTTTCTCTTCTCATAAGCTCAGTTCTTCTCTTTTTCATTCTTATCTCAATTTGAAATTCATTAATGAAATAGTTTTTAAATATAAATGAAATAGTTTTTTTTAGAAACTAGAGAGTTTTATAAAGGATGTGTATCCTTATTATTATAAATGAATATCATTCATGACCTTTAAAAACAAATTTCATTTAATATTATTCAATATCATAATTATTATTTTATTAATTTTGGTAATAAACAATTTTGATTAAATACTTTTATGACTAATAATATTTAATTAGTTGTTTTAAAAAATATTTATTTAAAAAAAAAATATCTAAGAAAATTGTGTTTATAAATTTAACATTTTATTCTTGAAATGAGTCAAATATCAATACTTGAACTTTCAAATTTATTTTCAAAAATTATTAATTATAAAATTTTGTTACTTAATTATGATTTTTATGGGTATCCCACAAAAGAGATATTTTTAATAATACTTACATAAATTAGGAGATTGTAAGAGAAAATATATATCTACAGGAAAGACTGAATTACTGAAACGGGAAAAATGAAAGTATTGATAATATAGAAAAGCATATGAGACAAATATTTTTATATACTCACCAAAATATTTTTGTAATTTATTGCATAAATATTTTTCTAAAAAATAGCAACTGGTATCTGCGAACATTGATTCTATTTTTTTTTTAAATATAAATTATATTTTTTATATTTAATGATTATTATTAATTCTATTTTTTTTTCAAATTTTAAATGTAGACAAATGCGCGTCACCGGCAAGTACCCGTGCGAAGGCACGAGTAACCCGCTAGACTATCAAACTCAATTTGAACTTAGAATGTGACACATGATATAAAAAGTATGTGATTGTTGATAAATATGAAGTGTATGAATGATCCAAATACTTTTATAATTGAGAATACGTTTTTTATTCATCAAAATATTTTTATAAATTATTGGATAAATATTTTTATAAAAAATATCAACCGGTGTTGAAGATATTCTACTTTTTTTTAATATAAATTATATTTACTAATTTTTATTAATTCTAATTTTTTTCAAATTTTAAATATAAACAAATGTGCGTCACCAACAGGTACCTGTATGAAAGCACGAGTATCTCGCTAATTACCTTGGAAAGATTTTATTTTTTTAAGTAATATATTTTTTTGAAATAATAAATGAGAAATATTTGGAAAAACAAGCTTCAATTCAATAATAAAGTACTATAGGAAAAATAGACAACATACCAATGATGCAAAGTTAATGAATATTTTCGAAGAAGCATATCCGAATTTCCGGACATATAAGCGTGTCCCTTCCACCTTTGATTGTATGATTTTAGATGTGTCCGGACATAACAAATACATTTTAAAATATAAAAAATTACATTTACAGGACAAACAAAATGTATATTACAACATATTCAAAAATATATTATATTACAAAAAAAGATATATTAATTTAACACAAGAAAAATAATTACATTAATTTACAAAAATAAAAGTTAGATTATATTCTAGGTGAAGCATCCATCTTGGTATCTTGAAGGATATCCTCCACCACCATCCAACAACCGTTGTGGGACCATTGCAAAGACATTGCCTTACTGGACTTTAGTGTTTTTTAAATCATTTCACATCTTTTTTTTAAGCTGTCTATCATAGACATCAGATGTTGCACCTCAGGCTTAGTGCCTTAAGCTATGCAAATAAGGTAAAAGAGAATTGTAGGGCAAAATGACAATACCATAGAAGACTGTCTTGATTCAGATGAAGGACCGGTAGTCAAAAGATCTGATTAAAAAAAATCCAAAAAGAGATTAAACTATTGTTAACATACACAAAAAAATCAAATCATGATACTTAAAAAAAAAATTAAAAAAAAACTAACTAACAAATACTGATGTCAAAAAGAAGACAAAAATAACAGCAACCGGATATAAAGATGAAAAGTGAGAAAAACCTGTAAAAGAAATATTTGAATAAAACAAAGAAAATGAGTTAAAACATTACAGAATCAAATCATAATTAAAAGTATTGTCCTAACATATTACTATACAACACCGGTTTTAAAATTTTCTACCTATTTGAACTGAGCAAGAATATAAACCTCTCCGAAATAAACATTACTATCTAGCTACTTTAATGTGTGAAACTGAAACAGGACAAGGTGAGTAAAATGCAGCCCTCGATCTTATTAAATGAGTTCTTATGTTTATGAAAGAAAAGAAACGGAACATAATATTTGTAACACTAACATTTACTAAGCATATAACCCAACCATTTAATAATAAAGAAGACTCAATTCAAACCAACTTAAAAGGCCTATGCACATAAAAAATTTTAAAACCAAGCAATGAGTGAGCAATGAATTTATCATACATAACTTATCAAAATAAGTTAATAAAGCCAACAAAAACCCTGCCTTTACCTATACTCTGCTTTTTTTTGGTTCAGAGTAATCCTATTTGAATTCACTAAGCTTATCTATTAATTATCACTTCAAAAGTTGTGAAATTTATGTTTGTGACAGTGAGCACAAATTCAAATCAACACGTTTTGATTTTATTAAACATGTAACAGTTAAAGGATAAAGAGAAGAAAACATCATGGGGAAATATTGGCACATAAGGATTATTGTAACAGAAATCAACAACTCTTTCAAGCAATCAACAACCTTCATGGGGAAATATTGGCACATAAGGATTATTGTAACAGAAATGGTTCAATAAATATGGAGTTGAAGTCATATCTTATTATTAGAATCATTGAAGATCACCTAAAATTTTCAGAATTTTAGTTTTACCGGTTTCTCAATATTTTACTTGAATTCAAATTAAATTCAGCTCTTATTTTACTTGAATTCATCTCCAATTTTACTCTTGTTTGACTTCACAATCAATTTAACTCAAAATTTATACTTAAAAATAAGAAAATGTTTATGAATTTTCATCAAAACAAGTGAAAGTGAAAGAGTTTTTCCATTAAGTGGAATAATAGCTCATGTTTTGTTGGAAAGAATAGAACATGATTGACAACATAGGTACTTTTGATTCTTATTGTGCAATTAAATCAAGCTTTTCAAACCTTAGATATAAAAATTAGCTGTTGTTAGAAAGGTCTCAAGAAGTTAACTTATTCTCAATCCTGGACTGCTAAATATCTATTTTACTCCTAAGATACAAATTTGACAGGGCAACGTAAAACTATATATAAAGCATGTGTTCACGTAATAAAAACCTATCAAGTAATTAAAACCTACCATAACAAACACTAATAACAAATGATAAAAGTCTATACCAGGATTCAGATGCGATTTTTTTTTTAATATAACTTACTTATTCAAGAAAAATCCCAATAAAACACACATTTAAAAAGATTTATTAAAATGGCTATGTTTGGAAATTGAATATAAGGGTGGCGCCATATGGGATGACGCCTCAGTTAAAAGGCAAAAGTCATACCATATGGCGCCTTAGTTGACTTTTATTATTATTATTATTATTATTATTATTATTATTATTATTATTATTATTTTGTTTAATTTGTGATATGAAAAATGTATTGGAAATAAAATTAGGGTAGCCATAAATACATCAGAATGTTAAGGATAACAATTAGTACAATCGGTGGTAAAGAAAAATTTAATGATTGTGCCTGTCTAAATGTCCACCGGTTCCACATGCAAAGGCTCTTGCGCGGCGTCTTTGTCTACCACCACGATTTTGTTGAGGTGTGGCTGGTCTTTGCGTCTGTTGAGATGGCCCCGACGCATCAGACGATGGCCCCGGTGCATGAGACAAATTCTGAAGCATCTGTCCCCAATAGCTGGGGGGTTGCCGCTGACGGCGCTTCCGTAATCCAGCTGCATGCCCATGTTTGCGTAGTTTGTAAGGGGGGTTGGGTTGGTTGTAGACGGTATGGTTGGCCGAAATGTTGCATTGATGGGTGTTGGTACTGATTCAGTGGTTGATGTGGGGTTTGGTAGTCGAATAGTGGGTGAGTTTGTTAGCTGTAGGACGATTGTGGTTCTTGGTTGTAGGAAGATGGGGTGTTCATTTGTGGGGGGCTATGGGGGGCTGAGGTGGGTTCGAAAGACTCGTCAGGGCTATAAGCATTGGTGGTGTCGGTGTAGATGGGATGGGGTAGCGGTAAGGGTTTTCTTGTTGTGATTGAGTAGGTGGCATGCTAGGGTAGGGGTAAGGCTTTTCTTGTTATTGGATATAGGTAGGTGTATGATGTTGGGCATATTGTTGGGTATGTGGCTGCGAGGAAGACGCACGTTGGTGGGGATCAATTAGATGCTGAGAGAAGAATGGTTGCGATGTTGTAACAGACCTAAACCAACTCATATATTGTTGCGTTGGTATAGCATCTTCTACAACGGGGTCGGTTAAGACGCGCTGGTGTCGATTCTCCCAGTGTTGACACATCTCTGTTGCAAAGTTAGTCCACTCACCCACTGCCTACTGCGTGTCGACTCTACGCAGATGCCACGATCCCAAACTTGTAGGAGCCACCGGAATATCCTGATGCATTCCGAGCTGAAGTTTGACTCGATCGCTCTGATGCATCTCCACAATGGTGAACCGAATGATGGGCGTTTTTTAAGTCCACACAGCAGCATCATTCGCGTTGGGCTGGTGGTCGAGCCCCTCGTACGGCCTCCAGACAATCTACAAGAACAAAATGTTTAATGAGAAACTGTATTGTGCTTTAAAGTGTTAGAAATATTTACAGAAGTTTAAGGAAAATTTACGCCGTCTGGGCCAATGTGATATAGTAGGTTGCGGTAGACTGTTATGGCATTCCTGGGATTTCGATTGTAGCTCATTCCCGGAACTGCCCACCTGAAAATGTAGTTAGAAATGAATTAGTTACAATTAAACATTTCATTAAAGGACATATGCGCATGGAAGTGTACAAGCTTACCTTAATGCGTAGGAGAATGTGAAGGGGTTCCGGTTAATTGGAGCTACTGTTGGCATTCTCGACCAACCCCACGCCTGAAGGAGATAGGCGCAGCCATAAAATGTACAAGCATCTTTTTTGCAGTTTTGCATAGTGAACTATACAGATGGGCCAGGACAGCTGAACCCCAACTATATGTGTGCACTCTGTTAATGTTAGCCAACAAAGGTATACATAATATTTACACTATTTCCAGTGCTATCTGGAAACAAAAAATTACCGAACAATAGCATTAAATAGCACCAGTTTTTAGTATCTTGTAATAGGGGAGGGTATCCTCGTCTAATACAATAGAGTCATAGTAACCCCTAAGGTATTTTAAGTTAATACCTTGCCCCCTAGGTCTACCGTCACGTGCTGGCTCAGGTGCTTCCAGCTTTAGGGGCGTGCCCAACAAATCGTTGCATAGTTGGTTGTTTACAAAAACGGGGCCGTTGATGGTCGTGCCATCTATGCGGAGGCCGAGTAACATATGCACGTCCTGGAGTGTGACCGTGCATTCACCAAAAGGAAGGTGAAATGTGTGGGTCTCCGGCCTCCATCGTTCTAGCAAGGCCAGAATAAATTTTGGATCAACATGGTATGACGTGATTTTAATCAAGTCACCAAATCCACATCTTATTAGATATTCTTCGATGAAAGGTCGTGGGGCATGTATTCGTGCCCACGACAACGGAACCTTGATACCTCCTGAACAAAAATAAATAAATAACATTACTTAGATAAAAAAAATACATCTATGTTTAGGAGTGTAAAACAAAAGAAGGCCGAAACACTTACGAAGTCTTCAATGTTTTCCGGGGTTCCTCGGTGGTCGTTTCCCATGGTAAGTAGAGACATTTTTTTTGTAAGTGGTTTTAAGAGGAAGACTTTGTGATGGAAGCGAATTTTTTGTGAGTTGAAGAGAAGAGAAGAGTTTGGGATGAGAAAATTTTGTAGAGTGGTGAAATGATATTTATATTGGTGTAGAGGGGAGTCACATGATAATGCATGCATTCTTGGTCTTTGTAGTCTGACAAGTGTACTCATGCATGCTTTGGAATCTCTTATGTGTTCTCTTGCATGCATTCTTGGTCTTTGTAGTCAGACACGTGTAGTAATGCATGCCTTGGATTCTCTTATGTGTTCTCTTGTATGCATTCTTGGTCTTTGGCATGCTTGTATTGTCATGTCAATAGTAATAGTATACAATATTATACAATAGTAATAGTCATTATTAAAAATTTAGTCATATGAGAAAGTGTAAGTCTGGTCTTGTCTCGTAGTATACAATAGTGGTACGAATTATTTGCAAAAAAAATATATTCTTGGCATGAGAGTGTGGTCTTGTTACGCAGTTCACATCATTTCTTTACATTTTCTTCCAATGACTAAAGTTTGCCAATAAAAATAATAACAATAATGATAAAGCATTCATAAGTGTGGTCTTGTCAAAACAGTAAACCAGTCTGAAGCAATTAAACTCCCAAGACACTTTACTTGTAGCAACCAAAAATAATGGTGCAGAGGCATGCTTGAGAATAGTGGAACGCAAGTGTAGGCATGCAGAGTTATGTGGTCTTGTCAATGGTGAGATATTTGAATGTCCAGTCACGGGTTTCAATTTTAGGGATACAGAAGTGACTAGGTTTTTAATTGATAGAAGAACAAATTTTTATCACTTGAAAGCCTGGTTAGAAAAGAAATTGCAGTGCGGTCCAGTTGGGAAAATTGTATACAAAAACCCTATGTTTTTGACGGGCATGACCAATGCAAATTTTTTCAGATGAAGATTCGGGACGACAATGATGTGTGTAATATGTTTCTCAGCCAAGAGCATTCTGGATTCAATGACATTGAGTTATATATTACGTTACAACGTCAACTATTGTCTCAACAACTAGAAGTTTCACAAATTTTTAACGATTCCGACAACGAACAAGCTGAGGTGGATGTCGTTGACGAGGAAGAAGAAGAAACGGAGGACATTGTCGATGAAATGGTAAACAACGACGAGGCAGACCAATTACCAGGGAGTCATGTTTATTGCCCACCTCAACACATGACAACACTCAACTTAGGCAACGGCGAACCATCAACGGATATTTTTTACGACACATACATGCAGACAGAGGGAGTATTAAAAGTTGGAGACAATTTTCGTAAGAAAGAAGATTGCGTCCGAGCAATAAACCAATACCACATGAACTTATCTGCAGATTATAGAGTCGATCGAACAAATTCGACTCTATACAAGATCTACTGTCGTAATGAGGCATGCCCGTTTAGATTAACAGCTTCTTTCCAGAAGCGAAGTGATTTCTGGAAGATAGGGTCAATGGGTCCGGAGCACACTTGCATAATCACGAATCTAAGTCAGGATCATCGCAAGCTCAGCTCTCAGTTGATCTGCAACGAAATTCTATCAGTCGTTAGCGACAACCCTTCTGGGAAAGTGAGTACAATAATAGCTCATATGGTTCAAAGATGCAACTACACTCCTTCGTACAGGAAGGCGTGGATTGCTAGGATGAAGGTGGTTGAAACGGTTTTTGGTAATTAGGAGGACTCTTACAAAGAACTCCCAAGATACCTCGTGGCACTAAAACACTATGCTCCAGGGACTGTTGTCATGTTGCAGACGTTGCCGGCATATACACCAGACGGGAATTGTGTCAGTGGAAATGGAAGTTTCCACAGACTCTTTTGGGCGTTTGAACCATGCATCAAAGGATTTACGTACTGTAAACCTATAATTCAAATTGATGGAACATGGTTGTACGGAAAATATAAGGGCACGCTACTAATGGTCGTGGCACAGGATGGCAACAACAACATTTTCCCTATCGCCTTCGCTCTAGTTGAAGGGGAGACTGCTGGAGGTTGGAGTTTTTTCCTAAAAATTCTCTGAAAATATGTTGCTCATCAGCCTAACTTATGTTTGATCTCCGACAGACACCCCTCAATAGAGAGTGCTTACAACAATCCTGATAACGGTTGGCAGGATCCTCCCTTAAACCATGTGTATTGCATTAGACACATCGGTCAAAATTTCATGCGGGAGTTCAAGGACAAGGGGCTAAAGAAGATGGTTACTAACGCGGGCTATGCACTAACAGAGCCTACCTTCAGATACTATTGGGACGAGATCAGACTTACAAACGCAGATACATTGAGATGGATTGATAATATTCAACAGGAGAAGTTGACAAGGGCGTACGACAATGGCCAGCGATGGGGCTATATGACAACAAACCTCGTTGAATCTATGAACTCTGTATTCAAAGGCATCCGAAACCTACCGATAACCGCTCTTGTGCGGTCAACATATTTTAGGCTCGCTGCACTCTTTGATACCTGACGTACAAAGTGGACCTCAGTCATACAATCTGGGCAGCTGTTTAGTGGTAGTTCAATGACATTCATGAAGGAAGAAGCTGCAAAGGCCAACACACATGCCGTCACGGTCTTTGACCGTATTACAGGTCACTTCAGTGTTGCAGAGTCTATTGATCACAACAAAGAAAGGCCTAGGGGATGTTATCGAGTGGAATTGGATAGGAGTTGGAGGATTGTGGAAAGTTTCAGGCATTTCGTATGCCTTGCTCCCATGTTATAGCAGCCTATTCCAAGGTTCGCCTGAACCCAACCAACAATCTCTCTGTTCTTCACCAAGTCATTACTCTATGCAATGTCTACGACACTAGCTTTCAAGTGGTAGCAAGGAAGGACTACTGGCCTCCATACGAAGGCAAAATTGTGTGGCATAATGATTTGATGCAAAGAAATAAAAAGGTCACCCTAACAGTACCCATATTCAAACGGAGATGGATACAGTAGACAAAATGGTGAGGTTGTGTGGTTTGTGCCGCCAACCAGGCCACAATCGTACCAAGTGTCCAAATGTGGGCTCTAGCACAACACCATAGTTTCAACTGTAAACTTGTCTATTTATAACAACAACAAATTTTATTTCATTAATGGCATACCTAACTGATTACAACGACATAATATAACATAACTTAATAACTAAACATCAACAAATAACCATCAACGGAACCTAATACCAAATCAGAAAATAACAAGAACAAACCCAAACAAAACAACTTATAGAATCAACTTATCTAGGAAATTACAACCATCAACTTAATTTCAGTTCTAACATCATCATCATGAGGACACCAGCATCATTTTCCATTTTCCTCCAAGACCGAGTGACTCCGTTTGGACCAGACTTCTCAACCAGCCTCTTAATCTTCCTGGTCTTTTCACCTGCCTGAAATTCTTCTTCTAGCCAGCGACGAAGTTCTCTATGCAAATGCTCAAACGTCTGCATATTCTAGAGTCGCATTTTCATCGGAGGCTTGACAACTGAGTATACAACTAGGGCATCTCTTTTCATCAGTGGAAATTCTGGAAATGATTCCTTCGGTGCTGATGATGATGACGACGGACGGCGATTAAACCACTCAGACATGGTGTTGAGAAGGGGAGAGTTTGGGATATTGGTGAGGGAAGGGAGGAAATTAGGATTTGGTGACAAGTGTTGTGCAATAACTAATGAGGGTGAAGCCTTATTTATAGACACATGATACCCTATTAAATAATATAATTAATTATATATTAAAATCACAAAATTTAAATCTTTTTAAAAAAATAGCATTGGCCTGAGGCACCATATGGTATGGTGCCTCCCCTTAGTATTAGGGCACCCACATTTACACTGAGTCGCCATCCCATATGGCGCGTGGGAATTTTCAGAAATTTTTTTTACACTGAGTTGCCATCCCACATGGCGCCTCAGGTGATTCTTTTTTCCAAAACTACATCACTTTGGTAATATCTTTGAAATGTTAATTTGTTTGGTATTTTTTTTGAATAAGTGTGTTATATTAAAAAAAATTCTTCAGATGCTTGTAGATTTGACTCGAAGGAATACTAAAAGATAAATCTCTGTAAAGCATAAAAAAAGAACAAAAGTAAACCATCTTTTCAAGAAAATGATTATATATATATATATATATATATATATATATATATATATATATATATATATATATATATATATATATATATATATATATATATATGTATGTATAATCAGTTAATCACATATATCAAAGAATCATAAAAAATAAAAAAAATAACAGGTAAGAACGAAAAAATAGATAAAGAATAGTCGTAAAAGAAAGTGAGTTTAAACGGTACAAACCTGATATAGAAGGTAGAGAAAGTGTGGCTATGGACGAAGAAAAAAATCTGAATAAAGCAAAAAAGATAAATATTAACTAAAAAATAGGTAAGAGCGAAAAAATAGATAAAGAATAGACGTAACAGAAAGTGAGTTTAATCGTAACAACCTTGATACAGAAGATAACAAATGTGGATATGGACGAAAATCGATGATAAATATCCGATAAACTATGAAAAATACACAGCGATGCGGTGGATCCCGTTTGGTGTGCTGCTTCTTAGTTCAAGTCTTGGTTTGGTGTGGTGTTTCTTCGTCATGCATGAAGCGGTGATTCTTGCGGTGGTTCTTAGATTGCGAAATCTTGGACTAGATTCTCGCAGCGATTTTAGTCTTTGGACGATGTTGCTGATTTTGGGAGAGAAATGTGAGTAAGTTAGGGTTTCAAACGATATCCAGAATATAGATACGATCGATGTGTTTTACGGTGCGGCAATGGGCAGTGGTTTAAGGTGCGGCGTGTGTTTGGATGCCTGTGGTGGTTATGCTGAGAGAGAAGCAGAAATTTGGGATTCGGATGGAGAGAAATTCCGTTATGGAACGGAATGAATTTGGGTAGATATTTATTTTGTTTTTTGTTATTTTCTTAATCTTTTTAGTATCAACGAAAATATTTTACTATTGTATTGAGCCTTTCAAAGGCCTTTTTTGTCGTTTCTTTCTTAATCAAATATCTACCTGATTGGAAGATACCTAAGTTTTCCTTAATTCTACTCAAAATTTATTTACACTAAAAGTGTTTTTTAAGTAATTGACTAATTCAAATTACTTTCTCCAATCAAAGACAAAAATTTTGCCACGTGGCAAAATGTTACATATTTTCATTTAATTTGGAAAAGCTTCTATTGGGATATTATTTCCCTCTCTCATTTGAAAAACACTAGTAGGATACTGTGCATTTGCACGGGTATCGGTCTTGGTTTCTAATTGAATGCATAAATAAAAAATTAAGAAAAAAAGAGTTAAAGAAAAGAATAGTCAATTTGAAAATGTAAAGTTGAAAATATTAATATTAATTGAAAAAATGGGAATGAATAATAATTATATAAAGATAGTTATGGGGAAAGAAAAGAATTGGTTAAAAGGCATATAGTTAATGATATATATTACAAACTAAAAACAATCCAACATCAAAAAGTCCAAAATGTAAAAGTAAAAAAATAAAATAAAAGAAATTAAAATAAAAGTGCAAAGAGTGGTGCATTTTGTTTGTCATAAACATGAGCAGTTAATATTTTATGAACTGCAAAACGAATAAAATGAATGCAAAATGTGTTAAATAAGTGAATAAGAAAATGTAGCGTATAGGTGTTAAGCTATAAACATTGGGAACAGAATGGAAAAAAAATGGGGTTGGGCACTTTAAATAGAAAACGTGTAACATTGGTTGAGTGGTGCAGTTCCCAAAAGTGAGTTGTGAAAAGAAACGGAAGAAAAAGAGGACGGCGCAAGGGTTTTAGACCTTCCTGTTCAGTTTGAGGAAGAAACTCATTTCCTCTCACTCATCTTCCTGTTCAGACCAAAAATTCCTCTCTCCTTTCTCGTCTGATAGTTTCAATTTGAGGAAGAAACTCATTTCCTCTCACTCCTCTTCCTGTTCTCTTGATTTCTTTTCCATTGTCTTCTTCCTCTTCTCTCTACCTTATCACTCTACAACATTCTTTTTCTTTTCCTTTTACTCTCTTGACCATTTTTCCATTGTCATTCGTGAAGATAGATCTGAAAATCATTATAAAAAAAAACAAAAAGGGCAAAGTTGTCTAGTGAGAGGTGAAGTCATAATGATGAAAGATTTGTTCACTGATCCTCGCAATAGTCGGAACCGATAGGAACTAAGTATTTTTGTATGCTTTCTTGTCCAAACTCATTTTTTTCAAGTGAATGGTTTCTTCTTGGTTCTTTGTTTTTTTAGAGCAAAATCATGTTTCCTGTAAGTGCATCTTTGCTCTCAATCTGGTTTGTTCATAATGTTTATTGACTTTTTTCTTTATTTCTTATGAAACCATTTTCTCCATAACTTTTTTGCTTCAATGTGTTTTTTTAAACAATAACAGATTCTTTCTCTCCTTAGCTTTTTCTGCTTCGATAGTTCAAGGATTGATGGTTTCTTTTCACTACTTTTCATTTATGTAGATCTAATTTTTGTTTTTTAATTTGTTTGAGAAGAAACTAAAAAGTTTTTATTTTTAGGGGTTTGATGTTGTTGAATAAGATTCGGTTTATATGTGGATGATGAACAGGTCTTTCTATTTATTCATAATATGAAGAAAAAAAATGGTACGTTTTTATTTCAGTGAGGTAGAAAAAATATGGTAAGTTTCCTGGTTCTATTTTGTAATGTATTTTGATCCTTACAACACCACATCACATTTTTAGAAGGGAAATGAATGTCTTGTATGAAATTGTGAAGAATCCCTTTTCTTATACAATCTTGATTAAAGGTTCATTACACATATAATGAATTTGTCAAGTAGATGCTAGATGTACATCTTTACAACAACTTTTGTTCCATTTGATTTTCATTCTTGGATTTAAGCTAAGGCTAATCAGTAATGCTTATGATTTCATAATACTCTAGGTCCTAATGACGACACGATAACTCATACTAAATAATTTGTCTGTGAGAGCATCTTTAATGGGAGTAAACTAAATGGGTAAACTAAGATATTTTGTGTGGGCCCAAAGTGTTTTGTAGGATTTAAAAAATTTATAGTTGATTTGAGTAGTTTTTACTTTAATGATGGTTGTCTATAAGAAACCAAAACTTGGCCCCACATTTTATATTTTTTATTCAAGTTACCATTAATTTAATTATTTTAATTAAAATGCATACAATTTTTTTAATAAAATTTACCTTAAAAACTTAGAAATAATATTAAATATATTTTATTATAAAATTAAAAATGATACAAAATTCACAACAATAATACATAAAAAAAAAATTACATTTTCATAGGAATATAAAATAATACATGACAATAAGCAACAAATTATATTTTAACAGAAATATAAAATAAGACAAACTAACTTTCGTTGTTCTTATGACCAAATCTCTCCCAAATATGTTCCACCAGGTCTGCTTGAAGTTGGCGATGATTTTGCCTTTGATGAACATGTGCTATTCTTTCAAACATTGTTGTCAAGTTGGGAATTGGACCAGTAGATACTTCAGTTGTAGAGAAATTATTATCAACATGGTCGTAATCAAAATTACCAGCATATGTGTCTCGCTCATCTTTGACAATCATGTTATGCAATATGATACATGCTAACATTATGTGTTTCATTGTATTCACATGCCAAGCACACGCTGGACCACGTACAATAGCGAATCGGGCTTGGAGCACTCCAAATGCCCGTTCAACATCCTTCCGTGCTGATTCTTGTCGTTGGGCAAATAACTTTCTCTTTTCTCCTTGCGGCATAGGAATGGTCTTGACAAATGTTGCCCACTCAGGATAAATGCCATCCGCTAGGTAGTACCCCATATGATATGTTGTTCGATTCACCGAGTATTGTACTGCAGGAGCTTTTCCATTCAAAACATCATTAAACACATCAGACATGTTTAACACATTAATGTCATTGTTAGAACCCGCAGTGCCAAAATATGCATGCCAAATCCACAAGTCTTGAGATGCCACAGCTTCAAGCATGATTGTGGGTTTACCATGATCACCTCTAGAAAATTGACCTTTCCATGCGACAGGACAATTTTTCCATTCCCAATGCATATAATCAATTGAACCCAACATACCTGGAAATCTGCGTGCCGCGTTAATTTGTAGTAGGCGTGCAATGTCTTCATTGTTTGGCCTTCTCATGTATTGAGCACCAAATATTGTACACACGCCTATTACAAACCTGTCTAAGCACTCCAATGACGTGCTTTCTCCAATTCGAACATAGTCATCCACACTGTCAGTTGGTGATCCATATGCTAGAATACGAATAGCAGCTGTGCACTTCTGCAATGGTGAAAGACCCATTCTACCCACTGCATCAATCCTTCTTTGAAAGTACTCATCATGATTTCCAAGAGCTTCAACAATGCGAAGGAACACATGTCTTCGCATACGGAACCTTCGTCTGAATTAAGCCTCCGTGTATACAGGATTTTCAGAGAAGTAGTCATTGAACAATCGATGATGCCCTTCTTCACGACTTCGATCTATCATTGTTCTTCTTTTTCTATGCTTACTTGTATTATTGGCTTGTTGTTGCGCCTCTCGTACCAACCTTATCACATCTTCCTCAATGTTGTCGTTAAGGCAATCATCTACGACTTCATTCCAGATTTTATCCCATTCATCATTTGGATCCATGGAAGATATGATGAAAATAATATAATGGGAAAACGTGTGAGGTATATATATGCTAGTTTTACAACGGCTAGTTTTATAACGGCTGGTTTTTTATAACGGCTAGTTTTACAACGACTATTTTTTTATAACGGCTAGTTTTACAACGGCTATTTTTTTATAACGGCTAGTTTTACAACGACTAGTTTTTTATAACGGCTAGTTTTACAACGACTAGTTTTTTATAACGGCTAGTTTTACAAAATTAAAATAACATGAAATTACAATAATGTGAAATGCTTATTCAAACCTAAACAACAACAACAACAACAACAATAATAATAATAATAATAATAATAATAATAATAATAATAATAATACACCTAGCTTCTCTTGAAGTACTTCTCCTTGATACTTTGACAAATTTCTTCATGCTCACGACGTTGCTCATCATCCATTGCTGATTTGTCCTTCATGAGAATTTCATACAACACGGGTATGCTCTCTGCCAACTTTGCTTCAGCTATTTTACCATAGATAGCTAATTTATTTTCTGAGGCATTTTCCATGCCAGTCAAATCCACTATGGGTGTTATAGATGGAGATGCTTTTCCCTTCCCCTTCCTTTTTGCCGCCTTTTGTCCTGCTGGGCGGTCGGTCTGAGTTGCACTGTTGTATTCTGAACAATCTATGGGATTTTCTGGATTAGATGACGATGAATATGTCCCGGTAGAGGGTATATTTGATCTCTTTGAAGAGTTATTTATTTCTTGTCCCTTCCATTTAGGTTCATCCTTCAACAACCTCCACGCGTGCTCCATTGTGAAACGTTGATGATGCACTTGGACAAAAAATTTACGTGCCTCTTCCATGACGTCTGTCTCAGACTGTCCACTTTTCTTGTTAGCAACTGCTAGTTTGTAGTTGCCGCAAAACCATTGACAATGTTTATTCAATATATGCCATCGAGATTTGAGTGTAGACCACTCTCTCGCTATAAGTGGTCCACGATAGTTGTTATAGCCATCTTTGATTCTACCCCAAAAACTATCTGCTTTTTGGTCAACTCCGACAATTGAATCTTTGGAAATGTTATGCCATGTCTGAATAAGCAATTTATCTTCTTCTTCTAAGAACCTGAGACGCTGTTTTTTTGTTGTTGAATGTTCTCCTTCTTCCGTAAAAGTAATATTTTCTAGACCATCCTGAGTGGAGTAGACTAGCACTTGAGAATCTGTAGTGGACCCAATTGGTGATTCTGATTCAACGTTAGGAGACTCTACAACGTCGATGGTTAGTGGTGGTTGAAACATAAATGGTCGGGTATATTGAGAATTGTTGCCGGTAGAGAATGGTGGTGATTGAAACATAAAAGGTTGGAGATTTTGAGAACCGTGGCCAATAGGGAGCGATGGTCGCGGACACATTTGAAAATTTTGAGAACTGTCACCGGTGGGAGTTTGTAAATAATTATAATAAGGATTCCATTGGTTGGGATCCATTTGATAAATAAATAAGATTGGAAATTGAAAGAAAAAAATTTAGAAGTAAAATTGTGTGTAAAAAAATTAAAGTTTCTATAGAATTTATAGAAGGTAAAAAATGGTAATATGACCGTTACTATTTTCAAATATCATGTCATTACTTTAATGCCGTTGGAATATTTTATTAATATTAAATAATATTATAATATGTTTCACATTGAATAGTTAACGTTAACAAAATAGATGATGGAAACTAAACTTTAGTTCATTAAATGTCATGTCAGCTCTACTATAATGCAAATTCTTTATTACTAACGTAAGCTATACAAAATTTTGGTTTAATAACTATGCGCTAAAGTTGCTCTGATGGATTTAGGAAAGTCAAGAATACCATTGAAGATTTTATTTGATTAGTCATTCAATTATTTTGATATCTATATTATACAAGTTTTTCTTCTAGTCAAATGCTTGTGCATGTTATTTATCAATTTCACATCAACTTCTTATTTTGTATTAATTTTCTCAATCAACTAAAGTTCTTGTGGTTCTTTAAAATAAAAGTCACATGATTTATCCTCAACACAAAGTACTTAATCTGGTTTATGAGAAGGATGACATAGTTAGAATGTTAAATGTTTTAGAATATATAAATTATATGGACTATAATCTATAATATAAGAAATCTATGTGTTCTGGTAAACACATTTATACCCTTATCTCATTTTCTGCCATGTCATCAATTTAGGGGCAATTTGTGTCCAAAATTTACTTTTTGCAACCAAACTATTATTTTGAACCAAACAGTTTGCTTTTGGCTTTCACCTTTGTCTATGATATACACTCTTTACATTAATTGGTTCAAAACAAACTACCCATTTCTAAATTCTATAACTTTTCACATTTTTCAATGTCAGATGTTAAAAAAAAAAAGCCTGTTTTCCCCCCAAATGCAAAAGCACGTTCTCTCTCTTCCTCTACCTGTCTCTTCATCTTCCTTTCTTGTCTCTTCCACTGCCTCTCTCTTCCTCTTCTATCTTCTCTCTTTTGATGCCTATCTTCTTCTTCTTGTTCTTGTTCTTCTTCTTCTTCTTCTTCTTCTTTTTCTTTCTATACTTAGATCTATGAAACTCTCGCGATTTTACGACGGTGGGCGGTTTGACAGTGATAGATCTGTGGTGGCGGCGACGAATTTCCGGCGACGAGTGTGTGGTGGTCGAATTCAGATTCGAAATGGTTTCTGTGAAGTTGATAAATGGCCTAAATGATTACATGATTTGTTTCTGTTGTCTCCTTTAAAATGTTACAGATCACGTATTTGATTTTATGTCTAAACATAATGGGTCATCAAGGGCATAACTAGAATCCGTCGATGGGGGTTGTCGGTAACATCAATGGTATGTAATCATTCTATGCAGCATTTAGAGTTCAGTTTATGTGTTTTCATTTTATGGATTTCGATGAATAATCGTGCTTTTTGAATCTTGCATTTTGAATCTTGCTTTTTGGGTATTTAACAGAACTTTTCAATGATTAACTTTGTACCTATGTGTTTGGGACTGTTAAGAAGAAAATGAAACTTGAAGGTGAATGTGATAGTTAGTTTTATAGAACATCAGTTGGTGAAGTAGTTTCAGTTGTGTTAGTATGAGGAAGGTTGTTAGATCTGCAACTTGAATTGGTGCTATGTTAGTTGACTGTTAGCTTATATGCCAATGGTGAGTCTGAGATTAATTGTAAGTTGAAATTCCACTTTAATGTGATTCTGTTTTGAATAACATTGGAACTTTTTTCGATTTCTGTGGTTGTTGCTCGAATTTTAAATATGTCGATAATATCGAAAGTTTTGCAAGATACAGATTTATCTGACTTTGATTTTGAAGATACATATTTATCTCACAAAATTCATTATTTTCTTTGAGTTATGCAGGGTCATAAGCAATGGTTGACATAAGTTCAATTTCTTTGTGTTGTGGTGCAGACAAACCTTGTGAAACTTATTGGATATTCTGCTTTGGATGGTGAGAGATGGATTCAAAGAATACTCATGTATGAATACATGCCGAATAGAACCTTAGAAGCTCATCTTTTCAATAAAGCTTATGATCATCTGCCTCTGAAAATAAGACTTGAAATTACACTTGGAGCAGCTCGAGGCTTATCTTATCTCCATGGAAAAATAGAAGTCCAGGTTCCAATTATTGCAATATGAATGATTTTGAGCCTGTATGCATAAATAACTTATTTGCAGCTTATAGCACAACTGCTTATAATATTTTGTATCGTGTTGATGTAGGTGGGGATACTCATGTTTTAACTGCTGTAACTTATTGGATATGCTGCTACAGATTACTTTCAGATAGGTCATCTCATTTCTAAGAGTGACGTATGGAGTTTCAGTGTCGTGCTATACGAAATACTCACCGCTAGGCATTCATTGGCGAGAAACCTTCTGAAAACAGAACAAAAACTATTGGAATGGGTGAAGAACTTTAATATGCTATCAGTAGTTTACTTAGTGCTGAACTGTGTTAACTTAGTGCAATTGAATATCCTATTCTTATAGAATAAAGTAATAATCTCACTTATTGGTATTGCAGATCCTAATGCACACATTATATGGATACATAACGCAAAGGCAAAATTGAAGGCCCTCCGGGACATCGATGAAGGTTTTTTCTAAATTGTATTTTATTTGATTAAATGTTTTCCCTTTTAATTTTGTGGGTTTGCTCTTCCTAGATGCATTGCATTCTATGATTTTTGAAAACGTTCTACTCATTTTGAGGCATTTGCATGTGACAGTTTTTGGCTTCTTAAAGGAATGACATTTTTGCCTATATCATGTTTTATTACCAAAATCTGGTCCATAACATGGATAAAAAAGGATGCTTGTCTTAGGTAGTAGGTTCAGAATGCTACTATTCGTATAGAGCAGCTGAAGCGATTGACATCATTTGCACTTCCAGTTGCATCAAAACGATTGGAAAGAACCAAGTCTGCAGTGGTTCATGCTCTCACTGGTGTGAGTATTTATTCTGTTATTGATACGATATTTTGTGCTATTGGTGTTGTTTGTTCTTTATGCTGCAAAATTTGTTTTTCCAATCTAATGGTATGTCTGTGTGTGTGTTTTCAGGTTGTGGAGTGATTGGTCTCCACGTTGGACCGTTGTGCATCACGGACATGCCAAGGTAGTTCTATAATATTTGATGTGCCGGTGGATAACAATGCTGATGGTCGGGGTCAAGATGAAAATATAATTGAAAATATAATTGACAATTGCTTATTTAATTTCATACCTCATAATGCCAAGAGCCTGGCACTTAACAAAAACTAATTCTTGGAATTAAAGAGGAGAATAACACAAGCTTTACAGTAGAGGTTCTAATCTCCGTATTTATTTTGATTATGGCTACTGCTACAATCTCTTATCCATTCTTTTAAGTGAATTAAGTTGTTTGAAACAGAAGAAGATAACAAGCATATTTGGCAGGTTTGGAGGTTCAGATAATATGATAATTGAATTATCTGACTAAATATTTGACTTCTCTACTCAGAAATTTTATTAACTAACATTTTCCTTTATGATATTTTAATATATTGTTTCTCAGGTTGAACAACTGAGGCTGGAAAATGCAGTCCTATTTAAACAGTTTACAGATGCCAGCTAACAATTTCGTGATGCTAACGCAAATAACTGAGTTCTAAAGTCAGATGTTGAAACTTTGAGGGCTAAGGTATCACTGAAGAGAGTGAAATATCTCCAACCACTTAAGAATAATAGTCTTAATACAATTTAAATAATGTATAATGTGTTGAGCTACTAATAAAAGAAGTTTCTGTCCACTTTAGGTGAAGTTAGCAGACGATATAGTCTCTAGGGGCACTCTCCCCACTTTTAACAATCAGCTTCTCCAAAATCATAGTCAACTGAGCACCACTCCACCACAAATCAACACTAATAGTCAAGCATTTCTGCAGATTATGTACTGAAGGTAATACTCTCATTAGCATGATAAATTTTGTACTAGGTTCTATACCAAAATGAACATTGTCCGAAGTTCGTATTCAATTTGATTTAATATTTCATTTTGTAATGGTTGCTCCCAATTATGAATGTTCTTACATGCCATAGTAAAGTTATGTTCCATGTTGTATGTTGAATTTTCTTATAAGTCGAAGTATTAAGTATTATATTGTATAAATATGCAGATTTTGGGGTTGGATATATTAGCTGATACCGTGGTAGGGGACGAAATGTTGCGTGGTATCTCTGGAGGACAAAGGAAGTGTGTCATTACAGGAGAGTTGTTGGTTGGACCAGCAGATGCTTTGTTCATGGATGAAATTTCTACTGGGCTTGACAGTTCCACAACTTTTCAGATTGTGAACTCTTTGAGGCAATGTGTTCATATTATGAATGGAACTACAGTTATATCACTGCTTCAGCCAGCACCTGAGACTTATGATCTTTTTTATAACATTATCCTAATCTCTGATTGCCAAGTTGTGTACCATGGCCCCCGTGAATATGTTCTCTGTTTTTTTCGAATCTATGGGTTTCAAATGTCTTGAAAGGAAAGGTGCTGCTGACTGTCTTCAATAAGTAACTTCAAATCTGTTGTCAAGTTGTACTTTTCATTATTTTCAATTATTATTTTTTATGTGTATTTTAAAATAGATAGCATAAATAATAAGAAACAATGATATTCAAACTATGCTTTTGTTCAAAAATAAAATAAAAAACTAAAATAATTGTTTATAAAAATTCTAAAATAAAAAAAATCAAACTAACCTTAAGATTTAGAAATTAAAAAATTTGTTTTATAATATGTTAGAAATAAATGAATTATTAAAAAATATTTATTGCATTTTTAAATACATTTTAAGAGTTTATTTTGAAAAGGAAAATATATTAATAAATGCTGCTAATTAAAACTTATTCAATTAAAGCAATAATTGCATAATTAAATACAAGAAAAATTAAAAGTTGTATTTAATTTAAATTTATGATTTAATACACATGAAACTAATAAATTACTAAAATTGATTTTAATCAACTATATTAAATGATTATTTTTAATTTTAGTTTATAATTCAGTAACATTAAATGGTAGAATTAAATGTGTTTTTTTTATCTTCTATTTATTTAAAAAATTCACACTATAAATATTTTATTGCAAGTTTATTTTTATTTTTTACAAAAATTCAAGTTACGTGTTATAAATGATTATTTATAGAGTGTTATCGATAAAATATTGAAATATTATTAACTTAATTATTTAAATAATAAATCTTTTTTCCTTAATAACTTTATCCTTAATAATTAAATGAATTCTCAGTTTTTCAGTTGATCTCATTTGCTGTAAAATTATATTATTTGATTATTAGCTATCCTTTTGTTCTAATATTTTTTCAATTTATAAAAGTACTACAAAAATTAAATTAACTTTATGATTTAGAATTAAAAAATAATAATTTTTTAATAAATTAAAAATAAATGAATGATTAAAAAAATGTATACTTTAAAAATTTGATAAGTGTCTCTTTACTTTTTATTTTGAAAAAATCAAAAGTAGTTTTAAAGATGTATGGTATAATTGATTTTGGTCTTTAATTATTTTTTAAAAATAAATTTGATTAGATATCCAAAAAGAGAATTTTAAATTAAAATTAGTATACATGAAAAAAAATAGTAAGTATATTTTTATCAGAGATCTAAAAAAATAAGTTTTATCCAAATACTTTTTTAAATTTTAAAATTTTTTATTATAAATATTTAATAATTTAATGTAATATAAAATTGGATTTTGATGGTTATTAAAATAATCATTGTTTTTAAATATTTGTGTAGCATGATTTTAAATATTTGTGTATTATGATTATAAAATAATTATTACTATAACAACAAATTTAATGAGGCTTTATTTTACTTTGAATTGCGATTATAAAAAATTTTATGTATTTTAATGGCTTATAAGAATTTTAATTACATAATATATGATTTTTATTTGTCCATTTAATTTTTATATTGTTATTAATATTTTTGATTATGTTATCAACTATATACAAAATAAATTTTGACCAAATCATAATTTATCATTTTTGAAAATACCAAATTAAAACAATTATAATGGAAACATAAAGGTATTGATCAAAATATTAAATAATAACGCTATTTACCTACGGGCAAAATTACATTGTTGATTCAATACAATATTTTTTAAGAAAAAAAAAATATTAGTTTAAAAAAATCATAAATTTTAATAAAAAAAATTATAAAGTTCGTTGTTGATTAATTACGGGCAAAAATACATTATTGATTCAATTTTTTTTAAACAAATTCAAATATATATCTAATGTTAAAACAAACTTAATATTTATATATGGGATCAAGTTCGTTGTTGATTAATTACGGGTAAAAATACATTCTTGATTCAAATTTTTTACGGGCAAAAATATTTTTTATGTCATTGAATAAAATAATATTTAGTTACGGGCTCAAGTTCGTTGATGATTAATTTATTTATACGGGATCAAGTTCGTTGTTGATTAATTTATTTATATATACGAAAAAAATATCATTGTTGTAATATAGATTATAATATTTTTTTAAATAACGTCAAAACAACAATAATATTTATATAAAATATAATATATTGTTGATTCAAATAAATTTATATATGGAATGAATTATTGACACTAATTTCTTATATCTTTTAAAATAATATTTTTTTGATTAAACACCTTAATTTTTTTAATATCATTTTTATTATATTTTAAAAAAAATGCGCGTAACATACCGATACCCGTGCGAATGCACGGGTATCCTACTAGTTTGTATAGACCGACAATATTATATACAAATATTTCTTATATTTCTAAGAATCATAATATCTCTTTCCACTATGCTTATAAATATATAATTTATATAGACTGTATTAAATACAAATATTTCTTATATTTCTAAGAATTATAATATTTCTTTTCACTATAATAATGCATGTCGTTCCAATTTATTGTCGTCCTTTTCAAATGAAAATTTTATTTAACAATAGAAAATGAGGCATTATTAATATAAATCACGGTAGAATTTGGTGATTCAATGTCCTATATCGATATATGTCATTTAGTTAACATTAAAAAATTAAAATTTATTTATTAATGTAATTATTGAATATTATTTTAGACGAATATTATTTTAGACGAACAAGTCAGCTACTTGAACACGGAAAAATACAGTTTTCTAAGAATAAAAGTTAATTATACAAGAAAGTTTTAGAAAAAAGAAATAGACATTATTGTATTTCACTAAAACTTTCTAAGTTTCTGTTTGGCAAGACATTTTTTTAGCTTATAATTTATGTCTTATAGTTTATAAGCTCGTATGTCAATAAAAAATCTGTTTGATAGCAGTCTTTTTATCACGAGTTTATAGTTTATTTTATTAGTTTATAGCTTATTTTCCAGACGCTATTTTAAACAGCGTTTTAGCTTATAACTTATAGCTTATCATTTTTTTCTTTCACTTTTATCCTTATTATTTTAACTAAAATTCATCATTATCTTTTATAATTTAAAATAAAATAATAATTATTAAATATTTTTTGTGTCATTTTATTTTATCAGATAATTAAACCGTTAATTTTACCAAACAATTTCATTAGCTTATCAGCTATAAGTTATCAGTCATCAGCTATAAAGCATAAGCTATCAATCACCAACTATCAGTTATTAGCTATAAACTATCAACTAATTTATCAATCAACCACTACTTTTACCAATCAGAACCTAAATAGAGATAATGTCCAGCGTTGCCATGCTGATCTATCGGTTAATATTCTTAGAATTAAAGCAAATTAGAATAATATTTGTTGAAATTATTTTATCTATTGTTAAAACATGTAAAATTGTTTTTTTTTACATAGATTTAAACATTCACATTTTCATTTAGCATCAGTTAGAAAATACTATATTATATATATTTTTAAAACATTTTTATTGAATGATTTAAGACATAAGTTAATTTTCCGTGCAGACATATGGGTCTTATACTAATTTATAATCAACGAAAATATTTAGAACGGAAAGTGAAATGAAGATGGATTTAGAATAAGGCAATCCAATTCCGTCTACCTCTTATTTCTTATCATTTATTGTATTTTTATATTAACTTTGTATTATTTCTGCTTTGGAGGTTTTTTTTTTAACAATTCCTTTTGATCTTTTAAGGAAAATATTCACGTCTTTGGACTGGCATGTTAATTGATTTTGGGTAGGGGTGGCAAACGGGCATGCCCGCCCCGTTTAGATCCGCCCCGCAAAAGCCCGCAATAAAACGGGGCGGGACGAGACGGTCAAAGGTAGAGATGCGAGCTAATTTTTTAGGTCCGTTCCATTTAATGACGGGTCCGCGGGCATGCGGGCATGCCCGTCATTCTCTTTAAAAAATACTTTTTTTTACTCATAATATAATTTTAAAAAAACTCATAAATCCTAATACTACCAATAAAAAAACATTATCATTATCTTACATTCAATAATTAAATTCAACAAATAAAATATCATAAAATAAAAAACTCATGATATAATTTGATAATGGGTTGTTTTGGTATGGGCCTATTGGGCCATAAGATATCATAAAATAAAATTAATTTTATTTGTTCCTAAATTTTTACCCGCGGGCATACCCGTGACCGCCCCACGCCCGCCCTTCTTTTTTGCGGTGCGGGGCGGGGCGGACATACTTAAATATGCAGGTTCAAAATTCAGGTCCGCCCCGCGAAAAATAACAGGTAAAACGGGTTTTTCCCGCGGGCCGGACCCGTTTTGCCACCCCTAATTTTGGGCTACGTGATTTCCTAAGGTGCACATTCCTTAAGTTGGTGAAGATATCTCAAAAGACGCAAATAATCCTGAAGGACACTTAGTCATAATCTAATAAGGTTATAATGATCTCTCATCTGAAGAAAAAAATAGAAGAATAAGACAACACGGGTTAAAGAGCCAACTGTTGTGATAATCTCAAGTTTTCATGGGTTCGAACCTCGGGGCCCTCATATATGTTATTCCTTTAATGTTAAGTGACGTCTTTTATTTTTTTAATTATTTTTAAATAAAAAACTTAAAAGTTTATGACGACGGTTCAAGAGTTCCACCGTTGTTAAGTTGCGTCTTTTCATTTTTATTTATTTTTAAATTAAAAAATTTAAAGTTTATGACTATGGTTGATGTTTACAACCGTTGTGATATATTTTGTTTTTTATTTAAAATTTTTAATTGTTAATACTCTGGTGTTTTTTATGAAATTTCACCATGAAAGTAAAATATCACTACGGTTGTAAGTATTGACCGTTGTGGTAGCGTGATAATATTATACACTTCTAGTTAGCTTGTCTCTTCAGTATCCTTTTTTCCATTGCAAATAGAAACTAGACGAAACAATACATGATTTCAACCCAAACCCTAACGTTCATTACTGTGAAACATTACATGATTTCATCCAAAACACCATCGTTCCTACTTCACTGTGTATTTGTCATTGTCGTCATCATCGTCAACCAAGTTGACAAGACTATCACGATCAACCAAGTTGTTACCGACTAAAAGGAAAACAACAACAACATCGTCGTCGTCACCACAAGGAAGGAAGACAACACCATCACCAACACCAACATCATTTACTTAGTCATCACGTTTAGGGTACGTAAAATATTTTTCCCTATGCATTTACAGTAAACTTCATTTACCATTGTTGTGGTTGTTGTTGTTTTATTTTATGGTTGATGTTTATGTTCTTGTTGTTTATGTTGTTGTTGTTGTTTTTGAACTTAGATGTCGACCTTGTTGAGTTCTTCATCAGAAACCAGCGAAGAAACTCAAACAAATGAGATGTTAGACAAGATACTCAAACAACTGAAAGTCAAACGAAAAGATCACAAAGAGGCGTCACAATGATGCCCCAATTCACATTTGTCCGAAACTCATCAGGTGAAAAAATTCCTATCCAGTTTGATTCATTGTACAGAGTAGTGGATTGTCAACACTACTCTACTTTTAAGAGTTATGTTTCGTTCCTTGCACGTAGCAAGGTCAGTATATTGATTGATGATTGGAAACAAGTTGATAATAAGGTCAAAGAAAGCATATGGACTGATGTTAAGGTATTACATACTATAATTTTCATATATTGCCGATATCAATATCTATAATTTCTAATACATACTTATATATTGATTTAAATGTAGTTGAATTTTGAGTTTATCGATGACTCAAATTTGAAAAAAAATGGATATCATATGCTGGTACTCGTTGGAGGGGATTTAAGGCACAACTCACGGCTGACTACATTAGGAGGCCTAAGAGCGGTCTTGCTCATCCATGGATTTGATATAGTTTTATATCGAAGAAGCAATGGAAAAGGTTTGCAAAGATACGTCGTTCTGAGGAATTTAAGGTTAGTATTATTCTCATGCAACCGATAATGTTATGCTAATGAGTTATAAATACTAATCATATTTTTTTCACTATGTTCATAACAGGTTAAAAGCGAAGTTAGAATACTCAATAAGGCTAAGAACATGTACCCCTATAGATTGTCTCGTGGGGGTTATAGGAATCTTGAGAAAAAAAATCATGCTTGAAAGACAATCAGAAATAGGAGATGATCGCATCCCATCTCCACCTTCAAGACATGAGAAATGTAAGAGAGCTCGATTAAGACCAGATGGAGAGTACACCTCTGAGGCTTCAAGAGTAGTTGCCAAAAAAATTGTAAGTGTGATTTGTGGTGCTTATGTTATTTTTTATTTAAATGCGTTGGTAACAATATATGTAAGTTTCTCATGTTGTGTAGGATAAGTTGGTTGAGGCAACCCGTGAAGGAACATTTGTTCCGCAAGCACGACATGACATATTAGTAGAAGCTATCGGAGCAGATGAGCATGGTGGGCATATCCGTGCTGTTGGAGAAGGTGTCGGCTTGAGATCATTCTTTGGGTCTCAAAGAAAAAGTACCGAAAGCCCGGAAATTATTGCACAAAGACAAAAGATTAAAAATTTTGAGAAGCAATTAGAAGAACAACGGAGAATGTTAGAAGAGGAGAAGGAAAAAAGTAAGAAAGATATGGAAAGGTTCCAAGAGATGTATTCGGTATGTACTTTACTTGAGATGTTAGTGTTTTATCGGAAATGTATGATATATATTGTGCTTGTTTTTGTTTTATGTTTTAATTGAATATTATGATGTAGAGATTAAGTGAAAACTTGGAACAACGGACAAATGAAGATCACCATAATGTTGATGGTGATGATGGTGATCGAACTCCTAGTAGAAGTGTTGTACGTCATGCTTCTACAAAAAGAAGTAATTGTTCAGCCCATCCCCCCTGTGGGTAACCACAATGATATAATGGACCCTAATCCAAATGAAATCACAATGTTATACTTGAAAGTTGCGGTGATAAATGAAGTGCAACCTCTCCCGCTAGAACATTGTCCACGTTTGGGTTTATTCTATTATAATCCTGATGATGTAAGGGATTTTCTTGGTGGGTATAAGTGGCTGGACATCGAGATATTGCAAATTTGGTACACGTAAGTATATATAGTTGAATATACATGTCATTATAGAACTTTATCATTTATAGAACATCACCCCTAATTTATTCATTTTCTTTAACCATTTAGGTACATTCACCGTCTTTGTATAGAGTTGAATAACCCAAGTACTTACGGAATCTTGGATCCACTTTTTATTCGTTGGACTTTTAATGAACCAAAAGATATCCGAGAGTACTTGATAACACGGTTAAATGAGTGAGGAAAAGAATGTTACTTAGCACCATTCCTCTGCACATAAGTATTTTTGGAATTGATGTTTATGTATTCTATATTTAGTTTTGTTTTAGCAAATACCATTAACCTATATATGCTCTTGTTTATTCAGTGGTCATTGACAATTGATCATCATATCATTTAGGACGAATACGATAACTTTTATTTGTTCCTTGCATGATCCACTGCAAAACAAAATGAAAGATATGATTAATTTGTAAGTGTATGCTTAATTCATTTTCTTTGACATTGTAATTAGTTTATCATGTAATATGTTTAATTCAAATTCAATGTACAGTTTTGTGGAGCAAGTGAATATGATGAACAATGTTAGAAGAAAGCCCAGATGGATCTGTCCTAAAGTAAGTAGCACGATTATGTTTCTTTCATTTACATTCATGTGTGGTTGTATTCATGTGATTTTTGCTTAAATTTGTAGACAAGGAAACAACCCGGGAATTACGAGTGTGGTTATTATGTCATGAAACACATGCTAAACATTGTCCTTGCCGACATTGTTGATTCATGGGATAAGGTATACATGTCATAAAATGTTTACATATATTAATATATAAGTGGACTATTGAATTATTATCATACATGTTATTGCCTCTTCTTATGTAGATGTTTAACGACGAAACCCCATTCCCCGTTGAGGACTTCGTAGATCTTCGTAAACGTTGGGCATATATCCACAATGTTCTTAAGGGTCTTGCTGATTTATGAAGTCAATGACAATTTTCTGTAGAGATGATGTGAATAACACTTTTCTGTATTGATGACATGAATATAGTGTTTGGTGTAAATATGATTATAATAGTTACAATACTTACAGAATGTATACCTTATCTGTTAGCTGTATTTTATGGTTATAATAGTTACAATACTTACAAATGAACAATGTTAGCTTATCTGTTATGGTTAAAATGGTTACAGGTTAAAAAATGGGATGAATTTGAATTGTTGAGAAATGCATATTTAAAACATAGGAAGTATTTCATGCTCTTTATATGCATGTATACCTTATGTGTTATGGTTAAAATGGTTACATGTTCAATAATGGGATAAATTTAAATTGCTAAGAAATGCATATTTAAAACATAGGAAGTTTTGACTGCGGTTATAAAACCTATTTGTGGTTGTATATTTGTGTCTGCAGAATATATAACGACGGGTATAAAACATAATCGTCATAATATCTTACGCGCTGCACAGAAAAAAATTAATATCAAAACGGCGCAGCTGAGAATCAAACCTAGGAGCATTATATTTATCACAATGGTTCGTTTTAATAACCGTTGTGATAAGGCGGGTTGTTTCCAGGTTATTACAACGGTTAATGGACCGTGATTATAAGTATCCATTTACAACGACACTCTACATAACAACGCATGCACCAGCATCAGTATATACCTTTCCCAACCGTTGTTAATTGGTATTTACATAGTAGTGTCTCATCACAAATAAAGAAAAATAGTCTAATAAGAAGATAATGATCCCTCATTAAAAATCAAGCAAAATATCAAAGTAATGCAACAATTATTTCTCATCAAAAATTAAACAAATAATATAATAAGAAAGCAATGATCTCTCATTAGAAATCAAGAAAAGATACCTTGTAGGGATTGTGCTTGATTTAACCTTCTAGAATAATAATTCTTCTCTTTGTTGGGTTCTTAATATAATAATTTTTAATGGTAAAATAAATATATTAATAAAAGAAAAATCAAGTTACAACAAATAAGCACAAAGCATAAGAGGTGTTAGATACAATATAAAAAGAAAGAAACTCGACAAAATAACATGAAGGCACAAACAGAGGGACATCCATAATCAAACCATAACTACTACAGAACCACCTCGCTACTCTCAGGCTAGATCTCGAACCAATCAGACCCACCATCAACTGATCAAATCTCAACAAGGTAAAGATCCACCACCACATACTAAATCAAGGCAAGCCCTCGATCCATTATAGGTGTAGGTAGAGGATGGGGTTCTGAAGCCAATCTGTGAAGTTGCAATAGTTCTTTCCCCACCATACCCAAAAACCAATTCCAAGACAAAAATATACTTTTCTCATCCACTTCTTATGCTGGTTTTGTGACCCCCTTAAAGAAAATATTGTGTCGGACTTTCCAAATATACCATATTACAGCATCCCAAACCATAAGGTAATCACCCATATACTTTACCCTTCCTCTTAAAGAAATGAAAAACTCAAAAAGCAACTTAAGATCTTGGTGAATAACTATCTTCCACCTCAACCACCTTAAAACACTATATCACACTGACGAGACTATCTCACAAGTAGGGCTGACAATGAACCAAACCAACTTGAAAATAGTTCAGAACTTGGTTCGACAATTAAATCATTGAACTATGTTCATGAACTAAATGAGATGAATATGAGTGAAAAACTAAGTTCGTTAACTAAATGAGTTAAACCTGAACTATACATAATTCGACTAGTTAGGTTCATGAGTCAACTCGATTATATATAACAAGGATTATATTGTCTTTGAGAGTAGGTTTAAATATTTACTCCAAATCTTAACATTATATCGTCCATTTCGTACAAGTTATGACAGTAAAGTTGACAATTGAATTTAGAGTCATCCTTGTTGGATGCATAATGACATTTGCTAAAATAACATGTGTAATAAAGGTTGCAAGTTATGTAATTTTTTGTGATGAAAATGTATCAATTATTAATAATTTTTTCTGTTTCTAAATATTTAGATGAAGTTGTATATTTTTTAGACAAATTTAAACTTTAATTTAGTGGTTTTTGAATTAGACTTTCAAATTTATTTCTTGAAAGTTGTGTAGTTTTTGAATTAGTAGATTTTTAAGACAAATTTAAATTCCAATCTGATAAGTTTTATTTTATTTCAATAGTTTTTTTAATATTAATTTAAAATTTCAAATATATAAAAAAAAACTTAAAAATTGGCTTTTAAGTCTATGAAACAAGTGAGCTGAACCTAAAGAGATGAACCTAACGAGTTGAACCAAATTGGTCGTGAACTTATAACGAGTCGAGTTTGAGCTTAAAAAAAAGTTCGTTTCGAACTCGAACCGAGATTTGAGCTGAACTAATTCTTAACGAGTCGAACTGAGCTTAGGCGATTTCGACTCGACTCAACTTATTTCTAGCCCTACTCACAAGTAATAAAAATGTGAGAATCAGTCTCAGTCAGAAACCCGCAAAAAGGACAAGAAAGCCTAATGGTGTCTGATAACTCTTATCTTCTAAATAGGTTGACTCTAAAAGGAAATTTATCTTGCAATAACTACCAGGAAAAGGCCAAGATCTTTGACGGAGCCCGACCACTCCAAATAACGGAAAGAATATGACTCTGAAACGAAAGTGGTGTCATAGAAGAAGTCAGAATCCTCCATTAAACGAGGTAAGTGGATGTCACTGAAAAAGTATTTTCCATAGAATGCTTCCAAATCCTCTTATTTATGTCTAGAGTGAGGATACCATCTCAAAGTAAGACATGAAACTCCTTAAGAGTGGTATGTTAGAATTTTGGGTCACAAATGTAACATTTAAGGTGTTAGTGTCATTATTTTAATTACTCAAGATTTAAATGGGTCTAGTTAATATAATATTAAGTTTGGGGCTAAAAGCATAAATGTTAGGAAAGATCATATTATTGTGTAGATACCGTAAGTCAATATCTAATTTGATGAGGGGGCAAATTAGAATATTGAAAACTAAGAAATAACCCTAGGGTTATTTAAATGGGTTATGGTCCCCATTTGTAGAGAACAATTAAAATAAGGTTTATCGGGTTTTCTCTCTTCATCTCCATCAGAGGAGATTCAAGGAACCCTAAAGAACTCTACGAATCGGAAGATCACATACCCGGATCCTTCAACGATTTCAATGGCAAATTCAGGTATGCTTCTGCCTTCATTCTCCAATTGAATTCTGGTATGGGTTTAAGGGTTTAGAGTTCTATTGTTGATTTCTATATCGGTAGAAATCATAAGGTTTTGGAACTGATCTAACAAGTGGTATCAGAGGCACCCATATCTGATTCTATTTGTTTTGGGGTTATTTAGGATCCTTTGATCTTCCAATTGTATAAATCAATATATATTCTGTTTTTGAGATTTTTCTTTTAATATTAGAATTTTAAAATTTAAAATTTTCTTTTTTATCTTCCAATTTTTCTCTAAGTTTTATGTTTTTTTTTAAAATCAATTTATATACATTATTTGGGTTGTGATTATTATTATTATTATTATTATTATTATTATTATTATTATTATTATTATTATTATTATTATTATTATTATTATTATTATTATTATTGAGTTGCTTTAGTTTATATAAATTATATCAGTTTCAATTGTTATGTGATATGATCTGTGTCTGCCTTTTAAATCATATTATTAAATTACGGGGATGAATTCTAAGGCATTTTTTATAGAGTTATGGGCAATTTGCCGTATGTGCGTAATTATTTGATTCACTCACAGTACCATATAATTAACAATATGGCCGTAGCATAATTTTCTTTTAGATGATTTGCTTATGTTACAGCTTTTGTTACAAGCTGTTGTTACAGACAAATTGTTTTGCTATGTATAGACACTATAATAATAATAATGAATTCATTCACTATTATCATAAATTTCATATATGCTGTTTATTTTTTATTTATTATTATTATTATTATTATTATTATTATTATTTATGTCCATATGTTTTAATAATTATATTATTTATAATAAATAATATCTATGACTTAATATTTTGGAATTAATCTCAGTGTCAATATCATAATAGTGCGTAATAATACAGTAAAGTATATTGGTATTTTGGATTTAGATATAATTTCAATTTTTTCTTTGGTTCAACTTTGTTCAAATTTGGCTATGGATTGTATTTTTATATAGTAATTTAATTTTTTAAGTAAGTAGTTGAAATAAAAAAGTCTCCAAAGTGACCTCTTTTATAACAATTGCTTATGAAAAGTGTTAAATATTTTTATGGTTTGTGTGTATGTTTGTCCATGCGAGTATCAATTTACCCAAACGACAATTGGTGGTTGGCCGATTTTCATACGCGCTTGTAATGGTAAATATGTGATAATTATGAGGTCCTACATGTGAATAATAAATCAATCCAAAGAGGAGTTTATTGTTCGACATGTTTTTATTATCAATGTTTGATCGTTACAACAAGAGCACCACTAGTAGTCGATATTACTATCCAAAGACTTGATATTGGTGGTGCATTGGGTATCTTGAGATGGGTTATGCCTTTATTTGTACAACATTGATGATTCAATTTTTATTTATATGAGTATATTTAAAATGTTTGCTTTTTTGTTCTTTTTCAGCTACAATTGCTTTAATATCTGCTAATATGAATAAGGTTCAGGTCCTGAATGGGATAGAATTTAAGGATTGGAATGAGAACATGGAAATTATTCTTGGCTGCATGGATCTTGACCTTGCATTAAGGATGAGGCAACCTCCTTCTCCTATGGAACTGGGTACCTCTGAACAGAGGAAAGATTATGAGAAGTGGGATCACTCCAATCGCATGAGTCATGGTTTAGTTTGTTCTGAGGTTAATTTAGCTTTAGTACCTGGAAACATTTGGTGGTTAGACTCTGGTGCAACTACTAACATCAGTGTTTCAATGAGGGGTTGCCTGAACTACCGGAAGCCAAATGATGTTGAAAGATACTGAAATTCTGGCATAGCAGACAACAGATGTCCTAACACATGTCAAGACATTATTCTGCATAATTATTTAAACAAGAACAGAACAGCAGACTGATACCTTGAATATCAGAACTGCAGAAGTACGGATGTTTCGACATCTGTTCCAACATGTTAATAAAAAATGAACTGTAAATTGAAGAATGATAAACAACACAGAATATGATGACCTAGTTTGGTGCAACTCACCTACATCTGGGGGATACCAATCCAGGAAGAAGTCTCCACTATCAGTAGTATAGTTTTATGTAAACAACCTCGGGTTTACAGTAAATACCCACGCTTACCTATCACTACCCAATGAATACTTTATCATCATAAATCACATCTAATTGATAAGAGAATCCCATCTCACTCCCTAAATCACAACTTGTGATTATCTAACAGTTACTGCACCATAACTGTATTATTCCTATTGAAAGACACCCATTC
Organism: Lathyrus tuberosus; assembly: GCA_022829125.1. Taxonomy (NCBI): domain Eukaryota; kingdom Viridiplantae; phylum Streptophyta; class Magnoliopsida; order Fabales; family Fabaceae; genus Lathyrus; species Lathyrus tuberosus. The sequence goes on from JALAZF010000083.1 coordinate 15,696,296, forward strand.
CAATACAAAGTTCAGTCAAGCATCCTTGACTAACAAGTTAACTTGCATTTGCTTCAAAGCTTCATCCAAGAACAATACACGATTCATTACCTACGGGTTTCTGAATCTGTACAAGTACCTATGTCTACCACAATGTATCAAATCGATACAGGGGGAGACTTACAAGAAAGACTACGACTCTCAAAACCCTAAACCCTATTTTCTACTTTACAAAAGTGTTATAATAGGTTCAGTTCCATCAGTCCTAGGTCTTGATCTTCTTGTATACTCTTCTGCTTCCTTAGGATCCACTGCTGTAATCATTCCTTGATTCTTGCACCAGATTTAGAACCTGCTATATTTGTCAAGTCAGAATGTCAGGACATTGTCTTCGACATCTTTTTCTGCAGCATTCTACATTAAGTTTTAACCAAAATTTAGTCAAACCTCAGGAGCTTTCAATCTCCTCATTTTGACAAAATTTGGCTAAAACTTTAATTTGGACAATAAACCCAGGGTGCTTCTAACATCTCTTCACCCTGAGTGGCGGTTATGATTGGAATACTGATGTGACTCCGATCATGTTGGTGATACATTCCCCTTTTCCCATGAATCGATAATTCCTCACCTGGGGGAAGAATTTTGCCATTGAAGCAACCAAACACAAACCAGGGTAACTCAGAACACAGGACACGACTGTGTTCATAACTTATATCACAGGACACGAAAGAAGGACTCAGAACACATGGGAAACCTGAGACTCAGTCAGAATATCATAACATTCTGTCCAACATCCTTGCAAACCAAATGCTAGGACAAACTCAACCCTTGTACTTTTCTCCCCCTTTTTAGCCAAAAATTGTCAAACATGTCCAAGACAGACCCATACCCAAACTAAGGAAATCCACAAACGAACAAACCCCATGAGAACTCAGCACAACATAAAAGACAACCTGCGATAAGATGACGACTAGAACACCCTTTATATACAAGAGTGTTTCTCTTAGGAAGTAATGAACCATTGGAAGTAACACATGTCCATTCAATGTGAGCATTAAAGTGCACCGACAAACCATATTTGACTGTTTCTTTCTTTTACCAATGACCATTCAAAGAATGTGCATTATCTGAAACACATGTTTAACACGCGTTCACTAAGACACAATTTCTCCATCATCCAAAGCAATTAAAAGTTAAGCCATACACCCTAACCAATGTTCTGACATCTTGTCAGACTTTGTTTAGTCCCTCTTGTAGCAACTATTTAAACCCTTTCAACTAGAAGACCAAGAATAATTGACCAAGATGTTAAGATATTTCTTCAAACATCTCTCAGATAGCAGCAACTGTAGCGTGCAATTTTTGTCAGTGACGCGACCACCTTACCGCAATGGTTGAAATTGGGTGCTACTTTCTGATTTCTTATTTATCCTATGAAGCTGGAAAGGAAAGGGAAGCTATCTAAAACTAACCTTGCATGCAAATGTTTTCTTTAACAAATGCTAAGAGATTGGGGGGTCGGGGTCAGATTATACAAAGGGATGTTGTCAATTACCCAATGTATATATGATTATCCATAGATTCTTTGGCATGTTCTTCTATCATCTACTTACTGGTGTTTATTTGTTATTAATTGGGAAAGTTTCTCCTTTGGGAGTGTTGAGAGAGTATTTTTATTGTTTTCGGGTTTTTCGATGTTTTTGGTAAGGTACTGGACCTAAGGTTTTTGATTTGTGTGCTCGCTAAAATTTCACAATCTTATGCCTACGTATTCCCGTTAAAAAAACAAGGAAATTAGAGCAATCGTAGTTCCTCCTATTCTATGGGAGGAAAATGTTTGGTGTCTTGTTTAAAGCCAAAGATTGAAGCTAAAGGGGTATTCGTGTCTTGTTCAAAGCCCAAGATTGAAGCTAAAAGGTTTGACTGAGAGAGAATTTGTCAGCTCTAAAAAGAGATATCTCATCTGTTTATCACAGTTGCTGGGTACTGATTATAAAGGGGAATTACTTTAACTGGAATATATGGAATCCAGCAATGCCATAATTTCCTTTATAAGGGTGATGTCCTAAAAGGGGACAACTTTAACTCTGTATAGAGCAATGCCATTTTTCCTTAGGAGTCTTTCATGCTAAGAGAGGGACATCGACTTGGATGTAAATCATCCAGAGGCTTGCCACTTATAAAAATTAGATGAAAGAAGGGATTTACCAGGATAAAGAGGGACTACAGCTTGGATTTTTTAATCAACAAGTGTGCCACTTGCAGCAATTATCAGGGATTAGGGTTTGTTTGATTGTCTGTTTTGATGTGTGATTATACAGAGAAATTCCTTCCTACAGAGAGAACTATTGATTTTCTCTGAGGGGATTTTGGTTTTTATGTGCCTTGATCAAAGCCCAAGGTTGAAAGTAAAAGGTTGACTCTGTTTAGGGAGTTTTATATCTGTCTTGTACGAAGCCCAAGATTGAGGCTAAAGAGAATTGACTCTTTTGGGGAATATTTTGTCTGTCTTGTACAAAGCCCAAGATTGAGGCTAAAAGAATTGACTCCACTGAGGAGGTTTTATATGTGTCTTGTATAAAGCCCAAGATTGAGGCTAAAAGAATCGAATGACTCAGCTGAAAAATATTTTATCTGTCTAGTACAAAGCCTAAGATTGAGGCTAAGAACTACTGAGGGAAAATATTTATACAAAGCCTAAGAGAAGGCTGACTTCTACTGAGGATTATTGAGATCCAAAAACAGGTCCAAATTGGGGAATCAACTCTTGCTGAGGAATAAAGAAGAGTTGAAATATCAGATGCCTTGAGGTTCTGATTGAGGGTTTACTGATAGTAATTTGACCCTAGATGGGGAATTTAGAATGAGGGTTTAAATATTGAGTTTGAAACCTATGGAGGTCCTAACTCTGCTGGAAATTAATGAAATGGTAAGGGTTTTTCCTGTGCTTTTAGGAAACTTGAGGGTTTCTTTTAGATCCAAGAGGAGATGAGACTTTCCAAGTCTACTGGTATGAGAAGGTTGATCTTTGTATGATGCCCAAGAGGAGGCTGATGTTTTTTAAGGGATGAGAATAACCCTAGAATGGTCTGATGTTGTTGAATTTTGACGCTCCTGGGGAATTAGACATGTAAAGATGACTAATCTCTATCCTATACCTATAGGAGGTCTTCGGGTCCTTGTACTAAGCCCAAGAGGAGGCTGAGAACTTCTAAGAAACCTGAGGGTCCTTGTACTAAGCCCAAAAGGAGGCTGGGGATGCTTTTAAGAAGCCTGTGGGTCTAAACCTAGGAAAAGTTCAAAAAAGGTTTCACCGGGAATAATCCTTTCTTTAGTGAACAGTTCTAGGGTTTGAAGAAATTCAGAAGAGGTTTCACCGGGAATTAATCCTCTTTGGGGAAGTGGATTTCTTGTACAAATTTCTAAGTTGTGACAGTCTTGAGAAAAGTTTCACCAGGAATAATGCCTTTCTCTGTTCCATATTGTATAAGCCCAAGAGGAGGCAAGACGGTATCTGGAATTTCCTACAGGGAACTAGTTTTGACTGTGTTAAAAGAGTAACCACTGGTTTGATCTAAACCTATACCTAGTTGTTGGGAAAAACTCTAAACAAGTATATACAGGCAAACATATACAAAGGAAATATATAAGCAAGTGTATAGAAAAAGGATAGAACTTACAGTTGTGCAAGCTTCCAGCATTATAAACACAACTGTATGGTTAGTTATTCAAGAAATTGAAGAAAGTTTTGATACAACTATGAATTTGAATCTAAATCAAAAGGAAAGTTTGTTGTAAAAAGAAGTTTGGGGCTTATACTCTAAGAGAGGCCCAGATGAACTCTTTTGAAAAAAAGCGACGATCGCGTCGTAGTTTTGAAAACCACAGAGGGACTTATACAATGACTGAGACCCAAATTTATTGTATTTTACAAGAAAGATTGGTTTTACACTCTATTGGAGGCCCAAAGGTTTATTTTTATACAAAAGATGGGGCTTACAACTCAGGGAGAGGCCCATATAAAAGACAGTGATTGCACCGTTATTTTAAAAATTGTATCGGGACTTATACAATGACTGAGGCGCAAAAAGGTTTATTTACAAAGGGATGGAACTTACACTCTATTAGAGGCCCAAAGGTTTGAAAAAAGAAGAAAAATGGGACTTACAACCAAAGGGAGGCCCAGTTGAAAATTGTTTTTTAATAACGGCGATCGCGCCGAGATTTTGAAAACGTATCGGGACTTACACAATGACTGAGGCCCAAAATTGTTTGTGTGTAAAAGGGATGGGTCTTACACTCTATTAGAGGTCCAAAGTGTTTGAAAAATGTTTGTGAGGGTGAAAATGATCAAAACCCTAATTTGATTAAAAATGTATTTTAATTTGAATAAAAAAACATTTTCAAATTATCAAAATTATCAAACATGTGTAAAAAATAAGTTGTGATCTTGGATAAATGTTTGAAAAATCATGTTTAATCTCATAAAAGATCAAAATTCATTTGAAGTGAAAAGATCAAAGTAAGAATATCATTTTAAAATGTTTAAGAACAAATAAAATGAAATTAATTACAAAAATTCTAACTATATTAAATAAATAATATAAATTGGATTTTTTTGTAAAATAAAATAATTTAACATTTTTGTGACTTTTTAAAAAAAGAACCAATAAAAAATGATAAAAAATGAGAGAGAAATTAATTTTTGAAGTTATTAAAAGATTGTGAAAAAATGTGAAAGAAATAAGTGGTAAAAAAAAATGGGAAGGTCCTCTAAAGGTTTGAACCCATGCCCTTGGGGTGAAGGGTTTAAAACTTTACCAACTGAGCCAAGTGCAGTTGCTGATAGAGAATGGCAAGAGTAAATAATATGTGAAACTCCATTTGGAAAATGGTTCAAAAAAATACCAAAAGGTCTGGGGCGAGGGGGATTCGAACTCCAGACCTCTCGCTCGCTACACACACACAAATACTAGTGTTTCCACTAGGGTGCAATGCTAATTCAAACATATATTGGCAACTGAATAATATATAGCAAAACTATGTTTGATTCTGAAGAATGGCGCCATGGCCACCACCTTCATCTTCACCATCTTCTTCAAAATTTTGAAATCGTATCTCCATTAATACACAACCATTTTGGATGATTCAAAAACGAAACTTGTCTATTTTTGAACGAGGGATTGAATGGCATTACTCAATTTTATTTAAATTCAAAGCATTGAAAGAAAATGGTTTGAAATCGTATGAACCTTAAAAATAGAATTTAAAAGGAAATTCCATATGTGCAATATATGAAGCAATTGATTGAGGGAAACTAATCTATAAACTATCAGAAATGCATTGGTAACTTGAAAGGATGTTTATGATGCATGAATTAATGAGTTCAGTTTTGAGAAAGCTAACCTTGCAAGTGATAATTGAATTCTCTGTTAGAGATGTTACAGATGTGTTTTGATGATCTGGATAGCTTCCTTGACCCTCAAGGATGGTGTTCCAATGTGGAGACTGGATTGAAACCTTTTGAATTACTTGACACGACTCAACCTGCAACTCTAAGGTAAAGTTGAGCAAAAGGATGGTGACTTGAAGATTTTGATGTTACAGATTAAATGTAAGTGTTTAGATCACTCATATATGTTGTATATGAGGTGCGTGAACCATTGGTTTGAGTTGCATTGGTCTCCAACTCAAAACCCAATAGTGCCTTCTCAAGAAAATGAAGTTTTTGTGTTTAAGAAGGAAATGAGAGAAAGCTATGTTGTGAGTTGCTTTGGTGTAGTTTCAAACATCATAAATGAGTTCTATTTATAGGTGAATAGATTTGTCGAGCATGAATAGTTGGAACTTGAAGGATAAGAACTGAATTCAATGGTCTTGGCTTGGCATAATTACTTCTTACACAAGGTACAATAGCAGTCCCAAATAGCTCAGCTATGTGTTGACTCAATCCACATTTTACAGACCACTTAAATATTGTTTATTAGAGCATCTTGACTACAAGGGATAGGAATCTTGAATATGCACTATTTGCTCATAATTGCCCTTTGAATTCAAGGCTTCCATGACAAAACTTCATCATTCTCATGAGATTTTTCCTTGGCTCTTTGGCAATATCCTGCAGGTTTGTGAGGAGTCACTCTGATCACATTGAATTGGTTTGGCATAGTGACCATTGCATTTGACTCAAAAATCGTGGCTTGCAAGAAAACATCCAAACTATCATGAAAACAGTTGCAACAATGCCTCTTGTGGCAGCCATAACTGTTGGCTCAAGTTAAGTTGTTTCATGCCAATGATCTCTTTGGATTGTTGGCAACATGTATAACAACTTTGATGTTTACATTTGGGATTGATTCTTCTTGTAACTAGGTGTAAACATCTCCCAAGTTTTGGTGTTTTACCTAAAATCTGTCTTGGACAGAATTTTCTCTAAGTGTTGGAAAAAGAAGCATTTCTATGTTTTAGTGATTTTGATTCAACCATAACTCAAAATCCATGATGATTTGGAATGATATGTAGTTGACATATTTGAAGTATGTCATGTGATCTTCCATTTTAGCTTTGGATGAGAGCAAATGGCTTTGTGGTTTGGGAGTTATGACCTTGCAAAGTTGGTACCAAATCACTTTTGTTCCATAACTTAGAAAATTTTAAGATTTCTATGGTTGCCCCTTTTGCAAGAAACCTCATTTTTCTTGATTTTTCTTTATGAATGATGATCAAAACCATATATTAACATTGTTTTTGACTTAGGGGAGCCATATTTGTGAAAAATTCCAAAAAGTCAAACTTGATTTTGGGCACAATTGACTTTTTGTAAGATGAATTCCAAAATGTGTGATTTTTTATCCAATCAAGTTCTTGACCTAATTCAAACCTAATGGATGGATTCCATATGTGTTTTAGGGTATCTTGAATCATGTCCCAAGGTTTGGGAACATGTTTTGGTTCAAAGTCAAAGGTACAGTTGACTTTTTCTTCAAAACCCTAATTGTGGTCCAGATGAATTTGAAACTTGTGAATCAAGCTTCTTGGATCAATCCATTGTTGTAAATGGATCAATGTAGTGCGTTTGAGGCCCTCAAATCATGTCTTGAGGTTTTGGCTCATGTCTTGCCTCAAAAGTCAACTTAGGGGTGAATTAGGTCAAGAAACCATAATTCCTGATTTTTGATGAATGCTTCCCCTAAGGCTATTTTGACTTGATGATTGGATCCATGAGGTCCCTTGGAGCATCTTGAATCATGTTTTGAAGTAATGGCTCATGCCCAGATGAAAATTTTCATACGGAGGCCTTGGTCGACCAAAACCCTAATTTGGTGACACTGTCGATCCTGGGGCTTGATCCACTTGGAATGTTGCAACCTTGTGCTTGATTCTTGATATGGGAGACCTCTTGATCCTTTATGGGTGTTTGAGAGGTTAGACAAGTTGAAGATCATGTCATTTCTTGATTGATCCTTTTCCCGAGTGCTCTGAGAGGGTTGAGAACCCTAATTCTTAATTGTAGTGAAGGCTCAACAATCTTTGAGGAGATTGATGAGGCATGATGGTATATCCATATTGTGGTGATGATTTTCACAATGATGGGAAATCTTGGTGGTCAAAATTTGGGGTATGACAGCAACAACTCTCAAGATACTTGTATTCCTTCTAATTCAATCTATTAACACCAATGACGAAATTAGAATAATCTGATAAGTTCACCCAGAACTTATACCAGTAGAGTAATGTCACGACATCTAATCTGACATATCATCCTCACCAGATCCAATCTATCACAAACTACTTGAAACCACAAACAACTTGATAATCAATTTGCACCACTGTAGCCAAATATCCAAAACAGAAGTCTAACTCCCCCTGTCGTAGATAACTAGTGCTCCTATGCCAGAAGAACACCCTAAATGAATGGAAAACATAAGACGCATCTTCATGTCTTCAAGAGCGCACCCTCTGCTCAACACACCTGCTGAATGCATTCACTTAATTCTTGACCCTCAAGCAATCCATGTACCACACCAGTACATTTTACAGACATAAGTTCTCCCCATATCTTTCTCAACAGATGCTTCTTCAGCAAGAAACACCCTAAAATCACCACATGATATCCCATGACAACTTCATGATCATACAGTGAGAGAACCAGGAACACATCCTTGTACCATAACTAACAAACTCTTGGATTGAGATCAAAGCTCCATTGATCCCTCTCGTCCAGAAACTATCTATACACCACACGAATTCCTCATGAGTTCTCATGTATAGATCTCCCTGTTCCCTGAGATACAACCCAATTGAATATGGAATACTTCACATTCCTCAAAGAGATATACAGAGCCCCTTAGTTTGCTAGCTCGCCCGAATGTTCTTCACACTTGAAGGACATCAAACACATGCTCCAGAAATCTTCAGCCCATTTGCTCCACAAGCACCAAACTGATCCACTTCTAGCATGTCACATTCACATCATACTTCCAAGACAATCATTTACCCATCATTCTCCCGTACGATAAGATAAATACCTCTTAGACAAGATGTTAACTAAGAATCCTACTCCAAGGATAACTAACCCAGAAGATGTTCTAACATCAGTTAGGACATCCTTCACATATCATAGACACCAATCAACATAGTTCTTGATATGCTCCACCACTGGACTTACTATCTGCACAGTAATCCATCTGAAGATCTTCAAACACATTGCGCCACCAGCTTGATCAACAAGAACTCCAGCTAACCAAAGAGAGAAATAAACTCTCATCCACCAAAAGAAGGTAATCTTCCATAAACTGAGAACTTCTACCACAAGCTCCAAGATAGAAAAGAATCAACACCTCCTTAAGTCTTCAACAAACCACCCTTCTTCCCAAGAGTAATTTATTCCAAGACACTCCTTGAGAGTAATCAAATCCCACTATTTGATTATCTTGATTTCTCGAATCCACATATGAGAACTACCAAATGCCACTTTTGATTGCCTCATCCTTCTTGAATTCATATATGAAACCAACCAAATGCCAATTTTTGATTGATCTCACCCTCTTTCAGAACTCCCACAAGATACACTGATCCACCAATGAAATCTGATCTTCAAGTTACATGAACTACTTGCTCCATAGCAAGCCATTTTGGATCCACCAAGTCTTAGACATGTAACATCTTCTCCATCCACAGCTCCCGCAAACTGCATGAGATAGACCTTTTTGAAGCATCCATAACTTCCATTACCCTGTAGATCAACTTATCTTAAGCTGATGTGCCACATCACCAGCTGAGATCCTGATGTTAAGCTTGATGCCAGAACATTTTGATACGACATCCAGCTGCTGAATTCAGCTCATCCTTCTGCCACTTAGAAGAACCTCCTCCCTTTAATAGAACAAGAGTTCCATTCTCTCATAGACTTGATTCAACAACCAAGTTTGAGTAGAAAACCTTCATCCTGCTTAATCTTATCACATGTATTCCAAACAAGCTCACACCTTGATGAATATCTGCATTGAAACTTCAAAGAATTCACACCTACTACGTCTGATTCTTCAGAAGAGAAAGTAGTCCTAGACGACACCATAGCTAAACCAAAGGATGCCACTTTCCTTAAGTAGAGCAGTCTGTAGAAAGTCAGAGATAACTACCACTTAACCTTGACTTTCAAGATGAGCAAGATCACATGCTCCTAAGTACCTAGATCAGAAATAAACTGACCCAAGTTGTGCTATCACCAGCACCATATTCTGGACAAGTCTCTTGCCAGGACACTTTCCAGATAAACATCAGATGCTTCTAGTAACACTGGTTTACACCTGCTTCACACCAATACTCCTAAATCAGAAATAAACTGATCCAAGAACTATTCATCAAGATTATGATGACTTCTTCTTCATCTTCCACATCACCATTGTCTAGACCAGTTTCTTGCCAGGATACTCTCCAGAGATCAGATGCTTCTTCCACACCACACTAAAGCAGATTCTTAGGTCAACACCCAAGAGAAATAGATCCAAATGCTTATGCAGTACCCCTCCCATGATTCTGCACAAACCAGATGAAGAGATGTTCCAACATCGTGTTGAACATCAGTAATCTTGAACTTCACATACAAGGATAATCAATTAAATACTTGTGAGCATCAAAAATAACAATTTATCTTAAATCCTTGTTCAGTAATCCTACTTCACTGTTGAAGTCACACTCCAACAGATCACTCTGTCATACCCCAAATTTTGACCACTAAGATTTCCCATCACTGTGCAAATCATCATCACAATATGGGGAAACCATCTTACTTCATCAGTCTCCCCAAAGATGGGTGAGCATCCACTACAATCAAAATTAGGGTTTTAAGCCCTCTCTGAGTGCTTAGACAAAGGATCAATCAAGGAATGACATGATCTTCAACTTGTCTAACCTCTCAAACATTCACAATGGATCAAAAGGACTCCCACTTCAAGGATTAAGCACAAGGTTGCTCCCTTCTAGGTGGATCAGGTCTCAAGATCGCCAGTATCACCAAATTAGGGTTTTGGTCGACCAGGGCCTCTAGATGGAAAGTTTCATCTGGGCATAAGCCAAAGATCCAAAACACAACCTAATGTACTCCATGGAACCTCATGGACCCAAGCATCAAGTCAATTTGACCTCAGGGGATGTATACATCAAAAATCAGGAATTAGGGTTTCTTGACCTAATTCACCCCTAAGTTGACTTTTGGGACAAATCAAGAGCCAAGACCTCAAGACATGATTTGAGGGTCACTAATGAACTATATTGATCCATTTGGAACAATGGATTAATCCAAGAAGCTTGAGCAACAAGTCTCAATTTCACCTGCACCACAATTAGGGTTTCGCGAGAAAAGTCAACTGTGCCTTTGACTTTTGACCAGGACATGCTCCCAAACCCTAGGACATGCCCCAATATACCCTATGACACCCATGGAACATGTCCATCAAGTTTGATTTAGGTCAAGGACATGATTTCCTGAAGAATTGCACAATTCGGAATTCATCTGATAAAAAGTCAACTGTGCACAAAAGTCAACTTTGACTTTTTGAGATTTTTCACCAAAATGGATTTTTAACCCTAAAATGATGTTAATGTATGATTTGAATCATCATTCATCAAGAAAAATCAAAGAATGTTGGATAACTTGTAAAAGGGGTAACCATAAAACTTGGAAAATTTTTCTAAGTTATGGAAAAAGTACCACTAATACACTAACTTTGGAGGATCATAACTCCTAAACCACATGACCATTTTTTCTCATCCAAAGATGGATTTGTATCCCTCATTACCCTCTACAAAAACTTCAACTAGACCTAAGTCCAATTCATTAAGGATTTTGAGTTATGGAGTGATCAAAATCAAGAAATCACACTTTGTTCCAACACTTAGTGAAAATTTCACTAAGTCAGATTTTGCTTCACTTTTTGCCAAATGTAGAGGGATTTTTCACTTGGAATCAAAAGAGATCAAAACCAAAATTGTTCAAATAGTTGTTGTATCATGTAAGGGCTTTCCAAAATGGCCAAGAACATTGCCAAATTCAACTTACCCCATGAGATATGACATTGTCAAGTTGCCTTGCTGAAATCTGTCAAAGGCAAGGCAGATTTTGCATTTTGGCTCGATTAGCCAAAATCAGCCAAATTCAAATGCTCCTATCCACTTGGACACATCTGAGGATTGAATCTAAAGGGGACAATCACTGAGCCAAGCCTCAAAAGTCCATGGAACAAGAAATAGCATATTGAACCTAGAATGGCCAAAATAGGGACAAGACTCCAAATTTGGATTGAAGCATTCAATGGAAGCATCAAGGTGGCATGGACTGAGCCATTCTCATCTGAAATCAGTCAAGACTTATCCAAGACCAAGGGAACCAAAGCTCTGTGCCCTAACCTCTAGTTAATGGCTAGAGGAGACTTGGATTTTCATTTGCCAACATTGGCCAAACCTACTTACCAGCTGCCATTCACTATTCCTTGCAAAACAAACTTGCTCTACTATAAATAGAGCTCAATTGTGATCAGTTTGAGTACACCAAAGCCATCAAACAGATGCTTTCCTCAAAATCTCTTCTTTCACTCCAATTTTGCCTTCTAAGGCAAGTCACTATCGGGTTTTGAGTTTGAGAGCAATTCCAATCAAACCAATCACTCACACACCTCACATACATCACATATGAGCTGATCAAACACTTAGATCACTTCTGAAACACCAATTTCACAAAATCACCAGCTGGTTGCTCAAATTTTCAACCAAGTTGCAGCTGAGGTACCACAAATTGATCCAGCCAATTTCAATCAAGTCCAACCATTCAAACACACTCCATAGGGTGTAGGGAAGCTGTTCAGATCATCACCACTCATCTGTAATACCTCCAAATCAAAAATCACATTGCACTTGCTGTCACGGCTTAGAGGTAAGCATATACTTGGTCATCTCTCAATCTATGCATATTTCCTCGCACAATAATTTGGCCATATGTTCATAATCATGCATGGAATGTTTTCCCTCAATTAATTGCATTGTTTGAATTGTGTATCAAAAATCCTAGCCTTCATGCAGAAATTAGGTTCTTGAGGATTTTTCATGATTTCTTGTTATATGTTTAATTTAAATGAAATTAATGGACATAGACATGATCGTGAGGTTGAGACGAGCATAATGATATGTGGATTGCATGTAATAATCAAGTATTCAGGGAGATTGGATAGAAAATGCAAATCAGCCAAACCCAGAACACGCGCGTGTTCTTCAGCTGTTCTTGGCGCCTTTTTTGAATTTTCAAATATTTGAATTTTGTGATTTTTATTTAATTGATTCAAAAATTAATTTCTCTCTGAGTTTTAATGATTTTGAGTTGGTTCTTTTTTTAATAATTCACAAAAATGTTAAAATATTTTATTTTATCAAAAAATCCCAAAAATATTATTTATTTCATATAATTGATATTTTTGCAAAGAATTAATATTTTAATTGTTTTTGACATATTAAATATTTTTTCTACATTGATTTTGCAACTTTTAATGCTTTCTAATTATTTTGTAGGTCAATACTTAATTTTGGAAGCATTAATCCAAAATCAACAATTTGTTTTTCACATGTTAAACAATTTTGATCATTTTAATTGAATTTTTATTCAATTAAATACATTTTTGAAAATAAATTAGGGTTTTTGGATTAATTCAACCCTCATAAATCATTTTCAAAACTCTTGGGCCTCTAATAGAGTATAAGACCCAATCCTTTCTTGACCAAATCATTTTTGGGCCTCAGTGTATTGTATAAGTCCCGATACCGTCAAAAACAAACGGCGCGATCGTCGCCTATTCAAAGAATCAATTGGGCCTCTCCTTAAGCTATAAGACCCATTCAAAATTTTTGGGCCTCTATTAGAGTGTAAGACCCAATCCCCCTTTAACCAAAATCTTTTTGGGCCTCGCTTATTGTATAAGTCCCTCTGCGTTAAAAGAAAACCTCGGCGCGATCGCCATTTTAAACGAAAAATCATCTGGGCCTACCCTCGTGTTATAAGCCCCACTCTTTTTCTTTAAACCCTTTGGGCCTCTTGAGAGAGTGTAAGACCCATCCCTTTGTACAGAAAACCTTTTTGGGCCTCAGTCACTTGTATAAGTCCCTCTGTATAAATTCAAACAGTGCGCTCACTGATAAAACCCTGGGCCTCTCCTTGAGCTGTAAGCCACAAACCTTTCTTTTTCAAAGCACTTTCTCCTTTGATTTTGAATATACTGTTGTTTTCAATTTTTCTTTGTTGAACAACTAACCAAACAACATGGAAGCTCTACAACCGAGTAAGTGGTTATTGCTTTCATTTACCGCTTTCATATACATATAACTGTATTGTGGGGCTGTTTCACTGTAAGTCTTCTTTCATAAACTCATATCAACTGTGTAATAATAGTATAGATATTTCGAGTTTCCCCGGCAACTACGTCTAGAACTAGGTGACGCCGTTTCGTTTATTCGTAGAAATGGACAACTAGATCCCCAATAGGATCACCAGATACAGTTTTCTCTTCGACTGTCCTCATTAGGAATTGTCAAGAAACTCTATTCCCAGAGATGAATGTATTCTCCGTGAATGGCATCTTTGAGTTTCTTCCAAATTCTCGAACTTTTCTGACTTTGATCTATTCTCGGTGAATAGAATTGCCTTGAATTTCTCGGGATTTGGGGACCCACGGGCTTCTAAAAAGCATCGGCCTCCTCTTGGGCATCGTACAAGGACCCACAGGCTTCCTAAAAGCAACCCCGCCTCCTCTTGGGCTTAGTACAAGGATCCAACGGCTTCTTAGAAGTATTCACAGCCTCCTCTTAGGCTTCGTATAATGATCTCTTCCTCCGGGAATGATAGCCTCCTCTTGGGCTTAGTACAAGGACCACACGGCTTCTTAAAAGATTCCAGCCTCCTCTTGGGCTTCGTACAAATTGTCCCGACGACCTCCTAGAGGTATAGGAACAGAACTTAGTCATCATCATAGAACAGTCCTTTTCAAGAGTCTACTACTGTTTCTCAAAGCATAGTACAAAAGATAAAACTCTAGACTTGGACGGTCTAATCTCCTTGAGTCTCAAAGACATTCTCAAGTGACCCCTTCGTTAAATAGGAAGGAAACCCGCAGACTCGGACAGTCTCAATACCCTTCGGATTTCCCGCTTCCTTAAAGAACAGGAACAACCCGGATCCTTGAATCAAATCAAGGAGTACAGTGTTGCTCATATAAGAACTGATTTTCTCTTTCAAAATCAGTATAGCGGACCTGTCATTTAACTACACAGTCACCATAGCCTCCTCTTAGGCTTTGTATAATGATCCTTCTCCAGTGAAGTTAGCCTCCTCTTGGGCTTTGTACAATGATCCTCCCCAGCGGAGTCAAACAAACGTTCGGCCTCTCTCTCGGGCTTTGTACGAGACACATAAGAGACTCCCTTGCTAAGTCAATTACCTCTTTTGCCTCCATCTTGGGCTTTATACGAGATACAAAAAGGTTCTTGTTGAGCCAAATAAACAATAGCCTCCATCTCGGGCTTTATACGAGATACCAAAAGATTCCCTTGTTGAGTCAAAACCTTTTAGCCTCTCTCTCGGGCTTTGTACGAGACACATATCAGCCTCCTCTTAGGCTTTGTATAAGAAAATCACTGGTTAATCCAATTAACCTTTTAGCATCAAAACTGTGCCTCGTTCACAGTACACAAACATCAAACAACTCCCTTCATCTAATCGCTGTAAGCTGCAAGCCTCTGGATCATCTACATCCATGCCACTGTCCCTCTTTTAGCATGAGAAATTCCTAAGGAAAGATAGCATTGCTCTACACTGAGTTAAAGTCTTCCCCTTCAGGTTAAAACCCCCTATAAAGGAAATTATGGCATTGCCGGATTCACATATCCCGGTTAAAGTAATTCTCCTTTATAAAACAGTTGTGATATACAACTCTCTCTTTAGAGATGCCAAATTCTCTCTAAAATAAAGACCCTTTAGCTTCATATCTTGGGCTTTGAACAAGATACAAATAGACCTTTCAGCTTCATATCTTGGGCTTTGAACAAGATACAAACTACCTTTTGCTTCACGTCTTGGGCTTTGAACAAGACACCAAAAACAATCATTTCCTCCCATAGAATAGGAGGAACTACGAACGCTCTGATTTCCCTGTTTTGGATAAACGGGAATACGTAGGCATAAGATTGAAAGAAAAATCTTAGCGAGCACACTAAACAAAAACCCAAGATCCCATATCAAAAGCAGTAATTCAAAAGCATCAGTCCTAACATCTTAATCCTTGTTCCCCGCCAGAAACCTGTCATTCTGTTAAATAGCACAAGAAAGGCCCCCCACATTGATAGCATTCGTAACCTAACAGACCGCTGTTTAAACTCAGTATGCAAAGCAGGGTTAATTGGAGACATCTATTTCCCTTCCTTCATCAGCTCACAATAGGATAAAAAATGAATCGACCTGTAGTTTTAAGCTCAACCGCAGAGAGCGACCAACGCTTAAGAACCGCGTCCAAAATCGTTCGCTACAGAAAAATGGCACCCACCGTGGGGCTCTTCAAAGTTAGGTCTAGGCACGGTCTTCCTTTTCTTCACTTGTGTGAATACCACAGATTGGGGCTTCCGCCGGGGAACCCATTTTCTGTCAGGAACTTAGGATTCTTAGCTTCATAGGTCTAGGATGATTAGGACAAATATATATACTGCTTTTCCTAATTGCTATACATGTTTATTTTTCTACTAATGGGAATGCGGGTGATGCCGTATGTGGAAAGAATGAGTATACACCTAAGATAAGTGATGGCGACGGGGTCGACCATCAACCTCAGTGGAGGCTGACCAACGCAACCCATTCTCTCACCTAGACAATGGGCCGGTTGTTAAGTCTGAGAAGCTGAGGAGCCAAACCCTTTCGTAGTGCGGAAACTATCGGAAATAGTTGTTACGCGATACTACCCTCATTTGAGGCTGGTGATCTATTCTCGGTGAATGGCACTTACTCTAAGATTGCTCTACAACTCGCTGGCGATCCGCTTGTTGTTTTGCTTTCCTGGGAGGAGCTAATGATAATGAGTACAGGTACAAAAATCACCCTAGTATAAACCTTTGGGGATGGGTAGAGCCTTGACTTCATGACAACGACCCTTTGACCCCATGTTTTTTCCATGTTTTTGTGTGCTGCATTCATGCATTCATCTAAAAAACATTAAAACATTCAAAAAATCTTTTCTTCTAGTCTCTCTGTTCTTTCAAAATAAACTAAGACTGTGATTTCAAATATCAGAGAAAAGGATTGCACTAATGGATTTCAGTAGAAGGAGAACTCACCAGTATACCTTCAAGGTTCCAAAGCTAGAGGATTTGAGAAGGTTGGCTAGGATGATCACTAACCCAGAGGCTTTCAGAGCCAAGCATGGAGGTTTGCTACCACTATTAAGAGTCCATGTGATTGAGGGAATCATGGATGCGCTCATTCAGTTTTATGATCCGGTTTATCACTGTTTCACATTCCCGGATTACCAGCTTGCACCAACGCTGGAGGAGTATTCTCACCTGATCGATCTACCCATTACGGATCGAGCTCCATTTTCTGGACTGGAAGAAATTCCAAAGAATCAGACTATTGCAAGAGCAATTCATTTGGACGAGTCTGAGGTCAGGGCTCACATGACCGTTAAGGGTGGCATCCAAGGTTTGCCAGCCCAGTTCTTGACAAAGAAAGCCCTGTACTTCGCCAGTATAGGAAATGTGACTGCTTTTGAAAGCATCTTTGTCTTGCTCACCTACGGGTTATTTTTGTTTCCTAACATCAATAACTTCGTCGATATTAACTCCATTAAGGTTTTTCTCATTGGAAATCCTGTGCCGACTTTGCTCGCAGATGCGTATCATTCTGTACACCTGGGAAATTTATACAGCGGAGGGGAGATCACATGTTGTGTACCTTTGCTTTACAAATGGTTAATCTCTCACTTGCCCAAGTCTGCTGCTTTTTGGGATTGCAAGAGTGCCTTACGTTGGTCGTAGAAGATCATGTCTCTTACCAACTCTGATATAGATTGGTGTAATAGGATTTATGAGGGAATCAGGATCATTGACCGTTGTGGAAACTTCCTTAACGTACCCCTTATAGGAACTAAAGGAGGAATCAACTACCATCCGATATTGGTTCGCCGTCAATTTGGATACCCGATGAGACACATCCCACTGGGTGTTCATCTGGAAGGTCTTTTCTTCAAAGAAGGAGAAAACGACAGAGCACTAAAGATGGAAATAGTGCACGCTTGGAAGCATGTTCATAAGAAAGGACGAGAGTCTCTGGGAAAACCGGACTGTGTCTCGGTGGAGCCTTATTTCCATTGGGTACAAACTAGAGCTCTCAAGCTAAAGATGCCTTACCCTCATTATGGAATTCTTCCGCCGAGGGAATCTGTCATGTACTTCATGACGGAAACTGAAAAGCTTCAGGTTACTCTCAACAAAATTCAAAAGGAGAGAAGGTCTTGGAAGAACAAGTATCGCACCCTCGACATAGAGTGCATCAAAATACAGCAATTACTGAAAGAAAAAGATGCTCTGATTGAAATTTTGGAGCAACATGCTGTAGATAATCAAGATGACCAAAGGAATTTGCTCGCTCCTTTCACTTGGCAAAGGAATGACAACCCGACAATGGCCCAAGAGCCCCGGTCAAAGAAAAGGAAGATACCAGAATCAGCACCTGATTTCTCTTCAGAGAGGACTCAGGACCCATTAGTTTAGGTTTCTGTTTCTGCACTTTGTAATCTACTGTATTTCCACTTCTGTAATCTTTTGAATTTCAATAAAAAGGGGTTTCCCCACCGTTTGATATTTGCAATCTAATTGTCGAAGTTTATTTTGATTAAACCAAAAAAACAATTAATATAATCATTGCATTCATCATTCTCACATCGCGTATTCTTCTTCCCTACGAATCTCACGTTTGTGTCTCGATTCTAGAGTCAAACTGTCTCATTCGTATAATACTCGGGCCAATCGTCAGAAAAGGATGAATGATCTTGAGGAAGAAAACAGAGAGTTGAAAGAAGAGATCGACCCTCTAAGAGAGGATATGAGAAAGCTTCGTAACGACATGCAAGCCATGGCAGAAGCTCAGCTACAAAGAACTGTGATCTCAGAGATCACCTCAATGCCCGTAGTGGAGAGGTATGATCCTAGGTATCAGATACTGAAAGATCGTCCTTGGGGCATGCCTGTCAACTATATCCCGGAAGGATATATTCCGCCGATCACTGAGGATCAGGGAATCGCAACAGAAGCCGCTGGGCCTGAAGGTTACAAACTTCGGGAAAGTGAATATGCCAGGGGCATATTGAAGACTCCTGAAGGTTACAAACTTCGGGAAACGCCAAGACTCACTGCCGTAGTCACGGTACCACCCCCTGTGGTGCACACTGTCCCGGAAGGACAGATTCCACCAACACCTTCTGGTAAGAAGGAAACTATGTTTGACATAATGGATGAATTCCAGGAACAGTTCTTGGAAATGCAGAAGGAGCTGCAAGCCATTCGCGATCAGGATCTATTTGGAAAGGACGCCGCAGACCTCTGCTTGGTCCCAAATGTGAAAGTTCCGCTCAAATTTCAACTGCCCGACTTTGAAAAATACAAGGGTAACTCGTGCCCTCAGAGCCATCTGGTGATGTACGCTCGGCGGATGTCAGCTCAGACGGAGAATCATGACCTACTAATTCACTACTTCCAGGATAGTTTAACCGATGCCGCACTCAAATGGTACATGGGTTTAAACCGTACTACGATCAGTACATTCAGAGATCTTGGCACTGCCTTCGTCCAACAATACAAATACAATTTGGACATGGCACCCGACAGAGATCAACTCAGATCGATGTCACAAAATGACAAGGAAACCTTTAAGGAGTATACTCAAAGGTGGCGTGAAATTGCCGCTCAAATTTGTCCACCTCTTGAGGAAAAAGAGATGACAAAGATCTTCTTAAAGACCTTAAGCTCATTTTACTATGACCGAATGGTTGCCAGTGCGCCCAGTGATTTCACCGAGATGGTCGGCATGGGCGTACGTCTTGATGAAGCCGTCCGAGAAGGACGTTTGGTAAAAGACCCTGGATCGACGAGCGGTACTAAAAAATACGTTAGTGCTCTCCCTAAGAAAAAAGAGCAAGATATTGGGAATATCTCTCTCGGAAAGCAAAGACGACGTTATCAACCGGTAGCAGCTGTGACTCCTGCTATCAACCCTGCGTCTATTCCTACGTATCAACCTCAGGTTGCGCAGAGCCAACCTGACCAGCAAAGGACACAACAGCCTCTTCAGCAGGCTCGTCCTCCATACAATAACAACCGTACAACACGACCATCAGGATTTGATCCTATACCTGTGTCGTACGCAGAGCTATTTCCATTACTGCTGGCTAAGGGGCACATCCAGACTAAGTCTCCTCTTACAGTACCGGAAAATCTGCCTTTTTGGTTTAAGGTGGATCAAACTTGCCTTTATCATCAAGGAGGTTCAGGGCATAACATAGAGACTTGTCTCAATTTCAAGTCCGACGTACAAAAGCTTGTTAGGAGCGGGGTCTTATCCTTCAAGGATACAAATCCTAATGTTCTCACAAACCCGTTGCCTCAACACGAGAAGGCTGCAGTCAATTTGATAGAAGGAGAGACTAACGACGTCTATCAAATTTATGATGTACTCTTGTTGAAGACCAATCTGGTTAAGATGCATTGTAGACAGAGTGGATATGGCCATGTGCCACCTCATAATTATCATTAGTGTGATATCTGCTCTAAAGACAATCAAGGATGTTCGGTAGTGCAAGCAGCTCTACAGGAACAAATGGATCTCGGATGGATCCAGAAGCACCGAGTTCGTGGAGTTAACATGGTTTACACGAATTCTAACGTCATTCAGAACCATGACATCCGTGCAATGAATGTCAACTTGGTGGCAATGCACTCAAGGCAAAGCCAGTATCATAATCTACCGCGGCACGATTATAGTTCCTGTCTGACTTGCTCGGTAAACAAACAGGGATGCTCTTTCATACAAGAAGCCCTCCAGGGTCAGATGGATCTTGGAAGGATCCAAGACTACCATGATAGGAACCCTTATCAGATCAACATGGTTCAGATCTTCGATATTCGCATGATGAATACTAACCTGGTAGAGTTACATGCTGAGCAGGTCCGACTCGGATTCTTAATATCACACGACTATCAAAGCTGTAAAGCAGGTTGCGAAAACGATCGAGGTTGTACCCTTGTCCAGGAGGCACTTCAGCACTTATTAAATCATTGGTGGATGCCAATCTACATGGATGAAGATACTCAGCAGATTAGTATCAGTAATAGAAACCCCACTCAGCGTCAGAGTCAGGATGTCCGATCAGTGGAAGCTAACCTAGTAAGGTTACATTGTATTCAAAGCGGGCGTGGCTAGGTGCCACCACACAACTATGACAGTTGTAGCGTCTGTTCAAAAAGTAACCAAGGGTGTTACCTTGTGAGAGTAGCTCTTCAGGGTCAGGTCGATCATGGAGAAATTCGTCCCTATTCGGGTTCTGGACCCATCAACTGGTCGCCGAACTACCTTGCCGAGCAAGTTGAGGATGTTGTCACGATCTCTGGTCATCACATGACCAGGGATGTTTTTGCCATTATTCCTCTACTTGACGAATCTAAAGTTCCCAACCAGGAACGAATCGAGATTACTTATGATGGTCAGAAAAATCATAAGGCTCCTGTAGTCATCTATCTACCAGGACCGCTACCGTATGAATCAGCTAAGGCGATTCCTTACAAATACGAAGCAACAACAATTGAAAATGGAAAGGAAATTCCATTACCCTCTGTCGTGAATATTGCAGACATCAGTCGTGTAACACGGAGTGGTAGAATCTTCAACCGAGGGGTTGGGGAACTTAACAAGGAAAAGAAACTTCAGACAGAAGCTCCTGATCCCCAGTCGGTCAATCCATTAATCCCGACCTTTCGAAAAATAATGATGAGATGCTGAAGCTCATCCAAAGGAGTGAATATAACATTGTTGATCAGCTATTACAAACTCCTTCAAAGATCTCGGTGTTATCACTGTTACTCAGTTCAGAAGCCCACAGGGAGGATCTACAGAAAGTCTTGGAGCAAGCCTTTGTGGAACAGGATGTAACAATCAGACAGTTCGATAGCATTGTCTCTAACATCACTTCCTGCAACAATTTGGGATTTAGTGATGAGGAATTACCTGAAGAGGGTCGTCGTCATAACATGGCGCTCAATATCACAGTTAACTGCCAGGACGATGCTTTAGCCAGCGTACTGGTAGACACAGGGTCAACCCTGAATGTTATGCCGAAGTCCACTTTGATGCAATTATCATTCAAAGGACCTCCGATGAGGGTTAGCGAGGTTGTCGTCAAAGCATTCGACGGATCCAGAAAAATAGTTATCGGCGAAGTTGATCTTCCCATAACTATTGGTCCTCACACTTTCCAAGTCACTTTCCAGGTCATGGATATTCGGGCAACATACAGTTGTTTATTAGGAAGACCTTGGATACACCAGGCTGGAGCGGTCACTTCGACCCTCCACCAAAAGCTAAAATTCGTTCAAAACGATCAGCTTGTCACGGTTTATGGGGAACAAGCCTTGCTTATGAGTAACTTGTCATCATCTACTAGTATAGAACCCGAGGAGGTTATTGGAACTCAGTTCCAAACACTGTCGGTGAGCAAGAACAATCATTTCAGAGGAGGAACCTCGATTTCCTCATACAAAGATGCTATTAAAGCGGTCGAGAGTTCCGATACGACAGGATGGGGACAGCTTGTCATTCCCATTGACAATAAAACAAAGAAGGGTCTTGGTTTTTCTGCAACCTGTACCCGGACAGCTGCCAATGATGAAAGTCTTCATCCCCTTCAAAACTTATTCCACAGTGGAGGTTTTCTTCACCCAGTGTCTCAGACAGTTCATGCTATCAATTAGGAAGATCCCTCTGACACAGATGAAGAATGGAAGTCCTACCTTAACAAGGACGGTTATATGTCTCAGGAAGAGGTGCCTATGCCTTTTTGCTTTCCTACAGAAAGTCCGAGATTTATACCAAGATCAGATGTCGAAATGATCTACGGGGATTGTGATCCGGAAGGATGCCGCGCTCCGCCAAATTCATTAGAGGAAGACACTTCGATGAAAGATAATTTTGACTACACCTACTATGGCCCAAGGGATGGTCTGCCAATGTGGCAACCTTACCCAGGAAACTTGGGGCAAGAAAGTCAGCCGAACAATGAAAATCAGCTGAGCATCATTGAACAGAATACCTGTGTCCCCACCATGTTATGGGATCAACACTCAGGTCATTCAGAAACTACTCAACATGAAGATGAATTTGCAACGTTTGCAGGACTAGAATTCATCAACAATGTTGTCCCTGAGGTCAACGTCATCGAGAGGGATGACTCCTCCAGTTCGAAAGAAGTGTGGGACACCTTGGGACAACTGAGTGGAAAACACGACTATATGGTCAAGTACACCGCTCCCAGAAGTTTTCGTATCAGGCTCAAAGATATCCAGCCAACTGGATAGGGAGATACAGCTGAGAGCACAACTACTCTACATAATACAACAGAGGAATCCTCCTACGACAACTCTGCCTGGGAGACAGATTCCAATGATCCCGCTCCACCAGAAATCAGCGTCATTTCTGAAGACAAATCAAGGAAGGTGCCAGACTTTGTGATTCACCGAGGAGTTCGCCGCCAATGGGTTGCTGTCGAGGTTCCGAAGGTCGTTCATCAGTCAAAGTAATTGCCATCTTTAACCTTTCACCTTGCCCAGGTGAAACAGATGTTTTGATAGGGCTCGCTTTCTGTAAATTTCCCTCTTCGCTTTGCCCAAAGCGACAGAGTTTTGTCTTATAGGGCTGTAGTTTCAAGATTCGACTTGTTTATTAATAAAATAACGTCGTTCTGTAATTTCCGCATTAATTGCTGCTTTCTCTTTTTGCTTTTTCAAAGAAAATGGTAATCCTAAAAAACAAAACTATAAAAAACAAGCAGTAAAAAAAACACTGTACACAATTTTGCATTTTCTCTATCTCTTCTAAACACGAATCATCACGTCATGCAGATTGCTTGTTTTAAACCCAGTTGAAATATACGATCCGATGCCTTCTCCCAACTTTGAGTTCTCGGTATTCGAGGCTGAAGAAGAAAATGACAACGAAATTCCATAAGAGATCTCTCGATTACTCAGACAAGAGGAAAGGTCCATTGAACCTCACAAAGAGCCGTTGGAAACGGTAAACTTGGGTTCAGAGCAAGAGAGAAAGGAAATCAGGATTGGGGCACTGCTCAGTCCAACTGCCAGAGAGAGTTTGATAAAGCTTCTCAGAGAATTTCCCGATGTATTCGCTTGGTCTTATCAGTATATGCCAGGGTTGGATACCAGCATCGTGGAACATCACTTACCGTTAAGATCGGAATGTCCGCCAGTAAAGCAAAGGTTGAGACGCACTCACCCGGACATGGCCATCAAAATCAAAGAGGAGGTACAAAAACATATTTACGCGGGTTTCCTCGCTACAGCTGAATATCCTCAATGGTTAGCCAACATCGTACCTGTTCCCAAAAAGGACGGAAAGGTCAAAATGTGTGTTGATTACGGAGATCTGAACAAGGCAAGTCCAAAGGACGACTTTCCTTTACCACACATTGACATGTTGGTTGACAGCACAGCAAAGTTCAAAGTATTCTCCTTCATGGATGGATTTTCGGGCTATAACCAGATCAAAATGGCGCCGAAAGACATGGAGAAAACTTCGTTCATTACCCCATGGGGTACCTTTTGTTACAAGGTAATGCCGTTCGGTTTGAAGAACGCCGGGGCAACCTATCAAAGGGCCATGACTACTCTGTTTCATGACATGATACATAAGGAAATCGAGGTATATGTCGATGATATGATTGAAAAATAAAAAACAGAGAGTGAGCACGTTGAACATCTGTCAAAATTGTTCGAACGTTTGAGAAAATTCAAACTCCGCTTGAATCCCAACAAGTGCACCTTCGGTGTCCGTTCAGGGAAACTACTAGGGTTCATCGTCAGCCAGAAAGGGATTGAGGTTGATCCTGACAAGGTCAAGGCCATTTAAGAAATGCCTTCTCCGAAAATTGAAAAGCAAGTCAGAGGATTCTTGGGACGTTTGAACTACATCTCCAGATTCATATTCCTTATGACCGCCACGTGTGCGCCGATTTTCAAATTACTGAAAAAGAACCAGGATTGCGTTTGGACAGAAGATTGCCAAACCGCCTTCGACAGTATTAAGGGATACCTGTTGAATCCTCCGATTCTATCACCTCCAGTGGAAGGAAGACCACTGATCATTTACCTCACAGTTCTAGAGGACTCAATGGGATGTGTACTTGGCCAACAAGATGAAACTAAAAGAAAAGAGTCTACCATCTACTATTTGAGCAAGAAATTCACCGACTACGAGACTCGGTACACGAGGCTTGAGAAAACTTGTTGCGCTTTGGCTTGGGCAGCTAAACGTCTTCGCCAGTACATGATTCGTCATACTACTTGGTTGGTCTCCGAAATGGATCCAATCAAGTACGTCTTCGAAAAACCTGCTCTCACGGGAAGAATTGCCCGTTGGCAGATGCTGTTATCAGAATATGACATAGAGTACCACGCTCAGAAAGCCGTTAAGGGAAGTATTTTAGCCGATCATTTGGCTCATCAACCAATTGACGATCAAGAATCAATCAGGTTTGACTTCCCAGACGAAGATGTCATGTATTTAAAAATGAAAGACTGCGATGAACCACTACCCAGTGAAGGGCCAGAACCAGGTTCCCAATGGGGACTTATCTTTGACGGAGCAGTTAATCATTATGGAAATGGAATTGGGGCAATCATTGTTACCCCTCAGGGTACCCACATTCCTTTCACTGCCAGACTTACGTTCAAATGTACGAACAACGAGGCCGAATACGAAGCTTGTATTATGGGTCTCGAAGAAGCAATTGATTTAAGGATCAAAAACTTGGACGTATACGGCGACTCATCCCTGGTTATCAATCAGATAAAAAGAGATTATAACACATACCAATCAGAACTGATTCCTTATAAAGACTATGCAAGAAGGTTGTTACCTTTCTTCAACAGAGTTGAGTTTCATCACATCCCTCGTGATGAGAATCACATGGCTGATGCATTAGCCACTATCTCTTCCATGATTAGTGTAGGTCAATGGAATGACATACCTAAGATTGACATAATGCGCCTTGAACGACCCGCTTACATCTTCACGATTGAAGCAGTCATAGACGACAAACCTTGGTATCACGATATCAAATGCTTCCTTCAGAAACAAGAGTACCCATCTGGGGCACTCAGAAAAGACAGGAAAACCCTCAGAAGATTGGCTGGAAACTTCTTCCTGAGCGGTGACACTCTCTATAAGAGAAATTTTGACATGGTCTTGCTCCGATACGTCGACAGACCAGAAGCAGACATGCTTATGAAAGAAATTCATGAAGGATCCTTTGGGACTCATGCCAACGGACACACAATGGCGAGAAAAATTTTGAGAGCAGGGTATTACTGGTTGACCATGGAATCTGACTGCTACATGTACATGAGGAGGTGTCACAAGTGTCAAATATACTCCGACAAAATTCATGTACCGCCATCACATCTCAAAGTTCTTTCTTCCCCGTGGCCTTTCTCCATATGGGGAATCGACATGATTGGCTTGATTGAACCCAAGGCTTCGAACGGACATCGGTTCATCCTTGTAGCCATTGACTACTTCACCAAGTGGGTCGAAGCAGCGTCATTCGCTAATGTAACCCGACAAGTGGTGGTCCGATTTATCAAAAACAATATCATCTGCCGTTATGGTGTTCCCAGTGAGATCATTACTGACAATGGATCTAACTTGAACAATAAGATGATGAAAGAGTTGTGCACTGAGTTCAAGATCGAACATCATAACTCATCTCCCTACCGACCCAAGATGAACGGGGCGGTAGAAGCGGCTAACAAGAACATCAAGAAGATTGTTCAAAAGATGGTTGTGACCTACAAAGACTGGCACGAGATGCTACCCTTTGCTCTTTATGGTTATCACACATCTGTTCGTACTTCAACAGGGGCAACCCCTTTCTCTCTAGTGTATGACATGGAGGCAGTTCTCCCCATAGAAGTAGAGATCCCATCAATCCAGGTATTAATGGAAACCAAGCTCACCGAAGCTGAATGGTGTCAAAGCCGACACGACGAACTGAATCTGATCAAAGAGAAGCGAATCACGGCACTATGCCATGGTCAGCTGTATCAACAGAGAATGAAAAAGGCGTTCGACAAAAAGGTTCGACCCCGCATCTTCAGGAAAGGAGACCTCGTGCTCAAGAAGATACAATCATTTCTCACTGACTCTCGGGGCAAGTGGACTCCAAATTATGATGGCCCCTATGTGGTCACGAAAGCTTTCTCAGGTGGCGCCTTGAGACTTGCAACCATGGACGGAGAGGAATTTGCCTATCCCACGAATGTTGATGTAGTCAAGAAATACTTCGCCAAAAAAAAAAGTCTCGGTGGATTGAAAACCTGAAAGGGCGGTCCAGGAAAAAGTTAGAGACAAAATAAAAAAAATCATCATCTCGGTGGATTGGAAACATCATAGTACAATCCAGGAAAAAATTAGGGATAATGGCAAGTAACTATGTTCAACAGAGGCAAGTCCCTCAGCAGCAGCAGTTACATCATCGAAAGAAAACTCCGGTTAAGGTCATCTTCGACAAAAGTTCAGGATGTCCCGAATTCAAAGTTGGTAGAAGGATAGTGGTCGTTATGTTTCAATGTAGCCCTTTTCCCTGTAAATTACCATTTTTATACTTTGTAAATACTCAATGGAATCACGCGTTTGACTGATCTCCATCTTATCAATAAAATTTGAGCCTTGTGCTTTTGTTTGTAATTCTTGCTTGCTTTAGCTTTACAGAACGACGTTGTTAACATGATTAACGATTCTTGAAATAAAACAAAAATGAATTTACTTGTTAGAACTTTTTCTGCTTTTAAAATAAAGATGGCAATTTCTTTTGAGTGTTAAACATCGAAAGAACATCAATCGCGTCTCCAAAGGTGTTCGAACCTCAAAGTGCAGAATCAAAGTACTCCTTCTTCACCAGTACGCCTGAATAAAGGGATTAACTGTGTCAGAGACCTTGTTTCGTCTGACATCCACGACAGAGTTCTTACCTCCTAAGCCCGATCAACGATATTCCCCGCAGGGATTATCTCTCCTAAGCAAGGTGGAATTGCTATCTTGAACCAGCGATATCTCTATACGCCCCGCGGTGGCCGAGTATCCAGTCATGTTCATCTTTTAGTTCGTGTGTCGCGTCAGTTTTGTCAGCATATACATACATACATCATGCATTATTGATTTGCATTTACATTTCATATTGCATCGCTATCACTCTAGTCGGTCTTATCCCCTAGTGATAAGTCCTCTCAATCGAGTTGTCAGACCTTTCCTCGTTAGGAAGTGAATCATCTAAGCAATCTATCTCCCGTTTATCTCTAGATCAGAGTCGGCACTAGACCACTTTGATAACTTGAACCTCTGAAAGGCCAGAGAACCTTCAACAGATGTCACTCTTCACCATTGAAGATGATGTCCTTGCTTTCCCGGATTAAAGAAAATCCCCAGAGAAAGCCTCTTAAGCAAGGTTTCGGCAGTGCATCAGTATTTCTCCAAAAATCCGCTGATGAAAAGGTCATCGGCACCTCAAAATTGGACCCCATCATATGGCATTTCTCTGGGAAGATCCCGAGAAAAATATGATGTAAGATCCCCAAGTGGAAACAGTCTCTCAAGATACTCGCTTTCCCCAGTAGAATCGACAAATGGCATCTCCAAAACAGAGAAGTTTGTGTACCTCTACAATTCAGACGACTGGGTTCCCCAGCAAGTCTTACATCGAAACTTTTTCATCTCAATAAAGTTTATTGACAAAAGAAACTAAGACCAGTTCCTTGTCAATAAAGTTTATTGACAAAAGAAACTAAGACCAGTTCCTCGGTAGGAAACCAGGATCGAGGGGAAGTTTAAATCAGAAACTAAGACCAGTTCCTGGGTAGGAAACCAGGATCGAGGGGAAGTTTGTTTCCGCAACTGAGACCAGTTCCTTGGCTGAAAACTAGGATCGAGGGGAAGTTTTACATTTTCTAAGCATCATCGCTTAGCTAAAGAAGATGAATGCGTGAGCTACCATTCATAACCACCATCAAAATTTTGGGTATTCTGATATTTAATCCTCTTGCACCCCGAATGCCTGAATACCTTCGTTATTCACACCTTCGTGTCCAAGAAGATTAAATAGGGGCATCTGTCATACCCCAAATTTTGACCACTAAGATTTCCCATCACTGTGCAAATCATCATCACAATATGGGGAAACCATCTTACTTCATCAGTCTCCCCAAAGATGGGTGAGCATCCACTACAATCAAAATTAGGGTTTTAAGCCCTCTCTGAGTGCTTAGACAAAGGATCAATCAAGGAATAACATGATCTTCAACTTTTCTAACCTCTCAAACATTCACAATGGATCAAAAGGACTCCCACTTCAAGGATTAAGCACAAGGTTGCTCCCTTCTAGGTGGATCAGGTCTCAAGATCGCCAGTATCACCAAATTAGGGTTTTGGTCGACCAGGGCCTCTAGATGGAAAGTTTCATCTGGGCATAAGCCAAAGATCCAAAACACAACCTAATGTACTCCATGGAACCTCATGGACCCAAGCATCAAGTCAATTTGACCTCAGGGGATGCATACATCAAAAATCAGGAATTAGGGTTTCTTGACCTAATTCACCCCTAAGTTGACTTTTGGGACAAATCAAGAGCCAATACCTCAAGACATGATTTGAGGGTCTCTAATGAACTATATTGATCCATTTGGAACAATGGATTAATCCAAGAAGCTTGAGCAACAAGTCTCAATTTCATCTGCACCACAATTAGGGTTTCGCGAGAAAAGTCAACTGTGCCTTTGACTTTTGACCAGGACATGCTCCCAAACCCTAGGACATGCCCCAATATACCCTATGACACCCATGTAACATGTCCATCAAGTTTGATTTAGGTCAAGGACATGATTTCCTGAAGAATTGCACAATTCAGAATTCATCTGATAAAAAGTCAACTGTGCACAAAAGTCAACTTTGACTTTTTGAGATTTTTCACCAAAATGGATTTTTAACCCTAAAATGATGTTAATGTATGATTTGAATCATCATTCATCAAGAAAAATCAAAGAATGTTGGATAACTTGTAAAAGGGGTAACCATAAAACTTGGAAATTTTTCTAAGTTATAGAAAAAGTACCACTAATACACTAACTTTGGAGGATCATAACTCCTAAACCACATGACCATTTTTTCTCATCCAAAGATGGATTTGTATCCCTCATTACCCTCTACAAACACTTCAACTAGACCTAAGTCCAATTCATTAAGGATTTTGAGTTATGGAGTGATCAAAATCAAGAAATCACACTTTGTTCCAACACTTAGTGAAAATTTCACTAAATCAGATTTTGCTTCACTTTTTGCCAAATGTAGAGGGATTTTTCACTTGGAATCAAAAGAGATCAAAACCAAAATTGTTCAAACAGTTGTTGTATCATGTAAGGGCTTTCCAAAATGGCCAAGAACATTGCCAAATTCAACTTACCCCATGAGATATGACATTGTCAAGTTGCCTTGCTGAAATCTGTCAAAGGCAAGGCAGATTTTGCATTTTGGCTCGATTTGCCAAAATCAGCCAAATTCAAACGCTCCTATCCACTTGGACACATCTGAGGATTGAATCTAAAGGGGACAATCACTGAGCCAAGCCTCCAAAGTCCATGGAACAAGAAATAGCGTGTTGAACCTAGAATGGCCAAAATAGGGACAAGACTCCAAATTTGGATTGAAGCATTCAATGGAAGCATCAAGGTGGCATGGACTGAGCCATTCTCATCTAAAATCAGTCAAGACTTATCCAAGACCAAGGGAACCAAAGCTCTGTGCCCTAACCTCTAGTCAATGGCTAGAGGAGACTTGGATTTTCATTTGCCAACATTGGCCAAACCTACTTACCAGCTGCCATTCACTATTCCTTGCAAAACAAACTTGCTCTACTATAAATAGAGCTCAATTGTGATCAGTTTGAGTACACCAAAGCCATCAAACAGATGCTTTCCTCAAAATCTCTTCTTTCACTACAATTTTGCCTTCTAAGGCAAGTCACTATCGGGTTTTGAGTTTGAGAGCAATTCCAATCAAACCAATCACTCACACACCTCACATACATCACATATGAGCTGATCAAACACTTAGATCACTTCTGAAACACCAATTTCACAAAATCACCAGCTGGTTGCTCAAATTTTCAACCAAGTTGCAGCTGAGGTACCACAAATTGATCCAGCCAATTTCAATCAAGTCCAACCATTCAAACACACTCCATAGGGTGTAGGGAAGCTGTTCAGATCATCATCACTCATCTGTAACACCTCCAAATCAAAAATCACATTGCACTTGCTGTCACGGCTTAGAGGTAAGCATATACTTGGTCATCTCTCAATCTATGCATATTTCCTCGCACAATAATTTGGCCATATGTTCATAATCATGCATGGAATGTTTTCCCTCAATTAATTACATTGTTTGAACCGTGTATCAAAAACCCTAGCCTTCATGCAAAAATTAGGGTTCTTGAGGATTTTTCATGATTTCTTGTTATATGTTTAATTTAAATGAAATTAATGGACATGGACATGATCGTGAGGTTGAGACGAGCATAATGATATGTGGATTGCATGTTATAATCAAGTATTCAGGGAGATTGGATAGAAAATGCAAATCAGCCAAACCCAGAAAACGCGCGTGTTCTTCAGCTGTTCTTGGCGCCTTTTTTGAATTTTCAAATATTTGAATTTTGTGATTTTTATTTAATTGATTCAAAAATTAATTTCTCTCTGAGTTTTAATGATTTTGAGTTGGTTCTTTTTTTAATAATTCACAAAAATGTTAAAATATTTTATTTTATCAAAAATCCCAAAAATATTATTTATTTCATATAATTGATATTTTTGCAAAGAATTAATATTTTAATTGTTTTTGACATATTAAATATTTTTTCTACATTGATTTTGCAACTTTTAATGCTTTCTAATTATTTTGTAGGTCAATACTTAATTTTTGAAGCATTAATCCAAAATCACAATTTGTTTTTCACATGTTAAACAATTTTGATCATTTTAATTGAATTTTTATTCAATTAAATACATTTTTGAAAATAAATTAGGGTTTTTGGATTAATTCAACCCTCATAAATCATTTTCAAAACTCTTGGGCCTCTAATAGAGTGTAAGACCCAATCCTTTCTTGACCAAATCATTTTTGGGCCTCAGTGTATTGTATAAGTCCCGATACCGTCAAAAACAAACGACGCGATCGTCGCCTATTCAAAGAATCAATTGGGCCTCTCCTTGAGCTACAAGACCTATTCAAAATTTTTGGGCCTCTATTAGAGTGTAAGACCCAATCCCCTTTTAACCAAAATCTTTTTGGGCCTCGCTTATTGTATAAGTCCCTCTGCGTTAAAAGAAAACCTCGGCGCGATCGCCATTTTAAACGAAAAATCATCTGGGCCTACCCTCGTGTTATAAGCCCCACTCTTTTTCTTTAAACCCTTTGGGCCTCTTGAGAGAGTGTAAGACCCATCCCTTTGTACAGAAAACCTTTTTGGACCTCAGTCACTTGTATAAGTCCCTCTGTACAAATTCAAACAGTGCGCTCACTGATAAAACCCTGGGCCTCTCCTTGAGTTGTATGCCCCAAAACTTTCTTTTTCAAAGCACTTTCTCCTTTGATTTTGAATATACTGTTGTTTTCAATTTTTCTTTGTTGAACAACTAACCAAACAGCATGGAAGCTCTACAACCGAGTAAGTGGTTATTGCTTTCATTTACCGCTTTCATATACATATAACTGTATTGTGGGGCTGTTTCACTGTAAGTCTTCTTTCATAAACTCATATCAACTGTGTAATAATAGTATAGATATTTCGAGTTTCCCCGGCAACTACGTCTAGAACTAGGTGACGCCGTTTCGTTTATTCGTAGAATTAGACAACTAGATCCCCAATAGGATCACCAGATACAGTCTTCTCTTCGGCTGTCCTCATTAGGAATTGTCAAGAAACTTTATTCCTAGAGATGAATGTATTCTCTGTGAATGGCATCTTTGAGTTTCTTCCAAATTCTCGAACTTTCCTGACTTTGATCTATTCTCGGTGAATAGCATTGCCTTGAATTTCTCGGGATTTGGGGACCCACGGGCTTCTAAAAAGCATCGGCCTCCTCTTGGGCATCGTACAAGGACCCACAGGCTTCCTAAAAGCAACCCCGTCTCCTCTTGGGCTTAGTACATGGACCCTACGGCTTCTTAGAAGTATTCACAGCCTCCTCTTAGGCTTCGTATAATGATCTCTTCCTCCGGGAATGATAGCCTCCTCTTGGGCTTAGTACAAGGACCACGCGGCTTCTTAAAAGATTCCAGCCTCCTCTTGGGCTTCGTACAAATTATCCCGACGACCTCCTAGAGGTATAGATATAACTGTATTGTGGGGCTGTTTCACTGTAAGTCTTCTTTCATAAACTCATATCAACTGTGTAATAATAGTATAGATATTTCGAGTTTCCCCGGCAACTACGTCTAGAACTAGGTGACGCCGTTTCGTTTATTCGTAGAATTAGACAACTAGATCCCCAATAGGATAACCAGATACAGTCTTCTCTTCGACTGTCCTCATTAGGAATTGTCAAGAAACTCTATTCCTAGAGATGAATGTATTCTATGTGAATGGCATCTTTGAGTTTCTTCCAAATTCTCGAACTTTCCTGACTTTGATCTATTCTCGGTGAATAGCATTGCCTTGAATTTCTCGGGATTTGGGGACCCACGGGCTTCTAAAAAGCATCGGCCTCCTCTTGGGCATCGTACAAGGACCCACAGGCTTCCTAAAAGCAACCCCGTCTCCTCTTGGGCTTAGTACATGGACCCTACGGCTTCTTAGAAGTATTCACAGCCTCCTCTTAGGCTTCGTATAATGATCTCTTCCTCCGGGAATGATAGCCTCCTCTTGGGCTTAGTACAAGGACCACGCGGCTTCTTAAAAGATTCCAGCCTCCTCTTGGGCTTCGTACAAATTGTCCCGACGACCTCCTAGAGGTATAGGAACAGAACTTAGTCATCATCATAGAACAATCCTTTTCAAGAGTCTACTACTGTTTCTCAAAGCATAGTACAAAAGATAAAACTCTAGACTTCGACGGTCTAATCTCCTTGAGTCTCAAAGACATTCTCAAGTGACCCCTTCCTTAAATAGGAAGGAAACCCGCAGACTCGGACAGTCTCAATACCCTTCGGATTTCCCGCTTCCTTAAAGAACAGGAACAACCCGGATCCTTGAATCAAATCTAGGAGTACAATGTTGCTCATATAAGAACTGATTTTCTCTTTCAAAATCAGTATACCGGACCTGTCATTTAACTACACAGTCACCATAGCCTCCTCTTAGGCTTTGTATAATGATCTTTCTCCAGTGAAGTTAGCCTCCTCTTGGGCTTTGTACAATGATCCTCCCCAGCGGATTCAAACAAACGTTCGGCCTCTCTCTCGGGCTTTGTACGAGGCACATAAAAGACTCCCTTGCTAAGTCAATTACCCTTTTTGCCTCCATCTCGGGCTTTATACGAGATACAAAAAGGTTCTTGTTGAGCCAAATAAACAATAGCCTACATCTCGGGCTTTATACGAGATACCAAAAGATTCCCTCGTTGAGTCAAAACCTTTTAGCCTCTCTCTCGGGCTTTGTACGAGACACATATCAGCCTCCTCTTAGGCTTTGTATAAGAAAATCACTGGTTAATCCAATTAACCTTTTAGCATCAAAACTGTGCCTCGTTCACAGTACACAAACATCAAACAACTCCCTTCATCTAATCGCTGTAAGCGGCAAGCCTCTGGATCATCTACATCCATGCCACTGTCCCTCTTTTAGCATGAGAAATTCCTAAGGAAAGATAGCATTGCTCTACACTGAGTTAAAGTCTTCCCCTTCAGGTTAAAACCCCCTATAAAGGAAATTATGGCATTGCCGGATTCACATATCCCGGTTAAAGTAATTCTCCTTTATAAAACAGTTGTGACATACAACTCTCTCTTTAGAGATGACAAATTCTCTCTAAAAAAAAGACCCTTTAGCTTCATATCTTGGGCTTTGAACAAGATACAAATAGACCTTTCAGTTTCATATCTCGGGCTTTGAACAAGATACAAACTACCTTTCGCTTCACGTCTTGGGCTTTGAACAAGACACCAAAAACAATCATTTCCTCCTATTCTATGGGAGGAACTACGAACACTCTGATTTCCCTGTTTTGGATAAACGGGAATACGTAGGCATAAGATTGAAAGAAAAATCTTAGCGAGCACACTAAGTAAAAACCCAAGATCCCATATCAAAAGCAGTAATTCACAAGCATCAGTCCTAACATCCTAATCCTTGTTCCCCGCCAGAAACCTGTCATTCTGTTAAATAGCACAAGAAAGGCCCCCCACATTAATAGCATTCGTAACCTAACAGACCGCTGTTTAAACTCAGTATGCAAAGCAGGGTTAATTGGAGACATCTATTTCCCTTCCTTCATCAGCTCACAATAGGATAAAAAATGAATCGACCTGTAGTTTTAAGCTCAACTGCAGAGAGCGACCAGCGCTTAAGAACCGCGTCCAAAATCGCTCGCTACACACTCCATGAACACTTATCAAGTATTCAATCTTTTGCAAGTATCTACTTTGAAAAACAAAGTGTTGAGATACCAAGGTTGCCACCCTTGACTCAAGTAACTAAGATTCTCTCTGAATGAACCCTATTTACCTCAACAGTTCTGAAATCTCCATTCAGATTGGATCGACCCTTATGATTAAGAGCGATGAATCCTTCCTTGCTGTTTTGGATGGTGAAAATAAATCACCTCCACTTTCTTCATGTTTATGTTTCACAGAAACACCCTCTAGTCAGAAGAATAACTAGAAAACTACAGATGCACGACTGATATGCCTTTATGAGTGGACTTGAGAGAATTCTCAAGTATCTTTGACAACTTAGCCAATCAATAATTTATCAAACTCCTAGAGCATGAACTTGATAAACCTAATCTCAACTTCCCTTCTCTTCAACTGACTTCAAACTGCACCATGGCACCAAGCTTCCAAGTACCAAGTTACCATAGCAGACATCTTCCAACAACTCTCTCCATTCCATCACTCCCGACTTTGGAATAAAAAGATGTAGATATCTTCAAATATAGAGGTTGACGATTGAGATCTTCCACCATCTGTCTTCAGCAACAACTCCAGAACCCCATAAATTCCAGAGCTCTTCCATCAGAAACATATATAGCGAAACCACCAAGGAACAAATTCAGCTTGCCCAAATAAGATGTCAGAACATCTTGTAAGACACCCCAACAAGAGAACTAGCCATTTCTCCTGGAGTTGTTGTAGAACCTCCTCAGCAATATGAACAACCACCGGGTTGTTACCTTCGATCCAGAACATCCTTCCCATCCATTAATACCCTTGAGTATGTCTGAGTTGATTGATCTGATCTCCAAAACTCCTCCTTGTTTAAAATGCCAGAAAGTGTCTCCCAAAGATCTCATCCAGAAACAGACAGGATACCTACTCTGATACCAATTAAAATTCTGGCATAGCAGATAACAGATGTCCTAACACATGTCAATATATTGTTTTGCATAATTATTTAAACAAGAATAGAACAGCAGACTGATACCTTGAATATCATAACTGCAGAAGCACAGATATTTCGACATCTGTTCCAACATGTTAATCAAAACTGAACTGTAAATTGCAGAATGATAAACAACACATAATATGATGACCCAGTTCGATTTAACTCACCTACATCTGGGGGATACCAATCCAGGAAGAAGACTCCACTATCAGCAGTATAGTTTTATGTAAACAACCTCAGGTTTACACTAAACACTCACGCTTACCTATCACTACCCAATGAAGACTTTATCATTAAAAGTCACATCTAATTGATAAGAGAAACCCATCTCACTCCCTAAATCATAACTTATGATTATCTAACAGTTACTACACCATAATTGTATCATTCTTATTGAAAGACACCCCTTCCAATACAAAGTTCAGTCAAGCATCCTTGACTAACAAGTTAACTTAGATTTGCTTCAAAGCTTCATCCAAGAATAATACATAATTCATTACCTACGGGTTTCTGAATCTTTACAAGTACCTATGTCTACCAAAATGTATCAAATCGATACAGAGGGAGACTTACAAGAAAGCCTACGACTCTCAAAATCCTAAACCCTATTTTATACTTTACAAAAGTGTTACAATAGGTTCAGCTCCATCAGTCCTAGGTCTTAATCTTCTTTTATACTCTTCTGGTTCCTTGGGCTTCGAATCTTTTGTTTATTGACCCCTTGATCCACTGCTGTAATCATTCCTTGATTCTTGCACCAGATTTAGAACCTGCTATATATGTCAATTCAGAATGTCAGGACATTATCTTCGACATCTTTTTCTGCAGCAGTCTACATTAAGTTTTAACCAAAATTTAGTCAAACCTCGGGAGCTTTAAGATACATCTATGTTGGAGATGGCAAGTCGGTGGAGGTGGAAACTATAGGGCATTTTAGATTATTAATGTGAACCGGATTTTATTTGGATTTGAAATACACTTTTGTGGTTTCGTCGTTTAGACGAAATTTAATTTCAGGTTTCTTATTTGGACAAATCAGGTTATTTTTGTTCATTTAGAAATAATATGTTCAAGCTGTCTTTCAATTCAAATATTGTTGGGACTGGTTCACTTATGGGTCGTGATAATCTATATTTGCTTGAAACAATAGCTACCTATGGCGAATCCTTGAATGTGGAATCACGTGGTACTAAGCGTAAAATTGAGGATAACAATTCAGGAGCATTATGGCACAAACGCCTAGGTCACATCTCTAAAAATAGAGTTGAGCGACTAGTGTTAGATGAAATTTTGGATTCCATTGACTTCACAAACTTTGATGTTTGTGTTGAATGCATTAAAGGAAAACATACCAAAACAAAGAAATTTGGTGCATATAAAGCTACGGATGTCTTAGAATTGATATATACATAAATTTGTGGACCATTTCTGACACCTTCTTGGAATGGTCAACAATATTTTATATCATTCATAGACGATTATTCTAGATATGCATACATATTTCTTATACATGAAAAGTCTCAGTCATTGGATGTGTTCAAATCGTTTAAGGCTGAAGTTGAGAATCAACTTGACAAAAGAATTAAGAAAGTCAAATCCAACCATGGCGGTGAATATTACGGTAGATATGACGGTTCAGGTGAACAACGTCAAGGGCCTTTTGCCAAATACTTAGAGGAATGTGGAATTGTCCCACAGTACACCATGTCAGGATCTCCTAGCATGAACGGTGTTGCTGAAAGACAAAATCGGACTCTTAAAGATATGGTAAGGAATATGATTTGTAATTCTACCTTACCAGAGTCACTATGGGGAGAGACACTAAAGACTGCAGTTTATATTCTAAATAGAGTACCAACAAAAGCATATGCCAAAACACCTTATGAGATTTGGACCGGGCGAAAGCCTAGTCTCAAACATTTTCATGTGTGGGGATGTCCAGCTGAGGCAAGGCCATATAGGCCAAATGAAATGAAATTGGACTCCAGAACATTGAGCGACTACTTTACTGGTTATTCTGAAAGATCTAGGGGCTCAAAATTTTATGATCCCAAATTAAATTCAATTTTTGAGACGGGAACAACCACATTCTTTGAGGATATTGAGTTTGAAGGAAGAATAAGATTAGAAACTTTGTCTTAGAGGAAGAATCGATAACAATTCCAGAACGATTCATATAGTTGATTTTGATTAAGCAAGTACGGAACCTGCACAAGACATTGTTGCAATTCCTAAAACTCAAGTTGATTTGGTAATTCAGGAAGAACAAACTCAAAATCCTCAAGAACAAGTGTTACAAGAACCAATACCTTTGCGGAGATCCACTAGAGAAAGGAGAAATGATATTCTGGAAGATTACATAGTCTTTCTCCAAGAACATGAGGAAAATAATGGTATGCTGGAAGATGATCCAATCAACTTCCGTCAAGCCATGCAGGATTCCAACTCGGAAAAGTGGATTAAAGCAATGAAGGAGGAGTATAAGTCCATGTAAGACAATAAAGTTTGGTAACTTATCCCATTACCAGAAGGTGTGAAACCCATTAGATGCAAATGAATTTTTAAGACCAAAAGGGATTCTAACAGTAATGTGGAGAGGTATAAGACTCGTCTTATGGCTAAGGGTTATACTCAAAAGGAAGGGATTGACTTTAAAGAGAATTTTTCTCTGGTATCATCGAAAGACTCTTTTAGGACAACCATGGCTCTTATTTCATATTATGATTTGGAACTCCATCAAATGGATGTCAAGACAGCTTTTCTCAAAGGCAACGTTGATGAAACAATCTATATGATGCAACCAGAAAACTTTGTGTTAGGAGACTCAAAGAATATGGTTTGCAAATTGACAAAATCCATTTATGGACTAAAGTAGGTGTCTCGTCAGTGGTATCCCAAGTTTTACAAAGTAATTCTCTCATTTGGTTTTGAGGTGAATATTGTTGAAGATTGTGTGTATCACAAATTCAGTGGGAGCAAGTACATTTTCTTGGTTTGTATGTAGATGACATACTGCTTGCCACAAATGATATAGGAATGATGCACAAAACTAAGAAATTTCTATCAAGAAATTTTGAAATGAAAGATCTTGGTGATGCCTCCTTTGTATTAGGAATTCAGATACATCGAGACCGATCTCGTGGTATTCTAGGATTATCACAAAGGAGCTATATCAAAAAGGTACTTAAAAGGTTTGGCAGCAGGAATGTAAATCAAGAGATACTCCAATTGCTAAGGGAGACAAATTCAGTCTCAGTCAGTGCCCAAAAGGAAACTTAGAAATTCAAGAAATGCAAAATATTCCTTATGCGTCAGTAGTAGGGAGTCTGATGTATGCCCAAGTGTGTACGCGTTCGGATATTGCGTTCATAGTTGGGATGTTAAGAAGATATTTGAGCAATCCAGGAATGGATCATTGGAAAGCAGCCAAAAAGATTATGAGGTATTTAAAGAGAACAAAAGACTATATGCTCACATATAGGAGGACAGAGCAGTTAGAGATCACTGGATACTCTAACTCAGATTTTGCTGGATGCCAAGATAGTAAGAGATCCACTTCAGGCTATATTTACATGTTGGCTGGTGGTGCAGTTTCTTGGCGCAATGCTAAGCAAACTCTTACGGGTTCATCCACCATGGCAACAAAGTTTATAGCATGTTATGAGGCATGAAATTCTGGTACCAGACGTGTGATGTTAAGGTGCGATGTCACAACAACACACTCTGCAATAATGGACAGAATAAGCAACAGGAAAACACAAGGAATTGTTCACCCAGTTCGGTCTAACTACCTACGTCTGGGGGCTACCAAGCCAAGGATGAAATTCACTACTTGTAGATATAATTTACAGACTCAACACACCAGTTGACAATCTCCTAAACTTATACTCTACTAGTGACTTTCTACCTAAGAAACCACTTAGATATGAGAACACTACTCAATCCCCTAAAACACTCAAAGAACAACCTCTTTGAGATCCCTTGATCTTGCTTCCTAGCTTCGATCAATCAACAACTCTCTATTGCTTCACAGCTTCTAGAGAGGACAGAAAATTCAACACCTATTCAAACCTAGAATAGTGTGATTACAAGTACTCTAAACAAACCCTAGACTCTAAGCCTCCAGCTCTTGATCTTCAATCTGTTTTCTGTACCTTCTTCCTTGGTCTTGTGCGCTTTATATAGCTCCTTGAATTTGGATTGGATTTTACACAATATTTGATCAGATTTGTTAATTAAAAACTGAATCTTTTAAAACAGATTTTATCCCCAAAATCTTTTTAAATCTTCCACCTTTTAATTCTCCAACAAACCTACAATCAAATCTCCCATGTAACAGAAAATATCTAGCCCAAGATATTCTCATCCAACGAGTCAACACTCTCCACAATTCCAGCTAATACGCGACCCTAATAACAACAAGCCCATGCTGTCATTAGCTTCAGTTCTGCAGGTCTGATGTTAGAACATCACCTATGTGACATCAGACATCCACTTCAGCAACTAGCAACCTTAACACAGCCCAGTGTTAAGTGCAATGTTATGACATCAAGCCCATGACATCAAACATAGTTAACCTTCACAACTTAGTACAGCCCAGTACTAAGACTCAATGCTGCAACATCAACACCATGACATCAGCATTGAACACCTTGTTGTTTTACCAAAATTCCAGCCAATCCAGGAACTTACAATCTCCCCCTTTGGCTAATTTTGGCTAAAACAATCTCTGCATCTTCAGAGACTTCAGCGGCGGAATATCTTCAATATTTTGAAACTTTAACTTGCAGCAGTTTGACAATCTTCATATAGTCTTCATTACTTGATCTGCTGCAGCACCATCTTCATTATTGACAACAGCCAATTGGTGCTCCCCCTCAAAAACTTGAACCAGCATCACAGCTGTTCAGTAGCTCACAATGTACAACACATCTCCCCTTTGATGTCTGCTTTGCTGCACTCTGCACTCTTCAATGCTATGAACACTTCACTAGCAGCTCCACAACTATACTGTCTACACTCCCCCTCAACAGCTGCATCAACACTTTTTAACTAAACACCTTTATTCTTTTAGCAGCATCTTCTTTTAACACTTACTCTTCTTTCCATGGCAATTTTCAACTCTCCCCCTTTTTAGCCATAATTAGACAAACCTCAACAAGTAACTCTTATGACACCCTGTACACAACCATACTTCTTCTGTCAGCAATATCCACATTTTGAAAATACAGACATATTCTTCATCCATCCAGTTATGAAGGCTTCACACAATCATCCACAAGCTTGATCAGCATGCAATCTTCACAATAAATGCACTTTTGCTGCAAAA
Source organism: Lathyrus tuberosus (assembly GCA_022829125.1). NCBI lineage: Eukaryota > Viridiplantae > Streptophyta > Magnoliopsida > Fabales > Fabaceae > Lathyrus > Lathyrus tuberosus. The sequence goes on from JALAZF010000083.1 coordinate 15,738,056, forward strand.
TCCATAGACAAGTACTTCCCCTGTCAAGATTAACAAATGCTCTAGATGGAGATGAACATTTGAGCACATTTACATGCATTTTGGTACCACTGTCCCTTTCACCAAGGGCTATCATACAATTCATCTTCACCATCCAAGGCAAACCTTCTACTTCATCATTCTCCCGTATGACTATGTAGATGCTCCTTAGATATAATGTAAGCACTAAGCTTCAGATCCAGAACAAAGACATCCTTCACCAAGGATACTCTTGACACTCTTGACACCAGGGTATTACATATGCTCCACTACTGGATTTACTATCAGCAGAATAATCCAAACTCAACACTGTGTCACAAACTCTACAAATTCTCAGCTTACTTATAAGCTTTACTGAGATCCAGTCTCTTCAAGAGATCACACTTCCTCTTTCCTTACATCCACCAGTAGTTGTTGAAACTGGTGATGTCTTCAAAGACAGTAGTCATGCTTAAACACATGACCATAATCTCCACTTCTTCTGACCAAAATGCTAGAGCATTCAACTCCACATGTCCAATCTTAATCATCTAACCACCAGCAAACATGGATCTACTTCCAGACATGTGTTTGGAACACCCACTATCAAAATACCATGTTCCTTCTTCAAACTCTTTGTCAGCCAAGTGATGTTATAACATCTTTTGGGACATCAGCTTCTCATCACCATTCAAAGGACTCATTGCACAGAGAAGTCCTTCAAGAAGCTCCCAATAAAACACAGTCAGAGCAACTTATTCATACACACCTGAATACCATAAGTTCCCACACCCTCTCTGAACCATATCCTAGCAAACTCAACCATAGCCAGAGTATCTTTGTCAAATTCTTTCTTCAGATTAAGCCCTTTTTGAAAGACAAACATCCACCTTTTTAAAGGAATGTTATCAAGCGAAGCCTTTTGAATTTTCTTAGAAGTTCTAACAATAGCTTTCTTCACATGAATGATGTCCTGAACATTACCATCAAACTTATCTCTGGTCTTCTTCTTTCTTGACACTTTATTCCAGGATCTTGTAGGACCAACCTCTGAGGTCTTCTGCTTATCAGTTCTCACCTTTGGCGGTGACTCAATAGCTTTCAATCTTTTAGCAACCCCAGGAGACACTTTTGCAATCAGTTCATCATCATTCTTCTTTATTTTAAGGCTAAAAGTATCTTTCTTGACTTGAGATGTTTCAACATCTGTATCTTCCAACCCAAGGATTGTCAACCTGTGAACTTTTTCTTCTGAACTATAGAAGTCATTAGTCATGTTGTCATCTTTCTTGGCCTCACAAGTATTCAGCTCCCAACACTTCGTAAGGTCACAACTTTTGATCCTTCCATCAGCATTGTTGACTTCTTCATCTTGCTCACATAACTGACTACTCAATTTGGTTTTTAACACATCATCCAACTTAGGAGTAACAGCACCATAAGTTATTAACCCAGATTTACTTTTCACCATACTTTCACACTTGATGTCACCATCTGATTTTACCACATCACTAGATAAGCTGTCCACTTGAGGTATCCACTGATAACAATTATCTTTGGATCTTACTCCCTTCATCACTACCTCATTCTTGTCACTAGTCACCAAACACTCATCCTTAGTGTAGCTAACCTTGTACCCTTCATCACAGAGCTGACTTATGCTAATCAAATTAGCATTTAAACCTTTGACAAGAAGAACATTGTCAAGGTCAGGTCCATCAAAACACCTCACTCTTCCAACACCTTCTACCACCCCTTTTTCTCCATTACCAAAAGTGACAACATTAGAGGAGCAAGAATTGACATTCACCAAAAGATCTTTGGACCCAGTCATGTGCGTTGAACAACCACTGTCAAAGTACCATTCATCCTTAGCAAAATGTCTATCTGAGGTGTGAGCCAATAGACATGTAGCTTGAGCTTTAGGAACCCACTGTTTAACAACCTTAGTCCTGTTCTCCTTCTGTCTAGGTTGAGGAACAGATTTGGGATATCCATGCAGTTTAAAGCAAGAGTATTGCATATGTCCAAGCCTTCCACAATAAAAGCATCTCACCATTTCTTCTCTGAATCTTCTGCCTTGATGAGACTGCATAGGTTGCCATCCATAATGTGGTCTTCTCCTAACATTGCTTGCCTGCCTTCTATTATGCTGGTATCCATAAGGAAGCTGAGAATGCTTTTTCCTGGATTGTCTCCCATGATGGTGGGACTTTCTCCTTCCATAATGAGACACAGCATTAGTGTAACCATACCCCTGATGTTGAGACACCTGATGAGACACGTGCTGTTTGAACTGAGGATGTTGTCTTCTAGGCTGTCTCTCATGGTGATGAGGCTTCCTTCTTCCATAATTATACGGCACAGCATTGTTGAGGCCAGGTCCATACCAGTGTTCCCGATGTTGAGACATCGGATATGACCTGGTCTGCTTGACCCTTGCAGCTTCCATGCTCCTATGATATTGGGGGGGCATATTCTTGCTTGCTCCTTGTGGCTGCTTTCTCTTCTGATTATGACCAGTCTTCTTCTCAATCTTCTTAGGTTGTGAAACATCAGCTTCCTTGGGAGTAAGATTCTGCCTCTTTGGCTGATGTTGAGGCACAGTTTGTGACTCTTCCTTCTTTAGACCTGAAGTACTTGCTTCTGAGGTACCTTTGTCTTCGGCCACATATCCTATCCCAACTTTGTTTCCAGCAACCTGTTCTGACTGGAGTATCTTGTCAAGAGTGGTTGTACCACTGTTCAGCATCCTAACAGATTTTGTCATCTGATCAAGTTGAGATCTCACTAGAACAACTTCATATTCCAGATCAGATTTTTCATTCTCAAGTTGAGCAATCTGTTCCTTGTGGCACTTGTTTTCTTGACAAACTTCAGCACTCTTTAAACACAACTCCTTATAGGTTGAAGCTAGCTCATCATAGGTGACTTCTCCATCACTATCATCATCAGATTCAACAATTCCTGTCAAAGCTGTAACATGCTTTGCTGACTCACTTTCATCTTCGCTATCAGTGTCAGACCAAGAAATTGTCAAGCCTTTATTCTGCTTCTTCAAGAATGTGGGACACTCTTTCTTGACATGTCCATACCCTTCACATTCAAAGCACTGAACTCCTTTATCTTGTGCAATCTTCTCTTCATCTTTCTCTTTTGACTTGCTGATGTCAGAAGAGATGTTCTTGACACTAGGTCTATAGTTCATCTTCTTGAACACTTTATTGAACTGTCTTCCTAACATAACTATAGCCTGAGGCAGATCCTCCTGGGACTCATCATCTTTAGCTGCTGCAGGAGTGGAGACTAAAGCTATACTCTTAGGCTTCTTTTCTGGTTCTTCCTCATTCAATCTAAGTTCAAATGTTTGAAGAGATCCAATAAGCTCATCAACTCTCATCTTGTTGATGTCTTGAGATTCTTCAATGGCTGTTACCTTCATCTTATACTTCTTAGGGAGGGACCTAAGAATCTTTCTCACCAACTTCTCTTCTGTCATCTTCTCACCAAGAGCACTGGATGCATTTGACAGCTCAAGAACACTCATGTGGAAGTCATGAATAGTCTCATCTTCCTTCATCTTCAAGCTTTCAAACTTAGATGTTAGAAGCTGAAGTCTAGACATCTTAACTCTAGATGTGCCTTCATGAGTAGCCTTCAAAATATCCCAAGCAGCCTTAGCAGTTTCACATGAGTTGATCAGCCTGAATATGTTCTTGTCAACCCCATTGAAGATAGCATTTAGGGCTTTTGAATTCCTAAGGGCAAGCTCATCTTCTTCCTTGGTCCATTCTTCTTCAGGCTTAGGCTTTGAGGTGCCTTCTTTATCCTTGCCAGCCTCATCTTTCTCACATACCTCTGGAGCTTTCCACTCTTTAATGACAGCCTTCCAAGCTCTGCTGTCTAATGACTTTAAAAAAGTAGTCATTCTAGGCTTCCAATACTCATAGTTTGAGCCATCCAAGATATGGGGTCTGTTGACGAATCCTCCAACCTCTTTGTCCATCTTTCACCAGAAAGTAACTTCCCTAGATCTCACCCAGAGACAAACAGGATGCCTGCTCTGATACCAATTGAAATTCTAGTACCAGACGTGTGATGTTAAGGTGCGATGTCACAACAACACACTCTGCAATAATGGACAGAATAAGCAACAGGAAAACACAAGGAATTGTTCACCTAGTTCGGTCTAACTACCTACGTCTGGGGGCTACCAAGCCAGGGATGAAATTCACTACTTGTAGATATAATTTACAGACTCAACACACCAGTTGACAATCTCCTAAACTTATACTCTACTAGTGACTTTCTACCTAAGAAACCACTTAGATATGAGAACACTACTCAATCCCCTAAAACACTCAAAGAACAACCTCTTTGAGATCCCTTGATCTTGCTTCCTAGCTTCGATCAATCAATAACTCTCTATTGCTTCACAGCTTCTAGAGAGGACAGAAAATTCAACACTTATTCAAACCTAGAATAGTGTGATTACAAGTACTCTAAACAAACCCTAGACTCTAAGCCTCCAGCTCTTGATCTTCAATCTGTTTTCTGTACCTTCTTCCTTGGTCTTGTGCGCTTTATATAGCTCCTTGAATTTGGATTGGATTTTACACAATATTTGATCAGATTTGTTAATTAAAAACTGAATCTTTTAAAACAGATTTTATCCCCAAAATCTTTTTAAATTTTCCACCTTTTAATTCTCCAACAAACCTGCAATCAAATCTCCCATGTAACAGAAAATATCTAGCCCAAGATATTCTCATCCAACGAGTCAACACTCTCCACAATTCCAGCTAATACGCGACCCTAATAACAACAAGCCCATGTTGTCATTAGCTTCAGTTCTGCAGGTCTGATGTTAGAACATCACCTATGTGACATCAGACATCCACTTCAACAACTAGCAACCTTAACACAGCCCAGTGTTAAGTGCAATGTTATGACATCAAGCCCATGACATCAAACATAGTTAACCTTCACAACTTAGTACAGCCCAGTACTAAGACTCAATGCTGCAACATCAACACCATGACATCAGCATTGAACACCTTGTTGTTTTACCAAAATTCCAGCCAATCCAGGAACTTACAAGGCATCTAACCATGTGATTTGGCTAAGGAATCTTGTCACCGGGCTGCGAATTGTGGAAGGAATTGAAAGGCCACTTAAGTTATATTGTGACAACAAATCAGTTGTCTTGTCTTCCAACAATAATAGGAGCTCGACAAAGTCAAAACATATTGACATCAAGTTCCTAGTTGTTAAAGAAAGGGTACAAAGTGGACAGATTTCCATAGAACACTTGGGGACAAACTCCATGATAGCAGATCCTCTTACAAAAGGTCTTCCACCCAAGGTCTTTCATGAGCACACTGCTCACATGGGGGTTTTATCATTAGAGGAGTCTTTGGTTTAGTTGGAGTTAGTCGATTATGAATTTTTATGTTCCGTGTTTGGTATTATGTATACATACTATGATTTTGGATATTTTCCAATTAACAAAGTTTGATATTCAGTAGTTTACATTTTGTACAATAAATTTATTGAATGATCTACCTAAAGTAAAGTAGGACCAGCTGAAAATCGACATATAAAGACCAACTACATGTAATTTTCATGCTACACATTCCATGATGGATCTATGTCATTTAGTTATGTCACTATCGGTGATCATTGATGGGTTTAGTTATGATTGATATAATGAAAATCACCTTGATTATGTATATTGGCATGACTAATGAACGAGATACTTTGGATATGCTTAAAGAATATAATTGCAATTTTTGAGCTCATAAAGTCTAACATATGTGTAAAGTTACATATGTGACCAGTGGGAGATTGTTAGAATTTTGGATCACAAATGTAACACTTAAGGTGTTAGTGCCATTATTTTAATTAGTCAAGACTTAAAGGGGTCTAATTAATATAATATTAAGTTTGTGGCTAAAAGCATAAATGTCATGAAAGGTCAGATTATTGTGTAGATACTGTGAGTCAATATCTAATTTGATGAGGGGCCAAATTAGAATATTGAAAACTAAGAAATAACCCTAGGGTTATTTAAATGGGTTATGATCCCCATTTGTAGAGAAAAATCAAAATAAAGTTTATCAGGTTTTCTCTCTTCATCCCCATCAGAGGAGATTCAAGGAACCCTAAGGAACTCTACAAATCGGAAGATCACATACCTGAAACCTTTAACAATTTTAATGGCAAATTCAAGTACGCTTCCGCCTTCATTCTCCAATTGAATTCTGGTATGGGTTTAAGGGTTTAAAGTTCTATTGTTGATTTCTATATAGATAGAAATCATAAGGTTTTGAACGGATCTATCATGGTTAACTCTCTAAGGAATAAGGGTTTTCTCCATCTAAAATCTCAGGTCAAGACCTCATTGATATCCTCCTTTATCTCTCCCACCTACCCTTCTGGATGGAGAGAATTGGAGAACAAACTAGGATACTTACACTTTAAGAGGATACTTCCTAACTAAGGATCCTTCCATCAGAAAATGAATTAGATATACCTTCCTCTTTTGTCCCAAGGCGAGGTATATCTTTCCACCAGGACGAAGAAGAATGGAAACCCCTAACCCTAACTCCACTATGAGAAAATAAATAGATATCTCCATGTCTAGCTATTAGAATATCTTTCCAAAGCCCTGAATCCCTAATAAGCAACTTCCATCTCCACTTTTCCCGAAGAGCATAATTAACTAGCTCGAGATCCCTAACTTTTAACCCCCTCCTCCCCCATCTGCTTTTAAGCTTACACTCATCACCATAATTCACGCTAAGAATCTTATACAAGTTTTTCAACCCCCTAAAGGAATATTCTTTGTAATGCCACAATCTTCTTCCAAACTATTACAGGTATTTTCAGAAAGGACAAGAAGAATATGGGAATAACATTAAGAATTGAATTAAGAAGAACCATTATATCCCTCGGGCTCACGTATATATGCTTCCAAGATTTGAGTATTTTATCCAACCAAGCAACCAAAGGATCCCAAGTAAACTCAAGACGTGGGTTAACCCTGTTGGAACAAAAATGGTTAATACCATATCCCTTGGGTTTTGATTATAACAAACTATTTAAATAATAATTGGGCTTTCTAACATCTATTCAAGTATGTAGAATTATATGATTGAGAACAGATGAAAAGTTGCTTGAGGAATCTGAATCTGAAGATCAGACTCTGGCTCTGAAGATCAATTCTGAAAACGCTAGCCCTATTGGAAGACCCAAACTTTAAAGAAGTCAACTCTGAAGAAAGTCAGCCTCTAGTGACCCAGAATCTAAAGCTTCAAAGGCCAAGAAGCAGACTCTGAAGTGATCATCCTCTGAAGAGTGAAGTCAACCTCTGGATCATCTTCTATTCTATCGTGGAAACTCTGACAGGCTCAGATACTTTTTTTATCACGTGAAGACTTAAGGAAAAATCTTTTCTTTGTATCTGATATTGAACAGATAATTCCTTTTGCAAAAAGGTGTTTTCTTGATGTGTCTAATCAAGTACAAAGCTAGCCTAACCTTTTGGTGAAAGTCTTCAAAGTCTCTTTTCTTCCTCTTTATTTAAGGAGATGAAGACCTAAAGAATAATACTACGACACTACAATACAACACCACAAGACCCTGAACATTTACATTCAAAGAGAAGTTACTTTTTCAAAATTGCTAGGTTTAGAACATCTTAACATTGTATATATTTTAGAAGTTCTTAAGTCTTACAGTCTTTCTAAGTTGTATTTTGTCTACACATCTGATTATATATCAAGTGTAGTTATCACCCAAATCTCGTAATAGTTTGTTACAGAGTCAAAAGTCTCTTGCTTTAGTGCTCGAGCATTTGAAGTCTCTTGCCTGTGTGATTGAGCATATAAGTCTCTTACTTCCGTGCTTGAGGAAAGAAGTCTCTTACATGAGGGTTTGAGAAAATGAAGTCTCTTGCTTGTGTGCTTGAGCAAAGAAGTCTTTTACTTGAGGGTTTGAGCAAAGGAAGTCTCTTGCTTGTGTGCTTGAGCAATGGAAGTCTCTTGCTAGGTGCTTGAGCATTTGTAATCAGTTTGGCTATAGTCGAAATCCCTTAGAAGTACATGGGGGTGGACTACTCTTAGGTTGTGAGAGGAACTAGGATACTTCTTGTGCCTCTTGCTTTACTTTACTTGCTTCTGAACTATATTTCGCTACCGTCATTTGTTTACCTCTGAGTCAGATTCAGTTGCAGAATCTGATAAAGACATTTAAGAGTTAATACTCTGAGTGACAGATTCAGACTCAGAACTGAGGGTCCATACTATGATTAAGATCAATCAGAAGTAGATTGGAGAAAAGAGAACACAATTGTTTCCCTTTTCTTGTGATTTTCTCATCTTCAGTTGGCATCAAAGCAAGTTCTGTACTAAACACTTAACAGTGGTGCAGAAAAGATCCTGAGAAAAATACTTATTCTTCATGGCTAATGAATATGGAGTATCTGGTTCAAGAGGGGGCACTCCTAATCCTTTTGGTATTGTTATTCATGATTATAGTACCTCTAAGAAAATTAATTATATAGTTAGGTATCCAGCCATTAATGAAAACTCAACTGAGTTGAATGGTGGAAGAGCAAAATGTATACTCATGTCATTGGTATTGAAGATGGTATTGACATTGTTTTCAATAGTGTTGGAATGGTGTCTGATAGGAAAACTCACACGCCTGCTCAGAAGAAAATTTACAAGAAACATCATAGAATTAAAGGAATTTTGGTGGATGCTCTACCTCATTCTGAGTACATTAAAATCATTGATAAGTCAACTGCTCAGACTATTTTTAAGTATTTGTGTTCTACTTATGAAGGAAATTAGCGAGTAAAAGAGCCTAAGGCCAATCTTCTTGTATAACACTATGAGATGTTCAGAATGATGGATGATGAAGATATTGAAACCATGTTTTCTAGGTTTCAAGTTCTTGTATCACGACTTCAAGTTTTGAACAAAATGTATACCATATATGACCATGTTAAGAAGATCTTAAGAAGTCTTCCTGTCAGATACAGACCCGAACAAGTTGTCCCATGAAAGTCTGATAAGAAACCTTTAGAGCCATGAGATGGAACTGAATGGAGATGAGCTTGTTTAAACTATTAATTATCTTTTATCCACTTATGTGTTACAAATCTAAACAACTCTAACTTGGTCATATATTTGTTAAGATTTATGTTTCTGATTTTCTCTAACCCTGAGCTATATTAACTGTGGGGAATCTTTATCTGATAAAATAAATAGTTATTTTGAAAATCTCCTTGGGCATCAGTCAGTTTGAACCTGTGCTGTTTTTTTAAATTTACTACACACACATGACTTTGGTAGTTGAAAAGAAATTCAGACAAAAACTATGAGACAAAGATCTAGTTTTATTCAATGGAAAAGGATTACATAATTCTGATTAAAAAGAGGTAATACAAGAAGCTACTCTAGTCCCTTGTTACAACTCTACCCTAGTGACATGAGGTAAATGCTTTAGTCCTCATCCCACTTGTCATCATCATATATGTCAATAACTTCCGTCTGGAGGTTCCCCTAGGATCTCTTTATCTTGGTCTCTGTAGTCCTTCCAACTTTGGATGCCCCTACAGAAGTTCCAGCACCTCTTAAAGAACTGATTTTGTCATCCTTCTGGTTCTTCATAGCATTCTTCACTTTTTCAGCAAAACCTTTCATGGAGTTCACAACTGAGCTACTCATTATGATCAAGAAGTAAGTTTAATAAAAGAAGGAGGAATGGATTTTCTGCTTGCTCCAAACTGACTTTTATAGGGCAAATGTGAATAAATGAAATTTGTCTAGTTTAATGTGCACCAATGGAATCAAGAGAGATATGCATGCTTGGTCTTCAGACTCCCTTTCCAAGGTTTGAATACTATATCTCATTGGCTAAGAAGTAGGTTGGAATATGTCATGAGTTGCAGAACTTCTTCCAACCAATCAAGTCATTTTTTGTCATCACATTGGTTTACTTGCACGTTTTTACTGATGACAAGGGGAGAACAAAACCTAATTATTAATTGTTTTTACTCATATTTGATTGTTTCCCATACATTTATTTTTCTTCAGTGTCTTTTCTTTTCCTTATCTTTTTGTTGCTGACAAAAGGGGGAGAGATAGAGAGTATTTAAGCACCTGAATATGATGATTACTATTTGTGATGATTAATTTCTTAAGATTAATATTATTATTGTTCTTTAAAGGAATTTAATTAACCTGGATAGGACTTAAGGGGAACTTACAAACCTCACCCTCTGGACTATCAGACTAAGGGGGAGCTTACAAACCTCAAACCCTGAAGTAAACATGTTAATTAAATTAACAACCATTGTTCTTAAATATTTATGTTTGTCGTCACCAAAAAGGGGGAGATTGTTGAAACAAAAATGGTTTATACATATCCCTTTCGTTTTAATGATAACAAAGTATTTCAAGAACAATTGAGCTTTCTAACATCAGTTCAAGTATGCAGGATTATATGATTGAGAACATATGAAGAGTTGCTCAAGGAATATGAATTTGAAGATTAGACTCTGGCTCTAAAGATCACTTTTGAAGACTATGGCTTTGATGAAAGACCAAGACTCTGAAGAAATTCAGCCTCTTGTGACCCATACTCTAAAGCTTCAGAGGCTAAGAAGCAGACTCTGAAAGGATCAACCTTTGAAGAGTGAAGTCAACCTCTGAAGCATCTTCTATTCTATTGAGGCAACTCTAACAGACTCAGAGACTTTTCGATCACGTGAACACTTAAGGAAAAATCTCTTCTTTGTATATGTGATTCAACGGATATTTCCTCTTGGAAAAAGGTGTTTTCTTGATGTGACTAATCAAGTACAAAGCTAGCCCAACCTTTTGGTGAAAGTATTCAACGTATCTTTCCTTCCTCTCTATTTAAGGAGTTTAAGACCTGAAGAAGAAGACCACGACACTACAATACAACACCACAAGACTCTAAACATTGACATTCAAAGAGAAGTTACTCTGTCAAAATTGCTAGACTTAGAACATTTTAACATTGTGTATATTTTAGAAGTTATTAAGTCTTAGAGTATTTCTAAGTTGTATTTTGTCTACACCTGATTGTATATCAAGTGTAGGTGTTACCTAAATCTCTTAACAATTTTTTATACAGTCATAAGTCTATTGCTTTAATGCTTTAGGATTTGAAGTCTCTTGCACGTGTGCTTGAGCATAGAAGACTATTTCTTGTGTGCTTAACCAAAGAAGTCTGTTACTTGAAGGTTTGAGCAAAGGAAGTCTCTTGCTTGTGTGCTTGAGAAAAGAAGTCTCTTACTTGAGGGTTTGAGCAAAGAAAGTATCTTGCTTGTGTGCTTGAGCATTGGAAGTATCTTGCTAGGTGCTTGAGCATTTGTAATTAGTTTAGTTATAGAGGAAATCCCTTGGGAGTATAAGGGGAGTGGACTACTCTCAGGTTGTGAGAGGAACCAAAATAATTGCTTGTGTCTCTTCCTTTACTTTACTTTCTTCTGAACTATATTCCACTACCATCATTTTTTTACCTCTGAGTCAGATTCTATTGCAGAATATGATAAAGACATTCAAGAGTTCAGACTCTGAGTGACTCTGATTCAGACTAAAAACTCAGGGTTCAGACTGTGATTAAGATCAATCAAAATTAGAAGAAGAAAAAGTTGGAGAAAAGAGAACATAATTCAACCCTCACTCTTGTATTTTTCTCATGTTAAATCCCCCAGTGGAAACCCAAGGTACTTGAAAGGAAGAAAGGTTATCTCATATTGGAGAAAGTCTCTGACTGAAGTTAGACATGATCTACATTAACCTCAATAAGACTACTCTTGAAGAAGTTAATGTGAAGACCCTAAGTCCTTTCAAAACCTATAACAATAGCCTTAATACACCACAAATTCTCTAGATATGAATCAACCACCAAAAGAATGTCATCAACGTACTAAAGGTGAGACACTTCCAACCTTGAATTCCCAACTCTAAACCCAGAATAAAGACCAAGCTTTTGGTCCCTCACAACCAAACCACTAATCCCCTTTGCTACCAGGAGAAAAAGGAAAGGAACAAGGGGTCCCTTATTTCAAACCCATGTGAATGTTAATTTCTTAGGTAGGACCCGCATTTACCAGCACAACGAGATTCCCAGCAAAGACACAAACTTTCATCCAAGACCTCCATTTCTCACAAAATCCGAATCTGATCACTATATAATCTAGGAAATTCCAACTAATTGAATCATATGATTTCTCAAAATTCATCTTAAGAATAAGGCGGGGTATTTTGGATCTTTCTGCCAAGTCAACCACCTCATTAATAGTACAAATTCATCTACCAACATTCCCTCCTTAAGAAAAACTTATTGGTTTGGAGAGACGAGCTTCTCCATCACATATATTAGTCTAATGGTCAACATGTAATATCCCATATTCTCTTAAGTGTTTTGTTCCTTGTCTATTTGTCAGTTGAAACAAATAGAGTAATTAGTGAACTCATAAGAGAGTAATTCTTACTCAATTTGATTGACCTTTATTAATTGGCAAAAGAAAGAGCATTTTGGTAACATTGATATTGGTCAATTTCTCACTAGAAGATAAAACATTCCTTAAGATATTTTCTTATATCTGTATTTCTTTTCCAACCTATCATTTATAGTAAGAGGAAGGGAAAGAGAAGAGAAAAAAGGAAAAGGAAAAAAGAGAGAAAAAAAGAAAAAACTCAAGGAAGAGGAAGAAAAGCTCATGGAAGGACCATCATCATCACCAACTTCATCTTAATTTTTTCATCATCTTCTTCTTCAGAGGTGGGTTCCTAGATAGTCATGGCTTGGGGGGGGGGATTCATGAAAATAGGAATTAGGGTTTTTGTGTGAATCTTACTACATGCATGAAATTGATGTTGAATCTTGAGATTTTTTGTGTGATGCATGTTGTTATGATAACCCTGATGTTTGATGTTGCATATGTGTGATATATGCCATGATATGTTGTGTCTTCGTTCTTTTCTTCCCTGTCTCATTTTCCTGTTATTGTTGTTTTGCTTTTGTCGCTAAGTGAGAGAATGGCTTGCTAAGCGAGCATTCATGTTTTCCCAGAAGTGATGTTTTGTCAACCTCGCTAAGCGAGAGAAATGATCGCTAAGCGAGAGCTCTGGTTTTCTCTGCAGAACTCTGTCTGCTATGATCGCTAAGCAAAGGAAGTCTCACTAAGAGAGAGCTCGCCTTGAGCCAGCACAAGAGCTCACTAAGCAATAGGGGGAAATCTGAAGGTTTAAGCATTCTGCCTTTCCTCGCTTGGAGCTCGCCTTGAGCTCGCTAAGCGAGGGTTCTGAAATGTTGTTTCCTGTTTCCACCATAAAATGGGATTCATAACTTCGATTAGTGCGAAGCCGGATGCATTGGAAAGAAAATGCAAAGAGCTATAACATAGTGAAGTTCTATGTTATTAATCCACTATAATTTCCCTGTTGAGTCCCTTTAACCCCATCATAGAATGATCGAATGTGCGTCTTCTATGTGGCGTGTAATTGGATTAGCTTAGGTCGAAGATGGTTTTGTGAAAGATTATCCTAATACCTAATTAGAAAGTTAATTGAAGAACTTGTGAGGGAACCATATATGAATTCCAAACATTACAACATTGATAATGTTATATTATCATGTGTGTTTTATGACTTATACTATGATATATTATATTAAATAAGAGTAATTAATTCAATACTATAATGATATGATATATGTTCAAATTGTTGGTTGGATATTTAGTGAGGAACCTTTGTTCCGAAAGTCCTATTTACTGAGGAACCTTTGTTCTGAAAGTCCCATTTGGTTAGAACCTTTGTTCCGAAAGTCCTTTTGGTAACGAACTATTATGTGTGCTTCATGTATAATATTACGATGTGTGTGTATTGAATTAATAGTGAATAACATCAAGTTCTAGCTAGGTGAATGGAATTTGAATGATGACTTAGGTTATGATAAATAACTTAGGTGGTGATGCTTGGACGCGAAGGTACCTCGGTGTGTACTGCAGACGAGTAACCACTTGGAAGGAATCGTTCCATCTATGAGAATGTTGGATGGCATGGGTAGTGAATGTTAGTAATTATGAACCAATGTACTTTGTATGGAACATGTTGTAACAATACGAGATTGGTGAGTGGGATCACCTAGTGATTGATGAGTGCAATCACGTTGTGAATGTTAAACTAGTCATGTATTCATAAATATCCCTTGATTGTGCATATCCAAATTTCGATGCTTATGTAAAGTAGAATTAGGATGTAGGAACTATTGATTCGCATCAACCAAATGGGTTCGAGTTCCATGGAAATTTGTAACCAAATGAGTTTGAGTCCCATAGAAACGATCAACCAAATATGTTTGAGTCCTATATAAATGTGCAACCAAATGGGTTTGATTCCCATAGAAATGTGCAACCAAATGGGTTTGGGTCCCATAGAAAGTGGATCTTAAAGTGGGTTCAAGTTCTATGGAGATCTGAATTCATAAGAAAGCCGAATCATGATACAAAGATCTGTGACCCGTGTCCAAAGTCCCTGACGTAGGCTTGGTCGGGGAAATATGCTTTGTTGCATTTTCGAATAGTGATTTATTAAGTTATGTGAACTTAAGTATACTTGTTTCTGTATAATACGGATATCCCTTAGATGCTTAAGTCCTTGTTCTATTGTGTAAGTATGCACAAACAGGACGAAGTTGAATGGCTTAAGTTAAGAATCGATAAGAAATCCATTTAGAGCTGAGTGGACTCATAAGATAGGGAAAATCACTGAGATTATTATCTCAACCCATTATTATTGTTGTTTTTCAGGTGGTTATTTACAAGTTAAAGACAAGAATAAGTTTGTTTGATGATGTTTCAAAGACTTTTATTATCGTGATCTTCCGTTGTGGATTATGTGCATTTTGGATATTGTACATAAATCTTAGTTTTGATTAGGCACTTTTGTATATCATGCACCATGGTTGTATAGTTTTATTTTTGGACATGTATATAGAATGATGTCGTTATGCATTTCTGTTGCATCAGTACCAACTAACATTATGTATAATGTATTTTTAATATGTATATTATACGGGATGTTACACATCACTTTTCCACCAACTTATATAGGCTGGAAGTATCCAAGATGTGAAGGAAAGTTAACTTTAGGGATCAAAGTCACAAATTAAGAAGAAAAATTATGAGGTAGATATGCAAAATAATGAAATTGATCGGACATGATTCCCATGTCAACTCTAAGAAGGTTCCATAATATTTTTAAAAAGAAGTTAAAACCATCTGGACTTTTGCTTTTATCTCCCTCAGACTAATATACAACCACATTGAGCTCTTGGAAACTAAAGGGAGCTGATAAGGAAAGGTTATCATCATCCGAAAGAGAGTGAAAGACTGCATCGTCTAGGCGGGGTCTATCAACATCAGGTTCTCTAAATATTTCAATGAAATTCTTCAGAACATCTTTTCTAATATCGAAAAACCATTCAATTTAAACCTCACTAACCTTAAGCATTAAAATAGCATTACTCCTACTCATACTCTTCGCAGAAGCGTGAAAGTAACTAGAATTTGCATCTCATACCTTGAGTAAGTTAGATCTAGTTCTCTGAATCACTTGGGAGTCCTTAATCCTAAGGAGGGACCATAAATTTTCTATCACATTGGATCTAGTCTCAATCACCTCCCTAGATAAGACACAAAGATCAGCCAAATAATCACCTCCCTAGCTAAATTTTCTATCACTTTGGATCTATAGGAGGAATATTGGCTTTATTGAATTCAGTCTTAACCAGCATTCCAATTCATCATCTATCCTTTTACAGAGCGCCTAAGATCATTGTGAATGAAGTTATAGAAATTCAAAAGACTTTTCTTCGGGGTGGTAGTGAGATGAAGAAAAAAACAATTGGGTTGCTTGGGACATTGTTTGCAAACCCATATCAGAATGTGGCATTGGTATCAAACATTTTGAGAGGTTTGATATTTATTTACTAACCAAATGGCTTTGGAGATTCTTGTTTGATACAGATTCTATTTGGTACAATTTGCTGTCTTTTAGGTACGAGAACATTCAAAACAGAATTCATGATGATGTTATCGAAAGGCTTGATAGCAAAACGTCTATTTAGTGGAGGGACACAAAATTCTTCCCGACTGCAATTGGTTTAATATGTAACTAAATGCAAAAGTTGGCAACAATATGCGCACCTTGTTTTGGAAGCACTGCTGGATGGATCACATACCGTTGATTTCTTTGTTTTTGGATCTATTCGCAATTGCCACAGATCCTGACAATATAATTGTTGATCAAGGTGCTTGGGTTCATTCTAATTGGAGTTGGAAAATTTAGTTTTAAAGAGAATCTCTTACTGAAACCGAAATTCTGCAGCTCAGTGATCCTTTGCAAATTTTGTCCTCCTTTCGGCCCAGGTCTGACAAAGAATATGAAATTATTTAGAGGCAAAACAATTGTGGTTTTACTGTTAAGAGTTTCTATTCTAGACTTTCTACTCTAGTTGCTTTCGGAAATTGCATTGGAACAGAGACTTTGAAGGGTTTGGATTTAATTTGGAAGCTGAAAATCCCTAGTAGGTATCAAATTTTCGGTTGGAGATTGTTATTGGCGAGATTGCCTACGAAATCAGAGTTCGCTAAACGAGGTATTTTGTCTGAAAATCACGAGCTAGTGTGTCCCCACTGTTGAAAAGCTGATGAGAATCGATTTTGAGCAATTGTATGTCTTCGTTTTTTTCTCCCCTGTAATTTTCTTGTAAGGGTTGGGCGCCCCTAGTGCCCTAATCAATCCATTTTGTTTATAAAAAAAGCCAATTCATATTAATATAAACAACATGTTGTTAAAAGTCTCATATCGTACAATATATGACTTGAGCTTGTGCTTGTAAGTTTGGAAAAATCATTATCCACAAGCCAGTTTTGTAGGGTTGAGTTATAACAAATCACATTTCTTAACATGGTATCAGAGTCTAGTTTAAGATCTGGTGAGTCATCTGCTATCAAGTTTCCGCTATAGAGCCACCCACCATTTATTTCCATGCTACAATTGTCTTATCCTGAACGTGAGGGGGTGTTAAGAGTCCCAAATTAAATAATATATGATATGAACATATGCTTATTGATATTACCAGACCAGAAAGTGATCAGCAGCCAGCAACATGTCGTGAGCTCCTAGTTCGTCGGTGGTGGAGAAGAGGAGGGGGTGTACCTGCAAGGCACTCTGATGCTAAAGTAAGTTTCAGCGGGAGAGAGAAAGCAAGTACAAAAAAGGTGTGAGAATAAAATATCTGACCCTCTAGTGAAAGAGGGTATTTATAATGTGTCCCCAGCGCTGGGCCAACGGTTATTTGCATTGGGTTGGATCATTAGACCCAATACGTATAACTGTCAGGATCTACGTGGCGTAGGGAAGACCAACACGTGGTCTTCGTCCTGGGTCAACTGCCCCGAGAACTTCGGAAGGTGGTGGACCTGTTCTTTCGCTCGTGGGTAGTTGGCTGATGACGTGTCCCCACGTGAGGGATACGTGGAGACCGTGGAAAAGACACGTGAACTCTCCCTGTGTGATTTGGTGAGTTGGGCCTTCATTAGGCCCTCTCTGACGGGGAGCTGGGTTGGGTCGTGCCCGATAGTGGGGCAGCCTCTGACCCAATCAAAAACACTTATAAATAGAAACAATCATCACCCTACAAATCAGTTTTATAGGGTCGAGTCTGATCAATTCGCAATTCTTTAATACACTACTCTTAACAGTTTCATTGTTTTTTAAATTACAATAGTTATTT
This sequence comes from Lathyrus tuberosus, assembly GCA_022829125.1. Classification (NCBI taxonomy): domain Eukaryota; kingdom Viridiplantae; phylum Streptophyta; class Magnoliopsida; order Fabales; family Fabaceae; genus Lathyrus; species Lathyrus tuberosus. The sequence continues at coordinate 15,755,900 of JALAZF010000083.1, forward strand.
AGCATGTTAGACACAACACGAATTCATTCTTGTCATAGATATCAAAGCTATACATGCTATAATAACATATGAGATGCAAACTCAACAGAATGTTGTTTCAACATCCATTGTATGTACTAGTATTATACAATGTAAGAACCAATGAACTAAAAAAACAAAGTTAATATCCTTTTCCTAATTGAGAAACACTAGAGTCTGTTTACTTCTCATTTTCCTTTTTTTTTTTAAACTATTTCATGTTCATATTTTCGCTACAAATAATAAACACAAGATAATATAGATTCAGTTCTTTTCAGCCCGTTTTCTTTTACAATTTTTGAAAATAGATGTAGCCTTTTTATAAATACTAAAAATGAATATAATTATGTGGATTATTTTGTTTTGATAATTTGAAATATTAAGTGTATGGTCAAGTTTTGGTTTGGTTTATGGTTTATACATTATTATTTGGTATGTTTGAAATGTAATTTTTTTAAATTGCTTTACTTTATTATTTCTTTTTAATGTAGATTGATATTTTTAGGATTTGAGACATGTTTTAAATTAGGGGTTTATTTAAATTTGGGAAAAATAATTATTTTTATTTATAAAATGATTATGCTATGTATGTTATTGCAAAAAAACTTAACCTACAAAAACAGTCACTCTAACCTACTGCTAAAACAGAACTACCATTGAACCGATCGGATACAATGCACCGAACACCAGGAAACAGTAAACTGATAGGCATGAGCAAGCCCAAAACAATGCAATAACACACTGATACTGGTAGAAAAGCACGGACTAACGATTGATACAACCACACCGAAACACCTCTGAACCTCCCAAAGATCACACCATAAACAGAACCACCCGGCCAATCTCGTCAGAAGATGGACAGAAGATTCTATACAACTTTCCAGACTTGAAATTAAGCCAAAGGTCTTCCATCAGCGACATCTCAGTCAACCACCGTTCCTAGACAGGCTTTGGGAGATATGTACCAGCGGCCGATATCACACTCTATCATTTTTGCTTTAATTTTAACCACTTACAAGAAGTCATTATTACCTGTTCGACGATCTTTTCGATTCGAGTATCCTCATTTCGGAATATTTTGGCGTTCTTTGACTTCCAAATACACCATATGCAAGCGAACCAAATCACAACTACTTTCTTTGATATCGAGCTCTCTTCCCCGAGCGGATTTTCGAATTGTTCCAAGTATTGCCATCCAAGATTATGGCAAACAGAATCTACTCCAATCCATTTGTGAATGAAGCTCCACACACCTGCAAAACTGATCACATAAATAAAAAGTGAGAAACCGACTCTTCCCTCCCGCACTCACCTATACATCTATCCCCCTGAATTACAACACCTATTTTGGCTAGATTGTCTCTAGTTGAAAACTCATTATGGAACATTCTCCACACCAATCTGGAGATTTTTTATGATATCGTCTTTATTAGAATAATAATTTATATTTTATTTTAATTTACAAATTTGGTGACCAAGTTTGTTAGAGGGTATTTTAGTATTTTATTGTTGTTTTTGTAGCCCTAGTTTTAGCTTATAAATAGACTAGTGGTAGTGAGTATTTTTAGTAATCCTTTTGTAATCATTTGTAGTCGTCATTCTATTATAATACATTCTTCTCTTCTTCATCCATTATTCACCTTGTGCACCAACAATTGGTATCTAGAGCTCCGGTTCGGATCAACGGAAAAACACGGGAAACACGAGTGAAACGTGAGGATTTTTTGTGTGATTGAATTTTGGTTCTTGATTTGTGTTGAATCTAGAACAAAATTCTGATCAGAATCATAATTTTTTGATTCTGTGGGTTGGGAAACACTGTGTGTGGTAAGTTCTGAGTGTACTGTACAAGGTTGAAGATGATGAACGGCAACGGCGGCATGAACACCAAGCTTCCAGTATTTGATGGCAAAAACTGGAATCGTTGGATGATTCATATGCGTGTACTGTTCGGTGCTCAAGATGTTCTAGATCTTGTCACTGAAGGTTATGTTCCGGTAGCAGCAGATGCGACGGAGGAGCAGAAGAACGCGCAGAAGGATACAAGGAAGAAAGATCAGAAAGCATTGTTCTACATCCATCAGTGTGTGGATGCAAATGTGTTTGAGAAGATTGCAGATTCAACGACGGCAAATGCGGCGTGGGACATACTGGTCAGATGTTACGGTGGTGACGCATCAGTGAAGAAGGTGAAGCTTCAGTCTCTACGTAAGCAGTACGAGAATCTCAACATGAAGAACAATGAGAAAGTTTCTGAGTACATCTCCAGAGTGATTCTGATCACTAATGAGATGAAGGCGTGTGGAGAAACTCTTTCTGAACAAGTAATCATTGAGAAGGTATTGAGATCCCTTACTCCTCAGTTTGATTACATTGTGGTAGCAATAGAACATTCTAAAGATCTGAGCACCATGAGAATTGAAGAGCTGCAAAGCAGTCTAGAAGCGCAAGAGTTGCGTCTGAATGAGAGAACTTCTGAAAGGGAAGTAGAGCAGCAGGCTCTGAAAGCAGTTTCTGATAAGAAGCATCAGAAGCAGTCAGAAGCCAGGAGAAGATCTGATGGTGGTCAGAAGTTAGAAACCTCAACTTCTGATAGGCAAAAGAATGCTCAGAAGGGAAAAGAGAAGTATGACAAGAAGAAGATCCAATGTTACTGTTGCAAGAAGTTTGGTCACTTTGCTAGAGATTGTTGGTCCAACAAAGAAAGGAAGTCAGAAGAAGCAAATATAGCCAGAAGTTCTGATGATGAATCTGTGCTATTGATGGCTTCTGAATCTGATGATACGAATTTGACAGACTGGTGGTATATGGACACTGGCTGGTCAAATCATCTTACTGGAAATAAGAAATGGCTGGTTGATTTTGATTCTGAGAAGAGGACAAAGATCAGATGTGCTGATGACAAATATCTTAACGCTGAAGGTATGGGAAATGTCAGAGTTGTTCTGAATAATGGGAAAACAACATTGATTCAGAAAGTATGGTATGTACCTAGCATAAAAAGCAATCTGATGAGTGTGGGACAATTAATTGAGAAAGGTTTTTCAGTTACCATGAAGGACAATCTTCTGAAGCTGTATGACTGTAATCAAAAGCTGATTATGGAATCAGAACAGGGAAGGAATAGAACATTCAAGGTGAATGTCAGAACTTCTGACTCTGAATGTCTTAGTGCAACAAGTGTTGTGAAAGAAAGTGAGCTGTGACACAGAAGATTTGGTCATCTGAATTTCAGAAGCTTAGAACATCTGAATTCGAAGAAGCTGGTACATGGAATTCCTACAATTAAGAAGCCTGAGAAGTCATGCAAAGTTTGCATGGAAGGAAAGCAACCAAGATTGCCATTTGCGTCAGAAGTTGCTCCAAGAGCAAAACATGCCTTGGGAGTAGTACATTCTGATGTGTGTGGTCCATTTCCAGTAGCATCGATCGGAGGGAATAAATACTTCGTGTCATTTATTGATGAATTCGTGAGAATGATATGGGTATCCCTTATTAAGTTCAAACACGAGGTGTTTGCTGAATTCAAGAAGTTCCGAATGAAGGTTCAGAATCAGAGTGGTCAGGCTCTGAAGATTCTCAGAACCGATGGTGGGGGTGAGTATAACTCCAAAGAGTTTCAGAAGTTCTGTGAGGAGAATGGAATTGAGCATGAGGTTACTGCTCCTTACACTCCTCAACACAATGGTCTTGCTGAAAGAAGAAATCGTACTTTGCTTGATATGGTGAGAAGCATGCTGAAGGAGAAGAAGCTTCCTCGGAATTTCTGGGGAGAAGCTGTTGCCACCGCAACATATGTGCTCAACAGATGTCCAACGAAGAAGCTGGAGGAAATAGTTCCTATTCAGAAGTGGACGGGAGAAAAGCAAAGTGTTAGTCATCTAAGGGTGTTTGGTTCTGTTTGTTACAAACATGTTCCAGAAGCTAGAAGACAGAAGCTGGGTGATAGAAGCAAAGTAATGTTACTGGTGGGGTACCACAGTACGGGTGCGTACAAGCTTTATTGTCCAGAAACTAATAAAGTTGAGTTCAGCAGAGACATTATTATGAAGGAATCAGAAGTTTGGAATTGGGATAAGTCTCAATCTGATTCTGATGTGAGAACTTCTGAAGAAAGGTCAGAAATAAGAGTTTCTGAAACTGATGGTGATTCTGACTCAGAAGGAGACTCAGAAGATGAAGGTGATTCTGATGATCCAGATTCTGATGATGATCCAGATTCTGATGATAATCCAGATTCTGGTGGTGATTCAGATTCTGGGAATATGCCAGATTCTGAAGATGGTCAAGGTTCTGGAGGAAGTCAACCTTCTGGAGCAAGAGCTTCTGAAGGAGAAACTTCTGAGGACAGAACTTCTGAGGTTCAAGCATCCGGAGAAAGTTCTGAACGAGGTCAGAGGCCACAGAGAATCAGAAACATTCCAAGAAGATTTGAAGAGTTTGACATGTTGCAAGACACCGAAGTAGATTCTGAAGGAGAAATTATTCAGTGTGCAATGTTAGTAGACTCTGAACCTGTGAGTACAGAAGAGGCTCTCAAGCAGAAGTTCTGGCTAAAGGCCATGAAAGAAGAACTTGAGGCCATAGAGAGAAACAAGACTTGGAAGCTGACAGAACTTCCAAAGGACAAGAAAGCCATCAGCGTCAGATGGGTTTTCAAGCAGAAGCTAAAGCCAGATGGATCAATTGGCAAACACAAAGCGAGGTTGGTAGCAAGAGGATTTCTGCAGAAACCTGGGCTGGATTATTCTGAAGTGTTTGCACCTGTAGCGAGACATGAAACAATCATATTGGTGATTGCAATAGCTGCTAACAGGAATTGGCCTCTGATGCATTTAGATGTGAAATCTGCATTTCTGAACGGTCCATTAGAAGAAGTTTATGTGTCACAACCTCCTGGATTTGTGAAAAAGAATCAGGAAGAGATGGTGTACAGATTACTTAAAGATTTGTATGGATTGAAGCAAGCGCCCAGAGCTTGGAATCAGAAGATTGATTCATTTTTTAAGAAGCATGGTTTTCAGAAATGTGAGATGGAATACGGTGTTTATGTTCAGCATATTTCTGAAGGAAATATGATTCTGGTGTGCTTGTATGTTGATGACATACTGCTGACCGGAAGTTTTGAACAAGAATTAGCTAAGTTCAAGAAGGTGTTGATGAATGAGTTTGAAATGACTGATCTCGGGAAAATGACATACTTTCTAGGGATAGAGTTCAGATATTCTGAGAAAGGTATCATTTTGCATCAGTTGAAGTATGAACGAGAACTTCTGAAGAGATTTAAGCTGCAGAATTGTAAGGCTGCTATCACACCTGCAGATACGAATCAGAAACTAGATTCTGATTCTGATGGTGAGGATGTGGATGCTACAACCTTCAAACAGTTGGTTGGTTCTCTGAGGTATTTGTGTAATACCAGACCTGATATTTTCTATGCAGTTGGAATGGTTAGCAGATTCATGAGTAAACCTAAGTGGTCCCATTACCAAGCTGCTGTCAAGATTCTGAGGTATATCAAGGGAACTCTGAAGTATGGAGTGTTATTCCCTTCTGGAAGAAAGACTGAATCAGAACTTCTAAGTTACTCAGATTCTGATTGGTGTGGAGACAGAGTTGATAGAAGAAGTACTTCTGGATACTTGTTTAAGTTTCTAGGAGGCCCTATTTCTTGGTGTTCCAAGAAACAATCTGTTGTTGCGTTATCAACCTGTGAAGCTGAATATATTGCAGGTGCTGTTACTGCTTGCCAAGCTGTGTGGATTCTGAACTTGTTGGAGGATCTGAAGATCAAAGTTGACAAGCCTCTGAAGCTGATGATTGATAACAAGTCTGCAATCAATCTTGCCAGAAACCCAGTGTTGCATGGGAGAAGCAAGCATATTGAGACCAAGTATCACTATCTGAGAAGTCAAGTTCAGAATGGAGTGTTAGAAGTTCTGCACTGTAGCACCTAGAAGCAGTTGGCAGATGTTCTGACGAAGGCTATCAAGACTGATCAATTCCTTCGCTTAAGGGATAGAATTGGTGTTGTTAGTTTTGAGGAAATATAAATTAAGGGATGGTATTAGAATAATAATTTATATTTTATTTTAATTTACAAACTTGGTGACCAAGTTTGTTAGAGGGTATTTTAGTATTTTATTGTTGCTTTTGTAGCCCTAGTTTTAGCTTATAAATAGACTAGTGGTAGTGAGTATTTTTCGATGTTTTAAGAACCGGACCGGAGCTCAAACCGGCAAGGCTTCTGGTTCAAGGTTCAATCGGTTCAACCGGTTCAACCTACGGTTGAACCGTTTACTAAATATATAAATAAATAAAAATAATAATAATAATATAGAACTAAATTTCAGAGATGAGTCAATAACAAAGACACTGTTTTAACAATTATAAAATCCATGACACTGTCAATAACAATTATAACAAAAAAATCCATGACACTGTTTTAAATCCATAACAAAGACAAGTCTTCATAATTATAAAATCAAACTTCAAAACAATCAATATTAAGAACCATGTGAATTAATTGGGTCAATATCATCACTATAACAACCAACATCCTCTGGTGGAAATGAATCTAAATCAAGTTCTTCATCCTCAACTCCATTAACAGGTGCCTCTACATAAACAAATAATTAATAATTAGTAAAGAATTCTATCATATTCATCATCTAACATACAATAACTTTAATATCTCACCTTCATCTTTGTCTAACCCAAATTTAGGAATTGAGTCCTCATTATAAAGTATATTCTCCATCTCTGTATAATCAAGAATAGGGGTAGTATCTTCTTCCATGATCCAAAATTCAATGTCATCTATGTTTTCATAATCAATAGGATCATATGCTTTGTTTTTATTGAAGGCCCTAACCAATGAAAAGTGTATTAATTAAGAAGTAATATTCAAATTATATAAATAAGCAAATGTATAGGACTCAATTTAAAGATTTAAAATCACATACCTATTTTTTAAACGCAAGTTGTAATGCACAAATACAAGATCATTCAACCTTTGATGCTCTAATCTATTCCTCTTTTTTTTGTGTATTCTTTCAAATACACTCCAATTTCTTTCACAGACAGATGAAGAAGCAGTTTGACTAAGTATCTTAACTGCCCATGCTTTCACGTTTGGTGTACCATTTCCAAAAGTCTTCCACCACATGTCTACCAAAATTGTAATATATTTGCAGCCATGTTAAAAATGAAATTTAAACTTTAAAGTAGATACACAAAATTTTAAAAGAATTATATAAAATATACTTACCAGGACGCATAGTCTTTGTAGACTTTAGTGCTAACAAACGACCAAAATCGCCAACCTTTTCACGGTAGAGCTCAGTTTCTCTCAAGAAATCAGTTTGGTTAGCATCAACTTGTGAAGTCAACACATCAAGAAATCCTGCCATAACCTCAGGCTTGCGAGACAGGTTCTCATTATCATAGAAGAATGCAGGGTTTAAAACATAAGCAGTAGCATGCAATTTTTGACGAAGGTGTTTATCCCACCGTTGCTTAATAATCCTTGTATAAGGTTTGTACAAGGATTTTTTATGCCTGAATGTGCTCTTAATAGCTTTCTTTGCTCTATGCATCCCATCATACACATAAGCAAGTGATGGCTTATCATCTCCATCAACAATCCTTAACAATCGAATAAGTGGTGCAACAATCTTGATAATAATCCCAACATCATTCCAAAATCTAGAATCTAAGATAGTAGCAATGAAATCTCTAGCTTTTGAGTCTCTATAGTATCTAGACTCAACAAAAGATACACTAGTTACCAAATTTTGAAGATCATGTTGGTGTTGGTGAATACTCTTTAATGCTATGAAGGTTGTGGCAAAACGTGTTGGACCGGGACGTATTATTTCTGTCCACCCTTCCTTCTTCCTCAACCAAGCTAACAAGAATCCGTGATTATATACAAACTTTGTAATCAATGATGCACGTTTTGCTAGGCTTGCGACAAGTTCCATTTTTCCTATATCACCTAAAATCAAATTTAGGCAGTGTGCAGCGCATGGTGACCAATAGATATTAGGATACTTATCATGTAACTTTTGTCCAGCAGATTTATAATTAGCTGCATTATCTGTGACAAGATGCACAACATTCTTTGGCCCAACATATTCAACCAACTCAACAAATAGATTACAAAGAGTGGTTGCATCTTTAACAACATCAGAAGCATCTACTGATCTAATAAAACTTATTCCTTTGGGGCAATATACTAGAAAATTAATCAACTGTCTGTTTTTTTTATCTTGCCATCCATCGGCCATGATAGTACATCCTGTTTCTGCCCAAATACTACGACAATAATCTACCAACAACTGAACATTCTTTTTCATATCAGACAATAGATTAGTTCTCATAGCATGATAATTCGGCCCTTTATAACCAGGTCCAAAAGATGCAATTGCATCAATCATTTACTGATAAGAATTTGAATTTAAAACATTCATAGGGATGCAATTTTCAAAGAAAAATGTTGCAATAGCAAGGTCAACCTTATGCACAGCTTCTTTACCTGCAAACACACTCTTAATGGTTGGTTGGGCTCCAGGTGTAGTTCTGGGAGCAAAGTAATTACTTGTTTCAATTGGCCTCTTTTTTGCTCGTTGTGAGGCGGGAGGTATTGTCGTGTTAACCCTTGCTTCAGCAACTTGTGGAGGCGGTATTTCGTCAATGTTATCCCCATCGAACTCCATAACATTAGGACCAAATGTATGTTCATCATCCCATGTATCTACACTTTTTTTCTTTCTTGCTGCAATTTCCTTCAAGTTCTCTTCCATTCTATATCTAGTATCTCCATCCACTTTTTTACAACTTAGTGCATCCCCACTTTTTCCAGCAATATGTTGTTTTATTCTATTGATTCCTCCACCTCTAAACTCTTTTGCACAATGCACACATGTATAAACTTTCTTCCCTCCTTCCTCTATGGTCAACTTGCAATGATTCCAAGCGGGGTCTGTTTTTTGTCTAGTGAACTGAACATTTTGTGGTTGAGTACATGATTGTGAAGATTGAGTTTCCGATGATTGGCCAACAGACCCTGTTGTTGATGTTGACATGATTTCTAAAATAAAAACATGACACTATTAGTATTACAAAATGAAACTACTTCATCCAACAACAAAAAAACATTCGTAAACAACAACAACAGGCATTAATATTCCATAATGATAACTTTATAAAGCTTTGATAAAAACTTACATGAATATAAATTAATATGATTGAAAAAATTATGATAAAAATTTCTATGAAATAGTATTATATAATAGAAAGGTATATGAATATAAAACATGTTACTAGTATCAGAAACTTACTACTTACATATTGTATGCATATATACCAAGAGTATTGTATCAGAAAAAAATGCTTCGAATGTTTGGTGCTACAGCGGCGCGGAATGACGGCAAGCTTCAGGAAGAATGCACTAATTAAAAAGAGAAGTAGAAATTAGGGTTTTTAGCTGTACTTTTAATTAACGTTTTAAAAAATGGGCCATTAGTGTTGACCGCCCGGTTTCATATAACACGTTCCGGTTTGGCGGTTTGGACGGTTCCAAGCGGGTTTTACCGGTTTTTCCGGGTTTTTGGCGGTTTTGGCCCATCAGCGGGTTTTTAAGCCTAACCGGATCGGTTCCAACTCCGGTTCCCGGTTCAACCGGTTGAACCGGCCGGTCCGGTTCGGTTCTTAAACCATTGGTATTTTTAGTAATCCTTTTGTAATCCTTTGTAGCCGTCATTCTATTATAATACATTCTTCTTTTCTTCATCCATTATTCAGCTTGTGCACCAACAGTCTTGTTCCAAACTTTCAGCCAATGCCACTTATCTCGTCCGCTTCATTGAGTCTAAACTATAAGGTTTTCATGTATAAAATCTTTAATCTTCACTTTTATTATGATTATTTTGAATCCTAAACTGATTTGGACGTTGAAGTGTTAATCATGCAGAAATTTGCTTTTCGATCAATTATACCGGAGACTAGCAACTCCAATTCAAGATCAAAGTTTCTAATTCAAGATGTGTCACAATTGAAACTTTAGGTTCAAGAAATCACACCATTGAATTGCTTACATTGGAATTTCCGCAATCTTATCCATTTATAGTTTCAGAATATAACATAAAGAAACCATAATGAAACAATTCATCCAATTTTAACTATGGTAATTTTTTTAAGGGTTAATGCTTATTTTGCCCCCTGCCATATAGGCGCTTTTTGAAAAACCCCCATGCGATAAAAAAAGTTGCAAAAATTTCCCTAACATTTGAAGATTCTCTCATTTCTGACCTTCATCAAATCCAGTCACCAAAAAATCTGATGTGTCACGCCATGTTGGCTTTTTATTTTTATTTTGAATTATTTTAATGCCACGTGGCACTTTATTTTACGTTTATTTATTATTTAGATTAGAAAATATATTAAATGTTCAAAACCTTGCAAGATGTAGGATTCGAACACACCCCCTTTCTCTTATTGCTTCAATAACTTACCACTAAGCTAGAAACCATTTGTTGAAATATTGTCTCCTTTAATTGATTTTAATACATGTTTTTCGTTTTTTACTTTTAAATGATGTTAATATATTAGAACTAAATAATATATTTAGTTTTAATTTTTTTTAATGTTACATATACTGTACCAATTTTAGTTTATTAAAATGCTACAATTATTACTTTTTCAAAACTAAACTAGACTAATCCTTTATAAAAACTAAACTATTAATGTTTAAACTATTAAAATAAATTAAATTAAACTAACGTTAATATAATTAAGAAATAAATTAGTTTATTAATTTCTAAAATAATAAATACTATAATTAATAAAACGTAAATTAAATTAGCTACAGTAATTATAAATTTACCAATTTTTTTAACCCTTTTTTAAATAATATTGACATGAAATAAAATTAATTAATTAATTAAACTCAATTTTACTAGTTTTAACATGAAATAATAAATAAATAAAATTGAACTTAACTTTTTATAAAAATAATTATAATTGATATTAGTTATATAAAATTGTAAGAGAAAAATTAAAAGTTTAAAGACAAATATAATTGTAAGAAAGTTTAAGTATGGTGTAAATTTTTTAGTTAATAAGAAAATGATAGTTTGTAAAATGAAAATTGAATATAGTATTATAAATGATAAAATAATTTATTAAACATCTATACTAATATATAAAGAAAAAACATGAGTTTGGTTTAACTTTTTTTTCTTCTAAATTTACCCATTTCGGTTTTTATTTTGAATTTTAACTTCTCTTTCCTACCACGGTGATTACACAACGATTTATTATTTTTTAAATCATTATCTTTAACTATTTTATAAATAATTTAAAATCAAATTAAAATTAAATAAAAATATAATACAAAACATATTTTATGAAAGTCATTATTAAAGAAAACGGACATACCCATCTAGAGACTAATTTTTCATAAAGTCAATGTACAGAGCAAACATCATTGATTTAGCAAGGGACGGTAGATCCGCACGGTGATCTGAACTCCATTGATCATTTTACAATTATTTGAGTTCGTTCTTAAAAAAAATACATCCACGAACCTCCCATTGGAGGTGCTCATTTCAAAAACTTATTTTACTAACAGTCTAGTTTCTCTTAGATCACTACGTTTGTGAGAATTATAAATGAATAAAAACAAGACCATTTCTTAATATACCACCCAAATTTCTTATATACCACGTAAAATTATTTTTTGGCCTTTTAGTTCCGGATGTGCATATCCTGACGCACCGTTTTTTTAAAAACGTTGCCTTGTTACGGATGTGCAAATCCGGAATGACAAATTACGCTTATTCCCGGATGTGCACATCTGGAAAAATGGTTGAAGCTTAAAAAATGTATAATAATAATATATTTATTTTAAGAAATAATAATAATATGTATTTTTAAAGAATAACGATCAACAGTAAAACATTATTTCTTTGACGTTATCCGAACTCCCAAATCTATTCTCGAAGATTGTAGGACAAATCAAGATAAACAGTAAAACATTACTTTTTTGACGTTATCCGAACTCCCAAATCTATCCTTGAAGATTGTAGGACAAATCAAGATCAACAGTAAAACATTACTTCTTTGACGTTATCCAAGATAAATGGCAGTAGAGTCGACACAAAGTTGGTGGTACTCCTATTACCACTTGCAGAACCAATGGACTGACTTTGGGTCACAAAATACAGAGGAATTGTTTCTGCTCAGGTTCATTACGATGAGATAATTCAAGATCTCTTTAAAATAACAGTGGATCCTTAGAAGGGAAATCGGCCCGCTGGAATGATAAGATAATTTTGTTAGATTTGTGTATTCCTCATGATAGGATAATTTAGGGAGTGGCGTGTCGCTTTCTATAAATCAACTGGGTTTAAGCCTAAAAGGATTATATTTTACAGGTTCGCGTTGGTTTTTTCTAAATGATACATACTGATTTCTATTGATGTATATGTATATATTATAACTTGTATATTATTGATACAGTTCCTCCTGCTTATTATGCACACATGCTAGCTTTCTGCCCTCGATACTACATAAGTGAAGTAAAAAATTCTGATTCTGGTTCTGCAAGTGGTAATAGGAGTACCACCAACTTTGTGTCGACTCTGCTACCATTTATCTTGGATAAAGTCAAAGAATCTCTCCGCTGAACTTTATGCTAAAGATGTTCATTTTCGCATGGAGCTTATTCAAGTACATTTAAACTTTCATGATGCATTCATGATGTTAAATGATTGTTGTTTATATTCATGACCGTAAATTTGTTGTTAACTTTATCAGAATGCCAGAGACAACCATTATATTAACGGAGAGACTCCAACCTTAGAGTTTGTTATAACTTCTGATGACATTACTGTTACTGGTGCACCAGCCACATTACTTATTTTCAATAACGAAAAGGGTTTATCTCCGAAAAATATTGAGTCCATCTGTAGTGTTGAAGAGATACGAAGAACAAAGTTTTCTATTGGAGAGATACGAAGAACAAAGTTTTCTATTGGAGAGATACGGAGAACAAAGTTTTCTATTGGAGAGATACGGAGAACAAAGTTTTCTATTGGAGAGATACGGAGAACAAAGTTTTCTATTGGAGAGATATGGAGAACAAAGTTTTCTATTGGAGAGATACGAAGAACAAAGTTTTCTATTGGAGAGATACGGAGAACAAAGTTTTCTATTGGAGAGATACAAAGAACAAAGTTTTCTATTGGAGAGATACGAAGAACAAAGTTTTCTATTGGAGAGATACGGAGAACAAAGTTTTCTATTGGAGAGATACGAAGAACAAAGTTTTCTAACCCCTTGACTCAAGATCTTCATCATGCTGTCAAGACCTTCTCGCTCCCCTGATTCGAATGTATATTAACTTGCGATGATATATTAACGTATGCGACCAACCGACAAAACTGATTTAAAAAAAATAAATAAAGTTATGCTATTTTCCGGATCTGCAAATCCGGAATTTTAAAAAATAAAGCTATACTATGTTTCCGGATGTGCACATCCGGAACACATCAGCGTTTTTAAAAAAAATGGTGCGTCCGGATGTGCACATCTGAAATCTGGGGGCAAAAACGAAATTTCACGTGGTGTATAAGAAACATGGGTGGTGTATTAAGAAATTGTCTAAAAACAAAATTGAACCACATAAAGACACTTTGATCATTTGGGACTTATTAGGCATGACGGGTGACAGTTTTACCTCATTCAAATTTGAATTGTCAAATAATATTTGTTTCGTATCTCAATTTTTAAATGGGAAGAAAAATTAAAACTTAAATCTGTCTCAAATAAGTTTTGGATTAGGTTTAGATATCTTGCTCATCCATCATCATACTATTTAATTAAACCAATTCTTTTAAAAAATATATTTTTTTTTTCTAAAATCAAATTGTATTACAAATAATAAAATAAAATAATCTCAGAAAATTTCATATATATATTTTAAATAATAAGTAAAAATCAAAATATTAAAATATTAACCACATATTTGTTGAGAATGCAATTCCTTGTGTCGAAATAGGTTGCTTGACATAAATAATATAGTGTCAAAATAATCTAGTGTGTCTGAGTTGTGTAGTTGTCGAAGTGTCGAAAGAGTTATCCTTGACATGGATTTCGACTTAGGCCTAATTTTGTAGTATTAGTAGAATTAAGTATTTTGGACTTTGTATTTTTAGGCTTTACTTAGGGAGTAAACAAACCCAAAATTTACAAATAGGGAGTAATCCCTATTATTGTAAAAAAAAATTTGCAGTTGCAAATAATAATATTCAGTTTTGAATAGCAAAGAGAAACTCTGCAGAAATTCTCTTTTTTCATACTTGGTTCACACCATAATTTCATTTTCTTCCCAATTCAAATTTTCTTTCTTCTTCCATTAACAATTGCTGCGTAGAATCATTCTTGCAATCAAGGTGTGATTGATTCACTCGAATGAAGAGTGGAGAACAAAAGAGGAATTCAATTGGCTGATTGAATCTTGTTCATCAAGATTGGTTCGGAATTCTCAAAGATTGAGTTTATTCAACATCTGGTATCTAGAGCTCTGGTTGTGAATCATGGAAGCAAAACACGATGACGATGAATCACCCAAACAAACATTTTCCGGCGAGTCTTCTGATTCTCAAGAACAATAATTATGAGAATTGGTGCAAGCAGATGAATATTGTTTTCAGTTATTAAGATCTTTGGGATCTTGTGAAAGAGGGAGTAACACCGCTTGCAGAAAACGCGACGAATGAAGAAAAGGCTGCACACAAAGAATTGAAAAAAAAATTATAAAGCTCTCTTTATAATTCATCAATTCATTGATCTAGATAATTTTAAAAAGGTTGGTGAAGTAGAATCAGTGAAAGAAGCATGGAAAATTCTGGAGAAATCGTTTGGAGGCGCAGAAAAGGTGAAAGAAGTAAGGTTACAAACTCATAAAAGAACTTATGAATACCTTCAGATGGAGGACAATGAAAGCATAATTGATTTCTTCACTAGGGTTACGAAACTGGTGAATGAAATTAAGGTATGTGGAGAAGCATTGACATCAATATCAGTTATCGCAAAGATCTTGAGGTCATTGACTCCGAAGTTAGACCACGTGGTAGTATCCATAGAAGAGTCGAAAGACTTGTCAACATTGACAAAGGAAGAGCTTCAAGGGATGCTTGAATCTCAAGAACAAAGAATGGCTGGAAAAACTGCATGAAAGGCAAATAGTGATGTGGCTTTGTAGGCGCAATCAGTCAAGAAAAGAAAGTTAAAGTAAGTTGGAATGGCAACAAAGGAAAAAGAGGATACAACAATTCGACTAGTCGAAATCAACAAGAAGGAAACTAGTCGAATTAGAGAAAACCCTGGAACCAAGGCAACCAAAGAGGTGGTGTTGCAGGTAGAGGAAGAGATGGTGGTCGAAAACCTAATAAAAGTCACATTCAGTGTTACAATTGTCAGAAGTATGGTCATTATTCTAGTGATTGTCTTGAAAAGAAGAAGAATCAAGAAACTGATGCAAAGCTGGCAAAACATGAAGAAGAAAAGATATTATTGATGGTTACAACGAGAGATGAAGAAAGATTCAAGGACCAGTGGTACTTGGACTAAGGATGTTCATCACACGTGTTTTGAAGGAAAGATTGGTTTGTCAACATAAAGCCCTCAATTGAAGACTCTAAAAGATTTGACTAAAATTTTGGTAAAACTTAATGTCAAAAACAATGTTCCAACTTGAAGAATTTTGCCAGAGAACAAGATGAACAACATGAAGAATGCTGCAGAAGACAAAGATGTCGAATAAAATGTCCCAACATCCAGATTCGACATCCTGGACTGATATAACATGTTTTAAATCTGTTACAAATCTGTTTCAAGATTCTAGGAGAAATCACAACAGTGGATCGAGGATTTGAAGCCCAAGGAAACAGAAGACTATATAAGAAGACCAAGACCTATGATAGTTCTGAGAGACTGAGGAATCCTATTTTGTAACACTTTTGTAAAAGTAGAATATAGGGTTTATGGTTTTGAAAGTCGTTGGCTTTCTTGTGTTGTAAGTCCCCCTCTGTATCGGTTTGATACACTGTGGTAGACATAGATACTTGTACAGATTCAGAAACCTGTAGGTAATGAATCGTGTATTGTTCTTGGATGAAGCTTTGAAGCAAATTCAAGTTGTGTTGTTAGTCGAGAATGCTCGACTGAACTTTGTATTAAAAGTGGTGTCTTTCAAGTAAGATGATACATTTATTGTGACTATAACTGTTAGATATCACATGTTATGATTTAGGGAGTGAGATGGGTTTCTCTTATCAATTAGATTTGACTTCTAATGATAAAATCTCCATTGGGTAGTGATAGGTAAACTAGAGGTTGTTTACTGTAAACCGGAGGTTCTTTACATAAAACTATACTACTGATAGTGGA
This sequence comes from Lathyrus tuberosus, assembly GCA_022829125.1. Lineage (NCBI taxonomy): Eukaryota > Viridiplantae > Streptophyta > Magnoliopsida > Fabales > Fabaceae > Lathyrus > Lathyrus tuberosus. The sequence continues at coordinate 15,772,376 of JALAZF010000083.1, forward strand.
TTCTTCTTCCTAGCTTGGTAGCCCCCAGATGTAGGTAATTTGTACCGAACTAGGTCATCATATTCTGTGTTTTTATCATTCTGCAATTTACAGTTCTGTTTTGATTAACATGTTGTAACAAATGTCGAAACATCTGTCTTGCTGCTGTTGCTGATATCCAGAATATCAGCTTGTTTATTTTGTCCTTATTTTAAAGTTATACTGAGAACAATGTCGTGACATGTGTTATGACATATGCTATCTGCTATGCCGGAATTTCAATTGGTATCAGAGCAGGCATCCTATTCTGTTTCTGGATGAGATCTTGGGAGATACTTTATGGTTTTTAAACAAGGTGTGTGTGAGATCAGATCATTCACTCTGACATACTCAAGGGTATTAATGGTTGGGTTGGATGTTCTGGATCAAAGGTAACAACTACTGATGGTTGTGCAAGTTTTCTGAGGAGTTTCTACAGCGAATGCAGGAGGGGTGGCTAGTTCTCTTGTATGGTGTCTTATAAGATGTCTCGACATCTTATTGGGCATGTTGAAGATGTTCTTTGGTGGTTCCGCTGCATATGTTCTGATGGAAGAACTCTGGTATTTATGTAATTCTGGAGTTATGATAGAAGAAAGATGGTGGAAGATCTTGATTGTTGGCTTTTATTCTTGAATATATCAACATTTATGAAAGCTCTAGTCGTTCCAAAGTCAGGAGCAATGGAATGGAGAGAGTTATTGGTTGATGTCTGTCATGATGACTTGGTACTTGGAAGCTTGGTTCCATCTTGTATCTTGAAGTCAGTTTTAAGAGAAGGTGAGTTGAGATCGTGTTTATCAAGTTCATGATCTATGAATTTGGTAAATATGTTGTTCAAAAAAGTTGCCAAAGATACTTGATTTGTCACTCAAGTCCACTCATAAAGGCATCTTTGGTCGTGTTTAAGAGATTTTTCAGAAGGATAATCTAGTTCTCATGCTGAAGATAGATTTTGGAAGATCTCTGGTGCTGATGGATGTTATTCAACTTGGAAATAATGGGAGGTGATTTATTTTCACCATTCATGATTTGCAAGAATTCTATTAGCAAAGGAAATTCATAGGCAGATTGAGTCAAGGGTGACAGACTTGATGTCTCAACATGTTGTTTGACTAGAAAGATGTTGACACAAAAATTATTGATTTGTGTTGATATCCGGTAGATCATATATCCTACAGGATGTATGGCTTTGTGGACAAGGATTTAAAATCAATTGCTATTTGTGGAATTCATAAATATTTAATTGATTTTTCTTTTTTTTAAGATCAAGATTGCTGGAGTCAGATGGTTCATCAGGAGGTGCATCACTGCAACAACTCAAGGACTAACATCAGGTGGAGGGTCCAAGAAGGTTTCTCGTATAAGGATTTAAGATTCATTGCTATTTGTGATAGTCACTAGTATTTAATGGATTATTCTTAGTTGGTGATTAAGGAAGATGAAGTCGAGGTGTCTCATCAGTTGTTGCATCATTAATATTTAAGTATCTAGTTCTTGGATTTGTCTGGGCTTCCACAAGGATATGATGTTCAACCAGATGTTGAAACATTCCATCAACAGAGATTGTGCAGAATCTTGTTGATTCAAGGAGTGAATCTTTAGAACAAGGAAGGGGAATAACTTATGCTCTGGGAACCAAACTTTTGTGTTGATAACCTTCTTCTGGTTGAATCTGGAGAGGCACATAATCATACTAGGAAGTTTTGTGGCAGGAAGCTTATCTAGAATGTAGTGCTGATGGAAGTGAAGATGAAGACTTTTTTCTTTGATCAGTTTATTTCTGACCGGGAGTATTTGAGTGCAGCAGGTGTGTTCCACTTTCTCTAGAAGCATCTGATCATTATCTAGAAAGTTTCCTACCAAGAAACTTGTCTAGAATATGGTGCTGGTGATACCATTGCTTGGGTCAGTTTATTTCTGATCTAGGTGCATAGGAGCATGTGATCTTGCTCATCTTGGAGGTGAAGGATAAGTGGCAGTTATCTCTCACCTTCTGAAGAAGTCCCTACTTAAGGAAAGCAGGCTTCCTTTTGTAAAGACCTTGTGTGACTAATCTCTTCTGAAGAATCAAGCTTTGGCACGTTTGGTTTCTCTGAAGATGAGGTGGTTATTGCAGCACAGTAAAACAGGATGGAGGTTGTCTACTCTAACTTGATATCATTAATCAAGTCTATGAAAACATGGAACTCTTGTTCTATTATAGGGAGGAGGTTCTTCTAAGTGGCAGAATGAAGGACTGAACTCTCAGCTGGATGTCTGATCAGATGTTGTGACATCAAGCGGAAACTTCAGGGTCTTAGTTGATGTTGTGGAACATCATCGTAAGATAAGTTGATCTTATAAAAAATAAATGGAATTAATGCTTTAAAAAGGTCTATCTCATGCAGTTTGCGGGAGCTGCGAGAAGGAGTAGATGTTACAGGTCCAAGTCTTGGTGTATCTAAGATGCCTTGCTATGGAGCAAGTAGGATATGTAACTTGAAGATTAAGTTTCATTGGTGGATCAGAAGATTTTCTGAAACTCTAAAGAAAGTTGAGTTTAACCAAACAGTGGCATTTAGTTGATCTTTATTGTGAATTCAAGCAGTGTGCTTGGAACTAATTACTTTTGTGCAGAAGGGTAGTTGGTTGAAAATCAAAGGAGGTTCTGGATCTGTTCATATCTTGGAGCTTGTGATAGAAGCCCTAAGTTGCTTATGGAAGATTACCTTCTTTTGGGAGATGTATGGGAGTTCATTTCTCGCTTTGGTTTTCTGGATTTCTTATTGATCAAGCTGGTGAAGCTGTGTTCTCTGAAGAACTTCAGTTGGATTACTAGGAAATAGCAAGTCCAGTGGTGGGCATATCAAGAACCATAATGTTTGGTGCATGTGATATGACAAGGATGTCCTAACTGATGTTAGAACATAATCATGTTGTCTGAACTTGGAGTTCAGATTGTGGAAGCTGATATTCGCCAGTTGAATCATAAGTGTTCCAACTTATTATACGGGAGAATGATGAAGTGAAGTCTGTCTTGAATCATGTGGTGTTTATCTGGTAGTATGACTCTTGTTGAGGTCAGAATACTTGTAGAGAGGTGGTTTCATCTGCAAGCAGTCTGTGATAGAATGCCTCTGGTGAGGGTCTAATGACAGACGAGATGTCATGACATTGTGTTACTAGTTTATTTTTGGGTGGACTTGACAGGTTGATTTTGGTTCTATCATTGGGATGTCAATGGATTGAATCAGAGTTGTTCAAGCTTCTTAGGAGTCTTTGATACTAACTGGGAGATGTTTGAAGAAATGTATTAACATCTTGGTTAGTGTTATTTTCTTCTGGTTTATAGGATTATTCTTGGGGCTCATTGAAAGGCATTGTGACTATGCTTCAGAACTTACAAGAAGGACTAAACAAAGTCTGACAAGGTGTCAGAATATTGTTTAGGACATATGGATGTTTCCTGATTGTTTGTCTTAGACGGTGGCAAGAATGTGTCTTAGGGAACGTGTGTTAAATATGCATCTCATTGAATGCGCATCCCTTGGACGATTCTCGTTAAAAGATGAAACAGTCAAATGTGCTTTGGCTGGTGCACATTTGTTAATGCGCTTATTGAATTGACTTGCGTTATTTTCAATGGTTTGTTACATCCTAAGGTAATTGCTCGGGTATTGAAAAATGGTTATTGGCTTATTTTGTCTCATGTTGTGTTGTGTTCTAATGACATTTGTTCGTGGCTGGATAAGTAATGTTTGGGTTTGGGGCTGTCTTGGCTACTTTTGTCAATTTTTGGCTAAAAAGGGGGGAGAAAAATATAGAGGGGTTAAGTCTGTTCTTGCAGTTGTTTTGCAAGGATGTTGGATAGGATTTTGACATTATGTCTGAGTCTCAGGTTTTCATTATATTCTAAGTCCTTCCTTTGTGTCTTGTGCTCTGAGTTATGAACACAGCGTGTCTTGTGTTCTGAGTTACCCACGTTGATGTTTGGTTACGTCAGCAGCAAAATTCTTCCCCCTAGGTGAGGAAGTATAGATTCATGGGGTAAGGGGGAATGTTAGTCATCCTCTTCCTCATGTACACCAACATGAGTGGAGTCAACATGAGTGGAGTCTCGTCAGTATTCCAATCATAACCGCCACTCAGGGTGAAGAGACATCAGGAGCATCCTGGCTTTATTGTACAAAAGGAGTTTTAGCCTAAATTTGTCAAAAGGGGGAGACTGAAGACTCTAAAAGATTTGACTGAAATTTTGGTAAAACTTGATGTCAAAACCAATGTTCCAAATTGAAGAATTTTTCCAGAGAACAAGATGAACAACATGAAGAATGTTGCAGAAGACAAAGATGTCGAATAAAATGTCCCAACATCCAGATTCGACATCCTGGACTAATATAACAGGTTTTAAATCTGTTGCAAATCTGTTTCAAGATTCAAGGAGAAATCAAAGCAGTGGATCGAGGATTTGAAGCCCAAGGAAATAGAAAACTATATAAGAAGACCAAGACCTAGGATAGTTTTGAGAGACTGTGGAATCCTATTTTGTAACACTTTTGTAAAATTAGAAAATATGGTTTAGGGTTTTGAAAGTCGTTGGCTTTCTTGTGTTGTAAGCCTCCATCTGTATCAGTTTGATACACTGTGGTAAACATTTATACTTGTACAGATTCAGAAACCTATATGTAATGAATCGTGTATTATTCTTGGATGAAGCTTTGAAGATAATTCAAGTTGTGTTGTTAGTCGAGAATGCTCGAGTGAACTTTGTATTGAAAGAGGTGTCTTTCAAGTAGGATGATACAGTTATTGTGACTATAACTGTTAGATATCACACGTTGGGATTTAGGGAGTGAGATGGGTTTCTCTTATCAATTAGATGTGACTTCTAATGATAAAGTCTCCATTGGGTAGTGATAGGCAAACCATAGCTTGTTTACTGTAAACTGGGGGTTATTTACATAAAACTATACTACTGATAGTAGATTCTTCTTCTTGGCTTGGTAGCCCCCAGATGTAGGTGATTTGCACCGAACTGGGTCATCATATTTTGTGTTGTTTATCATTTTGCAATTTACAATTCAGTTTTGATTAACATGTTATAACAAATGTTAAAACATTTGTCTTACTGCTGTTGCTCATATCCAAAATATCAGCTTGTTTATTCTGTCCTTGTTTTAAAGTTATGCAGAGAACAATGTCGTGTCATGTGTTATGACATCTGCTATCTGATATGCCAGAATTTCATCAATGAAGAACATTGTGAAATTCACATATGAGAATACTCTAGCAGCTGAAGGTATTGGTGATGTTCTAATTATGAGGAAAGTTGACAAAAGGTCAATAATTTTTAATGTGTTGTACATACCAGACATGAAGAGTAATTTGCTCAGTATATGGCAATTGTTCAAAAATGATTACAAACTGTCAATTGAAGACAAGATGATAAAAGTTCTTGACTCAGGTGGTAAGTTAATCTTAAAGGCACAAATGTCTTAGAGTAGAACCTTCAAGATTGAACTTAATGTGATAGAGCATAAGTTCCTTACAACTACAACCAGCAGAGATGAATGGATATGGCATTATAGACTTTGTCATCTCAATTTCAAAGACATCATAGATTTAATGAGAAGACATATGGTTTCATGATTACCAGAAATCGACATTCCAAGTGAAGTATGTGAAGAATGTGTTCAGGCGAAATAACACAAGAATAGCTTCAGCAAGGATGCAGGAAGCAAGTTCAAGAAAATTCTTGAAGTCATATACTCTGATGTGTGTGGTCATATCCAGGTGGATTTGATTGGAAGTAATAAATACTTTGTCACATTCATAGATGATTTTAGTCGAAAACTATGGACTTACCTAATCAACAAGAAAAGTGAAGTGATCGAGGTATTTGCCAAGTTTAAATCTATGGCCAAACGACAAAGTGGTTGAAAGCTAAAGATTCTGAGGACTGATGGTGGTGGAGAGTATGTGTCGAAAGATTTCGATACATTATGTGAGAAAGAAGGATTGTGCATGAGGTGATGCCACTTTACAATCCAGAGCAAAATGGAATTGCAGAAAGGAAGAATAGAACCATCATGAATATGGTAAGAAATATGTTGAAAGGCAAGCATCTACCCAAAGAATTATGGGGAAAAGTTGTATCAACTGCAACATACATCTTGAATAGATGTCCGACGAAGAAGCTATAAAGAATAATGCCAGAAGAATGTTGTTCTGGTGTCAAGCCTAGTCTAAGTCGTCTGAAGGTGTTTTGATCTATAGCACATAGACATGTGCCAGATCAGTTGAGAAGAAAACTTTATGGCAAGTCGAGTCAAATGATCTTGATATGATATCATTCGAATTGAGGATACAAATTGTTCGACCTAGTGAACAAGCAATTTGTGATCAGTAGGGATGTGATCATAGATGAGCTTAAGGAGTGGAATTGGAATGAGAATATTGAGAAGAATTCAGTGAGAATCTTATGTGAAGAACCATCTAGTGAAGTCAAAAGAGAAGTTCGACAAAAAGAAGTCAGAGGTGAAGCAGGCCCAAGCAGACCTTAACGAACAAGATGCATGCCTGCAAGGTTGCAAGAATATGTGATTACATCAGATGATGTGGTCAATGAAGAAAGTGAGCTGGTACATTATGATTTCTATGCAGATGTTGAACCAATAAATGCAGCCAAGGCATTGAAAGATTCGAAGTGGTTGAAAGCAATGAATGAAGAACTAGAGTCCATAGAAGTTAACAACACTTTGTCACTTGTTGAATTGCCTCAAGGCAAGAAGGAAATTGATGTGAAGTGGGTATACAAGGTGAAGTTGAATCCTAAAGGAGAAGTAACTCGACACAATACAAGCCTTGTGGAAAATGATTTCTTCAAAAATAAGGAGTTGATTTCGACGAAGTCTTTGCACCAGTTGCTAGAATCGAAACAAGCAGGTTGGTTATTGGTCTAGCAAACATGAACAACTGGTACATGTGTCAGATGGATGTGAAATGTTCATTTCTAAATGGCCCCTTAGATGAAGAAGTTTATGTTGCACAATCAGCTGGGTTCATGAAACAAGGTGAAGAAAGAAAGATGTACAAGCTGCATAAAGACTTGTATGAACTTAAGCAACGCCAAGAGTTTGGAATAAGAAGATAGATAGATTTCTAAGGGAGAATTAATTTGTGAAGTGCACAACTGAGCATGGAGTATATATAAGGATAAGCAATAGTGAATTGCTTATACTCTCTATGTCGATGACATGTTGATAACAGGAAGTTGCAAGAAAGAGATCGAAGATTTCAAACATGACCTAAGTAAGGAGTTTGAAATGTCAGACTTGGGAAATATCTCATACTTCCTTGGCATCAAATTCTACAAAAGTAGTAGAGGTTTGATGATGCAACAAAGAAGATATGCATGCGAAATACTCAAGAGATTTGAGATGTAAGATTGCAACATAACTTCGACTCAGCTGAGCCCAGAATGCAGTTGTCGAAAGGCACAGATGAAGATGATGTCGACCTAATACAGCACAGAAGACTCATTGGATCAATTCAATACCTTTGTCACACAAGGCCTGATTTAGCATACAGTGTAGGTATGGTGAGTAGATTCATGTAGAAGGCAAAGGTATCACACCTAGCAGCAACGAAAATGATACTGAGGTATCTGAAAAGAACTCTCGACTATGGAATTTTGTTTCCGGCGAATGATAAAGGAAAAGAATGCAAGCTAGTGGATTACACTGACTCAAGCTGGTATAGTGATGCTGAGGATCAAAAATCCACAACTGGTTATGTGTTTATGCTAGGTGGTGCACCAGTTGCTTAGAGTTCAAGAAAGGAACCAGTAGTGGTACTATCATCATGTGAAGTATAGTGCATAGTTGCTTCCCTCTGTGCATGCCAAGCAACGTGGATGGTGAATGTAACACCCTTCTACCCCAAGGAACGATCACAATAAATAAATATAATTAAATCAGAGTACATCACCACAAGGGTGCCACATTTCATCATAAAACATTAAAATAACAACCTGCCCCGTAACACGGGTTCATCGTCATAAATTCAACCAATATTATGCAGCAAAAAATCAAACCTAATACAATTCATAATTCCAAAAACGTCTTAAAATAAGAAACTCATAACATCAAAATTTCAACAAAGAAAGAACATAATCGTTCGACTCAAACGTCCCGACTCGATGTTACATATCAAAGCAAGACCCTCTAATCGACAGAAATAACCAAAATTTTGCATCAAAGCTAATTCTTCATGCTCCAAGTGAGCTAATCCTAATCACCTGCAGGTTACCCACGTGGAGGCAACATTCAAACAGGCAAGGTGAGTAATCACAAATCATTATAGGAGATATAAAGCAAAAGATATACTAGTCACACATATCATCATACCATCGAATCACAATCATTACAAAAACATCAATCAATTCACAACATCATCAACACGTCAATTACTCAATAATTATGCAATGTCACATAGTATGGAATGTAACAACATAGACTCATGCATGTGGTACCAATTCGTCATATTGATGGACACTGGGCCATCACCCTCCAAAGATCCCCACCAATAGGATCGATTCTACACAAGAATCGGAGCACGTCACAAACACTTCAATCCACACAATGGGATTAAAGCCACCACTGGACCGGAGTCCTAAATATGCCATGAACGCATGATGCAAGCATCATACCAATCACCATCATAGAATCGTCAAAATTACATCATCATTCATGAGTATTCATCAAACATCATAATATAGCATCAATCACATTCGTCACGATACTTCACAATTCCTCCTATTCTAATCGTCACAACATAATTCTCGTATTTCATCTCATTTATCATCGTTACTAGTTTTCCCTATATTCAATTACATCGTCTTAGTCTTACGTATCAAGGGAAACTGCATTACACGCAGAATTGGGACAAGAATTGCGAAAACAGTGAATTTTGGCAACAACTCTTCCCATACGCGCATGGCCCTTTTCCTCGCCCCCTGGCCTGCGTACCATACGCATAGGGCCACCTGCCCAGGTCGTCCATACGTGTATCACCTTGAGCGTTACGTGTATGAGCAGAGAGGGTTTTCCTCTCAAAACTCCCTCAAAACTTCCCCATACGCGTAATGGCTAACACATATGCGTATGCCCCTTTCCTCAGCTCCCCATATGCGTAATGGCCCTCCATACGCATATGGCCACTTTCCCCTTACGCGTACCTTACACGTATGAGCAGAGGGCCGTGCTGGCTCTGGGGACGGGTGTGTATCATATGCGTAGTACCCTGGGAAGCCCCCCTCATAAGCGTAAGGCCCCCCTCCCTTACGCGTATGGCCAGACGCACCTCCAAAAACCCAGATTTCGCATCTGTGCGAAATTTTCCCCATTACAGCACCTTCAAACTTCCAAAACTACATTCGATTCACTACAGATTCAAGTTCTAATCCTACTTCATTGTTTTCATCAATTTTCTATCATTAGAACCTAAATTTGTTAACCCTAACCCACGAGTTTAGATCTAGTTTTTTATGTTCATCACAACAACAACGTAAATTCATACGAATCCCACTACAATGACAACAATCAGCACGAAATTCCTAGAAGATGTCATAAACTCACAATTCACAAGTTTCATCAAACAAATCATCATAAATTCGTCAATTGACACATATCATACAAAACCTACATCTACCTTAAACCCACATCAGATATAATAACCCGGATTAACCCCCCATACCTTGAATTTTTAGCAATTCAACTCCTTCTTAGCGTTCTCTGGATGATCTTTCCTCTTTCTCTATGCCCTAGCTGTCTTTTCTCTGTTTCCTTCACTTTCACGATCGTAAGAATGAACTTCCCTAATTCCCACTTTCTTTTTGTCATTCTTACCCCTTGGACTCCAATTATGATCTTCCCATCTTACTCTCACTTAATCCTCATAACATTACCATCTAACCCTTATTGTTCTTCTCACTTTTATTTAAAATAATAATAATAATACTCTAAATAATATTATTATCACTAAAATAATTCTAATTAATCAATTAATTTAAAATATGCCCTCAATATTCCCTTAACTTAATAATACCCCACAACACAACACAAATTCATCATGTGTCACAATATTTCGTCAAACTCGCCGAAACACCGAATAATCATGATAAATCAATTAAATAAATATTATAATTATTTTGGGGTGTTACAAATCTCCCCCACTTAAAGAATTTTTGTCCTCAAAAATTACCTGAAGGAAACAGAGGCGGATACGACTCCCTCATCTGATCTTCACATTCCCAAGTCCAACTTTCACCAGCTGGTCCGCCCCATAACACCTTCACCAAAGCTATGTCTCTATCCCGCAATTATTTCATTTCTCTTCCGTCAATCCGCACAGGTAGTGCTTCAACAGTCATGTAATCTCTCACCAGTACATCATCCATCTGAATCACATGCGACGGATCTGAAATGTATTTTATCAACTGAGACACATGAAACACATCATGTAAGTTCGCAAGCGACGACAGTAAAACAGTCTGATAAGCTACTTCTCCTATCCTCTGCGTAATCTGATACGACCCAACAAAACACGGAGTGAGCTTCCTAGACTTCAAAGCTCGACCCACACCAGCCACCGACGTAACTCTCGAAAAATATGGTCTCCCTCTTGGAATTCAAGTGCTTTCATTCTCTTATCATGATAACTCTTTTGCCGACTCTGTGAAGCTCTCATTCTTTCTTGAATCATCTTAATCTTCTCAGTCGTCTCCTGTACAATCTCAGGTCCGAGTACAACACTCTCGCTGGATTCATATCAACGCAATAGAGTCCTACACCTTCTTCCATACAACTCCTCATAAGGTGTCATCCCAATACTAGCATGAAAACTATTGTTGTGTGTGAACTCAATCAACGAAAAATGGCTATACCAAGATCCTCCTTGATCCAACACACAAGCCCTCAATAAATTCTCCAACGACTGGATAGTTCTCTTTGTCTGACCATCCGTCTGCAGATGATATGCAACGCTTATCCTCAACTTAGTACCCAAAGCATCTTATAAACTTTTCCAGAACCTCGACGTAAATCTCGGGTCTCTATCCGACACAATACTCGAAGGTATCCCATGTAACTTCACGATTTCCTCAATGTACATCTCAACTAGCTTCTGCATAGAATGATTAATCTTCATCGGTAAGAAATGAGCCGATTTAGTTAATCTATCCACAATCACCCAAATCGAATCATTCCCCTTCGCAGTCTTCAGCAACCCCGACACGAAATCCATGGAAATACTATCCCACTTCCATTCTAGAATATTCAGCGGTTGCATCATACCTAAAGGCTTCTTATGCTCAATTTTTGACTTCTGGCAAGTCAAACACGCATAAACAAACTCTGCGATGTCCTTATTCATACTTGGCCACCAAAATAATTTCTGCAAATTCTGGTACATCTTCGTAGCACCGGGATGAATACTCAATCTACTTCGATGTCCTTCCTCTAGAATACTCTTCTTAATTTCTGGAACATCTGGAACACACACTCGGTTTTTGAACCTCATCACACCATTCTCATCAATCCAGAATTCACCTCTGTTACCTTGGTTAATCAAGGTCAACTGATCAACCAACCTCAAGTCAGATTATTGACCCACTCTAATTTCTTCCAGAATACCACTAGTCAGTTTCAACATACCCAACCTCACATTGTCAGGAGTCTCCTCACAAACTAAACTCAGGTCTCGAAACTGCTATATTAATTCCAATTCTCTCACCATAAGCTTCGACATATGCAATGACTTCATGCTCAATGCATCAACCACTACATTTGCTTTACCATCTTCTCTGCCTCATATTCAACTCCTTCTGATAAAAAAAGTACTTCAAACTCTTATGATCGCTGAATACTTTAAATTTAGAGCCAAAACAATAATGTCTCCATATTTTTAGCACAAACACCACAACTGCCAACTCTAAGTCATGTGTAGGATAATTCATTTCATGAGCCCTCAATTGTCTCGAAGCATACACATCATTCTGCATCAATACTCCACCAAGACCCATCTTCGACGCATCATAATATACCACAAAAGACTCGCTCGGATTAGGTAAGATCAATACCAGAGCGGTCGTCAATCTCTTCTTCAATTCCACAAAACTCTCTTCACATGCAACATCCCACACATAAGCTTGACCCTTTCGAGTCAACTGAGTCAAAGGTAATGCCAATTTTGAAAAACCTTCGATAAACTTGCGGTAGTAACCCGCCAACCCAAGAAAACTCTGTATCTCAATAGCAGACTTCGAAGTCTTCCACTATAGCACAACATTAATCTTAGAAGGATCCACGATAATTCCCTCACTTGAAATCACATGGCCAAGAAAACTCACTTCTTTCAACCAAAACTCGCACTTCGACAATTTTGCATACAACTCCTTTTCTTTCAGCACTTGCAATACAGTCCGCAAATGCTCAACATGCTCTTTTTCAGATTTAGAGTATATCAAAATATCATCAATAAAAACCACCACAAACTTATCCAAATACTCATGAAAAATCTGGTTCATATACTCTATGAACACACCAGGTGCATTGGACACACCAAACGGCATAACAGTGTATTCATAGTGACCATACCCCGTCCTGAAAGATGTATTTGGAATATCCTCAGGCTTAACACAAATCTGATGATAACTAGACCTCAAATCAATCTTGCTAAATACACAAGCGCCTACCAACTGATCCATCAAATCGTCAATTCTCAGAAGTGGATATTTATTCTTGATAGTCACTTTATTCAATTGCTTGTAATCAAAACACAACCTCATACTACCATCATTTTTCTTCACTAACAGCACAGGAGAACCCCATGGAGAAACACTCAGTCGAACAAACTTCTTCTCGAGCAATTCTTCTAATTGTTTCTTCAATTCACTTAGTTCGAGAATTGACACTGGACTCGTACCTGGTATCAAGTCCACTGTAAACTCTACTTCACATTTCGGAGGCAAGTCACTTATGTCATCTGGAAACACATCTGGAAATTCATGGACAACAGGTAATTCGACACCCGCAGCTTCACGATCAACTTGCAACGATGCAAACATTGCAAGCACCAAGGCTTCGTCTTCTAGAAGTTCGTCTACTTGCTTAGTAGATAAGAACATCAACTCTCCATTATCACCAAACTCAGGAAACTCTAGGGTCTTATTATAACAATTGATATGAACATAGTTGCAGTCCAACCAGTTCATTCCAAGGATTACATCAATTTGGTGTAAAGGTAAACACACCAAATCCATCACAAAACTCTTCCCAAAATTCATCAAAGGACATCTCGAACACACAAAATTAGTAGTAAAAGAACCATTAGCAGGAGTTTCTATTACCATACTACCATTCATATCAGACAATTTCAAACCCAATCTAGTAGCACATTCAAACGAAATAAACGAATGAGTAACACCAGTATCAATAATAGCGACCAACTCAACATTATTAATAAAACAAGTACCTCGAATTAGGTTATCCTTCTTGGGAACTTCTGAACCACTCAAAGCAAACTCTGCCATTGGTCTGAGCAGCACTAGCAGTCTTCTTTAGCTTCTGACACTGGGTACTGATGTGCCCCTTTTCACCACAGTTGAAACAAGTTGGACCTTCGTCCTTGCAATCAGTATCTCTATGGCCTTTCTTACCACACCTATAACACCTCAACACATTATTGGTGCAAACCTTAGCACGGTGGCCTTGCTCGCCATACTTGTAACACTTAACAGAAGCGGGAGCTGCTCCCCCACTTGTCTTTTTCCCATCTGTAACCTTCTGCTTCCCTTTGTCAGCTGGAGTCACATAAGGTTTTCCTCTATACTTCTCTTTCTATTTCTTCTCACTAAGATGCTTGTAGTGAGCAGATCGAGCTCGAATATCCTCATCATAGATCCTACTCTTATCCACCAGCTCAGCATACCTGCGAATCTGTTGGTACCCAATACCCTGCTTGATTTCTGGCCTCAGACCATTCTCAAACTTGAAACACTTGGACATCTCAGCATCAGCACAGTTGTAGTGAGGACACAACTTCACCGCCGTCTTAAACTTTGCAGCATATTCAGCCACAACCATGTTTCCTTGTTTCAACTAAAGGAATTCCACCTCCTTCTTGCCGCAGACATATTCCGAAAAATACTTCCCAAAAAATTCCCGCTTGAACACAGCCCATGTTATTTCAGTACTAACATCTTCCAATCTCTGACGGGTGTTATCCCACCAATCCTCAGCTTCTTCTGACAGCATATGAGTTCCAAACTGAACTTGTTGAGCGTCAGTACACCTTATTACTCGAAAGATCTTCTCAATCACCTTTAGACACTTCTGTGCACTCTCTGGATCATGAGTACCCACAAAAGTCAGCGGATTGTTCTTCTAGAACTTCCCCAAGGCACGAAACTGATCAGGAGCTCCATCATTTTGATTGTTCTGAGCCATCGCTTGAGCAAGTGATTCCAACGCATCAGCGATAGCACGGTCGTTTCTTCCAGCCATCCTACACATCATCAACAATGTTAGAAGAATAAATCATTGACAGTGTACACACACTCATCGACTGACAGGGACTGACATCATGCAAAAACCTAGTCGGACAGACCGACCCGCTCTGATATCACTAATGTAACACCCTTCTACCCCAAGGAACGATCAAGATAAATAAATACAATTAAATTAGAGTACATTGTCACACCCCGAATTTTGACCACTAATATTTCCCATCATTGTGAAAATCATCACCACAATATGGATGTACCATCATGCCTCATCAATTTCCTCAAGGACTGTTGAGCATTCACTACAATCAAAGATTAGGGTTTCAAGCCCTCTCAGAGCACTTAGACAAAGGATCAATTAAGAAATGACATGATCTTCAACTTGTCTCAAACCTACAATGGATTAAGAGGACTCCCACATCAAGAATCAAGTACAAGGTTGCAACATTCCAAGTGGATTAAGCCTCAAGATCGCCAGTGTCACCAAATTAGGGTTTTGGTCGACCAAGGCCTCCAAATGGAAATTTTCCTCTGGGCATGAGCCAATGCTCCAAAGCACAACCCAATATACTCCAAGGGACCTCATGGACCCAATCATCAAGTCAATTTAACCTCAGGGGATGCATTTATCCAAAAATCAGGAATTAGGGTTTCTTGACCTAATTCACCCCTAAGTTGACTTTTGGGACAAAACATGAGTCAAGACCTCAAGACATTATTTGAGAGTCTCCAATACACCACATTTATCCATTTGCAATAATGGATTGATCCAAGAAGCTTGATCCACAAGTTTCAATTTCATCTGGACCACAATTAGGGTTTCAAGGGAAAAGTCAACTGTACCTTTGAATTTTGACCAATACATGCTCCCAAACCTTGGGACATGATTCAATACACCCTATAACACCTATGGAATATGTCCATTAGGTTTGATTTAGGTCAAGGACTTGATTTCACAAAGGATCGACAGTTTGGATTTCATCCGATAAAAAGTCAACTGTGCACAAAATCAAGTTTGACTTTTTGGAATTTTTCAAAATTATGGTTCTTTAACCCTAAAACAATGTTAATATGTGAGTGGAATCATAATTCATCAAGAAAAATCAAAGAAAGTGAGTTAACTTGTAAAAGGGGTAACCATAAAAAACTTAGATTTTTTCTAAGTTATGGAACAAAGTGGCTAGGGTACCAACTTCCAAGGACCATAACTTGAGATCCAAGCAACCATTTTGGATGGTCCAAAGCTGGATTTGTAGCTCTCATGGTATAATTCAAAAGTGTCAACTACATCTCATTCCAATTCTCCGTGGATTTTTAGTTATGGAGTGATCAAAATGGCAAAAAACATGAAAGTGACATTTTTCCAACACTTAGTGAAATTTTCACTAAGTCAGAATCTGCGTTATTTTTTCCCAAATGTAGAGGCATTTTTCATTGTAATTAAAGTTGGTTCAAAACCAAAGTTGGACATCATGTTTAAATAGGATATGTCAGCTTTCCAAAGTGACCAAGAACTCCCTCAAACTCCATCTGAGCTACGAGTTATGACAGCTGCAACATGCCTTGCTGTAAACTGTCTTGGCAAGGAAGATTTGTGCATAAGGGCTCAATTTGATCAAATTGTGCAACAACAAGCATGGTTATCCATCTACGCACCTCAAGGGGGAACAAACAAGGGACAAGCACTGATATATCAGCCTCCAAAGTCCCAAAATCAACAAGTAGCATGCCAAACCTAAAAAGCCTAAAAGAGGTCAAGACTCCAATTTTGTTTCCAAGCATTCAATGGATGCGCCAAGGTGGCATGAACTGAGCCTATTCCAACTGAATGAGTCAAGGATAAGCTCTGAATCAAAGAACCATAGGCATATGCTCTAATCTCAAGTCAATGGCTAGAGGAGACTTGAGATTCCATTTGATCCACATTGGCCAAAGGCCTGCTGCAGTTGTCATTCCCTATTGATGCCAAAACAAATTTGACACACTATAAATAGACCTCATTTCTGATCAGTTTGAGTACACCAAAGGCCTATAACACTTGCATTTCTCAAAATCACACTCTCACTTCCGAAAATGCCTCTAATGCAAGCTACTATCGGGTATTGAATTAGAATGTGTTTCCAACCAAACCAATCACACACACACCTCATAAACATCATATGTGAGCTGATCAAACACTAAACCAACAACTGGAACACCAAATTCATGAAATCATCATCCATTTGCTCAAGTTTTCAACAAAGTTGCAGTTGAGGTGCCGTAATCTGTTCAGTTCATTTCAAATCAATCCAAGCTTTCAAACACACTCCATATGGTGTAGGGAAGTTTTTCAGATCATCACAACTCATCTGTAACACCTCTAACTCAAAAATCAAATTGCTCTTGCTGCCATGACCTTCAAGTAAGCCTAAACTTGGTCATCTCATAATTTATGCATATTTCCTTGCATAAAACTTTTGCCAAATGTTCATAATCATGCATAGAATGTTTCCCCTTTATTGATTACTTTGTATGAATCGTGTATCAAATTTCTCAGCCTTCATGCAGAAATTAGGGTTCTTGAGGTTTTGTTTTGATTTCTCATTCCATGTTTAAAATAAATGAAATTAAAAACCATAGACATGATCGTGAGTTGAAAACGAGCAGATTGATATGTGGATTGTATGATGCCATCAAGTACTCAGTGAGATTGATGAGAAAACACAAATCTGGGCAAAACAGGGCACGCGGGCAAGAACAATGTGTTCTTGGCGCCCTTTTTCAAATATTTGAATATTTGAATATTTGTGATTTTATTTAATTGATTCAAAAATTAATTTCTCTCTGAATTTTAATGATTTTGAGTTGATTCTTTTTTTAATAATTCACAAAAATGTTAAAATATTGTATTTTACAAAAATTCCCCAAAAATATTATTTATTTCATATATTTGATATATTTGAAAAGAATTAATTTTTATTTGTTTTTCAACATTTTGAAAATTTTCTTTCTCTTGATTTTCCAATCTTAAATGGTTTTCAACCATTTTGTGGATAAAAACATGGTTTTTGAAACATTGATCCAAGGTCGCCACTCATTTTTCACATGTTTTCAATAATTTTTATTAATTTTTAAACAAAATTAATTCCATTTTAAACAAAATTAGGGTTTTGATTGATTTCACCCTCATCAATCTTTCCTTTTCAAACACTCATGAGCCTCTAATAGAGTGTAAGACCCAATCCCCTTTTAACCAAAATCATTTTGGGCCTCAGATATTGTATAAGTCCCTCGGCGTTAAAAGAATCTCGGCGTGATCGCCATTTCAGAGTAAAAATAATTTTGGGCCTACCCTCGTGTTGTAAGTCCCACTTTTCTTTTTCAAAACCTTTTTGGGCCTCTTGAGAGAGTGTAAGACCCAACCCCTTTGTAAATAAATAATCTTTGGGCCTCAGACGTTGTATAAGTCCCACTGTATTTTCAAAACCACGACGCGGTCGTCGCCTTTTAAAACAAAATCATCTGGGCCTACCCTCGTGTTATAAGTCCCATTTCTTTTCTTTAAATACTATTTGGGCCTCTATTAGAGTGTAAGACCCAACCCTTTTAAATAACCTTTGGGCCTCAGACATTGTATAAGTCCCGATACGGTATTCAAAACAACGGTGCGATCACTGTTAAAACTTGGGCCTCTCTTTGAGTATAAGCCCCAACAATCTTTTCAAAACAATTTCCCTTTTGATTTAGATTAAATATACATGATATTATCAAAACTTTCTTTAATTTCTCTAAACAACTAACAATACAACATGGAAGTTTGCTCGCCTGTAAGTTTTAACAACTTTCATTTACTCGTTTTCATATATATATATATATATATATATATATAACTGTATTGTGGGAAGCTGCGCATGGTTAGTCTTCTTTCATATCCTTTTAAATACTTGTCATATATCAACTGTATGTATACTAGTATTGTTATTTAGAGTTTTCCCCGGCAACTAGGTCTAGAACTAAGTAAAGCCAGTTGGTCACTCTTGAATACAATCAAAACTAGATCCCCATAGGATTTCCAGATACAATCTTGCCTTCTCTTGGGCTTAAACAATATGGAACAAAGAGAAAGGCAGTATTCCTCGTGAACCTTTTCTCAAACTGTCACCCCTAGAAATTGTCAAAGGAATTCTACTCCCCAGAGTTGATCTATTCTCGGTGAATAGCATCTCTTGATTTTCTTTAAACCTTTAAACTTTCACTAAATGATCTATTCTCGGTGAATAGAATTTCTTGAACTTTTCTTGGTTCGGGACCCACATACTTCCTAAAAGCATCCCCGCCTCCTCTTGGCCTTTGTTCAAGGACCCTCCGGCTTCTTAGAAGTTCTCATGCCTTCTCTTGGGCTTAATACAAGGACCCTGACGACCTCCTAAAGGTATAAGACAGAACTTAGTCATCCTTTGCTAGAGTAGCATTTCCAGTGTCAAATATCAGATTTTAGGGTTGATCTTCATCCCTTAATACTCGTGCCTCCTCTTGGGCATCATACAAAAGATAAAACTCTTCCACGACAGTAAACTTGGATAGTCTAAACCCCTTGAGTCTCAAAGACATTCTCAAGTTCCCTACAAAAACATAAGAGAAACCCTGATCACTCTGGATCAATCTCTAGCAGAGCTAAAACCCATCCTCTCTCCTAAAAATCCCCAAGCCAGAATCAGTTTATCATCAGTATAACACTATCCCAAATTAGAACCTCAAGGTATCGGATACCTCAACTCTTCTACAATCCCTTGCAAGAGTTGATTCCCCCATTTGGACCTGCCTCGGGATCTCAATGATCCCCGGCAAAAGATAACCTCCTCTTAGGCTTTGTATAATGATCTTTCCTCATCAAATTTAGCCTCCTCTTGGTCTTTGTACAATGATTCTCCCCAGCAGAGCTAACCTTTTCAGACTCTCTTGTAGAGTCAATTACTTTTCAGACTCTCTTGTTGAGTCAATTACTTTTCAGATTCTCTTATTGAGTCCATTACCTTTCAGACTCTCTCGTTGAGTCACTCACCCTTTCAGACTCTCTCGTTGAGTCAATCACCTTTTCAGACTCTCTTGTTGAGTCAACCTTTTCAGCCTCAATCTTGGGCTTTGTACAAGACAGATAAAAATACTCTCTTGTTGAGTCAATATTTTTCCAGCCTCATCTTAGGCTGGGTATAAAGATTTCCCCTAGCAGAAGTCAACCTTCTTAGCCTCAATCTTGAGCTTTATACAAGACAGATAAAAGTACTATCTTGTTGAGTCAAACCCTTTCAGCCACAATCTTGGGCTTTGTACAAGACATAAATCTTCATAACCTTATCTTAAGCTTGGGACCAATATCTTTCCTAAGCAGAGTCAAACTCATTTTAGCCTCAATCTTGGGCTTTGTACAAGACAGATAATACTCCCCAACAAGAGTCAAACTCGTTTCAGCCTCAATTTTGGGCTTTGTACAAGACACATACAAATCTCCCCGGCAGAGTCAAAACCCATTTTAGCCTCAATCTTGGGCTTTGTACAAGACAGATAGAACATTTTCCCCGGAAAAGTGAAGCTTTTAGCCTCCTTTTAGGCTTTGTATAATGATATCCCCAAAAGAGTCAGTCTCTTTTAGCCTCAATCTTGGGCGTTGTACAAGACAGATAAACACTCTCTTGTTGATTTAGTCATTTCTAGCCTCCTCTTAGGCTTTGTATAAAGACTTTCCCTAGTGGAGTCAATCGACCTCTTAGCTTCAACCTTGGGCTTTGATCAACGCACACAAAAATCAACAATCCCTTTTTAGAGATGACAAATTCTCTCTCAGTCAAACCTTTTAGCTTCAATCTTAGGCTTTGAAAAAGACACCAAAACATCTTTTTCCTCCCTTAGAATAGGAGGAACTACGATTGCTCTGATTTCCCTGTTTCATTTAAACGGGAATACGTAGGCATAAGATTGTGAAATCTTAGCGAGCATACTTGTTGCGGTGAAAATCGGATAACAAATTATTAATTAATTTGCATCAGTTTCTTTTACAACCGACTTTGATTTATCCAAAGGAAAGGTTCAAGATCGTTAGAAAAACCTAAAGGGAAAGATCTAAGGTTCGGGGGTTGGTTACGCCTAGGGAAGGTATTAGCACCCTAAACGTCCGTAGTACTCTACGGGAACCTCTTGCTTAAGTTATCTTATGTTCGCTAAAGGTTGAAACCCTAGGGGGTTAGTATCTAAGTATACTCGATAAAGCATCGCACTTTACGCCTACGTATCCTCGGGAATAGAATCAGAGTATGCGTAGTTCTGCTTCTACTGAATGATTGACTATGGTCAATATTCAGAGGGGAAATGAGTACAAGCTCATTGTAGAGTTTAAGAACTCTCTAGATCTAGTTGTAATGGACCTATGTTGAGGTTTAGTCAGTAGGGGAAAGTGATAAATTCATTATGATGAATATCACTAAGAGTTGAGGAACTCTCTCCTAGAGCTAGTTATGATTTCTATGGCTCTGATGAGGCCAAGAAACAAGGTTTCTTCCTAAGAGGTTACTTAGGTTAGGTGGGGGCTATGACTTTAAGAGTCAACGTATTTCACCTTCCTTTGGAATGTGGAATGATAACAGTTATAAGTTACTAAGATAAAGAGATTAGTGCGAATACAATGATACAATAATACATGAATAAGATAAGATAAAAATCATGATATCAATGCAAAGTGTGAATTAAACATGTTAGACAATGATTAAATATAAGATAAAATAAAATAGAAATAGTCTCGTCTTAATCATGATTTAATCGAGAAATTGATAATCAATGATTCTTGACTTTCATCGACTAAAAAAAAAGTGGTCTCATGTTGATCAAAGTTTCGTCAACTCAAAGGAATTAACCAAACCATGAGGTTTGTTATGTCACCGGCCAAAATAAAAGTCGGTCTCGTCTAAATCAAGATTTAATCGAGAAATCGATAATCTTAATATTTGACTTTCATTGACCAATAAAAATAAACAAACGGTAGCCTCCCATTTATCAAGACTTTATTGATTTAGAATAAATCTACAAGTCACGATTTTGTATGACATTGGCCTAAACAAAGAAATGACATAAACATAAGGTTGATCTCGTCTTAATCAAAATTTAAATCGGTAAATCGATAATCTTGACATTTGACTTTCATCGATCAAAATAGAATCGGAATGAAAATGACACTAGTCTCGTCTAAATCAAGATTTAATCGATAAATCGATGATCTTAGATTTTTTAACTTTCATCGACCAAAATAAAATAAAAACCAAATTGGTCTCGTTTAAATCAAGATTTAATCAATAAATCGATAATCTTAGATTTCTAACTTCATCGACCAAAATAAAATAAAAATCAAATTGGTCTCCTTTAAATCAAGATTTAATCAATAAATCGATAATCTTAGATTTCTAACTTCATCGACCAAAATAAAATCGGAACCAAATTGGTCTCGTTTAAATCAAGATTTAATCAATAAATCGATAATCTTAGATTTCTAACTTCATCGACCAACAAAAATAAATTAACAAAAGGATGCCTCACATTTATCAAGACTTCATCAAATCTAAAAACAAAATACTTAAAAACCCTTTTTTTTTGTAAAATAGAACCGATGAAGGAAAGAAAATAATTAAAACAACAAAAAGAGATAAAGGGGGGTACTGATAAATGGTGCGTGTGAAAGGCCCTGAAATCACATGGGCTTTCTCCACCAAAAGCCCATCATTCAAGGGCATGGACAGAATGCAAGGGTGGATTGAAGGAAAAGGGTTGTAAAGCCCAATCCCAAAACATGGAACAAAAACGGCCACACAAATGTATCATATTTTTCACAAACCAAACGATAATGTAAAGGAAACATTTCAGTCTTCATCCTTAAAACCTAACGTGGCAACCACATCAAAACACGGTGTGAACAATCAACGTTACTCCCAACGTATAGAAACGCTACAGGAGGAAGCGAACAGAAAATCTATGGCGGCCACGGAAGGAAACACGACCAAGCATCGGTCAACAATTCATTCTGAAAACATCTCGCTGCGGAAAAGAGAGAAACGAAGATCCGGGAACAACAACAACGTCATCGTATCGAACGCACCACCAACTTCGTTGATTTGGATCAGTGATGATCTTATTTCAAATTGTTCTTCTTTTTCTTTTTAGTCGCTCTCTCTATTTTTTAGTGGTTTGGTTATGGGTTTGTAGATGGTGGGTCTGAGATTGAAGAAGGTTTCTGGTTGAAAGGTTTGATGTTTTTGGGTTAGGGATGAAGGCGATTGGTATTGGTGTTTGATGGAGGCGCAGCAGAAAGAGGTTCGTTGGTTCTGTTGTGAGATTGGTGTGGTTTGTTTGGTTGAAGAGTTTGTGAGAGGTTGTCGTGAAAAAGGTTTATGGCGGATGGGGCTGTTGGTTTGGTGATGGTTTGTGAGTTTCTTGAGAAACTGAAATGGGAATGGCGTATTTTGAAGGGTTTTCCGTTTCAAGGCGAAAAAAGCTATGTATAAAAAATTGTTTATTTCAGAAGCTCTTGTGAGTGATGAGAAAGTTATGGTGGAGGAGGATGATGTTCGGTTTGGTTCTGGAGTTGTTGAGGGTAAGAAAAGTAGGAGTTTCAGAAGGTTATTGGAGAAGATGAGGGTGGTTCGTTTATGGTTTGCGAGGGTGAAGGTTGATGTGTTTGAGTGTTTGTTGTTAATGTTGAAGAATGGAGAAGTTCTTGAGGTTGTTTGAAGGTTTTGGTCGGAATGTTTGAGGAGAGTCCGTGAATGATGGCAGTTAAAAGAGGTTTTAAAGAGGTTTGATTGGGATCATGAGAGCAGAGGAAAGAAGCCGGGGAAGGATGAAGGTTTCGGTCGAGGTTCTTGTTTTCGTTTGACACTTGGTGCTTTAGAAAGACAAGGTATGTTGTTATTCATTCCAGTTTTTGACCCCCCCCCCCCCCACCCCCCCCCCCACTCTCCCCTCTCTCAATCTTCTCTATTTAACTCTTCAAGAAAAAAATTCGTTGCTTCAATTTCAAATTAATTTGACTGTTGCTGTCAAGTCCCTCTCTCGATGCAGGTTGTTGGTTGTTGTGTTCTACAGGGTACGAGTTGTCGTTGTTGAGCGCAGTTCGTACGGGTTTGATGCAGCAGAACCGATTTGTCTCGTTGCAAAGTGAGGAGACAGAGTTTTAGTGAAAGGCCAGGTCATGAAGAAGGATATATGAGTGCTTCAATTATCTTTCTACTGTTCGCCACATGTCGTCCTCCTATGGGCTAGAGGAAATGAGTTGAAAAGTCAAAATAATAATAAGAACACGGGACTAATTAGAAAGTGACAGAGGACATGAAAAATTTCTTTCTTCTTTTTTTAAAATGAATAATAATGTGATAAATAATAAATAATAATAAGAAAACTAATTAATAACCTAAATTAAATAGTTAAAAAAAACTAAATTAACAATTAATCTAATTAATTAAACTAAATTTTAAAATTAAACTAAATTGAGATTAATAAAAAACAACTTAAATGTAAATAAAATTAAAAATAGGCCAAATTGAAATTAAATTAAAATAAAAACAAACAGAATATTAAAATAAAAATTAAGTTGAAATAAATAGAGAAAATAGATAAAACATCAATTAGCAGACACAAAATGAGGGCAAAATTTGGGGTGCAACAATACTAATCAAAAACTTTAGGTCCAGTACCTTCACACATCATTCAAAACTTAGGTTCAGTACCTTACCAAAAACATCAACAAAAACTCACTCACTCTCTCATACTTTCCCAAGAAACTTTCCCAACCCATTAACAGATAAACACCATCAATTACAAAGTGAAACCTAAAGCTAATATCCTGTGGATAACTACATATAGGATGGGTAATTGACAACTCCCGATTGTATAACATGACCCCGACTCCCCGAATCTCTTTTAAGCGTTTGTTCAGTTAAACATTCACGTGCAAGGTTAGTTTTAGATATCTTCCCTTTCCCTTCCAGCTTCATGGGATAAATAAGAAATCAGAAAGTAGCACCCCCTCCTCCTCATTGCAGTGAGGAAAACCCAGCGATAAGGTGGTCGCGTCACCGACAAAAATCGCTCGCTACATACATCACCACAAGGGTGCCACATTTCATCATAAAACATCAAAATAACAACCTGCTTCGTAACACGGGTTATATCGTCATAAATTCAACCAATATTATGTAGCGGAAAATCAAACCTAATACAATTCATAATTCCAAAAACGTCTTAAAATAAGAAACTCATAACATCAAAATGTCAACAAAGAAAGAACATAATCGTTCGACTCAAACGTCCCGACTCGATGTTACATATCAGAGCAAGACCCTCTAATCGACGAAAATAACCAAAATTTTGCATCAAAGCTAAGTCTTCATGCTCCAAGCGAGCTAATCCTGATCACTTGCATGTTACCCATGTAGAGGCAACATTAAAACAGGCAGGGTGAGTAATCACAAATCATTATACGAGATATAAAGCAAAAGATATACTAGTCACACATATCATCATACCATCGAATCACAATCATTACAAAAACATCAATCAATTCAACACATCATCAACACGTCAATTACTCAATAATTATGCAATGTCACATAGTATAGAATGCAACAACATAGACTCATGCATGTGGTACCAATTCGTCATATTGATGGACACTGAGCCATCACCCTCCAAAGATCCTCACCAATAGGATCGATTCTACACAAGAATCGGAGCACGTCACAAACTCTTCAATCCACACAATGGGATTAAAGCCACCACTGGACCAGAGTCCTAAATATGCCATGAATGCATGATGCAAGCATCATACCAATCACCATCATAGAATCGTCAAAATTGCATCATCATTCATGAGTATTCATCAAACATCATAATATAGCATCAATCACATTCGTCACGATACTTCACAATTCTTCCTATTCTAATCGTCACAACACAATTCTCCTTTTTCATCTCATTTATCATCGTTACTAGTTTTCCCTATGTTCAATTACATCGTCTTAGTCTTACGTATCAAGGGAAACTGCATTACACGCAAAATTGGGACAAGAATCGCGAAAATAGTGAATTCTGGCTACAGTTCTGCCCATACGCGTATGGCGATGCCCTATACGCATATGGCATTTTTCCTCGCCCCCTGGCCTACGTACCATACGCGTAGGGCCACCTGCCCAGGCCGTCCATACGTGTATCGCCTTGAGCGTTACGCGTATGAGCAGAGAGAGTTTTCCTCTCAAAACTCCCTCAAAACTTCCCCATACGCGTAATGGTTAGCCCATACACGTATGCCCATTTCCTCAGCTCCTCATACGCGTAATGGCCCTCCATACGCGTATGGCCACTTCCCCCTTATGCGTACGCTACGCGTATGAGCAGAGGGTCGTGCTGGCTCTGGGGACGAGTGCGTATCATACGCGTATTACCCTGGGAAGCCCCACTCATACGCGTAAGGCCTCCTCCCATACGCATATGGCCAGACGCACCTTCAACGCTCCCAGATTTCGCATCTGTGCGAAATTTTCCCCATTACAGCACCTTCAAACTTCCAAAACTACATTCGATTCACTACAGATTCAAGTTCCAATCCTACTTTATTGTTTTCATCAATTTTCTATCATTAGAACCTAAATTCGTTAACCCCAACCCACGAGTTCAGATCTGGTTTTTATGTTCATCACAGCAACAACGTAAATTCATACGAATTCCACAACAATGACAGCAATCAACACGAAATTCCTAGAAGATGTCATAAACACACATTTCACAAGTTTCATCATGCAAATTCATTATAAATTCGTCAATTGACACATAGCATACAAAACCTACATCTACCTTAAACCCATATCAGATATAATAACCCGGATTAGCCCCCATACCTTGAATTTTTAGCAATTCAACTCCTTCTTAGCGTTCTCTGAGTGATCTTTCCTCTTTCTCTGTCCCTATCTCTCTTTTCTCCGTTCTCTTCACTTTCACGATCGTAAGAATGAACTTCCCTAATTCCCACTTTCTTTTTGTCATTCTTACCCCTTGGACCTCAATTATGATCTTCCTATCTTACCCTCACTTAATCCTCCTAACATTACCATCTTACCCTTATCGTTCTTCTCACTTTTATTTAAAATAATAATAATAATAATAATAATGATAATAATAATACTCTAAATAATATTATTATCACTAAAATAATTCTAATTATTCACTTAATTTATAACATACCCTCAATATTCCCTTAACTTAATAATACCCCACAACACAACACAAATTCATCATGCGTCACAATATTTCGTCAAACTCACTGAAACACCGAATAATCATAATAAATCAATTAAATAAATATTATAATTATTTTGGGGTGTTATAGTAAACCAGGTCGAAGAGATTACAACGAAGAGTCAAGGAGCAATTACCATGAAGATCGACATCATGTCAGATATCAATCTGACGAAGAACACGATAGCACATGGACGAAGCAAGCACATCGAAATGAGGTTCCACTATCTTCGAGAGCAAGTAGCAGAAGGGAAGATGAACTTGGAAAACTGCATAACTGAGAATCAGATTGTAGATATCATGATGAAAGGAGTGCAAGTCGAAGTGTTCAAGAAGTTAATGTCTATGGTGAATATAGATAGCTTAGACACAATGAATTAGGTGGTGTGTTAAGAATGTAATTCCTTGTGTCGAAACAGGCTGCTCGACAAAAACAAGGCAGTGTTGTAATAATCTAGTGTGTCTGAGTGGTGTAGTTGTCGAAGTGTCGAAGGAGTTAGACTCGACATGGATTTCGACTTAGGCCTAATTTTGTAGTGTTAGTAGAATTAGGTATTTTGGACTTTGTATTTTTGGGCTTTGCTTAGGGAGCAAACAAACCAAAAATCTATAAATAGGGAGTAACCCCTATTATTGTATAAATTTTTTGTAGTTGCAAAGAATAATATTCAGTTTTGAATAGCAGAAAGAAATTCTGTAGAAATTCTCTTTTTTCATATTTAGTTCAAATCCTAATTCTCCTTTCTTCCTTCCATTAATAATTGTTTCGCAGAACCATTCTTACAATTAAGGTGTGATTGATTTACCCGAATGAAGAATGAAGAACAAGAGAAGAATTCAATCGGTTGATTGAATTTTGTTCATCAAAATTTATTCATAATTCTCTAAAATTGAGTTAATTCCAACAATATTTAATATTTTAAATTATCAAAATTAAATAATAAAATATATATTAAAATATAAACAGAGCGAATTTAGAATGAGTACTATTGTTCATATTATCCAATTTCTTTCATATTTTTTCATAAAAAAATAATCCAAACTCATTTAAAATGTTTTTTTCTTGTTAAATTCGAAGGGAATCATGCTTAAATTGAGTGACAGATGTAACATCACTCATCATCGATGTTTTAAGCAGATGTAAGGCGTAGGATGACGAGGCAAAAATATCACATTCAAGATGAATTTAATTTGAATGATTATCCTTTTGTCTATGCATTTTGATAGTTTCACGTTATGTTTTTGTAATATTTTGAAACTCTATAGTTATGAACTTGTATTTTTGCTTAGTTGGGTGTAAAGGTTGCATCATGTTAGTTTTATTAACTATTTGCGAAATAAATTTGGTGTTACATAAACATTATCTAGAATTTATACTACTCAATTACACAAGATATTAACAAAAAAATCATATGTTAAATCAATTCAATTAATAGCCGTACTAGAACATCAAAGGTAAAGTTCAGCCACTATATTGCTTGGAGAAAAAAAAGTGTATAAACTAGAATTAGATTTTTAAAATGATACACTTAAAAACATGTTCAAACTTCATATTTCCATAATTATCTACAAAAGAATTCAATTTATTATGATAACTAGTAAGATAACTAGTAAGATAACTAGTAAAATACATTTAAAATATATTTAAATGTATATATAAATTTGGTATGATATAAAATGTATTTATATACATATCTAAATATGAAATTAGATATTAACTTTAAAACAAACAATGATTATATAAATTCAATTGTATTAAAATATAAAAAGAAAAAAAGGAACTCGTGAGATAAAAAAAATATTTAATATTTGAAAATAAGGATTTTACCTTTCAAATTAAAGTAATTATTGATTAAAATAAAATATGTATTGTGGTGATAGTGACCCGTGAAATATAAAATTTATTTGATACAATATAAATTTATTTATATACAGATGTAATTATGCAAAAAGAAAAAGAAATGACTCATGAGATGAAGAAAGAAATGAAAACTCATAAAAAAAAAAACTCTCATTTGTAAAGAATCATATTTTCTTCCATGATATATACCATTTGGTATACTTCCTGTAAATTTCATTGTTGCTATTCAGCTTGTAAATATATTTATACATCATTATAGTCAATACATGGTGAAAAACCATGATCCTATATATTTTTTATAGAGATGAAAGAGATAGTAATACAATGCTATCATAAATATGGATAATGTAATACAAAGTGCAAACTTCTCAAGCCTTTTTTCCTTCCAAAATCTCAAGCCTTCATGTTCAAACTTCTTGTTACTGCTCCAATTTATTCATGTTGCTCCAAGAACGTCTCCACTCTCATTGCCAGGTCCAAACTTCTTACACACAGCCACTATAACCTACATTTTCAAACACAAACAAATCATCAAATTTGCATTTCCTCTCTAATTAATCTCTATTCATTTCAAATTGCAATAGTTCAACCAAGCCTCACACATTTGTTTCAAACCAAATTTGAATCAAATTCACCATTCAAGCCTACAACTCATAAAAGCCAAAACATTTCAAACACCAAATTCAATCATTTCAAACATAAAACCCATCCAAGTCCAATCCAAACCATACAAACCAAATTCATAATCCAAAACACATTCAATTCATAAACCAAATTCAAATCCCTTCAAGCATAAATCAAAACCAAGTTTCAAACATTTTCAAATCATGCAATTCAAGAATCATGTTTCATTTCCTTTCAAAACTTCAAGATCAAGTTTCAATCAATTACAATCAAGTTTCAATTTCAAGTTATTGTTCAAATTCACCATTCACTAAAGACAAATCATTTCAAACCATATCACAGAAATTCTCAATCAAACCTAAACAATTCCCAGCACAAAAACATAAAAAATGAACAGCAATACGAACCTTCAATGGCAAAATACAAGTAGGCCTCAAGTCTAGCAGCTGTTCGTGATTCATTTCTGTTCAGGTCAAGCTCCCTCATCAAGTCTTCTTCAAGCCACCAATGTCATACCACTTGTGAGTCTTCTTGTCTCCCTCACACCAAGCATGGTGTACACATGAAAGAAATAATTGAAATCAGTAAGTTACAACAGCACATGGAAAACACAAAAAAATTTAATCAGTGAACAATTCAAGGAATTCCAAACAATTCACAAAACAGGGTATGGCAGTAATGATAACATCCAAAAGTGCAGAACATTACAATGCGTTGTCACCAAGAACAACAATGAGGAAAATACATGAAACTTTGGTTCAAATAATAGCAAAATCTCAAATGTATGATAGCAGCAATGGGAAGGTTTTTTTTTTTAGACTGGAATAAAAAAAAAAGAAAAGCATGAAAATGATACCTTCAAGAGCAGCATTGGCAGTTTTAGCTCAAGACTCTCATGATGTCAACAGCTTGCCAAACCAAACTTGTCCACAACAAACTTGCTGCAACCTCTTACCACATACTTGCAACCACTTCAAGCAACTCCCAAACATGCCCCAACAGCCCTCAAAATGCAACGCTGCTAGTTGCTGCTATCCACAAAACCTGCGAAATATCCGGCGAAACAACTTCAAGCCAAAACAAACCTGTACTTAATAAAATTTGTACCTGACATCAAAATTTAGAAAAATCAGGTGATTGAAAAAATAAAGCAGAACTGTGAACTTGGTGTGAGTGAGATTGCAAACCTCTCACCACAAGGCTCGGGACGTTAAGTACCCACATTGATTCCCATCACGCTCATGATTGTATTTATAGCAGTTATTTCCTCGGATCCTGAACTTAGAGCAACCCTTGCTGGCTATAATCTGGAGAATCCTCAATAATCACATATACAATCTAAAAAATATATATAACATTAATGAAAACTGATCAATCTAATCTAAAACTATAACTCTTGAATGTTAAAACAACACAAATGGAAACAATGATTCCAAGAATATGGTGTACCTGAAATTCATCAAGCTCAAGGAAACTGTATGGAGAAACCGATGTCAGTTCTGGTGAAATTCATAGGGCCAAAGTCATCGAAATCAGAATCAGAACCCGTGTCATTGTAATCCTGCCACCCACTAATAGAAAGATAACAATAAGAAAGACAAATAGAACAAATGGCATATTTTCCTTCCAAAATAAATATAGAAGTCTAAGTGAAGGGAGTTCCACACCTAAGATTGAAAGCATGATGTTACAGAAAAGAGAGTACCATACAAACTGTATTAATGCAAACTCTGCCTAAGTAGTGTCATCGTAAAATAAAATGCAGAAAAATAGGATTCCATATGTTCTGTAACTGAGAGTATTGTATCAAATTTTCTATTTCTAATGCGTAGATGTAGCACTGTGATATGTTCTGTCTGAAGAATTCCATACCAGTCCATTTCAGTCCTCGAGAGAATATCACCATAAAAACAATTATTGAACAATATATACAATCAATTTCAAATCAATGCCTGCAAACAACCTATAAGAGAATATCACCATAAAAACAATTATTGAACATCAAACCTTTCAATGGATATCACTCTTATGATTTGTAATGAGTTATGCAGAACATGTTGTCAACTTGCATCATTTCACAACCCATTTGATCTTCAACTACATGCATTTGTCCCCGGAACTCGCATAACATGTGAAGACGAAGAGCGGTCATGCCAGAAACCACGGTGGTGATCAGTTTCCTCTTGTGAGTTTCTGCTTTTACGAAATAGAACATGTTAGGTACTTTCCTCTCCTCAACTTGAGAATTGAAGGTTGTTATCGGCTTGTGCTCATATACTGTGCTGCATTTTTTTTCAAACATCTTACCATATGCCAGAACCTGTCAAAAGAATTACGAATGATAAAGAAGCAGAAATTGAGTCAGAGTTTGAGGAAAGGTTGGTTTTAAACTATTTTGGATCCTTTTTCGAAAGAGCAAAGTAACAATGCAGGGCAAGTCAAGGATGATGAAATTGATACTCTTAGTGATGATACCTTATTCAAATCGCGGAAGCTCCTCGACGATCATATGCTAAAGAAGCGACAACCTCCACGGCCATGCTTGGACAACACCTTGAATATCATGCAATAAGGAGAGGGAGACGACCGTTAGGATAAAGTTGAAAGGAGTTCAACAACAACAATGGGAAATCCTATTACTAAATGTCATACCCCAAATTTTGACCACCCGATTGTCAAAACCCGATTGTGTTATCACTTCGTGTCATCTGCCTATCATATCATTTGTTTTTGTCATGCATATCGTTTGAATTTTCAGTCAGAACATATGCATTGAAATCTCCGTCTTTTCTGGTTAATTGTGTGAAAAATCGATGAACAGACGTGTTTTTCAATTAAACTCGCAAATGTTCATTATTCATCTATCTTTCACACGATTCAATCGATACCCCTTTTTTGTTTTATTTTCACATATTAAGATAAAAAATGAATTAAAAAATATTTTAAAAAAAAGTATATATGTATATATGTATTTCATTTTCTTTTTTAAATAAATATATTGTTTTATCCATGAAAGAAAAAAAAATAAATAAATAAAATGTATATATATGTTTGTTTTTCTCACGCCACTTTATATGTATGCATATAAATATAAACTTTGTTTTATTTTAAACATATATATGTATTCATTTTTTTAGAAAAAAATATATATAAATTCATAATTTGTCTTAAATATAAGTTTGTTTTTTATGAGTTTTGTTTTAATTGAATTTTTGTTTGTTATGAGACCAATTCACATAACCTTGTCCCCTTGCCTTATCTCTTAGAACACATAACATGGCCTTATTCCCTTGACTCATTTCCATTAACCAATTGCACAAGAGATAAAAAAACATTCTCTTACAAGTCATTAAAACTTGTAACAAACTTGACTAAAAAACATTCTTCTTATCTCATACTTGCTTGATTTCTAAGCAAGCTTTGCCTATAAATAGAGCTTTGAAGCTCTTTGCAAATTACACCAAGCCTTGTATTGACAAGCATTCTTTCTCTATCTCTCATATTTTTTTCTCTCTTGTAAGCATAACTTAGAAAAAAAAAGGAACCGCACAAGAAGGTGGCGCCCTCCTTTTCAATCTCTGTACATATTTTTCAAAAAGGAAAAGAGAAATTCACATACACATACACCAGGTGCAGCGCACCCCACTGTTTAACACATTTCACATTTACTTTCTTTTTTCTTTCACATGTTTTACACATACTATCACATACTACACAAATTAAAAAATCTCTATCAAAGTTTTACATATTGTCTTACACAATTGTTTACACTTTATACTACACTTTTTGCAAAATTCACTACATGTACACATATTACACACTTGCTGCAATTTTCTTCACCCCTTGTCATAACAGGAACATAATCATGATGATGATGATGTGTCGCACCCTAATTTTTGACCCTAAGATCCCCGCCTTGTTCTTTGCATATTAGGTCCATTATTCGTGTATAACTAACCGCTTTATCCAGCTTTGTCTGTTTGTTTCCTTTTTTAAGGACAGGTATTGTTGCAGGAGATCCAAGGTCCTGAAGGTTGTGTTGTGTGTGTGATTGTGGAGATTCTCTGGTCTTTGCAAGATGTGCGTGGATTCCCGTGAGATTGTGCCCTTCCCCTTTCTGGTCCCTAAGCCACCACCAAGCATTTCTTCCTGCAGACTCCTCAGTTTTCCCCCAAAGATTAAGTCTTTATACCCTCTGATATAGAATTTGATCCCCTGAAGACTGGTCACTGGTTGTGTGGTAAAGTTACTGCAAGACGACATCTCCCCCCCTTTATAGGCTTCTCAAGATCTAAGAGATGTGTTTGCTCCATGATGTCATGTTCTTAAATAATGAAAGGTCAATTTTGAAGGAATTAGAAGGATGAAACCCAGAATGCAAATTCAAGTCTGTTGTTGCCACAAGTTTACAAGATCACGCCTGTAAATCCTACATCACCTCCATGTGGTTCCAGCGTGAAGTTCATGCCCTCTGTTTCAAGAAGAATATTTGTTTCTTGAAGTCGTCAAGTTTTCTTCAAGCTAGTTTGAAGATCAATGGATTTCAATTGATTAATACACCTTGACCATTGGTAGAAGCCTATCCTAAAAATGCATAAAATTTGGGTATGAAAAACTCGGATTACAAGTCCAATTTCCAACTGCAAGTTCATGTCGTACACGAGTGGCATCGTTTTGGGTTCTAAAGATTTCAAGGAACGCATATGTTCATTTTTGAACAAGCCTTTGTTTGAGTTACGATCAAGAGTTTTTTTTCAAGGCCTTCATTGGAGCTTAACACCAAAGATTTAATTCATAGAGTTAAGTCATTTTTTCAAAACGTACAAGGTTCAAACTAAGTTCAAGTATTTAGGGCATGATTCATTAATTTTTAAGCCATGTCTCAAATGGCTAGGTGGTACCATGTCATTTACAAGTTAAGTCCAAGAGTCACCTCCATTGGCTTGTTGTGGTTAACTAGTATTGAATGTGGATAAAAGCAACCTCCATGTTGGTGGATGCCCTAGGAAATTTACATGAAGAAAAGAGCATCCTGGTGAAGTATCATGAGAGTGAAACCACATGTCTGCCTGAAATCCCCTCCTTCTAAGTGCCACATGAGTATTGATGAAAGTATAGAATCGTTTTATTAAGAAAAGAGGTCTGTTACCCAACGACTGTACTCATAAAGACTTAACTGACCTAGGTACTTTCGGGCCCGCAATGAATGATTAAAGTATACACACGAAAGTGTTGTCACTCACACTTGTTTTTGAAGCTAAAGGCCTGCGATGCTTGACTATTTTAATAAAGGATAAACAGTTCTTTCAAGATAACATGAGTACTTCAATTTGCATACAGTATAGTTCCAAAAATTCAATTTAAAAGCCAGACTCAAGAATATACACCGTACGATCCAAGTCGCATTGACTTGAGGGTCAAAATATCACAAAGTTCGCTAAAAAATAGAGAAAGCTATAAGGCTAAAAGGGAGGAAAATTCGCATGTTACAAGCTCCCATTGATTGATTTCCAAAGTGACGAAATTACAACGTGGATATTAAATTTGCAATTACAAAGTCCTAAGCAGAACTCCAGCCCCTGTGTGCTTTGCTTGCACTAAAAGGTTGTAGATGACACATTTGGCCTTCTGGATAGCACTAGTACAGCTGGTATTGAGGCACGATCAAGAATACGGACACGCTCACCGTAACCGCACCATGGGGGGGTCCGTAACAACAGGGAATTATTTACCGAATATTTGTCTTCGTGCCAAGCATCACATGTCAAACCTCTTGAAAATATCTCATCCCTACAAGAAAAAGAGAGGCAATTGTACTCAAAGTTACAATATAAAGAAAGGAAAAAACAAGACGTGCAGAAATCAGCCTCAAGATTCTACAGAGTATTTGAAAATCCAATTTTGGCCCATGTTTACAGATTCTGAAAGAGTATTACATTTTGTTGCTCACGAATACGTACTAAGAGCAGTCACTGCTCATCATTACAGCATTTCCGGCGTTTTCACGAGTGAACACCTCTTCTCATTGATTGGTGACGGCAGCAGACCTGTACAACTTTGTTTGTTTCTATATAACAGTTGACAATAAGCCGATAACGGTTATGACGGCAATAGCCTAGAATGCAACGATGTGTTGGAGCAGAACTTCAAGCAGATTGCACCTACAAAACCGAAAATATTTCAACTCAGATTCTCACAATACTCCAAGCGAACGGGCCATACGCATTAATACGATGTCAGTTTTCAACATGAATAATCTTTATCTTCCAATTTACAACAAGGTAGCTAAGTTTCATCAAATCATCATAAGGCATACAAATCAATAATCAAGCTCACAGATTTTGGGTGATGTCTAAAAACATGTTGAATGCAATCCAACCAAAGAATGTTACAGATGATGGGCAAGGATTTTGTGAACTCTTTCCAAATTGAAACACAGGGGAAACGAGATAGATGTTGGCTCATGATTCAATGTGAACCACAACCAACCTGTCCAACAAGGATTTAATGTCATCAACACACGTTCAAACATGTCTGAATGGAAGTAGAATGTTTTTGAATTAAATACAAAATGTCAAGGCAAGAAGATATAAGCTCATAAATAACCGCAGAACCAAATCTTGTTTTTTTAAGACACGGTTTCTTTTCTTCTTTATCAGACACCGTCAATAACATTCCAAAATAATGCAAAGACAAATTCAGAACCATAAAACATAGTTTTATTTTTTTCTAAAAATACACCAGCCTGTTGATACGGATAAGGCAAGGGATAAAAAATAAAGACATTCATCACAATCTCCACAAAATCAAACATTCCAAGTACAGTAATTACGGTCATGTCGGAGTAAATGAAGGAAGATCAAAAACATTTCCAAAACATAATCAAGACACTCAAGCATTTCCAAAACAGGTGTGAGACACAGTTCAAAAAGTTTCCAAAGCATTTTTTAAACACAATCAAGTGAAAAGGGGAAGTGCATCAATTCGTGAAATCATCAAAGAAGGATCAGATCTTTTCCATCATTTCCAAATAAACGAAAATCAACTGCATTCAATTCTGAAATCAAGGTTGTGATTTCAAGTGAGCCTATAAAAGAGGATCAATACACGATCAAAAGGGGGACCAACACATCAATTCACCATACACCATTCTGTTAGTAGACCTCCTATTACTAATGTTTATGTTAGACGTAGGCCCAAGGCCCAGTGAATTAAGCCCAAATTAGATAGTTAAATGTAATGTATTTAAGTAGAATAAAGAATGAGAAAGTCTCATTCAGTTTGCTATTGATTGGTTTGGTATGGCAGAGACTAGGCTCTCTAATCCTAGAGGTTGTATACTGTTAATTATATATTTATAACCGCTGTTGCAGTTGTAACTGCTGCACAACTGTTGCATAACTGCATAACTGTTTGTGTGTTATCTTCCCTTTCTATATCAATACTATTCAGAATCTATCATTGGTATACAGAGACAACGATCCTTGGCACTAATTCATGGTCCACACGCGCCGCAACATGGAAGCAAGATTGGAATTTTTAGAAAGGGCATATGAAGGTTTTGTCGCAACCAGAGAAGAAATTAAGGAAATGCGCAATCTGATGGAAACTGAGAAATATGAGTCGCAGCGCCGAATTGACCAACTGCTCGAAACTGTCCGCGGTCTAACCGTTCGAAGTGACAACCTAGGTTATGGTGGCCCTGTGATGGGACAGAATCTCCGCAATTCTGACGAAAAATGGAGGAAACTTACGATTCCCATATTCGAGGGTGAAGATGCTTTTGGGTGGATTAATCGTGTAGAACGCTATTTTGATTTAAGGGGTGTCACTGATGAGGAAAAGGTACAGGCTGCAATGATAGCCATGGAAGGAAAAGCACTCACTTGGTATCAATGGTGGGAATTTTGTTCTCCCTCACCATCGTGGGCAGATTTTAAGGCTGGTTTGATTAAACGTTTTCAACCATCAATGCTTCAAAGTCCCTATGAATTGCTTCTTAGCCTTAAACAAACGGGCTCGGTGGAAGAATATCGTGATCGGTTTGAGTTATATGCTGGCCCACTTCGAAGTGCAGAACCAGATTATCTTAAGGGAATTTTTCTCAATGGGTTAAAAGATGGTGTGAAAGCAGAATTAAAATTACACCCGGTTACAAACTTGGCCGAAATGATGGATTTCGCACAGAAAATTGATGAAAAAAATCTCATTCTTGACAAAGGCACTTCCTCCAACACCCATTCTAAGCCTTTCATTAAAGGTTACCCTTCTAACCGCACTGTTACTTGGGACTCTAACAATAAGGTCTCCAATACCAAAACAACGACTACTCCTACTACATCCGAGACATCCAACCCAAGACCAGCGACTACGTCGCGTGGGCGAGCCTTTCGCCGCCTTACAGACACAGAAATGCAGGACAAAATGGCCAAAAATTTATGTTTTCGTTGTGATGAAAAATTTGCTCCGGGCCATGTATGTGCAAATAAACAATTTCATGTCATGCTGTTGGAAGAAGAGGACGACGAGGAATCAGCCCAAACTATTGAAACGGCAGCGGAACCAACACTCCATAGCCTCCACTTATCCATGTATAGTATATCTGGATTCACATCCAAGAAAACTATCAAGTTGTGGGGATATTTGGATGAACAACGTGTTTTGGTTTTGATAGATTGTGGAGCCTCTCACAATTTCATTTCCTATCCTTTAGCACACCAACAAGGCTTATCCATTGCTGCAACACCTTCTTTCAGTGTCGAGGTGGGAGATGGACGCAAAATTCAATGTGGAGGGGTGTGTCAACAATTAACCTTGGACATTCAAGGCCTTATAATTCAACAGGATTTTTATGTTTTTGAACTTGGTGGAGTTGATATTGTGTTGGGGATGGAATGGCTAGCACAACTTGGAGAAATCCGGGCTAACTTTGGAGACTTACTTCTCAAAGTTCCTACACCACAGGGTACGCACATCATCCAAGGGGATCCCACACTCTCCAGGGCACCGGCATCTATCAAGTCTATGTGTAAAGCACTCTCCCAGCAAGGGGAGGGTTTTATAATCACATTCCACATGATTTCAGAAGCAGAAGACCCACATGCTGCCACACCGTTATGGATTCGACCCGTTTTGGAGGACTACCCAGAAGTTTTTACCGAATTACAAGGTTTGCCACCCCAACGGATTCATGACCATGCAATCATCTTGCAGGAAGGCGCTGCTATACCCAATCTATGGCCTTACAGGTATCCCCATTATCAAAAAAATGAAATTGAGAAATTAGTGGATGACATGTTGCAATCGGGAGTCATTCGCCCGAGTGTTAGCCCTTACTCTAGCCCTATCATCCTTGTCAAGAAAAAAGATGGTGGCTGGCGGTTTTGTGTGGATTATCGTGCCTTAAATAAAATCACGCTGCCAAATAAATTCCCTATCCCCATTATTGATGAACTGTTGGATGAACTCGGAGGTGCAACAATATTTTCTAAACTGGACTTGAAGGCTGGTTATCACCAAATCCGAATGAAAATAGAGGACATTTCCAAAACAGCTTTCAGAACTCATGAAGGCCACTATGAATTTGTTGTTATGCCTTTTAGTCTTACTAATGCCCCTTCTACATTTCAGGCTTTAATGAATGACGTTTTACGCCCATATTTACGTAAATTCACCTTGGTCTTTTTTGATGATATTTTGGTGTATAGTAAAACTGAGGAGGAGCACAAGAGACATTTAGGGGCTGTTTTGACTTTGCTCAAAGAGAATCAATTAGTTGCCAACTTAAAAAAGTGTACATTCGGACAAAGCCAATTGGAATATCTCAGACACATCATTTCGGGGCAAGGTGTAGCAGCTGATCCGAAAAAAATTGAAGCAATGCTCAATTGGCCTATACCAAGGGATCTCAAAGCCTTAAGGGGATTCTTAGGTCTCACGGGTTACTATCGACGGTTTGTTCGAAATTATGGGAAAATTGCAAGACCTCTCACTCAACTTCTTAAAAAAGACAATTTCGGTTGGACTGAGGAAGCACATGCTGCCTATGTGATTTTGAAGAAAGCCATGGCTGAATTACCCATCCTTACTGTACCAGATTTTTCTCTTCCTTTTGTTATTGAAACAGATGCTTCTAATAAAGGTTTAGGCGCCGTCTTAATGCAGCAGGGCCGACCGGTAGCATTTCTGAGCCAAACCTTGTCTGACCGGGCACAGCGAAAATCTGTCTACGAACGCGAACTTATGGCTATTGTCATGGCAGTGCAGAAATGGAGGCACTACTTGATGGGCTGTCATTTTATTATTCACACTGACCAGAAAAGTTTGAAGTTCCTCACTGACCAACGCATATTGGGTGAAGACCAATTCAAATGGAATTCTAAATTAATGGGTTTTGATTTTGATATTGTTTACAAACCCGGGAGTGATAACAGAGTAGCGGATGCCTTATCCCGTTGCATGACTTATGCTGCAGTCTCTGTGATACACTTTGCTGATTTGGAAGAATGGGAAGCAGAAGTGTTGGCTGATTCAAAACTCCAAAGCATTATTCACGACTTGCTGCGAAATTCAAATACTCACCCGAATTATACTTTCCAAAACCGGAAGTTGTTCTACAAAGGCAAGTTAGTCTTACCCCGGAGTTCTTCTAAAATTCCCCAACTACTTCAGGAATACCACTCTTCCGCAGTAGGTGGTCATTCCGGATTTTTTCGCACTTATAAACGGTTAGGTGCCTTGGTTTATTGGGAAGGGATGAAGAAAGATATTCAGAATTTTGTGGCTTCTTGTGCCATTTGCCAACAAAATAAATACGAAACCTTATCCCCTGCTGGTCTTCTCCAACCACTTCCAATTCCCTCTCAAGTTTGGGCCGATATCTCAATGGATTTCATTGAAGGGCTTCCCAAAAGTCAAGGTAAAGATGCTATTTTAGTGGTGATTGACAGACTCACTAAATACGCTCATTTCTTGCCTCTTAGCCATCCTTTTACTGCTAAATCAGTAGCAGGAATCTTCCTGCAGAAAATTGTTAGACTACATGGGTTCCCTTCCACCATAGTCTCTGATAGGGACAAGATTTTCTTGAGTCATTTCTGGACAGAATTATTCAAGATGGCTGGCACTAAACTGAAGTTCAGTACAACTTATCACCCTCAAACAGATGGCCAAACTGAGGTCACAAATAGGTGCTTGGAGACCTATTTGAGATGTTTAACCGGGCATAAACCACGACAATGGGTCAAGTGGCTGGGTTGGGCAGAATTCTGGTTCAATTCCAATTACAACACCTCAACCAAAACCACTCCGTTCAGAGCTTTATATGGCCGTGATCCACGACATTTGGTTAAAGGAACCACTACGCCCTCAGCGGTGGAGGAAGTTAACAGGTTGACTCAAGAACGAGACATCATTCTGCATGACCTTCGTTCCAATTTAGAGAGGGCCCAGAACCGGATGAAAACTCAAGCCAATAAACATCGGCGAGATGTCTCCTTTGCTGTTGGGGACTGGGTTTATCTCAAGTTGCAGCCCTATAGACTCAAGTCTTTGGCAAAGAAGATAAATGAAAAACTTAGTCCTCGTTTTTATGGCCCTTATCAAATTACTAAACTCATCGGTTCAGTTGCTTATCAATTAGACCTTCCTGCTGAAAGTAAGATTCATCCCGTCTTTCATGTCTCTCTGCTGAAGAAAGCTATCACACCAGTCCTAAATCCTCAACCATTACCTCTTATGCTGTCAGAAGATTTAGAACTTCAAGTAGAACCCCAAGTTCTCATGGATGTCCGTACTAATGCTGCCAATGTCGTGGAGGTGCTCATTCAATGGAAAGACTTACCAGACTTTGAAGCAACTTGGGAAACATTTGAGGTTATCAATCGCCAATTTCCTGAATTTCACCTTGAGGACAAGGTGAAACTTTTGGGGGGGAGTATTGTTAGTAGACCTCCTATTACTAATGTTTATGTTAGACGTAGGCCCAAGGCCCAGTGAATTAAGCCCAAATTAGATAGTTAAATGTAATGTATTTAAGTAGAATAAAGAATGAGAAAGTCTCATTCAGTTTGCTATTGATTGGTTTGGTATGGCAGAGACTAGGCTCTCTAATCCTAGAGGTTGTATACTGTTAATTATATATTTATAACCGCTGTTGCAGTTGTAACTGCTGCACAACTGTTGCATAACTGCATAACTGTTTGTGTGTTATCTTCCCTTTCTATATCAATACTATTCAGAATCTATCACATTCAACCCGTGAACATACATTAAACCAGTCTTTTCCTCAAAACCAAACATCAGTACATTACATAACACATCAGAAAACACGTTTGCAAAAAATCTGCTCACAACCATTCATCAAATCACATCACACATTTCAAAACCAATATAAACAACCAGATTTCAATCAAACACCAGAATTCAAACATTCAACCTATACAACATACCGAAAGGATCCACATACACAATTTCAAATCACATACACCATACCTAATTCATAAACAACCACAGGAATCCACATGATTTCTAGGAACAATCATACATAACGTACAGTCCGTAGACGATTCACAGAGACATCAGTGCATACATACAACACACCCATCAGATCAAGAAAAAATTCAAGGAATTGGAAGGAAGGATAAACTTATCTTCAAGAAAGATCGAGATCGCGGTTGCTTTCCTCTTCCTCGCCCATTTATCACTTTTTCTTTATCTCCGCAAATCAAATGTACTTGTAATCATCAAACAATAGTGGATTGGGGTATGGGTCTGTTGGGGTTAGGGTTTGTTTTTGTGCATGTTTGAATCGAGAGAGAATGAGAGGAATCGCGAGAAGGTGACGGCGGCGAGCTCGATTTAGGTTTTCACCCTTGACGAGAGAGAGACGTTTGAGAGAACGAGAGGGGGCTCCCTCGCTGCTTTTTTTCTCTTTTCGTTTGTTTCTTTTTATTTTATTTTATTTTATTTTACAAAAAAAAAACTTTTTTTTATAATTAAAATCAAAATCTTTCATAATAATAATTAACTTAAACCTTTTTTTATAATAATAATTAAATTAAAATTTTTTAATAACTAAAATTAAACCTTTTTTTTTATAATTTTAAACGAAACCTTTTTATTTAAAATCAAACCTTTTTTTCATATCTAAAATAATTTTTTATATATTAATAGCTAATTCCATTTTTTTACTTACAATAATTAAATTTAACCTTTTTTTAATAATTAAGATTTAACCTCCTTTTTATAATTATTAGTCTAAACCTTTTTTTACCAATTAAAATTTAAACCCTCCTTTTTTATAATAATTGATTCAAAACTTTTTATAATAATGAAAGTTTAAACCATTTTATATAATTAATTCCAAACCCTCTTATAATAATCAAATTTAACTTTTAATCTAAAACTCTGTTTTTTTATATATTAATTAAAACTTAAACCCTTTTTATATCAATTAACCCATAACTCTTTTATATTAATGATCAAAGTCTAAACTTTTCTAATTAATTCAAACTTTTTTAAATAAAATAAAACATTCACTAAATTCTTTCTCTCTAATCTAAACCCTACTAACTTTTTTTTTTTTAAATCTAAAATTATAATGATAAAGAGAAAACTTTTTATAAAATTTCTCTAACCTTTTTCTCAAGTTAAATAATAATAATAACCTCTAAATATTTTCTAAATAAAATAAATCTAAGATCAAACTTTCTTCAAACCTTTAGATCGCCCTCGTTTAGAAACCTCTCGCTTAGTCATAAGTTCGTGAGCGTCCGATTGTTTTGCCTTATTTGTTTGTTTATGTCTTTACTTGGTTTATGTTTCTGCCTCAAACCTTTTCAAAAATTGAAAAACTCTCGATCCAACGTCGAGCCAATTTTCCACCCATATAAGTCGATCGCCTTCGAGCATCGCATTCGACCTTTTGATCACAAGACACAAGTCTAGCATCACTTTGCTAGCACCCTCGCCTAAATAACAATAATTTAATCGCATAAATATCCAAGGGAAAATCCCATGCATGATAACCATGCTATTGTGCATGGTGCACATCATTTGCATCATAATCGATACCCTTAAGTTAGGACTATTAGATAACTTAGGATAGATTTCTTAGGCTAGTCCCCCCTTAATTTTGATTTTTAAATCAAACTTTAGCCCACCTAATTCTCCACACAAGAGAATTAGATGTTAATCATCTCAAAGAAAGGGACATACAATCCTATACCCCACAAAAATTCAAACATTTCCAAAAGTGTGGTGGTCTTTCTTAAGATGATGACTCATCTTCTTTTCCTAAACCCTTAGCAAAACAGATAACAAATAACATAAAATGAATCAAGAGGTTCCTGTAGAGTACTACAGATATCTAGGATGCTAACACCTTCCCTAGGTATAACCAACCCCCGAACTTAGAATCTTAAGTGCATTTGCATTGCATTGTGGGAATTCGGTTTTTCTCCCTTCCCTTGGATAAAATCAAAGACCGGTGGTGACATTAAAAATGCGATCCTAG
This sequence comes from Lathyrus tuberosus, assembly GCA_022829125.1. Lineage (NCBI taxonomy): Eukaryota > Viridiplantae > Streptophyta > Magnoliopsida > Fabales > Fabaceae > Lathyrus > Lathyrus tuberosus. The sequence continues at coordinate 15,816,245 of JALAZF010000083.1, forward strand.
TTAACAAATAACTATGGTATCCAATTTTCACCGCGACATGATGCTGCTGCGACAACTTTTAAATCCACCTGCAAAAGTTCAGAAACAGAATTTCACAACATCAGTTTTTGCAACTACAATACTAATCATCTGCAGAAACATAACAGCAATAAACTTATCACAAATTCTATTCAAATTTTATCAATTCAAAATTTCAAAGTTTCTAATCCAATTCAGTTTTGTAAAACCTGCAATTTCAATTTTACATTTTTTAACGAATCATCAAGTTTAATTGCAGAAATTGTATCATAACATGTTTCAATTTTTTTCTACAGGTTCAAAGATCAACAGAACAAATCGATTAATCAGTTGAAATCCAAAACATGTTACTATAGCAGCAGCTTCTCTAAATTTCACCGCGAAAAACCGACGATGTCGACACGCATTCAACCTGCAAATTCATAAATTCACAACAATATTACTACAACAGTTTTTTGCAACAATTTCAAAACAAAGATTATCAGAAATCCGCAGAAATTCCAACATAAACATTCATCAATTCAATCATAATTTCTGAAACATAATCTCTCAATTTTCATCAAAATTAGTTTCAATTTCGAAACCCTAACAAATTTATTTCTTTTTCTAACAGAACGTTGCAGAAATCAAAAGGGAAAGGAGAAGAACTCACCTTCATCAAACCCTTTGCCGCAAACCATCGCCGGAGGGACCGCGCCGGGAACAACCAGCCGCGAAGCAAGGCGGAAACCACCACCGGAAATCACAGCGAAATCGCGGACGAAGGGAGTATCGCCGGATTTTGCACAGTGACGGACGGAGGGAGATCGACCAAAAAATCATTGACAGGGGCAAGCTGAGAGGATTTTGCACGATTGGGAGGAAGAATACGTCAAAATACCAGGTTCCCCTCTTCTTTCCCTAATTTATCTCTTTCTAATTTATTTACATTTTGTTTTTTCTTTTAATTATATTTTTAGGATAAAAATGAATTGGGTTTGTGTTGAAGCCCATTTAGATTTTGTCTATCCACACCCTTAAATTTACTCACTCCTGGCCCATTTAATTATACATTCATTTTTTGTTCAATTTTAATGATTTGTTTGATTAGTTAAATTTAATTACTAATATGTTAAGATAATCAATTTTCTTTCAACTTGTTAATTTCTTTACCTTAAACATTTCTTTGATTTCAACTAGGCATGATCATTTCACTAATCACACATATCACTAATTCAATACATTTTATTTTTTATGAATAATTGTTAATTGTCTTATTTAATAACTAATGTTGTTTAGTAAATTTTACTAAATATATTTTAGTTAATTTAACTACTTTGTGTGATTTAATATTTTTTTTATTTGATTATTATTTGATTATTTGATTTCGTGGTTTTATTTTCAATAATTTGTTTGTAATAAAATATTTGTTTTTTCGATTTACTTTGTAATTTGGATTCAATTCTAACCACTTGATGAGATCAAGGGCATTTTTATGTGATCTTTGGTTTTCTCTGCTTGTTTGGCTTTTCCATCTGATGCAGAAATTCTTAATTGACGCCTTGGAGCTCATCAGACGCCCCTCTGCTTGCGTGGAAAAGTTCACCGGTGTACAGTAAACTCGAATTTAAATGCTTTGCTTGTATGCCATGCATGATTTATTCACATCTGTTAAAAACAATTAAACTTGCAAACAAGTATTTCCTGTAAATACACAATGCACCAATCATTTTCAAAATTACTTTTGGGCCTCTTGAGAGAGTGTAAGACCCATCCCTTTGTACAGAAAACCTTTTGGGCCTCAGTCACTTGTATAAGTCCATGTATAAACTCAAAACCACAATGCAATCAGTGATAAAAACTTGGGCCTCTCCTTGAGCTGTAAGCCCCAACCTCTTTTCAAAATACTTTCTTCTTTGATTTTGAAATATACTATTGTTTTCAATCTTTCTTTGTTGAACAAACTAACACAACAGCATGGAAGCTCTACAACCGAGTAAGTGTTTATACGCTTTCATATGTATATAACTGTATTGTGGGGCTGCTCACTGTAAGTCTCTTTTCATAAACTCATATCAACTGTGTAATAATAGTATAGATATTTAGAGTTTCCCCGGCAACTACGTCTGGAACTAAGTAAAGTCGTATTAATTACTCTTAGAAATAGACAAGCTAGATCCCCAATAGGAGCACCAGATACAGTCTTCTCTACGGCTGTCCTCCTTAGGAATTGTGAAGAGACTTTACCTCCCCAGAGATAAATGTATTCTCCGTGAATAGCATCTCTTGAGTTTCTTCCAAATTCTTGAACTTTCCTGGCTTGATCTATTCCTTGTGAATAGCCTGTCTTGAATTTCTTGGGGTTTGGGGACCCACAGGCTTCTTAAAAGCATCAGCCTCCTCTTGGGCATTGTACAAGGACCCACAGGCTTCCTAAAAGCATCCTCGCCTCCTCTTGGGCTTAGTACAAGGACCCGTCGGCTTCTTAGAAGTATTCACAGCCTCCTCTTAGGCTTCGTATAAATGATTTCTTCCTCCGGGAATGATAGACTCCTCTTGGGCTTCGTACAAATTGTCCCTCGGCTTCTTAAAACTTATTCTCGCCTTCTCTTGGGCTTTGTACAAATTGTCCCGACGACCTCCTAGAGGTATAGGAACAAAAATTAGTCATCTTACTAGAGCAGTCTTTCAATTGAGTCTAGATCTTGATCTCGGAAGCGTATTTTATCTTACACATAGTACGAAAGACACACCCAGTAGACTTGGACAACCTATATCCCCTCTTGAGTCTCAAAGACATTCTCAAGTTCCTTCTAAACACAGGAAAAACCCTTTCCTCTTTTTTAACATCCGATGCTTTTCCGGATATTCCTTTTGTTTTCATCCGATGCTTTTCCGGATATTCCTTTTCTTTCCATCTGACGCTTTCCCGGATATTCCTTCTATTTTCATCCGATGTTTTTCCCGGATATTCATATCTCAATATTTAATCTCTTCACTCTTTTCAATCAATTCCCACAAACACCCTTTTAGCTTCATATCTTGGGCTTTGAACAAGATACAAATCACTTTTAGCTTCAATATTGGGCTTTGAACAAGATACAAATCCCCTTTAGCTTCATATCTTGGGCTTTGAACAAGATACCCAAATATCTCTTTTCCTCCCATAGAATAGGAGGAACTACGATTGCTCTGATTTCCCAGTTTTCTTCAACGGGAATACGTAGGCATAAGATTGTGAAATCTTAGCGAGCACACTAAACAAAAAAACCTTAGGTCCAGTACCTTACCAAAAACATCAAAAAACCCGAAAACAACAAAAATATCTTTTCAACGTCTCTCAACCTTCCCAAAGGAGAAACTTTCCCACTTTACAGATAATCACCAGTAAGTAGAAAGTAGTAAGGAAAATTGCTAACAACCCATGGATAACCATGTATAGGATGGGTAATTGACAACTCCCCATTGTATAACCTGACCCCGAACTCCCCAATCTCTTAGCATTTGTTAAAGAAAACATTTGCGTGCAAGGTTAGTTTGAGATAACTTCCCTTTCCTTTCCAGCTTCACAGGATAAATAAGAAATCAGAAAGTAGCACCCAATCCCATCCGCAGGCGGATGCGGGTGGTCACGAAAACCACGCTACAAAAAAATGGCGACTCTGCTGGGGACATTTAGGATTAGAATTCCTAAGAGATCTAGGATGTTAGCAATCATACTATATACTATATACTATATATATATATATATATATATATATATATATATATATATATATATATATATATATCGCTTTTCCTACTTGATATCCGTGTTTATTTTCCTGCTAATGGGAATGTGTGTGATGCCGCATGTGGAAAGATTGAGTATACACATAGGAAAATCACCTTTTTTTGTAGTGCGGAAGCTATCGGGAATAGCTGTTACGCGATAAACTACCCTCTTCTGAGATTTCTTTGATGGACATCACCTAGCACGGTTCCCGGCCCGCTGGTGTTCTCAGGAATCAATGATTTTGAGTGACAGGTACAAAAAATCACTAGTATAAAACCTTTGGGGATGGGTAGAGCCTTGACTTCATGACACCGACCCTTTGACCCCATGTATTTTCTATGTTTTTGTGTGTTGCATTCATGCATTGCATTTGCATCCCTTGGATATTTCATACATACGTCCTGGTCATCGTCAATTCATTCCAACCTTCTTTCTTTCAGTCATCTGTAAGTCGTCAAACTGATTGCCCATCACCGATACGAGACTAGAGCTAACGTCAGGCGCAAAATGTTAGAACAAGAAGTGCACAATGCAGAGATTAGGATGGAAATAGATGATCTGAAGTCAAGCATGACTAATTTAACAGAAATGCTTCAAGTCCTAATTGCCAGAGGAGATCCACCTCAGAGGACTGTCATCCAAGAAATCACGAGTGTTGTTATTAGGCCTCCACCTGTTCAGATGCCACCATCTACATGGCCGGAATTTGGATTGCCTCACGACTTCATTCCACAACAGGTCACTACCACTTTGGTCAGTCAAGCTCCAAGACCAGAGTTTCAAATCCCTATTGTCTCAGAACCCAGACCTCTGGTACGGACTGCCAGAATTCCCTTCGAGAACCCTAACTTTGATTACAATGCTAGTGCTTAAAGTGAGGACAATGTGGACATTGAGCCTGAAGATGCCAATGAACAATATCAAACTTTGAAGAAAAGGCTCAGAGCTGTAGAAGGAAGTGACTTCTTCAACGTTGATGCAGACAACATGTGTCTTGTGTCTAACCTCGTCATGCCAGCCAAATTTAAGATCCCTGAGTTTATAAAGTACAAAGGCGACTCCTGCCCAAAGGCTCATTTGGTTATGTACTTTCATAAGATGGCTGCCTACATCAAAAACCAGAAGTTGCTCATCCACTACTTTCAGGATAGCTTAAGTGGAGCTTCACTCAAGTGGTACATGAGCCTTAAACGAAGCAACATTCATTGCTTGCAGGATCTTATCAATGCTTTCATGAATCAGTACAAGTACAACCTGGACATGACTCCAGACCGTCGTCAACTCCAGAACACGACTCAGAACGAGAAGGAATCTTTCAAAGAGTATGCTCAATGCTGGAGAGAGTTGGCTTCTCAGGTCGAACCCCCTTTGGCTGAGAAGGAGCTTACTGGAATATTCTTAGACACTTTATCTCCCATCTTTTGGGAAAAGATGATTGGCAGTGTTTCATCAAACTTTACAGACTTGGTCATCATTGGCCAAAGACTTGAAGAAGGTATCAAGAATGGAAAGGTCTCTAAAACCACTGAATCTTCTAATGCTGTAAAGAAATCCTATGGAAACTTCCAAAAGAAGAGGGAAGATCAGACTAATTATGTCTTGGTTGAGGATAGAAAACCTCATTACAGACCTCAGCATCCTAATCAAGCTCATATTGCTGCTATCACTCCTCTGTTGGCTGCTCGACCAGCTCCAGTTCCTCAACGTCCGGCTGTTGAACAAAACCAGAACTATAATAGGACTCACTTTGATCCTATGACGTACACTAAACTGTACCCTATTTTGGTTCAGAAATGAGCAGTTACTACTAAGGCAACACCTCTTCCTCCAAATCCACTTCTACCTGGATTCAGATCTGACCTTTATTGCGCATTCCATGAGGGGGTTGCGGGCCACGATTTAGAAAGATGCTATGCACTAAAGGCTAGAGTGCGGGATCTGATCAAAGACAACCTCCTCAGCTTTCGTGACACTAGTCCTAATGTCTAGCGCTATCCTCTGCCTGAACACAAGAACTGAAACTTCAATCAACTTCAGCTCAGTTACTTCCCAAAGACAGGACAACTCATCCTTGTGTTTGATTAGTCACTGACCTTGTTTCTGTCTATTTTGCATTTTCCTTGTTTGTATCATAGTTGCTTTTAGCTTGTTTATCTTTAAATGTCAGTTTTAATGAAATGAGCATGTACAGTATTTTGATTCAAATCATCTGTTTATTCGCATCTTTATACTTTCTTTTTCAAAAAAAAAAACAAAACAAAACAAAAAACTTTCAAAAAAAATGCACCTCTTTTTCAAATTTTTGACTATGCAAATATTTGTGGGAGGATGATAAAAACATAATACCCATAATTGATGTCGGTATGCTTTCGAATAAAAAACTTTGCTGAGGATGTAAGGCATTTTTTCAATTCCCAAACACTGGAGATATAAGGAAGATAATCCCTCGTTAACCCCTTTGAGCCTTGAAGTATGAGTTTCTTTCTTTATAAAAAACCCGCAATTTTAACCCGGGGCAGGGTAGTTCTCAGTTTAATTTGGGTTGTGTATTCAAGTTCAAAAGTTTACATACAACCAGCAGATGTTGAAAAACGCTTTCAAATCAAAAGCCAGTGATGGTCCGTCGTAATCATCAAATATAGCAGTCACTTTCTTTCTAAGAAGAAATCAAAAAGAAAAAAGCCCGCTAAGTCAAAAAGCTTAGGCAAAAACTAGGGCATCCCGCTGACTATAAATTTCAAAAAAATAATAGGTCAGACAAAAGTTAGGGATAATACAGAAAAGAGGTCCTTAAATCCTCGATCTTCAAAAATCCACAAAGATGAAAAACAACTAAATGTTGTAAAGAAGCAGTAGCTGCTGTCTCAAGACTTCTGGACCATCGTCATCACTATCATCAATACAATTCCGAAACATTTTAGAACCTGAATGCACAATTTAAGTTTAACTGAGCATAGGACTAGAGAACATCACGAAGGGGGTGGGCACCAAATAAACTTTGAGCCTTTATCTTTTTTTTTCATAAACCGTGAACCAGGCCACGTTATAACCCTCAAAAGACCTAATTGAAGCAAGGTTATTTTGAAAGTATACTACAACAAGGTGGTGTAAATTGACTCCAAAATCATTTTTGCAAATCATTTGTTTTAGTATCATACCTCTATTTTACTTTTCATTCAAAATATTTTAAACCACCGTGTTTTTAACCAGTAATTCATATTACTGTGTTTTTTCTAAAACAATGATTCTATTTTCAAAATTTTTACATGAGCTTTGCATTAAATTTACCATGTTTAAATAAACATTTTTTATTGCAAACTAGCTTTCCTTTCAAGGAATTTTCAAAATAGTTTAGAAACTTGGTCAGTGATCCTATCAGGGGCAAGTTCTTTCCAGAGCCTGTTAAGAATCAGTTCGAGATTTGTTAAGTGCAAGTCCTTCTTGGAATTGGTTTATTCAAAAAAACTTTCAAGACTCATTACTGGGGCAAACCTTCCTAGTATACAGCATACAGTCATTATCATTCAAGCTGAGGCAATAATCAGTTCATCTACAACAGTCTGTAAGTCTGGGGCAATTTATTTGGAAAAATTCCCAAGCAAGCTATCCAGCCTTCCTCCGAGGATTATAAACTTGATACCGTTTATCAGTATGACAAAGAGGTGTTTAACAAACCACATTTTAAGTCCCTAAGCAATGGCAGTGATCTCCGTGTTGAGGAATCAGTCTTGTCTGTCACTCCCCAAAAGAGTATAAACTTGTTGATTTCCACTCCTCAAAGAGTCTAAACTTGTTGACAGCATTTTCATTTTCATTTACATTACATACATTTAATCATACATCATAACATTTTCATATACTATGCATCCAAGAGTGTTTTAATCCTCAGTTGCATTCATCAGTGGTCGTGCTATTATCAACATCTTACTTTTCTACAAAGTCCAACTTATCTGGCACCAATACTTTTATGTCTTATCTGATGTTCTTCCAGATATAAATTTCTTCATCCGATGTTCTTCCGGATATGTCTATCTATTCTGATGCTTTTCCAGAACGCTTCTCTGTGTCTACCCGATGTTCTTCCGGATGTATCTTTTGGTTTTGAAGTTTTTCCAAAACCCGTTCTGATGTTTTTCCAGAACTTTCTTTGTTTCTATCCGATGCTCTTCCGGATATGTCTGTCTGTTCTGATGCTTTTCCAGAACTTTCTTTGCGTTCATCCGAAGTTCTTTCGGATATGTCTCTTTTATTCTGATGTTTTTCCAGAAACACCTTACATGTCTATCTGATGCTCTCCCAAATATGACTTTTTCTCATCTGATGTTTTTCCAGATGTAACTTTTGTTCTGATGTGCTTATCTGATGTTTTTCCAGATATGTTCATCGTTCATCCAGTCTTCTAAAAAAATTCTGTACATTTAACACTTTTCTAAATGTTTCGAAATTACACTCAAAGTTATTTTAATACATTCAACACTTTTCTGAATGTCATTAATATATCTTCAAGTTTGGTCGACAACTCGGTCCAATGCTTTTCTGGATGCCTTCGAGTTTGTTTCTCATTCATCCAATGTTTTTCTGGATGTGCCTGATTTATTTTTCAGACTCCAATCAATGCTCTTCGGAATGTCTCTGATAATCATGTCTGCTTATGTTCGAGATTTCATTCAATGCTCTTCTGAATGTCTCTTACGGTTATTAATGTTCTTTTACAGGGTTTTTCAATACATGTATGAAAATCTCTGATGACTGTAACCTTTCTCCCAGTAAAGTTTCTTTCGCTTTCTGGATGTTCCCGTATATTCCACAATAAAATTAAATCGCTTTCTCAAAAGTCTCTGACATATCCTCAGATCTGGTCTCATTCCACATCTAATGTTTTTCTAGATGCTTCTGATATATTTTCCAGAGTATGACATTGCTTTCGCATCTGATGCTTTTCCAGATGTCTGAATCTCTGTTCCAGGGTTTATCCCTCTCTTTCCAAATACTAATGAATACCCTTTGTCGCATCGGCAAATTTCCACAACATCTTATATCCCAAGAAAATTCTGTTGGTCTGTCTCCTGTGACATCATTCCCCACAGTGTTCAAAAGTCTTCCATTCATCACATATCATTTCATTTGCATTCACGGTCAAAATTCTTGGTACTCTGATATTTAATCCTCTTATACCTCGAATGTCTACAACTTTTTGCTATTTATACCTTCAGGTCTAAGAAGATTAAATAGGGGCATCTGTCATACCCCAAATTTTGACCACCCGATTGTCAAAACCCGATTGTGTTTTCACTTCGTGTCATCTGCCTATCATATCATTTGTTTTTGTCATGCATATCGTTTGAATTTTCAGTCAGAACATATGCGTTGAAATCTCCGTCTTTTCTGGTTAATTGTGTGAAAAATCGATGAACAGACGTATTTTTCAATTAAACTCGCAAATGTCCATTATTCATCTATCTTTCACACGATTCAATTGATACCCCATTTTTTGTTTTATTTTCACATATTAAGATAAAAATGAATTAAAAAATATTTAAAAAAATATATATATATGTATATATGTATTTCATTTTCTTTTTTAAATAAATATATTGTTTTATCCATGAAAGAAAAAAAATAAAAAAAAAATGTATATATATGTTTGTTTTTCTCACGCCACTTTATATGTATGCATATATATATATATAAACTTTGTTTTATTTTAAACATATATATGTATTCATTTTTTTAGAAAAAAATATATATAAATTCATAATTTGTCTTAAATATAAGTTTGTTTTTTATGAGTTTTGTTTTAATTGAATTTTTGTTTGTTATGAGACCAATTCACATAACCTTGCCCCTTGCCTTATCTCTTAGAACACATAACATGACCTTGTTCCCTTGACTCATTTCCATTAACCAATTGCACAAGAGATAAAAAAACATTCTCTTACAAGTCATTAAAACTTGTAACAAACTTGACTAAAAAACATTCTTCTTATCTCATACTTGCTTGATTTCTAAGCAAGCTTTGCCTATAAATAGAGCTTTGAAGCTCTTTGCAAATTACACCAAGCCTTGTATTGACAAGCATTCTTTCTCTACCTCTCATATTTTTTTCTATCTTGTAAGCATAACTTAGAAAAAAAAGAGGAACCACACAAGAGGGTGGCGCCCTCCTTTTCAATCTCTGTACATATTTTTCAAAAAGGAAAAGAGAAATTCACATACACATACACCAGGTGCAACACACCCCACTGTTTAACACATTTCACATTTACTTTCTTTTTTCTTTCACATGTTTTACACATACTATCATATAATACACAAATTAAAAAATCTCTATCAAAGTTTTACATATTGTCTTACACAATTGTTTACACTTTATACTACACTCTTTGCAAAATTCAACTACATGTACACATATTACACACTTGCTGCAATTTTCTTCACCCCTTGTCATAACAGAAACATAATCATGGTGATGATGATGCTGCTGCGACAACTTTTAAATCCACCTGCAAAAGTTCATAAACATAATTTCACAACATCAGTTTTTGCAGCTACAATACTAATCATCTGCAGAAACATAACAGCAATAAACTTATCACAAATTCTATTCACATTTTATCAATTCAAAATTTCAAAGTTTCTAATCCAATTCAGTTTTGTAAAACCTGCAATTTCAATTTTACATTTTTTAACGAATCATCAAGTTTAATTGCAGAAATTGTATCATAACATGTTTCAATTTTTTTCTACAGGTTCAAAGATCAACAGAACAAATCGATGATTAATCAATTGAAATCCAAAACCTGTTACTATAGCAGCAGCTTCTCTAAATTTCACCGCGAAAAACCGACAATGTCGACACTCATTCAACCTGCAAATTCAGAAATTCACAGCAATATTACTACAACAGTTTTTTGCAACAATTTCAAAACAAAGATTATCAGAAATCCGCAGAAATTCCAACATAAACATTCATCAATTCTCAATCATACTTTCTGAAACATAATCTCTCAATTTTCATCAAAATTAGTTTCAATTTCGAAACCCTAACAAATTTATTTCTTTTTCTAACAAAACGTTGCAGAAATCAAAAGGGAAAGGAGAAGAACTCACCTTCATCAAACCCTTTGCCGCAAACCATCGCCGGAGGGACCGCGCTGGGAACAACCAACTGCGAAGCAAGGCGGAAACCACCACCGGAAATCACAGCTTAATCGCGGACGAAGGGAGTATCTCCGGATTTTGCACGGTGACGGACGAAGGGAAATCGACTAAAAAATCGTTGACAGTGGCAAGCTGAGAGGATTTTGCACGATTGGGAGGAAGAATACATCAAAATACCAGGTTCCCCTCTTCTTTCCCTAATTTATCTCTTTCTAATTTATTTACATTTTGATTTTTCTTTTAATTATATTTTTAGGATAAAAATGAATTGGGTTTGTGTTGAAGCCCATTTAGATTTTGTCTATCCACACCCTTAAATTTACTCACTCCTGGCCCATTTAATTATACATTCATTTTTTGTTCAATTTTAATGATTTGTTTGATTAGTTAAATTTAATTACTAATATGTTAAGATAATCAATTTTCTTTCAACTTGTTAATTTCTTTACCTTAAACATTTCTTTGATTTCAACTAGGCATGATCATTTCACTAATCACACATATCACTAATTCAATACATTTTATTTTTTATGAATAATTGTTAATTGTCTTATTTAATAACTAATGTTGTTTAGTAAATTTTACTAAATATATTTTAGTTAATTTAACTACTTTGTGTGATTTAATATTTGTTTTATTTGATTATTATTCGATTATTTGATTTCGTGGTTTTATTTTCAATAATTTGTTTGTAATAAAATATTTGTTTTTTCGATTTACTTTGTAATTTGGATTCAATTCTAACCACTTGATGAGATCAAGGGCATTTTTATACGATCTTTGGTTTTCTCTGCTTGTTTGGTTTTTCCATCTGATGCAGAAATTCTTAATTGACGCCTTGGAGCTCATCAGACGCTCTTCTGCTTGCGTGGAAAAGTTCACCGGTGTACGGTAAACTCGAATTTAAATGCTTTGCTTGTATGCCATGCATGATTTATTCACATCTTTTAAAAACAATTAAACTTGCAAACAAGTATTTCCTGTAAATACACAATGCACCAATCATTTTCAAAATTACTTTTGGGCCTCTTGAGAGAGTGTAAGACCCATTCCTTTGTACAGAAAACCTTTTGGGCCTCAGTCACTTGTATAAGTCCCTGTATAAACTCAAAACCACAGTGCAATCAGTGATAAAAACTTGGGCCTCTCCTTGAGCTGTAAGCCCCAACCTCTTTTCAAAATACTTTCTCTTTTGATTTTGAAATATACTGTTGTTTTCAATCTTTCTTTGTTGAACAAACTAACACAACAGCATGGAAGCTCTACAACCGAGTAAGTGTTTATACGCTTTCATATGTATATAACTGTATTGTGGGGCTGCTCACTGTAAGTCTCCTTTCATAAACTCATATCAACTGTGTAATAATAGTATAGATATTTAGAGTTTCCCCGGCAACTATGTCTAGAACTAAGTAAAGCCGTATCAATTACTCTTAGAAATAGACAAGCTAGATCCCCAATAGGAGCACCAGATACAGTCTTCTCTTCAGCTGTCCTCCTTAGGAATTGTCAAGAGACTCTACCTCCCCAGAGATGAATGTATTCTCCGTGAATAGCATCTCTTGAGTTTCTTCCAAATTCTCGAACTTTCCTGGCTTGATCTATTCCTTGTGAATAGCCTGTCTTGAATTTCTCGGGGTTTGGGGACCCACAGGCTTCTTAAAAGCATCGGCCTCCTCTTGGGCATTGTACAAGGACCCACAGGCTTCCTAAAAGCATCCCCGCCTCCTCTTGGGTTTAGTACAAGGACCCGTCGGCTTCTTAGAAGTATTCACAGCTTCCTCTTAGGATTCGTATAAATGATTTCTTCCTTCAGGAATGATAGCCTCCTCTTGGGCTTCATACAAATTGTCCCTCGGCTTCTTAAAACTTATTCTCGCCTTCTCTTGGGCTTTGTACAAATTGTCCCGATGACCTCCTAGAGGTATAGGAACAGAAATTAGTCATCTTACTAGAGCAGTCTTTTAATTGAGTCTAGATCTTGATCTCGGAAGCGTATTTTCTCTTACACATAGTACAAAAGACACACCCAGTAGACTTGGACAGTCTATATCCCCTCTTGAGTCTCAAAGACATTCTCAAGTTCCTTCTAAACACAGGAAAAACCCTTTCCTCTTTTTTAACATCCGATGCTTTTCCGGATATTCCTTTTCTTTTCATTCGATGCTTTTCCTGATATTCCTTGTCTTTCCATCCGACGCTTTCCCGAATATTCCTTCTATTTTCATCCGATGTTTTTCCTGGATATTCATATCTCAATCTTTAATCTCTTCACTCTTTTCAATCAATTCCCACAAACACCCTTTTAGCTTCATATCTTGGGCTTTGAACAAGATACAAATCACTTTTAGCTTCAATCTTGGGCTTTGAACAAGATACAAATCCCCTTTAGCTTCATATCTCGGGCTTTGAACAAGATACCTAAATATCTCTTTTCCTCCCATAGAATAGGAGGAACTACGATTGCTCTGATTTCCCGGTTTTCTTCAACGGGAATACGTAGGCATAAGATTGTGAAATCTTAGCGAGCACACTAAACAAAAAAACCTTAGGTCCAGTACCTTACCAAAAACAGCAAAAAACCCGAAAACAACAAAAATATCTTTTCAACGTCTCTCAACCTTCCCCAAGGAGAAACTTTCCTACTTTACAGATAAACACCAGTAAGTAGAAAGTAGTAAGGAAAATTGCTAACAACCCATGGATAACCATGTATAGGATGGGTAATTGACAACTCCCCATTGTATAACCTGACCCTGAACTCCCCAATCTCTTAGCATTTGTTAAAGAAAACATTTGCGTGCAAGGTTAGTTTGAGATAACTTCCCTTTCCTTTCCAGCTTCACAGGATAAATAAGAAATCAGAAAGTAGCACCCAATCCCATCCGCAGGCAGATGCGGGCGGTCATGAAAACCGCGTTACACTAAGTACTTTCTTAATTCAAAAAGGGTAAAGACAAGGCTATGACAAAACACACACCATTTGAATGAGATAAAGGAAGAAAAACCCTTTGGTTATACCTGCTGCAGACAACCGGCTGGAAGCACTCGAGATAGAAATCAGAACCTCAACCGTCCTCCGCACTCTACCACTCTTGGCCCGACCCATACTTTTATCATGCAAGCACAGATATTACCACCAGTTGATAATTCTAATGATAGTAGATTGCCACCAGCACATGAAATTAACATTCAAAAGCACATCTTGAGCTGTCAAGATTAGTTATTAAGCGTGATTAGAACGGATAAGCAGAAATGGCAAGCAGTGCATAAAGACCAATCACTTACCGCGCTTTGACGCCATTTCGAACTGTCTACATGGAGGATCTCCCTTAGAAAATTGTCACAGCAAAGTACTTCCAAGTACGAATAATGCATCTGAAAAGAATTGAGTAAGCTACCAACATTAGCTTCGGTACACAATACGAAAGACAATCAACGATATTATCAAGAGTTATCCAAGATACTAAAAATGGCAGTAACAAACTTTGAAGCAAAACATTTAGTTAAATTGCCAAACATAAAAGAAGCCTCAGCGAGTAATGTAGTTTTGACAAATCAAGGAACGAAAATCACCAATTCACAATTCACCAAAGTTAGCTTGATTACTGTCCCAAACAGTTCACAAACATGTTGAAACAAAATTAGAAATAGCATTTGTCACAATCCATCATATCAAACGAAGGAAAGGTTCAAAGTGAAATAGGCCTCAGATATTCCCTAAATCAGAGTGTTTCATCATTTTCGGAAAAAAGGACGACAATTATCAATAACATCACAGTGATTACAGATTTCACTCTTAAACCAGAAAGGATACTATTCAAAAGGATTTTTTTTATTTCCAAAAATAGGGCATCAGGAAAGAATCAAATATTCAACATAGGGATCGTGACTTCAAGGCAGCAATCAACGTTTTCAAGATTTCCAGATCAAGCAAATATCAAACATTATTACCTCCCAAAACAATTCCAAAACAACATCAATAGTTTCCAAAAATAAAACCCTAACAATCATCATTGGCCTATATAAAAAGGGGACCATTGCATCAAGAGAACACACGAAAAAATCACCCAATAAACCATTCCACCATCTTATACGCAACTACACAAAATCATCACAAATTCCATTACCATAAAGTTCAAACACAAAATAAACAGATTTTAAACAAATAAAATCCAATGTAAAATAATGAGAAAACATCAAAATCCAATGTGAAAAGAGAAAGAGATACGAGAATGAGGGAGTTGAATGAAAGAGAAAGAGAGAAAACGGCGGTGTGGTGGTATATATGGCGGAGAAACGGGGTGGCGGCGGGTGTTGCATTTAGGGTTTGTGGGAAACAGAGAGATGGAAGAGAGAATACGAGAGAAAGAGAAAGAAAAGTGGGAAATGAAAGAGCAAGAGAGAGAAAAGTGGAAAAGAGAGGAAAGGAGGGAGAGAATGGTTTTAGTGGGAATGAGAAAATACTTTTATTTGAATTAGCTAATGGTTGATTGACATTTGGCATGTTAATGGTTTTGAATTGGGATTAAATTGCTAGTTACCGAAATAACCTTTTCGTTGTGTATTTTATTTTTGAGGGAAGGGCAATTTGGACAGTGCATGGAACCTATTTGTAATGGGTAGATAGTAGATAACCTTTTGCATCAGTTTCTTACCCCCAACGAACCTCTGGATATGTGAATATATATAATATAGGTGGTTTCTTATCACACCACCAATGTTTCTTAGGCACCACCGAATTTCCGTTTTTGTCCCCAATTTTCGGATGTGCACAACTGGACGCACCCTTTTTCTAAAAAATTTCAGTTTTTCCGAATGTCACCTCCAGAAGAATTCCTGATCTGCAAATCTGAAAAAAATCAAAAGAATTCCATAAAATCATTTACTTCTAAATATAATTAAATCCAATATAATTAAAATCCAACATAATTAAACTTAATATGATTTTTTCAATATAATTAAATCCAATTTAATTAAATCCAATATAATTAAAATTGTTCTGGACTGGGCCGAGGCTGCCCAACAGTCGAGCAGGCCCAACCCATACGGCCTGGGGAGGCCCAATAAGGTCCTTCTGCAAGGCACGTGACCGCCACGTGCAAGCCACAGTTTCTCCGGGCACCTTTGCAGTGTCGGGCACTTGGGACAATAGGAAAGGAGGACATCACACCTTACTGAGATGTACCTCCCCGATGGATTAGCTTCTCCCCGCGAGAATGCTACACTTCACTCCTCGACGGACATGATCCCTCCCCGCGAGGCCATGTCCCTTCTACGGGCTTGATATCTCCTCGACACAGAAGGCTCCTCCCCGCGAGGCCATGTCCATTCTACGGGCTTCATATCTCCTCGACACAGAAGGCTCCTCCCCGTGAGGAGTGCCCAATGGTCCATACCACGTGGACACGTTCCAAGTAACCTCCCACGTCCGAAGGATTCGGTCTGCCCTACTTCCGGAAATCTAGGAGTAGTTACTCTAGGGTGACGACCATGTGCTGGTCTTCACTACTACACGTAAGCCCTAGCAGTTGCTTGGAGTGGGCCTAGTTGATCCAGCCCACTGCAGGTAACCGTTGGCCCCGCGCTGGGGGCTTTTTATAAATACCCTCTCATTTGAGAGGGTCAGGTTAGACACATTCTTCTTGCCACTCTACATTCTCTGTATTTGCTGTTACTTTGTGCACTCTCTCACTTGAGCGTCGGAGTACCTTGCAGGTACACCCCTCCCCCCGGTCGTCTCTCACCATCACCGGAGCTGTCATTCCAGACGCCATTGGCCACTATCAACTGTCTAATCCAGGTACGATCAGTGGCGCCGTCTGTGGGAAATTATAAGCTTCCCCATTTTTCTACTCGATAAACCAAAGCTTTCTCCATTCAACAACCATCATGGCCAACCCGTCGGCGAATCAAGCTCTAGACAACGTTATCGCGCAGCTCAGTACTGGCAACCGCGTCGACAACAACGCTGCCCAACCTGTCGTGGAGAACGACATCAGAGACGGACTCACCGCCTCACCATCTTCCGAGGAAGTGGAGTACGAGACAGCTCACCAAGAAGGACATGAAACAGTCCTCCAGCCCGTTTTCCAGCCCGTGGACCCGCCGCCAAATGCAGACCCGAGCACTACTGCCCTGTTTGCTTTGGTCAATCAGACCAACCAGATGATCTTCAACCAGAACATCTGGATCGAGGCACTGGAGAAAGGTCGTGGTCGAACTTCCCCGCGAAGGCACCGAGCACCACCACTTCCAAGACGTTCGCAGTCCCTAGAGGCATCTCGCAGCCCCTCCCCAGTTCACAGGGATCGCAGGCCACGCTTAGAGCATACCCAGCCGGAACATCCTCAGAAACGCCACCGCTCCCCACCACCAAAGGGGCCAGTTCGCTCCTCAAAAAATAAAAGGAGCAGGCTGGAAGCCGAGGAGCCCAGAGGCCGCCCAAAGGACCACTCCCCGAGGCGTCACTATGTTCACGGACAACACTCCCCCTCTGTGTCTCCGGGAACCAGCGAGGATGATGATTACTGGACCCCTCTGGCCAGGCACATCATGGACGTCCCTATTCCTAAGGGCCTGGAGAGCCACCCATCCTTGGGGACATATGACGGGACATCTGATCCTGATGACCATGTCGAGATTTTTGAAGCTCTGCTCGATTTCAGGAATGTCTCTGGTGCCATAAAATGTCGATTATTCCCTACGACTCTTCGGAAAGGGGCCATGGTCTGGTACAAAAACCTAGCATCTGAATCAATCACGTCGTGGAGGGTCCTAAGGGAGCGCTTCAGAAAACATTTTATGGCTTCTCGTCAACATCCGAAGACGATAGCCTCCCTGGAAGCCATCTTTCAGGGGAAGGATGAACCTCTCCGGAGCTACATCGAGAGGTTCAACAAAGAAGCGGTCGAAATCCACATGACCGATCACATCAAAATGTATCTCATCATCAAGGGTTTGCGGCTAGGATCCAAGTTCGCAGAATCCGTCGCAGCTTTGAAGGCCTCCTCGAGAGGGCTCAGTCGTATATTGAGTTCGAGGAAGCTGAAGCTGCATAAATTGACCTCGATTCGAGGCACAGAGAAGGCACCCGCGGCAACAAGGAAGAAGGCTCCCCTCCACCCAGGCGAGGTGGAGACAGGAGAAGAGAAGACTCCCCTCCACCTAGGCGAGGTGGGGAAAGAAAAAAAGAAGCTCGGACCAAAGAGCCCCGCGAATCACGGGGACCGTCTGGCCTTTTCAAAGACTACTCCCCGCTAAACGCGTCCCGCGCGCGCATTTTTAGCGACTGTGCCAATTCGGAGTTCGTCAAAGGGGGAATCCGCTTCCCGAAACCGACGACTCCCAAACCAAATGCTAACAAGTCCAAGTACTGCCGGTTCCATCGCAGTCACGGGCACGTTACTGAAGATTGCGTCCACCTTAAGGACGCAATCGAAACGCTGATTAAAGAGGGGTACCTGAAGAAGTACGCCAAGCAGCAGGAGGCCCCCCGCCCCAGCGGCCAGGAGGCCCACAATGTCGAGGAGTCAACTCCTTCTCCCAACAACGGATCGCTGCAAGTCGCGTTAAGCATCACGCGACCTGAAGACTTTGGCTTTTCGGGAGAACTCGACAACCCTGAAGTTGTCTGAAACATGTGGAAGAGCTTTCCAGCAGAAGAGTCGATAAGTGCCCGCAGTACCTGGGAGTCTTTCCCCCAAGCCTTGGTCATATCTGGCGGAGCCCCTGACCGTTTGACCGTGGGGTCTATAAAGAGGAAATTCGACGAGCTGAAAGCAACAACTCCTCGAGCCCCTACCCTCGAGAGGGTTAAGGGAAGATCAAATCCGATTACCTTCTACCTCGAGGAACTTCCCGGTGGGGCACCTAACGCCAACATCCCCCTCCTGATCTGGGCACAGATGGCCAATTTTGATGTCCATAGAATTTTGGTTGACCAGGGGAGCTCGGTGGACATCATGTACGTCCACCTCTTCGAGACCCTCTAGCTGACCAAGCAACACTTGTCCCCGTACATAGGGTCAGACCTACAAGGCTTCAATGGCGCGACCACTAGACCATGGGGCTTCGTGGAGTTGATGGTCACCTTCGGGATTGAGGAAACTGCCCGACAGGTGAAGACGCGTTTCTTGGTGGTGGACTGCCCGTCCCTCTACAACTGCATCATGGGGAGGACCACGTTGGCGGAACTGACGGCCGTACCATCAACGGTCCACCTAAAGATGAAGTACTACACGAAGCGTGGACGTGTGGTCACTCTCCACGGGGACATCAAGGCGGCCAGAAGATGTTTCGATGCAGCAATCAAGGGTCTGAGTGTCGTCGGCGGCGTTAAACCCAAGACTCAGGCTGAGGCACCTCCAGACGTCATGCAGGTTCCACTCCCGCCGGTCAGCGCGGTCGACCTTGACAGCAGGTTTCCCAGGGAGCAGGAAGAAGCTGCAGGCGAGGACCTCCCAGTTGAAATCAATGGGCAGCCTCTCCACCCAACGCGCCCCGTCCCAGATGGAGATTTCGAGCTGGTTCCTCTCGGCGACAGCCCAGATCGAAGCGTGAAGATTGGCTATGGACTCCCCGACCTGGCGAAGAGGCAACTGAAGGCATGCCTCTGAGAAAATGCAGATTTGTTCGCCTGGAGTGCTGTAGAGATGCCCGGACTGGACCCTGAAGTAGCTTGTCATCAGCTGACTATAGATTCGGCCGCTAGGGATGTAGCTCAACGTAGGCGTAGGCAGTCTCTGGAAAAAAATGGAGGCTGCTGAAAAAGCTGTAAAAGACCTCCTAGAGGCAAACTTTATTTCCGAGGCCAAGTACACGACTTGGCTCTCAAATGTTGTACTCGTTAAGAAAAATAATGGAAAATGGAGAATGTGCGTTAACTACACGGATCTTAACCGGGCATGCCCGAAAGACTCTTATCCCTTATCTAACATCGACCAGCTGGTCGATAATTCTCCAGGGTTCAAATTACTATCCTTCATGGATGCCTACTCGGGGTACAACCAAATCCCCATGGACGAGGCCGACAAACAGCATACCGCTTTCATGACCGAGTCGGGCAATTACTACTATAACGTAATGCCCTTCGGCTTGAAAAATGCTGGCGCCACCTACCAACGGATGATGAACAAGGTCTTCCGGGCAGATATCGGCGACGTGCTCGAGGTCTACATGGATGACATGATCATCAAATCTACAGAAGAAGTCGACCATGTTGCTCATCACAAGAAAGTGTTCGACACGGCGAGGAAATGTCGCATGAGGTTCAACCCTGACAAATGCACCTTCGGTGTTCGCGCAGGGAAGTTTCTCGGCTTCTACCTCACGGAGAGGGGAATCGAGGCGAATCCTGACAAATGTATGGCATTCTCCGAAATCCCTACCCCGAACTCGAAGAAGTCGATCCAGTCACTTAACGGAATGCTGACTGCTCTCTCCCGTTTTGTCGCCAAATCTGCTCAGTACGCACTCTATTTTTTCAATCTTCTCCGACAGAAGGTGACTTTTGAATGGAGAGAAGAATGCGAACAAGCCCTCCTCCATCTAAAACAAGTCCTGTCCCAACCCCCGGTCTTGTCCCGATCAGATAACGGGGAAACACTTTTCTTGTACCTGGCCGTCATCGGCGAAGCGGTGAGTGCTGTCCTCATACGGGAGACCCCCGACGGACAGAAACCGATTTATTTCACGAGCAGAGCCCTTCAGGGTCCCGAGCTCAGATACCAACAGATTGAAAAGGTCGCCTTGGCCCTCGTATCTGCAGCCAGAAGATTATGTCATTACTTCCTGGCCCACACAATTG
Source organism: Lathyrus tuberosus (assembly GCA_022829125.1). Taxonomy (NCBI): domain Eukaryota; kingdom Viridiplantae; phylum Streptophyta; class Magnoliopsida; order Fabales; family Fabaceae; genus Lathyrus; species Lathyrus tuberosus. The sequence continues at coordinate 15,836,986 of JALAZF010000083.1, forward strand.
TGGTAAGGATGGAGCAGCCTATCAGACAGCTCCTCAGTCGGCCAAATATGACGGGGAGAATGCTCCGGTGGTCTCTCAAGCTATCCGAGTTCGACCTCTGATATGAAGGAAGAAAAGCCTTAAAAGCTCAGATACTGGCTGACTTCGTAGCGTAAATGACCGTCCCTGAATCCTCGACCAATGGCTCCCAGAAATGGACGATTTACGTCGACGGAGCCTCCAGTGCAAAAGGTAGCGGAGCGGGCATTATCCTCGAAAACGAGCAGGGCATCCTGATAGAGGTCTCCCTCGAACTGTCCTTCAAGACATCGAATAACCAAGCCGAATACGAGGCCTTCCTCGCGGGACTTCGACTTGCGGAAGACCTTGGCGCAAAAGAAGTCAAAATCTTTACAAACTCCCAGCTCGTGGCATCACAGGTTCGGGGAGAATTCCAGGCCAAAAACGATAGTCTCATCGAGTACCTAACCTTGGTGCAAGAAAAGTTGAAGAAATTTGTCTCCGTGGAGGTGGCTCACATCCCGCGCGAGCACAACACTCGAGCAGACGTGCTCTCCAAGCTTGCGAGCACTAAGAAAAAAGGAGGGAACAAATCAGTTATCCAGGAGATACTGACCCAGCCGAGCATAAACAAGCCCACACCGACCACAGAGGTCAACGCCATCGGGGACACAAACTGTTGGATGACCCCAGTTTACGAATACTTGATGACGGGAAAACTGCCCGACGATCCTAAAGAAGCGGGGATAGTCAAGAGGTGGGCATGTGCGTACACCGTCGTCGAAGGTAAGCTATACCGTCGAGGATTCTCCATTCCCTTACTCCGGTGTGTCGAAGAAAGCAAAGTTTCGGGGATCCTCCAAGAAATCCACGAAGGGATCAACGCCCAGCACCTCGGCGGAAGGTCCCTAGCCCGAAAAGCACTCCGAGCGGGGTATTATTGGCCCACTATGCAACATGACGCAAAGGAACACGTCAAGAGATGTGACCGCTGTCAAAGACACGGGGACATGCACCTCGCTCCTCCAAACGAGCCTAAGTCATTATCATCCCCGTGGCCATTTGCGTGGTGGGGAATGGATATCCTCGGACCTTTCGTCATAGGGTCGTACCAAAATAAGTACCTCATCGTCGGGGTAGATTACTTCACGAAGTGGATTGAGGCAGAGGCGCTGGCCAAAATCACTGCCTTCAACATACTCCGTTTCTACAAGAGAAACATCCTCGCCCGATTCGGTGTGCCCCAAGCCATCGTCACCGACAACGGGACACTGTTCACCGACAGGAACATCCAAGACTTTGTCGCCAAACTGGGCACAAAATAGCACTTCACGTCGGTCGAACACCCTCAAACCAACAGGCAAGCCGAAGCAGCGAACAGAGTGATACTCCGGGGACTGAAGCGATGACTCGGCGAGGCCAAACAACGGTGGGTCGAGGAATTGCACAGCATCCTCTGGGCGTATCGAACAACCCCACACTTCACGACCGGGGAGACCCCGTTTCGCCTAACGTACGGAACTGAGGCAGTTATCCCCGTGGAGATCAGGGAACCCTCGAGGAGGACAGAAGCTCCCCTCGACGAAGAAACTAACAACGAAGCCCTGCGAGAGGAACTCGACCTTGTCGAAGAGATAAGGATCGGCACTTTCCTCCAAGAAGCCTCTTTAAAACAAAAAAATAACTTTGCGCTATAATGATAAAGTTATCAAACGAGACTTCCAAGTAGGCAGTCTTGTCCTACGGAGAAATCAGAAAGATTCACGCGAAGGAAAGCTGGCCGCAAACTGGGAGGGCCCATACCGCGTCACGGCAAAGACGAGGACGGGTGCCTATTACCTCGAAAACCTCCACGGTGAAAAACTTGCTCGACCATGGAATGCTAAGAAGCTCAAGCAATACTACAGTTAGACACTGCCCGGGACAGTACGACGTCGCGACCACGGGGGCGTGCAACGGTACATGCACGACACCTCTATATAACACACGACGGCCAAAAACCACGAAGTGTGTGCGTGAGACTTTTTGGCCCGGTGAGAAGACCTCAACCGAGCTCCGTCGTTGACGTACCAAATAGGAAGAACACCCAGCTCGCGATGGGAAGTTCACGCCACGAAGCTAAGACCTCAACCGACTTCTTAGTCTCGTTGAAGGTCGGAGTACAACCCCCGGCCACTCGACTAGCTTTCTTCACAGTCGAGGATCATCAGAGTCGAGCAAACTCCCAAGGCGCCAGCGATCTCAACTACTTAGGCAAAAATAAGTAATGTATAAAGTATCACACACAAGCAAAATAAATAAAGAGGCAAAGCGAAGTATTAGAATCGGGCAAAACCCATTGTACGAATATTACATCAATAAGCCCACAAGCCAGGCAACAACAACAAAATGGCACGCAGGCCAAGTAAACTATACTCCTACGCGGCAGCAGTCTCGGCAGCGGTCTCAGCAGCGTCTGGCCCACCTCCTTCGTTGGCATTTCCATCTTGCCCGGGCAGCACTATCCGGCCATCGACCACCTCGCAGTTAGCATCAGCCCCGTCGGTCACAAGGCCGGGATTTAGGATCTGAAGCTGCGCCACTGCATTTCGGAACCCTATGCCCGCGGCCTTAAGAGTATCATCCTCTGCTAGCCGGAGATCCTGCTCGACTATCCTGAGTTTGGCCACCAGAGCTGCCCGAGAGGTTAGGAGCTTATCCTCTTCAGTTTCACCTTTAGCTGGCCGAACAACATCCTTCAGCTCTGCTACCCTCTCCTTGAGCCGCTTCTCCTCTGCCTCCAGCTCGGTGATCCGGGCAAGATGACCTTTCTCCGCTTCCTCAGCTTCCTTTAGCTTTGTCTCTGCCCGCTACTGCTGCTCGCTCTGTTCTTTATTCAGGTCCATGCATTCCTTCAACTCTTTGCGCAGGTCTAGCAGCTCAGCCTCCAAGGTCTCGAGCCTTTCTTGCAGTCGAGAAAGTTCAGCAGCGGGGCGGGTTTCGTCGTTCAGGACAATAGCAGTCGAACAGAGCCGCATAACGGCAGACATGTCCTCAAAGATCGTTCTCCTCCTCGCTTCCGCAGCGGTCCCCAGCACAGCTTGGATTTCAGAGGGAGGGACGTGAGGATAGATGACTTCAGAGAAGAAGCGGGGCTTGAGATGACATGGTGGGAGTTCGAAGCTTGAAGGAGGTGGAGGACTTTCTTCGTGGGCCAGGTCAACAAATTCTGCATTCGAAACCCGTAGCCGTTTCGGTATCCCTTGATTACCCGGGGACTGGCTCCGAGCAGGAGGTGTGCGCCTACCCGAAATCCCCAACGCAGTCAAAGCAAGCGGGGATTGGCTGGAACCGTCGGGCATCGCAGCAGAGGAAGCACCCTCGGGCATGGCCCCAGAAGGAGTAACACCTTGACCCTTTAAATGAGATGGCTCTCCCCAAACCTGTTCTTCCCGAGCCCTCTTCGCCTTCAACTTCTTGAGCCTCTCCTCAGCTCCGGCCATTTTCCCTGCAAAAAGAGAGAAAACATTAGTAAGGCAAGGTATACAGACACGAGGAAGGCTTAGGTCGAGGATGTTTTCACCACCTAACAGCTCATCTGCTTCTTCATCAGAGAAGGTCTCGAGCAGAACACGGGTATTGATCAAGCGACGTTGCTTCATCACCTGCCCGTCTGCTCCCGTTATAGGCTCGCCATCCAGTGTTTCGTACCGAGCTTCATTGAAGCTTTCGATGAACGCGACGATTTTATCATAAGCTGCTCGGTCGTCGACGTCCAACTGATTGTGTTTCACCTTGTATTTATCAACCCCTTTTTTGAAGTGTTTCTCCGTCCAGTACAGGGGGAACTTCGGCTCCAGAACCTCCTCGGAGCGACCGTCTACTTTACGGGTAACTCTCCGGTACAGCAAGTTGATAGCCCCAAGGGTGACCGGCTTCACAAAATAGTAGCGGTACTTGAAATCCCGGATGGAATCCAAATACGTGTGGAACAGAGTTTTGCTTTGCTTAAAGGACACCCAGCCGTGTCGTCCACCGACCGACGACCTTTGAAGATGGAATATTCGAAAGAAGAGGGACACTGTCGGTCCGATTTTTAGGTGTTTACAAACAAGCTCAAAAGCCCGGATAAAGGCCAGCGAGTTCGGGTGAATCTGCGAGGGTGCCAGCTTCAGCCAGGTGAAGACCCCCTCTTGGAAATCCGTGAAGGGCAGCCTCCACCCCGCTTCGTCGAACATGAACTCGTATAACAGGATACGCATTCCTCGGTAAGGCGAGCATATTCAGTGATGCTCTTCAGGGCGGAAAACCTTCCATGATTTATCAGACCTGATTAGCCGATGCTCGACGGTACAAAATGCATCTTCCACATCTCTGTAGACAAAGATGGACGACATCTCTAGGGCTTCGTCGCAGACCTACTCCTCGAGCGGGCGCTCTTGGGCAAAAGCCATATAAGCCATAGGAGATTCTGGGTGGTCGTCTTCTTCAAAGGATTCTACGGCCACCTTCGCAGTCAAACCGTCCATTTACCTGAAAAACAGAAGGAAACGGTGAATTCGATGGGTCATATCAAATTCACCCCTCCACCGCTGTTCAAGCGAACGGGCGAGGAAGGGGCAAGGCTTTCTCGTCTCCCCGACATAGCCGGCCGAGGATCAACATGGTCACCGGGGTACTCATCGCCTCCCCGGAAAATTCTGCCCCCCTTTCTCCCATAACACTAACGAAAAGAGCGACCATTGGGGACCCCGGGACATTCATCGCGTCCTCGAGATATTCATCCCTTGTCCCCGAGACATTCAACAAAAGCGAGAGAAGTTCTTAACACTTCTTCTCTCAACAACAAAAGATTCCAGCTGTATTCGCCAGGAACCCTTTTATTTCTCATGGGAACTTCATCAGTTCATCAAGGAAGTGCTATACGCTGGTTAAAATCAAGAGGAAACACAAGAAAAAGGTCAGTTTTTGAACAAATACCTTATAGGCGACGATTTAGGTTTCCGGTGTGGAGTTCTGGCAGTTGACGGCGGCGAACGGCTGCTGTAGAAGATAAAGAGAGAAGGAGAGGGATTATTGAGAGAGAAACGAAAAAAGTGGGAAAATGGACGAGGGGAGAAGTTTTTATAGTGGTTTTCATGGAACTCGAGGGACATAGGGCACTTGAGTGCGCTACCCTAGCTAGCCGCCCTAGCCTCCCTAGGTAATGATGACAGACGACACGTGGCACACATACAGCCGTTCATCCTCCTACGCGTGTCCTTTCAATTTTCCCCAATGTTTCGAATCTGAAACCCCTCATCTCCCCGGCGTTACGGCCAGGCACAGCTGTCCGATGCCCGACTTATGTGCGACCGTAAGAACGTCGAGCACGAGAATGGCCTCCTCGGTTCCTCTCTTGGCGTATCCCCGACATGCCAATAACCCTTAAGTCATTACTCTGACATCTCAGAGCAACGACTTGGGGGGCTCCTGTTCTGGACTGGGCCGAGGCTGCCCAACAGTCGAGCAGGCCCAACCCATACGGCCTGGGGAGGCCCAATAAGGTCCTTCTGCAAGGCACGTAACCGCCACGTGCAAGCTACAGTTTCGCCGGGCACCTTTGCAGTGTCGGGCACTTGGGACAATAGGAAAGGAGGACATCACACCCTCCTGAGATGTACCTTCCCGATGGATTAGCTTCTCCCCGCGAGAATGCTACACTTCACTCCTCGACGGACATGATCCCTCCCCGCGAGGCCATGTCCCTTCTACGGGCTTGATATCTCCTCGACATAAAAGGCTCCTCCCCGCGAGGCCATGTCCATTCTACGGGCTTCATCTCTCCTCGACACAGAAGGCTCCTCCCCGCGAGGAGTGTCCAACGGTTCATACCACGTGGACACGTTCCAAGTAACCTCCCACGTCCGAAGGATTCGGTCTGCCCTACTTTCGGAAATCTAGGAGCAGTTACTCTAGGGCGAAGACCACGCGCTGGTCTTCACTACTACACGTAAGCCCTAGCAGTTGCTTGGAGTGGGCCTAGTTGATCCAGCCCACTGCAGGTAACCGTTGGCCCCGCGCTGGGGGCTCTCTATAAATACCCTCTCATTTGAGAGGGTCAGGTTAGACACATTCTTCTTGCCACTCTACACTCTCTGTATTTGCTGTTACTTTGTGCACTCTCTCACTTGAGCGTCGGAGTACCTTGCAGGTACACCCCCCCCCCCCCCCCCGGTCGTCTGTCACCATCACCGGAGCTGCCGTTCCAGACGCCGTTGGCCACTATCAACTGTCTGATCCAGGTATGATAAAAAATTAATATGATTAAAATTAATATGATTTTTTCAATAAAATTAAATCCAATATAATTAAATTAATTTTAGAAGTAAATACCATATAATTTTAATTATAATTTAGAAGTAAATACCATATAATTTAGAAGTAAATACCATATAATTTTAAATACCAATATAATTAAATCCAATTTTAGAAGTAAATACTATATAATTTTAAATCCAATATAATTAAATTAATTTTTTCAATATAAAAAAATAATTTAGAATTAAATACCATATTAATCATATTAATTATATTGAAAAAAATTAATCATATTAAACATCATATTAATTTTAATTAATATAGATTTTAATTATATTGGATTTAATTATATTGAAAAAATGATATTAATTTTAATTAGATTGGATTTTAATTAGATTGAATTTAATTATATTTAGAAATAAATGATTTTATGGATTTTTTTTTATTTTTTTCGGATTTGCAAATTAGAAATTCTTTCGGATGTGCACATCCAGAACATATCAGGGTTTTTTAAAAATTTGATGCGTCCGGATGTGCAAATCTAGAATCTAGGAGCAAAAATAAAATTTCACATGATGCCTAAGAAACTTGGGTGATGTATTAAAAAATCACCGTAATATAAAAGATGGGGTCTTTAGTCCACATTTACCTTACAAGCATTGGTTCATTCAAACAAAGGCCAATACTACATGTTCTTCCACAAAATAAGTGGGATTAACGAGTTAAAATTGAAATTTGTTTGTTTGTTTTGTTTAATGTGTTTTTGTCTATTCAACTTTGTTTGTTTATTTGAGTTTTTTTTATTTGATTAGGCTAAAAATATTTTTGACTTACTATTCTGATATTGACAAGGTGTTAAATTTATTGGTGTCTAAAAAATTTAAGGAAAAAAACTTTTGTTTTTCATTTAACTTTATTTCGAAATTCAAAAATCAGTCGCTAATAAAACAAAAGGACTAATATAAAACGTTTTGAAGAATTAAGGGAACAAAATAACACTTTTTAAAATTAAAAAACTAAAATAAACAGATAATATTAAAAGATCAAAAATGATATTTTACCAAAATTCAACTTTTACAATTGATCGGTATTGCAAGAGAAACTTTCTAATTATAAACTCACAACAAATCCTTTTTAAAGATTGGAGGATGCACGAGGTTCAAGATCATAAGATATTTTGACATTATATATTTATCTAAAATTTTAAAATAATGAATATATACGTCATTTCTTTAATATATTTATCATTTTCTTCTTTTATAATTAATATGATACTTAACCACTTATATTCAAATTTTACCACTTTTTCACAATTGTAAGTTTTCACATCTTATAATAGGATCTGAGACATGATCCAACGCTCACTATTTCACTAAAAGTAGGCATAGCAACGGGGCGGGTCGGGGGCGGGTTTAGCTAGCCCCGCACCCGCACCCGCCTCCCTGTTATAGACTCGCCTCCGCCCCCAAATTCAGTCGGGGGTGAAAATTTAACACTCAGACCCGCCCCCAATAGAAACGGGTTTGCCCTTGCCCGCACCCGCACCCGCCCCCACCCGCAAAAAAATATTTTTTTTAAATAGTAATAAAAATTAACAATTTTATTAAAAATTTAACCATTTTAATAATAAACTTGTTTCTAAAGATGTGAGTTTGAGTGAATGGTGAAAAATGACTAATGAGGTTTTTTAATTACTTGTTCAAAAGTGAATAAGTGTGATATAAAATAATTTAAATATGGGTATTAAAGTAAATATTATAAGACCGGGCGGGGGCGGGGGCGGGTGCGGGCGGGTAGTAGCATCCCCCCGCCCCCGCACCCGCAATTACAAACCGGGTTTTACCCGCACCCGCACCCGCACCCAATCAAATCGGATTTCCCCCGTTAATTTCGGGCCGGGTCCGGGCGGGTCCCGTCGGACCCGGGTTTTCTTGCCATGCCTAACTAAAAGAAACTAGACTCTGATAATACTTATTTATATAATTATAAAAATTAAATTTTTAAATTTTTTTTTGAAAATTTATAAAAAATTAATTTTTAAAATCTGTATCTCACATATATTAATTTCTCAAAGAAAAATTGGTATAATTAGTGAGACACTTGTATTGAAAGTTGAATGACTTTATCACTTTAAATATCTAACAGTTATTTGACAATATCACTAATTTATTAATTTTATTTTCTTGTTTTAGTAATATAATAGAGTGATTAAACAAATTTGTTGCATCATCAAAAAATAATAGTAATATATAACAGTAGCTGCATATAAAAGAAAATTTTATATTATAATTATATGAATAAATATTGGTATGATAGTAATCTGTAAAAAAATTATAATAGTAACATATCAATAGAAATTATTATGAAATATGAATATTAGTGCATTATCTTAAATCTCATTTAAATCTCATTAAGTTAAAACAAAAATATAAATATTAAATTAAATTAAGATATAATATATCGTGCAAGTATAAATATAAATATATGATTTGAAAAATAATTTTAATGCATTGTCTTAAATCTCATTAAATTAAAACAAAAATATGAATATTAAATTAAATTAAAATATAATATGTTGTGCAAATACAAATATAAATATATGATTTAAAAAATAATTGTAGTGCATTGTCTTAAATCTCATTTAAATTTCATTAAGTTAAAACAAAAATATGAATATTAAATTAACGTGATGCTATCTCAAATGTTATTTCAAGATAAACTTTTCAAATGCATTAAATGTTGCATCAAATTTTTTTTAAATGCATTAAATACTATTTTAACTTTTTAATTTTACTATTATTATTCTATAATATAGTATCCTCTAACATGTCTCATATCTTGCAATTAGATATAAAAAATGTTAGATTATTTAATTATTAAATATTATTATTCTATAAAACTGCATGTTACCCTTTTACCCCTTTAAGAATTGGAGAAAGTTCTAGGGAGGGTCCCCAAATAGATCCATGTTAGCCTCATGGAATGTTAGGGGCATAAATAAGGGGCAAGGCACATAGAGATAGGCTCCTATATCTCTACATTTAATGTACCAATCTGTGCGCTTTTGGAAACTAGGGTTAAGAAGAATAATGCTGATAAAGTAAGGAAATTTTTTGGGAATCATTGGAACTATGTAGACAATTATGAGAATCACATCAATGATAGAATATGGATCATGTGGCAACAAAATAAGGTTACTATTAAGGTACTAAGGACTCATGCACAATACATACATATGGAGGTTTATGCACTTGACACAACCTTCATCCACTCTGTCACAGTTGTTTATGCTCTAAACCAGTTGACTCATAGGAAAACTTTGTGGAGAGAGATAGAAGACATTGGCAAACACACAACAAGCCCTTGGATAGTACTAGGTGACTTTAATAATGTGCTATCCAGTCAGGACAGAATAGGAGGAAAAGAAGTTGTGGAGGCTGAGTATAGGGATCTGAGGGAGATGATGATTATGACTGAACTGTATGAAGCTAACACCAAAGGCCCTCATTTCACCTGGACAAACAAACAAAATGAAGTGATTATTTGCTCAAGAATAGACAGGGTAATAGGGAATCCTGTTTGGTTCCAGACTTACAATGAGGCAGAGGTTGATATCTTAACCCCCAATATTTCAGACCATAATCCTGTCAGGATTTCCATCCCTAACTATGATACAAGAAGACCAACCATGTTTAAGTTTATTAACTGTCTTACAATGGATGATTGTTTTATGCCCAGGGTAGCAAGTTGTTGGAGTATTGATGTGGAAGGTAGCAATATGAAAAGATTGTGGATCAAATTGAAGAGATTACAAAACCATATGAAACCCCTCACAAGGAAACTCCTCACAAACAAAATGAAGTGATTATTTGCTCAAGAATAGACAGGGTAATAGGGAATCCTGTTTGGTTCCAGACTTACAATGAGGCAGAGATTACAAAACCATCTGAAACCCCTCACAAACAAAATAAAGTGATTATTTGCTCAAGAATAGACAGGGTAATAGGGAATCCTGTTTGGTTCCAGACTTACAATGAGGCAGAGGTTGATATCTTAGCCCCCAATATTTCAGACCATAATCCTGTCAGGATTTCCATCCATAACTATGATACAAGAAGACCAACCATGTTTAAGTTTATTAACTGTCTTATAATGGATGATTGTTTTATGCCCAGGGTAGCAAGTTGTTGGAGTATTGATGTAGAAGGTAGCAATATGAAAAGATTGTGGATCAAATTGAAGAGATTACAAAACCATCTGAAACCCCTCACAAGGAAACTCACTGCTAATCAAACCCACTTAGTCAAAGCTAGACAGGAGATGAACAACTGGCAGGGAGAGCTCCATAAGGATCCTCTAAATCAGAGTATTATGCAGAAAGTAAAGGAGTATACAGATAAGGTGGTTAACCTTAATTACTTAGAGGAGCATATGCTGAAACAGAAGGCAAAAATCAAATGGTTGAAACTTGGAGATAGCAATTCTGCTTATTTCCATGCCTCCATAAAAGAAAAAAAACAAGCAAAAAGGTTTATGCAGGCTTCAATCTCTGAATGGAGACATATTGAGTTCACATGAGGAGCTAGAAAAATAAATAATGGAGTTCTACACTCAGCTGTGTCATACCCCAAATTTTGATCGCTAAGATTTCCCATTACTGTGCAAATCATCATCACAATATGGGGGAACCATTATATTTCATCAGTCTCCCCAAAGATGGGTGAGCATCCACTACAATCAAAATTAGGGTTTCAAGCCCTCTCAGAGCCTTAGACAAAGGATCAATCAAGGAATGACATGATCTTCAACTTGTCTAAACCTCTCAAACATACACAAAGGATAAAAAAGGACTCCCACTCCAAGGATTAAGCACAAAGTTGCTCCCTTCTAGGTGGATCAAGCCTCAAGATCGCCAGTATCACTAAATTAGAGTTTTGGTCGATCAGGGCTTCCAAAGGGAAATTTTCCTCTGGGAATGAGCCAAGGATCCAAAACACAACCTAATATACTCCATGGAACCTCATGGACCCAACCATCAAGTCAATTTTGCCTCAGGGGATGCATTCATCAAAAATCAGGAATTAGGGTTTCTTGACCTAATTCACCCCTAAGTTAACTTTTGGGACAAAACATGAACCAAGACCTCAAGAGAGGGTTTGAGGGTCTCTAATGAACTATATTGATCCATTTGGAACAATGGATTAATCCAAGAAGCTTGAGCAACAAGTTTCAATTTCATCTGCACCACAATTAGGGTTTCGCGAGGAAAGTCAACTGTAACTTTGACTTTTGACCAGGACATGCTCCTAAGCCCTAAGAAATGATTCAATATACCCTATGACACCCATGGAACATGTCCATCAAGTTTGATTTAGGTCAAGGACATGATTTCCTAAGGAATTGCACAGTTTGGAATTCATCTGATAAAAAGTCAACTGTGCACAAAAGTCAACTTTGACTTTTTGAGATTTTTCACCAAAATGGATTTTTAAAATGATGTCAATGTATGATTTGAATCATCATTCATCAAGAAAAATCAAGAAAAGTGGGATAACTTGTAAAAGGGGTAACCATAAAAACTTAGAAAATTTTCTAAGTTAAAAATAAAGTGGCTAGGGCACCAACTTTGGAGGATCATAACTCCTAAACCACAAAGCCATTTTTCCTCATCCAAATATGGATTTGTAGCCCTCATTACCCTCTACAAAAACTTAAACTAGACCTAAGTCCAATTCATTAAGGATTTTGAGTTATGGAGTGATCAAAATTGCTGAAAAATGAAAATGTCACTTTTTCCAACACTTAGTGAAATTTTCACTAAGTCCAAATCTGTCTTCACTTTTTTCCAAATGTAGGGGGATTTTTCACTTGGATTCAAAAGAGATCAAAACCAAACATGTTCAAACAGTTGTTGTATCATGTAAAGGCTTTCCAAAATGGCCAAGAACATTGCCAAATTCCACTTGGGCTATGAGTTATGACATTGTCAAGTTGCCTTGTTGAAATCTGTCAAGGCAAGGCAGAATTGGCATTTTTGCTCGATTTGCCAAAATTGTGAAAATCCAAACACTCCTATCCACTTGGAAACATCTGAGGATTAAATCTCAAGGGGAAAATCACTGAGCCAAGCCTCAAAAGTCTTTGGAACAAGAAATAGCATGTTGAACCTAGAATTGCCAAAATAGGGACAAGACTCCAAATTTGGATTGGAGCATTCAATGGAAGCATCAAGGTGGCATGGACTGAGCCATTTTCATTTGAATTCAGTCAAGACTTATCCAAGACCAAGGGAACCAGCAGCCTGTGCCCTAACCTCTAGTCAATGACTAGAGGAGACTTGAACTTCCATTGGCCAACATTGAACAAACCTACTCAGCAGTTGCCATTCACTATTCTTTGCAAAAAAAACTTGCTCTACTATAAAGAGAGCTCAATTGTGATCAGTTTGAGTACACCAAAGCCATCAAACAGATGCTTTCCTCAAAATCTCTTCTTTCACTCCAATTTTGCCTTCTAAGGCAAGTCACTATCGGGTTTTGAGTTTGAGAGCTTTTCCAATTAAACCAAACACTCACACACCTCATATACATCACATATGAGCTGATCAAACACTTAAACAACAACTGGAACACTGATTTCTCAGAATCACCAGTCAATTGCTCAAGGTTTTAACCAAAATGCAGTTGAGATGCCATGAAGTGATCCAGCCAATTTCAATCAAGTCCAAGCATTCAAACACACTCCATAGGGTGTAGGGAAGCTGTTCAGATCATCACCACTCATCTGTAACACCTCCAAATCAAAAATCACATTGTACTTGCTGTCACGACCTAGAGGTAAGCCTAAACTTGGTCATCTCTCAATCTATGCATATTTCCTCGCACAATAATTTTGCCAAATGTTCATAATCATGCATGGAATGTTTCCCCTCAATTAATTGCATTGTTTGAATCGTGTATCAAAAATCCCAGCCTTCATGCAGAATCTAGGGTTCTTGAGGATTTTTCGTGATTTCTTGTTATATGTTTAATTTAAATGAAATTAAATACCATGGACATGATCGTGAGGTTAAAACGAGTTGATTGGTATGTGGATTACATGATATAATTAAGTATTCAGTGAGATTGGATAGAAAATGCAAATCTGGGCAAAACTGAAAACGCGCGTGTTCTTGCCTTTGTTCTTGGCGCCATTTTCCAATATTTGAATATTTGAATTTTGTGATTTTATTTAATTGATTCAAAAATTAATTTCTCTCTGAGTTTTAATGATTTTGAGTTGATTCTTTTTTTAATAATTCACAAAAATGTTAAAATATTTTATTTTCCCAAAAAATCCCAAAAATATTATTTATTTCATATAATTGATATTTTTGCAAAGAATTAATATTTTAATTGTTTTTGACATTTTAAATATTTTTTCTACATTGATTTTGCAATTTTAATGCCTTCTAATTATTTTGTAGGTCAATACTTAATTTTTGAAGCATTAATCCAAGATCACAATTTGTTTTCCATATGTTAAACAATTTTGATCATTTTAATTGAATTTTTATTCAATTAAATACATTTTTGAAAACAAATTAGGGTTTTGGATTAATTCAACCCTCATAAATCATTTTCAAATCTTTTGGGCCTCTTGAGAGAGTGTAAGACCCAATCCTTTGTAAATACAAAACTTTTTGGGCCTCACTTATTGTATAAGTCCGGTTGTATTTCAAAAAGTTCGACGCGATCATCGTCCGTTGAAAAAATAACCTTGGGCATCTCCTTGAGCTATAAGACCCATTCAAAATCTCTTTGGGCCTCTAATAGAGTGTAAGACCCAATCCTTTTTTGACCAAATCATTTTTGGGCCTCAGTGTATTGTATAAGTCCCGATACCGTCAAAAACAAACGGCGCGATCATCGTCCGTTGAAAAAATAACCTTGGGCCTCTCCTTGAGCTATAAGACCAATTCAAAACTTTTGGGCCTCTATTAGAGTGTAAGACCCAATCCCCTTTTAACCAAAACATTTTGGGCCTCACTTATTGTATAAGTCCCTTCGCGTTAAAAGAAAATCTCGGTGCGATCGCCATTTCAAACGAAAAGTCAACTCGGCCTACCCTCGAGTAGTAAGACCCATTTCTTTTCTTAAAACTTTTTTGGGCCTCTATTAGAGTGTAAGACCCAATCCCTTTATACAGAAAACCTTTTCGGGCCTCAGTCACTTGTATAAGTCCCTATGTACAAATTCAAACAGTACGCTCACTGATAAAACCCTGGGCCTCTCCTTGAGCTGTAAGCCCCAAATCTTTCTTTTTCAAAGCACTTTCTCCTTTGATTTTGAATATACTGTTATTTTCAATCTTTCTTTGTTGAACAACTAACCAAACAGCATGGAAGTTCTACAACCGAGTAAGTGGTTATTGCTTTCATTTACCGCTTTCATATACATATAACTGTATTGTGGGGCTGTTTCACTGTAAGTCTTCTTTCATAAACTCATATCAACTGTGTAATAATAGTATAGATATTTAGAGTTTCCCCGACAACTACATCTAGCATTAAGCCCGTTGATCACTCTTAAATAGTCAAAACTAGATCCCCATAGGATTACCAGACACAGTCTTCCCTCCTCTTGGGGTTAAACAATATGGAGACATGAAAGGCAGCATTCTCTGTGAACCCTTTCATAGACTATCACCTTTAGAAGTTGTCAAAGAAACTCTATTCCCCAGAGATGATCTTTTCTCCGTGAATGGCATCTCTTGAGTTTCTTCCAAATTCTCGGACTTTCCTGGCTTGATCTATTCCTCGTGAATAGCCTGTCTTGAACTTCTCGGGATTTAGGGACCCACAGGCTTCTTAAAAGCACTTGTTAAGAAACTCTATTCCCCAGAGATGATCTTTTCTCCGTGAATGGCATCTCTTGAGTTTCTTCCAAATTCTCGGACTTTCCTGGTTTGATCTATTCCTCGTGAATAGCCTGTTTTGAACTTCTCGGGATTTGGGGACCCACAGGCTTCTTAAAAGCACTTGTCAAGAAACTCTATTCCCCAGAGATGATCTTTTCTCCGTGAATGGCATCTCTTGAGTTTCTTCCAAATTCTCGAACTTTCCTGACTTGATCAATTCCTTGTGAATAGCTTGCCTTGAATTTCTCGGGGTTTGGGGACCCATCGGCTTCTTAAAAACATCGGCCTCCTCTTGGGCATCGTACAAGGACCCTCAGGCTTCCTAAAAGCAACCCCGCCTCCTCTTGGGCTTAGTACAAGGACCCTACGGCTTCTTAGAAGTATTCACAACCTCCTCTTAGGCTTCGTATAATGATCTCTTCCTCCGAGAATGATAACCTCCTCCTGGGCTTCGTACAAGGACCTCTCGGCTTCTTAAAAGTTTCCAGCCTCCTCTTGGGCTTCGTACAAATTGTCCCGACGACCTCCTAGAGGTATAGGAACAGAACTTAATCATCTACATATAACACTCTTTCTAAGAGTCTACTACTGTTTCTCAAAGCATAGTACAAAAGATAAAACTCTAGACTTGGACAGTCTAATCTCCTTGAGTCTCAAAGACATTCTCAAGCACCCTTCAAGAATAGGAAGAAAACCCGTAGACTCGGACAGTCTCAATACCCTTCGGATTTCCCGCTTCCTTAAAGAACAGGAACAACCGGATCCTTGAATCAAATCCATGAGTACAGTGTTGCTCATATAAGAACTGATTTTCTCTTTAAAATCAATATATTGGACCTGTCACTCAACTGAAACAGTCACCATAGCCTCCTCTTGGGCTTTGTACAAATGATTCTCCCCAGCGGAGTCAAACAGCGTTTAGCCTCTCTCTCGGGCTTTGTACGAGACACATAAGAGACTCCCTCGTTGAGTCAATCACCTCTTTCGCCTCCATCTCGGGCTTTATATGAGATACAAAAAGGTTCTTATTGAGCCAAACAAACAACAGCCTCCACCTCGGGCTTCGTACGAGATACAAAACACTCTCTTGTTAAGTATAAAAGACTCTCTTGTTGAGTCAATCACCTTTTAGCCTCCATCTCGGGCTTCGTACGAGATACAAAACACTCTCTTGTTGAGTATAAAAGACTCTCTTGTTGAGTCAAATAGCCTCCATCTCGGGCTTTATACGAGATACCAAAAGATTCCATCGTCGAGTCAAAACCTTTTAGCCTCTCTCTCGGGCTTTGTACGAGACATATATTAGCCTCCTCTTAGGCTTTGTATAAGAAAACCACTGGTTAATCCGATCAACCTTTTAGCATCAAAGTTGTGCCTCGTTCACAGTACACAAACATCAACAAGTCCTTCTCCTTCCATCTAATCGCTATAAGCGGCAAGCCTCTGGATCATCTATATCCATGCCATTGTCCCTCTTTTAGTATGAGAAATTCCTAAGGAAAGATAGCATTGCTCTACACTGAGTTAAAGTCTTCTCCTTCAGGTTGGAAATCCCCTATGAAGGAAATTATGGCATTGCCGGATTCACAAATCCCGGTTAAAGTAATTCTCCTTTATAAACAGTTGTGACAGACAAACCCCTCTTTAGAGATGACAAATTCTCTCTAAAGTCAAATCTTTAGCTTCACATCTTGGGCTTTGAACAAGATACAAACTACCTTCAGCTTCACATCTTGGGCTTTGAACAAGATACAAACTACCTTCAGCTTCACATCTTGGGCTTTGAACAAGACACCAAAAACACCCATTTCCTCCCATAAAATAGGAGGAACTACGAACGCTTTAGTTTCCCTGTTTCGGTAAACGGGAATACGTAGGTATAAGATTGAAAGAAAAATCTTAGCGAGCACACTAAACAAAAACCCAAAATCCCATACTCTCATGTATCTATCAAAAAGCATCAGTCCTAACATCCTAATCCTTGTTCCCCGCCAGAAAGTCCTAGAAAGAAAGAAAACAGTATTGGCGAAAATACAAATAACCAGTACAAAGGACCCCCCACATTGATAGCATTCGTAACCTAACAGACCGCTGTTTAAACTCAGTATGCAAAGTATGGTTAATTGAAGATATCTATTTCTCTTCCTTATTCAGCTCACAATAGGATAAAAAATGAATCGACCTGTAGTAAACTCAACCGCAGAGAGTGACCAGCGCTTAAGAACCGCGTCCAAAATCGCTCGCTACAGAAAAATGGCGCCCACCGTGGGGCCGGTCTCTGTCTTCCTCTAAACCTTTTTTCTCTTCACTTGTGTGAAAACCACAGATTGGGGCTTCCTCCGGGGAACCCATTTTCTGTCAGGAACTTAGGATTCATAGCTTTAAAGGTCTAGGATGTTTAAGACAAATATATATATCGCTTTTCCTAATTGCTATACATGTTTATTTTTCTGCTAATGGGAATGCGTGTGATGCCGCATGTGGAAAAATTGAGTATACACTTAAGATAAGTGATGGCGACGAGGTCGACCATCAACCTCAGTGGAGGCTGACCAATGCAACCCATTATCTCACCTAGACAATGGGCTGATTGTGATGTCTGAGAAGCTGGGGAGCCAAACCCTTTTGTAGTGCGGAAACTATCGGGAATAGTTGTTACGCGATACTACCATCATTTGAGGCTGGTGATCTATTCTCGGTGAATGGCACTTACTCTAAGATTGCTCTACAACTCGCTGACGATCCGCTTGTTGTTTTGCTTTCCTGGGAGGAGCTGATGATAATGAGTACAGGTACAAAAATCACCTTAGTATAAACCTTTGGGGATGGGTAGAGCCTTGACTTCATGACAACGACCCTTTGACCCCATGTTTTTTCTATGTTTTTGTGTGCTGCATTCATGCATTCATTTAAAAAACATTAAAACATTCAAAAAAAAATTCTCTTCTAGTCTCTCTGTTTTTCAAATTAAATTAAGACTGTGATTGCAAATATTAGAGAAAAGGATTGCACTAATGGATTTCGGTAGAAGGAGAACTCATACGTATACCTTCAAGGTTCCAAAGTTAGAGGATTTGAGAAGGTTAGCAAAGATGATCACTAACCCTGAGGCTTTCAGAGCTAAGCACGGAGGTTTGTTACCACTATTAAGAGTCCATGTGATTGAGGGAATCATGGATGCGCTCATTCAGTTTTACGATCCGGTTTATCACTGTTTCACATTCCCGGATTACCAGCTAGCACCAACGCTGGAGGAGTATTCTCATCTGATTGATCTACATATCACTGATCGAGCTCCATTTTCTGGACTAGAAGAAATTCCAAAGAATCAGATCATTGTAAGAGCAATTCATTTGGACGAGTCTGAGGTCAGGACTCACATAACCACTAAGGGTGGCATCCAAGGTTTGTCATCCCAGTTCTTGACAAAGAAAGCCCTGTACGTTGCTAGTATAGGGAACGTAACTGCTTTTGAAAACATCTTTGTCTTGCTCACCTATGGGTTATTTTTGTTTCCCAACATCAATAACTTCGTCGATATTAACTCCATTAAGGGTTTTCTCATTGGAAACCCTGTGCCGACTTTGCTCGTAGATGCGTATCATTCTTTACACTTGGGAAATTTGTACAGCGAAGGGGAGATCACATGTTGTGTACCTTTGCTTTATAAATGGTTTATCTCCCACTTGCCCAAATCTGCTGCTTTTTGGGATTGTAAGAGTGCCTTACGTTGGTCGCAGAAGATCATGTCTCTTACCAACTCTGATATAGATTGGTGTAATAGGATCTATGATGGAATCAGGATCATTGATCGTTGTGGAAACTTCCCCAACGTACCCCTCATAGGAACTAAAGGAGGAATCAACTATCATCCGGTGTTGGTTCGTCGTCAATTTGGATACCCGATGAGACACGTCCCACGGGGTGTTCATCTGGAAGGTCTTTTCTTCAAGGAAGGAGAAAACGACAGAGCACTGAAGATGGAAATAGTGCATGCTTGGAAACAGGTTCATAAGAAAGGACGAGAGTCTCTAGGAAAACCGGATTGTGTCTCGGTGGAGCCTTATCTCCATTGGGTACAAACTAGAGCTCTCAAGCTAAAAATGCCTTATCCTCGTTACGGAATTCTTCCGCCGAGGGAATCTGTCATGTACTTCATGACGGAAACTGAAAAGCTTTAGGTTACACTCAACAAAGTTCAAAAGGAGAGAAGGTCTTGGAAGAACAAGTACCGCACCCTCGATGTAGAGTGCATCAAAATACAGCAATTACTGAAAGAGAAAGATGCTCTGATTGAAATTTTGGAGCAACATGTTGTGGAAAATCAAGATGATCAAAGGAATTTGCTCACTCCTTTCACTTGGCAAAGGAATGACAACCCGACAACGGCCCAAGAGCCCCGGTCAAAGAAAAGGTAAATACCAGAGTCAGCACCCCGATTTCTCTTCAGAGAGGACTCGGGACCCATTAGCTTAGGTTTCTGTTTCTGCACCTTGTAATCTACTGTATTTCCATTTCTGTAATCCTTTGAATTCAATAAAAAGGGGTTTCCCCACTATTTGATATTTGCAATCTAATTGTCGAAGTTTATTTTGATTAAACCAAAAAACCAATTAATATAATCATTGCATTCATCATTCTCGCATCGCGAATTCTTCTTACCTACGAATCTCACGTTTGTGTCTCGGTTCTAGAGTCAAATTGTCTCATTCGTACAATACTCGGGCCAATCGTCAGAAAATGATGGATGATCTTGAGGAAGAAAACAGAGAGTTGAAAGAAGAGATCGACACTCTGAGAGAGGATATGAGAAAGCTTCGTAACGACATGCAAGCCATGGCAGAAGCTCAGCTACAAAGAACTGTGATATCAGAAATCACCTCAACGCCCATCATGGAGAAGTATGATCCTATGTATCAAATGCCGAAAGATCGTCCTTGGGGCATGCCTGTTAACTATATCCCGGAAGGATATGTTCCACCGATCACTGAAGATCAGGGAATCACAACAGAAGCCGATGGGCCTGAAGGTTACAAACTTTGGGAAAGCGAAGATGCCAGTGGCATACTGAGGACTCCTGAAGGTTACAAACTTCGGGAAACGCCAAGATTCACTGTCGTAGTCACGGTACCATCCCCTGTGGTGCACACTGTCTCGGAAGGACAGATTCCACCGATACCTTCTGGTAAAAAGGAAACTATGTTTGATAGAATGGATGAATTCCAGGAACAGTTCTTGGAAATGCAGAAGGAGCTGCAAGCCATTCGCGGTCAAGATTTATTTGGAAAGGACGCCGCAGACCTCTGCTTGGTCCCCAATGTGAAAGTCCCGCACAAATTCCAAGTGCCCGACTTTGATAAATACAAGGGTAACTCTTGCCCTCAAAGCCATCTGGTGATGTACGCTCGGCGGATGTCAGCTCAGACGGAGAATCAGGACCTACTGATTCACTACTTCCAGGATAGTTTAACCGGTGCCGCATTAAAATGGTACATGGGTTTAAACCGTACTACGATCAGTACATTCAGAGATCTTGGTACTGCCTTCGTCCAACAATACAAATACAATTTGGACATGGCACCCGACAGAGATCAACTCAGATCGATGTCTCAAAAGGACAAGGAAACCTTTAAGGAGTATGCTCAAAGGTGGCGTGAAATTGCCGCTCAAATTTGTCCACCTCTTGAGGAAAAAGAGATGACAAAGATCTTCTTAAAGACCTTAAGCTCATTTTACTATGACCGAATGGTTGCCAGTGCGCCCAGTGATTTCACCGAAATGGTCGGCATGGGCGTACGTCTTGAGGAAGCCGTCTGAGAAGGACGTTTGGTAAAAGACACTGGATCAACGAGCGGTACTAAAAAATACGGTAGTGCTCTCCCTAAGAAAAAAGAGCAAGATATTGGGAATATCTCTCTCGGAAAGCAAAGGCGTCGATATCAGCCGGTAGCAGCTGTAACTCCTGCTATCAGCCCTGCGCCTATTCCTACGTATCAACCTCAGGTTGCGCAGAACCAACCTGATCAGCAAAGGACACAACAACCTCTTCAGCAGGCTCGTCCTCAATACAACAACAACTGTACAACACGGCCACAGGATTTGATCCTATACCCGTGACGTACGCAGAGCTGTTTCCATTACTGCTAGCCAAGGGGCACATTCAGACTAAGTCCCCTCTTACAGTACTGGAAAATCTGCCTTTTTGGTTTAAGGTGGATCAAACTTGCCCTTACCACCAAGGAGGTCTCAGGCATAACATTGAGACTTGTCTCAATTTCAAGTCCGACGTGCAAAAACTTGTTAGGAGCGGGTTCTTATCCTTCAAGGATACAAATCCTAATGTTCTTACGAACCCGCTGCCTCAACATGAGAAGGCTGCAGTCAATCTGATTGAGAAAGAGACTAACAATGTCTATCAAATTCTCGATGTAATCTTGTTAAATACCAATCTGGTCAAGATGCATTGTAGACAGAGTGGATATGGCCATGTGCCACCTCATAGCTATCACCAGTGTGATATCTGCTCTAAAGACAACCATGGATGTTCTGTGGTGCAAGCAGCTCTGCAGGAACAAATGGATCTCGGATGGATCCAAGAGCACCGAGTTCGTGGAGTTAACATGCTCTACACGAATTCCAATGTCATTCAGAACCACGATATCTGCGCAATGAATGTCAACTTGGTGGCAATGCACTCAAAGCAAAGCCAGTATCATAATCTGCCGCGGCACGATTACAGTTCTTGTCTGACTTGCTCGGTAAACAAACAGGGTTGCTCTTTTGTACAAGTAGACCTCCAGCGTCAGATGGATCTTGGATGGATCCAAGACTACCATGATAGGAACCCTTATCATATCAACATGGTTCAGATCTTTGATATTCGCGTGATGAATACCAACTAAGTAGAGTTACATGCTGAACAGGTCCGACTCGGATTCCTGATATCACACGACTATCAAAGATGTAAAGCGGGTTGCGAAAACGATCGAGGTTGTACCCTTGTCCAGGAGGCACTTCAGCACTTATTAAATCATTGGTGGATGCCAATCTACATGGATGAAGATACTCAGCAAATTAGTATCAGTAACAGGAATCCTACTCGACGTCAGAGTCAGGATGTCCGCTCAGTGGAAGCTAACCTAGTGAGGTTACATTGTATTCAAAGTGGGCACAGCCAGGTGCCACCACACAATTATGAATGTTGTGGAGTCAAAAAGTAACCAAGGGTGCTACCTTGTGCGAACAGATCTCCAGGGTCAGGTGGATCGTGGAGAGATTCGTCCATATCCGGGTTCTGGACCCATCAACTGGATGCCGAACTACCTTGCCGATTAAGTTAAGGACATTGTCGTAATCTTTAGTCATCGTAGGACCAGGGATGTTTTTGCCATCATCCCTCTACTTGACGAATCTAAAGTTCCCAACCGGGAACGAATCGAGATTACTTACGATGGTCAGAAAAATCAGAAGGTTCCCATAGCCATCTATCTGCCGGGACCATTACCGTATGAATCAACTAAGGCAATCCCTTACAAATACGGTGCAACAACCATTGAGAATGGAAAGGAAATTCCATTACCCTCTGTCGTGAATATTACAGACATCAGTCGTGTAACACGGAGTGGTAGAATCTTCAACCGAGGGGTTGGGGAACTTAACAAAGAAAATGAACTTCAGACGGAAGCTCTCGAACCACCAGTCGGTCAATCCAGTAATCCCGGCCTTTCAAAAAACAACGACGAGATGCTGAAGCTTATCCAAAGGAGTGAATGCAACATTGTTGATCAACTGTTACAAACTCCTTCAAAGATTTCGGTATTATCATTGTTACTCAGTTCAAAAGCGCACAGGGAGGCTCTACAGAAAGTCTTAGAGCAGGCCTTTGTGGAACAGGATGTAACAATCAGACAGTTTGATAGCATTGTCTCTAACATCACTTCCTGCAACAATTTGGGATTTAGTGATGAGGAATTACCTGAAGAGGGTCGTCGTCATAACATGGCGCTCAACATTACAGTTAACTGCCAAGACGATGCTTTAGTCAGTGTACTGGTAGACACAGGGTCAGCCCTGAATGTTATGCCGAAGTCCACTTTGACTCAATTATCATTCAAAGGCCCTCCGATGAGAATCAGCGAGGTTGTCGTCAAAGCATTCGACGGATCCAGAAAAACGGTTATCGACGAAGTTGATCTTCCCATAACTATTGGTCCTCACACTTTCCAGGTCATGGATATCCGGGCAACGTACAGTTGTTTATTAGGAAGACCTTGGATACATCAGGCTAGAGCGGTTACTTCAACCCTTCACCAAAAGCTAAAGTTCGTCAAGAACGATCAACTTATCACGGTTTGTGGGGAATAAGCCTTGCTTGTAAGCAACTTGTCATTGTCTACTGGTATAGAACCCGAGGAGGTTATTGGAACGCAGTTCCAAGCACTGTCGATGAGCAAGGACAATCAGTTCAAAGAAGGAACTTCGATTTCTTCATACAACGATGCTATCAAAGCGGTCAAGAGTACCGATACAAAAGGATGGGGATAGCTTGTCATTCCTATTGACAATAAAACAGAGAAGGGTCTTGGTTTTTCTGCAACCTGTACCCAGACAGCTGCCAACAATGAAAGTCTTCATCCCCTACAAAACTTCTTCCACGGTGGAGGTTTTCTTCACCCAGTGTCTCAAGCAGTACATGCTATCAATGAGGAAGATCCCTCTGACACAGATATGGAATGGAAGTCCTACCTCAATGGGGACGGTTATATGTCTCAGGAAGATGTGGTTATACCATTTTGCTATCCCACACAGAGTCCGAGATTAATACCCAGGTCAGACGTCGAAATGATATATGGAGATTGTGATCCGGAAGGATGCCGTGCTCTGCCAAATTCATTAGAGGAGCACACTCTGATGAAAGACAACTTTGACCACAACTACTATGGCCCAATGGAAGGTCTGCCAATGTGGCAACCTTATCTAGGAAACTTGGGGCAAGAAAGTTAGCCGAGAAATGAAAATCAGCTGAGCATCATTGAACAGAATACCTGTGTCCCCACCATGTCATGGGATCAACACTCAGGTCATCCTGAAGCTACTCAACATAAAGATGAATTCACAATGTTTGCGGGACTTGAGTTCATCAACTATGCTTTTCCCGAGGTCAACGTCATCGAGAGAGATGACTCCTCCAGTTCCAAAGAAGTTTGGGACACTCTGGGAGAACCAAGTGGAAAATACGACTTTATGGTCAAGTACACTGCTCCCGAAAGCTCTCGTATCAAGCTCGAAGACATCCAGCCAACTGGATGGGGAGATACAGCTGAGAGCACAAATACTATGCACAATATAACTGAGGAATTCTCCTACGACAATTCTGCCTAGGAGACAGATTCCAATGATCCTGCTCCACCAGAAATCAGCGTCATTTCTGAAGACAAATCAAGGAAGGTGCCAGACTTTGTGATTCACTGAGGAGTTCGCCGCCAATGGGTTGCTGTCGATGTCCCGAAAGTCGTTCACCAGTCAAAGTAATTGCCATCTTTTAACCTTTCACCCTGCCCAGGTGAAACGGATGTTTTGATAGGGCTTGTTTTCTGTAAATTTTCCCTCTTCGCTTTGCCCGAAGCGACAGAGTTTTGTTTTAAAGGGCTGTAGTTTCAAGACTCGACTTGTTCATTAATAAAATAACGTCGTTCTGTAATTTCCGCATTAGTTGCTATTTTCTCTTTTTGCTTTTTCTTAGAAAATGGTAATCCTAAAAAACAATTCAATAATAAAAACAAGCAGTAATAAAAAAAACACTGCACACACACTTGCATTTTCTCTATCTCTTCTAAACACGAATCATCACGTCATGCAGATTGCTTATTTTAAACCCCGTTGAAACATATGATCTGATGCCTTCTCCCAACTTTGAGTTCCCGGTATTCGAGGCTGAAGAAGAAAATGACGACAAAATTCCAGAAGAGATCTCCCGATTACTCAGACAAGAGGAAAGGTCCATTGAACCTCATAAAGAACCGTTGGAAATGGTAAACGTGGGTTCAGAAAGAGAGAGAAAAGAAATCAGAATTGGAGCACTGCTTAGTCCAACTGCCAGAGAGGGTTTGATAAAGCTTCTCAAAGAATTCCCCGATGTATTCGCTTGGTCCTATCAAGATATGCCAGGGTTGGATACCAGCATCGTGAAACATCATTTACCGTTAAGATCAGAATGTCCTCCAGTAAAGCAAAGGTTGAGACGGACTCACCCGGACATGGCCATCAAAATCAAAGAGGAGGTACAGAAACAGATTGACGCAGGTTTCCTCGCCATATCAGAATATCCTCAATGGTTAGCCAACATCGTACCCGTTCTGAAAAAGGACGGAAATGTCAGAATGTGTGTCGATTACAGAGATCTGAACAAGGCTAGTCCAAAGGACGACTTTCCTTTACCACACATTGACATGCTGGTAGATAGCACAACAAAGTTCAAAGTTTTCTCCTTCATGGATGGATTCTCGGGCTATAACCAGATCAAAATGGTGCCGAAATACATCGAGAAAACTTCGTTCATCACCCCATGGGGTACTTTTTGTTACAAGGTAATGCCGTTCGGTTTGAAGAACGTCGGGGCAACCTATCAAAGGGCCATGACTACTCTGTTTCATGACATGATACACAAAGAAATCGAGGTATATGTCGATGATATGATTGCAAAATCAAAACAGAGAATGAGCACGTTGAACATCTGTCAAAATTGTTCGAACGTCTAAGAAAATTCAAGCTCCGCTTGAATCCCAACAAGTGCACCTTCGGTGTCCGTTCAGGGAAACTACTAGGGTTCACCGTCAGCCAGAAAGGGATTGAGGTTGATCCTGACAAGGTCAAGGCCATTCAAGAAATGCCTTCTCCGAAAACTAAAAAACAAGTCAGAGGATTCCTGGGACGTTTGAACTACATCTCCATATTCATATTCCTTATGACCGCGACATGCGCACCGATTTTTAAGTTACTAAAAAAGAACCAGGATTGCGTTTGGTCAGAGGACTGCCAAACCGCCTTCAACAGTATTAAGGAATATTTGTTGAATCCTCCGATTCTATCACCTCCAGTGGAAGGAAGACCACTGATCATTTACCTCACAGTTCTAGAGGACTCAATGGGATGTGTACTTGGCCAACAAGACGAAACTAAACGGAAAGAGTCTGCCATTTACTATCTAAGCAAGAAATTCACCGACTGCGAAACTCGATACACGATGCTCGAGAAAACTTGTTGTGCTTTGGCTTGGGCAGCCAAACGGATTCGCCAGTACATGATTCGTCACACTACTTGGTTGGTCTCCGAGATGGACCCAATCAAGTACGTCTTCGAAAAACCTGCTCTCACGGGAAGGATCGCCCGTTGGCAGATGTTGTTATCAGAATATGACATCGAATACCACGCTCAGAAAGCCGTTAAGGGAAGTATTTTAGCCGATCATGTGGCTCATCAACCGATTGACGATCTAGAATTAGTCGTGTTTGACTTCCCAGACGAAGATGTTATGTATCTGAAAATGAAGGACTGCGATGAACCGCTACCCAGTGAAGGGCCAGAACCAGGATCCCAATGGGGACTTATCTTTGACGGAGCAGTCAATCATTACGGAAACAGAATTGGGGCAATCATTGTTACCCCTCAGGGTACCCACATTCCTTTCACTGCTCGACTTACGTTCAAGTGTACGAACAACGAGGCCGAATACGAAGCTTGTATTATGGGTCTCGAGGAAGCAATTGATTTAAGGATCAAAAACTTGGACGTATATGGCGACTCAGCCTTGGTTATCAATCAGATAAAAGGAGATTGGAACACATACCAATCAGGATTAATTCCTTACAAAGACTACGCAAGAAGGTTGCTACCTTTCTTCAACAGAGTTGAGTTTCATCATATCCCTCGTGAGGAGAATCACATGGCTGATGCATTAGCCACTCTCTCTTCCATAATTAGTGTAGGTCAATGGAATGACATACCTAAGATCGACATAATGCGCCTTGAACGGCCCGCCTACATCTTCATGATTGAAGCAGTCATAGACGACAAACCTTGGTATCACGATATCAAATGCTTCCTTCAGAAACAAGAGTACCCACCCGGGGCATCCAGGAAAGACAGAAAAACCCTCAGAAGATTGGCTGGAAACTTCTTCCTGAGCGGTGACACTCTCTATAAGAGAAATTTTGACATGGTTTTGCTCTGATGCGTAGACAGACCAGAAGCAGACATGCTAATGAAAGAAATTCATGAAGGATCCTTTGCCACTCATGCCAACGGACACACAATGGCAAGAAAAATTCTAAGAGCAGGGTACTACTGGTTGACCATGGAATCCGACTGCTACAAGTACATGAGGAGGTGTCACAAGTGTCAGATATACTCCGACAAAATTCATGTACCGCCAACGCATCTCAAAGTTCTCTCTTCCCCGTGGCCTTTTTCCATATGGGGAATCGACATGATTGGCTTGATTGAGCCCAAGGCTTCAAACGGACATCGGTTCATCCTGGTAGCCATTGACTACTTCACCAAGTGGGTCGAAGCAGCGTCATTCGCTAATGTAACCCGACAAGTGGTGGTCCGATTTATCAAAAACAATATTATCTGCCGTTATGGTGTTCCAAGCCAGATCATTACTGATAATGGATCTAACTTGAACAACAAGATGATGAAAGAGTTGTGCGCTGAGTTCAAGATCAAACACCATAACTCATCTCCCTACCGACCAAAGATGAACGGAGCGGTAGAAGCGGCCAATAAGAACATCAAGAAGATCGTTCAAAAGATGGTTGTAACCTACAAAGACTGGCACGAGATGCTACCCTTTGCTCTTCACGGTTATCGCACATCTGTCCGCACTTCAACAGGGGTAACCCTTTTCTCTCTAGTGTATGGCATGGAAGCAGTGCTCCCCATAGAAGTAGAGATCCTGTCAATCCGAGTATTGATGGAAGCTAAGCTCACCGAAGCTGAATGGTGTCAAAGCCGACACGATGAACTGAATCTGATCAAAGAAAAGAGAATAACGACACTATGCCACGGTCAGTTGTATCAGCATAGAATGAAGAAGGCGTTCGACAAAAAGGTCCGACCCCGAATCTTTAGGAAAGGAGACCTCGTGCTCAAGAAGATACAATCTTTTCTCACTGAATCTCGGGGCAAGTGGACTCCGAATTATGATGGCCCCTACGTGGTCACGAAAGCTTTCTCAGGCGGCGCCTTGAAACTTGCAACCATGGACGGAGAGGAATTTGCCTACCCCACAAATGTTGATGTAGTCAAGAAATACTTCGCCTAAACTAAAAAAAAACGTCTCGGTGGATTGAAAACCCGAAAGGGCGGTCCAGGCAAAAGTTAGAGACATAAAAAAAAAAGTCACCCCGATGGATTGGAAACATCACAGTACAATCCAGGAAAAAATTAGGGATAATGGCAAGTAACTATGTTCAACAGAGGAGAATCCCTCAGCAGCAGCAGTCACATCATCCATCGGAGGAAAACTCCAGTCAAGGTCATCTTCGACAGAAGCTCAGGATGCCCAGAATTCAAATTTGGTAGAAGGATAGTGGTCGTTATATTTCAACGTAGCCCTTTTCCCTGTAAATTACCATTTTCTAACTTTGTAATTACTCTTTGGAATCACGCGTTTGGCTGATTTCCATCCTATCAATAAAATTTGAGCCTATGTGCTTTTGTTTGTAATTCTTATTTGTTTTAGCTTTACAGAACGGCGTTGTTAACATGATTAACGATTCTTGAAATAAAACAAAAATGAATTTACTTGTTAAAACTTTTTCTGCTTTTTAATAAAGCCGACAATTTCTTTTGACTGTTGAACATCAAAGGAACATTAACCGCTTCTCCAGAAGTAAGCGAACTTCAAAGTGTAGAATCAAAGTACTCCTTCTAGGCCAGTACGCCTGAACGAAGGATCAACTGTATCAGATGTGGCTTTCCTATTTGATACCCCTCGGCCGAGTTCTCATCTCCTAAGCCCGACCAACGGTATTCCCCGCAGGGACTATCTCTCCTAAGCAAGGTGGAATTGCTATCTTGAACCAGCGATACTTTTTCGCCCCGCGATGGCTGCGTATCTAGTCATGTTCATCTTTTAGTTTGTGTGTCGCGTCAATTTTGTCGGCATAAACATACATACATCATGCATTATTGATTTGCATTCACATTTCATATTGCATCACTATCACTCTAGTAGGTCTTGTCCCCTAGTGATAGAAGTTCTCTCAATCAAGTTGTCAGTTCTTGCCTCATCAGGAAACACTGCATTTGAACAACCTCGCCTCTAGTTTATTTCTGGAACAGGAAGTTGGCCCTGGACCACTTTGATAACTTGAACCTCTGAAAAACCAGAGAACCTTCAGTCAGCATCACTCTTCGCCATTGAAGATGATATCCTTGCTTTCCCAGATTAAGGAAAATCCACAGAGAAAGCCTCGTAATCAGAGATTCGGCAGCATGCCAGTTTTGCTCCGAAAAGACCGCTGATGAAAAGGTCATCGGCACCTCAAAATTGGACCCCATCGTATGGGATTTCTCCGGGAAGATCCCGAGAAAAGTATGATGTAAGAGCCCAAGCGACAGCAGTCTCCCAAGAGACTCGCTTTCCCCAGTAGAAACAAATGGCGTCTCTAACAGAGAAGTTTGTGCAACTCTGCAACTCAGACGGAGGGGTTCCCCAGCAAGTCTGACAATCAAAAGTTTTCCGTCAAATGGCATCTCCCCAGGAAAATTCGGCAAGAAGTTTGAGGAAAACCGCTACGCATAGCATTCCTTGTCAATAAAGTTTATTGACAAAAGAAACTAAGACCAGTTCCTTGGTAGGAAACCAGGATCGAGGGGAAGTTTATTTCAGAAACTAAGACCAGTTCCTTGGTAGGAAACCAGGAACGAGGGGAAGTTTAAATCAGAAACTAAGACCAGTTCCTTGGTAGGAAATCAGGAACGAGGGGAAGTTTAAATCAGAAACTAAGACCAGTTCCTTGGTAGGACACCAGGATCGAGGGGAAGTTTATATCAAAAACTAAGACCAGTTCCTTGGTAGGAAACCAAGAACGAGGGAAAGTTGACAAAAGAAAACTGAGACCAGTTCCTTGGCTGAAGACCAGGATCGAGGGGAAGTTTTACCTTTTCTAAGCATCATTGCTTAGCAAAAGAAGATGAATGCGCAAGCTACCATTCATAACCACCATCAAAATTTCGGGTATTCCGATATTTAATCCTCTTGCACCCCGAATGCCCGAATGCCCGAATACCTTCGTCATTCACACCTTCGGGTCCAAGAAGATTAAATAGGGGCATCTGTCATACCCCAAATTTTGATCGCTAAGATTTCCAATTACTGTGCAAATCATCATCACAATATGGGGGAACCATTATATTTCATCAGTCTCCCCAAAGATGGGTGAGCATCCACTACAATCAAAATTAGGGTTTCAAGCCCTCTCAGAGCCTTAGACAAAGGATCAATCAAGGAATAACATGATCTTCAACTTGTATAAACCTCTCAAACATACACAAAGGATCAAAAAGGACTCCCACTCCAAGGATTAAGCACAAAGCTGCTCCCTTCTAGGTGGATCAAACCTCAAGATCGCCAGTATCACTAAAGTAGGGTTTTGGTCGATCAGGGCCTCCAAAGGGAAATTTTCCTCTGGGCATGAGCCAAGGATCCAAAACATAACCTAATATACTCCATGGAACCTCATGGACCCAACCATCAAGTCAATTTTGCCTCAGGGGATGCATTCATCAAAAATCAGGAATTAGGGTTTCTTGACCTAATTCACCCTTAAGTTGACTTTTGGGACAAAACATGAACCAAGACCTTAAGAGAGGGTTTGAGGGTCTCTAATGAACTATATTTATCCATTTGGAACAATGGATTAATCCAAGAAGCTTGAGCAACAAGTTTCAATTTCATCTACACCACAATTAGGGTTTCGCGAGGAAAGTCAACTGTAACTTTGACCATTGACCAGGACATGCTCCCAAGCCCTAAGACATGATTCAATATACCCTATGACACCCATGGAACATGTCCATCAAGTTTGATTTAGGTCAAGGACATGATTTCCTAAGGAATTGCACAGTTTGGAATTCATTTGATAAAAAGTCAACTGTGCACAAAAGTCAACTTTGACTTTTTGAGATTTTTCACCAAAATGGATTTTTAACCCTAAAATGATGTCAATGTATGATTTGAATCATCACTCATCAAGAAAAATCAAGAAAAGTGGGATAACTTGTAAAAGGGGTAACCATAAAAACTTAGAAAATTTTCTAAGTTAAAAATAAAGTGGCTAGGGCACCAACTTTGGAGGATCATAACTCCTAAACCACAAAGCCATTTTTCCTCATCCAAATATGGATTTGTAGCCCTCATTACCCTCTACAAAAACTTCAACTAGACCTAAGTCCAATTCATTAAGGAATTTGAGTTATGGAGTGATCAAAATGGCTGAAAAATGAAAATGTCACTTTTTCCAACACTTAGTGAAATTTTCACTAAGTCCAAATCTGTCTTCACTTTTTTCCAAATATAGGGGGATTTTTCACTTGGATTCAAAAGAGATCAAAACCAAACATGTTCAAACAGTTGTTGTATCATGTAAAGGCTTTCCAAAATGGCCAAGAACATTGCCAAATTCCACTCGGGTTATGAGTTATGACATTGTTAAATTGCCTTGTTGAAATCTGTCAAGGCAAGGCATAATTGGCATTTTTGCTCGATTTGCCAAAATTGTGTAAATCCAAACACTCCTATCCACTTGGACACATCTGAGGATTGAATCTCAAGGGGACAATCACTGAGCCAAGCCTCCAAAGTCTTTGGAACAAGAAATAGCATGTTGAACCTAGAATTGCCAAAATAGGGACAAGACTCCAAATTTGGATTGGAGCATTCAATGGAAGCATCAAGGTGGCATGGACTGAGCCATTTTCATTTGAATTCAGTCAAGACTTATCCAAGACCAAGGGAACCAGCAGCCTGTGCCCTAACCTCTAGTCAATGGCTAGAGGAGACTTGAACTTCCATTGGCCAACATTGAACAAACCTACTCAGAAATTGCCATTCACTATTCCTTGCAAAAAAAACTTGCTCTACTATAAATAGAGCTCAATTGTGATCAGTTTGAGTACACCAAAGCCATCAAACAGATGCTTTCCTCAAAATCTCTTATTTCACTCCAATTTTGCCTTCTAAGGCAAGTCACTATCAGGTTTTGAGTTTGAGAGCTTTTCCAATTAAACCAATCACTCACACACCTCATATACATCACATATGAGCTGATCAAACACTTAAACAACAACTGGAACACTGATTTCTCAGAATCACCAGTCAATTGCTCAAGGTTTTAACCAAAATGCAGTTGAGATGCCATGAAGTGATCCAACCAATTTCAATCAAGTCCAAGCATTCAAACACACTCCATAGGGTGTAGGGAAGCTGTTCAGATCATCACCACTCATTTGTAACACCTCCAAATCAAAAATCACATTGCATTTGCTGTCACGACCTAAAGGTAAGCCTAAACTTGGTCATCTCTCAATCTATGCATATTTCCTCGCACAATAATTTTGCCAAATGTTCATAATCATGCATGGAATGTTTCCCCTCAATTAATTGCATTGTTTGAATCATGTATCAAAAATCCCAGCCTTCATGCAGAATCTAGGGTTCTTGAGGATTTTTCGTGATTTCTTGTTATATGTTTAATTTAAATGAAATTAAATACCATAGACATGATCGTGAGGTTGAAACGAGTTGATTGGTATGTGGATTGCATGATATGATTAAGTATTCAGTGAGATTGGATAGAAAATGCAAATCTGGGCAAAACTGAAAAACGCGCATGTTCTTGCCTTTGTTCTTGGCGCCATTTTCCAATATTTGAATATTTGAATTTTGTGATTTTATTTAATTGATTCAAAAATTAATTTCTCTCTGAGTTTTAATGATTTTGAGTTGATTCTTTTTTTAATAATTCACAAAAATATTAAAATATTTTATTTTCCCAAAAAATCCCAAAAATATTATTTATTTCATATAATTGATATTTTTGCAAAGAATTAATATTTTAATTATTTTTGACATTTTAAATATTTTTTCTACATTGATTTTGCAATTTTTAATGCCTTCTAATTATTTTGTAGGTCAATACTTAATTTTTGAAGCATTAATCCAAGATCACAATTTATTTTCCATATGTTAAACAATTTTGATCATTTTAATTGAATTTTTATTCAATTAAATACATTTTTGAAAACAAATTAGGGTTTTGGATTAATTCAACCCTCATAAATCATTTTCAAATCTTTTGGGCCTCTTGAGAGAGTGTAAGACCTAATCCTTTGTAAATACAAAACTTTTTGGGCCTCACTTATTGTATAAGTCTCGTTGTATTTCAAAAAGTTCGACGCGATCATCGTCCGGTGAAAAAATAACCTTGGGCCTCTCCTTGAGCTATAAGACCCATTTAAAATCTCTTTGGGCCTCTAATAGAGTGTAAGACCCAATCCTTTTTTGACCAAATCATTTTTGGGCCTCAGTGTATTGTATAAGTCCCGATACCGTCAAAAACAAACGGCGCGATCATCGTCCATTGAAAAAATAACCTTGGGCCTCTCCTTGAGCTATAAGACCCATTCAAAACTTTTGGGCCTTTATTAGAGTGTAAGACCCAATCCCCTTTTAACCAAAACATTTTGGGCCTCACTTATTGTATAAGTCCCTTCGCGTTAAAAGAAAATCTCGGTGCGATCGCCATTTCAAACGAAAAGTCAACTGGGCCTACCCTCGAGTAGTAAGACCCATTTCTTTTCTTAAAACTTTTTTGGGCCTCTATTAGAGTGTAAGACCCAATCCCTTTATACAGAAAACCTTTTCGGGCCTCAGTCACTTGTATAAGTCCCTCTGTACAAATTCAAACAGTGCGCTCACTGATAAAACCCTGGGTCTCTCCTTGAGCTGTAAGCCCCAAATCTTTCTGTTTCAAAGCACTTTCTCCTTTGATTTTGAATATACTGTTATTTTCAATCTTTCTTTGTTGAACAACTAACCAAACAGCATGGAAGCTCTACAACCGAGTAAGTGGTTATTGCTTTAATTTACCGCATTCATATACATATAACTGTATTGTGGGGGCTGTTTCACTGTAAGTCTTCTTTCATAAACTCATATCAACTGTGTAATAATAGTATAGATATTTAGAGTTTCCCCGGCAACTACGTCTAGCATTAAGCCCGTTGATCACTCTTAAATAGTGAAAACTAGATCCCCATAGGATTACCAGACACAGTCTTCCCTCCTCTTGGGGTTAAACAATATGGAGACATGAAAGGCAACATTCTCTGTGAACCCTTTCATAGACTGTCACCTTTAGAAGTTGTCAAAGAAACTTTATTCCCCAGAGATGATCTTTTCTCTGTGAATGACATCTCTTGAGTTTCTTCCAAATTCTCGGACTTTCCTGGCTTGATCTATTCCTCGTGAATAGCCTGTCTTAAACTTCTCGGGATTTGGGGACCCACAGGCTTCTTAAAAGCACTTGTCAAGAAACTCTATTCCCCAGAGATGATCTTTTCTCCGTGAATGGCGTCTCTTGAGTTTCTTCCAAATTCTCGGACTTTCATGGCTTGATCTATTCCTCGTGAATAACCTGTCTTGAACTTCTCGGGATTTGGGGACCCACAGGCTTCTTAAAAGCACTTGTCAAGAAACTCTATTCCCCATAGATGATCTTTTCCCCGTGAATGGCATCTCTTGAGTTTCTTCCAAATTCTCGAACTTTCCTGACTTGATCTATTCCTTGTGAATAGCTTGCCTTGAATTTCTCGGGGTTTGGGGACCCATCGGCTTCTTAAAAACATCGGCCTCCTCTTGGGCATCGTACAAGGACCCTCAGGCTTCCTAAAAGCAACCCCGCCTCCTCTTGGGCTTAGTACAAGGACCTTACGGCTTCTTAGAAGTATTCACAGCCTCCTCTTAGGCTTCGTATAATGATCTCTTCCTCCGAGAATGATAACCTCCTCCTGGGCTTCGTACAAGGACCTCTCGGCTTCTTAAAAGTTTCCAGCCTCCTCTTGGGCTTCGTACAAATTGTCCCGACGACCTCCTAGAGGTATAGGAACAGAACTTAATCATCTACATATAGTACTCTTTCTAAGAGTCTACTACTGTTTCTCAAAGCATAGTACAAAAGATAAAACTCTAGACTTGGACAGTCTAATCTCCTTGAGTCTCAAAGACATTCTCAAGCACCCTTCAAGAATAGGAAGAAAACCCGTAGACTCGGACAGTCTCAATACCCTTCGGATTTCCCGCTTCCTTAAAGAACAGGAACAACCGGATCCTTGAATCAAATCCATGAGTACAGTGTTGCTCATATAAGAACTGATTTTCTCTTTAAAATCAATATATTAGACCTGTCACTCAACTGAAACAGTCACCATAGCCTCCTCTTGGGCTTTGTACAAATGATTCTCCCCAGCGGAGTCAAACAACGTTTAGCCTCTCTCTCGGGCTTTGTACGAGACACATAAGAGACTCCCTCGTTGAGTCAATCACCTCTTTCGCCTCCATCTCGGGCTTTATACGAGATACAAAAAGGTTCTTATTGAGCCAAACAAACAACAGCCTCCACCTCGGGCTTCGTACGAGATACAAAACACTCTCTTGTTAAGTATAAAAGACTCTCTTGTTGAGTCAATCACCTTTTAGCCTCCATCTCGGGCTTCGTACGAGATACAAAACACTCTCTTGTTGAGTATAAAAGACTCTCTTGTTGAGTCAAATAGCCTCCATCTCGGGCTTTATACAAGATACCAAAAGATTCCATCGTCGAGTCAAAACCTTTTAGCCTCTCTCTCGGGCTTTGTACGAGACATATATTAGCCTCCTCTTAGGCTTTGTATAAGAAAACCACTGGTTAATCCGATCAGCCTTTTATCATTAAAGATGTGCCTCGTTCACAGTACACAAACATCTACAACTCCTTCTCCTTCCATCTAATCGCTGTAAGCGGCAAGCCTCTGGATCATCTATATCCATGCCACTGTCCCTCTTTTAGCATGAGAAATTCCTAAGGAAAGATAGCATTGCTCTACACTGAGTTAAAGTCTTCTCCTTCAGGTTGGAAATCCCCTATAAAGGAAATTATGGCATTGCCGGATTCACAAATCCCGGTTAAAGTAATTCTCCTTTATAAACAGTTGTGACAGACAAACCCCTCTTTAGAGATGACAAATTCTCTCTAAAGTCAAACCTTTAGCTTCACATCTTGGGCTTTGAACAAGATACAAACTACCTTCAGATTCACATCTTGGGCTTTGAACAAGATACAAACCACTTTTCGCTTCACGTCTTGGGCTTTGAACAAGACACCAAAAACACCCATTTCCTCCCATAGAATAGGAGGAACTACGAACGCTCTGATTTCCTTGTTTCGGTAAACGGGAATACGTAGGCATAAGATTGAAAGAAAAATCTTAGCGAGCACACTAAACAAAAACCCAAAATCCCATACTCTCATGTATCTATCAAAAAGCATCAGTCCTAACATCCTAATCCTTGTTCCCCGCCAGAAAGTCCTAGAAAGAAAGAAAACAGTATTGGCAAAAATACAAATAACCAGTACAAAGGCCCCCCACATTGATAGCATTCGTAACCTAACAGACCGCTGTTTAAACTCAGTATGCAAAGCAGGGTTAATTGGAGACATCTATTTCCCTTCCTTATTCAGCTCACAATAGGATAAAAAATGAATCGACCTGTAGTAAACTCAACCGCAGAGAGCGACCAGCGCTTAAGAACCGCGTCCAAAATCGCTAGCTACAAGCTGATAGGTACAAATGCTCATAATCTCAAAAGTGTGGATATCACAGTTATTAGGGCTGGAAAAACACTGGATAGGCTGGATGCTCAGAACATGATCAGACCAATAAATGATAAAGAGATTTGGGAAGCTGTCAACAGTATTTGTGATAATAAGGCACCTGGAATCGATGGATATACTTCCCACTTCTTTAAACAAACATGGGATGTAGTGAAACAAGATGTTAGATCTGCTGTCAAGGAGTTTTTTGATACAACCAAAATGTATAAAGCTTTCGATTGCTCACTGATAACATTAATCCCAAAAAGCCCTGAAGCAAAGACAATCAAGGAGATGCGACCTATATCCTGCTAAAATCCTCACTAAGAGACTTGGGTCAGTCATTGGCAAATTGGTTTCCCACACTCAATCTACATTTGTACCAGGGAGGGTGATTCATGACAAAATTATGCTAGCTCAGGAGCTTGTTAAAGGGTAGGGTAGGAAGAATGTGTCTCCAAGGTGTATGATACAGTTGGACATCCAAAAAGCCTATGACACAGTTGACTGGACAACTTTGAATTACATTCTATTGGAGATAGGGATTCCATAAATTTTTACTACTAGATTATGGCTTGTATAACATCTGCTTCTTACAGGTTCTCCATAAATGGAAAAGCTTCAAACTTCCTTCAGGCAAAGAGAGGTTTGAGGCAGGGGGATCCAATATCACCCCTGCTTTTTGTCCTGGTTATGGAATACCTCCACATAATGCTGCAGACTCTGGCAATGAACCCAAACTTCAATTCCCCCCCCCCCCCCCCCCAAATGCGAAAAACTTAACATTGTCAATATTTTCTTTGCAGATGATATATTGCTTTTCACTAGAGGGGACAAAGTGTCACTCCAACTGGCTATGGATAAGGTGCAGCAGTTTTCAGAGTTAACTGGGCTGAGAATTAGCACCATGAAGAGTAAGCTTTTCACATATGGTATAGATGATGATATGAAGAAACTGCTACACCAAGAAACAGGACTAGCAGTGGGTACCATGCCTTTCAAATACTTAGGAGTTCCACTGTGTAGTAAGAAGTTAACAGTTAATAACTGTCAACCACTGTTGGACAAGATTATGGCTAGAATAAATCATTGGAGCTCAAAGTTTTTATCTTATGCAGAGAAAATCTAGTTGATCTGAAGTGTGGTTTTTGCTGTAGCGAATTATTGGATTCAAATCATTGGAGCTCAAAGTTTTTATCTTATGCAGAGAATAAATCAGTGGTTTTTTCTTTTTATGACAGTTTTGTAGTGATCATTCTCATCAACTAATATACTTATTTTTTAATAAATAATAATTTAATTGTATATGATAGGATAGTTTACCTGATACATTTATCTTTAAATAATATAATAACGAATGCATATAAGATATACATGAGAAGTAATCCGTTTAAAATGGAAATTTAATAACAATGTTGATCATAATAACGTTAAAAATAATAAAAGCTTTTAAATCAAAATAAATAATAGAATACTGTTGCGGTGAGAATCGGATAACAAGCTATTGATTAACTTGCATCACACATCTTTGGAATTCACCACCGAGCTTTGATTTATCCAAAGGAAAGGGTAAAGACCGAAAAACCCTAAAAAGAGAATCTAGGTTCGGGGGTTGGTTATACAAAGGGAAGGTATTAGCATCCTAAGTATCCGTAGTACTCTACGGGAACCTCTTGTTAGTATTTGTGTTATGCTAAAGTTTGCTTGCTAAGGGAAATGTGCTAAGGAAAAAGACCTAGGGGTATATACACTAAGTATGCTCGCCAAGACGTCGTATCTTGTGCCTACGTATCTGACTAAAGAATCAGAGCAACCGTAGTTCACCTGGTGGGGTTGAGGAACTCTTGACTGTGGTCAAGGTTCCAAGGGAAAGTAGGGTGAAAAGCTTGAAAGTAAAGCTTGTAAGGATTAATTGGTTAAGAGAAAGAGATTAATGGCTATCTCTTATAAAGGGATTGTGAAGGGTTAGACCGTCGTGAAAGAGAAGAGATTAGTGGCTATCTCTTTGGGAAGGCTAGGTTAGAAGGGAGAAGAGATTAATGGCTATCTCTTGTGAAATGGTTTGAGGTTAATAGGGTACTTGAGCTATCTATGACATGAAGTCAATAGAGAGACTTTCCTTTGGAAGGAAGGGGAAGATAACAACTTCTTATGTACAAGAAAGTTACGAGGGATTGAAATTGCATGAATACAATGAGTGTAAGAACTCAAAGAGATGTTCAACAGTTAAGTATGAATAACATCAAAAGAAATCAAGGTAAACAAACCAAGACAAAACCAAAAGCAATGCCTACCTCAAGTTTATATCCATTAAGAATGTGTGTGAAATGTCATGCAAGTGTGGCAAGGATAGTCCTCTAAAAAAATGGATTTTCAAGGTGAATACCAAAAGTTTTAGGTTTAGAATCAAGGGTTAAATAATGAACCAAAAACCCAAGCAAAAGACCTTATTTAAGGTCATTTCTTAATCCTCAAATATCCCTCGAATGTGTCCTAAAACACTTGGGAAAATTGGCTCAAGAAAATGAAGAGCAAAAGGATTTTTCAAAAGAGTTTCACAAACTAGATTCAAATTACTTCTATTTTTAGAAATAAGAAATAAATATTAGAATTAAATGAAAATGTAAATAAAAATATTAGAAAATTAAATTAAACATTGAAATATCAACATGAATATTTTTGGGATTTTTCATTAACAAAAACTATTTTTAATAAAACATAATTGAACATGAAAACACAATAATAAATATTTGAAAAGAAATACATTACAGGGGGTGCATTAGTATTTTAGAAATGAACTGGGTTTAAAGGTGAGGCGCATGGGCCTCTGGCAAGGGGGTGTGGATAGTAAATGGGGCGAGGCCCAAGTCCAAAACACACGGCTGAAAAAAATGAAAAAAAAAACAAAACAAAGGGGACTGGGGCGAGGGGGATTCGAAGCCCAGTCCCTTTGTTTACAAGGGCAAGGTCTGAACCATTGGGGTGGCGATACATCCATTGTATATGCCCCCCAGTTAAATACATATGTCATGAATGAAAAAAAACCAGATAAAAAAAACACATAGAAACGTAACACCCATCAATCGGTCACTTGGTTTTAAGTCATGAAACGACAAAAACGGGCCCAGCCAACCACACGCGGCCACGCATCTCTCCCCTCCCATGCATCATGCATAAAAATAAAATAACTCGTGGAAAGGAAAAGAAAATACGCATGGATCTTCCTCCTTGTTCAATCATTATCACCCTCAAATCTCAACCAAAGTCCATGAGGTAAAGCATCAAGTTGTAGCATTCAGAGCATAGAACAATACTAAAACCTAAACAACTCTAAACAGAGACATAAACATGCAGAAAAACTATGTGGAAATGGTGCATCCAGAACTGGAACCAAATTCTCATAATGCCAATATACCAACATGAGTTCGAACAAGCATTCATACTGGCAACATAGATGCAAATGCATGAGCATGATAACAACATTAAGATCAACCAGACTTTGATATATGAGCATGGCAACTTGTAATTACACACAAATATCATGCAACCATGCACACACGTAGAAACCAGTAACAACATTTTTCATCCTTAATGAACAAAAAAACTCAATGGTATAATATATACTTTCTCAGTTCAGATGTTTAAAGGCTCTTCATTCATTCTTATAAACAAAACAATGATAGAAACAAAAGAGGTCTCATGCTATTCCCTCAAACATACTGCTTCGTCTCATTAGAACAACCACAGCAGTAAAACAATAAAAACCAATTAATGATTCACTAAAACAAAACTCAAAACACTAAATTTTCAAACTATCACAAAACATGCTCTTAACTTACACACACATGATATCAACAAATAATTTATACATGATAAAATAAATAACGAAAGTATAATAAAAATAATATGCGAAACCTGAAACTCTTTATCGCAGCTCACCGAGATGAGTCGAAACCGAAACCGTTAATTTCCAGTTGGGTTCTTCCTCTCCAGTAGATAGTTCACAAGCCTTTGATGTAATGTACCAATCCTGAACCTTTTAAAACTCACAAGTTCCCTCTCTTGGTGTGGTTTGTTCTTTGTCCTGCTTGTGTTGGTACACCAAGAAAGAATATGTTTATGATATTTTAGTGAAAAAAGTAATAAGGGATGTTGTGGTTTGAAAGTTCAGATGTTGATATTCCGATTGTTGGTTTGTTGATGTCTAAAGAATGAGAAAACACCTCCTTTTATAGTGAAAACAGATTGGTCCTTAGCCTTAAAACTCGGTGGACTTTTGTTTTGTCTTGCAAAGAAAGTGGCTGGGTAAGTACTGCACGCATGGTTTTGCTCTGACTTCTTTTCTTGAGCCAAGTGATAGTGTCTTGGTTTCTTATTTTAGGGCATAAGTTAGCAGAAAATTGAGAGGACTAGACGGAAATCTAGTACGTGAAGGTGTTACACAATGGTTCTTTTAATATGTCAACCACAAAGTACAAGGAGCATGCTACTTTGTTGTTTGCTTCACGAGTTTTGTGGCAAAAAGAGAGTATGGGAACTGATGAGGAAAGGTCAGTAGGACTGCATTATAACACTTTGGTTCAGCAAGGTGTGGCATGAAGTACAAGGTCATGTATCCTTCTTGTCCACACGGCCAAAATTTCAACCATGGGCCACATGTAAAGATCTTCTTTCTTTTTAAAGATTAACTAAATTAATTTAGACAAAAAAATGA
This sequence comes from Lathyrus tuberosus, assembly GCA_022829125.1. NCBI lineage: Eukaryota > Viridiplantae > Streptophyta > Magnoliopsida > Fabales > Fabaceae > Lathyrus > Lathyrus tuberosus. Next base: position 15,878,794 of record JALAZF010000083.1, read on the forward strand.
AAAGTAAAAACCATAATTAAAATTAAAATGGGAATAGAATTAAACTAAATCAATAAAACTAAATTAAGACTAAAATAAAAATAATCTAAATTAAAAAATACACTAAATTAAAAGTATATACTAAAAAGTTATAAAATGACATGGAATGATAAAATTGGATAAAAATGGTATGGTTGATGATTAACAAAAATGTTTAACTAAAATGCAAAAATTGTTGACCTAGAATGACATGCAAAAGATCAAAGAATTTAAGGGTAAAATTTGGGGTACAACAGTTTCCCCTATTTAAATAGCTTTACCGGATGGCACAAGGGATAGAAATCCTCGAGAGATCAAGGTGAAAGGTATTTAAATATAGCAAACCAAAAATTTTGCCCTTAGATGGAATGCAAATGCTAAGGACAGCTAACAGACATGCAAATGCAGACATGCCATGAACTTCTAGTATGATGAAAATAATGGAATGGTAGATGCAAAGGCGCAGACAAACAAAACACCTAGGAAGAAGGGCAATCCACCACAGGTGAGCTTACTGGGGAAGGATAAGGTTAGCATCCACGAGAAAGACTCACTGGGGATACATATCGATCAACCAAAAGAGACTCAATGGGGAGACTCTGAGGATGCACTGGGGATAGAAACGTCAAGAGGAAGTCCTACAGGTCCTCACTGGGAATGGGAGCCAGAGAGGTGCCCTTCACTGGGGAAAGGTCTAAGGAGATGGACGAAAGGTTTATAGGTGACCGAACGACACTGGGGAAATAGGAGATACTCTTACTGGGCATGGAACCAGAAAGAAGACATTATCTCCACTGGGGATCAATTTGAAATAAAAGGATAGACGTCAACAAAAGATTTTCTGGGATTTTCTTATACTGAAGAGTTCAAACGGGATCTTCAAGAAAAGCCAGAAAAGACAGAGAAAGGCACATCTGGAAAAACATCAGACGGCAAAGGAAACCAGACATCCAATAATGGCTTTGAATGAAAGGTACAAATCACCATATCTAATAATGGCTTTAGATAAAAGTGAATAAAGCAGGGATCCAAGAAAGCATTGGATGTAAAGAAACCAGTCATCCAATAATGGCTTTAAATGAAAGGTATAGATCACAATACTTGAGAAAGCATCAGATAAGAATGAGATAAAATGTTAAATCTGAGAATGAATCAGATGAAAGTGAGTAAACAAGGATAATCCAAGAAGGCGTTGGATAAGATGAGACCAACCATTCAATAATGGCTTTGAACGAAAGGTATGAATCACAATATCTAATAACGGCTTTAGATGAAAGTGAACAAAGACTCGATCTGGAAAAAAATCAGAAGGAGAGACACATCCGAAAAGACATCGGATGGTAGAGAAACTGGACATCCAATATTGGCTTTAAATAAAAAGTATAACTCATAATATCTAATAATGGCTTTAGATAAAAGTGAACAGAGACTGCATTCAAGAATGGCATTGAATGCAAAGGAACTAGTCATCCAATAATGGCTTTGAATGAAAAGTATAACTCACAATATCTAATAATGGCTTTAGATAGAAGTGAACAGAGACTCGATCTGGAAAAACATCAGAAAGAGAGATACATCCGGAAAGGCATCAGATGGCAAAATAAACTAGACATTCAATAATGGCTTTGAATGAAAAGTATAACTCACAATATCTAATAATGGCTTTAGATAAAAGTGAACAGAGACTGCATTCAAGAATGGCATTGAATGCAAAGGAGAAAACTCATCCAGGAATGACACTGAATAAACAGATAAGACTTTCAGGAATGGCACTGAAAGATATCCAAAAAAATTGGTGGGGATTATAGAAGAGAGACAAAACTTCCAGGAATAGCACTGGGAGAAACAAGAGGAATAAGATATCCAGGAATGGCACTGGAGATCACAAGAGACGGACATCCAGGAATGGCACTGGAGTGAAAGAGCATAAAGATCCAGGAATAACACTGGAATGATTAAAGATAAACATCTAACAACAGAACTAGATGCACAAGGAAACAGTAACGTTTTGGTAAGGTAAGACGTGGACAACGACACGATCTCTGGAGAAATGCAAATGAGGATGAAACACTCATGATATGCATATGTATATGAATTATGCAAATGATATATGATCAAATGCAAATGCAGATGCTGACGACATCGCTCTACTCTTTTGGGGAGAAGACAAGATTGAAAGACTGATTCCTCAACACGGGGATCACTATCATTCTCCTTGGGGACTAGAGATACTACTGTTGAACACATCATTGCCACGCTGGTAAACTGTATCAAGTTGATGATCCTTGTAGGAAGGATGGAAAGCTGCTTGGGGATTCTTCAAATTAACTGCCCCAGATTAGCTTACTGTTGTAGATGAACTGATCATTGCTTCAGTTTATGTGAGTCTGGAAATGATCGTTTCATGGTGCTCTTAGAAAGCTTGCCCCAGTCTGGGTCTTGAAAGATGATTGTTTTACTGTACACCGGGAAGGCTTGCCCCAGTATGAGTCTTGAAGTATTTTCTGAATAAACCAATTCTGAGAAGTCGCCATTAAACTACAAATCTTGAACTGATTCTTAACAGGATATGAAAGGAACTTTCCCCTAATAGGATCACCGACCAAGTTTCTCAAATGTTTGAAAATTCCTTAAGAAGAAAGCTAGTTTGCAAACAAAAGTATTTGTATAAACATGGTAAATGCAAAGTTCATGCAACTTTTGAAATCGATCATTTTTGAAAAAGGCAAAGTATATGAGTCATTGGTCAGAACACGGCGGTTCCAGACATTCAAAGTGAGAGTTAAAGCACAAGTGTGATGCAAAAATAAATGATCTGCAAAGATCTTTTGGAGTCAGTTTACGCAACCTTGCTGTAGTATGCTCTCAAAATAACCTTGCTTCAGTTAGGTCTTTTGAGGGTTGTAATGTGGTCTGGTTCACGGTTTAAGAAACAAAAGATAAAGGTTTAAAGTTTATTTGTGCCCACCCGATCCACGTGATGAACTCCAGTCCTATGCTCAGTTAACTCAAACTATGCACTCAGGTTCCCATATGTTGGAAATTACAGTGATGATAGTAATGATGATGGTTCAAAATTTAATGGACTTAAGATGGCAGTCACTGCTTCTTACAACATTCAGTCAACTAGTTTTGAGGATTTTGGTAACCTCTTGATCCAGCGAGATACCCAATTTTTGCATAAGTCTCCTTCATAGGTTTTGACTTAGTTGGCTTTTATTTTGATTTGTTTTTTAGTGACTGCCTTGCTTAATGATTACAGTGAACCATCATTGACGTTTGTCTTGAAAGACATCTTCGACACTTACTTGCCATGTGCAAAGGAAAACTTGAGTGCAACATTTTGTTGAAAGTCGTCTTGCATGAAGCTCTTGTAATTGAATGCGCAATCCAGTTAACTGAGAACTACCTGTCCCAGGTTAAAATTGTGGGTTTTTATTTGTAAAGAAAATAAACTCCTACTTCCAGGCTCAAAGGGGTTGACGAGGGGTTATCTTCCTTATGTCAGCAGTGTTTGGGGACTGAAACAATGCCTTACATCATCAGCAAAGTTTTGATTTGAAAGCATATCAACAGAAATTATGAGTATAATGTTTTCATCATCCTCCCTCCGATCTTTGCATGATCAAAAGGAAAGTGGAAAAGAGATAAAGTATTTTGCAAAAGAAAGCATAGAGATGTAAATAGCAAACACAAATGAATTGAATAAAAAATTGTAATGCTCATTTCATTAATTTTGAAAGTACAAACATAGTTGAAAGCAAATAACTATTACAAAATAAAGAATGTGCAAACAACAAGAAACAAAGGCCTAGTGACTAATCAAACACAAGGATGAGTTGTCCTGTCTTTAAGAAGTAGCTGAGCCGAAGTCGACTGAGGCTTCACTTGGCGTGCCCTGGCAAAGAATTGCTCTGAACATTGGGATTGTCCTTAAAGGAGAGGATTTTGTTTCTCATCAGCTCTTGTACTTTAGCTTTCAATGCAAAGCAACCTTCCAAGTTATGGCCTGCACCACCTTAATGGTATTCACAATGAAGGTCAGCCCTATAGTCGGCTGGAAGAGGATTTGGAGGAGGAGGCAAAGGCCTTGTGGTAATCAAACCTTGTTGAACCAAACCAGGATAAAGTTCAGTGTAAGTCACGGGAATAGGATCAAATTGACCCCTATTACGGTACTGGTTTTGTCCAACAGCCGGACGTTGGAGAGCTTGAGTTGGTCGTGGTGCAGCAACCACAGGAGTAACGGCAGCAACAACAGGGTGAATGGTATACCGAGGTTAGGGACGAGGCCTTCTTGCTTCAACCATGACAACATTAGTCTGTTCTTCCTTTTTCTTCTGAAAGTTACCATAGGATTTCTTCACAGCATTGGAAGATTCAACAGCCTTGGATATTTTTCCCTTCTTAAGACCTTCCTCTAATCTTTGGCCAATAGTAACCAAATCAGTGAAATTGGAGGAAACACTTCCAACCATCTTCTCCCAATAGAATAGGGACAGGGTATCCACGAACATTCCAGTTAGCTTTTTCTCAGTCAAAAGAGGTTCAACCTGGGAAGCCAACTCTCTCCAGCGCTGAGCATACTCCTTGAAAGACTCTTTATCATTCTGAGACATGTTTTGCAGTTGACGGCGATCAAGAGCCATGTCAAGGTTATACTTATACTGCTTCATGAAGGCATTTGTGAGGTCTTAGAAGCTATGGATAGAGTTTTGCTCGAGACTCATGTACCATTTAAGTGATGCTCCACTTAAGCTGTCTTGAAAACAGTGGATAAGCAACTTCTGATTCTTGGCATGAGCAGTCATCTTACAAAGATACATGACCAAATGAGCTCTTGGGCAAGAGTGACCCTTGTACTTCACAAAATCTGGAGTTACGAACTTAGCAGGTATAACAAGGTCTGATACTAAGCACAGGTTGTCTGCATCCACATTAAAGAAATCAGTACCCTCAACGGCTTTGAGTCTCTTCTCTATGCTCTGAAACTGCTCTCGAACAACTTCAGGTTCAACAAAGTCTTCACGGTCTTCACCTTGAGCACTGGCAGCATTGTACTCATAGAGGGGATTCTCAAAGGGAGCTCGAACAGTCTGTGGAGCAGCATGGACCACGGGTCTGGGCTCGGCGAAAATAGGAGCTTGAAAGACAGGCATAGCAGTCTGACCAACCATAGCTGTAGATGCAAGAGGTGGAGAATAGTTGTGTGGCAAACCAAACTCGGGCCAAGTTAATGGTGGCACTTGAACTGGCGGAGGATCAACGCTTGAAACTTCCTGGATGACAGTCCTTTGGAGTGGCTCTCCCCTAGCAATCAAAACTTAGAGCATCTCAGTGAGTTTAGTCATGCTCGACTTAAGGTCATCGATCTCCATTCGGACCTCAACATTGTGTATCTCTTGCTCTGACATCTTGCGTCTGTAATCAGCTCTAGTCTGGTATCAGTGTCGAGGAATCAGCTTGACGACTAGAAGATAGAGACATTCGGTAATGAGTATCTGGGTAAACAAACGCATGCAATGAATCATGCAAAAATGAAAATGATATGCAATGCAATGCAATGCAAACATGATGCAAAACACATGCAACAGGATCAAGGGTTCAAGATCACAACATGGAGTCTGGGTAAAGAATCAACCACAAGGTGTGTACTAGGGTTCGTGTATCCATAAAATAGGGTTCTAAGAAGTTCCCAGAGTCGACAACCCATCTTTCAGATATTATCGATTTCCCGAATGACTCGGTAGTCAATAATATTCTCAAGAGAATCTCGTCTGAGTGTAGTATCGCGTGACAACCATTTCAAGAATAGACTCCCTCATGGTCACCGCACTACATCTAAAAAGGCCAAGTGGGGTTAAAGGTAACTACGGTCCTCAGTATCGATGGCACCTATGTCGAGAGTAGCATGTTTTCACGAATAAACTCGTTCAACATGACTAGACTCTCAAGAGGGCCTAAACTGAGTGATGGTGTCTCAAGTCAACTTTTTCAGGAATCGACTCCCTCAAAGCCTCCTTGAATATACCACCGTCCTATCATAAGTGCACTCAAGTCCGAGTATAGGACTTATCTCACCACTCAAAGTGACAACCCTGCACACAGGAAAAAAGCCCAAGCACAACAGGTATATATATATATATATATATATATACAAAATATACAAGTATACAAACAAGCAAACACATAATTAACACAAAGACAAACAAGGTGGGCTTAACCCTCTTAGGGGTAGTCCTCAGTGAAGTCTCCATTTCTGTTGTGGTGAGAATCGGATAACAAGCTATTGATTAACTTGCATCACACATCTTTGGAATTCACCACTGAGCTTTGATTTATCCAAAGGAAAGGGTAAAGACCGAAAAACCCTAAAAAGAGAATCTAGGTTCGGGGGTTGGTTATACAAAGGGAAGGTATTAGCACCCTAAGTATCCGTAGTACTCTACGGGAACCTCTTGTTAGTATTTGTGTTAGCTAAAGTTTGCTTGCTAAGGGAAATGTGCTAAGGAAAAAGACCTAGGGGTATATACACTAAGTATGCTCGCCAAGACGTCGCATCTTGTGCCTACGTATCTGACTAAAGAATCAGAGCAACCGTAGTTCACCTGGTGGGGTTGAGGAACTCTTGACTGTGGTCAAGGTTCCAAGGGAAAGTATGGTGAAAAGCTTGAAAGCAAAGCTTGTAAGGATTGATTGGTTAAGAGAAAGAGATTAATGGCTATCTCTTATAAAGGGATTGTGAAGGGTTAGACCGTCGTGAAAGAGAAGAGATTAATGGCTATCTCTTTGGGAAGGCTAGGTTAGAAGGGAGAAGAGATTAATGGCTATCTCTTGTGAAATGGTTTGAGGTTAACAGGGTACTTGAGCTATCTATGACATGAAGTCAATAGAGAGACTTTCCTTTGGAATGAAGGGGAAGATAACAACTTCTTATGTACAAGAAAGTTACGAAGGATTGAAATTGCATGAATACAATGAGTGTAAGAACTCAAGGAGATGTTCAACAGTTAAGTATGAATAACATCGAAAGAAATCAAGGTAAACAAACCAAGACAAAACCAAAAGCAATGCCTACCTCAAGTTTATATCCATTAAGAATGTGTGTGAAATGTCATGCAAGTGTGGCAAGGATAGTCCTCTAAAAAAATGGATTTTCAAGGTGAATACCAAAAGTTTTAGGTTTAGAATCAAGGGTTAAATAATGAACCAAAAACCCAAGCAAAAGACCTTATTTAAGGTCATCACTTAATCCTCAAATATCCCTCCAATGTGTCCTAAAACACTTGGTAAAATTGGCTCAAGAAAATGAAGAGCAAAAGGATTTTTCAAAAGAGTTTCACAAACTAGATTCAAATTACTTCTATTTTTAGAAATAAGAAATAAATACTAGAATTAAAACTCAAACCCGTCCCAAACGGGTTCGGGTATCCCCGCCCCACCACCATCCATTTAGTAAAATAAATTTTTTAATAGAAATATTTATCTTTTCCAAAATCAAATTACATTATAAATAATAAAATAAAAAAAATCTCAAAAAAAATCTTACATACATTTGAAATATGTTAAATAAATAAAACAAATCAAAATATCAAAGCATTGGCCAGATATTTAATATTCTAAATTAACAAAATTAAATAATAATGTACATAATATAATAAACGGGGCGGGTCCGGGGTGGGTACGAGTGTCCCCATTACCCGACCCGTCCCCATATTTTTTAATCGGGAAAAACCCAAACCTAGTCAAAGCAGATTTTTCCCGTCAACTTCGGGGCGGGTTCGGGTGGGTACCCGCGGGTATGAGTTTTGTTGCCATGTCTACCTTAAGCCATGAAAAAAGCCTTTTAAGTCTAACAGGTCTGCTTATTTAAATAAATATGAATAATTTTTTTACTATTATTATGTTATGTTTTGTACTTTGAATTAAAATACATAAATAATAATTGATTATCTTGGAGAACTTGTGAAAATAAGATGAAAACATCTTATGAACAATGTTATAAGTTGTTTTCATAAGTTATCTTAAACAAATAGTCTCACAAAACTTATGTTAATAGGTAAATTAAAATAAGTCAATGTAAACAAACTTTTAGTCTCATTGATTTTTTTAGTTTGTTAGTTTATTTAAATATTATTTTAATTGCTTATTTATATATGTCTACAATAACAAGCTTTTATGTAAGTTAACAGTCTAATCAGACCTTAGAAAATGTTAGACTCAAGATTAAAAATAAGCCTATGACAGACTACAAATCATGCATAGACTTTAGTTTTTTTGTCAGGTCAGACTTAGACTTGACAAAACTTAGCTCGACCCAATTTATTTCTACCTATAATTAGCATAGCTCTCTTATTTCAGAATAAATTATGTAACGTTTTTTTGTAATTTTATGTTGCACTCATCATTAACATAGTTAACACACATTTGTTTGGCGACTATTCGTTTCTTTTTACAAACCCCATGTCACCGTACCTAAAATGAATCAAATCAAAGTTTTAGATTTCCTTGTTATAATTCTACTTTAAGAAACCACAAAACTAAACTTACTTTAAAAATAATAAGTCCTTTTCATTAGGGTATTTTGTTAGTTTCACATGCCCAAACCTCCTTGACATGCATTTTTAAGAAATTTTGATTTCAAGAAATGTTATTTACAATGAACACATCTTACCTTATCACATTACCTTGCCCTACAAGTCAAAGTGTTTTATATCATTAGACTATTATGTACCATTGTCTATGTCATTTGTTCCCACACATATACAAAGACTTTGTAGACAATTATGTACCTTTGTCTATGTTATTTGTTCCCACATCTATAAAAGTATTTTGTTTAAAGTGTGTTTGAATAGAGAACTTTAATGAAAACTATTACCTTTTTTTGAGATAATTTAAAATAATTTGATTAAAGTTTACGATTTGAATAAAAAAATATGAAAATTGGTTAAAATAATGAAAAATTATAAAATCTTTTGTACAAGTTAAATTACTTATACATATTTAATTATAATATAATAAATATACAAAAATAACAAGACAAATAACAATAATTTACGTTGCTATCCTTTTTTTAGATGGTATTAGATGGTGAAAAATCAATTATCTTAAAAATTACATTAATTATTTTAAGAGATACAACATTGTTATACATGAACATTTGCAACTATATAAAAGATCAACTAATTCTAATATTAGAAAACCAAAAGTATAACAAAGAAATGATATAAAATTGTTGATTATAGGAACCCTAATCAAACCAAACCATAGAAAAAATGTACTCGAATTGAATCGAACCGTTTTAATTTACTCAAAACCGAATCGAACCATAATCATTAATTTGATATCGGAGCGGTCGTCAACTTCTTCTTCAATTCCACAAAACCCGGCAGCACCGATGCCCAGGGAATTGGCCTCCGAAAAGAAATTCAGCCTCGAGTGACAAGGCGGAAGCACAAACTTCTCGGGGGGGGGGGGGGGGGGGGGCTTTCAGACTCCGTAAGGTCAACATGCACTTGCCCATAGAGCCGCTATCTTTTCGGGGACCCCTGAGTGCTGGGAGATTGGCTACCCTGGAGAGAGCCAGAAGAATCCCCGGTTGCCGGAGTGGGGCCTGGGCGCTGTGACCGAATCTGCTAGACCCGACCCTTTCCACTCTTCTTCGAATTTCGGGTGGCCGTCAGCTTCTTGATACGCTCTTCCGCGCTCGACATGGTCTCTGCAAAAGAAAAAGAAATACATTAGTAAATCGAAGACCAAAATGCAAGGAAAGATCAAGTCTAGGAGGCATCCACTACCTAACAGCTTAAGGGCGTCCTCGCCAGAAAACGTCTCGAGGAGGGCCGTCATATTAATCAATCGGGCTTGCTCTAGAGGCCTCCTGTCATCGCCGCGGATGGGTTTCCCGTCCGGTGTCACGAGCTGTACCGGGTAGAAACTGGCGACGAATTTGACTATCTCCTCGTGAGCCAGATGATCCCTTTCGCACAGTCTACTGGGACTAAATATATAACTATCCGTGCCCTTCTTGAAATGCTCCTCCGTCCAGAATAGGGGAAACTTCGCTTCGAGGACCTCTTCTTGTTGTCCGTCTATCTCTCGGTGCACCCGTCTGTACACCTACTCCACGGCCTCAAATGAGATGGGTTTCACAATGTAGAACCAGGACTTGAAGTGGCGAACAGAGTCCATGTAAGTCTGGAACAACCTGCTCACCTGCTTGAAAGACACCCAGCCATGTCTTTCATCAATTGTCTGCCTCTGCAAGTGGAATATACGGAAGAACAGAGGTAGGGTCGCCCTAATGCGGAGATACTGACAGACGATCTCGAAGGCGCGAATAAAGGCGAGGGCGTTGGGGTGGAGTTGCGATGGTGCCAGGCGCAGCCAAATGAACACCTCTCGCTGAAAATCGGTGAAGGGCCACCCCGCCTCGTCGAACATGAACTCGTACAAGGGAAATCTCATTCCTCTGTACGTCGAGCAGATGTGATGGTGCTCCAGAGGTCTATACACCATCCAGGTATTCGAAGAGCCCTCCAGACGATGATCGACTGTGGTGAAGATATCGTCCTCGTTATCTGCGACAAACTGAGAGGCAATGTTCAGAGGCTCCTCGCTAGCCCAATCCTCAGGCGGCCGTCCCTCGACACTGGTGATCGGCGCCATCGGGGAGTCAGGTTAGTCGTCGATATCTATAGATCCCACGACCACAGCCATGGCTTCCATTTACCTGAAAAGCAGAAGGAAATGGTGAATTCGATGGTCCATATCAAATTTACCCCTCCACTGCTGATCAAGTGAAAAGGCGAAGAAGGGACGCGGGGAACTGCACGGGCAAGGCCCCCGTCCAGGGATGTCGGGGTCGCACGTCTACCCCGCTCCCCAGGGCATCAGGCGAGCATCCCCGGGACTGTCCTCGGGTCCCCGGTGCCTCGTTCTATGTCCCCGAGAGTTTCATCCCACGTCCTCGGGACCTTCCTAAGGTCCCTGGGACATTCATTCCATCTCCCCGAGAGATTCATAAAAATCAATAAAAAAATCCAGAGAAACTCCGCCGTTTTCGCCAGAAATTTCGTGGCTTCCCCGGGAACTTCATCAGTTCACCGGAGGACCACCGTAGAAAATGCATTAGGAAAGGAAAAGATTAAGAAACTTACTTGAAAACAGCTATTGCAAAAGTTCGGTGGAGCGTGTGTCGCTGAAACGGTGGAGAGAGCAGAGAAAGAAAGAGAGCAGCTACGAGTGAAGGAGAGCAAAAACGTGCAAATGACACGGGCTGGATCTTATTTATAGAGCCCTCACAGAACTCGAGGCGCCCATGGGAATTTGAGTGCCCTAACCCTAGCCTAGCCGCCCTAGGTAATGATGACGCGTGACACGTGGCACACGGGTTCCCACGTTAGTCCTTTCGTCTGCTTTGAAGCTCGAATCTGCAACCTCTCATCTCCCCGCAATGTCGGCCATAAGCGACAGGCTAGCAAAAATCAAAATTTCTGCCCGCCTGCGAGCAAAAATTGAAATTTCTGCCCGCCTAGCATCCCTCGCTCGTGGTCCTTCCGTAGTCACAGACTCAAAATTTCTCCCCGCAACGTCTCCCCGACAGAAGATCACCTATAGACACCTGAATTACCTTCAACCCGACCTGTCGAGCAGATCCTTGACTGGTGACTGACCCTTAAGTCATTACTCCAACACCTCGGAGCAATGACTTAGGGGGCTCATGTTCTGGACTGGGCCAGCGCCTGCCCATTGGTCGGGCAGGCCCAACCCAATAGACTAAGAAGGCCCAACAGGGCCCATAACTACCCAGGGTCGAGCACGTCCAAGATACTCCTCTCGTCGGGCACGTATCGGACAGGCGCCGTCGAGCAGAGTCCTCGAGTCTAGGAGGCACGACTCTCCTCGACCTCCACGTTCTCGTCCCCGCCGGGACTAGTCACCTTGTAACCTCCCACTTCCGAAGGAATCGGTCTGCCCATCTTCCGAAGATCTCGGGACCGTTACCCCAGGACGAAGACCACGTGCTGGTCTTCCCTACGCCATGTAAGCCCTGACAGTCACCTGGATTGGGCCTGGCAATCCAGCCCAGTGCAGGAGACTGTTGGCCCCGCGCTGGGGACATTCTATAAATACCCTCTCATCTGAGAGGGTCAGGTTACGTTCATTCTTACTCTTACACCTATATTTTGTACTTGCTTACTCCCGTTTCCTGACTTTGGCATCGGAGTACCTTGCAGGTACACCCCCCTCCCCCGCCGTTCCATCACTACTAGAGTTGAAGATCTCACGGCGTTATTGGCCACTGTTATACTTTCTGATCTAGGTACGGTAAGTGGCGCCGTCTGTGGGAACACTTACTTCCTTGTTTTCCTCATCGTTAAACCAAAGCAATTTCTACCTTTTCAGAAAACCATGGCCAGCACCCAACCTGGGAACAAAGCTCCGAACACCGACTTCATGCAGTCCGACAACGGAGACCACCGTGAGGAAAATGATGCTATCCACGTCGAGGAAGCCGACGTAAGGGACGAATAGACCGCCTCCCCTTTTTCCGAAGACACAGCGTATAACGTCGTCCAACAGGACATCCCGCCGGTTGTCTACCATCTAGTCGCTCCACCAGCAAACGCGGATCCGGGCACGGTGGCCCTGTTCGCCTTGGTCAACCACACCAACTAATTGATTGCCCAGCAGAATCTCAGGATCGAAGCGCTCGGGAGAGGGCGACCATAACGCTCTTCCCTGTGAAGACATCGTCACCCACCATCTCCTAACCGTCCTCCTTCCCCGCAAAGGACTCCCCCGCCGGACTCTCGCAGCTCCTCCCAGCAGCGTGAGGGCCGCCGACCATGCTTAGAGCGACTCCAACATGTGATTACCCAAAAGCGCCATCGCTCCCCTCCTCTGCAGGAGCTAAGGCACTCCCCTACCAGGAAGAGGAGCAAGGCTGACGGCGAAAAGCCGAAGAACCGTTCCAGAAACTCTCCTCGACGACATGGACTTGGGCGAGGTCATCGATCCTCATCACGGTCGCCAGTCAGAAGTGATGAGAACGACCAGAGGACCCCTCTGTCCAGGGAGATCATGGACACCCATATCCCCGTGGGCATGGAGAAGCCTCCACCACTGGGGACCTATGACGGCACAGCCGACCCCGACGATCATGTCGAGAGCTTTGACACCATGCTCGACTATAGGAATGTCGAGGGAGCTATCAAGTGCTGGCTCTTCCCGACCACTCTTCGGAAAGGTGCCATGACTTTGGTACAAAAGTCTCGCGCCTGAATCAATCACGTCCTGGAGGCAACTGAAGGGACGTTTCTCTAAACATTTCACTGCGTCTCGCCGACATCCGAAGACGGTAGCCTCGTTAGAAGGCATCTTCTAGGGGAAGAGCGAATCTCTCAGAGACTACATTGAGAGATTCAACCGAGAAGCTGTCGAGGTCCACACGACCGACGACATGAAGAAGTTCCTGATCGTACGGGGACTATGTATCGGGACCGAGTTCACCAAGTCTGTGGGCATTCATAGAACCCGCAACTTGGAAGACCTCCTCCACCGAGCTCAATCATACATCGAGTTCGAAGAGTCAGAGGCTGCCCAAATTGCCCTCAACTCAAGACGTCGGGATGGCCCCCGCGGCTAAAGAGACGAAGGCTCTCCTCCCCCTCGGCGTGGGGGAGAGAGAAGACGCGAAGGCCGTCCCAGGGACTCTCGTGAACCGAGGGGACCAGCTGGCCGGTTCACGGAGTACACTCCGCTCAACGCTCCCCGCGAGCGAATTCTTAACGAATGCGCCAACTCGGAGTTTCAAAAAGGGGGGGTCCGTTTTCCAAAGCCGACACCCCCCAAATCAAACACGGACAAGTCCAAGTACTGCAAGTTCCACCGGAGCCATGGACATGTCACGGAAGATTGCGTCCACCTCAAGGACGCAATTGAGATCCTGATCAAAGAAGGGCATCTAAAGTAGTATGCCAAGAGGAACGACGCTCCTCAGTCAGATGCCCGAGATGCTCAAAGCTTCGAGGAGACGACGCCTCCCGTCGGGGAAAACTGACTGCAAGTCGCCCTCAGCATCACTCGACCCGAGGACTTTTTCGTCCCCGAGGAAATCGAGAACGAAGAGGCAGTTCGCAGCATGTGGGCGAGCTTCCAACATGAAGACCCAGTCACTGCCCGAAGCACGTGGGAGAGCTTCCCCAAGGCAATGGTCATATCCGGCGGAGGTTTCGAGAAGGTTTCTGTCGGTTCGATCAAGCGGAAATTTGACGAGCTGGAATCCGCGACCTCAGTGAAGACCACCACGCTCGAGAAGGTGTGAGGGAATTCAAACCCCATCACTTTCTACCTCGAGGAGCTGCCAGGTGGAGCGCCCAACGCCACTATTCCCCTCTTGATCCAGGCACAGATGGCTAATTTTGACGTCCGCAGGATCTCGGTCGACCAGGGAAGCTCGGTGAACATCATGTACACCCACCTCTTCGAGACCTGTTGATATTTGTAAATATATATATATAGTGTTAAGAGTATTTGTATATAGAATAGTCCCACATCGACTATATCATGTAATTAGTTGTAATCTATCTATATATAATAATGTCTCCGTAGTGCTTTTCAAGACACACGGTTTATTCATATGTCTATTAGTCTCTTGTATTTCAACATGGTATCTAGAGCCTGCTAAGAGGCAATTCTTTTTTTGCCGTGCTTTACCTGGTTGACCCACTGTCTTCTGGTGAGAAATTTTTTTATTTTTTTTGCAAACCGTGTTGTCACTCTGGTTTGCCTCTCACTTTTCAAAATTCTCTGGTAACCACCCTGCCGTTGTTGCTGTTCCGGCGACGTTTCGGAAAGCCGGCCTCACCATCAGTTTTCAATATTCTCCGGTCATAACTGCATAGCCGCCTCCGCCGCCGTCGCTACTATTTCCAGTGATCTTCCGAGAAACTTTTCCATAGGCAAACTATTCTCGTGATATTTTCTCTCTTTAGATACTCATGGCTACTCCTCAGAACTTTACGCCAAACTACGATGATTTCCTCAGGTGGTATCAGAATTATCAGAAGTCAGATTCTACTGCTACGGTAGCACACACTGGTAATTCATCTGTTTGCCTCTCTCAATCATCTCCTCTTCGACCTTGGGTCCTTGATTCTGGTGCGTCTGATCATGTTACTGGTAATAAAAATCTTTTCTCTTCCTTCTCTACCTCTGGTTTGTTACCTACCATAACTTCTGCCAATGGTTCTCAAACCCGATCTGAAGGGATTGGTACAGTTTAAATTCTACCTTCTCTCTCTGTTACTTATGTCCTCTATGTACCTAATTATCCATTTAATTTACTTGCAGTCAGTCGTTTAACTCGTTCTCTTGATTGTAGTGTCACCTTCACTAACAATAATGTTACCCTGCAGGATCGGAGTTCGGGACGGACGATTTGCGTCGGATATGAGTCTCAAGGCCTTTATTACCTCTCATTGTCATCTCAGACATTCTCAGCCAAAGATTCTCCACTCACTATCCATGCTCAGTTAGGTCATCCCAGTCTTTCCAAATTACATAAATTGGTGCCAAATTTATCGACGGTATCTAATTTACATTGTGAGTTGTGTCAGTTAGGGAAACACACACGTAGTCAATTTCCCAATCGAGTCAACAAACGGGCTTCGTCCCCTTTTGCTTTAGTTCACACCGATGTTTGGGGTCCCTCGCGTACTGTCTCTACTCTTGAGTCTAGGTATTTTGTCACTTTTATTGATGATTTTTCACGTTGCACGTGGTTATTTTTAATGAAGAATAGATCTGAATTATTTTCTATTTTTGAATAATTTTATCGAGAAATAAGAACTCAATTCGGTGTGTCTATCCGTACCTTAAGAAGTGACAATGCCCGTGAATATTTATCCCAACAATTTCAAAATTTTATGTCACACAATGGTATTCTCCATCAAACATCTTGTCCTCACACACCTCAACAAAACGGTGTAGCCGAACGTAAAAATCGGCATCTCGTAGAAACCACTCGGACCCTACTTCTCCATGGTAATGTTCCACTTCGGTTTTGGGGGGATGCTGTGCTAACGGCATGTTACCTTATAAATCGCATGCCCTCATCTGTCCTTAACAATAAAATCCCTCATTCAATCCTTTTTCCCAATTCTCCACTTCATCCAATTCCTCCCCGAGTCTTCGGGTCCACATGTTTTGTACACAATCTCTCCCCTGGTCTTGATAAACTATCAGCTCGATCACTAAAGTGTGTCTTTCTTGGTTATCATCGATCCCAAAAAGGTTATCGTTGTTATTCACATACTCTACAACGATACCTCATATCGGCCGATGTTACCTTCTTCGAGTCTGTTCCATATTTCGAGTCCAGCCAAGCAACTCCGAAACCTCTTCAGGAAAGTATTCCCACACCTCTTCCGGAAGTCCCATCTGTCATTATCCCCCATCATTCTAGGGAATCTAACCCATTAAATACCCCTACGGTTGATCCCCCCACTCCTCGCCCACTTCAAACATATCAGCGTCGTCACCCAACGTCTATCAAACCTGTCCCTAAAGTCGTATCTGTCCCTGAAGTCGTACCTGTCCCTGAAGTCGTACCTATCCCTGAGGTCACTACGGACTCTCCTCCGACGCTCTCTCCATCACCGGATCCGATCTTGCAACCTGAGTCTGATCTTCCGATTGCCCTTCAAAAAGGTATACGTCAAACACGAAATCCTTCTCCACATTATATTGATTTATGTTATCATCGTCTTTCCCCTTTGCAGTATACTTGTTTGTCTTCTTTGTCTTCTGTTTCTATTCCTAAAACTCCAGGTGAAGCATTATCTCACCCTGAGTGGAGGCAAGCAATGATTGATGAAATGTGTGCTCTTCAAAGCAGTGGTACCTGGGAACTGGTTCCTCTACCCCATGGGAAATCTTTAGTAGGTTGCGTTAGCTTTGTACAGTGAAGGTTGGTCCAGATGGTAAGATTGATCGATTTAAAGCTCGCTTGGTAGCCAAAGGATACACTCAGATTTTTGGGTTGGATTATAGTGATACCTTTTCGCCTGTAGCCAAGATGGCATCTGTTAGACTTCTTCTAGCCATTGCAGCCATTCGACATTGGTCTCTTCATCAACTTGATATCAAAAATGCATTCTTACATGGTGATCTCGAAGAGGAAGTATATATGGAGCAACCACCTGGGTTTGTTGCTCAGGGGGAGGTATCGAATATGGTTTGTAGGCTACACAGGTCTCTTTATGGTCTTAAGCAATCTCCGAGAGCTTGGTTTGGCAGATTCAGCACTGTAGTACAGCAGTTTGGTATGATCCGTAGTGAAGCTGACCATTCTGTTTTTTATCATCACTCACCCCAAGGGTGTATTTATCTTATTGTGTATGTTGATGACATTGTCATAACTGGTAGTGATCAGCAGGGAATACTCCAGTTGAAACAACATCTCTCGAAACAATTTCAGACAAAAGATCTTGGTAAACTCCGCTATTTCTTGGGTATTGAAGTAGGCCAATCTAAAGATGGTTTGGTGATTTCTCAGCGGAAATATGCTATGGATATTTTGGAAGAAACAGGTTTATTAAATGCTAAACTAGCAGATACTCCTATGGATCTAAGTGTTAAACTTCTACCCAATCAGGGGGAGCCTTTATCTGACTCAGGAAGGTATAGGAGATTGGTTGGAAAGTTGAATTATCTCACAGTCACTCGTCCGGACATTTCTTTTGCAGTCAGTGTGGTAAGCCAGTTCTTAAATTCCCCTTGTCAGGAACACATGGATGCTGTTATCCGGATTTTGAGATACATCAAATGTGCTCCAGGAAAAGGTCTTGTGTATGAGGATAAAGGACATACCCAGATAGTTGGATACTCCGATGCTGATTGGGCAGGGTCACCCATTGATAGACGATCCATCTCTGGGTATTGTGTACTTGTTGGAGGAAACCTTATATCTTGGAAAAGTAAGAAACAAAATATAGTTGCAAGATCAAGCGCCGAGGCAGAGTATAGGGCCATGGCAATGACAACATGTGAACTTATTTGGTTAAAACAGTTGCTCAAGGAACTTCAAATTGAAGAAGCAAGACCAATGACACTTATTTGTGATAATCAA
This sequence comes from Lathyrus tuberosus, assembly GCA_022829125.1. Lineage (NCBI taxonomy): Eukaryota > Viridiplantae > Streptophyta > Magnoliopsida > Fabales > Fabaceae > Lathyrus > Lathyrus tuberosus. The sequence goes on from JALAZF010000083.1 coordinate 15,896,948, forward strand.
GCTGCATTGCACATTGCTTCAAATCCAGTCTTCCATGAGAGGACCAAACATATTGAGATAGATTGTCACTTTGTCAGAGAGAAGATTGAGTCAGGCGACATCGTCACAAGCTTTGTCAACTCTAATGATCAACTGGCAGATGTGTTTACAAAATCCCTACGGAGCCCTAGAACAAACTATATATGTAACAAGCTTGGTGCATTTGACTTATATGCTCAAGCTTGAGGGGGAGTGTTGATATTTGTAAATATATATATATAGTGTTAAGAGTATTTGTATATAGAATAGTCCCACATCGACTATATCATGTAATTAGTTGTAATCTATCTATATATAATAATGTCTCCGTAGTGCTTTTCAAGACACACGGTTTATTCATATGTCTCTTAGTCTCTTGTATTTCAACAAGACCCTCCAGCTCGACGAGAAGCATTTGACCCCTTAAGTGGGCTTGGATCTATAAGGGTTCAACGACACCACCACCAGACCATGAGGTTATGTTGAACTGATGGTCACTTTCGGGGGCGAGGATACCGCCCGACAAGTCAAGACCCGCTTCGTGGTGGTCGAATGTCCGTCCCTCTACAACTGCATCCTAGAGAGGACCACTCTAGGCGAACTCACAGCGGTACCATCGTCAGTTCATCTGAAGATGAAGTACTACACGGCCAAGGGTCGGGTCGTCACCATGCACGGGGACATTGAAGCGGCCAGGAGGTGCTTCGACGCCGCGACCAAAAGCCTGGGTTTAATCAGCACCAATCCCAAGACCGAAGCAAAACCATCCCCGGATGTAGTGCAGAAGCCACTCCCGCGCGTCAACGCAGTCGACCTCGACAGCAGGTTTCCTGGCGAGCAGGTGGAAGACGGAGCAACTGACCACAACCTCCAAGCGGAAAGCAATGGGCAGCCTCTCCACCCAACGCGCCCCATCCCAGATGAAGATTTTGAGCTCGTCATCCTCGAAGATGATCCAGACCGGAGCGTGAAGATTGGCACCAGACTCCCTGACCTGGCGAAGAAGCAACTGAAGGCATGTCTCTGGGAGAACGCTGATCTGTTCGCATGGAGCGCCTCCGAGATGCCTGGCCTCGACCCAGAGGTGGCCTGCCATAAGCTCACCATAGATCCGGCTACTAGGGCCATAGTTCAACGTAGGCATAACCAGTCTCCCGAAAAAGCGGAGGCTACTGAAAAAGCTGTAAAAGACCTGCTAGAGGCAAATTTTATTTCGGAGGCCAGGTACACAACCTGGCTGTCCAACATTGTACTTGTAAAAAAGAATAATGGAAAATGGAGGATGTGTGTTGACTATACCGACCTTAACTGGGCATGCTCGAATGACTCTTATCCTTTGCCTAACATTGACCAGCTGATCGACAATTCTGCAGGTTTCAAACTACTGTCCTTCATGGATGCCTACTCGGGGTACAACCAAATCCCCATGGCTAAGACCGACAAGTAACACACCGCCTTCATGAGCGAGTCAGACAATTACTACTACAACGTAATGCCCTTCGGCCTTAAGAACACCGACGCGACCTACCAACGGATGATGGACAAAGTTTTTTGGGGAGAGATTGGCGACATGCTCGAGGTCTACATGGACGACATGATCGTTAAATCCGCAGAGGAAGTCGACCACGCTTCCCATCTCAAGAAAGTCTTCGACACGGCGAGGAGATGCAGGATGAGGTTCAACCCCGACAAATGCACCTTCGGCATTCGGGCGGGCAAGTTCCTCGGCTTCTATCTCACAGAGCAAGAATCGAGGCAAACCCCGACAAGTGTAGGGCTTTCTCTGAGATCCTGACCCTGAACTCGAAGAAGTCGACACAATCGCTAAGCGGGATGCTAGCCGCGCTTTCCTGCTTCGTCGCCAAATCTGCACAGTACGCACTCCCATTTTTCAAGCTTCTACGACAGAAAGCAACATTGGAATGGACCGAGGAGTGCGAACAAGCGCTCCTCCACCTTAAACAAGTCCTATCACAACCCCCGGTTCTCTCACGACCAGAAAACGGGGAGACGTTGTTCCTGTACCTCGCCATCACGAGCGAAGCAGTCAGCGTCGTTCTCATCCGGGAAACCCCCGACGAGCAGAAAACGATTTACTTCACCACCAAGGCCCTCTAGGGCCCCAAGCTCAGGTATCAGTAGATCGAGAAAGTTGTTATGGCCCTCGTCACCGCGGCCAGGAGGCTGCGTCATTACTTCTTGGCCCACACGGTCGTGGTAAGGACCGAACAGCCCATAAGGCAGCTCCTCGGCTGACCAGACATGGCAGGAAGGATGCTCAGGTGGTCACTCGAACTCGCTGAGTTCGACATTCGATATGAGGGAAGAAAGGCCCTGAAGGCTCAAGGACTGGCCGACTTCGTGGCAGAAATGACCCTCCCGGAAACTTCGAACAACGGATCCCAAAAGTGGACAATCTACGTCGACGGGGCATCCAGCACGAAAGTTAGTGGGGCGGGCATCATCCTCGAAAACGAGGAGGGCATCCTGATCGAAGTCTCCCTCGAATTGTCCTTCCCGGCCTCGAACAACCAGGCAGAGTATGAGGCTTTCCTCGCCGGGCTACGGTTGGCCGAGGACCTCGGCGCCATAGAAGTCAAAATTTTCACCGACTCTTAGCTCGTAGCCTCTCAAGTCCGAGGAGAGTACCAAGCCAAGAACGACAGCCTCATCGAGTACTTGGCCTTGGTGAAGGAAAAGATGAAAAAATTCACCTCCGCAGAAGTAACACACATCCCACGCGAGCATAACACCCGAGCAGATGTATTGTCTAAACTGGCGAGCACAAAAAAGAAAGGCGGGAACAAATCCGTCATACAAGAAGCGCTTTCCCGTCCGAGCATCGACAAACCCGTCCCTGCGATTGACGTGAACACCATCGGGGACAGCATCTGCTGGATGACCCCGGTATATGAGTATCTCACCACTGGCAAGCTCCCCGACGATCCCAAGGAAGCCGGAGTGGTTAAACGTCGAGCTTGCACATACACAATTGTCAAAGACAAACTATACCGACGTGGCTTCTCGACTCCCTCCTCAGGTGCGTCGAAGAGACCAAGGTCCTCGTTATACTCCAGGAAATCCACGAGGGGATCAATGCACAACACCTTAGCGAACGGTCCTTAGCTCGCAAGACGTTGTGAGAAGGATACTATTGGCCCACCATGTAACAGGACGCCAAGGAGCACGTCAAGAAGTGCGACAGATGCCAACGACACAGGGACATGCACCTGGCCCCGTCCAATGAGCTTAAAACACTGTCGTCCCCGTGGTCATTTGGATGGTGGGGAATGGATATCCTCGGTCCCTTCGTCGTGGGTTCGTACCAAAACAAGTATCTGATCGTCGGCGTGGATTATTTAATGAAGTAGATCGAGGAAGAAGCCCTGGCCAAAATCATCGCTCACAACATACTACGTTTCTACAAGAGAAACATACTCGCCCGGTTCGGCGTGCCCCAGGCGATTGTCACCGACACGGGACACAGTTCACCGACAAAAATTTCCAAGACTTCGTCACCAAGCTGGGAACGAAGCAGCATCTCACGTCGGTCGATCACCCTCAAACGAACGGGCAAGCTGAAGCGGCGAACAGAGTGATCCTGCGAGGATTGAAACGCCGACTAGGCGACGCCAAGAAAAGATGGGTAGAGGAACTACACAGTGTCCTCTGGGCCTACCGAACAACCACATTCCACGACCGGGGAGACCCCTTTCTGCTTGAATTACGGAACAGAGGTGGTGATTCCCGTGGAAATATGGGAACCATCGAGGAGAACAGAATCTCCCCTCGACGAGGAGGCGAACGAGGAGGCCCTAAGAGAAGAGCTCGACTTTGTCGAGGAGATAAGGTCGGGAGCATCCCTCCAAGAAGCCTAGCTTAAACAAAAAATAACTCTACGTTATAACAACAAAGTTATCAAACATGATTTTCAGGTAGGCACCCTCGTCCTACGAAGGAACCAGAAAGATTCGCGAGAAGGCAAACTCGCCATGAACTGGGAGGGCCCTTACCGCGTCCACACGAAAATGGGGACATGAGCCTACTACCTTGAAAATCTACATGGGGAGGAACTTGTTCGACCATGGAATGCTGATAGGCTTAAACAATACTACAGTTAAACACTGCCCGCGACATAGCAACGTCGCGATTACGGGGACACACTAAGGTACAAGCGCGACTCCCCTCCACGACACACGAAGATCAAAGACAGCGTTGTGTGTGCACGGAGACCTTTGATCCGACGAGGATTCCTCGACCGAGCTCCTTCGTCGCCGTACCAGTCAGGCAGAACGCCCAGCTCGCGATGGGAAGTTCACACCACGAAGCTAAGACCTCGACCGAGCTCTTAGCCTCGTCAAAGGTCAGAATACAACCCCGACCACTCGAGCAGTTCCCCACACTGTCGAGGATCAACAAAGTCGAGCAAACCCCCAACTTAGACAGATTACTTAGACAAAAACAATAAGTATATCAAGCATACAAGCATCACACACACAAATAAGCGAAGGTCAAAACATTAATCGGGCAGAAGCCCATTGTGCAGATATTACAAAGATATCAAAAATCCCCTGACACGTAGGCCAGGCAAGAGTCATCAAGAGAAAAATGGCTCGCAGGCTAAGCATAACTAACAAGTGAAAACCTAGTCGACTATGTCCCCCTCTGGCCGCTCGTTCCCCGTAACCCCTCCGTCGACCTCCTCCTCCTGCATCGGCTGCACGATCTGACCCTCGATCACCTCATAGTCGGGGTCAGTCCCTTCAGTGATAAGGTCAGGGTTCACAATCCGAAGCTGTTGCACGACATTGTTGAAATCCACGTCAGCCGCCACGAGGATATCCTGCTCGGCCTGCCTGAGCTTCATGATCAGCGTTGTCCGAGACGTCAACAACCTGTCTTCCTCGGTTTCCTCCTTAGCAGGGCGAACAACTTCCTCTAGCTCGACGACTCTCGCCAATAGACATTTCCTTTCCTCGTCAGCTTTCTTCAACTTCTCCTTCAACTTCCCCTGAAGCTCGACCTGGGCTTTGTTCTGATTTTTGCATTCGGTCAGCTCCTTACCCACCTTCTCCATCTCAGCTGCAACAAACCTGAAGCTCTCCTGCAGCCTGGTCAGCTCGGCCGCTGGGCAAGTCTAATCATTTAGGACCAGAGCAGCCGAGCAGAATCGCATCACAGCAGACAGGTCCTCAAGCAAAGTTTTCCTCCTCGAAACCTGACCAGCGCCTAGGATGGCCTGGACCTCGGCCGCACCAATGCCCGGGGAATTAGCCTTCGAAAAGAAATTCGGCCCCGAGTGACAAGGCGGAAGCACGAACTTCTTAGGGGGAGGGTTTTCAGACTCCGTCAGGTTAACATGCACTTGCCCATCGAGCCGTTGTCTTTTCGGGGACCCCTGAGTGCTGGTAGACTGGCTACCCTGGGGAGAGCCGGAAGAATCCCCGATTACCAGAGTGGGGCCTGGCACTGTGACCGGATCTGCTCGACCCAACCCTTCCACTCTTCTTCAAATTTTGGGTGGCAGTCAGCTTCTTGATACGCTCTTCCGCGCTCGACATGGTCTCTGCAAAAGAAAAAGAAATACATTAGTAAACCGAAGACCAAAATGCAAGGAAAGATCAAGTCGAGGAGGCATCCACCACCTAACAGCTTAAGGGCGTCCTCGTCAGAAAACGTCTCGAGGAGGGCCCTCGTATTAATCAATCGGGCATGCTCTAGAGGCCTCCCGTCATAGCCGCGGATGGGTTTCCCGTCCGGTGTCACGAGCTGTGCCGGGGAGAAACTGGCGACGAATTTGACTATCTCCTCATGAGCCAGACGATCCCCTTCGCACAGTCTGCTGGGACTGAATATATAACTATTTGTGCCCCTCTTGAAATGCTCCTCCGTCCAGAATAGGGGAAACTTCGCTTCGAGGACCTCTTTCTGTTGCCCATCTATCTCTCGGTGCACCCGTCTGTACATCGACTCCACGACCTCGAACGAGATGGGTTTCACAATGTAGAACTGGGACTTGAAGTGGCGAGCAAAGTCCATGTAAGTCTGGAACAACCTACTCACCTATTTGAAAGACACCCAACCATGTCTTCCATCAATTGCCAGCCTCTTCCATCACTTGATAGACGAGCTCGAAGGCGCGAATAAAGGTGAGGGCGTTGGGGTGGAATTGCGATTGTGCCATGCGCAGCCAAATGAACACCTCTCGCTGAAAATCGGTGAAGGGCCACCCCGCCTCATCGAGCATGAACTCGTACAAGGGAAATCTCATTCCTCTGTACGTCGAGTAGATGCGATGGTGCTCTAGAGGTCTATACACCATCCAGGTCTTCGAAGAGCCCTCCAGGCGATGCTCGACTGTGGCGAAGATATCGTCCTCGTCACCTGCGACGAACTGGGAGGCAATGTTCAGAGGCTCCTCACTAGCCCAATCCTCAGGCGGCCGTCCCTCGACACTGGTGATCAGCGCCATCAGGGAGTCAGGTTGGTCGTCGATATCTATAGATCCCACGGCCACAGCCACGACTTCCATTTACCTGAAAGGCAGAAGGAAATGGTGAATTCGATGGTCCATATCAAATTCACCCCTCCACCGATGATCAAGTGAAAGGGCGAAGAAGGGACGCGGGGAACTGTGCAGGCAACGCCCCCGTCCAAGGATGTCGGGGTCGCACGTCTACACCGCTTCCCAGGGCACTAGGTGAGCATCCCCGGGACTGTCATCGGGACCCCGGTGCCTCATTCTATGTCCCCGGGAGTTTCATCCCACGTCCTCGGGACCTTCCTAAGGTCCCTGGGACATTCATCCCATCTCCCCGAGAGATTCATAAAAATCAATAAAAAATCCAGAGAAACTCCGCCGTTTTCGCCAGAAATTTCGTGGCTTCCCTGGGAACTTCATCAGTTCACCGGAGGACCACCATAGAAAACGCATTAGGAAAGGAAAAGATCAAGAAACTTACTTGAAAACGGCTGTTGCAAAAGTCCAGTGCGGCGTGTGGCGGTGAAACAGTGGAGAGAGCAGAGAAAGAAGGAGAGCAGCTGTGAGTGAAGGAGAGCAACAACGTGCAAATAACACGGACTGGATCTTATTTATAGAGCCCTCACAGAACTCGAGGCGCCCCTAGGCATTCGAGTGCCCTAACCCTAGCCTAGCCGCCCTAGGTAATGATGACGCGTGACACGTGGCACACGGGTTCCCACGTTAGTCTTTTCGTCTGCTTTGACACTCGAATCCACAACCTCTCATCTCCTCGCAATGTCGGCCATCAGTAACAGGCGAGCAAAACTCGAAATTTTTGCCCGCCTAGCATCCCTCGCTCGTGGTCTTTCCGTAGTCACAGACTCGAAATTTCTCCCCGCAACGTCTCCCTAACAGAAGATTGCCTATAGACACCTGAATTACCTTCAGCCCGGCCTGTCGAGCAGATCCTTGACTGGTGACCGACCCTTAAGTCATTACTTCGACACCTCGGAGCAATGACTTGGGGGGCTCCTGTTCTGGACTGGGCCAGCGCCTGCCCATTGGTCGGGCAGACCCAACCCAATAGACTAAGAAGGCCCAGCAGGGCCCATAACTACCCAGGGTCGAGCATGTCCAAGACACTCCTCTCGTCGGGCACGTATCAGACAGGCACCGTCGAGCAGAGTCCTCGAGTCTAGGAGGGCACCTCTCTCCTCGACCTCCACGCTCTCCTCCCCGCGGGGACACGTCACCTTGTAACCTCCCACTTCCAAAGGAATCGGTCTGGCCACCTTCCGAAGATCTCAGGACCGTTACCCCAGGGCAAAGACCACATGCTGGTCTTCCCTACGCCACGTAAGCCCTGGCAGTTACCTGGATTGGGCCTGGCTATCCAGCCCAGTGCAGGAGACCGCTGGCCCCGCGCTGGGGGCATTCTATAAATACCCTATCATCTGAGAGGGTTATGTTACGTTCATTCTTACTCTTACACCTATATTATGTACTTGCTTACTCCCGTTTCCTGACTTTGGCATCAGAGTACCTTGCAGGTAGGGCTGACAATGAACCAAACCAACTCGAAAATAGTTCGGAATTCGATTCGAAAATTAAATCGTTGAACTAGGTTCATGAACCAAATGAGCTGAATATGAGCTAAAAACTAAGTTCGTTAACTAAATGATCTGAACTTGAACTATACATAGTTCGACTCGTTAGGTTCATGAGTCAATTCGATTATATATGAGATATATTATATTGTCTTTAAGAGTAGGTTTAAAGATTTGTTCTAAATCTTAGTGTCATATTTTCTTTTGATCTAACGGTTTTAATTGATAATTTATATTCTCAAGTGAGTAAAATATTTCTACGAATAATTATACAAATAAAATTAACATCGTATAAATTTCAATCTTATAACTTTTATTTTATTTCTATTTTTTTTATTTAAAAAATATTAATTTAAAATGTCAAATATATATATAAAAAATAGACTTTAAAAAATTACTTTTAAGTCTGTGAAATAAGCGATTTGAACCTAACAAGTTGAACCGAGATATTCGTGAACTTCTAACAATTCGAGTTTGACCTGAAAAAAAACTTTGTGATGAACTCGAACTCGAATTCGAACTCGGCCAATTCTTAACGAGTCGAGTTTGAGCTGAAAAAAAAGTTCATGATGAACTCGAACTCGAACTCGAACTCGGCTAATTCTTAACGAGTCGAACTGAGCTAAGGAGAGTTCGACTCGACTCGACTCATTTCCAACCCTACTTGCAGGTACACCCCCCGCCGTTCCATCACTACCGGAGTTGAAGATCTCACAGCATTGTTGTCCACTGTTATACTTTCTGATCCAGGTACGATAAAAAACAAAATTAAAATTTGTTTTGGTATTTTTTATTTTTTAGATTTGGTTCAGTTATAATTTCGATTTGGTTCGGTTTTAGTTTTGGTTCTATTCTAAAACTTTGTGCGCAATATGGTTTTGGTTCTTTAACCAAACATAACAGTTCGATTATTTTAACTTCAGTTCGGTTCGACGATCCAATTCTCATATTTGACCATAACGTCAAACCGATAACTATGGGTGGGAATAGACAAGACCAACTAACAGGGGTCTACGGCCTAACCTACACAGGCTCATGTCAGGCCAGACTTTTTTTCAAATAGAAAAGACTTATGTTTTTTATAAGTCTATTTATTTAAAAGGGCTAGGTCATAGCCATAAAAAAACATTTTAAATTCATCAGGGCGACCTATTTAAATAAATATGAATAATTTTATTATTATTTTTATATTGTATTTGTATTTTGAATTAAAATAAAAAGTAAAACTTAGTTATCTTGAATAGCTTATGAAAATAAGTTTAAAAAAAAAATTATGAACAATGTCATAAATTTTTCATAAATTCTCTCAAACGAGTAATACCACAAACTTATGTTAATATGTAAATTTGAATAAGTTAATGTAAATAAGTATGTAGTCTCATTGATATTTTAATTTATTAGTCTATTTAAACATTAATGTAATTGCTTGTTTAGAAAGGTACAAATATAATAGCCTTTCATATAGGTTAATAGGCCAAACAGATATTCGAAAAGGGCAAATTCAGACTTAAAAATAAATCTACGATAGATCCTAAACTAGACCTAGGCTTTGAAATTTATAATAGATTTGACTTAGACTTGGCAAAACCTAACTCGGTCCAATCTATTTTCACCCCTATCAATAACTATTAATATTTCAAAAATTGCAAATTAATCCTCATACTTTATAAAAATTTAAAATTGATCTCAAAATATTTAAAAATTTACAAATTAGTCCTTAATAAGTTTGAACCCAAGTTTCATACTGATGTTAAAATTTGATTGTTGGAATGGGAAAAGAATGGGTTGAAAGTTGATTCAATGGAGAAATTACGAAAAGCTGTAAACGAGATAGCATATACAAAGAACCTCAGTAAACTCTCTCCTCTTCATTTCTCTCTTCTCCCTTTCCTTTCCATATCATCTTCTTTCTACAAACTCGCTCTCGCAATTCGCCGCCGCTTCTTTCTTTCTCGAGTTCATCGTTTGCCAGTTCCTGTTATCAGCGTCGGAAATTTAACATGGGGAGGTAATGGCAAGACGCCAATGGTTGAGTTCGTCGCTGGCTTCTTTGCTCGTTCCGGAATTTCACCTCTTGTTCTTTCTAGGGTATTCTCTGTTTTCTTTATGTTGTGTGTTGCTTTTCCCTGATTTTATTCATCTGCTTCAATTTATTATCCGTGCTGGTTAATTCTGAGATTTTGAAAAGTTAATTGAAATGGAAAATGTACCTGTGAATTGTTTTTTTTTTCAATAGATTCAATGATTTAACAAGAGAATAAAGTAAGTGTAGTGTTTTATTCAATAGATTCAATGATTCAACGGTGTAGCAGATACGAGTATATTGCTTTGGATGTGTGGTAAGACTAGACATGATATGATTAGAAATGAAAATGTTCGAGTGTTGGGGTAAAGAAGATAGTGGAAAATAGATTTAGCTGCTTGGGGCATGTTGAGAGAGACAATTAGATTCTGTGATAAAGAGAGTAGATCAGATGGAGAGAAATCAAACAACTAGAGGAAAAGGAAGACCTAGAAAGAGTATAAAGACTATAAGTTAAATTATTAAAAAAAATCTTGAGATTAACGATTTGGATAGAAGTATAGTTCTGGATAGAACATTGTGACGAAAGATGATTCATGTAGCCGACCGCACTTAGTAGGATAAAGCTTGGTTGTTGTTGTTGTTGTTGTTGTAATAGATTCAATGATTAGATGCATATTTGTTTTCTTGAGACAGAAATTTGGATTTTAGGAGAGAAGCGTGAAAATTCAATGCTCAATAGAAGAGAACTCAATTAGGGTTTAACGAAAATGCTGTTATGCAAGGGAAATAAAAAGGTTGAAGTGATTTGCTAAGTGACAAATAGTTCATTGACTTGGATCAGTGCTGTCAACTGCGGTTTGCAAAAAATAGTCATTTGATCGATATCTGCTACTCAACAGTGCTGTAGGATGTAGCGCGCTAAAGCTGATATTTGACAATATTTGTACTCAATAGCTAATTGCAAAGCAATATCTATTTGTTAGTGGTTGTTATTATAGTGTAGTCAAGATTGAGTGTTGGATCGTAAGATTGTAAGATCTTACGTGCTAAGGATGCTGATAGTGCTACGATTAGAGAAATATCATTTTTGTCGCTAACGGGATCAAGATCAGGCTTTTTGAAGTTAGATCGTAAAATAAAGTGAAGGGGCTTTTTTTATGTCTGTATTGTAATTTTCATGTTTAATGATATATATGTATAAAATTATCATTTTTCCCTTCACCAGGATCTTATGTGTCGTGCTAACAATCCGAGTTTTACGATCTTTCACATGCCCATCAATCCTACTTAAAATCTCGTGCTTAACTATATTGATTACAAGTGTGTAAATGATTACTTTAGTATGATGATTGGCTAACTAGTGAGTATTACATGGCTCTCAATAACCCTTGGTTAAGGCTCATTGTCTTGATTATGCAGTTCCCTTATTGAAGATATTGCATCCTCCATGTCAAATTCTAACTTAAGTACTCAACTTCTGTTCATTTAACGTTGTAGTTGATGTTTGAATTAGCTTATATAAGGTTTTCTACAAGCATAAACATTTATGATACTTTTTGGGAGAACTTGTAGAAACATCTTATTTCATAAGGTCTATTGGATAGCTTATAAAACAACTTATCACTTATATGAAAATAATTTGAATTTATTTTTATCATTTTTTATAGAATACCTTATGCTTGAGCATTTATATGATGAATACTTATGTATAGGTGCTTAATTAAACTATTTAACCAAACATGGTCTTGCTTAGTAAGTTGCTTAGCTTGTTTAATTTCTATCTTCCTTTTACAGGGTTATGGTGGTGGTGATGAAGTTAACATGCTTCAGAGACATTTATTTGGAACATCAACTAAGTTTGGTGTTGGCGCGAATCGAGCTACTGTTGCTAGTCATTTGATCCAAAAATATGGCTACACTGATATTCGCAAGAGTTCTTTGAATGAGAAACAAAACCTTAACCGGAAGGCCCATAATTCTCTGGATTCAGAAAAGATTGGGATTATAGTTCTTGATGATGCAATGCAGGTAAAGTAACACAAGTCTACCCCACACTACCCTTGTCTGTTTTCCCTTGTATTAATCTACTATTTCACGATTTGCTTCTTAGTTACAAGCTTGAAAACATTTTGTGCCCCAATTTTGATTTGGTCCATTTGTTATGTTTAGTATCATTTTGCTAGAGCCACTGTTTTGCTACTACTAGTGACTTAAATGCGTGAAATTTAGGGTTTTCTTTTTTTAAATCTTTGTCGACATGGAATTTGCTCTAAATCAAATGATTCATATGCAAGGTAGCATTGGAGCTTATGGCGAGATTTGGATATTGTGATGGTCAATGGATTAACTCTTTGGGGTAACGGCCGACTACTGCCACTTGGACCTTTAAGAGAGCCTTTGACTGCACTCAGACGAGCCGATGTAGTCGTAATCCATCATGCAGACTTGGTATGATAAATGATATTAATAGTAGTTCCTTTTCAAAGAAACTAATTTGCACTTTTTTGTGCCAAGTTTTTCTTCATCAGTTAGTATATACTTATTTATGTGGCATGTCTGTATATGCAAATCTATAGAGCATAACATCGTACTGAGAATTGTGCTTTTGGAGATTCTTAGGTTTCTGATCGTGTTCTCGAGGATATTGAGTCTATGGTTCAAGGAATTAAAAAGTCTATTCCTATTTTCTTCACAAAAATGGATCCAACTTACTTATTTGAGGTGGGAAACATCAATGCTAAAATATTGTTGACAGCTCTTCATGAAGCTACTATTTTATGTGTTTCCGCCATTGGTTCTCCAGAACCTTTTGTGAAGCGGGTTCAAGAGGTATTTCTCTTTATTCATCTTCCGTCAACTAAATAGAATATATATATTCTTATAATCATTGGTGAATCGTCTAACAACAAAAACAGCATAGCCTTATTCTATTAAGTGAGATCGACTATATGAATCAAACGATATCATTGGTGAATAGTCTAAATACAAACATATTAATTGTTTTTTTTCTTTCATTTTGACATGTTAAAGACTATCTACCATTTTTGTTTAAATCATGAAATTCTTTGACATGAAAGGATTTTTATTTAATTAAATTAATGTTGTATATGTTTTAAGTGAATTTTCCCTTTCTTTTCCTCTTATTTTCTTTCTATTTATTATTTCCACTCTTATTTTCTTTCTATTTATTATTTCCACTCTTATTTTCTTTCTATTTATTATTCTAAAGTGCAGATGGGAGCACTGTATGTTGATCGAATAGATTTCAGCGATCATCACAGATTCCATGCCAGGGTGCATTTATCTTTCCTGAACCAAATAATTTGTTGACTGATTACATTGACTAAAAAGCTATATATTCAATTAATCCAGGATATTGGTATCATCAGAGCCAGACTTGGAGAACTAGAGAGGAAGTTTGGTTTCAAACCAATTGTTGTAATAACTGAGAAGGTAACTGGACATAATTTGTGCTGTGTTGTGCATGTATATGAATTCCATATACATGTTTTTATCCTTACTTATTAACCTTTCCTTTTTGGCAGGATTATGATAGGGACCCTGAAATTCTTAAGCAACTTTATCCATTTAAAACTTTTGTTTTGTGTTCTACATTGAAGATTTTGCCCTATAGAGGAAACAATGAAGATGGTTTTAAGAAATTTCTCAAGGACAAATTGAAACTAGAATTGCCTGCAGCGGATTAATTGCTCGCCAATCCCCTGTTTTTCAGAAAAGGAATTTTTTCGGTAGAAATCGGGTATCCTCTAGGAGTAATTTCTCGACTTAGGAAGGACCACAATGGATGGTAAAGCTCTCCCTCAAGAGAATTTAACATTACTGCGTGCCTAAGGATGGGTCCGAACTCTAGATCTCTGGTTAAGTTGGAAGAAATTTCCTACCGTCCTATTCAAGTACTCTTGGTTAGTAGTTATAGTTTATAGTTTTAAGACAAATTTACTAAAATATATTCTCTTATAAGTTCCATTAATTATCGAGTTTGATCGTGGACAATCTCTTTAAAGTCATAGCTGTAACACAGAGCTGTATAAAGATGGCAAAATTAATACACAACACAACCTTGCATTTGATTGCATTTGATTTAAGGGGTGATGGTTGGTTATTTTTAAAAACCAAATCATAACTATTTTTAAATTAATTAAATGGTTTGGATTCATAATCATACACACATTTCAACTAAAACTGGTTATAAAACCGGTTATAAATTTAGTTTTAAATCGGTTATTAATTTCTTTCCAAAATATTTTTTTTCAAAAAAAAATTTAAGGTGGCTTCTAACGCGAGGCAGCAATTATATGTCTCACCGGTGGTGCATTGCATATATACCGTTGGATTTAAATAATGGTCCAGATTTATTAAAAATAAAAGTAAGAACAATTAATATTTACACAGTGTTTTTGGTGAGTGTGTTCGGTCCAAAACGGGCCGCCCGTCCCGTCCCGCCAAAAGCCCGCAAAAAAAAAAGCGGGCCCGCCAGATGAAATGGGCATGAAATTCAAGCCCGCCCCGCCAAGGTGGCGGCCGGCCCGCCTTCTTTTTTTAATAATTTTTTTTCCATTTTTTTAAATAAATTAAAATGTTTTATTTTTTTACATTTCAATAAAAAAACATCAATGTATAATAGTTCTTTACTATAGCGATACAATTGTTAAAAAAATGATTCACTTCTACACCTCTCACTGTAACGTATGAAGAACATTAAGCAAGGCAATGTTTTAAAAAAATGATTCACTTCTACACCTCTCACTGTAACGTATGAAGAACATTAAGCAAGGCAATGTTTTAGTACTTTTACCAATTTCCTGTAACGTAGAAACATTAGTTTGGCAATAAAGTGGCAATGTGAACTGTAGCAAAATAATAAAATGAATTGTTCTTCCACCTTTCGCCTGTAGCTGCACATTAATAGTAGAAGAAGTGATTTAGTGTAGTGATGCCTTGTAATACCACTTGTAGTTGTAACACATAATTAATAGACTGATAGGAAATGAAATCTTGTAGCAAGGCATTTAATGTGCCCTTTACTTTTATTGCTACTATTGCTACAAACCATGGGAATCATGGAATCAGAATAAAAGGAAATAAGATTAGTACTTAGTGTAGCCTTTGATACTGTAGCAAAAAACAAGAACTAATATAATAAAAATTGTGAACTTTCCTTTTATTTGTCATATCCTGCAGAGCAAAATATGGGAATGTGTTGTAATCACCTTACAGATTTTGTAGCATTTTTTTTTATTAATATATTCCAATTACATTTTAAAATAATTCTTGATGTAGTATATAAATAATGATGATGTTATTTTTTAATATAAGTAGTTATTTTTTATTTTATTTTTAACGGGCTGGCGGACCAACCCCGCCCAGTTACGTATTCTGCCCGCGGGGTTTTTTAGTTTGGCGGGGCGGGCGAAATGGGTAGGCGGGCCCAAAATCCATGCCCAACCCGCCATTTTTTGGCGGGTGGCGGGCCGGCCCGGCGGACTTCGGCCCGTTTTGCCACCCCTAATTGACATCCGTCCCCGTACCCTCTATGTATATAAGTGCTCGTACCCGTACCCATTACCCGTATCAACTAACTACCTATAATTAGAATATACTACCAAACCACCACAATTACCCTTTGCTTAATTTCAAATTAAGCCTTAATCCCTTGCCCTTTACGGTCATTGACTAATGGAAAGTCTCTGACCAATGACATTTTCTCTTTTGGCCACGTGGCATGGAGCTAAAACTCAAACATCACATTTCCCGGTATAACCCATATGTTACACTCACCTCTTCAACCTTTCACTCCATTCACTCCATTCATCTCTCATTTTTCATCTCTGCTTCTGCGTTCCACTCTCCGGAGCCAAGGTAATGATCCCCTTCGTTTTTTATTTTTATCTTCCCGTCTTGTCTTCTACTCACCATATTCGTTGTAAACATGTGTTCGTTTTCATGGTAGTTCATGGAGGTGCTGAAACCCAGCGCAAAGTTGTTCATTGCTCGGTTAAACCTTCGTTTATGTCATTTGCATGGTAGTTCATGGAAGTTCTGAAACGCTTCGCAAACCTCTCTTAAAACTGTATTTGAACACTTGTAAATGTTTTTAGCTACGATGAACATTATTTTCATTTTGTGCCATTCGTCGTCGTTTTTTCTTGCCATCGTCTCCGTTCTGTTTTGTGGCATCGATTTTCTGAGTTTGAGCTGCAACACAAAAGAGAGGTCACCCATGTTTATTTTGTGAGCCTTGGTTTCATTTTTACCTGTTTTTTTTTGTTATTCATAATGTCAATAACTTACTGAATGGTGTTTTGTGACTTACTATTAACACAACAGTTTCTTCTGGCTTGCATTTGTTTTTTCCTTGTTTCACTTTGGTAACTAATTCATTGACTATTGTTTTCCAGCTCATAATGTCAAGACCACCAATCTTTATTGCTGATTTGAAGCTTGAGCATAACATCTGGAAGCTTGGCATTCGCGTCGTTGACCTATGGACGGTAACGGAACGCAACGGCCAGCAACATGTTGAGGCAATCGTACAAGATGCAAAGGTCTTATTCTTTATTATATCCTGCTGTGTTTTGTAATGAAGCAAGTTTCATTAATGTTATTGCTATTGTCATTAGGGTGCTCAAATACACGCTGTTACACGAAACCGAGAACTTGAGCTTTGGAAGCAGACATTACAGGAACATCAGACGTACATGATCTACAACGGAGATCCTTTGCCTTATGACCTACCATTCAAAGTGTGTGACAACAAGCTCAAGCTGTTTATAAATTCATCCACTGCTATTACCGCATTGGATATCCCAGATATACCACCTAAGTCTTTCAAATTCAAGGCATTTCCAGATTTCTTGAATGGTGTTTTTGATGTTGATCACTTATACGGTACTTTTTCCTCTTTGCTCTGTCAGTACAAAGTTATGGTAATTATATTTAATGACTTCACGATCCGTTCTGTCATGACAGATGTTATAGGAGTTGTTCAACAAATTCAGAGGACTCAGGTTGGGGGGGCTGGAAAAAAACCCTGTGTCAACCTTACGTTGTCCGATGAATGGTGACTAACATCACATGTTTTCTTGTATTTATGATATTAACAGTCGTGTGCCTAACATGTTCATACTTTTACAGTGGTGCTGAACTTGATGTTACACTTTGGGAGACATTCGCAAACCAGTTTATGAATTTTGCTTCAGACGGCAATACAATGATTGTTATACTAACTCATGCTATGTGTCGTCAAAGTTCAAGTATAGTCTGCACTGTTACTTGTGTTCATTATCTAGCACTGTGTGTCCTTATTTGTAACTTCACCATGTTTACAATACATCGTTGCAGCCACTGGGAAGCTCAACCTGTCCAATGCTTGGAACGGATCTAAGTTACTTATCAACTATGACCACCCCCAAGTGAATGATTTCAAGTCCAAGTATGTTTTCACATTATAAGGCCTGGTATGCATTCATTCCCACCTGTATTTGTTGTACTGATCTGTGGTGTTTGGTGCCATTTTTTCCTAACAAGGTTTGAAGTCGGTCTACCAAGTCAACCCAGTTCTCAAGCTTTGTCAATCAATTCTGGGTCGCAGTCTGCGTTTGAAGACAGATCTTTCTCTTTTGTCAAGGACGTCATTTCTATTGGAGAAATGTTGTGCCTAAAGGATGTTAGTTACTTTTGATTTAAACACAAATGTTCCCTTTTAATTACTAGCATCATTTTTTGTTACTGACAAATATGTTTTGTAGGAGACGTTCTGCAATACGTTTGGTACTACCAAAAGGTTCAACCGAAATCGTTTGTCCTGGTTTTATGAGATCTGTCCGACATGTAACACAACTAACAAATCACCGGGCAATGTCTTCGATTGCAACTGCTGTGACACAAAGTCTCCCCCGATAACCAAGTAAGAATTACTTTCTGTGAAAGAACAAGCATGTAGGTAGTTGATAACTATGATTACCAATGCATTTTGGAGTAAATCTATTTGTCTTCCTCATAGGTATAAAATTGTGATTGAGGTGGAGCATGAAAACAAGGTCGGCAACTTTGTGTTCTGGGATAAGGAATGCATACCTATTGTTGGCATGCCTGCTCGTGACTTACGGGAAATAATGAAACGCGTAATTCTCTTACCATATACACCCTGTGCTAATTTTATGCATACATTCACTTGTCTGTATTTATTATGTCATACTGTTGCTGCACTGGTGCAAAAATTTGCATACCATTTTACTCACTAATCCGTGCCATTCTATTAGACGAATGAAGATCACCCAAAGATCTACCCAGCACATCTTGACAACCTCTTGGACAAGGCTTTCGCTTTTCGTGTCAAGTACCAGCCCTACTATGGTCAAGCTTCTGTTGTCAGGCTCACTGAAGATGCCACGGTCATCGATATGTTACGAGATGCAGTTTCTGCATCAATGGTATATTAACAAACATTCCTATTTCATTTATAATGTCGATCTCTTTTCTTTTTTTTATTTGTGTACATGGTAATGATATTTCTTTGTATATAGAACGAGGCTGAATTTCCAAAAGAATCTCGTGATACCAAGGGAAAATCAATTGTCGCAACACAGTGCCATGAAAACAATGCGGTATTGCCTCGATACAGTAATCGGGATACAAAGGGAAAATTAAATGTTGTAACACAGCAGTATGCGACCAATGCGGTATTGTCTCGCTCCACTAAACCCTCTGTTGATACGAGATCATTTATTTTTATGCATTTCTTATACATGTCTACCTACTTATACGTATTGATTTGCAACTTTCAGAATGCTGTTTCGGCTGCCCAGACCTGGAGCTGTGACAGTAGCTACAACAATACCCCGCCTAACCGGTTGTCTGTAGCTGATACCAAGGGAAAAGCAATAGCTGAAACACAAGACATACCAATAATTCGGGTCTTGCCTCAAACCACTAATCCATCTGTACGTATTGCATCTCAAATAATGATAGAAAATTTATTTATCGAAACATACCTAATTCTACCAATTGCCTTGTAAAATTCAGAGTGTTGTATCGGCTGCTCAGAACTGGAGCCCTGATAGTAGCTACAACAATACCCCGCCTAACCGCTTGTCTTTAACTGATACCAAGGGAAAAGCAATTGCTGAAATAGCTGACATACCGATCATTGGGGTCTTGCCTCAGACCACTAATCCATCTGTACGTATTCGATCTTAAATAATGATAGAAATTTTTTTACTTGTGAAACTACCTAATTCTACCAATTGCCTTGTAAAATTCAGAATGTTGTATCTGCTGCTCAGAATTAGAGCCCTGATAGTAGCTTCAACAACACCCCGTGTAAACGTTTGTCTCCAACTGATTCAAATGACGACGAGCGATACTCTCCGGAATTCTTGACCCCCAAGCTTTCAAGAACAAAGACAACCAGAACCAAGAGTATCAGGCTTTCCAAGGGGAAATGAAGATATCAAGCATTCCAACCAAATGATGGGATTTTGTGAAACGGGCTATCCTGTTATCTTTTGAAACCATGGATTACTTCAATCTTTTTGTGACCCAAATCTTTTTGTAGATGGAATCTTGTTGTGGCTTGGATATTTAAACCAAAATTATGCAATGTTATTTTGTCAAGTTTATCTACTTCTATTTGCAATATCTGAGTAAAATGCAGTACCACCACTGCTGCAATGACATATCATACACCTTTGTCAATTATGATAACCACATGACCAATTCTATGCAATGTTGTTTTGTCAAATTTTTCTACTTCTATTTTCAATCTGTGCATAAAATGTAGTACCCCCACTGCTGCAATGATATATCATTCACCATTGTAAATGATTATAACCACTTGCCTAACCACAATTATGTATCACACTTGCTCATTTCAAATTACTTTTCATGGAGGTGGTTCATACAATTTCATCCCTTAACCTACGAAAATAATATATTCCTATGAAACACAAATTTGAATCAGCCTGTTATCAAATATATTATTCGTAATTACGGTTATTAAAAACAATAATATGATCTCAAATAGTCCAGTTACATTGTAACCAAAAGATTCCCCATGAATCAACCCTTTTAGGCACTTCCACTCTAATTTCTCTTTATCATCATTGGTTTTTGTGTTGATATCTCTGTTGCACATCAGTTCAGCCCCCATGCTGCTACCTTGACTTTTTGCCTTTCCCTGTCATTGGAAAGAGTGGTTTAAAAAGTGTAGTCAGAGTAGGTAATATAATATTACAATTAACTGCTAATGCTCACAAACTATTACATTACATGCACAGCTTTGTCTAATGTAGTGCAATTATAGTACCCTATTTCTGTATGCTCAATGGAGGTAGCCATCAAGTGTTTTTTATAACTGACATAATGTTGTCCTTTCACTCTGCTCTCAACCATTTCAACTTTTTCGACCCACCCCAACTTCTACATTGCTTCTTTATTTTATTTCCACTTCCATCCCATTACAAATATATTCACATACCTTAGTGGTCTTTGTTTTTACATTAATTTGTTAGTTTGCGGAATTAGCATATTGCATGTCCAACCTTTGACTTTTCCTACATTTTAACTTTGGCACAAATCACACCATCATCTAACAACTAAGCCTTCATTTTTTTATTTACTTTTTTCCACGTCATTCAACTATATTGGCCCAACTAATACAAAAATCTGTTTATTCTCTATTCATCTCTTTTCAGTTTTTAGGATGAGTAAGAACAACAGCTTCAACTATATTCATCTCTTTTCAGTTGTTAAGAAGAGTAAGAACAACAGCTCTTAACAATGGATGATGATGTTAGTCACACTCAATATAACAGGTTCAACACTCCACCTTTCTTACGTGTTTTTATAATACCCTGACTAATGAAACAGTCATTACATTTCTGTGGGGTTACATATTGTACACTTTTTTATCAAATCCAATGCTTGTGTTTTGTTTTGTGGATTTCGTTTTAAATCTCCACTATACAGTTTACATCTATCTCTTAGGAAAACAATGGATCATGCCATGGAATTTCATGCTTTTGGTGGAACAACCTGTCATATATCTACTAACAAATTTATATTAATAATCCTGACTTGTACATTGCAGTGGATGTATTCAGGAACCAAAGTTTCATTACTCTAATATTATGTGGAAGAAATTCACAACTAAACAAGCCAGATTGAGAAGGTTTTCCATTTTGAAAGAAAGACATTTTAAGCGCCGTAAATATGCAAGTACTTATTTGTCAACAACGCTTACACCCGATAGAATTCCCCTATCAGATGTTACACAGGCATCTGTCAACCAACAAGTAATCCATAGAATTAGGTTGGAAGGTCAAAGGATTGATTCTATTTTACGGCATACACAAACCCCGCCATCATCACATCGTGTCCATACTGCACCTAAACTATTTAACACTCAGGGTGCTGGCATAAACCTGTTATCTTCATTCACCGATGTTGCTGCAAACAATGGCATTGAAAATATCAATCCTACTTACATGTCACAACATAGATTCAACATAGAATCACCACACCATATGTAAGTTTGGTTATATTAACTACACATGCCAATGATGTTACAGTTAACCGTACTCCTAACTGCTTCAACTTAATGTGCTTTTCACAGTGCTCCTGGACCACTGAATAGGAATAATGATCTGCAAAAACAAAGGGGTCGACCAAAGAAACCTCTCGGAGTCCCAGACAGAGCTTACAATCTGACTCGCAATGACGCGTCACATTTCTTCCCTTTACAAGTTCTGCAGCAATCTACTATATCCACTGAGTATGGTATCTTCTGAGTTATAGTTTATTAAAAGTACTGGATTTTGTGTAGTTTAGTGAATTATGTTTTTAAGTTGCCGAACTTACTTTTATATACCAAGACATTTAAAATTTGTACCATACAAATGAACATTTACATCAATCTACACCTTGGTATGGAACCTTTTTTAATGCACAGTATTGCCGCAACACAAAGTACGCAGTCATTGCACAATGAGACGAAACGCACTACAGGTCGTCCTAAGAAGATTTTTGAGGTCGCTGATCATCCCAAAAGTCCTCCACGTACTTACTCAATGCAAATGTTCACGCCACAGCCACAAATGTTAGCCCAAGCTGCTGTGACCCCTCGGTATCGATAGCTCACTTTTTCGCTCCTTTCAACATAAGTTAGTATTACTTAACATATATAGAACCTTATTTGGTCTTTTTTTAATAACAGTAGTGCAAAAACTGGGATGCAGATGAATACATTTCATGAGTCAACAAATATGAACTCCACCCAGGCTCGCGGAGTTCCAGACAGAGCTTACAATCTGACTCGCAATGACGCGTCACAGTGCTTCCCTTAACAAGGCCTGCAACAATTTACTAGGTCCACTGAGTATGACATCTTCTGAGTGATACTTTATTAAGAGAAATGGATTTTGTGTAGTTTAGTAATTTATGTTTTTAAGTTGCACGAATTACTTTTATATAGCTAGACATTTAATATTTGTACCTTACACATGAACATTTACATCCCTGTACACCTATTAATGGAACCTTTTGTAATGCACAGTATTGCTGAAACACAAAACACGCAGTCATTGCACAATGAGACGAAACGCGCTAGAGGTCGTCCTAAGAAGACGCGAGATGACGCTGATCATCCCAAAAGTCCTCCACGTACTTGCTCAACGCAAATGTTCACCCCACAGTCACAAATTTTTCCCCAAGCTGGCGTGACCCCTCGGTATGGATAACTCACATTTCCGGCAACTTAAAACCAAACTCAGTATTACTTAACATTTATCGAAACTTATTTGGTATTTTTTATATAACAGAAGTGCAGAACTTGAAACACCTTTAACATTTCATGAGTCAACAAATATCTCATCCACCCAACCTACAACAACACCTGTTTTTTTGCCTACGGTTAACTTGGATTTCAACAGTGACGCGGACGATGACTTTGATTACGACCCATTCCTATGTAATGTCCACTGCATTAAATTCTTTACATTTCTGGTTTTTGGTTCACTGTTGAGTTGTTTCTACAGATCAACAGGAACTGCATGTTAGATTCTTAATTCATTATTCATGCACTACCTAAATAACGTGTTATCTAGCAGCACATGAAACAGATGATGATTCAAGTTTCGACAACGATGATAACTGTCCACCATTTTTAAACGCTAACCAGCCAAATCCTACTAATCAAGGTATACCTCCTGCAATCTGCTTCCCACATTTGTAATATATCCTCAACAATTATTGCATACATATATTAATTTCCATTTATTAATGTCAGACTACTCAGATTTGGGTGACCCAATCATTGAGTGTCGACAGTGTAATGCTTTGATGTGGTACCAAGAAAGAATGAACAAACATGTACATTCAGCAAATCCGAAATACCATATATGTTGTGGCAATGGGAAAGTTCAATTGCCTTTCTTAAAACCACCACCGACGTATCTGTCTCATTTGCTATTTGATCATGACTCGGCCGATAGTAAGAATTTTCAATCACAACTACAGACTTACAACATGATGTTTGCTTTCACTTCACCTGGTGCAAAGCTCGATAACAAGTTCAACAATGGTTGCGGACCCCCAACAATCCGAATTCAAGGACAATGTTGTCACCGGATTGGAAGTTTGCTGCCGGTTGAAGGACAACAACCAAAATTTGCACAACTCTACATTTATGACACGGAAAATGAAGTATCAAACAGAATGGAAGGCCTGCGGTAATTGTCTACGATCCCTCTCATGATTATGTATGGTACACAATATTTTCCGTTGACCGACTCTTTGTTTTGGTTTTTAGGAACAAAAACAACATTGATCCCAATATTGTCAGGAAACTATCTGAAATGTTCTACAACCATAACACACATGCAAAGAGTTTTCGAATGGCTAGACAGAAGCTGAATGAAGGCAATGTCCATAACTTGAAACTTAGACTAATTTCAAACAGATCCACGGATGGCAGAATCTACAACCAACCAACTGTCTCGGAAGTCGCTGCTTTAATTGTAGGTGATGTTGACACGGCTGACGAAAGGGACATTATCATGCAAAGACAAGGGGGAAAACTCAAACGCATAGATGAGTTTCATGCAAGCTATTTGGCCTACCAATATCCTTTGATCTTTCCTTATGGAGAAGATGGTTATAGACCAAATGTAGCACACTGAGATGTTGACGTTTTCGATGATAGCGTTTTCGATGATAACCCAAGAAACAGACTTACTATTCGAGAGTGGTTAGCATTTCGGATTCAAACTAGACATTGTGAGGGTAAGACTCTTTTGTCGTCTAGGCGATTGTTTCAGCAATTTTTGGTTGATGGGTACACCATGCTTGAGGGAGAGAGATTAAAATGGCTCCGAAATAACCAATCAAAACTCAGAGTCTCCAAATATCAGAGTCTTAATGAAGAGGGAGACCAAAGTCAAAACCCAGGCTCAAGCATTGGAAAGAGAGTTGTATTACCATCTTCTTATGTGGGAAGTCGGAGATTTATGGATCAATTATACTACGATGGCATGGCAATTTGTAGTAAGGTTGGCTTTCCAGATCTTTTTATAACCTTCACATGTAATCCAAATTGGCCTGAAATTCAGAGAGTTCTTAATCCTCTTAAGCTCAAGCCACAAGACAGACCTGATATTGTTGCACGAGTTTTTAAAATGAAGTTTGATAACCTCTTAACGGACGTTACTAAGAACGGTGTCTTGGGGAAAGTTCTTGCATGTAAGTTAATCTTATCTACTGTTATTTTTTTTACTTTTTCACCTTTCATGTTGTGTTTTCTAAATACAACCGTATTTTTCCAACTACATGTTTCTACAATATGATACTAATACGGTCTTATTTGAAATTCAAGATATGTACACCATAGAATTTCAGAAAAGAGGGTTGCCACATGCTCACATCCTGATTTTCTTGCATCCTTCTAATAAGTATCCAGCACCATCTGATATTGACAAGATAATATCAGCCGAAGTACCGGATCCTGTGAAACAACCAAAGCTGTATAATATTGTAAAGAACCATATGGTCCACGGACCTTGTGGAATGGCTAATCATAAATGTCCATGTATGAAGGATGAGAGGTGTTCCAAGTACTTTCCAAAGAAATTCCAAGATGTCACCATTGTTGATCAAGGCGGTTACCCGGTTTATAGAAGGCGAGATAATGGATACACGATTGACAAGAATGGAATCATCCTTCATAGTGGCCATGTTGTGCCCCACAATCCAAGTTTGCTCATGAAATATGAGGCACACATTAATATGGAGTGGTGCAACCAAAGTACCTCGATTAAATATCTGTTCAAATACATCAATAAGGGATCTGATCGTATATCAGCTGTTATTGTGCCAACTAATCCTTCGACAAATGAAAATGTTGACGAAATCAAACAATACCTTGATTGTAGGTATGTTTCACCTTCTGAGGCATGTTGGAGGATTTTTTCATATTCGATCCATGGAAGAAAACCGACAGTAGAGAGGTTGTTTTTTCACTTGGAAGGTGAGAAGTTTGTGTACTACAAAGACTTTGAGCAGATCGGAAATGTCCTTCTTAAGGCAAGTGTCACAGAGTCCATGTTTACTTCTTGGTTTTTGGCTAACACAAAATATGAGGAAGCAAGACTTTTGACATATGGCCAATTTGTTTCAAAATTTGTTTACGTCAAAAAACAAAGATGTTGGAAACCGCGAAAAAGGGGTTACACCATCGGCCGGTTAATTTGGGTACCTCCTACGACAGGGGAATTGTATTATATGAGGATGATATTGACTGTTAAGAAAGGCCCTACATGTTATGATGATCTCAAAATAGTTGACGGGTTTAAACATTCAAGTTTCCGAGACGCATGTTTTGCAATGGGCTTCCTACAAGATGACAATGAGTTCATAGCAGCAATCAAAGAAGCCTATGACTGGGGTTCCGGTAATTTTCTTCGCAAACTTTTTGTTACAATGTTGCTTTCAGCTTCTATGAATAGACCAGATCATGTATGGCGTAGCACTTGGATTTACTTATCTGATGGAATTCTCTACGAACAAATCAGATTGTCGAATAATCCAGGTCATCTTAAATTCTTGCTTCCTTTATTGCTCTAATGTATATGCTGAATTTTGCCTAACTACTATACCTGAACCTTTTAGATTTAACTTTGACTCATCAAGAGATCCAAGAACTTACCTTGATGGAAATAGAAAAGCAACTTCAAAAAAATAGGAGGAGTTTGAAAGAGTTTAAGCCTATGTCGTATCCAAATGCGTACGTCATTGATTTCCTAGGTAATCGACTCATATATGATGAACGGCAATACGATATTTCAGCTCAGAAACTATTATTCCAAGATTTGTTCCAAACTTTAACAGGTATTACATTTCAACCGTTCCTGCATTGTTTTTTCCATGAGCAACACCAAGCTTGGTGTGTTGCATCACTTTATGTTGGCAGCCTATACTTATTAGCATTTCTCCTGGTATTTCATGGTGCAGTTCACTGGTTCTGTTTTATGTTTCATCTTCTCATGAAGTTACTATTATTGATAATATTATTATTAATATTCAATTACATCTATACTATTTACATGACATCCAACATGCATACTTGTGAATACGTAATGCTGCCTTTACTTTGACAGAATATGCGACATACACTGTTGATGCAATGAGGTGTAGCAGTAACTTAAAAACATAAATGCTTGCATACTGTATATGCCATTACTTTCGACAGAATCTGCCTTTACAGAAATACAAGAAAGTGATGCACTTTAATGACTCCAAATACCCAACCCTGAAATAACTAATTTTTCAATTTAATAACGTGTTGCTAACTTTTATAATTATTATCTTATGTTATACTAAATTATTTAGGATTTGAACACAGATGAACAGCTTGGAATATTTCGTGAAATCATGCAAGCTGTGACTGAGCAAAGAGGAGGTGTTTTTTTCTTATACGGTTATGGTGGAACAGGAAAGACTTTCATGTGGAATACATTATCTGCGGCTTTGCGTTCAAACCGAGACATTGTTCTAAATGTTGCGTCAAGTGGAATTGCAAGCCTACTTTTACCTGGAGGTCGAACTGCCCATTCAAGATTCAAGATACCAGTACCATGCACAGAATCATCCATTTGTGACATTGAGAAAAAATCCGACCTTGCAGGACTTTTGCAAATGACAAAGCTGATTATTTGGGATGAAGCGCCTATGGCAAATAAATTCTGTTTTGAAGCTCTTGACAAGTCTTTAAAAGATATTATGGGTAATGACAATGTGGCATGTGATGAAATTTTTGGTGGTAAGGTTGTGGTTTTTGGTGGAGATTTTTGGCAAATCCTACCCGTTGTACCAAGAGGGACAAGGTCGGATATTGTGCATTCAACCATTAATGCTTCTTACATCTGGGATCATTGCAAGGTACTCAAACTAACAAAGAATATGCGGTTACAAACTGGGTCAAACTCTACTGATGTGGATAACATTAGATTGTTCTCCGAATGGATTCTAAAAGTAGGAGACAGTCTCATCTCTGAACCAAATGATGGTTATGCGGAAATACCAATCCCACCTGAGTTGCTTCTAACGGATTACGTAGATCCAATTGAGAAAATCGTGTCAAGCACTTACCCAAATCTACTTCACAATTACACCGACTCAAGTTTTTTACAAAGTAGAGCTATATTGGCATCCACTATTGAGATTGTTGACGAAATTAATGATTACATTACAAATCTTCTTCCTGGTAATGTTGACTTACTAACCATTTTGCCAACAACAATCTTGCCAACTACCTATATACTCATCTTACAATGAATTTAACTTCATTTTCAGGTGAAAGTAAAGAGTTTTTAAGTAGTGATACCATTGATCATTCCGAGGCCAATGATAATGATGCTTACGAACATTTGACCCCTGAATTCTTGAGCTGTTTGAAAACTTCTGGATTGCCTAATCATTCCATGAAACTAAAGATTGGCACAACAGTGATGTTAATACGGAATTTGGACCAATCCGAAGGTTTGTGCAATGGTACAAGGTTAACCGTTACTAGAATGGCAAATCATGTCCTTGAGGCAAAGATTATATTAGGTACTAATATCGGAAACACTATTTACATTCCACGAATGTCGTTATCTCCTTCTCAATCACCTTGGCCATTCAAACTGATAAGAAGGCAATTCCCCATTATTGTCTCATTTGCAATGACAATAAACAAATCACAAGGCCAATCATTAGACCATGTTGGTTTATATTTGCCTAAAGATGTGTTTAGTCATGGTCAACTCTATGTCGCAATGTCTAGGGTGAAAAGCAAGAATGGTTTGAAAATCTTAATCCATGACAAAGACAACAAACCTTTATGTCATACAACTAATGTCGTTTACAAAGAAGTTTTTCATAACATTGTTTAGGTAATTGACTATTTCATGACCATTAATAATTCAAGGTTCTCTTTACTTTCAAAGAATAAGTTTCTCAGTCAATTATTATTCAAACATAACTAACTTTTCCCGTTTTTTTTGTAGGCTTCCTGAACACATTTCCTGATATTGTCTGTTTCTTGTGCACACAAAAGTCGTCATTTTTTTTGTAGCTGTCCATGACAATTTTTGTTCACAGCTTTATACTACTCAGAATTGTGCAGCCAATTTAATAACACTGTTGTAGGAACCATGTACTTTGTTATTTTGTTATGTTTACTATTGTTTATGGTGCTGCAATTTCTGTCATTACTTTTCCATTTTATGAAGTCATTTTCCTGTTGTATCAATATCTGATGTATCAAGAATTATGTGGTAAATAGAATGGCAATATCTGTTGTATCATTCTTCTACATGGCACATGTTTATGATATCAATTTATTATGATGTCTTCAATTTGTTATGATATCAGTTTAGAGAAAGTTTAAAGAATTATGCAGAATTTTTCAATACATGGATAATGCTGTAAATTTCAACAGTCTCACCATCATCCTTTGATTATGTGAAGGACATTAGCCTATCACTCTGTAACTTGTCCTAAACTGCTTGTAACTCATATCTTGTCTTCTAAATCTGTTGGTGGGTTCCAATCAAAGGATTACTCAGCTTTCTAATTACCTGTTGCAATGTTATGAGTTTCCTCCATAACACACTGCCAATTGATAAATTGATCTTCTTGCTCCAATTTTTTTCATAACAGATGGAGAGTACATTTTAACACCACAAACTACATAGCAGTAGCATAATGCACAGTAAATCTGACATTAATACAAAATGCATAGCAGTGAATTACAAGCAACAGTAAGTTGGTTAAAGTGGAAGAAGACTCCAATAACATAGGTAAAAAAAAAGAAGAAGAAAGGATTCACAAATTTGGAAGTTACACTTCAGTTCCAGATTTCACATACCATTTCTAACACTTCCTGATACAACAAAAACTATCTCATGACCATTCCCTAACCTTCTCTAACTGATTCAATAACTACCATAACCGATTTTTTCTAACAACTTCAACTCACCAATTTCAACGAATCTCCATCATTCTCTGCATCAATCTTCAATCAATATTCTTCATCCTCACCTTCAATCCCAGGACCTTCAATTCTTCTAAAATCGTCTATGTCATAACCGTCCACTGCACATACCTTATTAATGAATTTGAAATTATGTTGTTTCCTCTTAATCTCACCATCATCCCTTGATTATGTGAAGGACATCAATTAATCAATCTATTTTAAATCCAATATTTGGTTACATTACTAATTCAAAACACAGCATATGTTTTCTTATTTTTTTGGACAAGCAAAATATATATTCACTGCTAGGCATAAGTAATGCCACTGAATCGAATAGATAAGATAGTTTAAACAATTTTCAAAACATAATTGATGCATAAACACCATTTGGGAATGAAGAACACAGAAACGATACAAAGGTGCTGCACAACAAAAACACCAAAGACCAGAGCAACATAATGAAGACAGGATAAACCGATACGAACTTGAGTACAAGCTAACACCAAACTGCCAGTCAAGCATCGAATACTACCAACAAAATAACAAGCATTTTTCCATGAGTGTCCATATTGCCCTGCAACAGCTATGGTGTACAACTACACCAGAAAAAGCATGCCAAGTATATGTGCCAATCAACGGCAGCTAGACGGAAAAGCCCCAAAAACACCACCTGCATCTCAACTGACCTCTGCCGAGAATCTCCGATATAGAAATCAAAGATATCATCAATTGCAGTCAAACATCAACCAACCCACCGACACTCCTGACGACGATAGCAAGCAAACCAGATTAAACACAAAACTACCCCAATACCCCTCACCAAGTAAACACGACTTTATAACTTGCTGCCATTTTCTGCTTTCATCTCAAGAATTATTAAATTTCTGTCCTCAATTATTTTACGTTAGGTATAAAATAGAGATAGAAGTTGAACTTGAAGGCAAGGTTGATAATTTCGTTTTCTGGGACAAGAAATGCATACCAATCATTGAGATGTCAGCTCATGAATTGCGTCAAATAATGAAGCAGGTCTCATTTACTGACTCATATATTGCATACTCTTTTGTCGCTATAAATTTAGAATAGCATGCATACTCTTTACTCATCATTGCCAGTTCATTATTTTTTCTCACCACATTGAATAACATGTTGTAGTGCTGAATTTGTTTCCTGCCATTCTTACATAAACATTGCTAAACATACCCTTATATTATGTTTTAGTTCATTATACTGCCATGCTGTATTAGTTATACTTCCATGCAATATTTGTTATATTGATTATGCTTACTATATATGTTATGCTTATTGTTTTCATGTGAACCATTATATTATGAATGTCATATTATTTTATATGCATGCTCCATACAGTACTGCAAATCATGAACCATTACAACATGTTCAATGCTATAGCTAATACATTGTGTTTACTGAAACAATACTTAACATACAATAGTTCTATAATTGATATAACATCACTCTATTTAGCAATATTAAGTAAAGCTACTCTTAATTCCAACAAATTTTCAATGCTATATTTAGACCAATGAGGATCATCCATTGATGTACCCTGCACACCTTGACAATCTGCTTGAAAAGCAATTTGCTTTTCGTGTCAAGTTCTAACCGTACTACAAGCAGGCGTCTATTGTGAAACTTACAAAAGATTCGGAAGTCATGCAGATGATTGAGGATGCCATTACTCCAACTAATTTATGTTTTCTTACATTACTTTTTTTCTTTCAATTTCTCTATTTCTATCTGTTAACATCATGAAATGATTACTAATGTATACTACTTTTATATCTGTTTAACATGCTGCAAACATCCCCAACAACACTCCTAGAAACCTGAACACCTCTGCAGACGATGAACCTCAGCAGATACGGCAAAAACCGAAATATAACCTACTGATGAATCAGTCAAGATGACAAACAACTATACTCCACACAGCCGGAAACTCAGCATATGTTATACTTAATAAATACAACAAAATACTTGAACCATTATCATTAAAAATACATTTTGATTATGTCTAGGACAACAACTATGTTGTCCATTCAACATTACCACAATTTGTGGCAACTTGCTGACTTAACTCCTTCAAAACGGAGGAATTTTTCTACATAGCACACTTATAATCAACCCATTCACATAATAAAGCATTACAATTTTATATATTACTATTTTTCACAAATAACCTGAATGAATCATATCTTCAAGACCATTATAGTTTCCTTTTGCCAAACAACTTCAATAATACCATATTTCATACAGAAATTTAGTTTCATACATTAACACCACCAGTACTGAAAACATATAGCTATGGTGACTTAAACACCACAAACCAAAATAAACTTCTACACCCATCATTAAGGTACCATTTCTACTACATAATTTACTTAATTACATAATTAACCAACACTGCCAACATCAAAACTACCTAACTGATGTTCACATTACTAACTTCACCAACCACCAGCGCGTTTCGTCTTTCAACGATTTAAAACCTTCACCACCAGCCTGTTACAAGGAGGGTCACGAAGCATGAATCCCAATTTATCACCTCTTCGGAGTTGTTTGTTTTTCACGAAGTCCTTCCACCCATTCCAAATGTACATCTCCACGCCGTACTTGCGTTGCGAACGGTGGAGGTGACACTCATACCTTTCTTTCGTATCGAAATCATACAACCAGATCCATCGCTCAACACCGTGCAGAGCAGACTTAATGACTTTCTGAGGGATTTGCTGCAACATTACATAAACAAAATGTCAATATCTTGCAAACTCCTAATTTTCCTTTAACGAAATAAACTACTGCTGTTAACAGAGCAAACCAGAACGTTCTTCGCAGCGGTTTTTCCAGAACTGATGTGCTTCTTCCAAATGTAAAATTTCGGCCGCATACTCAGATCTTCATCACTTTGTCCTTCAACCGATCTGCATTAACAACATTCACACAATCAGTTCATTATACAATAACATACTAAACTATTTTCAACCTACCATCAACCATTTAAAACTTACAACTTCAAATGCATCATAACATATCTCAAGAACAACACCTATATAGATTTCACACCATACTCAAAACTAATTCATCATTCTACAGGGTGTTCTAATTTATCAGCAGACAACCGACACACTCTTCTACAACATGCAAATCCTTTCTAACTTCGTCTTGCCTTTACATTACAATCATGTTTATGGTCTGACTCCACAATAATACGGATCATAGGGAAAACTAACATGCAATCAAAAATTTACATTGCAATTAACCAAACAAACATACACTCATTACTCTATATGGTCGAATCATCCTACCGTATCAATTTTTCATTTGCTACAACATGAAAATCTCACCACAAATACGAATCTGCATTGATCATACCTTTCCATCACCTGCGATTCCTCTTTGGTCGCCATGCTTTTCGTAACGATACGTAGAGAACTTGCGTGCAAAAACGGTTGAAGTGAACTCCCTTACGTGCGCAATGCCTGCTCAGACTCCTTTGCCCCTCTTGATCTTTAAACTTCTTTTTTTCTTTTACACACTTTGTGGGCCACGTTATGGACATTGGACTCCCAAGCCCACTTCCTTTTTTATTTAATTTTTCACAC
The DNA here is from genome assembly GCA_022829125.1 of Lathyrus tuberosus. Lineage (NCBI taxonomy): Eukaryota > Viridiplantae > Streptophyta > Magnoliopsida > Fabales > Fabaceae > Lathyrus > Lathyrus tuberosus. Next base: position 15,930,213 of record JALAZF010000083.1, read on the forward strand.
TACTTGATTACTTGTTACAATCTTCCTTTCTATTTTTTAATTTCTTAATCGTTTTATCCTATTTCCAATTTATCACATATATTCATTGCTTTCATTTACTACTTCTATTATATATATATTTGTTTTTCAATAACATAAAATTTTTTTTCTTCTTTTTTTCTATAATTTCTACTATTTTTTAAACCGGTTAATTATTACATTTCTTCCCATTTATCCTGTTACATATGTTACATACAAGCTTTTACCCGTGCGTCTGGTGTAGGAATCGTTTTACCCGTGCGGACGCACGGGTCTTCAACTAGTTTCTACTAAAAATAAATATATCAATAAAATATCATAATATTTTAAGTTTTTAATAATATTAAAAAGTTTTTAAAAAATTTTATTGTTGAATTATGAAATAAATGATCACGTATATTAAATATGTAGTAGTTTAAAATTAATGTTTTTTTTTAATTTTATAAATATTTATTTTTATATAATAATATAAATTAAAATATATAAATATATATTGTGCGGGTATGAGACGGACTGGGTATTAAGGTGTCATCCCCGCACTCATCCCCGCTTATTTAAATGGGTAATTACTCGAGCCCATACCTGTACTCATTTTTGCGGGTTTTTACTCTATCCATTATAGATAATTTTCTAAATATCCACTGAAGATGGGTCAAATTGCCATCTCTAGAGGGTGAAGAAGAGAGAAGAAGAAATAATAATGTGTAAGTGATATATTATAACACTTTGTACCCTGACGGTTCTTATTAATGCTCCATTGTGAATCACTTAATTGATGGTCCACTCTAGACATCACCAAAAGTTTAATTAGTTTAAAAAAAAATTATTTTGGCTTAATTGTAACTATGGTCCCCCTATTTTGTGTTTTTTTGGGTTTTGATCCCCCATTTTAAAAACCACGATTTTTGTCCCTTTTTTAAGTTTTGAGTTTAATTTTAGTCCTCTCTCCAATTTTGATCAAACTGTTCATGCACTGTTCATGTACGGACCATGCACTGTTCATGAACAGTACATGAACAGTCAGCATTAAAATTGGGGTGGGGGACCAAAACCGAGAAAAAATGATAATAAGGGGACTAAAACTGCTTAAAAACAAAATGGGGGATTAAAACCCAAAAAAACACAAAATAGGGGGACCATAGTTGCAATTAAGCCAATAATTTTTTTCAAAAAAAAATATTTTTTTCTTCAAATAATTTAATTTATTTTTTGAAAAATTAAATTTTTTTCAAAATACATATTTTTTTTTTCAAAAAATTAAATCTTTTAAAAAAAAAAATCTTTTTTCGAAAAAGTTAATTTTTTTCCACAAAACTTATTTTTTTTTTCACAAAAATTAATTTTTTTTCAAAATATTTCATTATTTTTCTTAAAAGTTAATTTTTCATTAAATTCATTTTGTTTTCAAAAAATATTTTTTTTTTCAAAAAAATTAATTTAAAAAAAATTATTTTTTTATTCGAAAATGTATAATTGAATTAAATCATTTGGATTTTAGACAATAACCAGATCCAAAAATAAAATTTGGTTGGATAACCAACCATTAATAATTAAACTAGTTAATAACTATTTAGATATATCCAGATATTTTAAATAGTTTTAGATTTGAATCTCACAACCGAATATTTTGCACACCCTTAATTTAATTTCTACGGACTTTTTTCTTTCTTTCATTGGTTCTTGAATTGAGCAAATTTTGGATAATTTGGTAGGCTTTTATATTTCGGAACAACCCATTTTAAACTAACTTTTCAACATAAAATCAGATTAATTTTCCTTCTACTCCACTCAAAGCAACCATAAAAACTAAATCAATTTAAATTTCCCACCAGTCCAACATTCAAAAATACATCTATTTTGTATGTGAATAAATGATAGACACGTTGCAAAAGAAAGAAACAAAATCACGATGTAAGATATTTTCCCACTTAAATGCACTCGGCAAGTGGCTTGACATATACCACTATTGATTAGTTGGCTCTCAAAGTTTACACCTACACCCCATATGAAAAGCAGGTTTTGCCACATAACTATCACAATGCTTTTATGTGTTCATGTTTCTTTCTAATGTTGTCACCATCTTCATTAAACCAAAAAAAGTAGAACACACTTCTTGTTGTTTACTTAAATTTACCTTTGATGTGTTTAATTGTCCAATTCACGTTACTGATACATTTTATTACATTCAATTATTTTTTTACATACATTTATATGTTAGTATTGGATTCGATATTTGTGTATTACTGCAACCGTCAAAGTATAGACGTTTATATGTTAGTGTTATGTTAGTATTCAAGGAAGGGAAATTATGGTTTGTAGTAAAAGACATAATAAAAAAAGGTAAAAAGAAAAGGTTCAGAATTTTTAATACCTTCTTTAAACTGAAATATTTAAACTGAAGTATTTTATAGAATTTTTATTTCGCAAACTTCAAAAGGGGCAGAAGCATAAAAGACATAATAAAAAAAGTAAAAAGAAAAGGTTCAGAACTTTTAATACTCCCCCGTCTCATAAAAAATATCCTATTTTAGCCATGCGCGGTTCTTAAAAAAATGATTAGATGTGTTGGGTTTAGTAAAAAAATTAATATCATTTACTAGAATACTCCTATTAAATATAGTTAATAGAGTAGTTGAATAAAGTAAAAGTTAATAAATAGGGGTGTAGTAGTGAAAAAATAATAATAAATATTGCATTGGTAATGTAAAATGGACAATTATTTTGAGACAATGAAAAAATACAAATGAGACACTTTTTATGAGACGGAGAGAGTACCTTCTTCAAACTAAAATATTTTACAGTTTTTATTATGCAAACTTCGCAAACTTACAAGGAAGGAAAATTATGGTATGTAGTATGTTTCAGAGTATAATAATTCGTCTTTTATACTTCCGCCCCTCTGATACCTTATTCAACATTTGTGTATAACTGCATCGTCAAAAGGTATAGACAATTATATGTTAGTGTCGTGTTCGATATCGTGTATAATACTAAAAGGATATGATCTATTTTTATAGTAAAACACAACAAATGATAGTGGACCACTATCTCTAGCTACTTAGTCTATCAATAAAAAAAATCCCCACCTATTTTTAACATCAATTCATATTTACATCATTAAATCTCTAACCAACACTTCTCAACCGCAATTCCACAATCTATAAAGACAAAAAACTAAATCATATCCTAGTACACAATTTCCAAAATGGACTACTTAGATATGATGAAAATTTACTTTCTCTTTACCTCTTTCTTCATATTGAATTTAGGATTCTTAAAAGCTGAAAAGGTTCCAGCTGTTTATGTGTTTGGAGACTCACTTGTTGATGTTGGAAACAACAATTACTTGAATGGCACCTTTGCAAAAGCTATTTTTCCTTACTATGGTATTGATTTTCCAACTAACAAACCTGCTGGGAGATTTAGTAATGGGAAGAATGCTGCTGATTTGATTGGTAAGCTACTCTAAATTCATTATGTTGATTTTTCCAAAACTTGGTATCGGGCTATAAACCGACTAATCCAAGGGAATCACTCCCACCTCCCACCGTCCACTCACAAAAATCTTATTTAAAATCAAAGCAATTTCTGTATGGACTGACCCAACACAAGAATTTGTTCTATTTAGTAGAATTCGAACCTGAGATCTTGAGGGAAACACACTCTCAGGTCTCAAGACTTCACTAAGAGAAGTTGGTCTGGGACTTAATATTATTGACTTATTGATGTTTTGCTAATACTTGCATCAAATGATTGGTTGTGATGTGGCAGCTGAAAAACTAGGACTGTCCACTTCACCACCTTACCTCTCCTTAGTAGCTTCTATGGTCAAAACCAGCAAAAGAAATGTATCATTCTTGAATGGTGTTAACTTTGCCTCTGGAGGTGCTGGACTTTTTAATGGCACAGATCAAAACTTTGTAAGTAAGGTTTACAAAGTTCCAATTCTTTTTTTCTTTCTCCGACTTTATTTTTGTATTTTGAATAGTAAACATTATAGGTCCAACTTTTTTTGTAGTGGAAATCAATACATATGACAAAGCAAGTTGAGTACTATTCACAAATGTATGGACAATTGGCACATCAAATAGGAGTTTCTACACTTCAAAAACACATCTCAGAATCCATCTTCTTGGTTGTGATCGGCAGCAATGATATCTTTGATTACTTTAATTCAATCGATCTTCAAACGAATAACACGCAACAACAGTATGTCAAATCCATGGTTTCTTCATTAAAACTACAACTACAGGTAAGCACAATGGTTGTATATTGTAAGATAACATAGTTCCAACTTGTGGTTGCGGCCGTGATTGCAGTTGCATTGTAAGTCATGATATTGCTGCCAAAAGTAGGCAAATGCAACCGTAATTTCTAAGGGTCAAACTTTATGTTGTTTGAATGCATTTTCATTTTGGTATGGTAACTTTTTGGCAGAGATTATACAAAAATAGTGCAAGGAAATTCGAGATTGCTGGTGTTGCTGCAATTGGGTGCTGTCCTGCGTTACGGCTCAAAAACAAAACCGAATGCTTCTCAGAAGCCAATTTATTGTCTGTTAAATACAATAAAGAGCTTCAATCTATGCTAAAAATATGGCAATCGGAGAACAAGAACTTAAGTTATTCATACTTTGATACTTATACCGCCATCCAAGACCTCATTCAGAATCCAACTTCTCATGGTATTATCATTTTCTCCTCCCTTTTTTTATATTATCGACAAAACTATACTTACATCTCGATCAAACTCCGGATTACTAGAGCCCCGTTCCCTATGAAACACAAACACAGATAGACACAAATTCAAACACCAGATACACGGACACGTTAACACCAGTAATAATTTTTAAAAAATAAATAAATTAACTGTAATCAGGTGTGTCTATATCTTGTTGGTATTGGACACTGACACGTGTCAGACACTAGACACATTTCTGTTCAGAGTTGTCGGTACTCTCGTTAAGCTAAAAATATATTACTACCTCTTAAACCTAATACTAGAGCCATTTTTTTTTCAGGATTTGTAGATGTGAAAACTGCATGTTGCGGAATTGGTGAGCTGAATGCTCAGCTTCCATGTCTACCAAGTGCAAACATTTGTAGCAATAGACAAGACCATATTTTTTGGGATTCAGTTCATCCTACTGAAGCAACTACTCGCATAATTGTGGATAGACTTTATAATGGACCTTCACAATACACATCTCCTGTTAATATGAAACAGTTACTTCATGTATCAATTGCCAAATCAAAATTTCCCTTCAATTTTTTCATTTTGTTGAGTTTGATGGTTACTTCTTATCAAATAAAAGTAAAGTAAAACATGGAAAGAAATAAATTGTATCACAACATGAGATATCATGTGAAAAGGGAGTATGTAACAGAAATATAAAATTTAGATGATTGATTAGTGCAGCCTACATCATTATTTGTGATTGTTTGATATACTATTGTCCAAACTTTGATTTCTTTATAACTTTATTTTTATTTTTTAAAATTAAATTTAGTATTTTTTTTATTTATGTTTTACAATTTGTGGTTTTTAAGTTATTAACTTTATATACTTTAAATATGGGGTCTATATCAAAAGAGAAAGATAATTCTATATATAAAGTTAGATGGTTAATTTTTCAACCATCGAATGAAAATAAGTGGTTAAAATTATGTGAACACTTAAAAATAAATAATTTGTTAGTCAAGATAGGTGGATATGTAATTTTATATTAGACAACGTTGTTTAAGTTAAAATGAGGTTAGACAAGTGTAAGCACAATCAAATGGAAATGGATGTGAATTCAATATTTCTCATGTCTATGAAGGTAATGTTAGAATCAGTCAAGTTTTAGTGAGACTTGCTAATTGAACAATTTATTCATGTTCTATGTTTATATAGCATCATTAAATGGAAAAGAATAAAGCAAAAAATCATATTTTGAGGGAGTTGTGCAAGCATTGATATTGAAAATAGAAAATATCAAGAAATGGGAGAGTCGAGCTGAACTTGAAACACCAAGTACCCTTAGTAGCGAAAAAATCCACTCATCATCGCACAAATAGTCGAACAAGACTAATTTATGTAGGTTGTATTGTTTTGGCATATACAACTAATGTTTTCTTATAATTACTAGACTTGTAAGATTTTCAACACACGATGAATCAAACAAGTTGTTTTTCACATTTTTATCCTTTAGTATTTCTATCTTTATCTTTCCCTTTAATCATTTCTTAGTTTGTTATATCAATTTCCAAAACACCATACTTAACACTCTTTAGAGTAGTTAAGGAATCCGTAGTTAAGGGTGTTAGAGATAAAATGAGTGCCAGTTCATCTTTAGTTAGTTAGTTTGTTGTAACTGTATTGGTGGGTTGTAACTACCAACTCAGTTTATAAATGCCGAATCACCATGTCTATATAAATACTCTTGTATTCATGTGTATTCTTCTGATGCAATAATAAAAGTTTCACTTTCTCAGTTTATCTTCTTCTTTTTTTTTTTCATCAGCTTCACAGAGTGAAGCTTACTTTACCATCTGCCACACTCATCTTCACCAAGTGAAAGATGATTCATATGAAACTCTAACATGGTATCATTCGCGTGACGATCCTCCGCGCTAATCCGCTCAATCTACGTTGCTCAAGTTTTTCCTTTGTTCTCTGCTCCGGCTTTCTATCGGTCAAGATCTTGCTTCATCTACATCCATGGCGTCTGAAGAAAATCAAGCATCAGTAGTCACAAATCACGCCCAATCTCAAGAAACGTTAAGTGGTTTTGTTGCGTCCAAATCTGCGAATTCCTTTGGACCAAAGCTCTCGATCAAATTGAAGGAGAACAACTATCTCCTTTGGAATCAACAGGTTGAAGGTTTGATTCTTTCTCAGAAAATGCACAAGTTCGTGGTGAATCCGCAGATCCCGCAGAAGTTCAAGTCAGATCAAGATCAGATTACAGGTTTGATTTCTGAAGATTATGAATCTTGGATTGTGCAAGATCAAACGCTGTTTATCTGGTTATTGTCCACGATTTCTGAATCTGTGTTACCAAGGGTTCTTGCGTGCAAACACTCCTATGAGGTGTGGGGCAAGATTCATCAATTCTTTAATGCCCAAATGAAAGCTAGGGTTAGACAGCTAAGAGTTGAACTCAAATCTACCAAGAAGGGTACCAAATCGATTACTGAGTATGTCTTGAGAATCAAGGCTATAACAAACTCACTCTTGGCTGTTGATGACTCAATCTCTGAGCAGGATCAAGTGGATTCTATTTTGCAAGGATTGCCTGAAGAGTACAACTCATTTGTTATGCAAATGTATGGGTGTCCTTCACCTCCTACTCTTTGTGATGTTGAAGCCTTACTATATGTGCAAGAAGCACAATTAGACAAGTTTCGTGAAGAATTAACAGCTACCACTGTTGCAGCCAATGTGGCGCATACAAATCAAGACCTCAACAACTCCAGAGGAGCTTATTCTGCAGGTCGTGGTCGTGGCAGATTTAATCGGGGTCGAAGTAGAGGACGAGGCAGGTATACATCTGGCAACCGTCCAACATGCCAACTCTGTGGTAAATATGGATATGGGGTTACAACTTGATGGCATTGATTTGATGAGAATTTTATGCCTTCCACCTCAAGTAATGCTTCAAAATGCTCAAACAACAATAACACCAACTCTCACAAGCAGGAAGCTAGCACTGAAGCTACTAAGAACTCTCAAACAGTGGCAATGATGGCTACTACAAACAGGCCTTCAACATACAATCAGGAGTACCATTTACCATCTGAACTTGAATCCCAGGCTTGGTTTGCTGACTCAGGTGCATCCCATCACTTAACACCTTATGACTTCCTTTTGAAAAATATGAAACCTTATGTAGGAACCAATAAAGTTTATGTAGGTAATGGTCAAACACTTGACATACAAGCTATAGGGTCCTCACAACTTTATTCTCCTATCACTTTATCTTGTGCTCTAACCCTAGCTAATGTCCTTCTTGTTTCTTCCATTATTAGAAATCTACTGTATGTTTCTAAGTTTTCTAGTGATAATAATGTTATTTTTGAGTTCCTACCTGATAAATGTTATATTAAATCACGAGCTTCTAAACAAATCATTGTTGAGGGAGTTCTAGATACTAGTGGCTTATATTGCTTTCCTCAGCTGCCTGTCAAACTCAAAAGGTCTCTCAACCACATCAACAAATCTACTCCTTTCACTGGTGCTCAAAGCTATGTTGTTTCTAATTCTCATTCTCATAGTATAGATACTTGTGACATTAGCACATTATGGCATTACAGACTTGGCCATGCCAATTGTAACTCTGTAGTTTCCATTCTAAAAATGTGTAATGTTCCCACTGTTAATAAAAATAAGCAGCCTTTTTGTACTTCTTGTAATCTTGGCAAGGCACATAGATTGTATGCTCCTTTATCTACAACAATATATCTCAAGCCCTTTGACATGATATATACTGATTTGTGGGGACCTTCCCTAAATCCTTACAGTTCTGGTTATAGGTATTATATAGCCTTTGTAGATGGGCACACTAGGTACACTTAGTTGTATATGCTCAAGCAGAAGTCTGAGGCTCTGTATGCCTTTAAACTTTTTTCAACTTTTGTTCAAACACAATTTAATGTCACAATCAAATCTGTTCAGTCTGACTTTGGAGGAGAGTTCAGGACCTTTACCAAGTACTTAACTGAATTAGGGATCATCCATAGACTAACTTGCCCTCACACCTCTCATCAAAATGGGATAGTAGAGAGGAAACATAGGCAAATTGTTGGAATGGGTCTCACATTACTAACTCATGCTTCACTACCTATTGATTACTGGGATTATAGTTTCTCCGCATCTGTGTACACCATCAATAGAATTCCCATATCTACTTTACAAACCTTTCATTCTCCTTTTCATGCCTTGTATGGTAGGGACCCAGATTATTCTCTCATGAAAGTGTGTGGTTGTTCATGTTTCCCTCTCATTAAACCTTACAATAAACATAAATTGCAAATGAGGAGTCAAGAATGTATCTATCTCGGTCCTTCTCCCCAGCACAAAGGCTTTAGGTGCTTGAACAAAGATGGCAGAGTGTACATCTCGAAGGATGTCACTTTCAATGAAAATAGTTTTCCTTTCCCTCACCTATTTCCCACTGGCTCCAAGAGTTCTGCTACAGATACTCTACATCTTGGCAATATACCTTGTCCTACATCAATTCCTTGCTCCACATCTGGTTCTCCTGGTATAGGTAACACCATTGGTCATGTCACTGGTCCTAGCCCTAGTTTAGTAGCAGCATCCGTTGAGAAACCATGCTCCGGTTCTTTAGACCAGTCTCACTCAAATAACATAGGACCTGCTCCCGAGTCTTACGACCAAGGACAAAATATTGAAATTATGCACCAGTCCAATAACTCTCAGAAAAGGTCAGTCCAGCCTGTCCAAAGTCATAGGTCAGCCACCTCTGCTACACAGCAGTCTAACAAAACTCAAAATCTAATACAATAGGCTACAACTCCCAATCTAGCCATTCTTGTCACTAGTCACTTGTCAAGACCTGTGAGTCCTCGTGTAGGCCCTCCTTCCATAAGTAATGTTGATAAGATTACTCAACAACATCCTATATCCAATGAACCACTACAACCTCATTGTGAGGCATTCAATTATCCTGAGGGTAATTCTCCAAACCTGTCATCTACTAATACCCTTCCAGTTGATACTCAAGCTCCCTCTCTCGTGTCTCAGCCAAGTCCTCAGAGAGTTCCTTCCTTAGAGTTCCTGCCTGATAACAGTTCTGTTCAAATGAACTCACATTATCCTCATGCATTCCCATACATGAGTCATCTCAGTCTCCTTCCATTGGCACTAGCACACCTGTTGTTCCACCACATGAAAATACTCACCCTATGTTAACAAGAGCAAAAACTGGAAAATTAAAACCCAAAGTCTTTCTTGTTCATTCTGAGTTTGAACCTACTAGTGTTAAACAAGCTCTAACCAAGCCTGAGTGGGTTAAGTCCATGACTAAAGAGTTCAATGCTCTTCAAGCTAACAACACATGGACACTTACTACTCTACCTCCTGACAGAAAAGCAGTAGGATGCAGGTGGGTGTTTAAGATTAAAGAAAATGTTGATGATACTATTCATAAATACAAAGCCAGGCTTGTGGCTAAAGGCTTTCACCAAGAACGAGGCTTTGATTACACTGAAACATTCTCTCCAGTGGTAAAACCTACCACCATTAGGGTCATTCTAACTCTTGCCATCACACATCAGTGGGATATCCAACAAATAAATGTTAACAATACATTTCTAAATGGTGTTTTGCATGATGAAGTGTACATGAACCAACCAACGGGTTTTGTGAGTTCTGACAAAAGCCTTGCATGCAAACTTCATAAATCCATCTATGGCTTAAAACAAGCCCCAAGGGCTTGGTATGAGAAACTAACTAAGGCTCTTCTACACTTGGGTTTTGTTACTTCTAAATGTGACAGTTCTCTGTTTGTTTACTCCAAACTTAGTGTTACATTATATGCTTTGGTTTATGTGGATGATATACTCATCACTGGCTCAAGTACAGATCTGATACACAAACTCATCACCAAGCTGCATCATGACTTTGCTCTCAAGAAACTAGGTCGCCCTAGTTATTTTCTTGGCGTTGAAGTAAAATTTTGTTCAAATGGCTCTATGTTCCTGAATCAGTCCAAATATGTCAAAGACCTTCTCACAAGAGCTAAGATGGCCAATGCCAAGGGGATTCCTACTCCCATGCTAAGCAGCTGCAAATTGAGTAAACATGGCACAAATCACTTCTCAGATCCTCAGCTATACAGATCCATGGTCAGAGCACTCCAATATATTACATTGACTAGACCTGATATAGCTTTTAGTGTCAACAAAGCCTGCCAGTTCATGTCCTGCCCATTAAACACTCATTGGATTGCTGTTAGAAGGCTACTGAGGTACTTAAGTGGTACTATTCACTATGGTTTAATGCTAGCTCCTTCTCTATCATCTTCAAAGTTTTCCCTCTGTGCCTATAGTGATTCTGTCTGGGCAAGTGATCCAGATGATAGAAGATCTACATCTGGCTCTTGCATATTTTTTGGACCAAACTTAGTGTCTTGGAGTTCTAAGAAGCATACATTAGTTGCACGGTCTAGTACAAAAGCAGAATATCGCGCATTGGCATATACCACCTCTGAGCTCCTTTAGTTGGAATCTCTTTTGTCTGAACTCAGAATTCCTATTCATCCATCAACTCTACTATGTGACAACTTAAGTGCGGTTCTGTCACACAATCCTGTTCTTCATGCTCGCACAAAGCATATTGAATTGGATATTCACTTTGTCCGTGAAAGAGTGGTGGCTGGCAAACTGAAAATCCAACATATTCCAGCAGGGTGTCAACTTGCAGATACACTGACTAAACCTCTTGGCACTACAACTTTTGAATATATTCGCAGCAAACCTAAAGTGGTATCTAGTTTCTCCCACTCTTCAATTTGAGGGGGGTATTAGAGATAAAATGAGTGCCAGCTCATCTTTAGTTAGTTAGTTTGTTGTAACTGTATTGGTGGGTTGTAACTACCAACTCAGCTTGTAAATGCTCAGTCACCATGTCTATATAAACACTCTTGTATTCATGTGTGTTCTTCTGATGCAATAATAAATGTTTCACTTTCTCAGTTTATCTTCTTCTTTGTTTTTCATTAGCTTCACAGAGTGAAGCTTACTTTACCATCTGCCACACTCATCTTCACCAAGTGAAATATGATTCACATGAAACTCTAACAAAGGGACAAAGTTTCTTCTTCAACATAATCATTTGAAGAAAAGGAAAACACTATTGAGAGTTGTTAGTCGATACCTTAGTCGACTTTTTAATTCAACAACAAATTTGGTATAACCAGTGAGATACTGTGACCAGAACAATTGAAAGTTTCAGTTTGTTAGGTCAAGACTACCTTTGACATATGTGCATGCACTCCTAAGAAAAATATGAGCAATATGGATCGACCAACTTCATCGGCATCAAAGTGATCTGACTCACAAAGACCTAAAGAACCTCCATAAATATTAGAAATGCCAACATTCTTGTTCCCCCCACCACAATGTTTTTGGAGATAAACCTTATGATCCACCTAAGACACAAATGGTAATGAAAATATATTTTATTAAACAGCAAAATATACAAAGATACACAATTTTATGTATCAAGTCTTGCAACAACTTGCTGACATTATTAAGGGAACCAAGGTCAGTAATATGTCTCTATTCAAAATGGGTGGATCATTGCAACAAAAAGATTTGACAAGTTCAAGTGGTTCATATACAACAAACCTTTTATTCCTTTAAATTTTAATTCAGATAATTTTCCATAGCCAACTTTGCATATGGTGTGAACGTCTCTTAGCAATTGGACAAATTGGGATGTTGTAAGTTTTTTTTAGGGAAACACTCTACAGTTAAACAACACTTCCTACACTGAAGGACAAATTTTTGGTCCAATAACAGGAACACAGAGGCCAATCTTGGACTACTATACTCCACAATAATGAGATCACTGCTTATTTTTCTAAGCTAATTTTATTGGAAAAGTGACTCCAAACACAAGAGGAGGAGGATTGAATTATGAAAGTTTGAAAATAATTTATTGAAAAGAAAATATACGAGAAAATCAGAGTTTAACATTACTTGTAAAACAAACAACAAAATAAGCAGCGAAAAAAAAAACAGATGGAAAAATAGAGGAAATGAAAAAACTGAAAAGTAAAAGTGATCAGGGAAAGAGAAATACACTAGTAAATTATACAGGTTTAGTCTAAATGAATGTGACTTAATCCTCTCCCTAATAATTTTTTCTTGAGAGTTTTAAATATCTTGCGAGAGCATTTTATAGATTTGTCGACTAATTTTCTTACGACCAAACTTGGAGTTTTTACTGGGTATCCTCCAAACCAAACATATATTTTGTACGAGATGAACTCCGAATCGAGATAGAGTTTTACACAAGCTAACCACCTAACCAAGTTAAGCTTTTACATCGGACAAAACTCAGAAACCTTGGTGGAGATTTTACACAGCTTAATCTTTGAACCTTTCCTTGATATTTTATACAGGTTGATCTTAGAGCCTGATAGAGCTTTTATATGAGCTTAACTTAAGAACCTTACCCGGGATTTTAAACGGGTTGAGAGCTTTTGCATGGGTTGAGCCTAGGAATCTTTGTGAATATTTTTGCTAGTTGATCTTCACGAACCAAACAAGAGCTTTTGCAGTAGACTAAACTCTCGAACCAAAAGATGACTTCTTAAAACAACCTCCAAACCAAAGAAGAGCTTTTAATGGTTTATCTCACAACCAAACAACTTACTAAAAAAATACTTCACTCAAGAGATAATATAGTCTTGTGTAAATTGCAAATACGCTCTTCACTATTTTTAACAAATTAAGAGAGGCTCCTCAAAAGTTTTATGTGTGTGTGTGTGTGTAGTATTTAAAATTCATGATTAATTTTATACTTTTCTCGATTAAGATCATATTAGTAATTTTGATTAAGTGAATTTCAGTGAAAATGAAATAAAGAAATTAAATTGCAAAAATTAAAAGGATAGAGTTAAAGAGATTGCACCAGAGATTTATACAGGTTTGGCCGAATGTTGACCTAGTCATGTCCCCAAAAGGTCTTCTTGAGAGTTTGACTATAAACTTTGAGCTTTTGAAGGTTATTCCCATGAACTTTAATACAATATGATCTTGAGATTTTTTACAGGCTTATCCTCAACCAATGACAGATTGTACCCCAGGTTAAGCTAACGAGCCGTTTAGAGATTTATGGCATATCTCAATAACCAAAACAAAGTTTTTTTTCGGAAAAGCTTAAGAAACCAACCACATAGATTTTATCACAAGTTTATTTCATGAAACAATCTCGATCTCTTAAGAGAATATCACTCTTAAGAATATAAACGACATGCACGACCACTTACAAAAATTTCTTCCTCACAAGCAAAGCTTCACTTATAAGCATTAAGGAAATATCATGTGAAAAGATATATTTTGCTTATCTCAATAACCAAAACAAATCTTTTTCCGGCAACGTTTAAGAAACCAACCATAAATATTTTTTATAGGTTTATCTCATGAACCAAATTCGATCTCTTAAGAGGATCGCACTCTTAAGAACTTAAATGACCAGTAAGACCACTTACAAAAATTTCTTCCTCACAAGAAAAGCTTTACTTACAATCACTAAGGCATTATCATGTGAAAGAAATATTTTCTAGAAAGAGAGAGAAGGAAATTAGAGAGATAAATTCCAAAGAAATGGTAAAACGTTGGAAAGTGATGTGTTGTGAAGAGGAGGCATGCTTCCCTTTTATAGTAGTTGAAAAACCTAAAAAAGGAAATAATCCACAAGCCTAACCAATGAGTCAATCGATTGGCACAAGACTCCAATCGGTTGACCAACTCATTTCTAATCAATTAGCAAGCCCAAATAGAAAGGTTTAGATATAAAGTCGTTAAACGTCATTAATGTGTTGTCCTTATTATTTGGTTAATTGATTAGCGTTCTTCCAATCGATTGGCTTAATGCTCCAATTGATTGGATTGCTCCGAATAGTCTTACCAATCGATTGCCACAACTTACCAATCGATTGGTTAGTTCTAAAATATTTTGGAAAAAGGTTTGGACAACTTTTTAATCACTTGGTTTGACTTAGAAAATAGTTTTTTAGGATAAAAGCATTTAAAAATATATTTTGGGTGTGTGTGTATGAGTTGCCTTAGAAATTCTAATCTACTTCCTTACTTTTACAATACTCGGGCCACTCAGACAGACACTGACTCAAAAATCTCAAGGTAATTTGAAAGGGTTCTCCTTTAGGAAAACACCGTTGATTTTCCTTCTCTAAAGATCATTTGAGAGTTGGTCCAAACATATAACTGATAAATCCATTACAAATGTATCATCTTAACCTTTTGATAGGTTCCATGATTGCAACCATTGAATTATACCATCATCCTTAATCCCATTCGTTGAGAGATTCCATCAACATTAAGAGCATCAAAAAAACTCCATCAGGTAACCTATTCTTCACCTAATATATTTCATGAAGCTCTCCTATATTTTGATTGTCATCTTGCTAAGAGAGTGTTAAGATGCAATTCGCTTAGAAATGTCTCTCCTTTTAGCGAATTTATCAAGTGTGTTTTGAATATCTTCACTTTTATTTTTCAAAGTGTTACATTGATCACACTTGATAGATTCCTCTAATAATTTATGAGATGAGGAAGAGTTTTGAATTAGATCATATTATCTATCTCTAAGATTCTTTATTTCTTTCTGTAGGTTTTTATTCTTCAATTCAAGGGAAGAGACAATGTATTTTGAGGTAGAGATGATTTGTTCTAATTTACTTATTTCTTTTGTTTGTTTCTTACAAATGAGAAATAAATCTTGATAAGAAAAGTGAGATATTAACTCATCGTCATGATGATTTTCAGTGAGACAAAGGTTTGTTTCTTCCTTATCATTATTATCATCCCAAGATATGTAGGCTCTCCTAGCTTCTTTTTGGGGTTTCTTGGATCTTCTATGTTTTTTTAGGGAAGTTTGGTCTTTTGTGCCCTTTTTCTCTGCATTAATGACATGTAGGAATGGACGATGAACTTTCTTCACTTTGCTTATGGAGTCTTGAAGTTTTTTTCGTGCCTTAGGAACTGCTTAAATTTTTGAAACATGAGCTTCATGAATTTATTAACCTCAATTTGATAGTCTTCATCTTCTGATTCCACATCTTCAACGTTAGTAGCTTTAAGTGCAATAATTTTCGTCTTCTTCTTGTTATCTTCTTCACCATCAGTACATCTTCTTAGCTTCATCTCATGTTCTTGCAATTTACCAAAGCGAGTATGCATGTCCATGGTTGCTAAATTCTTAGATTCACAAATTGTAGTGACTTTAGGTTGCCAACTATAGTTTAGTCATCTAAGAGATTTTATAACCAACTCTTTATTTGAAATTTTGTTTCCTAGAGTTCTCATACGACTTACGATATGGGTAAATCGTGTTTGCATTTAATCAATGTTCTCTTCCTGTTAATGTGCCCAAATTTTCCCTCTTCACCTCAATAGTACCTTTATGGGTGATTTAGAAGATGTCCCACATTTCTTTTGCAGTCTCACAGGGAGGAACTCATAAAAACTCATCAAGTTCGAGATTGGTAGTGATGAAAGCTTTCACTTTCAAACAGCGTTACACATTTTCTTTATCATCTTTGGTCAAATCCTTTTCAGGTTTGTTTTCTACAACACCATTAATTTTGTATGTAGGAACAAACATACCTTCCTTCACAACTTTCCAAATACCACGATCCATCCCTTCTATGAAAAACTTCATTTTCTCTTTCCACAAACTATACCATTCTCCATTGAAGAATGAGGGTTTGTCTAGTGAATAACTTGAATTCATTTTTCCTCCTGGGACGATTACTCCTTAAAAGATGTTAGGCTCTAATACCACTTGTTGGAGAAGTGACTTCAAGCATAAAAGGGGGGGGGGGGGGGGGTGAATTATGGTATTTTAAAATCGTGATTAATTGTATACTTTTCTCGATTAAGATCGAATTAGTAATTTTGGTTGAGTGAATTGCAGTGGAAATGAAATAAAGAAATTAAATTGAATAAATTAAAATGATAGGGTTAGAGATATTGCACAGGAGATTAATACAGTTTCGGATAAACATTGGTCTAGTCCTGTCCCCAAGAGGTCTTTTAAGAGTTTGACTATAAACTTTGAACTTTTGAATGTTATGCTCACGAAAATTAATAAAATTTGATCTTGAGATTTTTACAGGCTTATCCCAAATCATTGATAACTTTTACCCCAGGCTAAGCTAACGAAGCATTTAAAGATTTATGGTTTATCAGAATCACCAAAACAAAGCTTTTTCCAGCAAAACTTAAGAAACCAACAACATAGATTTTAAGACAGTTTTATCTCATGAACCAAACTCACTCTCTTAAGAGAATCACACTCTTAAGAATTTAAACGACCAGCACGACCACATACACGAGTTTCTTCCTTACAAACAAAACTTCACTTAAAAGCACTATGGCAATATCAAGCGAAAAGAAATATTTTCCAGAGAAAGAGAAGGAAATTAGAGAGATAAATTCAATATAATTGGTAAAATGTTGGAAATGGTGTGTTGCGAAGAGGAGGCTTGCCTCCTTTATATAGTATTTGGAAAATCCAAAAATGGAAATAATCATGGGCCAAATTAATGAGCCAATTGATTGGCACAAGGCTCCAATTGACTGACCAGCTCATTTCTAGTCGATTAGCAAGGCCAAAAAGGAAAGTTTGGATGTAGAGCCATTGCAAGTAATTAATGTGTTGTCCTTATTATTTTGTTAATCTATTAACACTCTTCCAATTAATTGACTTAATTCTCCAATCAATTGGCTGACTCAGAAAAGTCTTATCAATCGATTGACACAACTTACCTATCGATTGGTTAGTTTAAAAATATTTTGGAAAAAGGTTTGGACAACCTTTTAATCCCTTAGCTTGGCTTAGAAAATAGTTTTGAAGATACAAGCATTTGAAAATATATTTTGGGTGTGTGTGTGTGAGTTGCTTTAGTATTTCTAAGCTACTTCCCTACTTTTACAATACTCGGGTCACTCAGGCATACAAACAAACATGACCTGATGAGCTTTCACATTTTATCTGAGATTCAAGATTCTTTTCTAGAATGATTTTGATTGTATAAGCACTTTGATCTTGAATCCCATTTTTTTGATGAGGCATGAAATTTTTCTTTGGTTAGATCGCCATCATCAAGGTTGGAAGAAATTGCCACCGACTTTAATCATCATTGTCATCTTCAAAACTTTAGATATATCTTCAGCGGTATGTTCAAATTTATGCCTGCAAGCACATAGATCCACACCTTTATGCTTTTACAAGACTTTGGTAGCTCAAACAGACATGGCTAGGTGAGCTTTCACACTTATTCTCTCTTACAATTCCGAAGCTTCAAGTCTTGGCATCATTAGCTTTTCTTTTAGCATCACACAAGAACTTTTAATCTTCTAGTTTGATAAGGCTTGAGATATGTTCAATTTGATTATCATCATCAGGGATACCAAACCACTTAAGAATCTTGAAACAAAATTCTTCACTTAAACATCGTTGAATGGATGAGTTGATTTCAAAGAGATGACTTAATGCTTAAGGTAAGTTTTCTAAACATCTGAAAAAGATCATCTTCAAAAGGATGGCTTGATAAAACATCTTTGTATTGAGAGAATCTTCGACTACTTTGAGATATCTTTAAGATAAAAGGACTTTACTATATATCATTGGATATCAGTTGCTGTCATCATCAAAACCAAATAGTTATTGCAACTTTGATTTCAAAAAAACTCCTAGGCGCATATAAGCACATAGATCCTATAAGACCTTGAAACTACCTATAAGTACATAGATCCACATCATACCCATTTTTTATGATGGCAACACATCTCTCAAGGAGGTGGTAAAAGAGAAAACAAATGGGTAAAATTTGGAGTGGTTAAACTCCCCTTTACATGAGTAGAAAGTATATTTTAGTCCCCTTGAGAGTATAATTCTCCCATTGGCATAACAAAAAAGGCAGGAAAAAGATATGAGAACGGAATGATAAACAAGCAAGCACATTGTTCACATTTATCACACGAGATTTACTAGAAAACTTCATTAATTAACTGAAAGTATGAGTATAAGAAAACAAGGATAAGAAAGCAGTAAACTAACAAAGAAGGAAAACAAGGAAACAATCAAGCAAGCAAAACTAGTACGTCCCCTTATCATCATCACTGAACATACTAGGAGAAGCTATAAAACCAATTCTAGTCTCTGCGAGATTCTAGGCTATGCGAATGACTCTTGAGTCTATCCTTCTTTGCATTCTCATTTGATCTTGTTGATTTTGAAGAAATACTTATTAGTTTTGGAGAAGTATTCTAAGCAGAGCTTCAGAGGAGGTAGTCAAAGGGATTTCACAATCAAAATCCACCATAGTTGCATTTTCTACTTACTGAGGTTGGCTTGTTGAAGCTCTTCTTACTTTTTGAGGTAACTAAACTAGCACATGATTGTTGATCTTCAACCTCATCATCCCCAAAGTGTTACTTCTTGTTCCTGTGTATCCATTTTCTAATTTTTCTTCCTCTAGGTTGAAGCTAACAAGCTCTACGATCTTCGTGATTGACTCACTATATGGTAAGCACACATTTCTCTTCTTTCTCTCCATCATGTGATGGGTCACTGCATTAGCTCAATTCGTTTCAACTTTGTTGACAAGAAACCATACCACAGTCACATCAATTCTTGTTAGATGACTAAAAGTTACTTCACTGCTACAAAATATATATATCACTAGGGTAAGGTGAATGATTCATCACGGATGGTAGCCCGTGGTAAGGTAAGGTGTAAGTGTGCTAATTTCCACCACAGACTAAGGTCTGTTATGAAAAATTGGATAGCGCGATACATTTCACCACAGTTGAAAATTCCAACCGTGGTGAAATGTAGTCAGCCCACTTTTCACCACGATTGAAGCTTCCAACCGTGATGAAATATCTGCCAACCCACTTTTCACGACGATTGAAATTTCAACCATGGTGAAAAGTCAATCAGACCAATTTTTTCATTTTTGCCACATGCTTTATCTGACTACATTGAGAAAATCCATCACAATATAAAATATTAAATATTTCTAACACAATAAGAATAATAATAACAACAAGAAGAACAACACGAACAAGAACAAGAAAAAGAACAAGAATAACAAGAACAACAACAACAACACCACCACCAACAACAACAACAAGAATAACAACAAAATCAATAGAATCATTAAACATAAAATCTCAATAAGAACAACAATAACAACAACAACAAAACAAAACAAAATCAACACAATCATTAAATATTAAATCTCAACAACAATAACAATAAAAAACAAATAAATAACAACAGTAACTTTTCACCATGGTTGGAATTCCAACTGTGGTGAAAATGGCTTAAAAATAAATAAAAAACAAAACTACTAGTGTTGGGACTCGAACTCATGACCATGCGCCACTTCACCATGGTTGGAATTTCAACTGTGGTGAAAAGTGGATTAAAATAAATAAAAAGCCAAAAATACCGGTCCAGAGATTCGAACTCATGACCAGACACCAGTTTTCACCATGATTGGAATTCCAACTGTGGTAAAAAGTAGCTTAAAAATGAAAATAAAATGAATGCACCTAATTGAGTAGATTTAACCATGGTGGATACTTTGGGAGAGATAATATATTGTTACGAAAGGTATATTTTGTAGTATGGCTTTTTCCTAGAAAAATAATATGGTTGGTTGTATAGTGCATAAAATGGATATCTAGGTGCACAAGGCCAACAATGAATGAAGAAGAAATAACAGAACATGGATCTAATAGAAAGGAGAAAGTAGCAGGCACATAAGAAAAATCATTACTTCCATCTTCATCAGACTTGTAATAGGAGTCGGTGTAGGGAAAATTGCAGACGACAAAAAAAATCTTTAAGAGACAAGAAAGTTTGATGTTTATTGACTTCGGAAGTGAAAACTCCACCTAAGTAGTTTAGGTTTGAAAAGAACATCCTTAACAAAGTTGGAAAATTTTCACCAGGGGTATCACAGATGAAACTTTTCAATTGCACATCAATAAACAATTTGAGGAAGTCACAATCTTTGAAGATACTTTCTTCTAAGTCGTATAAATCAATAACTTCCGTTGTTGCAAAATTTTAATTGAACTAATCCTCTTGTTCTTTAGAGGAGAAAAACTCGAAGTAGTAACACTCATAAGGAATGCATACAAGAAAGAAATGAATATAATATAAGATGAGATAAAAGAAGAAAGGATTGCCTTTAAATATGCAAAAAATAATTGATTATTTTAGCCTTTAATCAATTATCTCAATTAATGCAATCGATTGGTTGATGTGATACTGGGTAAGTTACTGATTCTAATGCTGAAATTGATTATCTGTTTAGGGTTAATCAATTAGTGGGCACAAATTTTGAATTTCAAATGCTTTTAATCGTTTATTCCTTTAGGTCTAATTGATTATTTGCTACATTTTAGGCATCCATGGTCTTTTGGACCTTGGATTCACATTGGGCTTTGGCGGTCTGCTTTTGTCACCCATTTTTCTTAATTCTTTGCACCCATTTCTCCAAAAAATCTCAAAACTCAACCAAAATATTAGTAAGAATAATTTTAAGTTTCTAATAAATCAATAAACCACTTATTTAGAGGGTTAATCAGATTTTTATGATTTTTTCAACCTTTATTAAGTGTAGCACCTTAATCCTCAAGTCAACTTGAGAAATTCCCCCTTTCGATAGAATAACATCCCAATGTCGGTAATCCTTCAATTCAAATCATTTGATATGAGTGTTGGTTCAAGCCAAAATATTGATAAGTTAATTATAAACTTATCACCTTAACCTACCAATAGGCTACATAATCATTAAGATCATCAGAGTTATTGAGAAACACCCTCAACGAGAACACCTTAATCACATTCATTGAAATACACCATCAACGAGTATACTTTGATCACAAACATTGGGATCATCAAATGCAATCATGAAAGATCTTCTCTCGTATACTTAAGGTGTATAATTGCTCTACATGACTTCATTTAATTTCACTAAGGCTTTATCAAAGCTTTAAAGCAATCCTACAAAATAGACCAGGTTTTCACCTTTGGCACACAAATATTTTTGGGACTTGGTGCATTAGTAGCTCTAATGGGTCTATAGTTATTTCCTTTAGACCTTCTTAATTTATCATAACAAAACGGATCCAAGTGGCCACACTTATTATATAAAGAGCATTTATAAATAAGACAATTCAATTCCTTCCAATTATTGAAACCTTTACTAAGTGATTTATTTTATATAAATGACCTTACTAAGTGATTTGATAGAATCAAATATGGGTTTTCTTTCCCCTTAGTAAATTTGCTTATGATTTTATGCAAATATTTCACTTCATTCTTCATTAAAACACATGTTTCACAATTATTAGCTTGCTTTTTAAATTTAGTGATTTCATACCTTAACGTTTCATTGTTATTATCTAGAAATCCAATATATTCTTTAAGGTCTATGTTACTCTTTTCCATCTTATCATGTTCCATGATTAACTTAGCATTTAATTTTGGTAGTTGCTTGTACGATAGAGTTGTTACCTCGCAACCATCTTCATCGTCAATGACTTTCAAGCAGACATGTGCATCCTCTCTGGACGTCTTTAATATTCCATAGGAAATTCCTCAGATGAATATTCATAAGTATTGTCTGGGATATTGTTGAAGAACTTTTCGCAAGAGTCCTCATATAACCTCTTAAATTTTTCTTTCCTGGATCATCTTCTTCATCAAACGCTAGATATTAAGGATCTCTAAAGATTCTTCTAGAAGTTGATTCTTCAAGAATTCTTCTTAATGTTGAGTCACTAAAGATTTTGCTTGTTAAGACTTTTTCCTCATTTATTCTTTCAAAGATTCCTCAGTATGAAGCTTTTTAATCTTGTTCATTGATTGAATCAAATATTCTTCTTGATGAAGTTTTTTCATCTTCTCACTGATTGAAGCAAATGTTCTTCTTGATGAAGCTTCTTCGTTATCAAACAATGAATCTTCTGAGGATCGTTCGTCTATAGTGATTGCTCTTTCAAATGAAACTATCAGAGTTTACTTTTCTTTTTCTTCAAAATAATTTTTTTGATGAAGTTGCTAATGATTCTTCTAAGTTTCTTGAGCTCATTCCTTCATTTTTCAAAAGTTCAATCAACTTTGTAAGCTTTTCTATGATTTAATTCTTCCTAGATTTTTCCTAAAAATCATAAACACTTCCACCTCTTGATTTAAGGATTCAATCAGGTTTATGATTCTAATTCTTAACTCTTAAATAATTTTTAGTTACAAAATTTTTAATATGTCCTCCAAGGTTTCCAATGGTTGAACATCGTTTGTACTCATTTGGTGTTTCAACTTCTTGGACTTGTGCGTTCATTCCTTCCTGTTTGATACTTAGAGAGACTTCATATATCATCTCTAGAGTGTCGTCTCACACTTTCTTGACTGAATTACAGTTAAGGACATATAGGAATTTATTTTCACTCAAAGGTATAATAAAAAAAGTTTTTATCTTTGAAATCAAGTTTGAACTTTCTCATGTTTTCTTCAGTCCAAAGAAAATCAAGTTTATCTACTACTTCATTAACAACATAAAGAGTAGGGAAAAACGGATCATTAATGATCATTTCTCACAATTTTAAATTACTATTTTCAATGAAAATTTAAATCTAGATTTCCATAAATCAAACCTATCACCACTGAACGGTGGAGGTATATTTAGGATATTCTTTATGTTAGAAGAAATGTTTGAAGTCATTGTAATGCCCCATTTTATTTTAATTATTTTTTCGTAATTAAAATTATGTGATGTTGTGTGCATGTATGTGATTATGTGTGTTTTTATTATGTTGGGGTACCCTGTGGTAGGGGGTAGTGATCTTAGAATTAATGACTTTAAGGGTGAGGGGTGTGTGGCTAATTATGTAGAACTTGGTGGTGTGGTGAGAATGACTAATTAAAATAATATTAGTAATATTAGTAATATATTACTAATTAAATAATTAGTTGATATTATTATTATTATTTAATTTGTGGAATAATAATATAATAGTGGAAAGGGGAGAGTTGAGGGGAGTATGAAGAAGAGTTCTTCTTGTATTTGGTTATAGTTTTGATGAAGATAAACACATCAACAAAAAGAAGTCAAAGCTTGAAGACTAGAGCAATCAAGTTCAAATTATCAAAAAGCTTTGAAAAATTAATGGAAGAATCAAGATGGTTGAATATGCATTACAATTCAAGTATATATATATATATATATATATATATATATATATATATATATATATCTTAATTGCTCATAAAAATCATGCATATTCATCTTAAACCTTTCATACATCTTTTAAAATTATTGCTAATTTAACCATTCTGTTTTTTGTAAATTGTGGCATTTCAAACCGCCGTAACAACGCTTTAAAATCGCTGTAATTTTCATCATTTACTCAAAGTTGTTTGATCATGCATTAAAAAGTTATTTTTTATTTAAAACCTTGTTAAAACATTTTTCAAAGATTATCTAGCGTCTTGATCATATTTCTAGATGATACATGATTTTGAATCATTTGCATTAGCCATTTTTTCAAATTTTCACTTATGACAATCGATTATCTTCCTGATGCAATCGATTGCCACAAGCTAAATTTTCAAATTTTATACACGTTACATTTGGTGCAACTGATTGTCATCCTGATGCAATCCATTGCACCTGTATGTTTTCTGAAAAATACTTTGTTTGCATGCAACTTTACATCATATCTTTTCATGGCATCCCTTACATCATTTCTCTCATGAAATTTAAGAATTTCTCTACCCATTGCCATGAATTATGAATGGTTGTTTCATCATTATAAATTCAATTCAAATTTTGATTTTTCACCAATATCTTTCAAAATTTTAACAAAATCTCTCTACATTATTTTTAATAGAACTTTCATATTTCAATGCTTTTTGAGAAAACTTTCATATCCTTCCAAAAGTATTATTGAGCACTTAGAGAGAATATGTTATTGAATCTTCATATTTGAAAGAGAATAAGACTTTATTCTTTTGAATAAGTCTTAACCATTCTACAAACATCATTTATTTCTATCTATTGTAATTGTTACAAACTCCCAAGTATCAAGGATTGTTTGGTACTAGGAGGGATCTATAGGAAGGTGGATTGTATCTTCTTGTAGAGATCTTTACTTACTGTCCAGGATGGTTGGAAATAAGTGTGTTGTAAATCACAAGAGGATTTACCTGGTGATTGGGTTAAAATCTTGTATATGAAGACTAGGATTGTTTTGTCCATAAGATCTAAGAATATTAAAATCTCTTACATGTGGTAAGGGGACTGGAGTACTCTCGGATTGTGAGGGGAACTAGGATACATCATTGTGTTCTTTACATTTTTGCACTTTACTGCTTTCTAAATCATCACCAAACCAGAAAGTTAAAAGCATGATTTCAATAAACTGAAAATTGATCATAGTACCTAATTCACCCCCTCTTATGTGCAAACTCTACTTACAATTGGCATCAGAGCGGGTTATAGGTAACCTGTTCCTAAAGGTCCAGAATGGCTTCCGCAAGTGCAAATTTTGTTTTCAAAGATGATGGTAGTAGCAATAAACCTCCAATATTTTCTCGTGAATATTTCAATTTTTGGAAAATTCGCACGAGGGATCATTTTTTAAGCACAAGGAGAAGGAATTTGGGAAACCGTAAAAAATGGTCCATATGTTCCTACAAGTGTTGTAACTCCAAATATTAAAAACTCTTGGGATGAATATGATAAGAAAAACGTCCTTAATGAAAAGAAAGCAATCAACATACTTCAAAGTGCACTTAGCATGGATGAATTCTTTCTGTCTCTCAATGTACTATGGCAAAAACAAATATGGGATACATTAGTGGAAACTCATGAAGGAACCGATGAAGTAAAGAGATCTAGATACGTTGAGTCAAGAGTACGAGTTATTCAGAATGCAACCCAGAGAATCAATCCTTGCTCTACAAAAGAGATTTGTTCACTTAACCAATCACCTGAATGCTCTCGGCAAGACTTTTACCAATGATGAATTAAATCATAAAGTGCTTAGGTCTTTAAATAGGGAATGAAAACCAAAGGTGACAACGATATCAGAAAAGAAGAGTCTTTCTACCATGACGTCCACTTCCTTGTTCGGAAAATTTCAAGGGCATGAATTAGAACTTGAAAGATTATAGAAGCATGAAATACAAGTAAAAGATTCAAAAGATGTTTGTATTAAAGACAAAAGTCAAATTTCATGATATCAATCGAGAGGAAGAATCCACTGATGTCGATGATGATTGTAACACCCTACTCTACCCATTCGTATAATACTTAAAAATACGACAACAATGCGGAAAATAAATCAGAGTTAATACACGTAGGATGTCACATTACAAAAAACTCATCATGAAGCATCAGGTCACTTCATATCTTATTCATTAACTAAAACCAAATACTTTAATAAAACAGTGGAAGAAAATCAACGGCTTAGGGTTAAAGCTTCACTTACGTCAAAAACTCCACATAACACGTGGTTCATCAACAAAAATAAAAAACAAATACGTAACAAATACAAAGTCAAACAGCATAAAGAAATCATGAATTCCCCATCCTGCCCATGTTACGTATCAGAGCGACTCCTAAGACTCGATCGAATAGCAACACAATGCTCCAAGCACTACTCAGGTACCTGATCATCTGTACTCCCCAAGGAGCACAGACACAAAAAACATAAAAGGGGTGAGAACTACATTCAATAAATACACGGTGAAAAACACATGCTAAGGAGTAGTTAACACACAAAGTACACCAATCATACAATTATCACGCACATACAAGTGCCACATCATCATTCGGCATAAACAGCCCACACTCAATCATATATATGCAATGCGACTCAACTAACACCACAATGCATGCAGTACCATCACAATCACATACAGTTCACCCTAGAACCCGATTCCCGTCGAAATCCGGATAAGTCGTATACGTTCCTCTGAACTACAACTTATCTCCACACGACTCACACATAGAGTCCGGAAAAGACTAGGCACCCATCATGGATTCCAACCTAGCTCATCTCCACATAACATGACATGAAATACATGGCACAAATAATGCACAACGTAATAATTAATCATGCATAATTTCATGATCCTTAATGATCAGGCACAAGCCACATGCTCACCGTAATTCCCTCTGAAATTACCACCCCAGTACAAGACCGTCCACACCCGACAATCTTGGCTCACACACCCAACACGTCTCGACTAAACATTCTCATAAAAACCCACAATTTATTCTAATTAATGTTATTACTAGTTTCTCATATGTCCAATTGTACCATCTTAGTCTTACGGATCAAAGGAAATTGCATTACACGCGAAATCATTATAAAAATCGCAAAAACAGGAAAATTTTGCTGCAGCTCTGTCCATACGCGTATGGCCCTGCCCTATACGCGTATGGCCAGCTTCCCTCGCCCCAGGCCTGCGTATCATACGCGTAGGATCACCTACCCAGGTCATCCATACGTGTATTTCCTTGGGCCTTACGCGTATGGTCAGAGAGGATTTCCTTCTCAAAACTCCCCATACGCGTAATGGCTAACCCATACACGTATGACCCCCCTCCAAAAGCTACCCTTACACGTATTGACCATGCCATACGCGTATGGCCACCCCCCATACGTGTATCATACACGTACCGGCAGAGGGCCATGTTGGCTCAGGGGACAAGGCACATATGTTACGCGTACGGCCTCTTGGAGTATCCTCTATACGCGTATGGACTTCCCTCATACGCGTATGACCAGAGAGCATGCCAAAACCTACGAATTCGCATCAACACGAGTTCTCACACCTTGAAACCCATTCTGTCACCTAACTCAGATCCAAACTCATCTTTATTTCAGTTTAATTCCAAAGTTCTAACTCTACTTCATGATTTCATCATTTTTATCAACATTTTATGTGTTTAACAACCTATTTTCCGTCGACCCCATAAACCCCAATTTCTAGATCTGTTTCGTATCAGAACTCAGCAACACATAATAAATTTGCTCGAATTTACCATTTGAATTCAACATACAATACAGATTCATACACATATTCAGTACACGATTACAAATTAACAACAACAAATCACACCACAATGATCCAAACACAAAAAATCAAGCATGAGTTAGAAAAATGCACAGAACCTAAGAAGGAAAGGAGCCCTCACTACCCTCTCATGTTATTAACGCCATTATTGACTCGGTTATCCCCCCTTACCTGAAATTTGAACTTCAAATCCTTCAACAATGGTGGAATCCCTTCTTGCCCTAATTCTCCCTTGTTCTTTCTCTTGTTTTCCTTTCCTTCTCTTTTCACGTGAAACCAAAACTGACTGTAACTCCTCCACTAATTATTCTAATTATGTTTTATTTCTTAATTTTCTTAATAATAATAATAATAATAATAATCTCAATAATAATAATAATAATAATGTGTATAATTATAATAATATTAATATTAATAATCATAATAATAATATTAATATTAATACAACTAATATTACATTAATATAATATCTCCTTATTCATATTATTATTACCACATTATCCTAACCTTTAATTCCGACTAAGTCATTCTAGTAAGCTCTCTCACACTCCTTTAACACACCTAACCTTAACCAAGACAATAAAATCATAAACAACCCACAAAATAATTACAACGCGACTAAATAATTAAATAGGGTGTTACAACTCCCCCCCACTTAAAATATTTTCGTCCTAAAAAATGTACCTGATGAGAACAATTTCGGATACGAATCTCACATCTTGCTCTCCAACTCCCAGGTCACACTTCCTCCACCAGCTCTTCCCCAAGCTACTCTGACTAAAGGAATATCTTTGCCTCTTAGCTCCTTCATCTTGCGATCCTCAATCCTTATCTACATCGCCTCCACGGTAAGATTATCCCGAATATGTACTCCATCCCTCTGAAGCACATGGAATAGGTCAGCAATATACTTTCGAAGTTGCGACACATGAAACACGTCATGCAAAATCGAATGTTCAGGTGGCAACGCCACTCTATAAGCAACAGTCCCAAATCGCTATAAAATATAATACGGTCTAATGAACTTAAGATCCAACTTCTTCGATTTCAGCGCATGGCCAACACCGGTCACAAGATTGACCCTTAGAAATACATGCTCGCCCTCGCCGAATTCCAAGTCTTTTCTCCTATTATCATGATAGCTTTTATGTCTACTCTGGGATGCCTTCAACTCCTCGCTAATCATTTGAATTATCTCTGTAGCCTGTTGAACAATTTCGGGTCCGAGTACAGTACTCTCGCCCGACTCATACCAACATAGAGGCGTCCTACACCTCCTACCATACAATGCTTCAAAAGGCGTCATTCTGATACTAGAATGGTAACTGTTATTGTAAGTAAATTTAATCAGCGGCAAATGAGAATCCCAAGCACCTCCCTGCTCGAGTATACAAGCTCTCAACAAATCTTCCAACGACTGAATAGTCCTCTCAGAATGTCCATATGTAAGCGGGTGATAAGCAGAACTCAACTTCAAACTATAACCCAAAGCTTCCTGCAAGCTTTTCCAAAATCCGGAAGTAAACCGCGGGTTTCTGCTAACTTTGCCAACGGAAAACTGATGTTAATCAGTATAAAATGTGCCGATTTGGTCAGTCTATCCACAAATACCTAAATAGCATCGAAGCCACTCGCTGTATTCAGCAACCCAGTCACAAAATCCATCGCGATATTATCCCACTTCCACTCTGGTATTTCCATCGGTTGCATCAGACCAAAATATTTTTGATGTTCCATTTTTTACTTCTGGCAAGTCAAACAAGCATACACAAATCTAGCTATATCTTTCTTCATACCCGACCACCAAAACAATTTATTAAGATCATGATACATTTTCTTAGCTCCTGGATGAATACTCAAGCTACTCATGTGGCTCTCTGCTAAGATCATTTTTCTCAATTTAGAATCATCCGACACACACATTCTGCCCTGAAATCTCAACACACCAAAATTATCCACTTTAAAGTCACTTTCTGCATCCGACCCTCCCGCGGTCATCAAATCCACCAGTTTCAAATCAAGCTTCTAACTCTCTCTAATCTCACTGAGGAACTTATTATTAACTTTCAACATACCCAGCATCACACTCTCAGGAGTCAGTTCACAAACCATGCTCAAGTCTCTAAACTGCTCAATTAGATCCAACTCTCTAATCATCAATGTCGACATATAAATTGTCTTCCAACTCAAAGCATCCGCTACGACGTTAGCTTTACCGGGATGGTAACTCAAGCTAAAATCATAGTCCTTCAAGAACTCCAACCATCTTCTCTATCTCATATTAAGCTATTTCTAGTCAAACAAATATTTCAAACTTTTATGATCACTGAACACCTCAAACCTTGACCCGTACAAGTAATGCCTCCAAATTTTCAACACAAAAACCACTGCAGCTAACTCGAGATCATGAGTAGGATAATTCCTTTCACGTACTCTCAATTGTCGGGAGGCGTAAGCCACGAACTTACCATCTTGCATCAATACTCCGCCTAATCCCATTTTAGACGCATCACAATATACCACAAAAGGTTCATCTGGCTTGGGTAAAATCAACACTGGCGCTGTAGTTAACCTCTTCTTCAATTCCCTGAAACTTTCCTCACACAAGATATCCCACACGAAGGCCTGACCTTTCCTAGTCAACTGAGTCAGAGGAAGGGCCAAATTAGAAAATCCTTCAATAAACCTGCGGTAATAACCTGCCAAACCCAAGAAACTCCTAATCTTCGTCACTGATTTCGGAGGTTCCCACTGAAGTACAGGACTTACTTTGGATGGATCCACTGCTATGCCATCACCAGAAATAACATGTCCAAGAAAACTCACCTCATGCAACCAAAACTCACATTTTGAAAGTTTTGCAAACAACTTATTATCTTTCAACAGTTGTAATGCAACCCTCAGATGCTCCGCATGATCAATTTCCGACTTGGAATAAATTAATATGTCATCAATATATACTACTACAAATTGATCAAAATAAGCATGAAAGATAAGATTCATGTATTCCATGAATACGCCCGATGAATTGGACACTCCGAACGACATCACATCATATTCATAATGTCCATACAGAGTCCTGAAAGCCATTTTCAGAATATCATCTTCGTTCACCCGAATCTGATGGTAACCCGATCTCAAATTAATTTTACTGAAAGCACGAGCTCCCACGAGTTTATCCATCAGATCATCAATCCTTGGATGCGGATATTTTTTCTTGATGGTCACTTTATTCAGTTGACGATAATCAATAAACAATCTCATAATACCATCCTTCTTCTTAACCAATAACATCGGAGCTCCCCATGGCGACACACTGGGTCTAATAAACTTCTTATTAAGCAATTCTCTGAGTTGAGATTTCAACTCTGCCAATTCTGATGCTGACATTCTGTATGGTGCCATAGATATAAGTCTGGTACCAGGAACAAGATCAATTGCAAATTCCATTTCTCGCTACAGAGGCAACTCTGAAATATCATCTGGAAACACTTTTGGAAACTCTTTCACTACAGGTAATTCATTGATCGACGATTTGCCTTCAACAGATAATGAGGAAAGCACCGCAAACACTTTAACTTCATCCTCCAACAAGGTTCTTAACTCCTTGGTAGATATGAAACTAATCAACTCTTCTTCCTCTGGAGTAAGAAATAGCAACCTCTTCCTATAGCAATCAATGTAGACATAATTTTTCTCTAGCCAATTCATCCCTAAAATAACATCCAGATCACTGAGTGGTAAGAAAATCAAATCCACTCTGAAATATTTACCAAAGATCGACACAAGACAATTTAAGCACATTAAAGATGTAGTGATCGACCCAATATATGGAGTATCAATCACCATTCCTTTACCCAGAGTAGACGATATAAGTCTTAGTTTCTTCACACAATCAACAAAAATAAACGAGTGGGTTGTACCCGTATCAATGATAGAATTCAAAAAAGTGTTATGAATGTAACAAGTACCTCTGACCAAACGATCCTCACTGGTAGGCTGAGCCCCCACCAATGCAAATACCCATAAGTCTGCGATTTCTCCGGCTTCTGACAATGGGTGCTGATGTGACCCTGTTCACCACAGTTGTAACAAGTAGGTGTATTGGCCCTACAATCTGCCACAACATGACCTGGCTTCCCGCATTTGAAACAGTTTTTCACCTCATTCTGACATTCATTAGCATGTTGACCCGTGCCACCACATCTGAAGCACTTGAGAGGATTGAAAAAATTTCCTCCCCCACTTGGCTTCTTGCCAGCAACAACTTTCTGCTTTCCCTTATCTGACGGAGCACTGTAAGGTGTACTCCCATGTCTCTGCTTACCCCTTTTGTCACTCAGGGCCTTGTAGTGAGCAACACGAGCCCTGTTGTCTTCATCATAAATTCGACACTTGTTCACCAACTCAGGAAAGTATCTGATCTTCTGATAATCGATACCTTGTTTGATCTCGGGATGCAGTCTGTTCTCAAACTTGATACACTTCGAACTCATAGCAGCATCAGTATTGTAATGAGGATAATACTTCACCAGTTCCTCGAATTTTTTCGCATATTCTGCAACAGCCAAGCTCCCTTTCTTCAATTCTAAGAATTCAACCTCTTTCTTACCACGAACATCTTTTGGAAAATACTTCTCTAGAAACTCATCCTTGAACAGCGTCCAAGTAATAGGACCACCTGCAGCTTCCAACCGTTGACGGATGTTATCCCACCAGTCTTCAGCTTCTCCATCCAGCATGTGCATGCCAAATTGAACTTTTTGAGCTTCAGTGCATCCCATGAATCTGAAGATCTTTTCAATATCTTTCAGCCATTTCTGCGCCACATCTAGTTCGTTTTTACCCTCTGTCATATCCCAAATTTTGACCACAATATTTCTCATCATTGTGAATATCATTACCACAATATGAATGTACCATCATACCTCATCAATCTCCTCAAAGATTGTTGAGCATCCACTATAATCAAGAATAGGTGTTTTGAGCCCTCCCAGAACACTCAGGCAAATGATCAATCAAGAAATGACATGATCTTCAACTTGTATAAACCTCTCAAACATCCATTAAGGATCAAGAGGTCTCCCATATCAAGAATCAAGCACAAGAGTGCAACATCTCAAGCTGATCAAGCCTCAAGGTCGATAGTGTCACCAAATTAGGGTTTTGGTCGACCAAGGCCTCCGGATAAAAATTTTCATCTGGGCATGATCCAATACCTCAAGACATGATCTAAAAATCTCAAAGGTACCTCATGTATCCAATCATCAAGTCAAAACAACCTCAGGGGAAGCATTCATCAAAAATCAGGAATTAGGGTTTTTTGACCTAATTTACCCCTAAATTGACTTTTGAGGCAAGACATGAACCAAGACCTCAAGACATGATTTGAGGGCCTCAAATACACCACATTGATCCATTTACAACAATGGATTGATCCAAGAAGCTAGATTCACAAGTTTCAAATTCATCTGGACCACAATTATGGTTTTGAAGAAAAAGTCAACTGTACCTTTGACTTTGGACCAAGACATGTTCCCAAACCTTGGGACATGATTCAAGACACCTTAAAACACCTATGGAATCCATCCATTAGGTTTGAATTAGGTCAAGAACTTGATTTCATAGAGGATCACATAGTTTGGAATTCATCTGACAAAAAGTCAACTGTGCCCTAAATCAAGTTTGACTTTTTGGAATTTTTCACAAATATGGCTCCCCTAAGTCAAAAACAATGTTAATGTATGGTTTTGACCATTAATAAAAATCAAGAAAAGTGAGGTTTCTTGCAAAAGGGGCAACCATAGAAAACTTAAAATTTTCTAAGTTATGGAACAAAATGGATTTGGTACCAACTTTGCAAGGTCATAACTCCTAAACCACATGGCCTTTTTCTTCCATCCAAAGCTCTAATGAAATTTCATCTTACATACTTCAAATATGTCAACTACATCTCAAGCTGAACCAAGCTGAACCAAGTTGAGGCCATTTTTCACCTTGATCCAAGCTGAACCAAGTCCATTGGTGGACATCAAAGTTAAAGTATGTCATTAGGGCTTTCCAAAATGTACAAGAACATCATCAAATTCCACTTGAGCTAAAGGTTATGACAGTTGCAACATGCCTTGCTACAAACTGTTTTGCAAGACTGTTTTGGACATTTCTTGCTAGCCACGATTCTTTTTGTCAAGAGTAATGATCAAAACCACTCACATTCAATGTATAATAGATGAATCACCACAAACCTGCAAGGTTGGACCAAGGAGTCAAGGAAATCTCAAATGGCATGATTGGTTTTGTCACTTTGTGCCTTGAATTCTAAATGATATTTATGTGCAATAATGCACATTCAACAAAAGGACTCTTGTCAGTCAAGATTCTCCTATAAACAACAATAAAATCATTTGAGGAATATGGATTGAGTCAAAAAATAAGCTAGCCATGTGGAGGGCTATGGTTCCTTGTGTGAGGGGCAATGATACATCTTGCCAAAACTTTTGAATTCAAACCAATCTTCAAGCCATCACTATTCCTCCAATACAAACCTCCTCTACTATAAATAGAGGTAACATTGCTTCATTCAGATGACACCAAAACAACACAACACTTGTTTTCTCTCCTTTCTTGCTTTTGCTCTAAGTTTCAAAATTCTCCAAAGTGAGAATCGTGTTTTCAAAATCAGAGCATTTCTGTCCAAACCAATGATTCAAACACCTTCCATAAACATTATAGAAGTTATCCAAACCATCAGTTATCCAAACCATCTAATCACTACTAAAACATCAGGATCAACATCTCCATTTCTCACTTGGTCCAACTGCACTCAGAATCGAGCCAGCTTATCCAAGGAGTTTCAAAATATTCTAAAGGTTGCAACATAATCCTTGAGGTCTAAGGAAGTTATCCAGATCATTGTTTCACTTCTGTAACACCTCTACAACAAAATTCGATTCCTCCTCGCAGAGGTAAGTCTTGAACCTTCAAATGCCATACTACATGCATCATAAATGTTGTTTCAAGTTAACAACATGTTTTTGGATGTTCATAGATCATTAACCCTCAAACAGTTGCTATTTATCTTATGTGTATAGGATTTCATATAGTTTTTGCATTTTTAGGGTTCATCTGTTCATCACATAATAACTTCCCCTACACTTAAAATAAATGAAATTAAATGCCACCATCGTGTTCCTTGTTTAAAAACGAGTGATTTTCATGTTTACGTCATCCAATTTCATTACGTATTGAGTGAGATAGCATAGATTTTGCAAATCCGGCTAGAGGTTGAAGATGAAGTTCTTCGCACGAAAATTTGAATTTACCACGCATTTATCATATATTATGTGTTGGTTGTGTTTTAATATCACTAGCACATGTTGGCTCAGTTAGCAAGAGCGTGTTTTGCTTGTGTGTGGGTGAGAGGTCGTGGGTTCAATCCCCACCCATGACAAATTTTTATCACTTGTCCAATTTCACTTCTTTTTTCATATTATTTTCTTAAATGATTTCGAAAATCAATTTCTCTCTCATTTTTTTTATCATTTTTTATTGGTTCTTTTTTTGAAAAGTCACAAAAATGTTAAATTATTTTATTCTACAAAAAAATTGATTTTTATATTATTTATTTAATATACTTTGAATTTTTGTGAATAATTTCATTTTAATTGTTTTTCAACATTTTTAAATGGAATTCCCACTTTGATTTTTCAAAACCAATTGAATTTCAAGCTTTCATGTGATTAAACATGACTTTTAAAAATATTTTTCAAAGTTCACAACTTGTTTTTAAATATATTTGATATTTTATGTTTGATTTCCTTTGAAAAATTACATTTTTTTAATTAAAATTAGGGTTTTCTCTTAATTTTGATTTTTCAAACTTTTATAAAAATAATTTGGGCCTCTAATAGAGTGTAAGACCCATATCTTGTCACACACAAATAATTTTGGGCCTCAGTCATTGTATAAGTCCCGATACAATTTTAAAAATCTCGGCGCGATCGCCATTTTCAAAACAAAGTCATCTGGGTCTCTCCTTCAGTTGTAAGCCCCATTTTTCTTCTTAAAACACTTTTGGGCCTCTAATAGAGTGTAAGACCCAACCCCCTTATGTACATAAACAATTTTTGGGCCATTGCTATGGTATAAGTCCCACAACGTCTGTCGGTATCACAGTGCGATCACTGTTTTCATAGAAATCATTTAGGCCTCTCCTTGAGTTGTAAGCCCCATTTTTATTTTTTTGGACCTCTAGATAGAGTGTAAGTCCCATCCCTTTGTAAATAAACCAATTTGGGCCTTAGACATTGTATAAGTCCCTCTGTAATTTTCAAAACTACGACACGATCGTCGCCTTTTCAAAAGAATTCATCTGGGCCTCCTTTTTGAGTATAAGCCCCAAACTTCCTTTTACAACAAACTTTCCTTTTGATTTAGATTCAAAATTCTAAGTTTTTATCAAAACTTTTCTTCAACTTCTTGAATAACTAACCATACAGCTCTAATTACAATGTTGGGGCTTGCACACCTGTAAGTTTCACTATCTCTTCTATACATACTTGTTTATATATTTCATCTGTATATATATGCTTGTATATATCTTGCTTAGAGTTTTCCCCAGCAATTAGGTCAAGGTTTAAATCAAACCAGTGGTTACTCTTTTAACACAGTCAAAACTATTTCCCCATAGGAAATTCCAGATACAATCTTGCCTCCTCTTGGGCTTATACAATATGGAACAGTGAAAGGCATTATTCCCGGTGAAACTTTTTTCAAGACTGTAACAATTTAGAAATATACAATTAGAAATTCATTTCTCCATAGAGGATTAATTCCCGGTGAAACCTCTTGAATTTCTTCAAACCCTAGAACTGTTCTACAAAGAAATGACTTATTCCCGGTGAAACCTTTCTTGAACTTTTCTTAGGCTTGGACCCACAGGCTTCCTAAAAGCATCCCCAGCCTCATCTTGGGCTTTGTACAAGGACCCTTAAGTTTCTTAGAAGTTCTCAGCCTCCTCTTGGGCTTAGTACAAGGACCCAAATACCTCCTACAGGTATAGGACAGAACCTAGTCATCTTTTGCTAGTTCAATTTTCTAGAGGGTCAGAATTCCAAAACATCAAACCATTCTAGGGTTGTTTCTCATCCCTTAAACCCTAAGCCTCCTCTTGGGCATCATACAAAGATTATTCCCCAACTAAGAGACAACCTCTTCATACCAGTAGACTTGGGAAGTCTTATCTCATCTTGGATATCATATAAAAACCCATAAGCTTTATGAAAGCATAAGAAGAAGTTTAGTCATTCATACATGTCTAATTCCCAAGAGAGTTTAAAATTCTCAAGGTCCCCAAACTCACCTTAAAATTTCTTTGATCCCCAACAAGGTTCAAGAATCCCCAACCAAGGTCAATTTACCATTAACAAATCCCCAACAGAATCAAAACCTCATGGCATCTGATACTTTAACTCTTCCTCAATCCCCAACAAGAGTTAATTTCCCTTTGGATTCCCCAATATCTATTGGACCTGTCTCTGGATCTCAGTAATCCTCAGTAGAAGCTAGCCTCCTCTTAGGCTTCATATAAGAATTTCCCCAGCCAGCCTCCTCTTAGGCTTTATATAATGATTTTCCTCAGTAGAGTAAAAAACTTTTAGCCTCAATCTTGGGCTTTGTACAAGATAGAGATCATATTCTCCAGCTGAGTCAGTTAATTTTAGCCTCAATCTTGGGCTTTGTACAAGACAGATAAAACATTTCCCCAGTAGAGTCAATTTCTTTCAGCCTCAATCTTGGGCTTTGTACAAGACAGATAAAAACTTCCCCAGAAGAGTCAATCTTTTCAGCCTCCTCTTAGGCTTTGTATAATGATCTCCTTAAGCAGAGTCAACCTTTTAGCTTCAACCTTGGGCTTTGATCAAGGCACACAAAATCAACATACCCTCAGATGAGATCAAGAATTTTCTCTGTAGGAAGACAGTTTCTCTGTACATCACACATCAAAACAAATAGTCATAAAAAACCCCTACTTCCAAATAATTGCTGTAAGTGGCACACTTGTTGATTCAAAAATCCAAGCTGTAGTCCATCTTTTATCCTGGTAAAATTGCTCTTTCATCTAATTGCTGTAAGTGGCAAGCCTCTGGATTATTTACATCTAAGCCAATGTCCCTCTCTTAGCATGAAAAACTCATAAGGAAAAATGGCATTGCTCTAAACTGAGTTAAAGTTTCTTCCTTCATGACATCTCCCTTTTAAAAGAAATTATGGCATTGCTGGATCCCGCATCCCAGTTAAAGTAATTTTCCTTTATGACCAATCCTTCAATAACTGTGATGAACAAGTGAAATTTCTCCCTTTAGAGATGACAAATTCTCTCTCAGTCAAACCTTTAGCTTCAATCTTGGGCTTTGAACAAGATACAAACAAACTTTAGCTTTAATCTTGGGCTTTGAACAAGACATCAAATATCTTTCCTCCCATAGAAATAGGAGGAACTACGATTGCTCTGATTTCGCTGTGTCTCTTTACGGGAATATGTAGGCATAAGATTGCGAAATCTTAGCGAGCACACAAAACAAAAAAAACTTTAGGTCCAGTACCTTCCAAAAACAACGGAAAACCCTAAAAACAGCAAAAACATCCTCTTAAACCTCTCAATGGAGAAACTTTCCCAATCCATGACAGATAAACACAGGACAGTATTTAATAAGTAATATAATATCTATGGATAACCATATATACACTGGGTAATTGACAACTTCCTTTGTATAATCTGACCCTGGACCCCCCAATCTCTTAGCATTTGTTAAATAAAACATTTTCCTGCAAGGTTAGTTTTAGATGTCTTCCCATTCCTTTCCAGCTTCACAGGATAAATAAGAAATCAGAAAGTAGCACCCAATTCCAACCATTGCGGTAAGGTGGTTGCGTCACCGACAAAAATCGCACGTTACAGAAAAATGGCGACTCTGCTGGGGAGTCTAGGACTAGAGTTCTTAAGAGGTCTAGGTCTTGCTATTACTTATTATACATACATACATATATATATATATATATATATATATATATATATATATATATATATATATATATATATATTATATACTATTATAATACTTGATACCCGTGTTTATTTTTCTATCAAATGAGAATGCAATTAATCTGCATGTGGAAAGTTTGAGAGAACATTAAAATAAGTGGTGGCATGTCCAGGAAACACTTATAGGGAGTGAATCCCGAACAAGCTATCTTGGCAGTTCACCGATTCAGTTGAGGTACCCGTGCGGAAGTATCGATGTTGAACGACCGATTGTCGTGAAAGCATTGTCTTTCCCAGTGCGGTACCCATGACCTTGAGGATTTAGTAGACATTAACCATATGGCCATTTGGTAGTGCGATAACTATTGGGAATATTTGATACGCGATACTACATTCAAAAAATATTAATCTTCGGAATTGCAGCTCGCTCGAGTGAATCAGCTTGCTGTTAATATTCCTAGGAGGGGTCAATGATTTTGAGAGCCTTAGTACCCGTTCTACAGGTACAAAAATTGACCAAAATAGTACAACCTTTGGGGATGGGTAGAGACATGAATTCATGCTTGTGACGTTGAACCCTTGAACCCATGTTTTCAAATGTTTTTGTGTGCTGCATTCATGCATTCATCTAAAAAAATCTTTTCAAATAAGAAAAAAAAATCTTTTTCAAAAGAACTAAAACAATAATTGCAAATATCAGAGGTTGCATTATGGATTTCGGTAGAAGAAAGACGCACAAGTACACCTTCAAGGCTCTGAAACTGGAAGACTTAAGGAAATTGGCAAAGATGATTACCAATCCCGAGGCTTTCAGAGCTAAGCACGGAGGACTTCTGTCTCTATTAAAGATCAACGCAGTTAAAGGGATTCTGTCTACACTAATTCAGTTCTACGATCCGGTTTACCATTGCTTCACTTTCTCGGATTACTAGCTCGTAGCGACACTGGAAGAGTACTCTCATCTGATTGATTTACCTATCATTGATCGAGCTCTATTTTCTGGACTGGAAGAAATTACAAAGGAACAAACCATTGCAAGAGCAATCTCTTTGGATGAGTTAGAAGTTAGGACTCACATAACCACTAAGGGAGGAATCCAGGGTTTACCGGCTAAATTCCTGATGGAGAAAGCCCTATACTTTGCTAGTATAGGAAACATAATTGCTTTCGGAGACGTCTTTGTTCTACTCACATATGGATTATTCCTTTTTCCCAACATTTACAACTTCGTCGATACTAATGCTGTTAAGATATTCTTAATTAGAAACCCCGCACCAACCCTGCTCGCAGATGCTTATCATTCTGTACACTTAAGGAATTTGTACAATAGAGGAATGATCACATGCTGTGTACCCTTACTCTACAAATGGTTCATTTCCCATTTGCCCAAGTCTACTGCTTTTTGGGATCACAAGAGTACTCTACGTTGGTCACAAAGGATTATGTCTCTTACCAACTTTAACATAGATTGGTACAATAGGATTTACGAAGGGATAGAGATCATCGACAGATATGGAAATTTCCCTAACGTACCCCTCATTGGAACTAAAGGAGGAATTAACTACCATCCTATTTTAGCTCGCCATCAACTCGGATACCCGATGAAGAATATCCCACATAATGTTCATCTGGAAGGTCTTTTTCTTCAAGGAAGGGGAAAATGACAGGGCACTAAAGAAGGAAATAGTGCATGCCTGGCAACATATTCACAGGAAAGGGAGAGAGTCTATGGGAAGACCAAATTGTACCTCAATGGAACCTTATCTCCACTGGGTACAAACCAGAGCCCTTAAGATGAGGATGCCTTACCCTCGCCAATGAAGTTTTTCCATTAAAGGAGTCTGTCCTTTATTTCATGTCTGATACGGAAAAACTCCAGGTAGCTCTCAACAAAGTTCAATGTGAGAAAAACTCTTGGAAGAACAAATATCAAATCCTCAATTTGGAGTGTACCAAGATTCAGGAGCTGTTAAAGGAGAAGGATGCTCTGATTGAGATATTAGAGAAGTATGCCATAGAAAGTCAGGAGGAACAAAGAAATTTACTCACTCCTTTCACTTGGCAAAGGGTCGTCGACCCGACAACATTTGAGGAGCCCTGATCAAAGAAAAGGAAAATACAAGAACCAGCATCTGAGCTCTCTTCAGAGAGAACTCATGATCCATGAGCTTAGGCATTTTCCTTGCAACACTTTGTAAAATACTGCACTTTTCTTTGTAAAATACTGCAATCTTTCGAATTCAATAAAAGGGATCTTCCTCACTGTGTGATATTTGCAATATATTTGTTGAAGTTTCTTTTTGGATAAAATAAAAACTAAAAATATGTCTTTACATATCATTCATCATTCTCACATAACACATTTTTCTTATCCTTGAGTCTCACGTATGTGTGACAATTCTAGAGTCAAAATGTCTCACTCATACAATACTCGGGCCAATCGACAAAAGGAAATGTTTATAATGACCAGAAATATTATTGATGACAGAAAAATGTTAGTAATAGTAGCAGTAAAATAATATTTGTTTAGAATATTAATAATGAATTAGCAAGAAAATAATGTAGCCATTACTATTAGCTTCAGTTAGTAGAAAAATGATAGCAAAGGCATGAACTAGCAGGTATTAATTCAGTAGCCGTAACATTGGTAAATTAGTAGAAGAATAATCTAACAGGTGTGATGGACGATCTCGAGGAAGAGAATAGAGATCTGAGAGAAGAAATTGATGTTCTTAAGGAAAGTTTGGAGAAACTTCGAAGTGACATGCAATCCCTGGCAGCAGCTCAGGAGCAGCGACACCATAGAACTATGATCATAGAGATTACATCTACGCCCATGATGGAGACACATGAGAATCATCCTCGGTACAACATGCCTAAAGGGCGCCCCTGGGGCATGCCTCTTAACTTTATACCTGAAGGATATATCCCACGGATCACTGAAGACCCAAAAGCCGTAGCAGGAACCACTGGACCTGAAGGTTACAAACTTCGGGAAAGTGAAGATGCAAGGGTTATGACAGCAACTCCTGAAGGTTACAAACTTCAGGGCATTGAAGCGCCAAGGGTCACCGCTGTAATGTCTATACCACAACCAGTGGTACACATTATCCCTGAGGAACAGATTTAATAAGCCACTTCTGGCAGAAATGAAGAAGTATACAAAAGGATGAATGAGTTCCAGGAATAATTCTTGGAAATGCAGAAGGAATTGCATGCCATTCGCGGTCAATACTTAATCTGAAAGGACACCGCCGACCTTTGTTTGGTCCCTAACATAAAAATACCGTACAAATTCAAAGTGCCTGACTTTGAAAAATACAAAGGCAACTCTTGCCCTCAAAGTCATTTGGTGATGTATGCTCGAAAAATGTCTACCCAGACAGAGAACCAGCAACTACTAATCCATTACTTCTAAGACAGTTTAACTGGTACCTCGCTTAAATGGTAAATGGGTTTAAACCGCACCAATATCAGCACTTTCAGAGATCTCGGCGCTGCCTTCTTTCAGCAGTATAAATACAATTTGGACATGGCACCAAATATGGACCGACTCAGAGGAATGTCGCAAAAAGATAAGGAAACTTTCATAGAATATGCTCAGAGATGGCATGAAATTGCTGCCCAGATCTGTCCCCCTCTTGAGGAAAAGGAAATGACAAATATCTTCATGAAAACCTTAAGCTCGTTCTATTACGACCGAATGGTTGCTAGTGCGCCCAGGGACTTTACTAAAATCGTGAATATGGGAGTACGCCTTGAAGAAGCAGTCTGAGAAGGACGATTGGTCAAAGATGCAGAGCCATCTAGCAGTACCAAAAGATACGGTAGTGCTTTTCAAAAGAAGAAAGAGTAAGAGATCAATAATATCTCTCTGGGAAAATAGAGGCGATGGTATCAACCGGTAGCACCAATAACTCCCGCTATCAACCCAACGCCGACTTCAACTTATCAACCTTAGGTTGCTCAGAGCCAACCAAATCAACAACAGTATCAGCAAAGGTCACAACAGTCTTTTCAGCAGGCTCGTCCATAGTATAACAACAACATTCGTACTACGCGACCATCAGGGTTTGACCCTATACCGATGTTGTACGCATAACTATTGGCTGGACAAGGGGCACGTCCAAACCAGGACTCCTCTTACAATGCCAGAGAATCCACCTTTTTGGTTCAAAACGGACCATATTTTCCCTTACCATCAAGGAGGATCAAGACATAACATTTAGAATTGTCTCAGCTTCAAGTCTGATGTACAGAAGCTTTTCAGGAACGGTATTTTATCTTTCAAGGATACAAATCCAAATGTTCAGACAAACCCATTACCGCGACATGAAAAGCCTTTGGTAAACTTGATAAAAGAAGAACCTGGCAACCGTTATCAAATTCACAATGTACTCTTACTAGGAACAAATCTGGTGAATATGCATTGCAGACAAAGCGGGTATGGCCATGTACCATCTCACAACTATCATCAGTGTGATATCTGTTCAAAAAACAATCAATGGTGCACCGTAGTACAAACAGCTCTGCAAGAACAAATGGATCTGGGCTAGATTCAGGATCATAGGGTTCATGAAGTAAACATGGCTCATGCACATCCCAATATTGTTCAGAACCACGACATCCGTGCAATGAACGTCAACTTAGTGGCGATGCATTCGAGACAAAGTTAGTATTATAATCTGCCACGACACGATTATAGTGTTTGTCTAATCTGCTCAACAAATGATCAGGGATGCTCTTTTGTACAAGAGGCCCTCCAACGTCAGATGGATCCAAGACTACGTGAAAGGAATGACCATCAAGTCAATATGGTTCAAATATTTGACATACGCTATATGAATACTAGTCTTGTGGAATTACACACCAAAAAGGCCAGGCTCGGTTTTCTGGCTTCACATGATTATCAAGACTGTGAAGAATGTTGTAACGACAACCAAGGGTACGTGCTTATACAAAGAACACTTCAACATCTGTTGGACCACTGGTGTCTTCCAATCTACTTGGATGAAGCTACCCAACAGATTATCATGAATGATGTGGTTCCTGATAGATATCAAAGTCATGATGTCCACTCAATGGAAACGGATCTCGTAAAGATGCACTGCATACAAAGTGGGTATGGTCGAGTACCACTTCACAATTATGAGCGCTGGAGAGTATGCTCGGAAAATAATCAAGGATGCTATCTCGTGCAAGCAGCACTCCAGAATCAGTTAGACCAAAAAGAGATTCAATCATGTTCGAATTCCGAATCGATCAACATGATACAAGATTACCTCCC
Organism: Lathyrus tuberosus; assembly: GCA_022829125.1. Taxonomy (NCBI): domain Eukaryota; kingdom Viridiplantae; phylum Streptophyta; class Magnoliopsida; order Fabales; family Fabaceae; genus Lathyrus; species Lathyrus tuberosus. The sequence goes on from JALAZF010000083.1 coordinate 15,974,432, forward strand.
TGGTCAAAACAAAAACACTGTCATAATCTCCGATCATGGAACAACCAAAGACGTTTGTTCCATAATCCCTCTACTCAATATTAGAAAAGTTCCCGATTAAGAACAAATCGAAGCTACTTACGATGGTCAGAAATATCAAAAAGCTCATGTGGTTATCTATCTGCCAGTTCCAATACCATACAAGTCATAAAAGGATATACCATACAAGTACGATGCAACGACCATAGAAATTGGAAAAGAAATTCCATTACCCTTCATCGTGAACATTGCCAACATCAGTCGAGTTACCTAGAGCGGCCGGATCTTTAACAGAGGAGTTGGAGAACCCTCCAAAGAAAAGGAACCTCAAACAAAAGTTCTTAACCAACAAATCGGCCAATCCAGTAATACAAAACCTGTAAAGAACAACGATGAGATGCTAAAGCTCATCCAGAAAAGTGAGTACAACATTGTGGACCAATTATTACAAACTCCATCTCGAATCTCTGTACTATCGCTCCTAATTAGTTCAGAAGCTCACAGGGAAGCTCTGCAGAAGGTCTTAGAACAAGCCTTTGTAGAACAAGATGTGACAGTAGGACAATTTGACAGCTGTAGCGAGCGATTTTTGTCGGTGACGCGACCACCTTATCGCTGAAATTGGGTATTCCTCACCTCAATGGGAGGAACGTTGGGTGCTAGTTTTTGATTACTTATTTATCCCATGAAGCTGGAAGGGAAAAGGAAAGTTATCTAAAACAAACCTTGCACGTATCTGTTTAACTAAACAAACGCTTGACAGAGATTGGGGTGTCCGGGGTCAGGTTATACAATAGGAAGTTGTCAGTTACCCATCCTATACATGGTTATCCATGAGATGATAGTTCTAGGCTCTACTTGATATTGGTTCGTGTTTATCTGTGAAATGGGAAAATGATGTTGTGTGATGTCTGAGAGAGAAGAGTGTTTTTGTTGTTTTATGGGTTTTCCGATGTTTTTGATAAGGTCAGGGACCTAGGGTTTTTAGCTTAGTGTGCTCGCTAAGATTTTACAAACTTATGTCTACGTATTCCCTGTTATGGAGTATAGGGAAATCAGAGCGATCGTAGTTCCTCCTATTCTAAGGTAGAAACAAATGTTTGGTGTCTTGTTCAAAGCCCAAGATTGAAGCTAAAAGGTTATTTGTGTCTTGTTCAAATCCCAAGATTGAAGCTAAAAGGTTATTTGTGTCTTGTTCAAAGCCCAAGATTGAAGCTAAAAGGTTGATTTGGTAGAGAGAATTTGTCATCTCTAAAGAGAGATATCTCATCTGTTAATCACAGTTGTTTGGGTAACTGGTTTGAAAAGGAGATTTATTTTAATTGGAATGCATGGAGACCAACAATGCCATAATTGCCTTTACTGGGTGATTTGTCCTAAAGGAGAAAACTTTAACTCAGTGTGAGCAATGCCATTTTTCCTTAGGAATTCATGCTAAAAGAGGGACATTGGCTTGGATGTTTGTATCCAGAGGCTTGCCACTTACAGCAATTAGATGAGTTTTAACCAGGATAATGAGGGACAGACAGCTTGGATGTTTATATCAACAAGTGTTCCACTTACAGCAGTTATTTGGAATTAGGGTTTCATTTTGATTGACTGTTTTGAGATGTGATTAAACAGAAAAGTATCTTCCTGCAGAGAGATTTTGATTTCCTCTGAGGGAATGGTTTTTGTATGTGTGCCTTGATTAAAGCCCAAGGTTGAAGCTAAAAGATTGATTGGATTCCACTGGGGAAAATCATTATACAAAGCCTAAGAGGAGGCTGAAAAGACTGACTGACTCCACTGGGAGATCATTATACAAAGCCTAAGAGGAGGCTAGAAAGACTGACTGACTCCACTGGGGAGATCATTATACAAAGCCTAAGAGGAGGCTGAAAAGACTGGCTCAACAAGAGAGTGTTTTATTTTGTATCTTGTACAAAGCCCAAGATGGAGGCTAAAAGAGATTTGACCCTTTGGGGAAAAAATTTATTTGTCTTATACAAAGCCCAAGATTGAGGCTAAAGAAGTTTGAATCTGCTAGAGATTATCTGTCTTGTACAAAGCCCAAGATTGAGGCTAAAAGAAAATATTGACTCCACTCAGTTGGGGGATATTTATGTGTGTCTTGTACAAAGCCCAAGATTGAGGCTAAAAGAAAACTGACTCAATTGAGGAATATATGTCTTGTACAAAGCCCAAGATTGAGGCTAAAAGAGTATGACTTTGCTTAGGGAATTTTTATATCTGTCTTGTACAGAGCCCAAGATTGAGGCTAAAAGAAAAATGACTCTACTGTAGAGATTTTTAGGGGGTGTCTTGTACAAAGCCCAAGATTGAGGCTGAATCCGCAGAGGAAAAATTATTATACAAAGCCTAAGAGGAGGCTGACTGTTGAGAAATAATCATTATACAAAGCCTAAGATGAGGCTGACTGTTGAGAAAGAATCATTATACAAAGCCTAAGAGGAGGCTAACTGTGGGGATAATTCATTATATAAAGCCTAAGAGGAGGCTATCTTCTGTTGAGGATTATTAAAATCCCAAGACAAATCCATATTGGGGATTAACTCTTGTTGGGGATTACAGAAAAGTTAAGGTATCAGAAACCTTGAGGTTCTGATGAGGATTGTGACAGTAAAATGACCCATGCTGGGGATTTTAACTGAAAATGTGACAGTTGAGAATTCTTTTCTTTGGTGAGGGTTTTTTTTTATGAGTTTACAGTAATTGACCCATGTTGGGGAAAATTAAAGGTAAGGTTTGAAGATTTAGTTAGAGAAACTTGTTGGTTTTAACTTTGCTTTGAGATTGATCTGGATGATCAGGGTGATTTCATGTTCTTTAAGGAAAATGGTTTTGAAATCCAAAGGGAAATGAGACTGTCCAAGTCAACTGGTGTCGATAAATTGATTCTCAGATAGCAAATAATCTTTGTATTATGCCCAAGAGAAGGCTGGTATATTAAGGAATGAAGATCAACCCTTAACTGGTCTGACATTTTGACTCAGAAAGACTGCTCTAACAACTGATGACTAGTTTCTGTTCCTATACATGTAGGAGGTCTCTGGGTCCTTGTACTAAGCCCAAAAGGAGGCATGAGAACTTCTAAGAGGTCTGAGGGTCCTTGTATAAAGCCCAAGATGAGGCTGGGGATGCTTTTAGGAAGCCTGTGGGTCCAAACTTAAGAAAGTTCAAGAAAGGTTTCACCGGGAATAATTCCTTTCTTATGTGAACAGTTCTAGAGTTTGAAGAAATTCAAGAGAAGTTTCACCGGGAATAATTCATCTCTGGGGAATAGAATTTCTTTGACAAGTTCTAATAGTGAAAGTCTGAGAAAAGGTTCACCGGGAATACTGCATTTCTCTTTGTTCCATATTGTATAAGCCTAAGAGAAGGCAAGACTGTATCTGGAAATCCTATGGGGATCTATGTTTGACTGTATTAAGAGAGTAAACAACTCGATTTACCTAATTCTAGACTTAATTTCCGGAGAAAACTCTAAACAGATATACAAGTATATATACAGTTGATATATGACAAGTATTTAAAAGGATATGAAAGAAGACTTACAGGTGAGCAGCTTCCCACAATACAATTATATATATTTGACATGTATTAAAAAGAGATGAAAGAAGGACTTACAGGCGTGCAAGCTTCCCACAATACAGTTATATATATAAAAGCAGGTAAATCAGATAAAAACTTACAAGTGAGCAAGCTTCCATGCTGTAATGTTAGTTGTTCAAATAAATTGAAACAAGTTTTGATAACAGTTATTTTAAAGCAGAAAAGTTGGGACTTATTCAATAAGAGATGCCCTGATGATTTATTTGAATACAGACTGTATTATTAACAGAGTATTTACAAAGAGAGTTGGGTCTTATACTCTAAAAGAGAGCCCAAATATTATTTATGTACAAAGATGTGGGACTTACAACTCAAGGAGTGGCCTAGATGAAAACAATGATCGTACTATTATTTTGAAAACTGTATTGGGTCTTATACAATGACTGAGGCCCAAAATGATTTTGGTTAAAAAAAGATTGGGTCTTACACTCTATTAGAGGCCCAAAGAGTTTGAAAACTAATAAATATGGGTCTTATAACTCAAGGAGAAGCCCAGTTGATTTTGTTAAAAAGGCGACGATCGCGTCGTTGTTTTGAAAATGTACATAGGGACTTATACAATAAGTGATGCCCAAAGTGATTTATTTACAAAGGAATGGGACTTATAGCTCAAGGAGAGGCCCAAAATGATTTTAAAGAAAAGAAGTGGGACTTATAGCTCAAAGAGAAGCCCAGGTAAAAATAGTTTGAAAACGACGATCGCGTCGAAATTTCTAAAATTGTATCGGGACTTATACAATGCACAGAGACCCAAATTATTTTATTTACAAAGAGGTGGGACTTACACTCTAACAAGAGGCCCAAAAATGGTTTGAAAAAGATTGATGAGGGTGAAATTAATCAAAACCCTAATTTTGTTAAAAATGGAATTAATTTTGATTAAAAATTAATAAAATTATTGAAAACATGTGAAAAATGAGTTGTGATCTTGGATCAATGTTTCAAAAATCATGTTTTTATCCACAAAATGAATAAAAACCACTTAATTTTGGAAAATCAAGAGAAAGAAAATTTTTAAAATGTTAAAAAACAAATAAAAATTAATTCTTTACAAAAATATCAAATATATGAAATAAATAATATTTTTGGGAAATTTTTGTAAAATAAAATATTTTTACATTTTTGTGAATTTTGAAAAAAAGAATCAACTCAAAATCATTAAAATTCAGAGAGAAATTAATTTTTGAATCAATTAAATAAAATCACAAAATTCAAATATTTGAATATTTGAAAAAAGGCGCCAAGAACAAAGGGAAGAACACGCGCGCACTCTGTTTTTGCAGATTTGCGTTTTGTCACTAATCTCACTGAATACTTGATGAAATCGCACAATCCACATATCAACCTGCTCGTTTTCACCTCACGGTCATGTCTATGGTCTTTAATTTCTTTTATTTTAAGTATGGAATAAGAAGTCAAAGTAAAACCTCAAGAACCCTAATTTCTGCATGAGGGCTAAGAAATTCCATACACGATTCATACAAAGCAATTAATTGAGGGGAAACACTCTATACATGATTATGAACATATGGCAATATTATTGTGCAGTGAAATATGCATGCATCATGTAGTTTGATGAGTTCAGGCTTACCTCTTGCAGCTGGTGATCGTGTTTTGAGTTGGAGGTGTTGCAAGCTGGTTCCAATGATCTGGACAACTTCCTTAGGTGCCAAGTGATGTGTCTAATTGCTTGGAGTGATTGGAAACAAGCTGGAACTTGAGATGGTACCCCAACTACAACTCTGTCAAGAACTTGAGCAGTTGGATGGTGATTTTGTGAAATTGGTGTTCCAGTTGTGATTTTGTGTTATGGATAACTCATATATGATGTTTATGAGGTGTTAGCATGATTGGTTTGGTTGTAATCACTCTCAAACTCAAAACCCGATGGTAACTTGCATTAGATGGTGTTTTTGGAGTGAAGAAGGTGATTTTGAGTAAAGCCTCAGTTTGGGGGCTTTGGTGTGCTTGAACTGATCACAAGTGAGCTCTATTTATAGTAGAGAAAGTTTGTTTTGGCTGCAATAGTGAATGGCAACTGGTACAGGGTTGTGACCAATGTGGATCAAAGGGAATCTCAAGTCTCCTCTAGCCATTGACTTGAGATTAGAGCACAGGCCTATGGTATTCTGTTGTAGGGATAAGGCTTGACTCATTTGGTTGATTATGGACTGATACATGCCAGCTCTATACATCCATTCAATGCCTCTTGACAAGTTTGAAAGTTTTGGATTTGGAAACTTGAATGCTACATGCCAAAAGAAGAGGTATCTTGACTTGCAAGGCTGGTGGCTCAGATATTTTTGCTTCAATCTGATCCTTGAAGATGACAAGGCTTGGAAAGATGACAATATTGGACAAATAACTCGTGTGTCACAAGAAATGTGCAAAACTGCCTAATGCTGCCATGAAAACAGTTTGCAACATGGCATCTTGTGAGGTTCACAACTCTTAGCTCAGAGGGAGTTTGATGGTGTTCTTGGACAATTTGAAAAGCTGATGTATCCTATTTTAATGTGATGTCCAACTTTGGTTTTGAAACATCTTGCATTTGGTTGAAAAATTCCTCTACATTTTGGAAAAACTTAGGCATATTTTGACTTAGTGAAAATTTCACTAAGTTTTGGAAAAAGTGTGAATTTCATGTTTTAGTGATTTTGGTCAGTCCAGAACTCAAAATCCATGAAGAATTGGAATGAGGCCTAGTTGACATATTTAAAGTATGTAAAATGGACTACAATCTGAGCTTTGAATGGGAGAAAAAGTCCTTATGGTTTAGGAGATATGGCCTTGCAAAGTTGGTACCCTTGCCATTTTGTTCCATAACTTAGAAAAATTCTAAGTTTTTTCATGGTTACCCCTTTAATAAGTTAACTTATTTTCTTTGATTTTTCTTGATGAATGATGATTCAAATCACATATTAACATGATTTTAGGGTTAAGGAAACTTTGGTTGACCAAAATTTCAAAAAGTCAAACTTGGGTATTTGTACAGTTTCTTTTTCAGCAGATGAAACTTTGACTTTGTGATCCCTTTGTGAAATAAATCCTTAGGCCTAATTAAACTTCATGGACGGCCTCTAAGGTTTTTAGGAATGTCTTGGACTCTTCCCCAAGGTTTGAGATCAAGTGTAGGTCAACAGTCAATGGTAGGGTTGACTTTTTCATCAGAAACCCTAATTTGGGACCAGATGATTCTGAGTTCTTGTGGCTTATGACTTGATCACTTTGAGTCAATAAAATCTTGTAAACATGTCAATATGATGTATTTGAGGTCTTTGAAGTTTATCTTGAAGCTTCAAATCATGTCTTGCTTCACAAGTTAACTCAAGGGTTGAATTAGGTCAAAACCCTAATTCCTGATTTTTTGATAGATGGTCTTTCAAGGTGACTTTGCCATTGTGAATGGACTCTTAAGACTATTTTGAGCTTATTGGACCACATATTGAGGTATTGGCACATATCCAGATGAAAATTTTCATCTGGAGGCCCTGGTTGACCAAAACCCTAATTTGGTGACACTAGCGATCCTGAGGCTTGATCCTCTTGTAATGTTGCATAATTATGCTTGATTCTTGATATGGGAGACCCCTTGATCCTTTATGGATGTTAAGAGGTTAGACAAGTTGAATATCAAGTCCTTTCTCGATTGATCTTTTGTCTGAATGCTCTGAGAGGGAATAGAACCATAATCTTTGATTGTAGTGAATGCTTAACAACCCCTAAGGAGATTGATGAGGTATGATGGTACATCCATATTGTGGTGATGATTTGCAAAAATGATGTGAAATCTTAGTGGTCAAAATTTGGGGTATGGCAGATGCCCCTATTTAATCTTCTTAGACTCGAAGGTGTGTGTAGCAAAGATATTCGGACATTCGGGGTACAAGAGGATTAAATATCGGAATACCCGAAATTTTGATGGTATCCATGAATGGTGGTTTGCTCATCCATCTTCTTTTACTAAGCGTTTGATACTTAGAAAAGGTAAAACTTCCCCTCGATCCTGGTTTCCTACCAAGGAACTAGTCTTAGTTTTCTGAAATAAACTTCCCCTCGATCTTGGTTTCCTACCAAGGAACTAGTCTAAGTTTCTGAAATAAACTTCCCCTCGATCCTGGTTTCCTACCAAGGAACTGGTCTAAGTTTCTTTTGTCAATAAACTTCCCCTCGATCTTGGTTTCCTACCTAGGAACTGTTCTAAATTTCTGAAATAAACTTCCCCTCGATCCTGGTTTCCTACCAAGGAACTGGTCTCAAATTCTTCTTGTCGAAATTATTTTCTTGACAAGGAATGCTATGTGTAGCGGTTTTCATCAAACTTCTCACAAAGTTTTACAGGGAGATGCCATTTGACAGAAAAAAAGGTTTTGATTTCATACTTGCTGGGGAAACCCATTGGTCTGAGCTGTAGAGGTATGCAAACTTCTCTTTTGGAGATGCCATTTGTTGACTCTACTAGGAGGAATGCGAATCTTTTGAGAGACTGCTTTTTGCTTGGGGATATCACACTTTCCTTTGGAATTTTCACAAAGAAATTCCATGTGACCCGATCCAATTTTGAGGTGCTGATGACTTCATTAACATCGAGTTCCTTTGAAAAAAAACCGATGCATTGTCGAGAGTTATTAGTTGAAAGGTTTTCTCTGGGGATTTTCCTTAATCTGGGAAAGCAAAGATATCATCTTCAATGATGAAGAGTGATGTTCCAAAGTGTATCCGTTGAACGTCTTTATTATCTTTCAGAGGTTCAAGTTATCAAAGTGGTCGAGAATAGGTTCCAATCCATAAATAAACTGGTGGAAGAGATTGTTTCAGACAAAACATTTCCTGACGAGGAAAATACTGATGACTCGATCGACGAGAGGACTCTATCACTTGGAAGTGAAATTGACCAAAGTGATAGTGATGCAATATGTTGATGAATATATAATGCATGATGTATGTATGTTTATACTAACAAAACTGACACGACATACAGACTAGTGAGTGAACAAGATTGAATACTCGGCCACGGCGGGGAACGAAAAGTATCAACAGTTCAAGATAGCAATTCTGCCTTGCTTAGGAGAAGTAGACTCCGCGGGGGAGAAAAAGATTGTTGATCGGTCTTAGGAGGTAAGAACTCTCCCGGGTATATCAGGAGGAACCTGATGTTTGAAATAGTTGATCCTTCAGTTAGGTGCGTTGGTGTAGAATGAGTACTTTGATTCTGCACTTCGAAGTTAAATCACTTCCGCTGAAGCCGTCGATGTTCTTCCAGACGTTTAAAGTCAAAAGGAAATGCCAACTTTATTTTAAAAGAAGACATTTTTTTGCAAGTAAATTCATTTTTGTTTCATTTCAAGAATCGTTGGACATGTTAAAATGTCATTCTATAAAGCAAAAACAAATAAGAGTTGCAAACAAAAGCACGATGACTCAAATTTTATTGATAGAATGGTAATCAGCCAAGCGCGTGACACCATAGAGTATTTACAAAGTTTAAAAAATGGTAATTTATGGGAAAAGGGCTACATTAAAATATAACGTCCGTTATCCTTCTACCAACTTTGAATTCGGGACATTCTGGGCTTCTGTCGAAGATGACCTTGACAAAAGTCTTTTCTGATGGAAAGTATTATCGCTGGGAAATTTACCCGTGTTGGATGTAGTTACTTTCCATGAATCCCTAATTTTTTCCTGAATTGTACTTTGAGATTTCCAATCCACCAGGATGATTTTCATTTATGTCTCTAATTTTTGCCTGGACCGCCCTTTCAGGTTTTTAATCCACCGAGACGTTTTTTTTTATTTAGGCGAAGTATTTCTCGACTACATCAACATTCGTGGGGTAGGAAAATTCCTCTCCGTCCATGGTTGCGAGTCTCAAGGCACCGCCTGAGAAAGCTTTCTTGACCATGTAGGGGCCGTCATAATTCGGAGTCCACTTGCCCCGAGAATCAGTGAGAAATGATTGTATCTTTTTTAGCACGAGGTCTCCTTCTCTGAAGACACGGGGTCTGACCTTTTTGTCAAACGCTTTCTTCATTCTTTGTTGATACAACTGACCATGGCATCGAGCTGTTATTCCTTTTTCCTCAATGAGGTTAACTTCATCGTGTCAGATTTGACACCATTCAGCTTCTGTTAGCTTAGCCTCCATCAATACCCGAATTGATGGGATCTCTACTTCTATGGGGAGTACTGCCTCCATGTCATATACTAGAGAGAAAGGGGTTGCCCCTGTTGAAGTGCGGACAGATGTACGATAACCGTGAAGTGCAAAGGGTAGCATCTCGTGCCAGTCTTTATAGGTTACAACCATCTTTTGAACGATTTTCTTAATGTTCTTGTTAGCCGCTTCTACCGCACCGTTCATCTTAGGTCGGTAGGGAGATGAGTTATGGTGTTCGATCTTGAACTTAGCGCATAACTATCTCATCATCTTATTGTTTAAGTTGGATCCATTATCTGTAATGATCTGACTCGGAACACCATAACGGCATATGAGATTGTTTTTTATACAGCGGACTACCACTTGTCGGGTTACATTAGCGTACGACGGTGCTTCGACCCATTTGGTGAAATAGTCAATGGCGACTAGGATGAACCGATGTCTGTTTGAAGCTTTGGGTTCAATCATGCCAATCATGTCGATTCCCCATATGGAAAAAGGTCAGGGGGAAGAAAGAAATTTGAGACGTGTTGGCGGTACATGGATTTTGTCAGCATATATCTGACACTTGTGACACTTCCGCATGTACTTGTAGCAATCGGATTCCATTGTCAACCAATAGTACCCTGCTCTTAGGATTTTTCTCGCCATTGTGTGTCTGTTGGCATGAGTACCAAAGGATCCTTCGTGAATTTCTCGCATCAACATGTTTGCTTCTGGTTTGTCTATGCAACGAAGCAGAACCATGTTAAAGTTTCTTTTGTAGAGTGTATCACCATTCAGAAAGAAGTTTCCAGGCAGTCGCTTGAGAGTTTTCCTGTATTTTCTCGATGCCCCAGGTGGGTACTCCTGTTTCTGAAGAAAGCACTTGATATTGTGGTACCAAGGTTTGTCGTCTATGACAGCTTCAATTGTGAAGATGTAAGCGGGTCTTTCCAGGCGCATTATGTCAATTCTGGGCACGTCGTTCCAACAATTTACAACAATCATGTAAGAAAGAGTGGCTAATGCATCAGCTATGTGATTTTCCTCACGAGGAATATGGTACAACTCAACTTTGTCGAAGAAGGGCAACAACCTTCTTGCATAGTCTTTGTAAGGGATAAGCCCGGACTGGTATGTGTTCCGATCTCCTTTGATCTGATTGATAACCAGGGCTGAGTCATCGTATACATCCAAGTTTTTGATCCTTAAATCAATCGCTTCCTCGAGACCCATGATACATGCTTCGTATTCAGCCTCATTGTTTGTACATTTGAATGTTAATCTAGCAGTGAAAGGAATGTGGGTACCCTGAGGGGTAACAATGATTGCTCCAATTCCGTTTCCATAATGGTTAACTGTTCCATCAAAAATTAATCCCCATTGGGATCCTGGTTCTGACCCTTCATTGGGTAGCGGTTCATCTCAATCTTTCATTTTCAAATACATGACATCTTCGTCTGGGAAGTCAAACTCAAAGTACATGATCAGCTAAAATACTTCCTTTAATGGCTTTCTGAGCGTGGTACTTGATGTCGTATTCTGATAGTAGCATCTGCCAACGGACAATCCTTCCCGTGAGAGCAGGTTTCTTAAAGACATACTTGATAAGATCCATCTCGGAGATCAACCAAGTAGTGTGGCAAATCATATATTGGCAAAGACGTTTAGCTGCCCAACCTAAAGCACAACAATTTTTCTCAAGCATAGTGTACCGAGTTTCACAGTCGGTAAATTTCTTGCTCAGGTAGTAAATGACAGACTTCTTTCTTTTGGTTTAGTCTTGTTGGCCAAGTACACAACCATCGAGTCTTCTAAGACTGTCAGGTAAATGATCAGTGGTCTTCCTTCCACTGGAGGTGATAAAATTGGTGATTTTAACAAATATTCCTTGATATTGTCGAAAGCTTTCTGGAAATCTTCTGTCCATACACAGTCTTGATTCTTTCTGAGTAATTTGAAGATTGGCGCGCAAGTCGCGGTTATGAGGGATATGAACCTTGAGATATAGTTCAGTCGTCCCAAGAATCCTCTGACTTGTTTCTCTGTTTTCGGAGAAGGCGTTTCTTGAATGGCCTTGACCTTGTCAGGATCAACTTCAATCCCTTTCTGGCTGACGATGAACCCTAGGAGCTTTCCTGAGCGAACACCGAATGTACACTTGTTAGGATTCAAATGGAGTTTGTATTTTCTTAGACGTTCGAACAATTTTGACAAATGTCCAACATGTTCCTTCTCTATTTTAGATTTGGCAATCATATCATCGACATACACCTCAATTTCTTTGTGCATCATGTCATGAAACAGAGTCGTCATGGCCCTTTGATAGGTTGCCCCAGCATTCTTCAAACCGAACGACATTACCTTGTAACAAAAGGTGCCCCATGAGGTGATAAAGGAAGTTTTCTCCATGTATTTCGGCGCCATTTTAATCTGATTATAGCCCGAGAATCCGTTCATAAAGGAGAAGACTTTGAACTTTGTTGTACTGTCTACCAACATGTCAATGTGTGTTAAGGGGAAGTCGTCCTTTGGACTAGCCATGTTCAAATCTCTATAATCTATACACATTCTAACTTTTCCGTCCTTTTTCGGAACTACACTATGTTAGCCAACCATTGAGGATACTCTGAGGTGGCAAGGAAACTTATGTCTATTTGTTTATGCACTTCCTCTTTGATTTTGATAGCCATGTCTGGGTGAGTCCTTCTCAACCTCTGCTTTACTGGCGGACATTCTGACTTTAACGGCAAATGATGTTCCACGATGCTGGTATCCAACCCTGGCATGTCCTGATAGGACCAAGCAAATACATCGGGAAATTCTTTGAGAAGCTTGATCAAGTCATCTTTGACTGTCGATTGAGCAGTGCTCCATTCTTTACTTCTTTTCTCTCTTCCTCTGTACCCAAATTTATCGTTTCCAATGGTTCTTTGTGAGGTTCAATAGACCTTTCCTCTTGTCTGAGTAATCGGGAGATATCTTTTGGAATTTCGGCGTCCTCTTTTTATTCAGCTTCAAATACCGAGAATTCAGAGTTGGGAGAAGGCATGGGATCGTATGTTTTAACGGGGTTCGAAACAAGCAATCTGCAAGGCATGGTGATTTGTTTTAGAAGAGATTGAGAGAATGCAAAAGTGTGTGCAGCGTATTGAAAAATGCTTGTTTTTAATTATTGAGTTTGTTTTAGGATTACCATTTTCTGAAAAATTGAAAAGAGAAAACAACAATAAATGCGGGAATTACAGAATGACGTTTTATTTATGATTTGTCGATTCTTGAAATTACAGCCTTATAAAACAAAACTTTGTCGCTTTGGGCGAAACGAAGAGGGATATTTACAGAAGACGAGCCCTATAAAACATCCAAATCACCCGGGAGAAGTGAAAGGTTTAAAACAAAGATGGAAATTACTTAGACTTATGGACGATTTTCGGAACATTAACAGCAACCCACTGGCGACGAACTCCTCGATGAATCACAAAGTCTGGAACCTTCTTTCTTGATCTGTCCTCAGAAATGACGCTGATTTCTAGCGGATCACGATTATTGGAATCCTCTTCCCAGGCAGAGTTATCGTAAACGAACTCTTCTGTTGTATTTTCCATAGTTTCCTCGTTCTCAGGGGAATCTCCCTATCTAATTGGCTGGATATCTTCGAGTTTGACACGAGAGCTTTCAGGAGAAGTATACTTGACTAAGAAGTCATACTTGCCGCTTGGCTGTCCTAAAGTGTCCCACACTTCAGCGGGAAAAGAGGAGTCATCTTCCTCGATGACGTTGACCTCTGGAAAAGCGTAATTGATGAATTCTTGTCCTGTAGTCCGTGCAGGTTCATCATTGTGATGAGTATTCTCTGAATAGCATAAGTAATGATCCCATGACTGAGTGGGGACGCAGGTATTCTTTTCAATGTTGTTTAACTGATATGCCTCGTTGGGCTGACTCTTTTGCCCCCAAGTCCTCCGGGTACGGCTGGCAGATTGGCAAGTCATCTATTGGGTCAAAATAGTCATAGTCAAATTTATCTTTCATCAGATCATCTTCCAAAGAGTTAGGCGGAGCGCGGCATCCCTCAGGATCACAATCTCCGTAAGTCATCCTGACATCTGATCTTGGTATAAATCTTGGACTCTGTGTGGGAAAGCAAAATGGCGTAGGCGTCTCTCCCTGAGACAAATAACCATCCTCGTTGAGATATGACTTTCACTCTTCATCCATATCGGAGGAGTTACTCTCATTGATAGTGTGTACTTCTTGAGACATTGGTTGAAGGAATCCTCCGCTGAGGAAGAAATCCTTAATGGGACAAAAACTTTCGTCTTTCTTAGCAGTCTGGGCACAGGTCGAGGAGAATCCTAAACCTTTCTTTTTCTTGTTACCTGTAGGAATCACAAGTTGTCCTCATCCTCTTGCATTGTTACTCTTGATTACTCCAAGAGTGTCCTTGTATGAAGAAATCGACGTTCATTTCTCAGGTCGATTCTCATTGCTCACTGAAAGAGCTTAGAACTGAGTTCCAATAATCTCCTTTGGTTCTACATAGGAGAAAGATGATAAGTTGCCTACTATCAAAGCTTGCTCTCCATAGACTGTAACGAGTTTGTCATTCTTGACGAACTTTAGCTTCTGGTGAAGTGTCGAAGTGACTGCCCCAACATCGTGTATCCAAGGTCTTCCTAATAAACAGTTGTATGCTGCCCGGATGTCCATGACCTGGAAAGTGACTTGGAAAGTATGAGGTCCGATAGTTATGGGAAGATCTATTTTGCTGATAACTATTTTCCTGGATCCGTCAAAAGCTTTGACGATGACCTCGTTGCCCCTCATCGGAGCTCCTTGAAATAATAGTCGTATCAGAGTCAACTTTGGCATAACATTCAGAGATGATCCTGTGTCAACTAGTACGCTGGCTAAAGCATCGTCCTGATAGTTGACTGTAATGTTAAGCGCCATGTTATGATTTTTGCCTTCTTCCGACAATTCCTCGTCACTGAATACTAAATTGTTGCAGGAAGTGATGTTAGAGATGATACTGTCGAATTGTCCTACAGTAACATCTTGTTCCACATAAGCTTGCTCTAAGACTTTCTGTAGAGCTTCCCTGTGAGCTTCAGAACTAAGTAGGAGAGATAATACAGAGATTTTGGACGGATTCTGCAAAAATTGGTCTACAATGTTGTACTCGCTTTTCGGGACTATTGGACTGCCCGATTTGCTAATTAGGAACTTCTTCTTGAGTTTCTTTCTCTTTGGCAGGTTCTTCAACTCCTCGGTTGAAGATTCGACCACTCCGTGTGACTCGACTGATGTCGACAATGTTTACGACAGAGGGTAATGGAGTTTCCTTTCCATTTTCGATTGTTGTAGCATCGTACTTATATGGGATAGCCTTATCTGATTCGCACGGTATTGGTCCTCGTAAATAAATCACCACGAGAGCCTTTTGATTTTTCTGACCATCATACTCAGCCTCAATTGGTTCGAGGTTGAGAGTCTTTCTACTGTCAAGAGGAACTTTCGACTCATTGAGCAGAGGGATTATGGCGCAAACGTCTTTGGCCATTTCATGATTGGAAATGATGACAACAGCTTCACTTTGATCGGGAAGATAGTCTTGTATCACGTTGATTGACCCGACACTGGAACATGGTAAGATCTCTTTTCGGTCCAACTAATTTTGAAGAGCTAACCGCACAAAATAACATCCATGGTTATTTTATGAGCAAACTCTACAGCGTTCATAGTTATATGGTGGCACCCGGCCATGTCCGCTTTACATACAGTGCATTTTGACCAGATCTGTTTCCATCGAGCGGACATCCTGACTCTGATGTCTACTAGGATTTCTGTCAGTCATACTGATCTTCTGCGTGACTTCGTCCAAGTAAATTGGAAGCCACTAGTGGTCCAATAAGTGTTGAAGTGTTCTCTGGAGAAGGGCACAACCTTGATCGTCCTCTCGACACTTTTCACAGTCCTGATAATCATGTGAAGCTAGAAAACCGAGTATGACTTGCTTAGCATGTAGTTCTACCAGACTGGTGTTCATCAAGCGTATGTTGAATATCTGAACCATATTGACCTGATGAGCATTTCTTTCATGATAATCTTGAATCCATCCAAGATCCATCTGACGTTGAAGGGCCTCTTGTATGAAAGAGCATCCCTGATTGCTTGTTGAGCAGATCGGACAGGTATCATAATCGTGTCGCGGCAGATTATGATATTGACTTTGCCTATAGTGCATGGCTACCAAATTGACATTCATCGCACAGATATCGTGATTCTGAACAATGTTGGGATTAGCATGAGCCATGTTGACTTCTCAGATTCTGTGATCTTGAATCCATCCGAGATCCATCTGTTTCTGGAGAGCTAACTGTACTACAGAACATCCTTGATTATTCTTATAGCAGATATCACACTGGTGATAATTGTGAGGCGGTACGTGACCATACCCGCTTTGTCTGCAATGCATCCTGACCAGATTAGTCCCCAACTGGAGTACATCGCGAATTTAATAACAGCGGCTGAATTTTTCTTCTATCAAATTTACTGCAGCCTTGTCATGCTGTGGCAACAGGTTCGTCTAAACATTCAGATTAGTATCTTTAAAAGATAATAGCCCACTCCTGACAAGTTTCTGAACATCAGATTTGAAACTGAGACATTTTTTGATGTTGTGCCCTGGACCTCCTTGATGGTAAGGGCAAGTTTGGTTCGCTTTAAACCAAAAGGGTGGATTTTCCGGTACTGCAAGAGGAGACCAGGTTTGGACGTGCCCCTTGGCCAGTAGAAGTAGAAAAAGCTATGCGTACAACATGGGTATAGGGTCAAACCCTGGTGGCCGCATTGCGCGATTGTTATTTTTTTACTGAGGATGAGCCTGCTGAAGAGGCTGCTGAGTCCTTTGTTGATACTGTGGTTGACTAGGTTGATTCTGAGCAACCTGAGGTTGATAAGTCAGAACTGGCGTAGAGTTAATAGCAGGAGTTATCACCGCTACTGGTTGGTATCGTCGCCTTTGTTTTCCTTGGGAGATATTGTTGATCTCCTGTTCCTTCTTTTTCTGAAAAGCACTACCGTATCTTTTGGTACTGCTGGATGGTTCAGCCTCTTTGGCTAACCGTCCTTCGCGAACTACCTCTTCTAGGCGTGCTCCCATGTTTACCATCTCAGTGAAATCACTGGGCGCATTGGCAACCATTCGATCATAGTAGAATGAGCTTAAGGTTTTCAGAAAGATCTTTGTCATCTCTTTTTCCTCAAGAGGTGGACAAATCTGGGCGACAATTTCATGCCATATTTGAGCGTATTCCTTAAACATCTCTTTGTCTTTCAGAGACATTGCTCTGAGTTGATCTCTATCTGGTGCCATGTCCAGGTTATATTTGTACTGTTGGACGAAGGCAGCGCCAAGATCTCTGAAACTATTGATCTTAGTGCAGTTTAAACCCATGTACCACCTGAGAGCGGCACCGGTTAAACTGTCTTGAAAATAGTGGATCAGTAGCTGTTGATTCTCTGTCTGAGTTGACATCTTTCGAGCGTACATCACTAAGTGACTTTGAGGGCAAGAGTTCCCTTTGTACTTCTCAAAGTCGGGCACCTTAAATTTGTGCAAAATTTTGACATTCGGGACCAAGAAAAGGTTGGCGGCGTCCTTTCCAAATAAATCCTGACCGCGAATGGCATGCAATTCCTTTTGTATCTCCAAGAACTGTTCCTGGAACACGTTCAGTTTTTCGTTCATCTCTTCGTTTCCACCAGAGATCGTCTGTGGAATCTGTCCTCCCGGGACAGTGTGTACCACTGCTTATGGTATGGTCATTACAGATGTGACTCTGGGTTCCTCAGAGCCCTGAAGTTTGTAACCTTCAGGAATTCCTGTCGTAAATCTTGCATCCTCACATTCCCGAAGTTTGTAACCTTCAGGACCAGTGGCTCCTGCTACAGTGTCCGGGTCATCCGAGACCGGTGGAATGTATCCTTCAGGAATAAAGTTGAGAGGCATTCCCCAGGACCGACCCTTAGGCATGTTGTAGCGTGGATGAATCTCATGTGGCGTCTCCACATTCGGTGTAGACGTGATCTCCGAAATCACAGTCCTTTAACGTTGCTCCTGAGCTGCTGCCAGGGATTGCATGTCACTATGAAGTTTCTTCAGATCGTCCTTTAGAGCGTCGATTTCTTCTCTCAGCTCTCTGTTTTCTTCCTCGAGATCGTCCATTTTCTTTTGTTGACTGGCCCGAGTATTATATGAGTGAGACAATTTGATTCTAGAATCGAGACGTAGACGTGAGACTCGAGAGAAAGAGGAAGGCGTTATGTTAGAATGATGAATGCAATGATATATATATATTTTTTAGCTTTAATCAAGAAGAAACTTTGGACAAATTGTAAATATCATACAGAAATGGGAGAACCCCGTTTTATTGAAATGAAGGATTGCGATACGTTTCAAAGAAAAGTACAGTATTTTACAAAGTGCTGGTAAAAGGAAAATTCTAAGCTTAAGGGTCATGATTCCTCTCTGAAGAGAGCTCAGAAGCAGGTTCCGGCAGCTTCCTTTTCTTCGATCGAGGTTCTTCAACCGTTTTTGGGTTATCAGTTCTTTGTCAAATGAAAGGAGTGAGCAGATTTTTATGATCTTCCCGACTTTCCACCACATGCTGCTCTAATATTCCAATCAGAGAATCCTTTTCTCTTAACAGTTCCTGGAGTTTAACACACTCCACATTGAGAGTTCTGTATTTTTTTTCCAAGAATTCCTCTCTCGTTGAATTTTGTTGAGAGCAACTTGGAGTTTTTCCGTATTAAACATAAAGTACATGACATATTCCTGTAACAGAAAAACTTCTTGACGAGGGTAAGGCATCCTTAGCTTGAGAGCTCTAGTTGGCCCAATGGAGATAAGGATCCAAAGAGACACATTCCTGTTTTCCTAGAGACTCTGGTCCTTTTTTGTGAATATGTTTCCAGGCATGCACTATCTCCTTTTTAAGTGCTCTGTCATTTTATCCTTCTTTGAAGAAAAGACCTTCCAGATGAACATTTCACGGGATATGTCTCATCGGGTATCCGAATTGACGACGGGCTAAAATTGGATGATAATTAATTCCACCTTTAGTCCCTATGAGGGGTACATTTGGGAAGTTTCCACATCGGTCGATGATTTCTACACCCTCATAAATCCTATTTGACCAGTCTATGTCAGAGTTGGTAAGAGACATGATTCTCTGCGACCAACGTAGAGAGTTTTTATGATCCCAAAAAGCAGCAGACGTTGGTAGATGGGAAATGAACCACTTGTAAAGCAAAGGTACACAACATGTGATCAATCCTCCGGCGTATAAATTCCTTAATTGTACGAAATGATAAGCATCTGCGAGCAAGGTTGGTACAGGGTTTCCAATCAGGAATATCTTAATGGAGTTATCGATGTTGGGAAAAAGGAATAATCCGTAGGTGAGTAAAACAAAGATATCCTCAAAAGCGGTTAAGTTTCCTACACTGGTAAAGTATAGGGCTTTCTCCATCAGGAACTTAGCTGGTAAACCCTGGATTCCTCCTTTAATGGTTAAATGAGTCCTGACCTCTGAATCGTCCAAATAAATTGCTTCTGCAATGATTTGATCCTTTGGAATTTTTTCCAGTCCAGAAAAGGGTGTTGGTCAGTAATGGGTAACTCAATCAGGTGAGAGTACTCCTCTAGAGTTGGTGTCAGCTGGTAATTCGGGAAGATGAAATAGTGATAGACCGGGTCGTAAAACTGAATCAACACAGATAGAATTCCTTCTACTACTTGGACCTTTAATAAAGATAACAGACCTCCGTGCTTGGCTCTGAAAGCCTCCGGGTTGGTAATCATCCTTGCCAACTTTCTTAAATCCTCTAGTTTTGGAACCTTGAAGGTGTACTTGTGCGTCTTTCTTCTACCAAAATCCATAATGCAATCCTCTGATATTTGCAATTTATGGTTTAGTTTAATTTTGAGAAAAGAGAGGGATAAGAAATGATTTTTTTCTTTGTTTAAAGTCTTTTAGATGAATGCATGAATGCAGCACACAAAAACATAGAAAAAACATGGGTTCAAGGGTTCAGCGTCACGAGCATGGAGTCATGGCTCTACCCATCCCCAAAAGGTTGATCTATTTGGTGATTTTTGTACATGTAGAATGGGTAAGGTCTCAAAAATCACTGATTTAATCTGGATAATACAACAGCAAGCTGGTTCATCCGAGCGAGCTATAGTATGACAGAAGAAATCTCAGATTTAGTGTAGTTATCGCGTATCGACTATTCTCGATAGCCACCGCACTACCAAAAGGACACAGTTTTAAAAGTCTACTAAATCCTCAGTTTCACGGGTCACCGCACTATGAAATCGTCCGCTTTCACAAACTATAGGTTATTCAGCGTAGTAACACACGGGTTCCTCCACTGATTTGATGGTCTACCAGGTTCACTTATTCGGGAATCACTCCCTGTAAGACCCCCCGTCTCTACCATCACTTATCTTAAGTTTTTCTCAATCTTTCCAGATGCGACATCACTCGCATTCCCATTGACAGAAAAATAAACACGGATATCAAGTAGGAAAGCAATATATATATATATAGTCTTGATCCTAAAACTAACATCCTAGACCTCTTAGAAAGCTAGTTATATATCCTAAACAGAAACAATGACTCCCCAGCAGAGTCGCCATTTTTCTGTGGAAAATGGGGACGATGATAACTAAGATAAAACAGATCCTACAGTGACTCCCCAGCAGAGTCGCCATTTTTCTGTAGCGGGTGATTTATGTCGGTGACGTGACCACCTTATCGCTAAAATTGGGTATTCCTCACCTCAATGGGAGGAACGTTGGGTGCTACTTTCTGATTATTTGTTTATCCCATGAAGCTGGAAGGGAAAGGGAAAGTTATCTAAAACAAACCTTGCACGCATCTGTTTAACTGAACAAACGTTTGACGGAGATTGGGGAGTCCGGGGTCAGGTTATACAATGGGAAGTTATTAGTTACCCATCCTATACATAGTTATCCATGAGATGATAGTTCTAGGTTCTACTTGATATTGGTTCGTGTTTATCTGTGAAATGGGAAAATGATGTTGTGTGATGTCTGAGAGAGAAGAGTGTTTTTGTTGTTTTTCGGGTTTTCTGATGTTTTTGATAAGGTTAGGGACCTAGGGTTTTTAGTTTAGTATGTTCACTAAGATTTTACAATCTTATGCCTACGTATTCCCTGTTATGGAGTATAGGGAAATCAGAGCGATCGTAGTTCCTCCTATTCTAAGGGAGAAACATATGTTTGGTGTCTTGTTCAAAGCCCAAGATTGAAGCTAAAAGGTTATTTGTGTCTTGTTCAAAGCCCAAGATTGAAGCTAAAAGGTTGATTTGGTAGTGAGAATTTGTCATCTCTAAAGAGAGATATCTCATCTATTAATCACAGTTGTTTGGGTAACTGGTTTGAAAAGGAGAATTACTTTAACTGGAATGCATGGAGACCAACAATGCCATAATTGCCTTTACAGGGTGATTTGTCCTAAAGGAGAAAACTTTAACTCAGTGTGAGCAATGCCATTTTTCCTTAGGAATTCATGCTAAAAGAGGGACATTGGCTTGGATGTTTGTATCCATAGGCTTGCCACTTACAGCAATTAGATGAGTTTTAACCAGAATAATGAGGGACAAACATCTTGGATGTTTATATCAACAAGTGTGCCACTTACAACAGTTATTTGGAATTAGGGTGTTTGACCCCAAATTTTACCCTTAGATCCATTGATCTCTTGCATGTCATACTAGGTCAATCATGTTGCATATCTAACCCTTTTTATCAGGTGTTGTTTGTGTTTGTTTTGTGAATCAGGTTTTATCCTAAGAAGATGCAAGAGGTGATTAATCAAGATTTTGGATGGGGCATTGAATCAAGCAAGTCTCTCACTTCAAAGAGATATCTCTATAACCCTCTCCATGATCCTCTCCATAATCAAATGCCTATCCGTTTTATTCACCTTCAATTGTCACCCTTAATTCCAAACCAATTTCAATAATCATTTATTAACTATTTTTCTTATCCGATTATCCAAATTTTCTTTTTATCCATTTCTTTTTCTTAAATCCATTTCTTTCTCTTAAATCCATTTCTAAAATCCAAATTGCATTTTATTCATATATTCATCATTATCCAATTACCCAATTCAAATTAATACACTTCACATTTTGTTCATAAACCCATACACAATTTCTTTTCATTTTTAGTGTTTACAATAATGACCCATTCACAATTTTTACTTCTAAGCCCATTAACCCATATTATATTATAACCAAAATCAATTCAAACTAAAGTTCACACAAACCATGACAAAAACTTCAATTTCAATTTCCAAATTCATTCCCAATTTCACTTTAATTCAAATAAAGTCATACCAATTTATTTCAAATTCAATATCTCAATTCCAATCAAATCCTTGATTCCATTCTTGTGTTTTATTCAAAATTTCAAACTCCACAAAAAGTCCGTTTTACAAAATACAAAGTAATAAAGAAGCACCGAAACAGGCCCTGTTGTATCCTGCCACAAGCCTGGCCCACGTTTCTACAACCTTATACATTAACAAACAACACGCCTGTACCTCCACACCAGCCACTGCTACATGATAACAACAATCCAACCAAGACTATTCTGCAACACAACATCTCACCATCATCTATGCTGCTATGAAGGCACACTCCCCCAACATATGCTTTGGACCGTTCAAGCCATGTCACTATCATGCAACACTTTTCAAACCATAAACTGTTGTACAAAACCAAAAGACCAGCCTATCTTGAATGGAAAAACCAGCTGGTTGAGGCTATAAAAAGAGACTCATTCTCTTATTCAAGGACGATCAGAACCACATTTCGATCAGAAAAATCTCTCAACACCTCTCTACCTCTCCACTCCATAACCTTGCAAGAAACTCTCAAAAACTTGCAAGCAACTTGTCCTGCTCTTATCTCTTCGATCCACCACAACACCAACAATCGATATCTCACTATATTTCTTAGAGGAGTTTTAAGTGAAGTAAGGAAGTGTTTGTGAGAAGTGAAGCACAACTGTTCGAGGGAGGGAGAAGTTCTGTTTCATCCGCTTCAAGGAGTTCAAAGTAAGAGGGTGTAGTGGACATATTCCACTAGGTAGTTCTCACCTCTTTTCATTAGCTATGTTCATGTTGTTCATACTTTTATCGTAGTTAATTCGCATCTAAGCCATTTTTTATTGTTTTGTTGAACATGATAATTTAAAGTTGAATCCTTATGACACATTGCTATGTTGTTGGTTTGTAGCATTTTGGTGTTAGCATACTCATGTTATGACTGGGTAGACTGAACTGTTTATTTTGAATGATTTCATCTCATGTTAGTTTAGCCATGCTTTTGTCTGATGGTCAGGATCCATGTTTCTCATAATACCGTGTCTAGATACCATGATCACAACTTTTAAAAACCAAGTAAACTCCTTGTTGTTTTTATGTTTGAGACTTTGTATTTCAGTAACATCACGAAAGATGAGTTGAGGCTACGTGAGTATTAATTGAACCACTAGTGTTTTGAATGGTAGTTGGTCCATATCTTTGTAATGAATCTGTTTATTCAGAGCTAGTCATATTATGCTAAGGTAGTTTGAACAGCATAGAAGATTTTGGTCATGATGTTGTGATACTCTCATGCTGCTAACTCACAATGCCCAACTCTAAAATGATTTGAACCTGCTGGTACCATGCTGTTGTTATACATTTAATCCATTTAATACCATGAACCTCTATACACGAGTTTGTGATGATCTCTTCTGTTTGTGTTACAAGTTTGTTGTCTTCATGCTACTGATTGAACTGTATAGAAGTATAGTTTGGTTTAAGTTGTTTACTTCATGTCAGTTTCTACGACTTTTGATTTTTTCTGAAACCGGGCTGAAAATGAGTTGCATTCTTACTCTCTCTATTGATGGTAGATTTCAAAATAATCATTGTGTTGTAATCTTGTTTCTTGCATTCAAGTCAGTGTTGGACGATAATGTGGATAAAAACTGAGTTTTGAAGTATGCATTATGAAACTGTTGTTTATGTTAGCCCAAGCATGTGATCTTTGTGTCTTTATTTTTCCAAATTCAGTTTTTATTTCAAACAACTTGAGGTTTAACGTGAAGTTACTCCGTGAATCCTACAGTTTGGTGTTTTACTTTGTCATTTTAAGTGAAGGAACGATAGTGTTTGAGTTGAACAAAGTTGAGTGTTTACCATGATTGCTGTTCTTATTTTTCGCAAGGAGAAATAGTTGGTTGGTGTATGGTTGCATGGTTTAAGAATAGCATGGCGTGGTGATTGGTTTAAAACTTATTTTGGCATTTAGTAATTTAAATGGTTTGTGACCAATTGATGTTGGTCTGTTAAGACATAGCGTTACTTTTTCCATGTGGTTCCAAATTCATTTTTCTGAATGTCTGATGGCTTATATGTTATTAGGGGTGGCTTATACAATGGATGTATAGCCACCCCAGTGGTAAGCAAGTTGTGCCTTTAACCCTTAGGACTGGGGTTCGAATCCCCCTCGCCCAGTCCTTTTATTTTAATTTTCCAAAACGGCGTGGCTTCATATATATTATTGTTTCGCTATACCTGGTTAACACGCACGCCTTGGTGGGTTTGGTAATGTTTTGGGGCTGTACACGCAGGGTCCTGGGTTCAATCCCTAGGAATGCCATTTCCTTTCTTTTTACTACATGGTTGTTTTATCTATTTTATTTTCAAGTTTATGCCTTAATTTCAAACTTTCGTAACTTGTTCATTTTCCATCCTTTTTCCTCCATTCTTTTTGCTATGTTCTTCTAATTGAATCTACTTTTTAAATACAAAAAGAAATGGTTGGAAATGTTTAATACTATTTGCCTTTATTTATGTTGAGATTGGAAGTACCTTTTTAAGGTTTTACTGTACCTTTTTATTCATCTTGCCATGCTATTTTTGTTTATCATGTTTGAATGATGTCTAATGTATGATTCTAACTTTACATTGATATCATAATTTTGTTTCATCTCATATCTTATTCATATCTCCTTACATCATCATATTTGAACTTTTTAACTCTTTATCTCTTAGTAATTCACAACTGTTATCTTTCCCCCCATTCCAAAGGGAGATCATCTTAAAATTGACTCATGAGTCACTAAACAACCACCCCACCCTATCCTTTTAGATTTATCCCATTTCTTGGCCTCATGAGAGCCAATGAAATCATAACTTAGAAATAAGTTAGAGTTTCTGAACTCTATGTGATTCTCATCATCATGAGAACTCACTTTCCCCCTATAACTTAGATTTAGAGAGTTATTATAAACTCTAAAATGAGCTCATACTCATTTCCCCTTGGAACTTTGACCATAGCCAATGGTTCCTATCCTTCACCTTTAGATCGGTGAACTACGGATACTCTGATTCCACTCCCGTCAGGATACGTAGGCGCAAGGTGCGATACCTTGTCGAGTATACTTAGATACTAACCCCTAGGGTTTCAACCTTTAACATAGCACTCCTAGCAAGCGAGTAAGACATAAAAAACTAAAACAAGAGGTTCCCGTAGAGTACTACGAACGTTTAGGATGCTAATACCTTCCCTAGGCGTAACCAACCCCCAAACCTTAGATCTCCCCCCTTTAGGTTTTTCTCGATCTTGAACCTTTCCTTTGGATAAATCAAAGTCGGTGGTGAATCCAAAGTTTTATGATGCAAGTTAATTAATAGCTTGTTATCCGATTCTCACCGCAACATAGGGTTTTGTTTTGATTGACTGTTTTGAGATGTGATTAAACAGAAAAGTATCTTCCTGTGGAGAGATTTTGATTTCCTCTAAGGGAATGGTTTTTGTATGTGTGCCTTGATTAAAGCCCAAGGTTGAAGCTAAAAGATTGATTGGATTCCACTGGGGAAAATCATTATACAAAGCCTAAGAGGAGGCTGAAAAGACTGACTGACTCCACTGGGAGATCATAATACAAAGCCTAAGAGGAGGCTGGAAAGACTGACTGATTCCACTAGGGAGATCATTATACAAATCCTAAGAGGAGGAAGAAAAGACTGACTCAACAAGAGAGTGTTTTATTTTGTATCTTGTACAAAGCCCAAGATGGAGGCTAAAAGAGATTTGACTCTTTGGGAAAAAGTTTTATCTGTCTTGTACAAAGCCCAAGATTGAGGCTAAAGAAGTTTGAATCTACTAGAGATTATCTGTCTTGTACAAAGTCCAAGATTGAGGCTAAAAGAAAATATTGACTCCACTCAGCCGGGGGATATTTATGTGTGTCTTGTACAAAGCCCAAGATTAAGGCTAAAAGAAAACTGACTCAATTCAGGAATATCTGTCTTGTACAAAGCCCAAGATTGAGGCTAAAAGAGTATAACTCTGCTTAGGGAATTTTTATATCTATCTTGTACAAAGCCCAAGATTGAGGCTAAAAGAAAATTGACTCTACTGTAGAGATTTTTAGGGGGTTTCTTGTACAAATCCCAAGATTGAGGCTGAATCCGCAGAGGAAAAATCATTATACAAAGCCTAAGAGGAGGCTGACTGTGAGAAAGAATCATTATACAAAGCCTAAGAGGAGGCTAACTGTGGGGATAATTCATTATATAAAGCCTAAGAGGAGGCTATCTTCTATTGAGGATTATTGAAATCCCAAGGCAGGTCCATATTGTGACAGTAAAATGACATATGCTGGGGATTTTAACTGAAAATGTGACAGTTGAGAATTATTTTCTCTGGTGAGGGTTTTTTTTTTATGAGTTTACAGTAATTGACCCATGTTGGGGAAAATTAAAGGTAAGGTTTGAAGATTTAGTTAGAGAAACTTGTTGGTTTTAACTTTGCTTTGAGATTGATCTGGATGATCAGGGTGATTTCATGTTCTTTAAGGAAAATGGTTTTGAAATCAAAAGGGAAATAAGACTGTCCAAGTCTACTGGTGTTGAGAAATTAATTCTCAGATAGTGAATGATCTTTGTATTATGCCCAAGAGAAAGATGGTATGTTAAGGGATGAAGGTCAACCCTTAACTGGTCTGACATTTTGACTCAGAAAGACTACTCTAGCAACTGATGACTAGTTTCTGTTCCTATACCTGTAGGAGGTCTCTGGGTCCTTGTACTAAGCCCAGGAAGAGGCATGAAAACTTCTAAGAAGCCTGAGGGTCCTTATATAAAGCCCAAGAGGAGGCAAGGGATGCTTTTAGGAAGCATGTGGGTCCAAACTTAAGAATGTTCAAGAAAGGTTTCACCGGGAATAATTCCTTTCTTGTGTGAACAGTTCTAGAGTTTGAAGAACTTCAAGAGAAGTTTCATCTGGAATAATTCATCTCTGGGGAATAGAATTTCTTTGACAAGTTCTAATAGTGACAGTCTGAGAAAAGGTTCACCGGGAATACTGCCTTTCTCTTTGTTCCATATTGTATAAGCCCAGGAGAAGGCAAGACTGTATCTGGAAATCCTATGGGGATCTATATTTGACTGTATTGAGGGAGTAAACAACTGGCTTTACCTAATTCTAGACTTAGTTGTCGGGGAAAACTCTAAATAGATATACAAGTATATATACAGTTGATATATGACAAGTATTTAAAAGGATATGAAAGAAGACTTACAGGTGAGCAGCTTCCCACAATACAATTATATATATTTGACATGTATTTAAAAGAGATGAAAGAAGGACTTACAGGCGTGCAAGCTTCCCACAATACAGTTATATATATAAAAGCAGGTAAATGAAAGCAGATAAAAACTTACAGGTGAGCAAGCTTTCATGCTGTAAAGTTAGTTGTTCAAAGAAATTGAAACAAGTTTTGATAACAGTTATTTTAAAGCAGAAAAGTTGGGGCTTATTCAACAAGAGATGCCCTGATGATTTATTTGTATACAGACTGTATTATTAACAGAGTATTTACAAATAGAGTTGGGTCTTATGCTCTAAAAGAGAGCCCAAAGATTATTTATGTACAAAGATGTGGGACTTGTAACTCAAGGAGTGGCCCAGTTGAAAACAATGATCGCACTCTTATTTTGAAAACTGTATCGGGTCTTATACAATGACTGAGGCCCAAAATGATTTTGGTTTAAAAAATTGGGTCTTACACTCTATTATAGGCCCAAAGAGTTTGAAAATGAATAAATATGGGTCTTATAGCTCAAGGAGAAGCCCAGTTGATTTTGTTAAAAAGGCGACGATCGCGCCATTGTTTTGAAAATGTACAGAGGGACTTATACAATAAGTGAGGCCCAAAGTGATTTATTTACAAAGGAATGGGACTTATAGCTCAAGAAGAGGCCCAAAATGATTTTAAAGAAAAGAAGTGAGACTTATAGCTCAAAGTGAAGCCCAGGTAAAAATAGTTTGAAAACGACGATCACGTCGAAATTTCTGAAACTATATCGGGACTTATACAATGCACTGAGACCCAAATTATTTTATTTACAAAGAGGTGGGACTTACACTCTATCAAGAGGCCCAAAAATGATTTAAAAAAGATTGATGAGGGTGAAATTAATCAAAACCCTAATTTTGTTAAAAATGGAATTAATTTTGATAAAAAATTAATAAATTTATTGAAAACAGGTGAAAAATGAGTTGTGATCTTGGATCAATGTTTTAAAAATCATTTTATCCACAAAATGATTAAAAACCATTTAAGTTTGGAAAATCAAGAGAAAGAAATTTTTTAAAATGTTAAAAAAACAAATAAAAATTAATTCTTTGCAAAAATATCAAATATATGAAATAAATAATATTTTTGGGAAATTTTTGTAAAATAAAATATTTTAACATTTTTGTGAGTTTTGAAAAAAAGAATTAACTCAAAATCATTAAAATTCAGAGAGAAATTAATTTTTGAATCAATTAAATAAAATCAAAAAATTCAAATATTTGAATATTTGAAAAAAGGCGCCAAGAACAAAGGGAAGAACACGCGCGCACTCTATTTTTGCAGATTTACGTTTTCTCACTAATCTCACTGAATACTTGATGAAATCACACAATCCACATATCAACCTGCTCGTTTTCACCTCACGATCATGTCTATGGTCTTTAATTTCATTTATTTTAAGTATGGAATGAGAAATCAAAGTAAAACCTCAAGAACCCTAATTTCAGCATGAGGGCTAAGAAATTCCATACACGATTCATACAAAGTAATTAATTGAGGGGAAACACTCTATACATGATTATGAACATATGGCAATATTATTGTGTAGTGAAATATGCATGCATCATGTAGTTTGAAGAGTTCAGGCTTACCTCTTGCAGTTGGTGATTGTGTTTTGTGTTGGAGGTGTTGCAAGCTAGTTCCAATGATCTGGACAGCTTCCTTAGGTGCCAAGTGGTGTGTCTGAATGCTTGGAGTGATTGGAAACAAGCTGGAACTTGAGATGGTACCCCAACTTCAACTCTGTCAAGAACTTGAGCAGTTGGATAGTGATTTTGTGAAATTGGTGTTCTAGTTGTGATTTTGTGTTATGGATCACTCATATATGATGTTTATGAGGTGTTAGCATGATTGGTTTGGTTGGAATCACTCTCAAACTCAAAACCCGATGGTAACTTGCATTAGAAGGTGTTTTTGGAGTGAAGAAGGTGATTTTGAGTAAATCCTCAGTTTGGGGGCTTTGGTGTACTTGAACTGATCACAAGTGAGCTTTATTTATAGTAGAGAAAGTTTGTTTTGGCTGCAATAGTGAATGGCAACTTGTACAGGGATGTGACCAATGTGGATCAAAGGGAATCTCAAGTCTCCTCTAGCCATTGACTTGAGATTAGAGCACAGGCCTATGGACTTCTGTTGTAGGGATAAGGCTTGACTCATTTGGTTAATTATGGACTGATACATTCCAGCTCTATGCATCCATTCAATGCCTCTTGACAAGTTTGAAAGTTTTGGATTTGGAAACTTGAATGCTACATGCCAAAAGAAGAGGTATCTTGACTTGCAAGGCTGGTGGCTCGGATATTTTTGCTTCAATCTGATCCTTGAAGATGACAAGGCTTGGCAAGATGACAAAATTGGTCAAATAACTCGTGTGGCACAAGAAATGTGCAAAACCGCCTAATGCTGCCATGAAAACAGTTTGCAACATGGCAACTTGTGAGGTTCACAACTCTTAGCTCAGAGGGAGTTTGATGGTGTTCTTGGACAATTTGGAAAGCTGATGTATCCTATTTTAATGTGATGTCTAACTTTGGTTTTGAAACATCTTGAATTTGGTTGAAAAATTCTTTTACATTTTGGAAAAACTTAGGCAGATTTTGACTTAGTTAAAATTTCACTAAGTGTTGGAAAAAGTGTGAATTTCATGTTTTAGTGATTTTGGTCAGTCCAGGACTCAAAATCCATGAAGAATTGGAATGAGGCCTAGTTGACATATTTAAAGTATGTAACATGGACTATAATCTGAGCTTTGAATGGGAGAAAAAGTCCTTGTGGTTTAGGATATATGGCCTTGCAAAGTTGGTACCCTTGCCACTTTGTTCCATAACTTAGAAAAATTCTAAGTTTTTTAATGGTTACCCCTTTAACAAGTTAACTCATTTTATTTGATTTTTCTTGATGAATGATGATTCAAATCACATATTAACATGATTTTAGGGTTAAGGAAACTTTGGTTGACCAAAATTTCAAAAAGTCAAACTTGGGTTTTTGTACAGTTGACTTTTTCAGCAGATGAAACTTTGACTTTGTGATCCCTTTGTGAAATCAATCCTTAGGCCTAATTAAACTTCATGGATGACCTCTAAGGGTTTTTAGGAATGTCTTGGACTCTTCCCCAAGGTTTGAGATCAAGTGTAGGTCAACAGTCAATGGTAGGGTTGGCTTTTTCATCAGAATCCCTAATTTGGGACTAGATAATTCTGAGTTCTTGTGGCTTATGACTTGATCTCTTTGAGTCAATCAAATCTTGTAAACATGTCAATATGATTTATTTGAGGTCTTTGGAGTTCATCTTGAAGCTTCAAATCATGTCTTGCTTCACAAGTTAACTCAAGGGTTGAATTAGGTCAAAACCCTAATTCCTGATTTTTTGATAGATGGTCTTTCAAGGTGACTTTACCATTGTGAATGGACTCTTGAGACTCTTTTGAGCTTATTGGACCATATATTGAGGTATTGGCATATATCCAGATGAAAATTTTCATCTGGAGGCCCTGGTTGACCAAAACCCTAATTTGGTGACACTGGTGATCCTGAGGCTTGATCCTCTTGTAATGTTGCATAATTATGCTTGATTATTGATATGGGAGACCCCTTGATCCTTCATGGATATTAAGAGGTTAGAAAAGTTAAAGATCAAGTCCTTTCTTGATTGATCTTTTGTCTTAATGCTCTGAGAGGGAATAAAACCCTAATCTTTGATTGTAGTGAATGTTTAACAACCCCTGAGGAGATTGATGAGGTATGATGGTACATCTGTATTATGGTGATGATTTGCACAAATGATGTGAAATCTTAGTGGTCAAAATTTGGGGTATGACAATAGGATCATATCCAACATCACTTCCTGTAACAATGTAGGATTCAGTGATGAAGAATTGCCGGAAGAGGGCAAGAATCATAATATGGCGCTAAACATTACAGTCAACTGCTAAGATGATGCTTTAGCCAGCGTACTGGTAGACACAGGTTCATCTTTGAATTTTATGCCAAAATCGACCCTGATACGACTATCATTTTAAGGAGCTCCGATGAAAGGCAGTGAGATCATTGTCAAGGCCTTTGACGGATCTAGAAAAACATTTATCGACGATGTTGATCTTCCCATAACCACTGGTCCTCACACTTTCCAAGTCACTTTCTAGGTCATGGACATCCGGGAAGCATACAACTATTTATTAAGAAGACCTTGGATACACGAAGCTGGGGCAGTCACTTCAACACTTCACCAGAAGTTGAAGTTTGTCAATAATGATAAATTAGTCACAGTATGCGGAGAGCAAGCCTTAATCGTGAGCAACTTATCTTTATTCTCCTGCGTAGAACCGGAGGAGGTTGTTGGAACTCAGTTCCAAGCACTCTTGGTGAGCAATGAGAATCAATCAGAAATAGGGACATTGATTTCTTCGTACAAGGATGCTCTCGAAGTAATCAAGAGTAACGATATAAAAGGATGGGGACAACTTGTAATTCCTACGGATAACAAGACAAAGAAAGGTCTTGGTTTCTCTTCAACCTGTACCCAGACTACAAAGAAGGACAAAAGTTTTTGTCCCATTCTTGATTTCTTCCGCAGTGGAGGTTTCCTTCACCCAGTGTCTCAAGAAGTACACACCATTGATGGAAACGACTCCTCCGATACGGATGAAGAGTGGAAATCTTATCTCAACAATAACGGTTATATATCCCATGGAGAAATGCATACACTGTTCTGTTTTCCTAAGCAGAATCCCAAATATATACCAAGATCAAACGTCAGAATGATTTATAGAGATTGTGATCCTGAAGGATGTCGTGCTCCACCCAACTCATTAGAGGAAGACAATCTAATGAAAGACAACTTTGACTATGATTATTATGATCCCCTGGATGACTTTCCTATCTGGAAGCCATACACGGAAGACTTGGGGAAAAAGAGTCAGTCGGACGATGCCTATCAGCTGAGTAATACCCATGTCTCCACAGAGCCATGGAATCCTTACCCAAAACACTCCGAGAGTGTCCAACACCATGTTGATGAATTTGCGAAGGTCGTAGGGAAAGAATTCATTAACTATGCATTTCCTGATGTCAACGTCATTGAGGAAGATGACTCATCTAGTCCCACAGAAACATGGGACACCTTAGGACAGCCAAGCGGCAAGTACGACTTTCTAGTCAAGTACACTACTCCCGAGAGCTCTCATATCAGGCTTGAAGATATTCAGCTAACTGGATGAGAAGATGCCCTTGAAAGTGAAAACACCATAGAAAATACAACAGAAGAGTTCATTTATGACATCTCTGCATGGGAGGAAGACTCCAATGATCCTACACCCCCAGAAATCAGTGTTATTTCTGAAGACAACCCAAGAAAGAAGATACCAGACTTTGTGATTCACATGGGAGTTCGTCGCCACTGGGTTGTTGTTGATGTCCTGAAAGTTGTCCATAAGTCTAAGTAATTACCATCTTTGTTTTAACCTTTCACTTTGCCCAGGTGAAACGAATGTTTTTATAGGGCTCACTTTTCTGTAAATGTCCCTTTGCGCTTCGCCCAAAGCGACAAAGTTTTGTTTTATAGGGCTGTATTTCAAGAATCGACAAATCATAAATAAATAATGTCATTCTGAACTCTCACATTTATTGCTATTTTCACTTTTCGTTTTTCAGAAAATGGTAATCCTAAAAACAGCCCAAAATAAAAACAAGCATTTTTTAGAAAATACACTGCACACACTCTGCATTCTCTCTGTCTATGCTAAAAAATGAATCATCACGTCATGCAGATTGCTTGTTTTAAACCCCATTGAAGTATATGATCCAATGCCTTCTCCCAACTTTGAATTCCCGGTATTTGAAGGTGAAGAAGAAGAGGACGCAGAAATCCCAAAAGAGATTCTCCCGATTACTCAGGCAAGAGGAAAAGTTTACTGACCTTCACAAAGAACCCTTAGAAATGATCAATTTGGGTTCAGGAGAGGAAAAGAAGGAAATTAAGATTGGAGCACTGCTCAGTCCAACTGTCAGAGAAGGCTTGATAAAACTTTTCAAGGAATTTCCAGATGTATTTGCTTGGTCTTACCAGGACATGCCAGGGTTGGATACCAGCATCGTGGAACATCACTTGCCATTAAAAACATAATGTCCTCCGGTGAAACAAAGACTGAGACGGACTCATCCGGATATGGCTATTAAGATTAAGGAGGAAGTGTAGAAACAAATCGACGCAGGTTTCCTTGCCACCTCAGAATATCCTCAATGGTTGGCCAACATAGTGCCAGTTCCAAAAAAGGATGGAAAAGTCAGAATGTGT
Source organism: Lathyrus tuberosus (assembly GCA_022829125.1). Taxonomy (NCBI): domain Eukaryota; kingdom Viridiplantae; phylum Streptophyta; class Magnoliopsida; order Fabales; family Fabaceae; genus Lathyrus; species Lathyrus tuberosus. The sequence continues at coordinate 16,008,242 of JALAZF010000083.1, forward strand.
GTAGATTATAGGGATTTAAACAAGGCAAGTTCGAAGGATGACTTCCCCTACCACACATTGACATGCTGGTTAACAGCACAGTAAAATTCAAAGTACTCTCCTTCATGGATGGATTCTCGGGCTATAATCAAATCAAAATGGCGTCAGAAGATATGGAGAAAACTTCATTCATTACCCCATGGGGCACCTTTTGTTACAAGGTAATGTCGTTCGGTTTGAAGAACACCAGGGAAACCTATCAAAGAGCCATGACAACTCTGTTTCACGACATGATGCACAAAGAGATTGAAGTATATGTCGATGACATGATTGCCAAATCTAAAACTGAAGAAGAGCATGTGACACACTTGTCAAAGTTATTCGAACGTATGAGAAAATACAAACTCCGTTTAAATCCCAATAAGTGCACATTTGGTGTACGTTCAAGAAAACTCTTGGGATTCATCGTCAGCCAGAAAGGAATCGAGGTTGACCCTGACAAGGTCAAGGTCATTCGAGAAATGCCTTCACCAAATACTGAAAAACATGTCAGGGGATTTTTGGGACGTCTGAATTACATCTCAAGATTTATATCCCTCATGACCGCGACATGCGCACCGATCCTCACACTACTCAGAAAGAACCAAAGTTTTGTATGGACCAAAGATTGCCAAAAGGCTTTCGACATCATCAAAGAATATCTGTTGAATTCGCCAATTCTTTCTCCTCCAGTGTAAGGAAGACCATTAATCATACACTTAACAGTCTTGGAAGACTCTATGGGTTGTGTACTTGGCCAACAAGATGAAACAAAAAGAAAAGAGTATGCCATTTACTATTTAAGCAAGAAATTCACGGACTGTGAAACTCGGTATACTATGCTCGAGAAAACTTGCTGCGCTCTGGCTTGGGCAGCCAAACTTATTCGCCAGTATATGATTTGTCACACTACTTGGTTAATCTCTGAAATGGATCCGATCAAGTACGTATTTGAAAAACCTGCTCTCACGGGAAGGATTACCTATTGACAGATGTTGTTATCAGATTACGACATTGAGTACCACGCTCAAAAAGCCATCAAAGGAAGTATTTTAGCTAAACATTTGGCTCATCGACCGATTGACGATCAGGAATCAGTCAAATTTGACTTCCCAGACAAAGATGTCATGTACTTGAAAATGAAAGATTGCGATGAACCGCTACCAAGCGAAGGGCCAGAACTAGGATCCCAATGGGGATTAATATTCGATGAAGCTATCAACGCTTATGGAAACGGAATTAGGGCAATCATTATTACCCCTCAGGGTACCCAAATTCCTTTCACCGCTAGATTAACATTCAAATGTACAAACAATGAGGCCGAATACAAAGCTTGTATCATGGGTCTCGAAGAAGCAATTGACTTAAGGATAAAGAATTTGGATATGTATGGAGACTCAGCCCTGGTTGTGAATCAGATCAAAGGAGAGTGGAACACATACCAATCAGGATTGATTCCTTACAAAGACTATGCAAGAAGGTTGCTGCCTTTCTTCAACAGGGTCGAATTTCATCACATTCATCGTGAAGAAAATCACATGGCTGATGCATTAGCCACTCTCTCTTCCATGATTGTTGTAAATAGATGGAACGGCGTACCCAAGATTGACATAATGCGCCTTGAAAGGCCTGCCAACATCTTCACAATTGAAGTAGTCATAGACAACAAACCATGGTATCACAATATCAAATGCTTCCTTCAAAAACAAGAATACCCACTTGGGGCATCAAGAAAAGATAGGAAGACTCTCAGAAGATTGCCTGACAACTTCTTCCTAAACGGTGATACACTCTATAAGAGAAACTTTGACATGGTTTTGCTCAGATGTGTGGACAAACCAGAAGCAAACATGTTAATGAAATAAATTCACGAAGAATCCTTTGGCACTCATACCAATGGAAACACAATGACTAGGAAAATTCTGAGAGCAAACTATTATTTGTTGACAATGGAATCTGATTGCTATAAGTACATGAGGAGGTGTCATAAGTGTTAGATATATGTTGACAAAATTCATGTACCGCCCACGCATCTCAAAGTTCATTCTTCTCCATAGCCTTTTTCTTTATGGGGAATCGACATGATTGGCATGATTGAACCCAAGGCTTAAACGAACATCGGTTCATCCTGGTAGCCATTAACTACTTCACCAAATGGGTCGAAGCGGTGCCATACACCAATGTAACCCGACAAGTGGTGGTCCGATTTAACAAGAACAATATCATCTGCCATTATGGAATTTCGAGCCAGATCATTATGGATAATGGATCGAACCTGAATTACAAAATAATGAAAGAGTTGTGTGTTAAGTTCAAGATTGAACACCATAACTCATCTCCCTACCGACCTAAAATGAATGAAGCGGTAGAAGCGGCTAACAAGAATATCAAAAAGATCGGTCAGAAGATGGTTGTAACCTACAAAGATTGGCATGAGATGCCACCCTTTGCTCTTCATGGTTATCGCACATCCGTCCGCACTTCAACAGGGGCAACCCCTTTCTCTCTAGTATATGGCATGGAAGCAGTGCTCCTCATAGAAGTAGAGATACCATCAATAAGAGTCTTGATGGAAGCCAAGCTAACGGAAGCTGAATGGTGTTAAAGCAGATATGATGAATTGAACCTAATCAAAGAAAAACGAATAACGCCTCTATGCCATGGTCAGTTGTATCAGCAAAGAATGAAGAAAGCATTTGACAAAAAGGTCAGACCTCGTGTCTTCAGAGAAGGAGACCTTGTGCTCAGGAAGATACAATCATTTCTCACTGATCCCCGGGGCAAATGGACCCCGAATTATGATGGCCCTTATGTGGTTAAGAAAGCCTTCTCAGGCGGTGCCTTAAGACTCGCAACCATGGATGGAGAGGAGTTTACCTACCCCACAAATGTTGATGTAGTCAAGAAATACTTCGCCTAAATAAATTATAAAAAAAACTTCTCGATGGATCGAAAACTCGAAAGGGCGGTCCAGGCAAAAATTAGAGACATAAGCAAAAGTCACCCCGGTGGATTGAGAACCTCAGAAGGCAATCCAGGCAAAGGTTAGGCATTCATGGCAAGTAACTATATCTGACAAGATTAAATCCCCAGCGGTAACACCATCCGTCGGAAAAACTTCGGTCAAGGTCACCTTCGATGGAAGCTCAGAATGTCCAAAATTCAAAGTTGGTAGAAGGATAATGCTCGTTATGTTTCAATGTAGCCCTCTTCCTTTAAATTACCATTTTCTAAACTTTGTAACGCTCTATGGGATCATGCGTTTAGCTGATTACCATTCTATAAATAAAATTTGAGCCCTGGTGCTTTTGTTTGCAATTCTCATTTATTTCTGCTTTGCAAAATGACATTTTTAACATGATCAACAATTCTTGAAATAAAACAAAAATGAATTTACTTGTCAAATTTTCTTTTGCTTTTAAAATAAAGATGACAATACTTTTTATACTGAACACAAAAAGGAACATTTATGGATTCTCAGGAAGTGATTAAACCTCAAAATGCAGAATCAAAATACTCCTTCTTAACCAGTACACCTAAATGAAGGATCAACTGTTCCAGATGCAATATCCCATCTGATGTCCCCCGTAGAGTTCTTACCTCTGAAGACCAATTGATGGTTCTTTCTCCCCCACAAGGTCTAACTCTCCTAAGCAAGACATAATTGCTATCTTGAACCGATGGTACTTTTCATCCCCCAGATTGGCCGAGTATCTAGTTGTGTTCATCACCAATCTATATGTCGTGTCTGTTTTGTCAGCATAAGCATTACATACATACATCATGCATAATTGATTCATATTCATATTCATGTTGCATTACTATGGCTTTGGTCATTCTCATACCCAAGTGATAAAAGTCCTCTCACTGATAGAGTTGTCAGTTATGTCCCCGTCAGAAGAGTGTCACCTAAGCAATCTCTCCCCAGTTTATTTCTGGATTGGAGACTATCCTTAACTACTTTGATAACTTGAACCTCTGAAGGGCAAGAAGACGTTTGACAGACACCTTTTGAACATCACTCTTCACCATTGGAGATGATGTTTTTCGCTTTCCTGGATTAAAGAAAATCCCCAGAGAAAGCCTCTCCACAAAAAGGCTTGTGGCAATACATCAGTTTTTCTCCCAAGAAATTTGTTGTTAATAAAGTCATCAGCACCTCAAAATCATATTACATCACATCTCTCGAAGAAGAAGAGGTATGATGTAATTCCATATCAAGCAAAGTAATCTCTCAAGAAGATTTGTTTTTCCCCAGTAGGTCGACAAATGGCATCTCCTACAAGAGAAGTTTGCACGCCTCTGCAGTTCAGACAAAATGGGTTTCCCCAGCAAGTCTAACACCAAATATTTTTCTATCAAATGGTGTCTCGCCAGTAAGACTCGGCGAGAAGTTTGATGAAGACCGCTACACATAGCGTTCCTTGTCAAGAAAAGAAACTTGACAAGAAGAAATTGAGACCAGTTCTGTGGCTTAAAACTAGGATCGAGGGGAAGTTTATTTAAAAAGAAACTGAGACCAGTTCCGTGGCTTAGAACCAGGATCGAGGGGAAGTTTATTTCAGAAAACTAAGACCAGTTCCGTGGCTGAAGACCAAGATCGAGGGGAAGTTTATTTAAGAAGAAACTGAGACCAGTTCTGTAGCTGAAGACCAGGATCAAGGGGATGTTTTACCTTTTCTAAGTAACATTTCTTAGCAAAATAAGATGGATGAGCAAATTGCTATTCGTAACCACAGTCAAAATTTTGGGTATTCTGATATTTAATCCTCTTGCACCCTGGATGTCTGAATACCTTCGCCATTCACGCCTTCAGGTCCAAGAAGATTAAATAGGGGCATCTGTCATACCCCAAGTTTTGACCATAAGATTTCCCATCATTGTGAAGATCATTATCACAATATGGATGTATCATCATACCTCATCAATCTCCTTAAAGATTATTGAGCATCCACTACAATCAAGAATCAGGGTTTTGAGCCCTCTCAGAACACTCAAGCAAAGGATCAATCAAGAAATGACATGATTTTCAACTTCTCTAAACCTCTCAAACATCCATGAAGGATCAAGAGCTCTCCCATATCAAGAATCAAGCACAAGAGTGCAACATCTCAAGTTGATCAAGCCTCAAGATAGACAGTGTCACCAAATTAGGGTTTTGGTCGACCAAGGCCTCTAAATGAAAATTTTCATCTGGGCATGAGCCAATACCTTAAGACATGATCCAAAAATTTCAAAGGGGCCTCGTGGATCCAATCATCAAGTCAAAATAACCTCAGGGGAAGCATTCATCAAAAAACAGGAATTAGGGTTTTTTGACCTAATTTACCCCTAAATTTACTTTTGAGGCAAGACATGAACCAAGACCTCAAGACATGATTTGAGGGACTTAAATACCCCATATTGATCCATTGACAACAATGGATTGATCCAAGAAGCTTGATTCAGAAGATTCAAATTCATCTGGACCACAATTAGGGTTTTGAAGAAAAAGTCAATTGTACCTTTGACTTTGGACCAAGACATGTTCCCAAACCTTGGGATATGATTCAAGACACTTTAAAACACCTATGGAATCCATCCATTAGGTTTGAATTAGGTCAAGAACTTGATTTCATAGAGGATCACACAGTTTAGAATTCATTTGACAAAAAGTCAACTGTGCCCTAAATCAAGTTTGACTTTTTGGATTTTTTCACAAATATGGCTCCCCTAAGTAAAAAAACAATGTTAATGTATGGTTTTGATCATCATCCATCAAAAAAATCAAGAAAAGTGAGGTTTCTTGCAAAAGGGGCAACCATAGAAAACTTAAAATATTCTAAGTTATGGAACAAAATGAATTTGTTACCAACTTTGCAAGGTCATAACTCCTAAACCACAAGGCCTTTTTCTTCCATCCAAAGCTCAAATGAAATTTCATCTTACATACTTCAAATATGTCAACTATATATAATTCCAAATCCTCATGGATTCTGAGTTATGGATTGATCAAAATCATAAAAACATGGAAATGGCCACTTTTTCCAACACTGAAATTTTCAAGTCAAAATCTGTCTGGCTTTTCACCAACTTTGAGGCCATTTTTCACCTTGATCCAAGCTGAAACAAGTCCATTGGTGGACATCAAAGTTAAAGTATGTCATTAGGGCTTTCCAAAATATACAAGAACATCATAAAATTCCACTTGAGCTAGAGGTTATGACAGTTACAACATGCCTTGCTACAAACTGTTTTGCAAGACAGTTTTGGACATTTCTTGCTAGCCACGATTCTTTTTGTCAAGAGTTGTGATCAAAACCACTCACATTTAATGTATAACAGATGAATCACCACAAACCTGCAAGGTTGGACCAAGGAGTCAAGGAAATCTCAAATGGCATGATTGGTTTTGTCACTTTGTGCCTTGTATTCAAAATGACTTTATGTGCAATAGTGCACATTCAACAAAAGGACTCTTGTCAGTCAAGATGCTCCTATAAACAACAATAAAATCATCTGACGAATGTGGATTGAGTCAAAAAATAAGCTAGCCATGTGGAGGGCTATGGTTCCTTGTGTGAGGGGCAATGATACATCTTGCCAAAACTTTTGAATTCAAACCAATCTTCAAGCCAGCACTATTCCTCCAAGACAAACCTCATCTACTATAAATAAAGGTCATGTTGCTTCATTGAGATGACACCAAAACAACACAACACTTGTTTTCTATCCTTTCTTGCTTTTGCTCCAAGTTTCAAAATTCTCCAAAGTGAGAATCGTGTTTTCAAAACCAGAGCATTTTTGTCCAAACCAATGATCCAAACACCTTCCATAAACATTCTAGAAGTGATCCAAACCATCTAATCACTTCTAAAACATCAGGATCAACATCTCCATTTCTCACTTAGTCCAACTGCAGTCAGAGTCGAGCTAGCTTATCCAAGGAGTTTCAAAACATTCTAAAGGTTGCAACACAATCCTTGAGGCCTAAGGAAGCTATCCAGATCATTGTTTCACTTCTGTAACACCTCTACAACAGAATTCGATTCCTTCTTGCAGAGGTAAGCCTTGAACTTTCAAACTCCATACTACATGCATCATAAATGTTGTTTCAAGTTACCAACATGTTTCTGGATGTTCATAGATCATTGACCCTCAAACAATTGCTATTTATCTTATGTGTATATGATTTCATATAGTTTTTCCATTTTTTAGGGTTCATATGTTCATCACATAATAACATCCCCTACACTTAAAATAAATGAAATTAAATGCCACCATCGTGTTCCTTGTTTAAAAACGAGTGATTTTCATGTTTAAACCATCCAATTTCATTACGTATTGAGTGAGATAGCATAGATTTTGCAAATCTGGCTAGAGGTTGAAGATGAAGTTCTTCGCACGACAATTTGAATTTACCACGCATTTATCGTATATTATGTGTTGGTTGTGTTTCAATATCGCCAGCACACGCTGGCTCAGTTGGCAAGACCGTGTTTTGCTTGTGTGTGGGTGAGAGGTCGTGGGTTCAATCCCCACCCATGACAAATTTTTATCACTGGTCCAATTTCACTTCTTTTTCCATATTATTTTCTTAAATGGTTTCAAAAATTAATTTCTCTCTCATTTTTGTATCATTTTTTATTGGTTCTTTTTTTGAAAAGTCACAAAAATGTTAAACTATTTTATTCTACAAAAAAATTGATTTTTATATTATTTATTTAATACAGTTTGAATTTTTGTGAATAATTTCATTTTAATTGTTTTTCAACATTTTTAAATGGAATTCCCACTTTGATTTTTCAAAACCAGTTGAATTTCAAGCTTTCATGTAATTAAACATGACTTTTAAAAATATTTTTCAAAGTTCACAACCTGTTTTTAAATATATTTGATATTTGATATTTAATTCCCTTTGAAAAATTACATTTTTTTAATTAAAATTAGGGTTTTCTCTTAATTTTGATTTTTCAAACTTGTATAAAAATATTTTGGGCCTCTAATATAGTGTAAGACCCATCTCTTGTCACACACAAAAAATTTTGGGCCTCAGTCATTGTATAAGTCCCGATACGATTTTAAAAATCTCGGCGCGATCGCCATTTTCAAAACAAAGTCATTTGGGCCTCTCCTTGAGTTGTAAGCCCCATTTTTCTTCTTAAAACATTTTTGGGCCTCTAATAGAGTGTAAAACCCAACCCCCTTATGTACATAAATAATTTTTGGGCCACTGCTATGGTATAAGTCCCGCAACGTCTATCGGTATCACAGTGCGATCACTGTTTTCATATAAATCATTTGGGTCTCTCCTTGAGTTGTAAGCCCCATTTTTCTTCTTTTTGGGTCTATAGAAAGAGTGTAAGTCCCATCCCTTTGTAAATAAACCAATTTGGGCCTTAGACATTGTATAAGTCCCTCTGTAATTTTCAAAACTACGACGCGATCGTCGCCTTTTCAAAAGAATTCACCTGGGCCTCCCTTTTGAGTATAAGCCCCAAACATCCTCTTACAAGAAAATTTCCTTTTGATTTAGATTCAAAATTCAAAGTTTTTATCAAAACTTTTCTTCAATTTCTTGAATAACTAACCGTACACCTCTAATTACAATGTTGGGGCTTGCACACCTGTAAGTTTCACTATCTCTTCTATACATACTTGTTTATATATTTCATCTGTATATATATATATATATATATATATATATATATATATATATATATATATATATATATATATATATATATATATATATATATATATATATGTGTGCTTGTAAATATCTTGCTTAGAGTTTTCCCCAGCAATTAGGTCTAGGTTTAGATCAAACCAGTGGTTACTCTTTTAACACAGTCAAAACTAGTTCCCCATAGGAAATTCTAGATACAGTCTTGCCTCCTCTTGGGCTTATACAATATGGAATAGAGAAAAGCATTATTCCCAGTGAAACTTTTCTCAAGATTGTCACAATTTAGAAATATACAATAAGAAATTCATTTCCCCAGAGATGATTAATTCCCGGTGAAACCTCTTGAATTTCTTCAAACCCTAGAACTGTTCTACAAAGAAAGAACTTATTCCCGGTGAAACCTTTCTTGAACTTTTCCTAGGCTTGGACCCACAGGCTTCCTAAAAGCATCCTTAGCCTCCTATTGGGCTTTGTACAAATACCCTCAGGCTTCTTAGAAGTTCTCGGCCTCCTCATGGGCTTAGTACAAGGACCCAAAGACCTCCTACAGGTATAAGACAGAACCTAGTCATCTTTTGCTAGTTCAATCCTCTAGAGGGTCAGAATTCCAAAACATCAAACCATTCTAGGGTTGTTTCTCATCCCTTAAACTCTAAGCCTCCTCTTGGGCATCATACACCGATTATTCCCTAACTAAGAGACAACCTCTTCATACCAGTAGACTTGGGAAGTCTTATCTCATCTTGGATATCATACAGAAACCCACACGCTTTCTGAAAGCATAAGAAGGAGTTTAGTCATTTATACATGTCTAATCCCCAAGAGAGTTTAAAATTCTCAAGGTCCCAAAACTCACCTTAAAATTTATTTGATTCCTAACAAGGTTCAAGAATCCCCAACCAGGGTCAATTTACCATTAACAAATCCCCAAAAGAATCAGAACCTCATGGCATCTGATACTTTAACTCTTCCTCAATCCCCAGCAAGAGTTGATTTCCCTTTGGATTCCCCAATATCTATTGGACCTGTCTCTGGATCTTAGTAATCCTCAGCAGAAGCTAGCCTCCTCTTAGGCTTCATATAAGACTTTCCTCAACTAGCCTCCTCTTAGGCTTTATATAATGATTTTCCTCAGTAGAGTAAAAAACTTTTAGCCTTAATCTTGGGCTTTGTACAAGACAGAGATCATATTCTCCAGCTGAGTCAGTTAATTTTAGCCTAAATCTTGGGCTTTGTTCAAGATAGATAAAACCTCTCCCCAGTAGAGTCAATTTCTTCCAGCCTCAATCTTGGGCTTTGTACAAGACAGATAAAAAATTCCCCGAAAGATTCAATCTTTTCAGCCTCCTCTTAGGCTTTGAATAATGATCTCCTTAAGCAGAGTCAACCTTTTAGCTTCAACCTCGGGCTTTGATCAAGGCACACAAAAATCAACATACCCTCAGATGAGATCAAGATTTCTCTCTGTAGGAAGACAATTTCTCTGTATATCACACATCAAAACAAACAGTCATAAAAAAACCCTACTTCCAGATAATTGTTGTAAGTGGCACATTTGTTGATTCAAAAATCCAAGATGTAGTCCATTTTTTATCCTGGTAAAGTTGCTCAATGTCCCTCTCTTAGCATGAAAAACTCATAAGGAAAAATGACATTGCTCTAAACTAAGTTAAAGTTTCTTCCTTCGTGACATCTCCCTTTTAAAAGAAATTATGGCATTTCTGGATCCCACGTCCCAGTTAAAGTAACTTTCCTTTATAACCAATCCTTCAACAACTGTGATGAACAAGTGAGATTTCTCCCTTTAGAGATGACAAATTCTCTCTCAGTCAAACCTTTAGCTTCAATCTTGGGCTTTGAACAAGACACAAACAAACTTTAGCTTCAATCTTGGGCTTTGAACAAGACATCAAATATCTTTCCCCCCATAGAAATAGGAGGAACTACGATTGCTCTGATTTCTCTGTGTCTCTTTACGGGAATACATAGGCATAATATTGCGAAATATTAGTGAGCACACAAAACAAAAAACTTTAGGTCCAGTACCTTACCAAAAACAACGGAAAACCCTAAAAACAACAAAAACATCCTCTCAAACCTCTCAAAGGAGAAACTTTCCCAATCCATGACAGATAAACACAGGACAGTATTTAATAAGTAGTAGAAGATCTATGGATAACCATATATACACTGGGTAATTGACAAATTCCTTTGTATAATCTGACCCCGGACCCCCCAATCTCTTAGCATTTGTTAAAAAAAACATTTGCGTGCAAGGTTAGTTTTAGATACCTTCCCTTTCCTTTCCAGCTTCATAGGATAAATAAGAAACCAGAAAGTAGCACCCAATTCCAACCATTGCGGTAAGGTGGTCGCGTCACCGACAAAAATCGCACGCTACACCCTCGAACTTAGATGACTTGTTGTTCTAGGACTTTTCCAAATTGCGAAACCCAACATCCTCAGCGCTCCGATTGTTACTCTGCACCGCTTGCGCAATAGCCTGTAACGCAACAGCAATCGCATCATCATTCCTACCTGAAATTCTGGCATAGCAGACAGCAGACGTCCTAACACATGTCAAGACATTGTTCTGCATAATTATTTAAACAAGAACAGAACAACAGACTGATTTCTAGAAAATCAGTAATTGCATAAACACGGATGTTTCGACATCTGTTTCAACATGTTTATCAAGAACACTAACAGAATAAGTAAATCTGCATAATGATAAAAGAACACAGAATATGTTAACCCAGTTCAGTGCATTTCACCTACTCTAGGGGATACCAATCCAGGAAAAAGACTCCACTATCGGTAGTATTACCATAAAGCTAAACTCCCCCGTTTACAACTTTATCTCCTAATCACTACCCAATGAAATCTTTATCAAAGACATCTTCTTTGATATGAGAATCACTACTCACTTCCCCTAATCACAAACTCTGATATCTAAACCAACCCTGTCAATACAGAATTCTGTCAAGCATACTTGACCAACAAGTTAACTTGGACTTGCTTCAAAGCTTCATCCAAGAATGATACAAGATTCATTACCTAAAGGCTTATGAATCTGTACAGTACCTATGTCTTCCACAGTGTATCAAACTGATACAGAGGGAAACTTACAATCCTAAGAGCCAACGACTCTCAAAACCCTAAACCCTTATTTTTACACAAGAGAACTAGGTTACAAAAGTTACATTCAAGGTACATACATAAACCCTAGGACTAAGTCTTCTTTTATAGTCTTCAGTTGGGCTTCAAATCTTTCCTTGATCCACTGCTGAGCTCGCCTAGAATCTTGGAACAGATTTGAAACAGATTTAAAATAATCTATTATAGCAGTCCATGATGTCGAGTCTTCAAGTTGAGACATCTTCTTCCACATCTTTGTTCTTTGGCAGAATTCCTCAACTTTGGTCTTCATGTTGGAACATCTTCTCTAGCACTGAGTTTTTACCAAAATTTTGCCCAAATCATTTGAGCTTTCAATCTCCCCCTTTTGGAAAATTTTGGATAAAAACTCCATTTGTGCCATGAAACCAGGATGTTCCTTACATCTCTTCACTCTGAGTGTCGGCTATGATTAGAGTATTGATGTGACTCCCCCTGAAGCAACGAGGTATCTAGAAGTACACATCCACATACACACCCCAGAGATTGGAGACTTCTGAAATTCCTAGGTATATATCTTAACTTAGGACACAAGACACAAAAGAGACCGAGGATCGAACCTTTCTCCCCCTTTTTTTTGCCAAAAATTGACACAAAAAATGTCCCAAGCCAACCTAGACACACCACAACCAAGGATCAATTCTGAATAATGCCATGTAAACATATATTAGATACCCATCTTGAGACAAAAGTGACCAAGGCTTTCCTATAAATACCCGAGCGGTCTTCATAGGAATTAACTAACCAAGGGTCAATTCAATAAGGGCATTAATAGCAAACGAGACTTCTCCAACAACGAGAGTGCACCGACCAAGAATTCTTTGACTGTTTCTCCTATAAAGAACACCGTCCAAAGATTTTTCAAATACCGAAGAGCATGTTTTGCACGCGCGTGTTTTCCACTGTCCAAGGTACACCGTCCATAATGACCCAATAGAGAGCATGTCCTAAACAATGTCCTGACATTAGACAAGCTTTTCTTATGATTTCACCAGAGCTTCACAATGTTTTCTTATCAATAACAACTAACCAACAATGATAGAATCCACCTTGAACTATCAAGTCCCCCACGACCTGCAACAACAGTATAATGTCAAGACATCCTTATTGACATCTCATCTCCAAAATAATCATAGTTTGCTTGTCCTCCAAACAAACTGGATTTATAACTGCACTCCTGCAGTACTACTTCTTAGATCAAGGAGCAACTCCCCATATCTAAGATAATGAGTGCTCCTCCAATGAACACTAATGTTGATGAAAGGAAAACATAAGATGCATCTTCATGTCTTCAAGAGCGTACCCTTTGTTCAACACACTCGTTGAACACAGTCACCTAATGCTTGACCCTCAAGCAATCCATGTACTATACCAGTACATTTAACAGATAGAAGTTCTCCCCCTATCTTTTTCAACCGATGCTTCTTCAGCAAGAAACACCTCAAAGTCACCATATGATATCCCATGACAACTTCATGATCATACAGTGAGAGTATCAGGAACACATCCTTGTACCACAACTAACAAACTCTTGGATTGAGACCAAAGCTCCATTGATCCCTCTCATCCAGAAACCATCTATACACCACACTAATTCCTCCTGAATTCTCATGTATATATCTCCTTGTTCCCTGAGATACAACCTAATTGAATCTGGAATACTTCACATTCCTAAAAGAGACATATAAAGCCCCTTAGTTTGCTAGCTCGTCCAGATGTTCTTCACATTTGAAGGACATCAAACACATGCTCCAGAAATCATCAGCCTATTTGCTCCACAAGCACCAAACTGGTCCACTTTTAGCATATAATATTCACATCAGACTTCCAAGACAATCCTTTACCCATCATTCTCCCGTACGATAAGATAAATACCTCTTAGATAAGATGTGAACTCAGAATCCTACTCCAAGGATAACTAACCCAGAAGATGTTCTAACATCAATTAGGACATCCTTCAGATATCATAGACACCAATCAACATAGTTCTTGATATGCCCCACCACTGGACTTAATATCTGCATAGTACTCCAACTGAAGATCTTCAAACAACACTGTGCCACCAGCTTGATCAACAAGAACTCCAGATAACCAAAGAGAGAAATAAACTCTCATCCACCAAAAGAAGGTAATCTTCCATCACCAACCTAGAACCTCTACCATAAGCTCCAAGATAGACCTGAACCAGAACCTCCTCACGTCTTCAACCAACTACCCTTCTGTCCAAGAGTAATTAGTTCCAAGCACCCTGCTTGAATTCATAATAAAGATCAACCAAATGCCACTGTTTGATTCATCTTAACTTTTCTTGAATCCACATATGAAAATAACCAAATGCCATTTTTGATTGCCTCGTCCTTCTTGAATTCAAATATGAAACCAACCAAATGCCACCTTTTGATTGATCTCACCCTTCTTCAGAACTCCCACAAGATATAGTGATCCACCAATAAAATATGATCTTCAAGTTACATGAACTACTTGCTCCATAGCAAGCCATCTTGGATCCACCAAGCCTTAGACATGTAACATCTTCTCCTTCCACAACTCTCGCAAACTGCATGAGATAGACCTTTTTGAAGCATCCATAACTTCCATTCTCTTGTAGATCAACTTATCTTAAGCTGATGTCCCACATCACCAGCTGAGATCCTGATGTTAAGCTTGATGTCAGAACATTTTGATATGACATCCAACTGCTGAATTTAGCTCCTCCTTCTGCCACTTAGAAGAACCTCCTCCCTTTAACAGAACAAGAGTTCCATGCTCTCATAGACTTTATTTAACAACCAAGTTTGAGTAGACAACCTTCATCCTGCTTAATCCTATCACAGGTATTCCATACAAGCTCACACCTTGATGAATATCTGCCTTGAAACATCAAAGAATTCACACTTGCCACGTCTGATTCTTCAGAAGAGAAAGTAGTCCTAGACTACACCATAGCTAAACCAAAGGATGCCACTTTCCTTAAGTAGAGCAGTCTGTAGAAAGTTAGTGATAACTGCCACTTAACCTTGACTTCCAAGATGAGCAAGATCACATGCTCCTAAGTACCTAGATCATAAATAAACTGACCCAAGCTGTGCTATCACCAGCACCATATTTTGGACAAGTCTCTTGCCAGGACACTTTCCAGATAACTAATAGATACTTCAAGTAACAACTGGAACACACATGCTGCACACCAATGCTCCTAAATCATAAATAAATTGATCCAAGAACTACTCATCAAGATTATGATGTCTTCTTCATCTTCCACATCACCATTGTCTAGACCAGTTTCTTGCCAGGAAACTCTCCAGAAATCAGATGCTTCTGCTACACCACACTAAAGCAGATTATTAGGTCAACACCCAAGAGAAATATATCCAAAAGCTTATGCAGTACCCCTCCCATGATTCTGCACAAACCAGATGAAGAGATGATCCAACATCGTGTTGAACATCATCAATCTTGAACTTCACATACAAGGATAATTAATTAAATACTTGTAAATATGACAAATATCAATTGATCTTAAATCCTTGTTCAATAACCCTGCTTCACTGTTGAAGTCATACTCCAAAAGATCACTCCATGGATACTTATCAAGTATTCAATCTTCTTTGAAAAACAAAGTGTTGAGCTACCAAGGTTGCCACCCTTAACTCAAGTAACTAAGATTCTCTCTGAACGAACCCTATTTACCTCAATAGTTCTGAAATCTCCATTCAGATTGGATCCACCCTTAGGGTTAAGAGCGATGAATCCTTCCTTGAATTTTGGATGGTGAAAATAAATCACCTTCACTTTCTTCAGGTTTATGTTTCACATAAACACCCTTTAGTCAGAAGAATAACTAGAAGACTCCAGATGCACGACTGATATGCCTTCATGAGTAGACTTGAGAGAATTCTGAAGTATCTTTGACAACTTAGCCGATCAATAATTTATCAAACTCCTAGAGCATGAACTTGATAAACCTAATCTCAACTCCCCTTCTCTTCAACTGACTTCAAACTGCACACTGGAACCAAGCTTCCAAGTACCAAGTCACCATAACCGACATCTTCCAACAAATCTCTCCATTCCATCGCTCCTGACTTTGGAATAAAAAGATGCAAATATCTTCAAATATAGAGGTCGACGATTGAGATCTTCAATAACAACTCCAGAATCCCATAAATTCCAGAGCTCTTCCATCAGAAACATATGTAGTGGAACCACCAAGGAACAAATTCAACTTGCCTTAATATAATGTCAGAACATCTTATAAGACACCCCAACAAGAGAACTAGCCACTTCTCCTGCAGTTGTTGTAGAACCTCCTCAACAACATGAACAACCACCGGGTTGTTACCTTTGATCCAGAACATCCATCTTATCCATTAATACCCTTAAGTATGTCTGAGTTAATGATCTGATCTCCAAAACTCGTCCTTGTTTAAACGCCAGAAAGTATCTCCCAAAGATCTCATCCAGAAACAGACAGGATGCCTGCTCTAATACCAATTAAAATTCTGGCATAGCAGACAGCAGATGTCCTAACACATGTCAAGACATTGTTTTGCATAATTATTTAAACAAGAACAGAACAACAGACTAATTTCCATAAAATCAGTAACTGCATAAACACATATGTTTCGACATCTGTTTCAATATGTTTATCAAGACCACTAATAGAATAAGCAAATCTGCATAATGATGAAAGAACACATAATATGTTAACCCAGTTCGGTGCAATTCACCTACTCTGGGGGATATCAATCCAGGAAGAAGACTCCAATATCTGTAGTATTACCATAAAGCTAAACTCCCCCGTTTAAAACTTTATCTCCTAATCACTACCCAATGAAATCTTTATCAAAGACATCTCCTTTGATATGAGAATCACTACTCACTTCCCCTAATCACAAGCTCTGATATCTAAACCAACCCTGTCAATACAGAATTCTGTCAAGTATACTTGACCAACAAGTTAACTTAGACTTACTTCAAAGCTTCATCCAAGAATGATACAAGATTCATTACCTAAAGGCTTCTGAATCTGTACAGTACCTATGTCTTCCACAATGTATCAAATTGATAAAGAGGGAGACTTACAATCCTAAGGGCCAACGACTCTCAAAACCCTAAAACCTTATTTTAACACAAGAGAACTAGGTTACAAAAGTTACATTCAAGGTATATACATAAACCCTAGGACTAAGTCTTCTTTTATAGTCTTCAGTTGGGCTTCAAATCTTTCCTTGATCTACTGCTGAGCTCGCCTAGAATATTGAAAAAGATTTGAAACAAATTTAAAACAATCTGTTATAGCAGTCCAGGATGTCGAGTCTTCAAGTTGAGACATCTTCTTCGACATCTTTGTTCTTTGGCAGAATTCCTCATCTTTGGTCTTCATGTTGGAACATCTTCTTCAGCACTGAGTTTTTACCAAATTTTTCCCAAATCTTGAGCTTTCACTACCAGCCATACTGCTCATCACCAAGGAAACACAAGTTAGAAGAAACGCACGACTATACACATTATTTAGTCAGACTCAAATACTACACTGGCCGGACGGACCGACAGGCTCCGATACCAATTGTAACACCCTACTCTACCCATTCGTATAATACTTAAAAATACGACAACAATGCGGAAAATAAATTAGAGTTAATACACGTAGGATGCTGTAGCGGTAAAATCGTGAGTATAAGTTATTGATTAACTTAACTCGAAAAGCAAGAGTCGCCACCGCACTTTTATTTTATCCAAAAAAAGGAAAGGAAAAAGAGAGAACAAAACCTACACAAGCTCTAAACAAGAACAAGTGAAGAGAAACTGGATAATGGGGGTTGGTTACGCAATGGGAAGGTGTTAGCACCCAAAACGTCTATAGTACTCTATAGAAACCCTTTGAAATATCTACCGCTTTTGGTTTGAAAAAGTTTGCTTGAAAAGTGATTGAGGAGATGAGAGGAGAAATTGTTTTTAAGATTTTTGTGTTTGGAGAGACTTATCGCCTCATGCCTACGTACCCACGATGTGCAATGTAGGATCAAAACCCCGTAGTTCGTGGTACAAAGAATGAAATTTGTTTGTTTTGGTTGTTTTTAAAAGTAAAGACAAGTCGTCATTTCCATGCGAATAATTCCGCTTAAAGAAATGAATCATGTCTAAACTTATGAAAAAGTTTTGAAAGAGAAAGTGCACGAGGGCACAAAAGGAGTTTGAATGACTTTGGTGTTTTTTTAAAGTCTTTTGAAAAAGATGTCAATATGCTTATGTAGTTTAGCATTTGTTAAGAAATGAAAAGAAAAGAGTAAAATCACTTGACAAAGTCAAGGTTTGATTATGAAAGATGTGAAAGTTTGAAATCAAGAATGTTTTGAAAAAGGGAGAGAGTTTTGAAAATTGAAGAATGGGTGGAGAAGAAGTGACTATCCTAAAGCATAAAGTAAAAGCTAAGGATAAGAAAGATCTAACCACAAATGTAGCTATCTTCACCATGAACCAAGCAAAAGCACAAGTCTTCAAAGTCTTCGAACCATAATTCCAAAGCAAAGGGAAAAGGTCCTAGTTCTAAGTCCAGGGTTCCAAGAATTGCATTGGATGTCCAAGTTCTAAGTCCAAGGATTCAAGAATAGCATTGAAGTCCAAGGTCTAGGTGCACAATTCCATGTCCATTACAAAGGATAGTAACCATAGTCCAAGATTAGAAGCATACGTTTTTTAGAGGTTTTAGCCTTTATTAATGTTTTTGGTCCAAGTGGACAAAGAGAAAAAAGCGGAAGCATAAACATGTGTCCAACGGACAAAGTGAAAATTGCGGAAACATAAACATGTGTCCAACAGACAAAGGAAAAATTGCATAAAAGTAAAAGAGAGATAGGGAGCGAGAAGGAATTGTAAAAGTAAAAGTTAGAAGTTAGTGATTAGTTGTTAGTTGCTAGAGTAAGTGATCAATAATGATTGAATAATTGCACTTAGGTCAAGATTAATGAAAACTCATTAGAGGATTGATAAGACCAAAGCCTACTAACATCAAGTTTCATAAGTTTTGAACCAAAAGACAAATAATCAATATTCTTGATCGTTTTCTGATACGGGACATATGTTGCGCTATGTTAAGCAATCGCCGAGTAATTTACGGAGTAATTACCCTAAAATGAGGTTGGTCAATAGCTCTTTGTGTTAATGCATGCTAGATGAACGATATGTAGATCGTCATCCGAAAGCAATACCGCACGAAAAGAAAAGAAAGTAACGATCTCGTCTTGATCAAGAATTCGAAAAATAAATTCTAATGATCCATAAGACTTTCATCGATCAAAAGAAAAGAGAAATAGATGAAGAGAAAGCCAAATTAAACCACAAAATTATGTGATCTAAGGCTAAGAACAAAAGGAAAGGGAAGAAAATGGAAAAGGAACCAAAACAACCCCAAAAACAAGTGAAAATGTGCATTCTGTTTTGAAGTAACCGGTTACAGCATATCTGCTAACCGGTTGCTTAGTTCAAAATAACGCAGTTTTTCAAAATTAACACAGAGTAACCGGTTACAGCATATCTGCTAACCGGTTACTCTACACCAGAATGCAGAAAAATGTGCAAAATTCAGCATGATCCATTTTCAAAACTTTTTACAAACACTTTGTGATCATGGAACTGAAATTGCACGAAATTTAAAGTAAAATAACAGTGAAAACCAACAATCAAACACAAATTGCAAAATCCAAAGATCAAGCAAACAAGATCAACAAAGGATCTACATTGTGGAAGATGAAATCAAGAACAACAATGGTGGAAATGAGATTACCACTCCAAATCTGAAAATTGCTTCAAATTACTCCAAGATCCAAACTCCAAAGCCTTGATCTATGAGAATTGATGAAGAAAAACAAGCTTGGATGAAGGTTTAGCTCAAAGTTGAACAAGATTCAATGTGAATTCTTGTTAACTTTCAAAAGAAGAAAAGTGAGCTTTGGTGAATTTTGTGGTTGGGGAGAGAAATTGTAAGAGGTTCTTTGGCTCTCAAAAGCTTGAATGAAATTTTAGCAAGGTGAATTTGGCTTTCAAAAGCTTGAAGAATGAATGAAATGAAGGCTCTATTTATAGAGTTTAGGCTTGGGAATTTGGTGGTTTAAAATTTGGTTTGGAAGATCAAAATTAGGCTTGGAATTTGAATTTGGAGGGAAATTCATAAAAGAGTGGTGATTAGTGAAGGTGTATGGTAGGAAATGATCAAAGTGATGTAGGGGAATAAAATGAGATGGTCTAGAATATTTCAAATGTGATCAAGGGCTGAGATTGGTGCAAATTACTGAATTTTGAATTTGCTGAATTTTTTCAAAATCTCACGAGGGTAACCGGTTACAGCATATCTGCTAACCGGTTACTTAGTACAAAATTTGTGAAAAATGAGCATTTTACTGCACTGTTGTGGTTCCGGCTTGATTCTTTTGCTTGTCAAAGAAGGCATGGAAATAAACACATGAACCTTGGAGTCTCTTGAATAATAATCAATTAAATCTTGGAAACTCTTGATCAGATGAATTTTGAATTGTTTGCAGATCAACTTTGACTTTGTTCAGATGAAATTCATTCGAGCTGTGGGACTGTTATTTTGGCATTTTTAACCTGTTCTTCCCCTGAAAATGTCAATAAAAAGAAAACAAAATATTTTTGGGTTTTGGTTAAGGTTGGTAAAATATAAACAAATAAAGCAATAAAGTGAATAAGAAACACACAGATGATCAGTAAACCCTGCAAGATATAAACCCAAAGATGAGAGGGATAAAGGAACCAATGTGTGATCTTGTTTGTGGTAAAGATACAAAATGAGATGTGAATGATATGTGGAATCTTAGGGGTCAAAAATTAGGGTCTTACAGATGCCACATTACGAAAAACTCATTGTGAAGCATCAAGTCACTTCATATCTTATTCATTAACTAAAACCAAATACTTTAATTAAATAGCGGAAGAAAATCAACAATTTAGCGTAAAAGCTTCAGTTACATCAAAAACTCCACATAAAACGTGGTTCATCAACAAAAATAAAAAACAGATACGTAACAAATACAAAGTCAAACATCATAAAGAAATCACGAATTCCCCATCATGCTCGTGTTATGTATCAGAGTGACTCCTAAGACTCGATCGAATAACAACACAATGCTCCAAGCACTACTCAGGTACCTGATCATCTGCACTCCCCAAGGAGCACAGACACAACTAACAGAAAAGGGGTGAGAACTACATTCAATAAATACACGGTGAAATACATGCTAAGGAGTAGCTAACACACAAAGCACATAAATCATACAATTATCATGCACATACAAGTGCCACATCATCATTTGGCATAAACAACCCACATTCAATCATATATAAGCAATGTGACTCAACTGACACAACACAATGCATGTGATACCATCATAATCACATACGGTTCACCCTAGAACCTGATACCTGTCGGAATTCGGATAAGTCATATACGTTCCTCTGAACTATAATTTATCACCACACGACTCACACATAGAGTCCGGACAAAACTAAGTACCCATCATGGATTCCCACCTAGCTCGTCTCCACATAACATGACATAAAATGCATGACTCAAATTATGCACAACGTAATAATTAATCAAGCATAATTTCACGATCCTCAATGATCACACACGAGCCACATGCTCACCGTAATTCCCTCAAGAATTACCACCCCATCATAAAACCGTCCACACCCGACAATCTTGGCTCACACACCTAACACATCTTGACTAAACATTCTCATAAAAACCCACATTTTATTCTACTTAATGTTATTACTAATTTCTCCTATGTCCAATTGTACCATCTTAGTCTTACGGATCAAGGGAAATTGCATTACACGCGAAATCAGGACAAAAATCATGAAAACAGGACAATTCTGCTACAGCTCTGCCCATACGCGTATGGCCCTGCCCATATGCGTATGGCTAACTTCCCTCGCCCCAGACCTGCGTATCACATGCGTAGTTCACCTGCCTAGGCCATCCATATGTCTATTGCCTTGGGCCTTACGCGTATGGCCAGAGAGGATTTCCCTCTCAAAACCCCTTTGAAACTCCCCATACGCGTAATGGCTAGCCCATACGCGTATGACCCCCTCCAAAAGCTACCCTTACGCATATTGACCATGCCATACGCGTATGGTTACCCCACCATACACGTATCATATGTGTACCGGCAGAGAGCCATGATGGCTCTAGGGACAAGGCACGTATGCTACGCGTACGGCCTCTGGGAGTATCCCTCATACGCGTATGGCCTTGCCCCATACGCATATGACTAGAGAGCATGCCAAAACCTACGAATTCGCATCAACACGAGTTCTCACACCTTGAAACCCATTCCAACACCTAACTCAGATCCAAACTCATCTTTATTTCAGTTTAATTCCAATTTTCTAACTCTACTTCATGATTTCATCATTTTTATCAACATTTTATGTGTTTAACAACCTATTTTCTGTCAACCCCATAAACCCCAATTTCTAGATTTGTTCCGTATCAGAACTCGGCAACACATAATTAATTTTCTCGAATTTACCATTCGAGTTCAACATACAATATAGATTCATACACATATTCAGTAAACGGTTACAAATTAACAGCAACAAATCACACCACAATGATCCCAACACGCAAAATCAGGCATGAAGGAGAAAAATGCACAGAACCTAAGAGGGAAAGGAGCCCTCACTACCCTCTCATGTTATTAACACCATTATTGACCCGATTCTCCCCCCTTACCTAAAATTTGAGCTTCGAATCCTTCAACCATGGTGGAATCCCTTCTTGCCTTAGTTCTCCCTTGTTCTTTCTCTTGTTTTCTTCTCCTTCTCTTTTCACGTGAAACCAAAACTGACTGTAACTCCTCCACTAAGTACTCTAATTATGTTTTATTTCTTAATTATCTTAATAATAATAATAATCCCAATAATAATAATAATGTGAATAATTATAATAATATTAATATTAATAATCATAATAATAATAATAATATTAATACAACTAATATTACATTAATATAATGTCTCCTTATTCATATTATTATTACCACATTATCTTAGCCTTTAATTCC
This sequence comes from Lathyrus tuberosus, assembly GCA_022829125.1. Lineage (NCBI taxonomy): Eukaryota > Viridiplantae > Streptophyta > Magnoliopsida > Fabales > Fabaceae > Lathyrus > Lathyrus tuberosus. Next base: position 16,031,198 of record JALAZF010000083.1, read on the forward strand.
GACTAAGTCATTCTACTAAGCTCTCTCACACCCCCTTAACACACCTACCCTTAACTAAGACAATAAAATCACAAACAACCCACAAAATAATTACAACGCGACTAAATAATTAAATGGGCTGTTACAATGATCTTATCAAAAAGTTTGAAAAATTCTTGAGAAAAGAAAGAAAAAAAGAGATCATTCATAAAGAAGTACTAACAAGGAAAGTTACATGTTTTGAATATGGAAAAAGGGGACATGTCAGGAGTGAATGTTCTACACTTGAAAAGAAAGATATATTCAAAAGCAAGAATCACAAAAGGAAAAGGAGAGCATATGTAGCATGGGATGACAATGAAATAAGTTCATCTTCAGATGAAGATCATGCAAACAAGGAATTAATGGCCTCACATCATTCAAGTGATGAAGAACATGTGGTTAGTGATTCTGAAACTGATCATATTCCATCTTATGATGAATTACAAAGTGCTTTTCATGAATTACATGATGAGCTTTTGAAACTTTCTAGAAAATGTTCAAGTAAAAAAAACTATTTTAAATCTAGAAAGTAAGGCTAATAACACTCAAGTGGAGTTAGACTTAATAAAAAATTCAGCATGCAATAAGTGTTCATCTCTTGAGTCTAAAATTGTTGAATTAAACCAAGTAATCATGAAATATGAAAATGAATTCAACAATGAAGAATCAATGAAATAACATGATTTATAATAAGAATCATAATTTTAGACCTACTTATTTCTATTGTAAATCAAAATGTCATACTAATAATGCTTGCTACATAAGAAATTATGGTATTCCTTATAATGAGTATGTATGGGTGATAAAGATATCCAACCCAAAAGGGCCCAAAGAAAATTGGGTACCTAGATGTAACTAATTGTTTTGTAGGTACTTGAAGGTCATATGATAACATTTTCAAATCAAGATTGATCCTTCAAGACATGAGACCATATGATATGGTCGTTCTAAAAGTTTCATTGATTGAAAAGAGGTTTTGAAGAAGTATCGACATTGATACCAACTTTGACATCAATCCTTGTGAAGGAGATAAGTGTCTAATTTTGTGCTATTAATTTTCAATTATAATAATATATCCTTCTTATGTTATCACCTTGCTTTGTATTTTATTCTACTTTGTCTTCTTTTTGATGACGTCAAAAGGGGGAGAAATAGTAGGTATTGTATTTTTTTCTTGTTTATATTACTTTTAGGGGAGAAAGCCTTGAATTGCAAAAGCAAGGGGGAGATATACAAGATAGTGGGAGTTTCTAGTTGTTACTCAACATTTCAAAAAATCACATACTGAAACAATTCATTGATGAACAAGTTAAATATCAAAGGATGGCTTGTCATCATCAAAAGGGGGAGAATATGAAGAAGAGTTCTTCTAGTCCTTGGTTATAGTTTTGATGAAGACAAACACATCAACAAAAAGAAGTCAAGGCTTGAAGACTAGAGCAATCAAGTTCAAATTATCAAAAAAACTTTGGAAAATTAATGAAAGAATCAAGATGGTTGAATATGCATTACAATTCAAGTATATATATCTTAATTGCTCATAAAAATCATGCATATTCACTTAAACCTTGAATTACAAAAATCATAACAATTCAAGTATGATGATCATGGTGGGTAGAATCTTTCATGGAGGTTTTGTGTTTTTTCCCCTTATGTTCATACTTTTGATGGAATGGTTTTATGGGGTTTGGTTGAATCTGATGAATGTTGTATGTTGTTGTTAGAATTGTTGAAGTTGATGAAATTGTTGCATTGTTGTTGTTGTTGAATCGATTAATCTTCGTTGCTTGATGTTGTTGGTATTTTGTTGAATTGATTATTTTCCGTTGATCGTTGTATGTTGATGTTAGAACTGTTCTTGTTGATGAAATTGATGCAATTTTTGATGTTGTTGATTCATTAATTGATGGTTGATTGATGTCGTTGTTGTGATCGCGAGTCAGAGTCGGAACAAAGTCATGAGCAATTTTGATCAAAAGGATTTGGGGTTTGGGACTTTAGAAAAGTATTTTTTTTCGTGTTAAAACATGTTCCAAACGATTTATAAGAAAAAATAAGTTTTGGGAGGGTTCAAAAGTGATATTGTATGATAAGTTGTTGAAAAAGTGATTATGATCGCAGCGTAATCGATTACCGTTTTGGGCGTAATCAATTACGTTGCCTAAAAAACTGCATTTTTGGCCTTTTCGAAGGCATAACCTATTAAGGTGTTTGTGGTAATCGATTACACCAATTAAAAACTGCATTTTTGGCTTTTTTGAAGGCGTAATCGATTACGTGAATTGTGGTAATCGATTACGCCACTGACATTTTTTTAAAAAACCTTCTAAAATTCATAACTTTTGTTCTGGGAGTCCGATTCGAGTGTCGTTTGAAGTGTTGGAAATCTGGCGTGATGAACTTTAATTTAAAAATAGTTTCAGTATCATAAGTTGAATGGTTTTGTTGTTTGTTGATGTTGAACACATTATTATCATTTTGTTGTGGTGTGATATAATTCTAAATGCCTTGCAGATGCTTGCCATGTTGTACGTCGTTGTTTTTGGGTTGTATGGCATGTTATTGTTGCTGATCTATAGTGGCATGTTGCATTATTTAGATGGTCATTGTTGTTGTTGTTATGCATTTCATGGTTACATGAGTTGTGAGATAAGTTGTGTGCCCATGTAAGGTATGAGCGTCTTATCTGGATTCTAATTGTGGAATCGTATCGTTATAGTTGTTGTTGTTGAGGTGATTGTGTACCCATGTAGGGTGTGAGCGATCACGGTGATTCGTGTTCCCATGCGGGGTGTGAGCGATCACACAAGTCGTGTGCCCATGTGGGGTGTAGGCGATATTATGGAAATTCCGACGGGAATTGTGATCATGAAATAGGGATCAGGTTCTGAAATAGGAACCGATGGTACCACATGCATTGGTTCGAGTTATGAGTCTTAATGCACTGCATTATTGTTGTGTTGAATTTGTTGTCATGTCGGTTGTAACTGCTATTGTATGGTTGTATGTTGTGGAATGGGTGTATGTGCATGAGAAATCTAATGCTTACTTTATTGTCATGCTGTCATTGATTTATTTATGATATCTCACCCCTTCTGTTTGAATGTTGCCTTTACATGGGCATTGTGCAGATAACTCACAGTAGAGGAGTTGAAGTAAGTAGAAGATGAAGTCTTCCATTTTTCCTTTAGTGTACGCGTCTGCTCTGATGTGTAACACCGGGGTCAGGGAATGTTGTGTTATGTTGAGTTTGACAGAGATTTTTGGATTTCTCTAGAATAGTTGTTGTTTATGTTATTTTGAGGAATAATTATGCTTTGAATAATTGTTTATGTTGATGCTTCCACTATTTCAATAAAGTTTTGAAATTAAGACATGTTGAGTTGTTATAGTTATTATAACTAATTTTCAAATACTTATATGTGTTACATATTATAATATATGAGCAGTTGATTGTGTTGAATTGTGTGACATCCTGAATATATTTTGATAAAAATACTCTGATTTATACTTAAATTGTGCGGGGTAATTTTGGGGTGTTACATTAATGGTATCAGAACAGGCCGGTTCGTTCGGCCAGATTGTTTAAATGTGGTTGTTCCCTAGTATGCGACACGTGTGTGAAAACACTGTCGATGCTTGTTTTGTTTTCCATTTGCACGTTGGGAATGAAACAAGTGGGGGAGAAGTGTCTGCTTCTCGTGGATGTTCCAACTATATAGAGATTGGATATCGTGTTGTTGCATGTGATAGTGTAATGTTGGCTACTTCAACTGTTTTGAGAATGTTGTGTTGTTCATGAACCCGAATGGAGGTCGAATTCGAGGATAGTGTCGGTGGGAAAAATGGCCCGATCCAAGAGGGAGGAAAAATTTATTGAAACTCCTGCTAAGGGATCAATGACTACTTCTTTAGTGTGTTTGAATTGTCCTCTGTCGATCTTTGATAGAGATTTTGGTGTTCATCTTATTTGCTTACCGTTGGGAAATCTTGATGTCATCTTGGGAATGAATTGGTTGGAGTTCAATCACATTCATATCAATTATTATAACAATTCAATGCGGTTTCTTGCTCCTGATGATGAGAAGGAAACTAATTTTTTGTCGGCTAGAGAGTTGAAGGAGCTTTTGGAAGAGGAGACTCAAGTGCTTGCGTTTTTTGCATCCTTAACTATGGAGAGTCAAGTTGTGATTGATGAGTTGCAAGTGGTGCATGAATTTCCAAATGTATTTCTAGATGATATTTCAGATGTGCTGCCAGAGAGAGAGGTAGAGTTTGCTATTGATATTGTCACTGGTACCGGACCTGTTTCTATGGCACCATACAGGATGTCAGCATTGGAGTTAGCAGAGTTTTAAAACCAATTAGAAGAGTTGTTGGAAAAGAAATTTGTAAGACCAAGTGTATCGCTTGGGGGAGCTCCGACGTTGTTGGCAAAGAAGAAAGATGGAAGTATGAGGTTTTGTGTGGATTACATGCAATTGAATAAAGTAATGATTAATAACACGTATCCGCTTCCAAGAACAGATGACTTGATGGATCAGTTGGTGGGTGCACGTGTCTTTAGAAAAATTGAATTGAGGTCGGGTTATCATCATATTCAAGTGAAGGATGAAGATATTCAGAAGATGACTTTCAGAACTCGATATGGATATTATGAGTATTTAGTAATGTCGTTCGGCGTTTCTAATGCACCTGGTGTGTTTATGGAATAAGTGAACCAAATATTTCACACGTATCTGGATCGGTTTGTGGTGGTTTTCATTTATGCCATTTTGATTTATTCTAAGTCGGAAGAAGAGCATGTTGAGCATTTGCGGATTGTATTGCAAGTATTGAAAGAGAAGAAGCTTTATGCTAAATTTTTGAAGTGTGAATTCTGGTTGAAAAGGGTGAGCTTTCTTGGTCATGTTATTTCAGGTGATGGTATTGATGTGGATCCATCCAAAGTAGATACAGTTCTGCAATGGGAGGCTCTGAAATCGGTTACATAGATTAGAAGCTTTTTGGGCTTTGTTGGTTATTATCGCAAGTTTATTGAAGGTTTTTCTAAGTTAGCACTTCTGTTGACTCAGTTGACTTGCAAAGGTAAAGCTTTTGTGTAGGATGTTCATTACGATAAGACTTTTATTGAGCTGAAGAAAAGGTTTACAACAGCTCCAATTTTGATTCTTCTTGAACCCGGTGCACCGTTTGTAGTGTATTGTGTTGCGTCTTTGATGGGTTTAGGTGGTGTGCTGATGCAAGATGGTAAGGTTCTGGCATATGCTTCGTGACAACTGAGAGTTCATAAGAGAAATTATCCCACTCATGATTTAGAGTTGGCTGCAGTGGTTTTTATGTTGAAGATTTAGAGGCATTATCCCTATGTTCCAGATTTGAGGTATATAATGATCGTAAGAGCTTAAAGTATCTGTTTGATCAGAAAGAGTTGAATGTGAGGCAGAGAAGATGGTTGGAATTTTTAAAAGATTATGACTTTGGCTTGAACTATCATACCTGTAAAGCTAATGTCATGGCTGATGCTTTCAGTCGAAATTCTTTGCATATATCTATTAGGATGGTTAGAGAGTTGGAATTGATTGAGCAGTTCAGAGACTTGAGTTTGGTGTGTGAGCTGACATCGGAGAGTGTTATGTTGAGTATGTTGAAGATCAACAATAATTTTCTTAATAATATCGAAGAGAGTCAGAAGTTGGATGTGAAGTTGATGGACTTGATGGTTGGAAGTAATCAGACTGAGGATGGTGACTTTAAGGTGGATTGAGCAAGGTGTGTTAAGGTTTCGTGACATGATTTGTATTCTGGATGATTATGAGTTAAAAAATATGATTATAGAGGAAGTCATAAGACTAGCCTTAGTAATCATCCAGGAGCTACGAAGATGTATTAGGATCTGAAGAAGATATTTTGGTGGCCTGGATTGAAGCGTGATGTGGCACAGTTTGTGTATGCTTGTTTGACTTGTCAGAAGTCAAAAGTTAAACATCAAAAACCTGTAGGGTTGATGCAATCATTGGTTATTCCAGAGTGGAAATGGGACATTATTTCTATGGATTTTGTGACTGGGTTCCCGAATACTCTGAGAGGGCATGAAGCCATTTAGGTGATCGTTAATAGACTGACGAAGTCGACACATTTTATTCCGATTTACATTAGTTTTTCCTTGTAGAAGTTGGAAGAGATATATATTTGTGTGATTGTGAAGCTGCATGGAGTTCCATTGAGTATTGTGTCAGATAGAGATCTGAGGTTCATTTCTAGATTTTGGGAGAGTTTGCAAGAGGCTTTGGGTTCGAAGCTGAGGTTGAGTTCAGCTTATCATCCACAGACAGATGGTTAGATAGAGAGGACTATTTAGTCTTTGAAATATTTATTGAAGGCTTGTGTTATTGAACAAGGAGGTTCTTGGGATAGTCATTTGTAGTTATTTGAGTTCACTTATAATAACATTTATCATTCTAGTTAGGGCTGGAAATGAGTCGAGTCGAGTCGAACTCGCCTTAGCTCAGTTCTACTCGTTAAGAATTAGCCGAGTTTGAGTTCATCACGAACTTTTTTTTAGCTCAAACTCGACTCGTTAAGAATTGGCCGAGTTCGAGTTCGAGTTCGAGTTCGTCACGAACTTTTTTTTCAGGTCAAACTCGACTTGTTAGAAGTTCACGAATATCTCGGTTCAACTCGTTAGGTTTATCTTGTCAGGTTCAACTCGCTTATTTGACAGACTTAAAAGTAATTTTTTAAAGTCTATTTTTTTTATATATATTTGACATTTTAAATTAATATTTTTTAAATAAAAAATATAGAAATAAAATAAAAGTTATAAGACTGGAATTTATACGATGTTAATTTTATTTGTATAATTATTCGTAAAAATATTTTACTCACTTGAGAATATAAATTATCAATTAAAACAGTTAGATTAAAAGAAAATATGAGACTAAGATTTAGAACAAATCTTTAAACATACTCTTAAAGACAATATAATATATCTCATATATAATCGAATTGACCCATGAACCTAACGAGTCGAACTATGTATAGTTCAAGTTCAGATCATTTAGTTAACAAACTTAGTTTTTAGCTCATATTCAGCTCATTTGGTTCATGAACCTAGTTCAACGATTTAATTTTCAAATCAAATTTCGAACTATTTTCGAGTTGGTTTGGTTCATTGCCAGCCCTAATTCTAGTATTGGAATGGCACCATTTGAAGCCTTATATGCTCGAAGGTGTAGGACACCTCTGTATTGGCATGAATCTGGTGAGAGTTTGGTACTTGGGCCTGAGATTGTTCAACAGACTACTGAGAAGATGAAGTTGATTCAGAAGAAAATGGAAGTTTCGTAGAGTAGGCAGAAGAGTTATCATGATAAGAGGAGGAAAGTCTTGAGTTCCAAGAAGGAGACCATGTATACTTGAGAGCCACTCCGGTGATCGGTGTCGGACGTGCTTTGAAGTCGAGGAAGCTTACTCCTCAGTTTATTGGTTTGTATCAAATATCAGTATGAGTTGGAGCTATTGCTTATAGAGTGGTGTTGCCACCAAATTTGTCGAATTTTCATGATGGGTTCCATGTTTCACAGCTTTGGGAGTATGTTCTGGATCTGTCGCATGTGATTCCGATGGATGATGGTCAGGTAAGGGATAACCTTACAATTGATGCTTTGCCTATGAGGATTGAAGACCATGAGGTGAAGCAGCTGAGAGGCAAAGAGATTGGTCTCGTGAAGGTGGTGTGGGGAAGCGCTACCGGTGGAAATATGACTTGGGAGTTGGAGAGAAGGATGCGTGAAGCATATCCTCAGTTGTTTGGATCAGGTAAATTTTCGAGGACAAAAATATTCTAAGTGGGGGAGAGTTGTAACGTCGCATTTTATTTTAATTATTTTTCGTAATTAAAATTATGTGATGTTGTGTGCATGTATGTGATTATGTGCATTTTTATTATGTTGGGGGTACCCTGTGGTAGGGTGTAGTGACCTTATAATTAATGACTTTAAGGGTGAGGGTGTGTGGCTAATTATGTAGAACTTGGTGGTGTGTGAGAATGATTATTTAAAATAATATTAGTAATATTAGTTGAATATTACTAATTTAAATAATTAGGGAATATTATTATTATTATTTAATTTGTGGAATAATAATAATAATAGTAATAATAATAATAATATAATAATAATAAAAATAGTAATAGTAATAATAATAATAATAAATAATAATAATAATAATAATAATAATAATAATAATAATAATAATAATAATAATAATAGTGGAAAATGGGGAGTTGATGGGTGTAAACACTCATATATAACAACATACATCAAAACATATATATTGTACATGAATCTAAGTTTTGGTACTGAAATACCATACGTTCCTAGTTAACACATTGTATACATTTCATGCCCAAAATACAAAGTACTAAAAGTCTAAGGCATAACATATACAAGATGTCCCAAATACACTAAGAACTAGATCATCATAATAATCTCAAAATAAAACGCCATAGCGGAAGTCTTGTCATCCCAAAAGCCAAGAGGCGTAAGGAAAATCAAACGAATTTCTCTTTACCCTTCGCGGAACCTGCAGTACCTGTAATATAATCAACAACATGGTGTGAGATATTAAATCTCAGTGAGTTCCCTATCTTATGGATTCTCTCGGCTTTACAAGGTTCTAACCAAAACCTAACTCAAGTCCAAGGGAAGGGAAAAGGACTTCGAGTTCACAATCTCACAATCTCACACTATATGGAAACATGTTAGGAGTCCCGTTAGCTCACAATAATTATCACTATCGATAACCTTATCAAGGCATCCCTTCTTCCCATCCTCTTTTACGTCTAAAAGTCGGAGCGAGTCATGGATCCTCGTAATTACTTGCCATACGAAATGGATTCGGAGCTAAGGGACACATTATTACCTTAAGTCGTCACTTCACATGGTCCGTACACCGTCACAAGTCTCTTTACCATATAGGTTCCATTCGTACTATAACATTGGGAATCAAACCTACCAAGTAATAGTGCATTCGTTCCAGAGGAGCTCGTTACTCAAGGACGGCACACAATAGGGGAATGGTTACGATTTCGTGATTTCTCATACAACCATAATTGTATTCAATAAACTAGGCCACATATGCCTTTAGGCCTCATTTTCCTTTTTCAATAACTAATAAAATACACATGTTCCATAATAGTGTTTGTTCCTTTCTATACCACTCAGTATTTGGTTACATGCTTCAGCCTTTTATGCGCGAGCGTTAACATTAGATTGTTTACCATTTTCCTAGCTCATTACTAGGTTCTAATATAGTTTGGTGTAAGTTTTCCACACTCTTCCTATTTTATCTTTTAAGCATGCATATCACTCACAATCATGTTTAACAATAATAAGATAGGCAAAGCATATTACAATTGCATAATAGAATTACATATGATAATTCAAACATAATTATACCACTTTTGGGTTTCCTCCGATTATTTAATCGGGCATCATAAACCATATTTATCACTTTCATTGTATTGAATATTCTCATAGCTCTCCATCGGTACCAAGAACGCCTCGATCGGAGCCACGATTCATAGGTTATGAAGGAAACAAAATGGGAAAGTTTGTCATGTTTGCTAGGCGAATCTCGAGGAAAACGTTCTCTTTCCCCTTCGCCTTGCGAACTCTTGGCGAACAAAACAGAATGAAAAGGGCACAAAGTTCGCTTTGTGAACTCCAGTCGAGTATTCGCCTTCCCCTCCGCCTTGGTTCGCTAAGCGAACCCATGAATTCTCAGAATTCTCAGCAACGTTAGAACAGGTCAATGGGGGCCAACTCTCTTATCTCTTCATCCAAACCACTTCCAACTAATGTTATATCAAACCCAAACATAACCCGACTATTTTACCTGATTAATTCAGTATTTTAACCGTTAGGAACATCGATTTCACATTATCATTCACAAAACCATATTTCTAACCTAACTCTAACATTTCCAACTTCTAAAACAAAAGTTCTAACTAGAACCCGCCTGGATTAGCGGATGATGATGAAGAAGATGAGATGAATTGATGAAGAGTAGAAAATGATTCTTGATCTTGAGCTCTTGGGGTTTCCTTGTTCTTCTTCTCCCTTTTTGCTCAAACCTCTCTCTAGTTTCTCTCTCTCAAATGTTTCTATGTTTCGAAATGAGGGAAAATGAAATGATATAGGAAATACTCATTAGTTAGTAACACTACTAAATGTACAAATAGTCTCTAAAGCTCCAATAAATAAAACCTCAGAGTCAAATAATATTAATTGGATTTGCTCTGAGCTCAACAGTTACTCTAATTATCTTTTCTTATAATTTCTCAGAGTACACCAGAATCCAGTTGATCACTACTTAATATTATCCAGAGCAATTTAAAATATGGGGTATTACATCCTCCCCTCCTTAAATAGAACTTCCTCCTCTAATTTAAAGATTACCTGAAAAAGATGAGGGTAAGCATTTCGCATCTCTGATTCTAGTTCCCAAGTTACATCGCCCGGATGCGTCTCATCCCACTGTACTTTCACAAGATGAATCTCTTTGTTCCTTAGCACCTTGGTTTCTCTTTCTGTGATACGGCTTGGTTGAGGTTCAAACGTCAAATCTGTTTCTATCTCAACTGTATCTAGTAGAATTGGCTGAAGAGGATCTAGAACAAACTTTCGAAGCTGAGATACATGAAAAACACCGTGCATCTCTGACAAAGAAGGCGGTAATGCTAATCTATAAGCTACTTCTCCAATTCTTTCTAAAATTTGATACGGTCCCACGTATCTTGGGCTTAACTTTCGCGACTTAAACGGTCCTTTCAAACTCAATCTCGGAGTGACTTTCAAAAATACATGATCACCTTCATCAAACTCTAAAGGTCTCCTACGGTTATCCGCATAACTCTTCTGACGATCTTGTGCTTGTTTAACCTTATCCCGGATCATTATAATCTTTTTTGTGGTCTCTTGAATAATCTCGGGTCCCAAAATTCTATCTTCGCCAACTTCTGCCCAACACAATGGCGTCCTACATTTCCTTCCATATAACGCCTCATAAGGAGCCATACCAGTACTCGCATGATAACTATTGTTATATGAAAACTCAATCAACAGAAAAGTTCTATGCAATTTCCTCCACTTTCAAGCACATAAGCTCTTAACATATCTTCCATTGTTTGTATCGTCCGTTCCATCTGACCATCCGTTTGCGGATGATTCGACGTGCTCAAACACAACTTTGTTCCCATAGCTTGTTGAAAAGCTCTCCAAAATCTTGAAGTAAACTTTGGATCTCTATCGGACACAATACTAGAGGGAATACCATGCAACCTCACAATTTTCGAAACAAACATCCTTGCAAGATGAATTGCCTTGTATGTAGTCTTTACGGCCAAGAAATGCGCAGATTTCGTCAATAGATCTACAATTACCTTAATAGAATCATAACCACCTTGAGTACGGGGTAATCCAACTGCGAAATCCATAGAAATACTATCCCACTTCCATACCAGAATTTCTAAAGGTTGTAACAATCCACCCGGCCTTTAATGTTCAATCTTTACCTGGTGGCATATCACACACTCCGAAACATACACCGCAATATCTCTTTTCATACCGGACCACCAATAGTCCCTTTTTAAGTCTTGGTACATTTTCGAAGAACCAGGATGTATAGTAAAAACACCCTTATGTGATTCCTCTAATATCATCCTTTTCAATATTGTATCTTTCGGAACACAAATCCTTTGGTTAAACAAAATAATTCCATCGATAGCTCGCACAAAACTCGGTTGTACTAACACTTCTTACAACTTCTCATCCAACACTTGCCCTTGTTGAATTTCCTCTCTAAGAGTAGAATTGACATTCAAATTTCCCATAATCACACCATTAGGAGTCCAAACAAATTGAAGATTAAGATCCCTAAACTTTTCCAACAAGGCATACTCTGACATCATCAATTCTGCATTACGCAATACTTTTCTACTCAATGCGTCTACCACCTTATTCGCTTTACCCGGATGGTACTTTAATTCCAAGTCATAATCCTTCAAATATTCCATCCATCTCCTTTGACACATATTCAACTCATTTTGGTCAAAAAGATATTTCAAACTCTTGTGGTCACTAAACATCTCAAAACGTACTCCATACAAATAGTGACACCACACTTTCAAAGTAAAAACAACTGCCGCCAAGTCTAGGTCATGCATTGGATAATTTTTCTCGTGAACTTTTAATTGTCTAGAAGCATAAGCCACTACATGACTCTCTTGCATCAAGACAACTTCTAATCCCATCTTTGATGCATCACAAAATACCTCATACGACTTGTTAGGATCAGGAATGATCAAAACAGGAGCAGTCGTCAATCTTTCTTTCAAATTCATAAAACTTTGTTCACAAGCCGAACCCCATTCATAAGGACAATCCTTCCGAGTAAGCTTAGTCATTAGTAAAGCCAATTGAGAAAAGCTCTTGATAAACCTTCTATAATAACCTGCTAGTCCCAAGAAACTTCTGACTTCCGAAACATTCTTCGGTCTCTCCCAATTAATTACCGCTTCTACTTTCGATGGATCAACCGTCACACCTCCTTGAGATATAACGTGACTAAGAAAACTAACCTCCGACATCCAAAACTCACACTTGCTCAACTTGGCAAAAAGTTGCTTCTCTTGTAAGATTGATAAAACGATTCTTAAATGTCCTTCATGCTCTTGTGAAGTACGAGAATAAACAAGATTGTCATCAATGAAGATCATTACAAACTGGTCCAAGTTAGCTTGAAATATCTGATTCATATAGTCCATAAAAACTACCGGAGCATTTGTCACACCGAAAGGCATTACTAAGAATTCATAATGGCCATAACAGGTTCTAAACGCGGTCTTTGATACATCACAGTTCTTCACACGGATCTGATGATAACCCGATCGTAAATCAATATTTGAGAACACATAGGCTCCTTTAAATTGATCCAACAGGTCGTCTATCCTGGGTAATGGGTACTTGTTCTTGATGCTGACTTTATTCAACTATCGGTAATCAATGTACAACCGCATTCCACCATCTTTCTTCTTTACCAACAACACGGGAGCTCCCCAGGGTGAAACACTGGGTCTAACGAAATGCTTAGCCATTAACTCTTCCAATTGATCCTTCAATTCCCTTAACTCAAGTGGTGTCATCCGATATGGAGAAACGGATATAGCAGCCGTTCCCGGTATCAGGTCAATAGAGAATTCCACTTCCCTCTCTGGAGGAAGAGAAGTGACATCCTCGGGGAAAACTTCTGAAAACTCACAGACTACAGGGATACTCAAAACTTGAAGGTCGCTACTCTCCTCCTTAGTGAGAACCAAGAGAACATATTTTTCCTTCTCAAACAAGAAATTTATCATTCCAACTGCACCTTCGAAAATAGTTGTTAACACATCCTTCGGAGTAGCTTCAGTAGATGGAATGATGATTAGCTTCTCCTCACACCCGATGAAAACTGAATTAGCAGAAAGCCAATCCATTCCCAAAACAACATCTACTTTCTTAAGCAGCCAACAAATAAGGTCAATCTGAAAAACTCTCCCATCCACAGATATAACACAATTCTCACACATTAAAGGTGTTTCAACTATCTCATCCATGGCAGTAGTAACCACCATGGGAGGAGACAACGGAATATCTTGCAACCCAAGTCGCTTCACACATTGCATTGACACAAAAGAGTGTGTCGCCCCATAATCAAATAATACAAAACAAGGATTCCCATTAACGAAACACGTACCAGCAATAAAAGAGTTGTCGTTCATTGCTTTCTTTGCATCCAAAGTATAAACTCGACTGGTACTCTTTCCTTGCACCTGATTCCCATTCTGAGGACAATCGTTCTACATATGACCCACTTTACGACACCGATGACACTCCACTCCTTCAAAGCGACATCTACCAAAATGCATCTTACCACAAGTACGACATATAGGAGGTGCATTTGCCCTAGAATCCTGAACTTGTTTTCCCTTGAAGGCTTGTTGCCTAGGCCTAAACTGTTGGTTGGATCTTCCATGATCATTCTTATTCGACCTACGCGAATCTCCTTCTGCTTAAACTTTCTTCAAACTGTTCTCAGCCACATAACATTGCCTTAGCAACTCAGCATAACTAGTGAACTCCCTTTGAGACACACTGTAAGAAATATCAGCTTTCAATCCAAAGAGGAATTGGTCAATCTTCCACTTTTCATCTGGAGCATACATGGCTTGCCTAAGGTAAGCAGCCATGATCTCAAACTTCTCAGAATAAGCACTCACAGTCAAAGCACCTTGCCTCAAATGTTGGAAATCAAACTTCTTCTGAGTCCTTAACGAACCAGGGAAATAATTCTCCATAAACATAATATTAAATTGCTCCCATACTTTAGGCACCTCTTGGATAGTCATCAAAGCTGAAGCACTTTTCCACCACCTCATAGCAGGACCTTTCAAAGAGTGAGAAGCAAACACCACTTTGTTCTCTTCACTACATTGAACTATCAAGAAGATTCCCTCCATACCAGCTACCCATTCATGAGCTTTCACAGGATCTAATCCACCATGAAATTCAGGAGGATTCATGCAGATGAAGTCCCGAAAACTTCCACTTACAGCATCTGGAATAACCACCTGAGGATGAAGACCCCCATTCATCTGTTGTACCATCTGCTGCATGAACTGGTTCTGCTGCTGCTGCATCTGTTGTAAAAACTGAGACCATGAAACATATTCCTCGCCGCCTGGCAGATTCGTCCCAACTGGAGTAGTTGCGGGTCTACCATGATTGCTTTTGCGTCTGTCAGCCATGTCCCTAAACGTAATACAGGTAGGATTAAGTTGATCAGGCTTAATACCATACATATAACACTTAAGACCAATGGTGACACAACGCATATGAAACGGAAAGAAATACTTATACTATTTCATGGCTAGGTCGAGGATACGACCTGCTATGATACCAACTGTAACACCCATATATAACAACATACATCAAAGCATATATATTATACATGAATCCAAGTTTTGGTACTGAAATACCATAAGTTCCTAGTTAACACATTGTATACATGCCCAAAATACAAAGTACTAAAAGTCTAAGGCATAACATATACAAGATGTCCCAAATACACTAAGAACTAGATCATCATAATGATCTCAAAATAAAATGCCATAGTGGAAGTATTGCTATCCCAAAAGCCAAGAGGCGTAAGGAAAATCAAACGACTTTCTCCTTACCCTTCGCAGAACCTGCAGTACCTGTAATATAATCAACAACATGGGGTGAGATATTAAATCTCAGTGAGTTCCCTATCTTATGAATTCTCTTGGCTTTACAAGGTTCTAAACAAAACCTAACTCAAGTCCAAGGGAAGGTAAAAGGACTTCGAGTTCACAATCTCACACTATATGGAAACATGTTAGGAGTCCCGTTAACTTACAATAATTATCACTATCGATAACCTTACCAAGGCATCCCTTCTTCCCGTCCTCTTTTATGTCTAAAAGTCGGAGCGAGTCATGGATCCTCGTAATTACTTGGCATACGAAATGGATTCGGAGCTAAAGGACACATTATCACCTTAAGTCGTCACTTCACTCGGTCCGTACACCGTCACAAGTCTCTTTACCATATAGGTTTCATTCATACTATAACATTGGGAATCAAACCTACCAAGTAATAGTGCATTCGTTCCAGAGGAGCTCGTTACCCATGGACGACACACAATAGGGGAATGGTTACGATTTCGTGATTTCTCATACAACCATATTTGGATTCAATAAACTAGGCCACATATACCTTTAGGCCTCATTTGCCTTTTTCAATAACTAATAAAATACACATGTTACATAATGTCATACCCCAAATTTTGACCCCCCCCCCCCCAAGGATTTTCATCATTGGGCAAATCATCATCCCAATAAGCATACACCTATCCTACATCATCTTGCTGAGCATTCACCACAATCGAGGATTAAGGTTTTGAGCCCTCTCAGAGCACTCAGACAAAGGATTAATTGAGAATTGACATGATCTTCAACTTGTCTAGTCTCTCAAACATCCACAAGGGATCAAGAGATATCCCATATCAAGAATTAAGCACAAGAGTACAACATCTCAGGCTAATCAAGCCTCAGGATTGCAAGTGTCACCAAATTAGGGTTTTGGTCTACCAAGGCGTCCAGATGAAAATTTTCATCTGAGCATGAGCCAATACTTCAATTAATGGTCCAACAAGCTCAAGGGAACCTCAAGAGTCCATCCACAATGGCCAAATCACCTTGAGTATTCATCTACCAAAAATCAGGAATTAGGGTTTTGACTTAATTCAACCCTTGAGAGCTAACCTGTGAAACAAGACATGACTTGAAGCTTCAAGATGAACTTCAAGGACCTTAAATACATCTCATTGACATGAGTACAAGATTTGATTGTCTCCTAGAGCTCAATTCATAAGCCACAGGAACTTAGAATCATCTGATCACAAATTAGGGTTTTCTGAAGAAAAAGTCAACCCTACCATTGACTGTTGACCTACACTTGTCCTCAAACCTTGGGGAAGGATCCAAGACATCCCTAAACACCTCTAGAGGCCATCCATGAAATTTTATTAAGCCCAAGGATTGATTTCACAGAGGAATCACAAAGTCAAAATTCATCTGCTGAAAAAGTCAACTGTACAAAAGTTAAAGTTTGACTTTTTGAAATTTTGGTCAACCAAGGTTCCATTAACCCTAAAATCATGTTAATATGTGATTTGAATCATCATTCATCAAGAAAAATCAAGAAAAGTAGGATAACTTGTAAAAGGGGTAACCATAAAAAACTTAGAAATTTTTCTAAGTTATGAAAAAGTGGCAAGGGTACCAACTTCCAAGGATTATAACTTGAGATCCAAGCAACCATTTTGGATGATCCAAAG
Organism: Lathyrus tuberosus; assembly: GCA_022829125.1. Classification (NCBI taxonomy): domain Eukaryota; kingdom Viridiplantae; phylum Streptophyta; class Magnoliopsida; order Fabales; family Fabaceae; genus Lathyrus; species Lathyrus tuberosus. Next base: position 16,048,184 of record JALAZF010000083.1, read on the forward strand.
ATGGATTTGTAGATCTTGCTACACTCTACAAAAGCTTCAACTGCAAGAAACTCCAATTCCTCATGATGGATTTTAAGTTATGGAGTGATCAAAATCACAAAAACTTGGATTTCACACTTTTTCCAACACTTAGTGAAATTTTCACTAAGTCCAAAATCTGCCTAAGTTTTTCCAAAATGTAGGGGCTGTTTTCAACCAAATGCAAGTTGATTCAAAACCAAAGTTGGACATCACATTGAACTAGGATATGTAAGCTTTCCAAAATGACCAAGAACTTCATCAAATTCCATCTGAGCTAGGAATTATGACAGCTGCAACATGTCTTGTTGCAAACTGTCTTGGCAAGGCAGATTAGTGCATTAGGGCTCAAATTGCTCAATTTGTGCACTTCCAAGCATGTTTATCCATCTACATACCTCAAGGGGGAACAATCAAGGGACAAAGACTAATCACCAAGCCTTACAAGTCCATGGAGCTATGTTTAGGCATGACACACCTAAAATTCAAAGATGCTTCAAATGGTCAATTTTGTTTCCAAGCATTTAACTGATACATAGAGGTGGCATTCATCAAGGCAATGTTATCCAAGTTCAGTCAAGCCATATCCCTGCAGCAAAGGACCACAGGCCTGCTCTATTGACTCAAGTCAATGTTCAAAGGAGACTTGGATTCCTATTGAACAACATTTGCCAAACTTCTGCAGCAACCTCCATTCACTATTGATGCCAAAATAAACTTGCTCCACTATAAATAGGCATCATTTCTGATCAGTTTGAGTACACCAAAGGCCTATAACACTTGCCTTTCTCAAAATCACTCTTTTACTCCAAAAATGCCTTCATTTGCAAGTCACATTCGAATTTTTCAGTTGAGAGTAATTCTATCCAAACCAATGGTTCTAACACTTCACATATATCATATGTAAGCTGATCAAACACTAAAATAACATCTGGAACATCAGAATCACAAAGTGCTACCCCATCTGCTCAAATTTTCACAAAGGTTGCAGCTGAGATGCCATAATCAGTTCCAGTTCATTTTAAATCATTCCAAGTGTTCAAACACACTCCATACGGTGTAAGGAAGTTGTTCAGATCATCACAACTCACCTGTAACACCTCCAACTCAAAAATCACATTGTTCTTGCTGCCACGACCTTCAAGTAAGCCTAAACTTGGTCATCTCTTAATTTATGCATATTTCCTCGCACAATACTTTTGCCAAATGTTCATAATCATGCATAGACTGTTTTCCCTCTATTAATTGCTTTGTTTGAATCGTGTATGGAATTTCTGAGCCTTCATGAAAAAATTAGGGATCTTGAGGTTTCTCTTTGATTTCTTATTCCATACTTAAAATAAATGAAATTAAAGACCATAGACATGATCATGAGTTAAAAACGAGCAGATTGATATGTGGATTGCATGGTTTCATCAAGTATTCAGTGAGATTGGATAGAAAATACAAATCTAGGCAAAACAGAGCGCGCGCGTGTTCTTGGCGCCTTTTTCAAATTTTTGAATATTTGAATTTTGTGATTTTATTTAATTGATTAAAAAATTAATTTCTCTCTGATTTTAAATGATTTTGAGTTAATTCTTTTTTTAATAATTCACAAAAATGTTAAAATATTTTATTTTACAAAAATTTCCCAAAAATATTATTTATTTCCTATATTTAATATTTTTCCAAAGAATTAATATTTTAATTGTTTTAAACATTTTAAAATATTTTTCTTTCTTGATTTTTCCAATTTAAATGATTTTTAATAATTCCATGGATAAAAACATGATTTTTAAAACATTGATCCAAGGTCATAACTCATTTTTGACAATTTTTGATAATTTTATTAATTTTTAATCAAAATTAATTACCTTTTTTTAAACAAATTTAGGGTTTTGATTATTTTCACCCTAATCAATTTTTTCAAAACACCTTGGGCCTCTAATAGAGTGTAAGTCCCAACCCTTTTTGTACATAAACCAATTTTGGGCCTCACTTATTGTATAAGTCCCTCTGTACATTTTCAAAACAACGGCGCGATCGTCGCCTTTTCGACAAAATCATCTGGGCATACCCTTGTGTTATAAGTCCCATATTTCTTTAAAAATCAACTTTGGGCCTCTAATAGAGTGTAAGACCCAATCCCTTTTTGACCAAAATGTTTTTGGGCCTCAGTGTATTGTATAAGTCCCGATACATCAAAAATCTCGGCACGATCGTCGTTTTCAAAACAAATTTCATCTGGGCCTCTCCTTGAGCTGTAAGCCCCATCTTTTATTTTAAAACAACACTTTGGGCCTCTAATAGAGTGTAAGACCTAACCCCCTTATACAAAAATCATTTTGGGCCTCAATATTGTATAAGTCCCTCTGTACAGTTTTCAAAACCCTAACGCAGTTATCGTCTTTTTATCAAATCACCTGGGCCACTCCTTGAGTTGTAAAGACCGACATCTCTGTACAAAAATAATCCTTGGGCTCTCTTGTTGTATAAGACCCAACTTCCTTTGTAAATACTCTGTCAATAATAAAGTCTGTATTTAAATCATCAGGGCATCTCTTGTTGAATAAGCCCTAACTCTTTACTACTTTGAAATAACTGTAATTATATTTATTTCAATGTCTGCAACTAACACTAAACAGCATGGAAGCTTGCTCACCTGTAAGTTTTTATCTGCTTTCATTTACTGCTTTATATATATATATATATATATATATATATATATATATATATATATATATATACTGTATTGTGGGAAGCGGCGCATGGTTAGTCTTCTTTCATCTTTTTAAATACCACTCATATATATATATATATATATATATATATTGTATTGTGGGAAGCTGCGCACGGTTAGTTTTCTTTCATAATCTTTTAAATACTTGTCATTTATCAACTGTATATACTTGTATAAACTGTTTAGAGTTTTCCCGAACAACTAAGTCTAGAATTAGGTAAAGCCAGTTGGTCGCTCTTTCATAACAGTAAACCTAGATCCCACATAGGATTCCAGATACAGTCTTCCCTTCCCTTGGGGTTAATCAATATGGAACAAAGAGAAAGGCAGTATTCTCGGTGAACCTTTTCTCAGACTATCACTTTAGAACTTGTCAAAGAAATTCAATTCCCCAGAGATGAATTATTCCCAGTGAAACATCTCTTGAATTTCTTCAAACTCTATAACTGTTCATTACAGAAAGGAATTATTCCAGGTGAAACCTTTTTGGAACATTCTTAAGTTTGGACCCACAGGCTTCCTAAAAGCATCCCCAGCCTCCTCTTGGGCTTTGTACAAGGACCCTCCGGCCTCTTAGAAGTTCTCAGCCTCCTCTTGGCCTTAGTACAAGGACCCAGAGACCTCTACAGGTATAGGAGCAAAACCTAGTCATCATTTGTTAGAGCTGTCTTTCTGAGTCAAGTGTCATACCAGTTAATGGGTTGACCTTCATCCCTTAACTTACCAGCCTTCTCTTAGGCATAATATAATGATTCCCTCACCATCTGAGAACCAATTTCTCAAAACCAGTAGAGTTGGATAGTCTCAATACCCTTTGGATTTCCTATTTCCTTAATGAACAGGAAATAACCCTGATCCTCTGATTAATCCCAAAACAGAATTTAAACCTTTAATTCTTTCTCATTCAAATTCTCTGATACCTTAACTTTTCTGTAATCCCCAGCAAGAGTTGAATTACCATCATACTGGACATGTCTCTAAACTGAAACATTCATCAACAGAGCTAGCCTCCTCTTAGGCTTTGTATAATGATTATTCCTCATCAGAGTTAGCCTCCTCTTAGGCTTTGTATAATGATAACCTTCAATAGAGTTAGCCTCAATCTTGGCCTTTGTACAAGACATATATTCTCCAGCTGAGTCAGTCTTTTAGCCTCCATCTTGGGCTTTGTACAAGATACAAATACTCTCTTGTTGTGTTAACTGTCTTTTAGCCTCCTCTTAGGCTTTGTATAATGATACTCTCTTGTTGAGTCATCAGTCTTTTAGCCTCCATCTTGGGCTTTGTACAAGATACAAATACTCTCTTGTTGAGTTAACTGTCTTTTAGCCTCCTCTTAGGCTTTGTATAATGATACTCTCTTGTTGAGTCTAAACTGTTTTTTTAGCCTCCATCTTGAGCTTTGTACAAGATACCAAATAAAACACTCTCTTATTGAGTCAAATCTTTTTATCCTCCTCTTAGGCTTTGTATAATGATTCTCCTAGCAGAGACAACCTCCTCTTAGGCTTTGTATAATAATTTTCCCAGTGGAATCCAATCAACCTCTTAGCTTCAACCTTGGGCTTCAATCAAGGCACACAGAAATCAATAAAACCTCAGTTGAGACAAGGAACTCTCTCTGTAGGAAGACTTTCCCTCTGTATATCACAAACCATCAAAACCAACTTCCAGATAATTGTTGTAAGAGGCACACTTGTTGATCAAATCCAAGTTGTTTGTCCTTCTTTTATCTTGGCAAACCTCTCATCTAATTGCTGTAAGTGGCAAGCCTCTGGATTATTTACATCCAAGCCAATGTCCTTCTCTTAGCATGAAATGTCCATTAAGGAAAAATGGCATTGCTCTACACTGAGTTAAAGTTTATTCCTTCGTGACCCCCCTCTTTCAAAGGAACTTATGGCATTGGTGGATTCAGTGCTTTCTAGTTAAAGTAAACCCCTTTGTAAACCAACAAATCTCTGTGATGGACAGTAGAGATTCTCTCCCTTTAGAGATGACAAATTTTCTCTCAGTCAAACCTTTTAGCTTCATATCTTGGGCTTTGAACAAGATACAAATAACCTTTTAGATTCATATCTTGGGCTTTGAACAAGATACAGTCAAATAAAACCTTTAGCTTCATATCTTGGGCTTTGAACAAGATACAAAAACATCTGTTTCTCCCTTAGACTAGGAGGAACTACGATTGCTCTGATTTCCCTATACTCCATAACAGGGAATACATAGGCAATAATTTGCAATAATCTTAGCGAGCACACTAAACAAAAAAAACCTTAGGTCCCTGACCTTACCAAAACAACAAAACTCTCTCTAACACAACATACATTTTCCCATTTTTACAGATAAACGCGAATCAATACCGATTATTAAGCATGATCCTAAAACTATAACGTGTGGATAACCACATACAGGATGGGTAATTGACAACTATTCATTGTGTAATCTGACCCCGGACCCCCCAATCTCTTTACCGCAATTTGTTGAGAACAACATTTGCAAAGCAAGGTTAGTTTAAGATAACTTCCCTTTCCCTTCAAGCTTTATCGGGATAAATAAGAAATCCGAAAACAGCAACCCAAAATCCCCATCCGTCAAAGCGGCGGATTGTGGTCGGTCACAAAAATCGCGCTACACATAATAGTGTTTGTTCCTTTCTATACCACTCGGGATTTGGTTACACGCTTCGGCCTTTTATGCGCGAGCGTTAACATTAGATTGTTTACCATTTTCCTAGCTCATTACTAGGTTCTAATATAGTTTGGTGTAAGTTTTCCTCACTCTTCCTATTTTATCTTTTAAGCATGCATATCACTCACAATCATGTTTAACAATAATAAGATAGGCAAAGCATATTACAATTGCACAATAGAATTACATATGATAATTCAAACATAATTATACCACTTTTGGGTTTCCTCCGATTATTTAATTAGGCATCATAAACCATATTTATCACTTCCATTGTATTGAATATTCTTATAGCTCTCCATCGGTACCAAGAACGCCTCGATCAGAGCTACGGTTCAAAAGTTATGAAGGAAACAAAATGGGAAAGTCTGTCATGTCCGCTAGGCGAATCTCCAGGCGAACATTCGCTTTCCCCTTTGCCTTGCGAACTCTTGGGGAACAAAATAGAACGAAAAGGGCACAAAGTTCGCTTTGCAAACTCCAGGCGAGTATTTGCCTTCCTCTTCGCCTTGGTTCGCTAAGCAAACCCGCGAATTCCCAGAATTCTCAGCAACATTAGAACAGGTCAATGAGGGTCAAATTTCTTATCTCTTCACCCAAACCACTTCCAACTAATGTTCTATCAACCCAAATCATAACCCAACTATTTTACCCGATTAATTATGCATTTTAACCGTTAGGAACATCGACTTCACATTATCATTCACAAAACCATATTTCTAACCTAACTCTAACATTTCCAACATCTAAAACAGAAGTTCTAACTAGAACCCACATGGATTAGAGGATGATGATGATGAAGATGAGATGAATTGATGAAGAGTAGAAGATGATTCTTGATCTTGAGCTCTTGGGGTTTCCTTGTTCGTCTTCTCCCTTTTTGCTCCAACCTCTCTCTAGTTTCTCTCTCTCAAATATTTCTATGTTTGGAAATGAGGGAAAATGAAATGATATAGGAAATACTCATTAGTTAGTAACACTACTAAATGTCCAAATAGTCTCTAAAGCTCCAATAAATAAAACCTCAGAGTCAGATAATATTAATTGGATTTGCTTTGAGCTCAACAGTTACTCTAATTATCTTTTCTTATAATTTCTCAGAGTACACCGGAATCCAGTTGATCACAACTTAATATTATGCAGAGCAAATTAAAATATGGGGTATTACAAGGGGAGTGGTTGTCAGATCGTGAAAATAGAAGAAAAGTGAGAAAAGACTAGGGCTCAAGGAAGAAGAGAGAAAACTCAATTGTTGAGGAAGAGGAAATCATCGCAAGAACTCTAAGGTAAGGGTGGGGTTCTAACTACCTAAAGGTTAGTATGATGATCATGGTGGATAGAATTTTTCATGGAGGTTTTGTGTTTTTTCCCTTATGTTCATACTTTTGATGGAATAATTTTGTGGGGTTTTTGGTTGAATCTGATGAATGTCGTCTGTTGTTCTTAGAACTATTGTAGTTGATGAAATTGTTACATTGTTACTGTTGTTGAATCGATTAATTTTTGTTGCTTGATGTTGTTGGTATTTTGTTGAATTGATTATTTTCCATTGATCATTGTATGTTAATGTTGGAACGGGTGTTGTTGATGAAATTGATGCAATTATTGCTGTTGTGGATTCGTTAATTGATGGTTGATTGATGTCGTTGTTGTTGGTTGTTGTGATCGCAAGTTAGAGTCAGAACAAAGTCATGAGCAATTTTGATGAAAAGGATTTGGGGTTTGGGACTTTAGAAAATATATTTTTCGTGTTAAAACATGTTCCAAATGATTTAGAAGAAAAAGGAAGTTTTGGGAGGGTTCAAAAGTGATTTTGTATGATAAGCTATTGAAAAAGTGATTCTGGTCGCAGTGTAATCGATTACCGTTTTGGGCGTAATCAGTTACGCTGCCTAAAAAGTGCATTTTTGGCCTTTTCGAAGGCGTAACCGATTACGATGTTTGTGGTAATCGATTACGCCACATAAAAACTGCATTTTTGGCTTTTTCGAAGGCGTAATCGATTACGTGAATTGTGGTAATCGATTACGCCACTGGTATTTTTTGAAAAACCTTCTAAAATTCATAACTTTTGTTCCGGGAGTCCGACTCGAGTGTCGTTCGATGAGTCAGAAATATGGCGTGACAAAATTTTGTTGTGAATTAGGATGCCTTAAAACAAAGTATAAACGGTTTCTTTATGATAAAAAAAACACACAAGGGTTAGGGTTAAGGAAAAACAAGGAGGACAATAAGGATTGGTTATAACTGCTATTCTTTACTTTCTCTATAAAACAGATTACAAGTACTCAAGAATAATAAATAACCCTCTCACCCTAATTAGGATTTGCACACCACACCTAAGATGAGAGAATAGTATGTTATTTATAATAAAACCTAACATACTAAACTAATGGACTTTTTAACAATTATCCATTACAAGCTAACTTAGGGTACAAGCTAACTTAAACAATTGGATCCTTAACACAAGGCCCAATTCGACAACTACATACTAGAACACAATTTGACTCCAACATGTACATCTTCGACAACAACATGTGAATAGACTTCGACGACATGCTTAACTAGAGTTCGATCCAAAATCTCACAAATTTAATCTAAAAATAGTTTCAGTAGCAGAAGTTGAATGATTTTGCTAATTTTTTTTATGTTAAACCCATTATTATCATTTTGTTGTGGTGTGATATAATTGTAAATGCCTTGCGGATGCTTGCCATATTGTATGTCGTTGTTTCTGGACTGTATGGCATGTTGTTGTTGCTGGCCTATAGTGGCATGTTGCATTGTTTTGATGGTCGTTGTTATTGTTGTTGTTGTCATGCATTTCATGGTTGCATGAGTTGTGAGATAAGTCGTGTGCCCATGTAGGGTGTGAGTGTCTTATCTGGATTCTAATTATGGAATCGTATCGTTATTGTTGTTGTTGTTGAGGTGATCGCGTGTCCATGTGAGGTGTGAGCAATTACGGTGATTTGTGTGCCCATGTTGGGTGTGAGCAATCATGGAAGTCGTGTGCCCATGTGGGGTGTGAGCGACATTATGGAAATTTCGACTGGAATTATGATCCTGAAATAGGGATAGGGTTCTGAAATAGGAACCGATGGTACCATATGCATTGAGTCGAGTTGTGAGTCTTAATGCATTATATTATTGTTGTGTTTGTTGTTGTTGTGTTGAATTTGTTGTCATGTCAATTGTAATTGTTGTTGTATGGTTGTATGTTGTGGAATGAGTGTTTGTGCATGAGAAATCTAATGCTTTCTTTATTATCATGCTTTTCTTTATCTATTTATTATATCTCACCCTTATGTTTGAATGTTGCCTTTACATGGGCATCGTGCAGATAACTCGCAGTAGAGGAGTTGAAGTAAGTAAAAGATGAAGTCTTCTATTTTCCCTTTAGTGTAAGCGTCTACTCTGATGTGTAACATTGGGGTCAGGGAACGTTGTGTTATATTGAGTTTGATAGAGATTTTTGGATATCTCTAGAATAGTTATTGTTTATGTTATTTTGAAGAATAATTATGCTTTGAATAACTGTTTATGTTGATACTTCCGTTATTTCAATAAAGTTTTGAAATTGACATGTTGAGTTGTTATAGTTATTATAACAAATTTTCAAATACTTGTACGTGTTACATATTATAACATATGAGCAGCTGATTGTGTTGAATTGTGTGACATCTTGAATATATTTGGATAAAAATACTCTGATTTATATTTAAGTTGCACGGGGGTATATTTAGGGTGTTACTGTCATCATCCTCTTGAGATGATTAGTCCTTAAACATGAGTTAGGCTCTGATGCCACTTGTTGGACAAGTGACTCCAAAATAATGAGGGGAGAGGGGTGAATTGTGAAGGTTTGAAAATATCTAATTGAAAAAAAATCTTTGAGAAAAATAAAGTTTAAAATCGTTTGTAAAACAAATAGCGAAATAAGCAGCGAGATAAAGAAACAAATAGAAAAACAGAGGAAGAAAATATTGAAGAGTAAAAGAGATAAAGGAAATAGAAAGACACCAACAAATTATAGAGTTTCAGTCAATTTTACCATTTGAAACCTGATATCATTTCTTGTGTGGTAAGTTTTTCAAAGAATTATTATGATGAGAGTCATGATCAAATTCTGAATTTGATAGCTCAAACTTCTACCAACACATTAGAATAAGATTCATAACTATTTCTATCAATGTTCATGCCAAACAATTGCTCTATCCAATTCTAGAAAAGTAAAATGTATATGCTTATAAGAAATAAGTGTATGCATTTTCAATGTCATGATTGTAGAGGGAGCATCTCAAAACCACATGTATTCCCCTTCGAATCGGGTTGTCTTTTTGTTACAATAATATTATGCATTAGTTTCCAAGTCACTAATGACTTAGCAAGTGGTATGTAAGGATTCCAAATGAATTTTTTTCATGAATGCTCAATGTGACCCCTCCTGATATAATTGTAGGTATCTTTAAAAGATAGATCACCAATTGCACATTCTGTCAAAATAAGTTTATTAGCGATAATATTATCAAATAACAAGTTAATCTTTAAAATATCTTCAAAAATTTGAGGAGGAAAATGGATAAGCCATGAGAAATGTTCCAATTGATGTCTTGGATAATTGAATAGATCTTATTAGTTTGTATAAATTGAATATCCACTAGTAATACTAGTTGTAAATCTTTAATTTTGTATTGCAACCAATTGTCATTCCATTAATTAATATTCAACCCCCTACTAACTTGTCATCTACTATGTTTCTTTAGAAATAAAAAAGAGTGCTTAATGATAGCCCATATTGAAAAAGAAATATTATGCATGATTGATTTTGTATGCCTGAAGTTTCTACGAATAAGCATAGAAAACCATTGATTATTGATGGTTAACAATTTCCAACAAAGATATAAATAACCAGCTTTGTTTATTGTCTTAATATCTCTCAGACCAAGATTTCTTTTGATAAAGGTGAACAAATTAAACAACCTTCCAATATGTAGCAATCAAATTTCTACTATCTATGGTACATGTACATACAAAATTTCTAATGCAACACTCTAGTTTATTAAGAATATTAATTAGCCATTCATAAATTCTAAGAGTATATAGAAGCATACATTGTATGAATGATTGGACCAATTGAACCATATCCATCATCGAAAGAAGGCGTCCCTTCCAAGTAGCTAGCTTTACCAATATATGTTATGATCTGAAGATGGAGAGTTCTAGACTTGTTTTTGTATATAGGAACTCCAACATAATTAAACGATTTTTGTCCTAAAGTAAATCCAAACATATCTGCAATGTGCCTCAACCTAGATACATAAGTACTTCCACCGCAAAACTTACATTTAGTTGGATTGATGTGTTGACTAGAATTTTGATCATATTCTTGAAGGAGATGATTAATGACTTGAAGATTTTTCCTGGTAGCTTTGCAAAATATCACAAGATCATATGCAAAAAAAAGTGTGGCTAGGAATGGTTGCTTTACCAACTGATATCCATGCAACTTACTCTGATCCATCAACATAGATAATTGCATACTAAGTGTCTTTTCAGCAATCACTACGCCAAAATTGATTTTTTGTATCGCCTAATTTAATAGCGTTTTTAAAGAAAGTGTTATTAAAAAGGAAACAAATACATCTATAATAGCACTTTGTAAAAAAACGCTATTATTAAACTTTAGTAAGATAACACTTTCTTGAAAACGCTATCATAGGATACAGGCAATGTGACTTTGATAGCACTTTGTAAAAAAACGCTATTATTAAACTTTACTAAAATAACACTTTATTGAAAACGCTATCAATACTCTTTATTAAGATAGCACTTTTAAGAAAACACTATTATTTTATTGATCTTTATTAGCATTAATAAAAAAGTGCTATTATATTATAAAATATATAATAAATTATAAAATAAAATAAAACAAACACGTACACCCAATTTTTTTTAGCATTTTGGCGGAAATTTTTGGCGCATAATTTTTGGAATGTACATCAAAACCTCTCGTCATTCAGATTCATCATCGCCGTCAGCCACAAACACACTCTTCTCCCTTCAAACCTAGTTTCGCCGTCGACAAGAAACGCCGTCGTAAACTTACGCCGTCGACAGGAAACGCACTCTTCACCATCATTCATCAATTCATCATCGATTCATCACCGGAAAGAAAGAACAAAGAAAACTCATTCTTCCTCGAACTAAGTCCTTCGTCAGCTCGCCCCAGCCATCCCTCTCTTCATTGGTATCTGGTAATCTTTCTTTTCTCAGATTATTTTAACCTAATTTTAACCTAATTTTTTTTAGCTTTGCAATATTTTAGCCTAAGCTTTGCATCATGAATTTTTCAGTCCCTTTTATGTATTTATTCAATTGTAAAATTGAAACCTAGTTGCTATCAATTGATGTCCAAAATGGCTAGTTTATGTAAGACTGTTATTAAAGACAAAGTTAGTTTAGAATGTTGGTTCAATCAGTTCTTAGGCCTTACGGCAGTCTAAGATGGCTATCTGAGTTTAGAATGTTTCCTTGGTTTGCTCTTGTATGCGTTGGACAATATTGATAATGTTGCGGCTTAGGGGTGAGCTTGTGCCTTCTGGTTTGGTCTACCTCTGCTCTGTTGGCTAGTGTTTGTAGGTCCGACCTGGATTCTGCCCTGTTAGCATTGTCGGAGGCGTGTTTTGAGTGGTTGTTCTAAGTCATCATTGCGGCGGCGCAGCATTGCATGGTAGGGTGAGTCTCTCTGTGTGCATGGTAGGGAAGATTGAAGGTCAAAGTTTATCAAGATACGATGATGATGATGTTGTGCCTTCGAGTGATTTGCAGGTGGCGAAAAATCTGAAAAAAAGAGGTGACTTCAACAAGTCTTCACCAAAACGCCACTGCACTGAGATTTCCTTGAATGGAAGCTAAATCCCGATTGAAGAATGAAATAGAAGATGATGAGGTTTCTGGAAATTCTTCAGAATAATCAATCTGAAAAAAGTGATCGGCCAAAAAAACTGAAGAATTGGAGATTGTCGGTTTCGAACCAGATGAATGTTGGTAAAACCTTTGGTGATGACGAAGATGATGGACGATAAACTGAAGGTAACAATTTTTTATTGAAGATGGAGTGGAAGTGAAGAAGAAGATCAAGTGAAGAAGAAGAATTGAGAACGGTTCAGAAGAAAAGCTACTAGCGGATTCTACTAGTTTTTCCTGTTAGAATGGGGTTAGGAATTGGTAGAAGTTATAGGTGATTATGGAAAAGTGTCACTGAATGAATCTGTTATGTTAGTGAAAATCATTTAGGTTTTTCTGCTATGGCTAGGACAAATCCAAGTGGAATTTGCTTTCTAGTTTTTTATTATTGACCCTCGATGAAAAACCCAAAGCACCGTTTCCTTTCCTGATTCACGCTACACATTCCTCTTCAACAATCTTTATCAGAAAAATCTTCATTCCCCACTCTGCCTTTCTCCGTCATTTATCAATTTTTCTCTCCGTCACCCTTTTTCTCTTTGACCATCACCAAATCACAACGCGGAGAACTTCCCTATCACTGTATTATGTAGAATCAGAGCGCAAGAGGAACCCAAAAGTCTTTTACGTGAGTCAATTTTTTTGAGGTAAAATTAGGGTTTTCCTTTATTATTTTTGATAGAATTGGTGTCTTTTTCATGTGCTTGATCTTTGTATAGATATTAACCTTGTTTATTTTTAATCATGCTATATGGGTTTCTTTAATATTATGTTTCACTAAAGAATAGTGAAAATCTTTCTCAGTTCTAAATTTTTCTTGTTCTGTTTTGCTTTAGGCTGCTATTATTATGTTTGATATAGGAATTTAGTCCTTGATTTTGATTTTGGAGGTTTAGCTTGGCCTGGTAGCATGGATCAGGTGCAATGCCTTAATGTTTGGCTTTGGAGGTTCTTCTAGGCATATAGCAGGTGGAATTCATTCATGTTTTTAAGGTTTTAGTTTCTTTTCCTTATGGCCAAGGGGCTGTAGTATTTGATTTCCATGTTTATTCATTGGATCCAACATATTACAGCAAGATACAGTTTCTTTGAGATGATATTTATCTATTCAATTTAGTTATCTTTTCTTAATTGTGATGCAAGAATCTAGTGTTAATATAGTTAGATTAAAGAATAGTGAAAATCGTGCACGATTCGTGTATCAATAAACTCTACATAATGATTTTATGGTTTATTCAATAGGCTATGGTCCTTGTTCCCAGTTGAGCAAGGTTATGAAAATATTTTGGGGTTAGTAGAAGAACTTAATTTGGAAGAAAAGGTTGTGGCTTATACAAGGAAAATTTCAATAGCGATTATGATGATGTCGTGGCACCAAAGGTGATGAGTGTCTTACAAGTCATTCCCCCCATAATATATTCTCTTATCAGATTGTGTTTTGAAACTTGACAGGTACAAAAGCCACCCTTTCTCTTGGTAATTTTACATGTATCGTTTGCTTGATCAATGCATCTCTGACACAGAAGTATGCCAATATGAATAATACCGTCATTGTGATTTTCTATGAGCATCTACTAATTTAGAGCTCTTTGGCATTACTGTAGCAGTGGTCAAGGTATGGTTTTTCTCATAGAATTAATATCTACCCTAACTGTAGCATACCTGTCTGTTATTATTAAGCTCAGTGGATACTATAGATTAATAATTTATTTCCTTTGATTTGTAACAAAGTAATGACTGTGAGTACAAGACTACTCCTAAAAAAAAATGAAGACAGGCGCATCTAGACTGGATATGTGAAGTTGAAAAAACTTGTCCGAAATTCTCATATACCAAAATCTGAAATCAATTTTTAGGGAGTTATGAGCCAGTTCATCTTGAATATGTAGTTATTGTTGTCTCTTTAGTTATTTGACTTTTGACTACGTGACTAAATTAATGGAAGAGATAATAGGGGTAAATTTTCTTTATGTCTGGAAGGGTTTTTAAGTACCGTAACGTGGACAAAAAAAAGCACATGTTTGGTTCATCTTTTATATTTGTGATAAGAAGGAGTAAATGTTTGTTCACTTTCTTGTCATATTTTGGTTTGTATTTTTACCCTTCTTGCAGTGATTCATATTGACTGTCAAAATAATGACAATAACGTAATGCTAATAGAACCACTTTTGCTGTCACAACTACACATACACACTGTTCATTTCAGTACTGTGTCAAGAAACATTGCTTGTAACATTTATTATTCATAATTGTAATGGAAATAATGTTTTTTTGTGAGGGTTGTTGAGTATTACATACAAACGCAAGTCACCAATTTTATGTTGTCTTGTTGCAAATTATAAATATGATTGATTTGTGGATGAGAAATGTTGATTAATTCACTTACCTTACATCTCAATTTGACAGGTGCAAGAGAAAGAAACCCAAAAATGAAAGAAAGGAATATAAGAGAAAAGGCCACAGTAACATAGAGGGTTTCCATGGATTGGTCATCTGTGACCTGTTCATGTGTGGCATGCATGAGTTCTAGTGCAGAATATCAATCACATGTGGCTTGCATATGAGCTTATAAACAACCTCGAGTGCTGCGGTAAATTTTAAAATTTGAACCCATTATTTTTGTACTTTAAATTAAACCCATTATTTTTGTACTGTTATTATTATTATTATATTCTTTTGTATTTAAGGATGTGGATTTGTGTTTCAACCTGTGAACTCTGTTTCTCAAGATTCTGAGGTAAGTTTTAAAATTGCATTATAAACTTTAACAATAATATTATGGGTTGGTTCTTAACATTGCCCCACTCTAATTATCATTTCTAATTGGAAAGGTTATCTAAACTTTAACAGTAGTAAAGGTGATATCCAAAGTGCTAGACGAAATATTATAGGTAATTAACTTTAACAATATTTGTATCTTCAAATTTATTTAGTTAGAAATTCTTTATTTTCTTGTCCTTTTTGTTTAGTTCCAGCACCCAAAATTGAGAATCCATTTGAATATTTTTGATGTGTACACATACATTATGAGCAACATCGTTAAACATTTGGGTACTGAGTTGTATAGGTTTGATTGGAGAAAGCACAAGAAAAAATGACCTAGCAAAACACTTTGAAACAATGATTAAAGATAATGCACCATTTTATCATGAAAAGGAATCAGATTGGGTAGTAGGTTCTACTATCTTCATGGATAACACAACAAAGGTGAATACAATACACTTTAGTTATTATTTGAGATAAATGTAAAATTGCAGTATATGACATGCATTATTTCCTTTTGAAACATGTTTCTATTAACCTCTATTGCAGCTTACTAGATGTGTCTTTAGGAATGTTATATTTACACTAAATTATTGAAGTTTATTTTGCTATTGGGTAGTGAATGCTTGAACTTCTAGTAATTTCTATGTTGCTGGATTTTGATTGATACAGATTTGTGAATTAAATTAATGCTGGACATATCAGAAGTTTTTGTCATTTTGGTTAACCTCAAATGCAACGTGGTAGCGGCCGAAATCTAGACTCATAATTCAAGAACGGTGTCGGTCGTTTATATCTTTGACGATGCAACAGGATTACCGATAAAGATCACAACTTCTACACCAAGATTAAGCATCTTCTACTTTATGTTCTGAAATGAGACAATGACAAGTGACATGCTAATCACGATCACAACATATATGATGGTAATTAGTCTTGCTAAACAAGTGACATAAAAAAGTTTAATGTAAATTTTGATGATTGCATTTACAAGGGACATAGAGCCGTGAACTTGAGGTGTCGCATTTGACCAAAGTTACTATTTGGTATTGTTTGCATACTCACTAACATGCAGTATCTTATGGACTACAGAACCATCACTGCATAAGGGCTTTAGCATGTAAGGTTTTCATTGATGTTTTTCTCATTAAATATAGCTAATGTAGAACTTGTATGTGTACATGTCCTAAGTTAATTTAAAACTTGAGGTAGAAATATCATACACCATAATTTTTTACTTTTTTTTAGTGTGATATATGGTTACTTTGTATAGATATGATATTCAGAGCCAAATATAATATTATACAGTCAGATTCACTAGAAAGCAGAAAGTTGGTTAATCATATATAGGCATTTCTTTAGTAACAGATTCTTCAGCAATCTTTAAATTACATTATAAAGGCATTTCCATATTCTTCAGCAGAAAGTTTTTAATTAATCGTGAAGTGGAATTTATTTCTGATTATGGAAAAGTTGCATAATTAACTTTCTGAAGAATCTGAAGCCAAATATTTTGTACAAGTTGAAGCTAAAGTTTTAGTAAATTTAAAGACAGTTAAATTTAAATGAAGAATGGAAATGCCTTTATAATGTAATTTAAAGATTGCTGAAGAATCTGTTATAGTCAGATTCACTGGAAATTTAAATTTAAAGACAGTTAAATTTAAATGAAGAATGGAAACGCCTTTATAATGTAATTTAAAGATTGCTGAAGAATCTGTTACAGTCAGATTCACTGGAAAAGTTTATACTGTTAGTGAAAATCAGTTAGGTTTTTCCATATATATGGTATCACATTTGTTCTCAATTATAGTTGGTTTTATTTCATTTTCTAATATTTTAGTTGGTTAATCATTATTTTTTATGTATTCTAATGTCATAAAATGCAAATGTTATATATATATATATATATATATATATATATATATATAACAAAAATATGATTTTGTGTAAAAAAAAAAAAAACTGTGCTACAATAGCGTTTTGAAGAGAGAGTGCTATTAATAAACATAATATAATAGCACTTTTATGGAAAAACGCTATCTAACATGTCCCTTTTAATAGCGCTTTATTTAAAAGTGTTATCAAAATCAAAGCAAAATGTATACTTCTGTAGCGCTTTATAAAAAAACGCTATTAAATAGTGGTACTATAATAGCGTTTTTGAAAAAATGCTATTAATTACCAGTACTATAATAGCGCTTTTAAAGTGCTATAAAAAAAATATTTAGAATAGCAGACTGGTTAATAGCGCTTTTAAGTGCTATCAAAAAGCAAAAAAAACGCTATTAAATAGTTTTTTTGTAGTAGTAAATGCAGAAGAGAAAGGGAGACAAATGATCTCCTTGACCTACTCCTCTAGAGCAAGAAAAAAATTATGAATCTTTTCCATTTATCATGATTGATGGTTTGGCTGCATGTAGAATTGTAAGTATCTAATTGCAAAACTTTGGATCAAAACCAAATTGAATAAGAACTTTAACAATATATTGTCAATTTAAAGTATCAAAGACTTTTCTGATGTCTATCTTCAAAGTCATACTATCTTTATAAGATTTCTTGTCTAACATATTAATGATTTCTGAAATAATTTCAATGCACTTATAATTTAATTAATAATTGAGTTAATATATTTTTTTATTCTTATAAATTTGTCAAATTTTGTTTTTCGCCCTTATAAAATATAATCACTTTTTAATAGTTCTTACAAAATAAAACATGTTAATTTTACTTGTACCAGAGGAAATATTGGATAAAGCTATTGATAATACAGTAATTCTTGGCAATCTTTGCTTCTTAATGGTGTACTATTGCAAATCATCATCTTATACTTCGAACCATTGTGGTATTTGGATTTATTTGGGATTGATTCAAACAAATCATACATATTATTTCAAATTATTAGTCCTTAGGTAAAACTAATAAATTTTCCAATTGTCCTTGCTAATTCTTGACGTTGCCTTGATAAATGGGAGGTCAATATGGATAGGTAACTATCAATTCCAAGGATTAGTATGTAGATTGCTTGGGTAATATTTTTGCAGTAAGAAGCATATTTTGGCTCGACTATCCTGATATTTGGTTGGCGATTCTTGTTGAATAGACTACCGATACGAGAAAATCTTAGAAACCGAGGCATTATCACTTATTCTAATCTGCTGCAGTGTGTTTTCTGTGCCAATGGAATCGAAGACATCAACCACCTCATGATTGGATGTGAGATAACTAAAAAATTATGGAAAGAACTGGAAGGGTGGACTGGTATAAGCCTTCCCATTGGAGACTGCTGTTTTGAAGAATTTTTAACAGTTGCAAGTGCAGGTGTGTTGGGAGATCAATTAACATTTATTTGGCTGTCTTCCTGCTGGTGCATTTGGAAATGTTGCAATGCCATCATCTTTCAAGGAGCAGAGTTGGATTTAAAGGGTCTGTTATTAGACATAAAACTCTTAACATGGAAATGGAGGAGGAAGAATAAAAAGAATGAGGTAGAGGATAGCTTCTATTATTGGTATAAAATGCCTATAGATTGGTCTGTCATGTAACAATTTGAGAATTGCTGGTGTATGGTTAGGTTTAAAGGAGGATTATTCATACTGTTATCAAAGATGTTGATTCAGTTTTAATAAGGATCCTTATATTATAAGCTTTCTCTTTTCTTTTGACCTTGGTTGATATGGCCATTAGCTTTTAGAAAGGGTTCATTCAATTGTAATCTCTGTTTGATTCTATGAATAAAGTTTCTTTGATTATTAAAAAAAAAAATGAGATTGGTTAGTCCCTTCTCAATGTGAATGATGAAAAAATAAAACATGTAAGCGATATTTCCTAGAAAGAATATACAAATACTCTCATAGTAATAATCTTATTGGTTTTATCAAGTTAGGTTCAAACGGACCATTTTTGAAAATTACAATACTCTTTTTTTTTTTTTACATCAAGCAACTAGCATTCATAAAAGACATAATCATATCTTGGTCTAAAAAATGAAACGGTCAATGGATGTAAGATAATCAAATTATTTGTGACATGCTTATGGTTTTTTTACCTGAATCTTTATGGTTTAGAAGATTATGTCAATCAAACTCTTATAACTTAATTTACCATTTTCTTGAATGATTTGAGTATGTTAGGAACATATTTTTAAATGGAAGAAGTGTTTTTTTTCTTTCTTTTCTAAAGGTAACTTTAAAGCTACCAGTTTGGATGATTTTCCCCTCTTTTCTCCAAGAAAAATTGGTATATCCATGTTTCTTCAATCTTTGGTTTAGTCTAAAATATTTTCCTTAATTTAGAGGCTGTCGTTACAAAGGTTAACGACATCCAAGTAATTCTTATTCTCTAAAGGCACCGAGCCTTCAATCAAAAGCCTTTGAATTCCGGCCAATTGCTCGGTATAACGTGATGTACAAGATTGTGGCACAAGTTATCCATAATATGCTAAAGGAAGTGATGTCTAATATTATCCATAAAATCTTCAAATTGAATTAAAATATTATTGATTAGAACGTTAAAATGGACTATCCGACTTTAAACAAGACAGATTTGATGGGCTTCGAGCTTTTTAGAGCCGAGCCAAAAAAACCATGTTGTAATATTGATTCACAAATTATTACCTAAATCTTATTCTAGATGGATTTTTGACTATCCGACCCTAAACGGATTTTTTTAATAAATAATTAAAGGTTTAAATAGTATTTTCGTTTTTGTAAATTAACGAGTTTTTGATTTTCGTTCTTGTAAGTTTTTTTTTGTTGGATTTCGTCCCTATATCTTACTTTTTTTTATTGCGGTTTAGTCTCTAAAATCAAAATCCGTAGCTTACCTACGGATTTTTTTGCGTTTTTTTTTGCGGATTTTTATTTTAAGGACCAAAACGAGTGCGAATGTGAAATATAGGGACGAAAATAAAAAAAATAATTTACATGGACGAAAATAAAAAAAAAAAAATTTACAGGGACGAAAACCAAAATCTTGTTAACTTACAGAGACGAAAACATTATTTAAGCCAAAATTAAAATAAAATTTTCATAATATTTATTATAAATGAAATTAAAAATTATATTATTTTAAATATAATACATTTTAAAGTAATGTATTATCTTTTATAAATACTACTCTCTCTGGTTTTTATTATAAGTCGTTTTTATCTTTTCACACATATTAAGAAATGTAATAATTGTGATATAGAAAAGAGAAATTATGAATGGTTTTATAAAATTGTTTTTTATTAATAATATTGGAAAGACAAATTTACATAATTGAAAGAAGATAATAATAAATATTTAAGTGCATAATAGAAAAAATAACATTAATGATTTATTAATATTTATAAAACAACTTATATTTGGATACATAGTTTTTTTCTGCTCAAAATGACTTATAATAAAAAACGGAGGTTGTATAATGTGTTTTTAAATATAACACATATCTAAACTGTATAATAATACTCAAATATTTAACACAAGAGAAATTAATAGAATACGAGTAGAGTATTGATTATGTTAATGTATAAGATTTAAAAGAAAAATATTAGATAAAGTTTTATGAAGTGAAAAAAATTAATGTGTTATTTTAAAATAAAATAATATTAATATTTATATCATTTTTTTTAAAATTTATAATTATATGGGTTTAACATGCTACTCACGACTCATACGAATTAATCCTAATGAATAAGGAACTTTTTATGTTGGAATAAAAAAGCCACGATAAATATGAATTTTAATTTTAAGATTTAAGCCATATAACTTTTTGGATATGACGGGCCAACCCGTATGAATTAATCAATTTTGACATTTAAATAGAAGTATTCAGAAATGAAAAAAGTGGAAAGAAATGTTCAAATATCCATGTGTGTGAAACTAATGTAAAATTAAAGAGGGTTTATTAATACACTATTCATATTTCTTAAATATTATGTGAAATTTTATTGTTGCTTTTAATTTTTGAATGTGCACATCCGGACGCACCATTTTTTAAAAATTTCTAATCTGCAAATTCAGAAAAAATCAAAAGAATTCCATAAATCATTTACTTCTAAATATAATTAAATCAAATATAATTAATATCCAACATAATTAAACGTAATATGATTTTTTCAATATAATTAAATCCAATTTAATTAAATCTAATATAATTAAAATTAATATGATTTTTTT
Source organism: Lathyrus tuberosus (assembly GCA_022829125.1). Classification (NCBI taxonomy): domain Eukaryota; kingdom Viridiplantae; phylum Streptophyta; class Magnoliopsida; order Fabales; family Fabaceae; genus Lathyrus; species Lathyrus tuberosus. The sequence goes on from JALAZF010000083.1 coordinate 16,069,508, forward strand.
TCTAAATAATTAATATGGTATTTACTTCTAAATGATTTTTTTTATATTGAAAAAATTAATTTAGTTATATTAGATTTAAAATTATATGGTATTTATTTCTAAAATTGGATTTAATTATATTGATTTTTAAAATTATATGGTATTTATTTCTAAATTATATGTTATTTACTTCTAAATTATATGGTATTTACTTTTAAATTATAATTAAAATTATATGATATTTACTTCTAAAATTAATTTAATTATATTGGATTTAATTATATTAGATTTAATTATATTGAAAAAATGATATTAATTTTAATTATATTGGATTTAATTATATTAGATTTAATTATATTGAAAAATGATATTAATTTTAATTATATTGGATTTAATTATATTTCGAAGTAAATGATTTTATGAAATTTTTTTGATTTTTTCCGGATTTGCAGATCAGAAATTTTTTCTGATGTGCACATCCGAAAAAAACTGAAAATATAAAAAAAGGGTGTATCCGAATTTGCACATCCGGAATGCAGGGGTATTTTCGTCAGCGCGCATGATGTCTATGAAGGTTGGGTGGTGTAGTAAGAAATTCTCTTTTTTAATTAAAAATTTATCAAGAACTCTTGCTTGAGATTGAATTGACTCTTCAATTTTTTCTTTTTCTTGCTTTTATTATTTCTACGTTTACACTATCTATTCTTAAGAAGCATAATAAAAATTATATAGTATTTAAAATTATATGGTATTTATTTTTAAATTATAGGTGTTTACTTCTAAATTATAATTAAAATTATATGGTATTTACTTTTAAAATTAAATTAATTATATTGAAAAAATCATATTAATTTTAATTATATTAGAATTAATTATATTGAAAAAATAATATTAATTTTAATTATATTGGATTTTAATTATATTTAGAAATAAATGATTTTATAGAATTCTTTTGATTTTTTTCGGATTTATAGATTACGAATTTTTTCTAATGTGCACATTCGGAAAAAATTGAAAATTTTTAAAAAAGAATGCGTCTAGATTTGTACATCCGAAATGTAAAAATATTTTCGTCAGCGCGCATTGTATCTAAGAAAATTGAGTGGTGTGGTAAAAAATTCTTAAACTAAACTAGTTATTGTTTCCTGAAGTTTAATTACTAGTAATTCTTTATTTAATAAAAAACAAGAAGAAAAACAACAAAAATGAAACTCGTTTTATTTTTTTCTGAATAATTTATTTATTTTTTAACGACAATAAATACTGCTAAAAGCAATCATTATTGTTAGGTTTTACCCCACTTGCCCGAACCGAACCTCACGTTCGTATAACCGAACCTCAGCTCCGGAATAATCCGAACCTTCACCACACCAAAACAATAACCAAACCAAGAGAGAGAAAATCACCTCCTTTTCTAGAGAGAGAAAAAACCAAAGAAGAAAGAAACTGATTCTTTATCTAGAGAGAGAAACTACTCAATTTCTAGAGAGAGAAAATGGTTCAGGTCGCTAAACGGAAGAAAGGAAGGCCGTCGAAGGCGGATCTAGCTCGCCGCGCCGCCGAAGCACAAGCCTCCGCAACGGAATCCGACTCCCGCCGTAACCTCCGCCGCAAGAACGTGAGGTACAATATAATCGATTACGATGGTGATTACATCCATGATGAAGAGGATGAGAGGAGGAGGGAGAAGAAGAAGCTCAAATTGATGACGAAGCTGCACCAAGGGGAACAAGAGCAAGAATCGGAAGATCACGCACCAATGGAAGATGAAGAAGAAGAGTGCAATGAAATCGAAGGAGAAGTAGAGAATGAAGAAGAAGAAAAAGAAAAGCATGAAGAAGACGGTGTGGTAATAGTGCTTAATTTCACTGTTTGTTAGTGTCACTGAAATACTCTATTTCTGTTTTCTCTCTCTAGGTTTTCTCTCTCTAGAAATTCAGGAGAGAGAAAATATAACTAACATCTCAACTGTCAAAACTACCTTCTATAGATTCTGATCTCTTCTCTCTATCTTCTCTCTCTATATCTATAGATATATATAGATATATAGATATAGATTATTTATTATTCATTTATTTGTACGATAAATAAAATTCCTAGGGCACTGTTTTTATCCGAGTCTATGATTTATTTTGGTAATTATCCAAGTCTATGTTTTGTGGCTGTATCAGATTTTCTATTTTCAATATATAAGTGCAATTTTGGGATTTTGGATGTAATTAGTTGTGTATTTTGGTTCTAATGATGACAGATAAAGGGAACAAAAGTGGATTCAAAAGGGCTCCACTCAATTTCTGTTTCAGGTTTGTGTGAATTTACTGGGGTACTAGTTGTTGTAATTAAGGGTGCAAATTTGTCTTTTCAATTTTAAAAGATTGAAAAAGGAAAAGTGATATGTACTGAAAGGGTGTTGAAAGTTCTGTTTCTGCAGTATCCTTTGTGTGATTCTGAAACTTTACTATGTTTATTTAATCTTTTACTGATAGGAACTCCAGGGAATTATCCACATGGGGTCCCGTTGCCGGATAGGAAGATATTGGAGTTGATCCTTGACAAGCTTCAGAAGTATGTGTTTTGGTTTTGTGATTCTCGATTTTTGTTTTGTTTTTGGTGTTTATGATTGATTATCTGAATGACAGCATAATGGTGTGTGTTTTAGGGTACTGTTTTATTTGTATAATGGTGTGTGTGTGTTTTAGGGTACTGTTTTATTTTTGATGATTCGGTACTGTTGTGGGTTTGAATGATTGGCAGGAAGGACATATATGGCGTGTTTGCAGAGCCTGTTGATCCGGAAGAGGTGTGTGGAATTTTCTTCATGTGACTTGGTAATCTTGCTTTCGGAAGACTCCTTTGAGTTGGAAGTTCAAATTCTGTTTTAACATGCAGCTTCCTGATTATCACGATGTGATTGAGCATCCCATGGATTTTGCCACGGCGAGGAAGAAGTTGGCGAGTGGATCTTATCCTACCTTAGAACAATTTGAGGTATACAAAGCTGTTAATGAGTGTCACTTTTTGTTTTTCTTTTGAGATTTTTCGTTATTTTGCAATGGAATTGATGTTGATTGTGCTTTTATTTAGACATTACCTGAATTTCTTAGCAACAGTTTGGCCATGTATAGTTAAATACTTTTTATGCAGACAAAACATTGAAATGACATGATACTGATGATATGAACCGGAAATTAAATTACTGGGTATATCTAACATATACATTGTAACCCTTCATGTACTTTTGAGGGTTTCCAAACAGAATGCCTAGAGGAGTGTAACGTGAATAGAATCATTTTGGATTTAGTGCTTTATATGATTGTATTTTAGACTTGAGATACTTGTGTTTTCACCCACTGATATATTGGATTTGAGCAATGGTTGTATTAGTAACAGGATTTACCTTAACACAAAAAGTGGAAGAAAGAATTTCTGTTTCATATTTGATTGTTTCTTGACTAGAAATGAATTGTGACTATCTGACTTGGTATTAATATTGCACTAAGCTCTTAGGGATGTAGGACCGTAAGACAATTTTATCCATGCACTGATCTTACTTAAATTATCTTATGAGCATGAGATCACGAAACATTTTCTAGTAACAATTGATGTCTAATTGTTATTGGCGTCATTGTCTATTTATTTGTATATTGCCGTCCATGTAAATACAAGATATCCGTTGTCAAAAGTCTAACTGTATATTGGCGTCCATGTAGATACAAGATATCCGTTGTCAAAAGTCTAAAATGCAAACAATATTTTGGATATAGTTTTTTGTTTTTGGCCTCCTGTTCTTCGTAGGTGTTACTCAGGCGATAATGCCTGATAGATATGATATACTCGATCCTGGGTTCTAAATATTGATTGCCTATGAATGAGTGGCAGTGTCTTTGTAATGAAAATTTTACTATTAGTTGGTTCTAAAATATTGTAATTAAGCCGTTGAGGAGTTCCCTGATAACACGGTTTAGGTTTCATGAAGTACTATGATTTATAATGATTTTTATTAGGCATTAGGTCAGCATGTTTCTCTCTAACTAGTATGGCTTTTCTTCATACTGACAATTTAATTTATTAATGCTTTTTGATCAATGGCAACTGTGATACACGGTATTCCAGAAATGTAAGAATCAACTTGCATCTCCACTATTGCATAAAACTCCAAAATTTTGCTTTCTTTATGTTGTTTTTTTGTTCCTCTCTAAATTGTGAATTACTTCCATACAAACTGCAAGACAAAAGGTTCTATTGTTATCACACTGACTTGTGAATGAAATTATGAATGCAGAGTGATATATTTTTAATTTGCTCAAACGCAATGCAATACAATGCACCGGAGACTGTATACCACAGACAGGTATAAAGCTCAATACTTCTTTGTGTTCTCTTACGAACAAATATGGCCAGACTAGCCATTTTTCCGTACTTCGTTTTTTTACTCTTATATTTGCTACAGGCACGAACAATACAAGAACTTGGTCGGAAGAAGTTTGAAAAGTTAAGGATTAAATTCGAACGTACTCAGGTTGAGCTAAAACCAGAACAGAAAACACAGTCTAATTCTTTGGCTAAGAAGTCACTGAAAAAGCCACCAGGTTGGGCCTCTCAAGAATCTGTTGGCGTTGATTTATCCTTTGGAGATGTACAACCAACTTCCTATCCAATGCAAGGTGTTAGTAGCTGTGAGAGGCCTGCCACCATTGATGGTATTGTGGAGGCGAATGCTTTCTTTATTGATGCAAATCAAGATAAAGCTGAAGATGTTTTGTCAGGTATCTCAAAGAAGTGAACATGCTCTAATATACCTTTCGTGTATGATACTAATGTTAGGATTTGATTATTTCATTTTGATTATTTTTCCCTTGTTCCAGGGAAGAATATTCTCTCTAAGATGGGAAGGAAGTCATTTGTGCTTGACGAGAATCGTCGTGGATCTTATAATATGTCTAATCAGCCAATCACTAGACCAGATTCAACATGTATGACCTTTGAGAGTGGAATGAGGCAGCTGGTTACTGTATGTATCAAAAGGATACAATTTTAATTCTTGAATAGTTGGTTTTTTTCTACTTGTCAACACATTATAACTGTTTTTTGGATACAGGTTGGTGTCCATGCTGAATATTCCTATACTAGGAGTTTGGCTCGTTTTAGTGCATCTCTAGGACCCATTGTTTGGAAAATTGCTTCCCACAGGATTCAACAGGCACTTCCCGCCGACTGTAAATTTGGTCGTGGCTGGGTTGGGGAGTATGAACCAATTCCAACCCCAATATTTAAGCTCGCTAATCATCTACAGAAGGAAACTAGTTTGATTACAAAGTCGCATGAAGACAAAAATTGTAAGGACGCGGAACCCAAAACTGAAAGTTCTGTAAATGGAAGGATGGTTGAGGGAAAGCATTTTTCAGACTGTCTTGCCAGTGGGCCTGCATTCGAAGGAAATCCTTCTATTGGTTCTGCTGGAGTGAAGCCCAATGCTTCTCCCAACATCCCAAATCAGCAGAATTCCCATTGTAGGAATTTAGGCATACCTGAGAATAAGAGTTTGAAGAAAGTGGAGCCGAAATCTTTACCCTCAAGTAATCAAAATATTCCTACAACAGAGTCTAAGACCAAAGAGATAGCGCCTAGGAACCTGAATACTTTACCATCTACAAATATCAAGCAGCCAGATACTAATGAAGCTGTCAGTGGAGAATTGCCTGATGGAAAAGTCATGAATACAAGCTCGAATAATCGGTCAACTCATCCATCATCAGATAGTACCTCAAACCAAACAATCAGAGCAGCTCCTTTTCTTTTCCGCGGGCAGGAGCAGGGTTCCAGTGACCAACTTAAGTCAATGAGAATGTTCACAGAAGAGGCTCAAAAGCCGCAGACTTCTCATCATTCACCAGTTGATACTCTTCAGCAGACACCATCAACTCCATCTGCGCAAAGAGAGGACTCAGGCAGTGCTTCAGCAGCAGCTGCTCAGACATGGATGTCTTCAGGGGCAGGAGGGTTTAAACTAGGACCTGAGAATTCTGGTTCATCCAAAAATCAGATTTCTGCAGATTCTCTTCACAACTCAACAAGAGAGTTCCATCAGCATATTTCAAGAATTCAGGGAGAGTTTCCTTCTGGTGGAATGTCTCTCCAGTCTAATAAGAACAATTTTCCATTTCATTCATCTAGACCTCAACCTAGTCACGTAAGTGCCGTTTCACAGTTGCCCAACCGACCTATGATTTTCCCTCAATCAACATCCGCGGACCAATCTAGATTTCAAATGCAGACCTCTTGGCAAGGTCTCAGTCCTCAAAGCCAACCAAGGCAGAAACAGGAAACTCTTCCGCCTGACTTGAATATTGATTGTCAATCTCCAGGGTCACCTGCAAAACAATCTTCTGGTGCCGTTGATTCACAGCATCCAGACTTAGCTTTGCAGCTATGAGGAGTCATTGATATCATGGTTTGGATGTTTCGACTGGAATTGGTCTAGTGGGATTTGCAGCTCCGGTTATCAGATGCCGAATTTTGATCCTAAAAAGGCTTGATTAAATGTGAGAAAGCAAATAGTTTGCCTGGGTTGGGATTTAGCACAAGATGATCCTGAAGCAAAGTGAGTTTGTAACTTCGGAAGACCTTGGTGGACACGTATAAAAATAACGTAACGACATGCCATGTTTTCCAAATCACCGACCCTGGGCAGCAATATCTGTGGCCACTCCTCGGAGATTAAGTCGTAGCAAAAGCTGTCTGTCAATTGATTATGCTCAGCAGGTGGAAGGCAAAAAAATGTTGTTGACGCCTTGTATATTGTATACTAATTGATGAAATTTGGTTGCCTAGATATTTCTTTCATTTGATGATTAGTACTTTGTACTACTGCTACATCTGAATTAGAATTGGTGGTAGTGCATCATAATTATATTATTAATTTGTACATTTGATTTGTTACTAATGGAAAACCATTTCTTGTTTCCTTTGTCTAATTTTAACTCTATCGGGTTGCTTCGACAAGCAAATTATGGTTAAGATCTTGTTAATCATGATTGTGATTTTAATATCAGAAGGTTTCTTTGACAGAATTTCGGCAAAATATGTTGTTTATGCAAACGCATTTGGACAAAAACATATAATGATATAAATGAAGTACAAAGTATGAATCAGTTTTCATCTAATCTTTCCAAACTGCATCCTAAATAAACACGAGAATTCGAGTAAAGAAGTGGAATTTAAAAAAAAAAAAAATCTTCGTCCACCTCCTTTATGTTAAAACTTCAACCTGTGGCAAATTACGGTGACATAGCTTACCGTGATTTTGTCAAACTCAGTGCAAATTCAAGCATTATGCATGACTAAACAAATGGAAGGGCTTATTGGCTCTTGTTAATGGAAAAATCTATATATTTCCTTAGATAAACCTTTCACTATTGTTTGCTCTTGGACTTTTTTGCTTGGTACTTCTTTCGATCTCTTAGCATACAGACATCACCATGGCATACAAAGTCTTTGGGTTCAGAGGATTCAGAGAAGCAACAAAAGAAAAACAAAGTCATTATTGCAAGAGAAAGCAAAACAAAGTGGCTTTACTGAGTCTGAATTCATGGTGATTGATTTATATATATATATGTGTGAGATATGAACACACACCAACACATTTTATTATGTAGTGGGAAACGAGTAACATAAGAAAAATATTAGAAATAATCTTATTGGTCAAAGATTGCAGATACTGTCTGTGTGACAAAGAATCAAAACACGTCTTGTTTTTGTTGACAACTTGTCACGTACAATAGTAGTTGCCATGAAACAAGTTGAGCTGGCATGGTAGCGTGGAGTTGAGGAAGGTTACAAGAAGTGTATATGAAGTATGATCCAATAGCTACACATTCGTCTAGTATTTGATCCTTGTCAGTTATATTTTAAGTGACCTCTCAATTATATGAGCAGTTACACATTTTAAATATATATATTTTTTGGTTTATATTCAAAATTACCTAGAAATAAAAGGAATCATCGAATTCAATAATATATTTTGATTTATAAAAGAAATTGCATAGTAATAAAAGAAAATATAAATTATATTATATACAAGGTATTAGAGGAAATATCTGGAGATGAAGATTTATAAAATTATTGCAGGGAAGACTCAGTTTGAGACTCGTGATAAGGTAAGAAAGATGATTTAACCACCTCAAAGATAATGTTATGTATGCCTTGGTATTTATGTTTTGGATGTGGATAAAGGATTGCAAAATTAGAAACATGGACTTTCAGGGAGACATTCGAAAGCAAAGAGAATCAAATATGATTCAAGACCCAGAGAATCAAATATGATTCAAGAACCATACTTGTGGACTTGTTAGAATACTAAAACAACAAAAGGTGATCGGAAGAAAATGGATGCAAGTGAAAAGATCAAGGTTTAAGCATGACTCGAGCTTGATCAATGTTGTTGAATAGTTATTCCAACATGGTAGAGAGTAGAAAAACGGTTGATAGATAAATTACCATCACCACAGTTTAAAATCAAGATGAAGAATTATAGAAGTATGCCTTAAAACCTTAAGTGATAAAGATAAGAAAATCATAGTTGCAGAAAGTTGAAAAAAGTTCAACGAAGAACATCAGAGCCACGTGTAGGCGAACCCGTAGAGCGGTCAACAATAGAGCCACAATTGACGCACCGGTGGTCCGTGGTGCGGTGACAGCCAACCAGTGTTCGGTCAATAGTGACAACCAGATAAAGTCTAAGTGGCAGGTGGTCCTCGGATATTAGGTCTGGTTCAGGCGGTTCACGGGTATCAATAATCGGTCGTTTCGTAGATATGCTAGTTAATAAGACATGTTTTGCGCATATTGTGGATTTGTTGGTTTGATATATATATATATATATATATATATATATATATATATATATATATATTTTTTTTTTTTTTTTTTTTTTTTTTGTCAAAACCACCTTAATTTAGAATGTAGTTTTAAAGAAAGAGGGAAAATGTGGCAAATTTAGAGGAAACTTAGAGAGACAATGGTATAAATTTTTTTGATTTTATTTTTGGGATTTGAGAAATTTTTGAAGGTTTCTAAAGAAATTATAAAATACATCTAAACACAATGAACTTGTGTGATTAACATCTTGAAATCGTTGATGACTATTTTTTTTAGCTCTTTTGTAATTTTTTGTAAAGATTATTAGAAGTATAGTGAATCTGAAAGTTGCACTATTCTTTAGAATAAACCAATTTGATCGAATTGAATAAATATTTTTTATTTATTTATATTTTTGTCTTTTATCTTTCTCTTCTCTTGCGAATTTTATCACTTTTCATTAGATATTTTGTCTTCTTATATGTGAAAAAAAATAATCTTTAGTTATGAATGTTGCAATTTATTTAAGAAGTCAATATAATAAATTATAATGCACTACATTTATTTTATTTTATTTTAGTTTTATAGTTTCTTAATTACCTTAAAAATAGATATGATTTGACAATAATAAAGAAAAAATCAGATAAGACATTTGATATCTTAAAATTTGTTGCGGTGTTATAGTAAAAAAATGTTAATCTACTCAAGATAGTGTAGTGTGATGTTTAAGCCCACTAATTGTAGGGGGAGTTTACTAGGCTAGGGAACATTGATACATAGTGTAGAACTAGACACTTTTGTGTACTCACACTTATTTATATTATTCCAACACTTCCCCTCAAGTGTGAGTCCACAATGTTCCCCCTTTTTTATACTTGTACAGCCGTTGACACCTTTTTCAAGGCACCTCTTATTAGGTATTTCGAATACACCTCTTCCTTGGGCGTTTCGATTTCAACGGAACACCACTTCCTGGGCATTTCGATACACCCCAGCCCCTTTCTCGAACCAAAGGCTCATGATACCATTGTTAGAGGAGGTTTTCAACTAGGGAATATTGGTACATAGGACTAGGCACCTTTGTGAGAGACACACCACTTGTCCACCTAAAACCTTAAGGTGATAGGTGAGTGGGTTCTCCCACTTATAAATGCTCAAGTCACCACATTCCTATCCAACGTGGGACTATTTTCCCACTCACTCACACTTGCTTATATTATTCCAATACTCCCCCTCAAGTGTGAGTCCTCAATGTTCCCCCTTTTTTTATACTTGTACCGCCGTTGACACCTTTTTCAAGGCACCTCTTATTAGGTATTTCGAATACACCTCTTCCTTGGGCGTTTCGATTTCAACGGAACACCACTTCTTGGGCATTTCGATACAAGTAAGCCGGTCCCTTTACGAACCAGACTCTGATACCATGTTAGGGGAAGATTTCTACTAGGGAGCATTGAACATTGTGGGATTTCTTTTTCTAGAGCAACACCTTTGTGAGAGACACACCACTTATCCACCTAAAACCTTAAGGTTTTAGGTGGACAAGTGGTGTGTCTCTCACAAAGGTGCCTAGTCCTACACTATGTTCAATGCTCCCTAGTAAACTCCCCCCAACAAACCATGGAGCATTGATAGGTGAGTGGTGAGTGAACACACCACTTGTCCACCTAAAACCTTAAGGTGATAGGTGAGTGGGTTCTCCCACTTATAAATGCTCAAGTCACCACATTCCTATCCAATGTGAGACTATTATCCACTTACTCACACTTTCTTATATTATTCCAACACTAATATATATATATATATATATATATATATATATATATATATATATATATATATATATATATATATATATATATATATAAAAGAAATTGTTTCAAGTCATATAGTCCTCTAATCTATTGTCTTTTAAACAAAGTTAGTTTATAAGTTGTTGGATTTTTTATTTTTCTGTTTGTTTATACTGTTACAAAATGTCCTACTTGGGCTGAAATATATTTGTATAAATACCAGCTCAATTGATTTAGTGGGTTAAGAAAATGAAATTATTTTTCTTTTCTTTTTTCTCTTTTATATTTTCTCATGCATTTGTGATTGGTTAAGGTATCAAATGAACAACATTTAATATGGTATTAACAAATATACACTATGAATATGATTATTTTTTCAATTACTCTAACACATTTTTCTATGTCTTAGCAGAAATGATTTGTATTAAAAAAAACAAAGCTGGAAGTTGTAGATAGGAATCAATGTGTAATGACGTGGGGGTCAACATATTGCGATTTTACTTTCAAGGAATCAAAAGGAAGGTCAAGGGTTCTGCCAACAATCTGGGATACCAATGTTTTCTCGTTACAAAGAAAATTTAATAGACAACATATGCTAATTTTGGAGGGAGAATGGGGATAAGAAAAACACTCGGTCATCATAGTGAATGTGTATGCACCATGTGAGGCTAGAAAAAAAAAGATTTGGGAGTATCTTTTATCGTTGATTCTGGTGAAGAGTGAGGCTAGATGGTGTGTGTTGGGAGACTTTAATTCAATTATAGTGGAAACAGAAAAGGAAAGGGATAAACAATTGTAATATAAGGGAAGAAATGGAAGCATTCGATGAATTTATCACAGAAGCAAAGCTGATTGATTTACCTCTTCACGGCAAAAGGTTTACGTGGTCTTGATTGAACGGATCAACAATGAGCCGACTCGACAAACTTCTTATATCTAAAGAATGATATGGGACATGGCCGGAGTGTAGCCAGTGGAGTTTAGACAAAGGTCTATCAGATCATTGTCCGATCATGCTGAGCGAAAAGAAATTAAACTGGGAACCAAATCCATTTCGTATGCTAAGTTGCTGGAAAGAAATAAAGGGATATCACAAATTTGTCGAAGAAAAATGGAGAAACACGAAGGTGGAAGGGTGGTGGGTGTATGTCCTCAAAGAAAAATTAAAATTAATCAAAGGTAATCTCAAGGAGTGGCACAAAAACAACACACGAAATTTGGAAGGAAAAATCAAAGAGGCAAAAGTTGAAATCAATAGACTTGAAGCAAAAGGAGAGGAAAATCACTTGTCATAAAAGGAGATTTCCATTAAGAGAGAGGTAATGGCATAAATACACAAACTATCAAGACTGTATTGCAGTATTCAATGGCAAAAAACCAGAGCTAGGTGGTTAAAAGAGGGTGATGTTAACTCTAAGTACTTTCATGGGTGTATTAACAAAAGAAGAAGAAGAAACGAAATCTTAAGTTTAGAAATGGATGGAAGACAGTTGACAGGTATGGTAGAGATTAAAAGTGCAGTTGAGGAACACTTCCATGGTTATTTCTCGGCTAAGGGAGCGAGACCTGTTCCAGCAAACATGAACTTTAAAAGAATTAAGGCAGGTGACAACGAAAAATTAATTCAGGAGTTTTCAGAATAGGAAGTTCGAATAGTGGTGTGGGAATGTGATAACGATAAAAGCCATGGACCTGATGGGGTAAATTTCAGGTTTGTGAAGGAGTTTTGGAATGATATCAAGGCTGATTTTTGAAGAGTTATAGTAGAGTTTCATAAAAATGGGAGGATAGCCAAAAGGGATAATTTCTCTTTTGTGGTGTTGATTCCAAAAAGAAAATTTCTGTAAAAATCTCATGGTTTAGGCCTATCTCACTAATCGGGTGCATCTACAAGGTTTTATCGAAGGTGCTAACAAATAGACTAAAAAAAGTGATTGGCAAAGTTATCTCAGAACCATAATCCGCATTTGTTTCTGGAAGACAAATCGTAGATGGGATCCTTATCAGAAATGAGATAGTAGATGAAGCTAGGAAAAAAAAGAAGGAAGTCGTGTTATTTAAGGTGGATTTCGAAAAGGATTATGATTCAGTGGATTGGAATTTTCTAGATTTTATGATGGAAAAGATGGGGTTTCATGAGAGATGGAGAAAATGGATATCAGAATGTTCAAGAACTCCATCAGTTTAGGTGTTGGTAAACGGGAGTACCACGAAGAAGATCAAGATGGAGCAATGTCTTAGACAAGGCGATCCTATATCGCCTTTCCTTTTTCTCATTGTAGCATAAGGGTTTAATGTGCTAATGAGAAAGGCTGTAGAGTTGGGGAGATTCTATGGTTATAGATTTGATGGAAGGGAGGATCAATTCACTCACTTACAATACGCTGACAATACTTTAATCATTAGTAAAAAAATTGGGCAAACATCAGCTCCATCAAGACGAATCTTATGCTGTTTGAAATTATGTCTGGCCTAAAGGTGAACTTCCACAAGAGTTTATTGATTGGGGGTAAGTGTTTCTCAACACTGGCTAGATGAAGTGGAAATTGTGTTAAACTTCAAAATTAGTTTCTCACCTTTCATTTACATTGGGCTGCTAATTGGAGATAATCCAAGAAGAAAAGTAATGTGGCAACCTGTTATAGATGTGGTGAGAAATAGATTACCGAGGTAGAAGAACAAACAATTATCAATAGGTGGTCAAGTGGTCATTATAAAATCAGTTTTGTCGGCTCTTCGGGTATATTTTCTTTCTTTTTTCAAGGCGCCGATAGGTACCATATCTAAACTTGAATCAATGTTCAAACTGTTTTTATGGGGTGAGAGTAAGGATGAGCATAAAATAAATTGGTTCAAATGAGATTTGGTGTGTAGGTCTACTAATGAAGGGTAAGGCATTAAGAATTTGAGGGTCTTTAATCTTGCATGGTTAGGAAAATGGAAGTGGAAGTTAAAAAAATGATTGAAGTGGTTTGTGGTACAGGGCTCTTGTAAATAGATACAGTGAGAGAGATGAGGCTTTCAGTGAAATCGTAAGAGAATCTTCGGTGTGGTGGCAAGAGATATGTCAAGCAGAAGTAGAAAGTCATGTAACTTCAAATGCATATTCAGTAAAAGAGGTTACAAGAGTTTATCGGTGGTCGATCAATCCTCGTCAAATCATACTTGGTCGAAGGTTTGGAATAAGTTGATACCGATAAAAGTGTCGTGCATGATATGGAGAACGCTATAAAAGTTTTTTTTGACAAAGGATAATTTAGTTAGAAGGGGATTTTAGTGTAAGACCAAATTAGGTGCATTTGAGGGTATGGGAGTGAGGAGTCGGTATCACACATATTTCTTGAGTGTCCAATTTTTGCAGGTGTTTGGAGCGCTATTTGCAAGTGGTTAGGAGTGAAGGCAGCGCCACACAACGACGGGTGGCAGCACCTAGAACATTTCGAGAATTTGTTGGGCAGCGGTAGATCTCGAACTTTGAAAATGCTAGTAATCTGGTGTGCTGGTGATTGGAGAATTTGGAAGTTTAGGAATGACAAAATTTCCCGAAATAAGGAAATTCACATTGAAAAAGGTGTAGAAGAGGCAAAAATTTCTGCGTGGAAATGGCTCAGAATAAAAGCAAATCTGATTCTGGACGATATAGCCATGTGGTGCTCAAATCCCTTAGCCTGTTTAGGTATACATAATATCTAAAATATCAGTTTGTAACTTTTTCGATGGAATTTCTATCTAAAAGGGTCAATGGTTGGTTTAGATGTGTAAGTGGTAAGACAATCAGGCAAATTATTGGGAGTAGATAGTAGGGATCATTGGGGTGCTTCTTAATTAACATGTGTTTTCATAATTGAATCAATCAACAACTACTTAATGGAATTGGGGTATCTTTGGGTATTTTTGCTAGCTCTGTAACATATTGTTGTTGTAACGCCCCAGACTGGTTTTAGGATTACTGACTGACCCCATAAACCAACACAGGTCTTTTCAGCATAATTTGTCCTCACTCACACATTATTTGAGAAACTTCCCAGAAGTTCACCTATCCCAAAATTGCTCCAAGTCAAGCACGCTTAACTGTGGAGTTCTTATGGAATGGGTTACCGAAAAGAAGATGCATCTTGTAGGCATATGTAGTACCAATTAATCCTTATACACATTTCTTCAACCATGCAGTCTCATACCTACACAACCTTAGGATCCCTCTCATTCCGATGTGAATTCAGTTTTTCTCTAAAAGCTGCTAGGAGTGTCTCATTGTCACGCATCGTGCACCAACAACCACTCCCTTGCCCTCGAGTATTACACGTAACTACTCTCCGCCCTCTTCGGCCTCGGGTGTTACATGCTCACTAGCTTCCGCTTGGTTCGTCCCCGAACCACATCGTACTGGGAGAGGTCTGGCACTGATACCAATTGTAACATACCGAAATTATATCCGAGATATTATTAATATTTAGATTATTTAAATTTTTTTGGACCATTTCACGATTTGTGCGTGTCATCCTTGCGCAGGGGCCATGCTAATCTTCTCTGTATCATTCCAATTTTATCGGATGTCCGGGGGACATCCGATAAAATTGAAATGATACAGAGAAGATTAGCATGACCCCTGCGCAAGGATGACACACACAAATTGAGAAATAGTCCAATTTTTTTAAATAATCTAAATATTAATAATATATCGGATACAATTTTAGGATGTTACAGTTGTGCTTTTGGATGTAGTTATGATATTGTAATTGGAAAGCAGATTATCTTATTGTTGAAGGGTGGTGTGTCTATTCTTGAAGGGGTGTGTGTGTGTTTGTTGTTTTTAACTAGGTAGCAGATTGAAGGCTCTAATTTTCGTCCGTTAAGGTAGTTCCGTTTAATTGTTTTATCGATGTAGCAGGGCGGGAAAGTCACTAAACTTGCAGGTTTTTTGGGAGTTGTGTTATGATCATGTTAATAAATTGTGATAGTTATGCCAGGAATCTTTGTTCTGGTCCATCAGTGATAAATCACAACGACAATCAATTGTGGCTTTGGATTCCGAGCTAGAATTGTCTACCAGGTTTACAATGCAAAGGAATCAACCGATCATGAAGCCTGTTTAGAAGTTTAAGATAATGCATTAATTGTTTATTTTAGCTCAGGAGTGGGTGAGGCGAGGTTCTGTTGGCATCAGTGTTATGCAGAATTCATTAGTTTGGAGCTGCCATAGTTGGGCGTAATGAGTGCTTTTTTGCTTTGGTGTCTTTGTTTTTCTTTGTTTTGTTCGTTAAGATTCTTGTATTCTATTCTTTTTGGAGTTTGTTGGGGAGTAGAAGTGGTCGGTTAATAATTTGGATTTCTGGTGTGGGAATTATGCAGGTGCTGGTCCTGTTATTTTGTAAAAGGGTGCTGTCAATTTGAACTTATTGTATTGGCATGCCTTATACCTTATTTTTTGGTTTTATTGATTTTGGCCTTTTAAAAAAAAAGATTCATTCTCACTGACACTACTTAACACATGTTAAATCATCCCTTCCACTTCAAGATTTTCATAAAAACTCAATCTTCAACCTTATCATCTTTGCTTAGTGAATCCATATGTTCTAACTTCTTTATGGATTATGCATGATTACATATCATCTTCTCAACTCATCAGATAACCAAAAGAGAAGAATTCTTGGTCATTTTTTTGTTTTCTTTCTCTCTCTTTCCCTTCACCTCTCTCTCTCTCTCTCTCTCTCTCTCTCTCTCTCTTACACACACACACACACATACACTCACACACACACACACACACACATCACATTCATCCAAAACCCAAATCTTTCAACACTAAATTTGTCCAAAACCCTATTTCTTTGCATGTTCATCCAATTACCTAGAATATTCATCCTCACCTTCATCCAAAAAACAAAGAAACTCAGATTTTTCAAATCTTCATCTGAAAAAACATAACATCATTCCCAAAACCCATGTTCTTTAAAATTTTCATCTCCAAACCTAGATTCTTTAAATTTTCATCTAAAAACCCATAATCTTCATCCACAAACTCAGTTTCTTGAACAAATTCAACACAAAACCCAAATATTCATCATTATGTTTATCCCTAAACATGATTTCTTCAACAAATTCATCTAAAAACCCAAATTACTCATCCTAACCTTCATCCAAAAACTCATATCTTTCAAAACAACCATCATCAAAAAACTCAGATCTTTCAATACCCAGTATATTTTACACTATTGTCATCAATAAACCATCAATCTATCAACACTCACCTCTAATTTTTACTCTTCTGATTCTTTTGTTCATCAAACCCTAATTTATTTTTCTTCCCTCATCTTCTTCATAGCCTTTTATTATTTCATCATCAATGGAATCAACTGAACCTATCATCAAAACAAAACCTCATAAATCCCTTTATGCTCCAAAATATCACACTGTTTTCTTAATAAATAGGCTACTCACCAAATTTTTAAACTCCAAATATTCCTTTTCATCATGTATAATCAAATACCCCATTATTCCGATTAAGGTTTTTAGTTGTCTTGTGTATGCTGCCTTTTCTAAATAAGGAAGAACTAAATTTAACTCTAGAAGTAGAAAATACATATTTATAGGTAATAAACATGGCGTAAAAGGTGACATTTTGCTTGATTTACATAATAGAAATTTGTTTGTTTCTAGAGACACCATTTTTTTTGAAAATATATTCCCTTACCCAACATCCTCCCATCCACCTCACATAACCCCCAACAGTACTAGACAACCTATATCACGTGATTACCCTTACAAATACATTCCCCACACATCACCTATAAAACACAATTCACATACCACACCTCAATATCACAACCCAAAGACCAACACTCCTAACACCCTCTCCCTACATCTCAAAACACCTCCACACCTACAATTCCTCTTCCACACATCCCATTAACAAACACTCCACATATCCCCACCACTCTGCATCCTACAACCCACACACCTAACCTACCTACTCAACCTTCTCACCCTATTAGAAAATCCACTAGAATCATATAACACGTAAGATACTTGTAGGATTATCACTACTCTCTCATAACATGTATTTTTCCCCTTCATTCTTCAAATGATACATGTAACTCTCTCTACCCTATCCAAAACGTTATCTCTTATAACAACTTACCAAATAATGACAAATGTTTCAATTTAAAATTTTCCACTCTTATTGAACCCATTTCTTATACTCAAGCCATAATTGACCCTAATTGGCAGCAAGCCATTAATAATAAGTGTCAATCCCTTACTACCAACAACACATGGGACTTAGTATCCTTTCCAGCAAACAAGAGACCCATTGGCTGCAAATGGATCTTCAAATTTGATTATTCTCTCTTCACCAATATTAATAATACTTATTTCACTGATGTGTTGGTTTATGCTGATGATTTGATTATTGGAGTTAACAATATGGATGATATCTCAAGCTTAAAACTCATCTTGGATGCAAAACTCAACATCAATGACCTAGGAAACTTGAATTACTTCCTAGAATTTGAAGTGGCAAGACCATCATAAGGAATCTCAACACAAATGGATCATTCTAGCAAGGCTTCAATATGAATCTCATCTCCCTCTACCAAATCTTACCACTTTTAGAAGTCTCATAAGTAAACTTCTTTACTTAACACACATAAGACTTAACACTAGCTTCTTAGTTTGCATGTTGTGGACCGATTTCCATGTCCCCACCAATCCTGAGATGGTGGGACCCTCGTGAACCATGCTTGTGCCACTTTCGAATTCCTAATATTTATCCTATGATGCTTAAAAGGAAGGGGAAGGAATCTAAACTAACCCTGCGTGCAAATGTTTTCCCTACAAATGCAAAGAGATTTGGAATCGGAGGTCAATTATACTAAGGGAAGTTATTAACATCCTAAGTATCTATTGTACTATATAGGAACCTTTTTGTACATTTTATCTTTTACTATTAATTATCTTATTTTTCTTAAGCTGATTACTGTTGATTGGGAAAATTTTAACCTATGGGTGAGAATGAAATGTTTTAGGAGTTTTTGATTTATGAAAGGTACGTGAACCTAAAGGGTTTATTTTAAAGGTGTGCTCGCTAAGATTCGCAATCTTATGCATACGTACTCCCAAAAAAAGAGGCTTTGGGAAATCAGAGCGTTCGTAGTTCCACCTAACTATGGGTGGAATTTGTATCTTGTTCAAAGCCCAAGATGATGAAGCTAAAAGTTTTGTTGGTTTGAAAGAAAAGACAAATTGTCATCCTTAAGGGAGATATCTCACCTATTCATCACAAACATTTGAGAATAATATCATAAGGGAAGAAGCTTTTAACTTGGATGTTAAAGAATCCTAAGCAATGCCACATCTTCCTTTATGAGTCTTTGCATGCTAAGAGAAAGGCCTTAACTTGGATATAGTATCAACAAGTGTGCCACTTACATCACTTAGATGAAGGAAAAGTTTTGGACCATGATAAGCGAAGGACTCCAGCTTGGATTTTGAATCAACAAGTGTGCCACTTACACCACTTATATGGAAAAAAGTTTTTAATGTTTGATTTTGAGTTGTGGTGTATAGAAGAGATATCTTCCTACAGAGATGACTCAATGTCTCATCTATGGGGAGAAGTTGAATTGTTTGAGTATCTTGTTCAAAGCCCAATATGTTGAAGCTAAAATATTTGTTTGTATCTTGTTCAAAGCCTAAGATGTAAAGCTAAAAAGTTTGTTTGTATCTTGTTCAAAGCCCAAGATGTGAAGCTAAAGAGTTTGTGTGTATCTTGTTCAAAGCCCAAGATGTGAAGCTAAAAAGCTTGTTTGTATCTTGTTCAAAGCCCAAAATGTGAAGCTAAAGAGTTTGGTTGTACCTTGTTCAAAGCCCAAGATGTGAAGCTAAAGAGTTTGTTTACCTGAGAGGAGGCTGACTTAACTGGGGGGAGTTTTGAATTGATGGTCTCTGTATGAGGCTTAAGATGAGGCTATGATGCTTGGATAAAGCCCAAGAGGAGGCTATGATGTTTGGATAAAGCCCAAGAGGAGGCTATGATGAAGTTGACTTTATAAAAAGGGAACTAGTATTTGAACTAAGTTGTAGTTGAGGGAACCCTAATGTTTGAACTAAGTCTAAACTAAGGATGAGGAGTTATAAATGTCAAGAGAAACTTAATATGAATAAGTATATGACAAGTATAGACATGAATTGAATATGATAGGTCTTACACTCTTATAGAGGCTCATGTTTAAACATAGTTGACTTGAAAATTGTGATGGGTCTTACACTCTTATAGAGGCCCAAGAGTTTTGGTTTGAATGCCACTAGGGTTGTGTTTAATGAGAGTTGAAAATTGAGGTTTTGAAAGACTGAAAACCTTGAGAAAATGAAGAAAGTTTTTAGGAGGAGGGGATGGACTTACAATCTAATAGAGGCCCAAGAGTTCTGAAAATTTAATGGGTCTTACACTCTAACAGAGGCCCAAGAGTTTGAAAAGGTAATGGGTCTTACACTCTAACAGAGACCTAAGAGTTTGAAAATGTAATGGGTCTTACACTCTAACAGAGGCCCAAGAGTTTGAAAAGGTAATGGGTCTTACACTCTAATAGATGCCCAAGAGTTTTAGAAAATGTAATGGGTCTTACACTCTAACAGAGGCCCAAGAGTTTTAAAATGTAATGGGTCTTACACTCTAACAGAGGCCCATGTTTAAACATACAAGTATGTATTCATAGTCATTTTCCAGACAAAATTCAAGTGTATAAGGACATACAAACATGGTGAAATCAATCACAAAGGTAAACATGCATATCATGGTCATGTAATCATGAAAAGAACATCTTAAGTTCAAGCAAAATAGTTATGCAAAGACTCATGGTATGAACAAGGTTCAACATACACTTTAAACATGTGAACATGTATCAATAAGGCATAAAACTTAAGCAAAAACACAATGTAGAAGTTCATGAAGTCATACAAGGTTTCTATAAGGTGTGTAAGGTTCACACAAGTCAACATCTACAAGGAAAACTAAGGAATCATTCAAAAGAATCAAGATGAAATCAAGGAAACCCTAAAATAACCACAAACTTTGAACATCCATCAATGTATTAAAAATAATTATTTTTGGCAGTTTCTTTTCTCAAACAGAAAATAGGCATTATCATAAACAATTTGCAAAAAGAATGGGTTCAAAATGATAAAAAATAAGAAAGTTATGACCATTTGAAAATACAAAAGGAAAAATAAGAAAATAAGGTGGTAAAAAGAATGGGGAATGATCCCCACGGGTGTCGAACCTATGACACTTCGTTTCTGGCACAAAACCTAGACCGACCAGCCAACGCGCGCAGGTTAAACCTATGGGGGAAGCATTGTAGGTTTCAAAGGTCAAGAGTACACAAAGCGCACAAGTTTAACCATTGGGGCGGTGATACATCTGTTGTATCACCCCCACCCATTAATTGATATGCATATCAAGCTTGGTCTGGCCAGAACAAAAGGGCGCCCAAGGTTGGTTTGGCTGGGCAAAATTCAGGTTTTGGGGTATTTGCAAGAAGGTCATAACTTCTTCATTTCTCCATGAAAATGGATGAAACAAAGATCAATCTCACCTAGAATTTCCTAAGGAATCTAATGGTGGTTTTAGATTTTGCTAAAAATGGATGCATTTTAAAACACGATAGCATGACCTAAAAGATGCTATATTTGCAAGTTCTATGCTAAAGTCATACACAGTCAATAATAGCACTTCAAAATGATCCAAACATAACATATATGATACATTAAACAACACTACAAGAAAAATTGGCTTCTGCCACGTGATTTAGTGAAGTGAAAAACATGTGACAAAAAAGGATAGTTGTGACGTGTTTTTCACATCACTAACAGTTTTAATATTAAAATAATAAGTGTAAAGTTATCACATGGTGTGTCAGATTTTTTGATTTTTAAAAAATATTGTGACGTGAAAATCACGTTGAAACTTTTAAATTAAAAAAAAAACAATTAAAAATGTCAGGCCTACTGAAGAGGGCAGTTTGAAATTTTCAAAATTTTTGTTGTGACGTGAATATTCGTCGCAACAGTTTAGGAGGGAAAAAAAATCTGACGGTGATCAAATGATGTGTCACTGAGGGTGCAGGTTGACTGACAAAAAGAATATGGCCATTGTGTTATTTGCGACGTGGATATCACGTGGTAAAGTTGCGACGTGATTACCACGTCGCTACATTTTTTTATTATTATTTTTTTAAATTTGAACGTTAGGTGTTGCGACGTGAATTTGAACATTTTTATATATATATAAACTTGAAAAATACCTATGTAGTTATGATTCCTAAAAATAATTAATATGTTAATTACAACTATAATATAATTATATATTAACTTGAAAAATATACACTATTAATACAAATATATTTTTACTGTATTCAAATATTGAAAATTATTATAACTATAAATTATTAAAACGTATTGCCAGTGTAAAAAAGAATTAATACATTAATCAAATCTAACCGTATAATAATATGGATTTAATTGAAATACACTGACAGTGTAAAAAAGTTTTACACTATCAGCAAATTATAGCTGTTAGATGTTAAAAGTGGTTTGACTTTTATTTTAAAAACTTATAAAGTTATACTAACAGATGATGGTGATGAATTGACAGTGTAAAACTTTTTACACTGTCAATGCATAGCAATTAATCCTATTTTATAAAAACAACCAATATTATCTTTTTGTTTGAAAAATTAAAATTAGTGTGACTATACTTTAGTTAAAGGTTTTAATATATAGTCATATTAATTTCTATTTTTTTTTTTGAAATACAATTATATCAATATAACCTTCAATATATATTTATATCAAAACATTTTATTAATATATACTTATATTCATTTTTTTAATACATAAATTATATATTTAAATTTGTATCCAATTTGTTTTTAAATT
The DNA here is from genome assembly GCA_022829125.1 of Lathyrus tuberosus. Taxonomy (NCBI): domain Eukaryota; kingdom Viridiplantae; phylum Streptophyta; class Magnoliopsida; order Fabales; family Fabaceae; genus Lathyrus; species Lathyrus tuberosus. The sequence continues at coordinate 16,092,070 of JALAZF010000083.1, forward strand.
AATTCATAATCATATTTATTGTTTGATTAAGTTATAAACTTTTACTTTTTGAGAGACACTGTCAACCTATTCTTATATTAAATATAAAAAAACAAGTATCATATTAAAAGGTAATAAATTTATTTTTACTTAATATATATTAAAAAAACAAGTACCATATTTTTACTTAAACTATTTTATATTAAAAACCCTCAATCGATTATTGTTAATATCAATGTTTTAATAATCTGACTTAATCGGTTGGTTCAAATGATTGGATCGGGAATTAGAGATGAATCTAGTTAGGCCAATCTTTTAAAACCACTATTGAATCAAAATCGGAGTAAAATTGGAGAAATCAGATTGAACCGTTCATAACCATTTGAACCAAAGAACTCGAAAGTATTTTGTAAAACAATATGGTTCAAAAATGCATCAAATTGACCATTTTTAATTTTAATATATTAATATCAAAACTTAACCTACTTTTCTGAATCACAAAAAATAATTCCGTGTGTTTTGGTATTAAAATGTATTTTGTTGTTTAAGAAAGTAGGTGTATATTGTATTATTTATATTTTGGTATTATATCTTATTTAATTTAGGTATTCTTAATTATTTGAACTTTTGTTTTAGTTATTATATTCTATTATTTTAATTTTGGTTTGAATTAATTTAATTTATTTTAATATTATAATTTTTTATTTGATCAAAATATTCTTAAATGATGTTGAAATAAAGTGTAGAACTATGTTACGCTATTTATTATCAATATTATTGTATTAGATTTGCAATGTAATTTTGAAATATTAATTTTATTAAGTTGTAAATATATAATTATGTGTGACACATCTATGAAATTTAATTTTACATTATTTGTTTATTTAATAAATTGTTCGACCGTAGATTTAACCAATTGAAACTTAAATCACAAGTTTCACAGATTCGATTTCCAGTCTAATTTTTAAAATATTGGTTAATATTAAAAGACAATAAATTTATTTTTACTTAAAACATAATTTGCATTAAATTTTTGATATAGACTATATATAAGTTAAAATATATAAGTTAAAATATAAGAGGATTATGAAAAGAGAAATTAATCTTATTCATTAATTTGAATAAATTAAAATTTAATGGTTATGATTAATCATTTTCATACCTCATGACAATTAAGTATTCTTATATTTTTATTACCAAAAAAAGTATTCTTATATTTTGAAAAGAGAAATTAATCTTAACCATTAATATCAATATCAAATGTAATATTATTTTTTTTCTACGTCACTGTAATTTTGTTGTTGTATTTTTAAACTAATGCCCTGAAATGAAAAAAAGATAAGCACTTTCATTGAACTTTAATGAAAAAAACAATTCATTATCCTTGATCATGCTCTTGTACACACAATTACTCAATCATCTATTATATGGTGAACATTCTTGATGACAAAAAATAATGAAAATCATTATCTTGAATATTTATTAATTGATAATAAGTTAATCGATAATAAGTTATTAAAAGTACAAGGACAATCACATCTCATTCATAATCAAGATGGTTTGTGGCTAAAAATGCAAGCCGACAAAGAAATTTCATATCATTATTAATTGCATTAATAGTAGGATCAACTGTGTGTTCGTCATCCAGTTTAGTTTGGCATATATCAATTTCATCAGCAGATACTAAAGCATCATAGTTTGCAGTTAGAGCATCCTCATCCACGTCTTTTATAATCATTTTGAATGAACCTATTAAATGAACGTAATGAGTGGTTGCACATTCTTTTATGGCCGTAGAAGAAGGGTATTTTCCAACCAATTTTTTTACTTCATTTTGTGCAGATGTACTCTTCTTTACTGCCAAACGTAAGATGGCCTTGCAAAGGGTAGGATAGTCTTTTGCTGAAGTGATTTTAGGGTCGCCTTGTATGAGTTTCATGCACCGGTCGTGGTCTGTTCCAGCATCATTGCATACAACTTCATACAAATTGATACTAGGTGTAGGTGTAGGTGTAGGTGAAGGTGAAATGGCATGAGAAATAAAGATTAAGGAAATTAGAAGCAACAAGGATAATTGTGTTGAATGATTCATTGTTTTTTTCTTCTTGGTGATGGATAATGAAATTAGGTTACTCTTCTTAATTTATAGAAGTTTTAGGATTGCCTATCAAAATAATGATTTGATTTTTAAATAGTATAAATTCAAGGTATTTTCTAGATCTAGAATAATATATTTTTATACTATTTTTAACATTGTAATTATTTATCTGGTTAAGAAAATATATTTCTTTTCAAAGACATTTATTTATTTATCAAGTTTAAACTCAAGGAATATCAAAACAGTACATATTTTTTAAAGTTCAAGTTCTTACGCACTTACTTTTTGGAACTCAATTTGCCAACCTTCAAGATACTTGTTACAGAAGTAAACCAATACTTTAGACACCTCAAATGCACCTCAGAGAAACTTCTTGGATGCTTGGAGCAAGAGGAAACCTTCTAGGACAGAAACTAGCTCCTTCTTGCAAAATGGTCATAAGTGACCAAAATGGAACCTTCACCAAATGATGTTACAGTTGAGAAACTATTGTTGGAATAACTTAGGGATGTTATTTAGAGCGTGTTTGAAGTGTTGGATGGTTTTGAAATGGACAGAATCAAGACATGGCTTGTGAGATGCAAAAAGTCAAAGATATGAGGTTTTGACATTTGACTTTTTGATTCTGGTGTTTGGAGAGGAAGATGAAGGTTTGAACACCTTCAAGGGATGATTTGTGATGTGTTTGGATGGTTGTTTGGGAGGTTTAAGCTCTGGTTTTGAAAATTCGATTCTCACTCTTTGGAAATTTGAAATTTTCAAGTGAAAGAGGAAAAATGAGAAAACAAGTGTTGTGATTGTTTTGGTGTGTTTTGATTGATAAAATGTGGTCTCTATTTATAGGGGATCAAGTTTGTTTTGGAGGAATAGTGATGGTTTGAAGGATGAGCTTAATGTTCAATGGTTTTGGAAATGCATCATTACTTTCAACTCAAGGTACCTTATCTCTTCCACTAGCCTAACTCTTCTTTTGACCAATTCCACATTCTACAGAGGTGTTTATTGTTTTTTAAGAGCGCATCTTGACTGGTGAGAGTGGTTTCTTTGACAATGCACTATTCCACATAAATGCCTCTTGAATTCAAGGCTTAAAGTGATGATGTCTCATTATTTCAAAGGGATTCCTTTTGACTTAGTGGCTCTATCTTGCAGGTTTTGGATGATTTATTCAGATTCTTGTTGAATGAGCATGGTATGATCATCACACTTGGACTCAAGAAATCGTGCACCACAAGTAATGCCAAATCTGCCTTACCAAAACAGTTGCATCAAGGCATATTGTGCACTCCATATCTCCTTGCTCAAATGGAATTAGATTGTGTTCTTGGACATTTGGAAAGCTGGTATGTCATACTTCAACTTTGATAAGGCATATTGTGCACTCCATATCTCCTTGCTCAAATGGAATTAGATTGTGTTCTTGGACATTTTGGAAAGCTGGTATATCATACTTCAACTTTGATGTTTTAATTTGATCTTGATTCATCTTGGATCATGGAGAAAAATGGCCTCAAAGTTGGCTAAAACACAAAACAGATTCTCTCCAAATTTTTTTCAAAGTGTCAAAGTTCAAAAAGTCTTGAAACCCTAACTTCATGGCTTCATATCTCAAAATCTATGCACTTTTTGGGAATCTACCGTAAGTGACAAAGTTGTAGTATGTAACAAGCTATTCAAGTTGATCTTTGGATCAAAGAAAATGGTTACCTGGTTTGGAAGTTATGGTCTTGTAAAGTAGAGCAAAATCATTATTTTTCATGACTTAGAAAAATTTCAAGTTCTCCATGGTTGCCCTTTTTACAAGTAACTTCACTTTTCTTGATTTTTCTTAATCAATCATGATCCAAATCACATATTAACATTGTTCTTGGCTTAAAGAGACAATGTTTGACCAAAAACCCCAAAAGTCAAACTTGATTTTGGGCACAGTTGACTTTTGTATCAGATGAAATTTGATTTTGTGATCTCTTATTGAAATCAAACCTTGGGCTATATTAAACATCATGGATAGACTCCATGGATGCTTTTGAGTGTCTTGAACCATGTCCCAAAGTTTGGGATCATGTCTTACTCAAAAGTTAAAAGTACAATTGACTTTTCATGAGAAACCCTAGTTTGGGGTCTAGATGAATTTGAATCCTTGCATTGCTTAGGAATTAAGTTGTTTGGATCAATCCAATCATATGAATGGACTAATGTGATGTATTTGAGGTCCTTGAAACATATATTGAAGTATTGGATCATGCCCAGATGAAAAATTCACTTTGGAGGTTCTGATCAACCAAAACCCTAATTGGTGCACCAGATAAACTCGGGGCTTGATTGACTTGAAATGATGTAGACTTGTGCTTGATTCTTGGAGGAAATCTCTTGATCTTCATGGATGAATAAGGGACTTAAGATGTTGAATATGATGCCCATTCTTGATTGATCCTTTGCCTGAGTATCTTTTTGAGGCTCAAAACCCTAATTGGTAATCAAATGAAACAAACAACAATCTTTGTATCTCCAAATGGGTTAGTGATGCATAAAAGTATACACACATATGATGCTAATGAAATGCAAATGATGTGAGATCTTAGGGTCAAAAATTAGGGTATGACAGATGCCCCTATTTAAGGTTCTCTTATCTGGAGAGGTGAAGATTGACATCTTAATTTCGACCAGATATGAGAGACTTAAATACAACTAAGAATGCACGAATTTTGGATCCTAAGATGCCATAAATGATGTGATAGTTTAACATAATAAGTTGATGTACGTATTTGAAATATACTTCAACAATACACTTTTTTTGTTAATATAAATATTTGTAACAACAATAAATTTTCTTTCATTTATAAAAATATTGGCTTAATTACACCAAGGGTTCTTTAAGTTATTTAATTGTAATAAGTTGGTCATTTAAGTTTTTTTTCTTTCTATAAGACAGACCTTTAAAGTTACATAACGTCTACACCATTGGCTATTTATTATGATTATGTTCCAAAAATTATTAGTTATCTTTAACGATGCTTGTGAGGATGACACCACAGAAGACTAATAATAATTCAAATCGCTGGGGATTAAAGAATTATTCACTAGGGAAAGAAATTAAGACTAAGAATGTAGTCTGATTGGAAACAAAGAAGTATCTTCACTGATCAGGGAGATGACAACTCCACCGGGGGGACACGACTATGATTAAGATAATTTGAATGGTAACAGGTTCCCACTTTTGGAACATGCTTACTCATCTTCTTTAACTAAGTAATCCTACTTAGAAAGGGTAAAACTTCCCCGCGTTTCTGGTCATCAGCCATGAAACTGGTCTTCGTTTATGAAACAAACTTCCCCTCAATCCTGGTTTTTTAGCCATTAAACTGGTCTTCGTTTCTTCTTATCAAGTCTTTCTCTTGAAAAGTTTTGAGATAACAAGCTCTGGAAAAGGTGGTCACTTGCTGGATCAATAACTTCACCAGAAATCTTCGAGGAGATGTGACCTAGTTATCTTGTGGGACAAATTTCTCAAATAAAGAGACACAATCTGTGATGGTCCTTACCAAACTTCTCGTCGAGATTTACTATGGAGATAGCCATTTGATGAAAAATGGACTTCATCATACTTCTCTTCGAGACTTCTTCGGAGAGACGCCATAGGATGAGTGACAAATCTGATGTTAGACTTGTTGGGGAATACCATTGTCTGAAATGTAGAGTTTTACAAACTTCTCGGCTGAGATGCTATTTTCTGAAAGGATTTCATCATACTTCCCTTAGAGACTTCTTCGGATAGATGCCATGTGATGTAGGACAATTTTGAGGTGCTGATGACTTTGTTGAAAGAGGGACAAACTTCTCAGGAAGAGATTGCCATTTGTCGATCCACCAGGAATTTCTAGGACAAAAACAAGCTTCTTAAGAGACTGCCACTTGTTTATCAGGTGTAGATTCCAAAGAGGGATAAACTTATCTTTAAAGAGGATAAACAAACTGCTCGGAAGGAGACTTCCATTTGGTGATTAGTAGAGACTTCTTGGGGATGCGATATCCTTTTTTTCAAGAGGTTTTGCTGAGAGGCTTCCACTGGGGGATTTACTTTTATCTTGGAAAGCAAAGTGCGCCTCCACTGGGAAGAGTGAGGTTTAATAAGTGCAAACACAAATTCCTTCTCATTTTTTTAGAGGTTCAAGTTATCAAACTGGTCAAAGACCGCATTTAATCCAGGAATAAACTGGAGAGAGACATTTTAAACAAGACGCTTCCCAATGAGGGATGAACTCAAACTGGGAATTTATCCTACCCAAGTATGAAGAGGATGCTTGAAGCAAACAATTCCACTAGGATCAAACTCAGTGGGGAGTTGGAAAGGATATGCACTTTCTGTTTAAAGTTGACAACTTTATTGTAGAGAGGGAACTTACTACTTGGGGGGGGGGGGGAACACGACCAAAATGAGTGAACCATGTCAAGAGATGCATATGAATATGAATCATGAATTTAACTATGCATGATGTATGAATAAATGCTATGTTTATGCTAACAAAACAAACGTGAGACAAGAACTGGTGATGAAAATAAACAAAACCGGATACTCAGCCAATCTTGCAACACTAGAAATTTTGAAGGACATATTCTATTGGGGAAATGAACCAAATCTTATCTTGATTCCAACATTCATTAGAGGAAAAAGGAAATTCACTCCTTACTGGGGGTGATGGGTTGAGCACCTTAATTTGAAATAATGATCTGCCGCTTGGAGATGTTTGTGAGACTGGTCACAAAAGCACTTGATTCTGTATTTCGAGGTTTGATCATTCTTAGAGTAGCTGTTGATATTCCTTCTTATGTTCATAAATCAAAGTCAGTTGCCGTCTTTATTTTGAAAGCAAAAGTAAATACATTTTTTTGTTTCAAGAAATAATATCAATAAATAAAAATGTTATTTTGCAAGGCTAAATAAAATAAGAATTGAAATCAAATGGGCAAATGGCTCAAATTTTCATTGATAAAATGGTAATCAACCAAAAGCATGATTCCATGGAGCATTACAAAGTTAGAAAATGGTAATTTAAAGGGAGAAGGATACATTGAAATATAATGACCACTATCCTTTTAACAACTTTGAATTTCGAGTACTCTTGAGCTTCTGCTGAAGGTGACTTGATCAATGATTCTTTGATAGATGACGTTGCTTTAGGTGATCCAATCTTGTTGGATGCAGTTACTTTCCATAAATCCCTAACTTTTGCCTAGATTACCTTTTCAGGTTTTCAATCTACCGGGATAGTTATTTTCTTTTTATGTCTCTAATTTTTGCCTGGACCGCCCTTTCGGGTTTTTAGTCCACCGAGACGCTCCTTTTTGCCTATGCTGCCCTTTCGGGTTTTCAACCTAGCGAGCTGTTCTTTTGTTTTTTTTTGTTAGGCGAAGTATTTCTTGACCGCATCAACATTTGTAGGACGAGTGAACTCTTCACCATCCACGGTTGTAAGTGTTAAGGCACCACCTGAGAAGGATTTCTTGACAACATATGTGCCATCATAATTTGGAGTCCATTTGCCCCTGGAGTCGGTGAGGAAAGATTGGATCTTTTTGAGTACGAGGTCACCTTGTCTGAATACCCGAGGTCGAACCTTTTTGTCAAAAGCTTTCTTCATCCTTTGTTGATATAACTGACCATGGCATAAAGCCGTCATCCATTTTTCTCCGATTAGATTCAGTTCATCATATCTACTTTGACACCATTCAGTTTCTGTTAGCTTGGCTTCCATCAAGACTCTTATTGATGGGATTTCAACTTCTATGGGGAGCAAAACTTCCATGCCATATACCAAAGATAAATGGGTTGCCCCTGTTGAAGTGCGGACGGATGTACGATATCCATGAAGGGCGATCGGAAGCATCTCGGGCCAATCATTGTAAGTCACAACCATCTTCTGAATGATCTTCTTGATATTTTTGTTAGCTGCTTCAACCGTCCCATTCATATTAGGCCGGTAGGGAGACGAGTTATGGTGTTCAATTTTGAATTCAGCACATAATTACTTCATCATTTTGTTGTTCAAGTTCGATCAATTATCAGTAATGATTTGGCTTGGGACACCGTAACGACATATGAGATTGTTTTTGATAAACCGAACCGCCACTTGTCTGGTTACATTGGCGTATGATGCAGCTTCGACCTACTTGGTGAAATAATTAATAGCGACCAAGATGAAGCGATATCCATTTGAAGCCTTAGGTTTGTTCATGTCGATCATATCAATCCCCCATATAGAAAAGGGCCATGGAGAAGATAGAACTTTGAGAAGAGTCGGAGGCACATGAATCTTGTCGGCATAAATCTGACATTTGTGACATTTCCTCATGTATTTTTAACTATCAGATTCCATTGTCAGCCAATAATATCCTGCTCTTAACATCTTTCTTGACATTGCATGTCCATTGGCATGAGTGCCAAAGGAGCCTTCATGAATTTCTTTTATCAGTAATTTTGCTTCGTGTCTATCCAGCATCTGAGCAAAACCATGTCGAAGTTTCTTTTGTATAACACATCATTGTTTAGGAAGAAGTTGCAAGCCAGTCTTCTGAGCGTTTTCCTATCTTTATTTGATGCCCCAACTGGGTATTCTTGTCTTTGAAGGAAGCACTTGATGTCGTGATACCATGAAGACGTATCAAGGCGTGCCACATGAATTTTGGGTATGTCATTCCATTAATTCACACTAATCATGGAGGATAAGGTAGCCAGTGCATCAGCCATGTTGTTCTCTTCACGAGGAATGTGGTGAAATTCAACTTTGTGGAAGAAAGGTAACAACCTTCTTACGTAGTCTTTGTAAGGAATTAAACCAGGTTGATGAACACCCCATTTTAATTTATTTAATCGTCATGTGTTATTTCTTTTGTTTGGCCTTGTGTAGAGTGTAGGGTCCTTAACGGAGCGGGGAAATAGAGATGTTGGAATAATAATAAGGTATTAATGAATAAGGAGGGGACATATTTAATAATAGTAGAAAGAGGAGTATTATTATTTTTATGTCCAATATTATTATTATTCTCATTATTGTTATTAGTATTATTATTATTACTATTAATATGGTTATTAGTAAATAAAATGAGAATTTTATTAATAAGATAATTAGTAGTAGTAAAACAAGGTAAGGAGGAGGATTAAGAAAATTGGGGAAGAAAAACACATTTGTTCACCAAGAGAAAGTGGAGAGGAAGAACTAAGCTTGGCATCATCAATTTGCACCAGAATTGAATTGATAATTCAAGGTAAGGGGGAGAATGGATTTCAATATAGGTATTGATAACATTAGAGGGTAGTGAGGATTCTTTCTCCTCATAGGAATTGTATGTATAATTATGGTTGTTGTGGAATTGGTGTTAAATGTTTGAAATTGTGATGGAAAGTGTGTAAATTAATCCATTCTATCTTAATATGTGTAAACACTATGTTGCTGCTGTTGTATGTTGCTGTTATTGCAGGTTTGGGTGTGGAAATTTAGCAAAAAATGGACTGGTGTGAAACCAGAAAAATTCTGGGTATTCGCTGCCCATACGCGTATTGGGCAAGGCCATACGTGTAATGGGCAAGGCAATACGCGTATTGGGTTGAGCAATACGCGTATGGAACCCATTTCTCACGGACCTCTGCTGAAATGCGTAAGGGTACGCGTATGGGGCTGGGCAATACACGTATTAAGTAGGGCAATACGCGTACGGAGATCTGGAAGTGAAATTATTAAGAGAATTCAGTCTCTGCTCATACCCATATCACGTTGGGCAATACGCGTATGGAAGGGCGAGCAAGCTGGGCAATACGCGTATGGCCCAGGGCAATGCGCGTATGACCAGCGAGAATGCAGAATTTTGCCGTTTTCGCGACTTCTTTCCCGTTCACGCGTCCGAAGCGGTTCCTTTTGGTTTGAGAGGTTGGGAATAGATGTCAGACCCTGTGAAATGTGTAATTGGTGATGAAAATAATTAATTTAGTAATTTCAATGAATTAATTAGATAGTTAACTAAATGACGTCGAGTGAGGGATGCCCGACTGTGGGGTGTGTTGTGATGAATTATTATTTCATGTGTGATCAGGAGGATCGTGAGAATGTGTAATTTTACTATACATGTGTGTGTATGCATATTGTTGTCGTGCATATCATGGTGTCGGTGGTGATGGATCATTGCTCAGGAGGAGTGTATGTGATTCATACGAACTCCATTATGGAGTGTGGTGGGGATAAATCATTGCCAAGTAGGGGTGTATGTGATTTATCCGGGTTCAATTGAATGAACCATGGTGTGTTGGTACCATTTGCATTGCATTGTGTCATTGAGTCACATTGCTTTATTATTATGTCTTTGTTGGATTACGAGTGATAGTGACAAGTGTGTCGTGAATGTGTGTACATGGTGTGTGATTGCTTGAACTCTATTTCTTAGCATGTATTTTATGCCATTAATTATTGAATGTAGTTCTCACCCCTTTGTTGTTTCTTGTGTCTGTGCTTCTTTAGAAGTACAGATAATCCAGGTACTTGAGTAATGCATAGAGTGCGTGTTGTCTGATCGAGTCTTAGGAGTCGCTCTGATACGTAACACGGGATAATGGGAATTTCATCTTTTGTTGTATATATTATGAATAGTGTTATGTATCATTACTCATCTTAAGACATGGTGAACCACGTGTGTAGGTGGACCATGATCTCGTTGGCTAAGGGACATGTTATGTATATCTTTTTTTTGGGTTGGATATTTCATTTCGCTGTTTTGAATGATTTCTTTTGAAAAACAAGAAGTGAATGAAGTTAATATTGAAATTCAGGTTATGTTTTCTTGATGTGACATCCCACTTATAAAGGGAACTCTGATTATTTTCGTATTGAATATTAATCATTTATTTGTTCGGGATAGTGGGTGTTACAGTTGACGTGTGTCTCATTCTCCTTTGATATGATTTATAACCAAAGCAGAGTCTCCATACACATCTAGATTCTTTATCCTTAAGTCAATGGCTTCTTCGAGACCCATGATACAAGCTTCATACTCGGCCTCGTTGTTTGTACATTTGAATGTCAATCTGGCTGTGAAAGGAATGTGGGTACCATGAGGTGTAACAATTATTGCCCCAATTCCATTTCCATAAGTGTTAACATCTCCGTCGAATATTTGACCCCAATGGGATCCTAGCTCTGGTCCTTCGTCTGGTAAGGGCTCATCACAACCTTTCATCTTCAGATACATCACATCTTCATCGGGGAAGTCAAATCTGAGAGATTCACGATCATTAATTGGTTGGTGGGCCAAATGATCAGCTAGGATACTTCCCTTGATAGCTTTCTGAGTGTGGTACTCGATGTCGTATTCTGATAGTAACATCTTCCAATGGGAAATTCTTCCGGTTAAAGCAGGTTTTTCAAAGACATACTTGATCAGATCCATTTCGGAGATTAACCAAGTGGTATGACAGATCATATATTGGCGAAGACGTTTAGCAGCCCAAGCTAAGGCGCAACAGGTTTTCTCGAGCATAGAGTATCAAGTCTCACAATCCCTAAATTTCTTACTCAGGTAGTAAATGGCATACTCTTTTCTTCCTGTTTCGTCTTGTTGGCCAAGTACACAGCCCATGGAATTCTTTAAGACCGTTAAGATATAATCAGGGGTCTTCCTTCCACTGAAGGAGATAAAATAGACGACTTAAGCAGATATTCCTTGATAATTTTAAAAGCTTTTTAGCAATCTTTCATCCATACACAACCTTGATCCTTTCGGAGGAGTTTGAAAATTGGTCCGCATGTTGCAGTCATGAAGAATATGAACCTTGAAATATAATTCAAATGTCCCAAGAATCCTCTTACTTGTTTCTCAGTTCTGGGCGAAGGCATTTCTTGAATGGCATTGCCTTTGTCGGGATCAACTTCGATTCCTTTTGGCTAACAATAAAACCTAAGTGTTTTCCTGAACGAACACCAAGTGTGCATTTGTTGGGATTCAAGCGGAGTTTGTATTTCCTCAGACGCTGGAATAAATTTGATAAGTGTTCCACGTGTTCTTCTTCAGTTCTGGATTTAGCAATCATGTCATTGACATATACTTCAATTTCTTTGTGTATCATGTCATGAAACTGAGTTTTCATGGCTCTTTGATAGGCTGCGCTTGCATTCTTTAGACCGAATGGCATCACCTTGTAGCAAAAGGTCCCCCAGGGTGTAATGAAAGAAGTTTTCTCCATATCCTCTGGTGCCATTTTGATTTGATTATAGCCTGAGAATCCATCCATGAAGGAAAATACTTTGAACTTTGTGGTGCTATCGACCAACATGTCAATATGTGGTAATGGAAAATCATCTTTCGGACTAGCTTTGTTTAAGTCTCGGTAGTCCACACATATTCTGACTTTTCCATCCTTCTTGGGAACAGGTACTATGTTGGCTAGCCATTGAGGGTATTCTGACGTGGCAAGGAAGCCTGCATCAATTTGCTTTTGAACTTCTTTTTTAATTTTGATGGCCATATCTGGGTGAGTTCTTCTCAGCTTTTGTTTAACTGGAGGACACTCCGGCTTCAACGGCAAATGATGTTCCACAATGTCGGTATCCAACCCGGGCATATCTTGGTAGGACCAAGCAAACACATCTGGAAATTCTTTGAGAAGCTTTATCATACTTTCTCTGATATTTGTACTGAGTAGTGCTCCAATCTTAACTTCTTTATTTTCTTCTTCTAAGCCCAAATTGACCATTTCCAAGGGCTCTTTATGTGGTTGAATGGACTCCTCCTCATGTCCGAGTAGTCGGGAGATCTCATCTGGAATATCTTCATCTCCTTATTCTTCAGCTTCGAATACCGGGAACTCAAAGTTGAGAGAAGGCATTGGGTCATATCTTTCAATGGGGTTTTTTATGATTAATCTGCGCAATGATTTTTCTTTCTTTAGAAAACATATTAAAATGCAAAAGTGTGTGTATGTGTTTTTTTTTGGAAAACGTTTGTTATTCATTTTTGTTTGTTTTAGGATTACCATTTTCTGAAAAAGCAAAAAGTAAAAATAGCAATAAATGCGGGAATTCTGAATGACATCTTTATTTATGATTTGTTGATTCTTAAAACATAGGCCCTATAAAACAAAACTCTTCCGCTTTGGGCGAAGAGAAGAGGGGAGATTTAAAGACAGAGGGAGGCCCTATAAAACATCTCTTCACCTGGGTAAGGTGAGAGGTCAAAATAAAGACGAGGCATTTACTTTGAGATGTGGATAGCATTCGGGACATCAACAACTATCCAATTGTGGCGAACTCCTCTATGTATTACAAAGTCTGGTACATCCCTCCTGGGATTGTCTTCAATAACGGTGCTAACTTCGGGCGGAGTCAGGTCAGTAGATTCTTCTTCCTATGCAAAGTTATTAGAAGAGAGGTATTCTGTTGTTTTTCCATATGTATTCTCATGTATAGGAGAATCTCCCCATCCAGTTGGTTGGATGTCTTCATACAAGATATGAGAACTTTCAGGGGAAGTATACTTTACTAGGAAATCAAACTTGCCGCTTGGCTGTCCCAAGGTATCCCAGTTCTCTGATGAAACTGAGGAATCATCTTCTTCAATGGCGTTGATTTTCGGCAATGCAAAGTTGATAAACTCTTGTCCAGAAATTCTTGTGACTTCTTCAAGACGATGATTGACATATTCATGATTTTTCAGATAAGGCCTCCATTCTCCTGAAGGAACATATGAATCTTTTTCAGGGCTATTTAGCATATATGCATTTTCTGAATGGCTTTGATACCCTGGACCTACCATGTCAGGCTCCCAAATGGGTAAATCGTCCATGGGATCATCTGAGCTGTAGTCAAAGTTACTTTTTAACGCAATATCAGCTCTTAATGAATCAGGAGTGAAGCTAGCGAGATTATACCGGAGTGAATCGCACACTCAAAGATACAACAGAGTCATCACCTTAGTCCCAAAGGACAGGGCAAATATCTATAAAACACAAGGGTAATAGAAACGGGTAAGGGGTTTGGTTATGCGAAAGGAAGGTACTAGCACCTTACACTTCCGTCGTACTCGACGGGAACTATTTCGCTTGCTTCTAGGCTTGGATGGGTTATCTACCTAAAGGCTTCTAGCTAAAAGAAGGAGAAGAAAGACGAAGAGAGAGAAAGAAAGTGCTCGCGGAGGATTAGGACCCTCGTGCCTACGTACCCTGATAGTGCAATGAGGAAATCAGAGCTCCGTAATTCATGGAACCAGGGAAAGAGAAGAAGAATGGAAGAAGGTGGCTCGCCGAGATTTCGCAATCTCGTGCCTACGTATCCTCATAATGCAGTGAGGAATTCAGAACCTACATAGTTCGGGGAATAAAGACGAGATAAAGGAAGTGGTGTCAAAACCAAGAGCAAAAGAAGGAGAGAAAACCCTGCTGGGGATTCAAAAGAATTGGTGTCAGAACCAAGAAAGAAGTGCAAAGGAAAGATAATAACTGTGCTGAGGATAAATTGCAAGAATGGTGTCAGAACCAAGAAGACAAAGGAGCAAAAGAATAAAAGTGACTCTACTGGGGAAGTAGGAGAGCAAAGCGACTATGCTGGGGACCAAAGGGTTAGCGACCCTGCTGGGAAAAAAAAGGGACGGTGTTGAAACCAAGAGAATAAGGATTCAGTATGTTAACTGAATGGCAGTGGCTAACCAAAGAAAAATAGATTAAGACTTTGAGGGGAAAAGGGTTTGGTGTCAACAGACAAGCTGTGATGAATCATAAAGAGAAAAAGTACTGAACCAAGCGAAGGTGTTTGACTCTGAGGGATTGTCGGTATATTAACTGATAAACAATGGTTGACCTTGAAAAGAAAAGATTGAAACTCTGCGGGAAGAAAGGTTTTAATAGATACACCGTGATCAACCAAAAGAATGCGTGTAGAACCAAGCGAAGGTTGTGACCCAAAGGACGGGTGTGGAACCAAGCAAAGGTTGCTAACCCAAAGGACGGGTGTGGAACCAAGCAAAGGTTGCTAACCCAAAGGTGCGAGTATTTGAACCAAAGGAAGGTTGCTAACTGCTGGGGATTCGGTGTTAATAGGAAGACTGTTATTAACCGAACAGGAATGAGTGAATAACCTAGAGAAGGTGATTAACTCAAAAGAGACTCAGTATGTTAACAGACGGGCTGTGGTTAAATGAGAAATGGGTGATTAACCAAGAGAAAGTGATTAACTCAAAAGAGACTCAGTATGTTAACATACAGGCTGTGGTTAACTGAGAAGAAGTGCAAATTGGTGTTTTAACTGACAGGCAACCAATCACAGGGAGAGGAACCAAGAGAAGGTTGCGAACTATGCTAGAGTTTCGATGTTTAACAGGAAGACTGTGTTTAACCAAAGAAAAGGATTGCGACTGCAGGGGAAAAAGAGAAATGGTTTTAACAATATGACTGTGATTAACCAAAGGGACAAATGATCACGACTCTGGTGGGGAATCAATGAACAATTGATGATCAGAAGAAAAGGTGTTGAACCAGAAGAAGGTTGCTAACCCAGAATAACGAAGATCGTTAACCAAGACAATGGTGATTGATCAAAAGAGATATTGAAAGAGGCACGAGTGATCAAGGATAAACTCGACTGAGGATTGAGAGACATTACAGTCTGGAGATAGAGACGATTATTCTAGGCACAAGGTCATTTGTCCCCTACCCAAAATAATCAAGATGAGTGTAAGAATTCTCCACTCTCATCCATTCTCTAGCACCAAAGTATAGTGCGGAAATTAAAATGGACAGTATAACATCGCAAATTTGTACAATGCTCCAGTGCTTCATGCGAATCTCCAACTCGGTAGGGGACCAAGAGAACAAGACTCTAAAGGATCCTAAATAGAGGAGAAAGGGAGAATCAACTAATCGAAACAAGGTTTCGATCAATCGATCAAAGGGAATGAGCAAGCCAACAACCTTTCACGAGTCGAAAGATCGTCAAAGCAACGTGCAAATTATTTATTGTACAAGATTGAATTTGCTCAAGAAGGAACAAACTCAATGTAAATAGCATGGAAAATAGTACCAAACATCAACATTAATCATGTAATCAAATGAGCAAAGGAGGTGCAAGAACGATCATGAACAATGTAATGCCAAAAATGCAAACAATTACATAATCGGTGAATCGTGCATCAAAAGATCGCAAGCATGCTTCAAATCAGAGGTTAAACAACTCATAAAACATCCATAAATATCAAGCATATCAAGCCATGGAAGTTAAATGAGGAAAGAATATCAAACAAGCTTAAAAATAGGCAAAAATGGCATTCTGGTCTAGTGTTAATAGATTAACGCTTTTGCACTACAAAGTGTTAATCGATTACACTTCAAACATAGCAAAAAACTGAAAAATGTAGTGTTAATCGATTAACACTTTTGCACTGCAAAGTGTTAATCGATTAACACTGGAGCAGTGGCTGAAAATCAGTTTTCCAAAAGTGCTTCCAGCAATTAATAACTTATTTGAACATCCACATGCCATGGTTTTCACTTGTGCACGAAAATTACATCAAGTATAAGAAATTAAACACAAATTGAAAGTATTAAACATGAAGATCAAAGATCAAACAATCACAAAATTTAACAAACCAAAAACTATCAAAACTACATCGTAAACGCACGAAAGTGATAGAAACAGTATATTAAGCATAAGCTACCAACCTACAAGCCAGAGAATTGGGTTGGTGATTGTTTTGAATGAAATGTAGAGAGAAGAAGCCAAGAAAACCAGAGAATTCTACACTTGCACTTGGAACCGTAGTGAAACCGAGCAAAATACGATAAAAGCTTCGAAATCGAATTTGTACCGAAACGATTGGAGTAATCACTTGAATTGAAGTAGAACTTGCTGTGATTGCAGAAATCCAAGAAAAATTAAAGATGAATGAAGGCTTAAGCTCAAGAGTAAGCAATTTCAATGTGATATTTACTACTCTTCAATGGTGGAATTGAGCTCTAGTGTGGTTTGGGGAAGAAGATGAAGATGAATGTGTAGAACTTGCAGAAAATGCAGAGAGAAATGAGAGAATTGAGAGTGAAAAGAGTGAAGAATTGTGAAAATGATTGTGGATGCTTTGTGAACTGGTGGAGCTTTGTTTATATAGAGACTAGCCTTGGAGTAAGCTAGGTTTGGAATGTGCTTTGGAGTGAGCTTTGGAGCTTGCTTTGGAGTTAGTTACACTCAACTCACCGAGTCAGAAGTTGACTCGTTTAGTTAGTTAGTTAGTTAACTCGGTGGAGCAATCCCAATGTAAATCCAAATCAATGGCTCTCATACTTGGAAATTAAGTAACCTGGTGGACTTAATCCAAAGTAATGTATTAGAATAAATGTAAGTGGAGTGTCTTGAATAGTCTTGAACTGACTAGAATGTTCCACACAATGCTAGAACCAAGTAGACTCCAAGAGAAAAGAGAGTGCAAAGTTGCTGTCATGAAAATGCAACATATTCTGCCATTTTACATGGGTTAATCGATTAACCCATTTGCAACAATAAATGGGTAATCGATTAACCAGGCCAAAATTTACCCAGATTGCTTGAAAAAAAGGTACTGTGGCCACGATTCCTATTTTCAACCTTTTCCTTTGATGAATAGGCATAGAAACCCTTATACTTTGCTTGTGTTGATGATGTGATGACTTCGTGAGGATATGATTAATCGGGTTTTAAAAACCTGAATATTCCTGCAACAAACAACACAGAGAAAACATGCGAATGCGTATGCCAGTGATGCGAATGCACATGCTTATGCAAAAGGCAAAAGGGGAGGTCAAATTTCGGGTTACGAGAAGGAGGAGCAAGGCATCCTTCAGTATCGTGATCTCTGTAGACCATCCTATTGTCTGACTTTGGTATATATCTGAAGTCCTATTGTGGATTGCAAAAGGGTATGTATGCCTCTTCTTGCGATATATAACCATCATCATTGAAGTATGATTTCCATTCTTCATCTGGATCATAAGAAGTATCCTTAAAGTCATTTCTTTCGATGATGTCCACTTCTTGAGAAATGGGGTGGAGGAGACCTCCGCTGTGGAAGAAATCTTGTATAGGATGAATGGCTTTATCCTTCTTTGTAGCTTTGGTGAATGCTTGGGAGAAACCAAGGCCTTCTCTTACTTTATTATCGGCAGGAATCACAACTTGTCCCCATCCTTTAGTGGTTCCACTTTCCATTACTCGGAGAGCGTCTTTGTAGGAGGAAATAAATGCTCCTTTTTCTTGACTGTCCTCTTTATTCACAGAAAGTGTCTGGAATTGAGTTCCGATGATCTCTTCTGGTTCCACATAGGAAAATGATGATAGATTGCTTACAATCAAAGCTCGTTCGCCACATACTGTAACCCATTTGTTATTTCTTACAAACTTCAGCTTTTGGTGAAGTGCTGAGGTGACTGCTCCTACTTTATGGATCCAAGGACTTCCTAACAAACAACTGTATGCTGCTCGGATATCCATTCTCTGGAAGGTAATTTGAAAAGTGTGAGGACCAATGGTTATGGGAAGGTCAACTTCGCCAATAACTGTCTTTCTGGATCCGTCAAAAGCTTTGACTACGATCTCGCTGCCTCTCATGGGGATGCCTTGACAGGATAATCGTACAAGAGTTGATTTTGGCATGACATTTAAGGATGAACCAGTGTCTACTAGTATTCTAGCTAGAGCATCGTCCATGCAATTGAAGGTGATACTGAGTGTCATGTTATGATTTTTACCCTCCTCTGGGAGCTCTTTATCACTGAAGCCTAAATTGTTATAGGCATTGATGTTAGCAATAATGATATCAAATTGACCCACCGTTACGTCTTGTTCCAAAACCTTCTACAGAGTTTCCCTGTGGGATTTTGAGCTTAGTAGAAGAGATAATATAGATATCCAGAAGGGAGTATGCAATAACTGATCCACAATGTTGTATTCACTTTTTTGAATTAGTTTTAAAATCTCATCATTGTTCTTTACAGGCTCTGTGTCGCTTAATTGGCCTATCTGCTTATCAGGGACTTCCATTTGGGGTTCCTTCTCCCCAGCAATTTCTTCAACTCCTTTGTTGAATACTCGACGACTTCGGGTGACCCGACTTATATCAGCGATGTTGACAATGGATGGCAGTGGAACTTCCCTTCCATCTTCTATCATGGTGGCGTTGTACTTATAAGGAATGACTTTCTCTGATTCGTATGGTATCGGACCTGGCAAATAAATGACCAAAGGAGTCACGTTGGTCTAACTACTATCATAGGCGACCTCTATTGGTTCCAGCTTAGGGATATCAGGAATCTTTCTACCATCAAAACGGATTTCAACGCGCTTCGGATCACTGATTAGAGGAATTATGGTGTAAACATCTTCATCACTTCCAGAACCAATGGGTTCTCCTTCCTGGAACAGTGTGGTGGCCTTTTGATCCAATAGTCTTTGAGCCTAATCCTGGACGAGGAGGCAATTGTATCGCTTCTTGCGGCGCTTTTTGCAAGTTGAATGATCATGTTGATTTGGACTAACGCAGTCAGGTTTATGCAAGCTTTTGACTAATGATCCACTATCATAAATTGCGTGCTGTCTTGGGCAACCTTGCATCATATTGATTGACTGATAATCCTTCACGCCGCTTGGTATGGTCTCTCCTCGGTCTATCTGATTCTGGAGAGCTGCTCGGACGAAGTAACATCCTTGGTCATTTTCAGAACATATCCCGCAACGTTCATAATTGTGGGGTGGTAAACGACCCTGTCCACTCTATATGCAATGCATCTTTACCAAGTCCGTTTACAACAAGCGGATATCACAGCTTTTATATCTGCTTGGGCTTCCATCAGTTATGTTGATTTGATATGTATTCATGTTACGATATACTGGAAGCCACCAATGGTTCAACAGATGTTGAAGAGCTCTTTGTATGACTAGACAACCTTGATTATCTTCAGAGCAAACTTTGAAATCTTGATAATTGTGTGATGTTAAATGCCAAGTCTAACTTGTTTGGCAAGCAATTCTACCAAATTGGTGTTTATCATGCGGATGTCAAAATTTTGAACTCAGTCTAGACCTCCATCAATCATGTTGATTTGATAGTTGTGCATTTCATGATAATCCTGAATCCACCCTAGATTCATTTGACGTTAGAGAGCCTCTTGCATAAAAGAACACCCCTGGTTATCCTTTGAACAAATTGGACAAGCACTGTAATCGTGCAACAACAGCTGATGGTGTTGACTATGTCTGTAGTGCATTGCCACCAAGTTTACATTCATTAAGGGAATGTCAAAATTTTGAAAAATGCCTGGGCATCCATAAACCATGTTTACTCCGCAGATTTTGTGATCTTAGATCCAGCCTAGATCCATTTTCTCTTGAAGGGCTGCCTGTACAATGCTGCATTCTTGGTTGTTCTTGGAACAAATGTTGCATTGATGATAGTTGTGAGGTGGCACATGGCCGTATCCACTTTGCCTACAATACATCTTAACTAGATTTGTTTCCAGTAAGCGTACATCATGAATTTGGTAACTGTTGCCAGGACCTTCGTCAATTAAGTTTACAGAAGCTTTCTCATGCTGAGGTAACAGATTCCTTTGAACGTTCGGATTAGTGTCTTTGAAAGACAAAACTCCATTCTTGATAAGTCTTTGTACATAAAATTTAAAACTAAAACAATTCTCGATGTTATGCCCCAGTGCTCCTTGATGATAAACACAGAATTGGTCAGCCTTGAACCAATAAGGGGGATTCTCAAGAATGGCAGAAGGAGACCTGGTTTGAATGTGTCCTTTTGCTAGAAAAACTGGGAACAATTCTGCATATGGAATTGGTATAGGATCAAAACCTGGTGACCTTGAAATATGATTGTTGTTGTTGTATTGCGGGCGAGCCTGCTGAAGAGGCTGTTGTTGCCTTTGCTGATACTGTGGTTGCTGAATTTGCTGGTTTTGAGAAATTTTTGGTTGATATGCTGGAACTGGCACTGAGTTGATAACAGGAGATATCGTTGCTATCTACCGAGGATGGTATCTTTGTCTTTGTTTACCCTGTGAGATAGTGGTGATATCTTGCTCTTTCCTCTTTTGGAAAGCGCTCCCATACCTCTTGCCACTACTGGATAGTTTTGTATCTTTAACCAATCACCCTTCAGGGATTGCTTCCTCAAGGCGTACTTCCATGTTCACCATATCGGTGAAGTCACTAGGTGCACTTGCGACCATTCGGTCATAATACAACGAGCTCAAAGTTTTTAAGAAGATTTTTGTCATTTCTTCCTCCTCGAGAGGAGGACAAATCTGGGCGGCAATTTCACGCCTTCTCTGAGCGTATTCTTTGAAGCTTTCCTTATCCCTTTGAGACATTGCTCTAAGTTGATCCCTATCAGCTGTCATATCCAAAATGTACTTGTATTGCTGAACAAAAGCTGCCCCAAGGTCTCTGAAGGTACTGATCTTTGCACAGTTTAACCCCATGTACCATTTGAGTGCGACACCAATTAAACTGTCTTGAAAGTAATGGATCAGTAACTGTTGATTTTCTGTCTGGGTGGACATCTTTCGAGCGTACATCACCAAGTGACTTTGAGGGCAGAAGTTACGTTTGTACTTTTCAAAGTCTGGCATCTTGAATTTGTGTGGTATTTTAACATTTGGGACTAAGCAGAGGTCGACAACATCTTTCCCAAACAAGTCCTATCCATGAATAACCTAAAGTTATTTATAAATGTCCAAGAACTCCTCTTGGAATTCATCCATCCTTTCATATACTCTTATATCCATGTTTGTAGCGGCGTGAAATATCTGTTCTTCTGGAGTAGTATGTATCACAGGTTGTGGTACACACATTACTGTTGTAGCTTTTGGCGCTTCGGTGACCTGAAGTTTGTAACCTTCAGGTATAGGAATTTCTGTCATGACTCTTGCATCTTCATTGAACTGAAGTTTGTAACCTTCAGGCTTAGAGACTTCGGCTATAGCTCTTGGGTCCTCAGTGATCGAAGGTGTATAACCTTCAGGAACGAAATTGAGAGGCATGCCCTAGGGAAAACCTTTAGGCATGATGTACTGAGGAAATCTGATGGGTACTTCAAGGGTTGGTGCGGAGACAAATTCTGAGATCATAGTCCGCGGTTGATCCTGAGCTGCTGCCATTGTTTCTATCATGATGTTGAGTCTTTCCAGACTTTCTTTTAGAGTAGTGACTTCCCTTCTCAGTTCTCTATTTTCTTCCTCTAGATCGTCCATTTTCTTCTGACGATTGACCCAAGTGTTGTATGAATAAGACTGTTTGACTCTAAAGTGCAAAAAATATGTGTAAGTTTTCTTTGTTTTGAAATATGTGAAATGCTAGAATGATGCATGATGTGTAAAGGATGCAAATGCCTTTTTTTTCTCTTTTTAAAAGAACTTTCAACAGTTATGTTGCAAACATCATTAAGTGGATAACATAAACACCAACACATTTTATTTAATAAACTGAAAAGGTTATAAAGGTACAATATTTATAATGCAGAAAAAAGGGAAACTAAGCTTATAGCTATTAAGGAACCCTTTTTGATGAGGTTCAAAACCCTTGTTGATGATCACTTTTCTTCAGCTTCTTGAACTAGGCCTCCTCAACTATCATCGGGTTAATGATCTTCTGCTAAGTGAAAGGGGAGAGTAAATTTTTCCGTTCTTCTCGTCTTTCTACAGCATGCTGCTCAAGTATCTCAATCAGAGCATCTTTTTCTTTTAGCAGTTCTTGGATCTTTGTGTTCTCCAAGATGACAATTTGATACTTGTTCCTCCAAGAGTTCTTTTCACTGTTAAAAGCGATCTGAAGTTTCTCTACGTCGTTCATGAAGTAGGGGATATATTCCTTTAGGGGAAACACTTCCTGACGAGGGTAAGGCATCCTTAACTTGATGGCTCTAGTTTGTACCCATTGGAGATAAGGCTCCGTAAAAATGCAATTTGGCTTTCCCAAAGATCCTCTTCCTTTCCTGTGAATATAATGCCAGGCATGCACAATTTCCTCTTTAAGTGCTCTGTCATTTTCATCTTCCTTGAAGAAAAGACCTTCCATATGAATGTTATATGGTATGTCCTTTATAGGGTAACCAAGCTGACGACGGGCTAAAACTAGGTGGTAGTTGATCCCTCCCTTAGTACCAGTGAGGGGCACATTGGGGAAATTTCCATAACTGTCAATGATCTTTGTTCCATCATAGACCCGATTGTACCAATCTATGTAAGAGTGAGTGAGAGACATAATCTTTTACGACCATCGCATACCATTTTTGAGATCCCTAAAAGCAACAAATTTGGGCAAGTGAGAAATAAACCATTTGTAAAGTAATGGTACATAGGATGTAATCATCCCTCCGTTATACAAGTTCCTTAGATGCACTGAATGGTAATCATCTGCAAGCAAAGTTAGGACTGGATTCCCTATTAAGAATATCCTGATAGCGTTGACGTCGACGAAGTTGTCAATGTTGGGAAAGAGGAATAATCCATAGATGAGTAGAACAAATATATCCTCGAAAGCAACCATGTTTCCCATACTGGCAAAGTATTGGGCTCTTTCCATCAAATATTTAGCTGGTAGACCTTGAATTCCTCCCTAGGTGGTCAAGTGAGCTTTGATATCTGACACTTCCAAGGACGTAGCTCTTGCAATGGCTTGGTCTTTGGAAATCTCTTCCAGACCAGAGAATGGGTCGTGATCAGAAATGGGTAAATCAATCAACTGAGAGTACTCTTCCAACATTAGTGTAAGCTGATAATCTGGAAATGTGAAGCAGTGGTACACCAAATCATAGAACTAAACCAATGTAGATAGGAATCCTTCTACCATATTGACTTTTAAAAGAGACAAAAGCCCTCCATACTTAGCTCTGAGTGCTTCAGGATTAGCAATCAACCTCCACAATCTTCTTAGGTCTTCCAACTTTGGAATTCTGAAGGTGTACTTCTGAGTTTTTCTTCTACCAAAATCCATAGCACAATTTCTGATATTTGCAACAACCTGTTTTTTAGTTCTTTTGAAAAATTTTGAAATTTTTTAATGAATGCATGAATGCATGTATGCACAAACACAAATATTTACAAACATGGGTTTAAGGGTTTATCGTCACGAGCATGGAGCCATGGATCTACCCATCCCAAAGGTATGTACTAGGGGTTTATTTTGTACCTGTAGAACGGGTTCTAACAAGGTTCCCAAAATCACCGACCCCTCTTTAAGATATTACCAGCAAACCGATTAACTCATGAGAGCTGTAATATCCTCAAGATGAATCTCATTTGAGTGTAGTATCGCGTATCAACTATTTTCGATAGTCACCGCACTACATCCTAAAATGGTCAAGTGGGTAAAATGTTACTAAAGTACTCAGCTTCTTAGGTTCCCAATGGAAAAAGTAATGTATTCACGACTTGCTCGTTCAACATCAGTAATTCCAAGAGGGTACCTCCACTGAGCTTGTGGTTTTTCAAGTTAGCTTGTTCGGGATTCACTCCCTATAAGCCTCCTTGATTATACCACCTCCTATCTTAAAGTATGTTCTCAAGTCCAAATTAGGACTTTTTCTCACCACATGTGTATTAGTCACATTCCCAAAACAAGTGCATTTAAACAGATATGGTAAGTAAACAGATAATATCAATAGTAATGATAAAGAATTAAATGATATTAACAGTAATAATAATAAAAGGTACAAAGATAGGCTTGACCTTCTTAGGGGATGAGAGAATCCCCACCAGAGTCACCATTTTTCAGTGGACCGATTTTCGTACCCCCACCAATCCTGAGATGGTGGGACCCTTGTGAACTGTGCTTATGCCACTTTCAAATTTCTAATATTTATCCTATGATGCTTAAAAGGATGGGGAAGGAATCTAAACTAACCCTGTGTGCAAATGTTTTCCCTACAAATGCAAAGAGATCTGGAATCGGAGGTCGATTATACTAAGGGAAGCTATTAACATCCTAAGTATCTATAGTACTCTATAGGAACCTTTTTGTACATTTTATCTTTTACTAATAATTATCTTATTTTTCTTAATTTGTTTACTATTGATTGGGAAAGTTTTAACCTATGGGTGAGAATGAGATGTTTTGGGAGTTTTTGATTTATGAAAGGTACGGGGACCTAAAGGGTTTATTTTAAAGGTGTGCTCGCTAAGATCTCGCAATCTTATGCCTACGTATTCCCAAAAAAAAAGAGGCTTTGGGAAATTAGAGCGTTCTTAGTTCCACCTAACTATGGGTGGAATTTGTATCTTCTTCAAAGCCCAAGATGATGAAGCTAAAAGTTTTATTGGTTTGAAAGAAAAGACAAATTGTCATCCTTAAGGGAGATATCTCACCTATTCATCACAAACATTTGAGAATAATATCATAAGGGAAGAAGCTTTGAACTTGGATGTTAAAAAATCCTAAGCAATGCCACATCTTCCTTTATGAGTCTTTGCATGCTAAGAGAAGAACCTTAACTTGGATATAGTATCAACAAGTATGCCACTTACATCACTTAGATGAAAGAAAAGTTTTAGACCATGATAAGAGAAGGACTCCAGCTTGGATTTTGAATCAAAAAGTGTGCCACTTACATCACTTATATGGAAAAAAGTTTTTAATGTTTGATTTTGAGTTGTGGTGTATAGAAGAGATATCTTCTTACAGAGATGAATCAATGTCTCATCTCTGGGGAGAAGTTGAATTGTTTAAGTATCTTGTTCAAAGCCCAAGATGTTGAAGCTAAAATATTTGTTTGTATCTTGTTCAAAGCCCAAGATGTGAAGCTAAAGAGTTTGTTTGTATCTTGTTCAAAGCCCAAGATGTGAAGCTAAAGAGTTTGTTTGTATCTTGTTCAAAGCCCAAGATGTGAAGCCAAAGAGTTTGTTTACCTGAGAGGAGGCTGACTAGGAGTTTTGAATTGATGGTCTCTGTATGAAGCTTAAGATGAGGCTATGATGATTGGATAAAGCCCAAGAGGAGGCTATAATGCTTGGATAAAGCCCAAGAGGAGGCTATGATGAAGTTGACTTTACAAAAGGGGAACTAGTATTTGAACTAAGTTGTAGTTGAGGGAACCCTAATGTTTGAACTAAGTCTAAACTAAGGATGAGGCGTTATAAATGTCAAGAGAAACTTAATATAAATAAGTATATAACAAGTATGGACATGAATTGAATATGATGGGTCTTACACTCTTATAGAGGCTCATGTTTCAGCATGGTTGACTTGAAAATTGTGATGGGTCTTACACTCTTATAGAGGTCCAAGAGTTTTGGTTTGAATGCCACTAGGGCTGTGTTTGATGAGAGTTGAAAATTGAGGTTTTGAAAGACTGAAAACCTTGAGAAATTGAAGAAAATTTTGAGGAGAAGGGGAGGGACTTACACTCTAATAGAGGCCCAAGAGATCTGAAAGTGTAATGGGTCTTACACTCTAACAAATGCCCAAGAGTTTAAAAAGTTAATGGGTCTTACACTCTAACAGAGGCCCAAGAGTTTGAAAAGGTAATGGGTCTTACACTCTAACAGAGGCCCGAGAGTTTTAGAAAATGTAATGGGTCTTACACTCTAACAGAGGCCCAAGAGTTTTAGAAAATGTAATGAGTTTTACACTCTAACAGAGGCCCAAGAGTTTGATAATGTAATGGGTCTTACACTCTAACAGATGCCCATGTTTAAACATACAAGTATGTATTCATAGTCATTTTCAAGAAAAAATTCAAGTGTATAAGAACATACAAACATGGTGAAATCAACCACAAGGGAAAACATGCATATCATGGTCATGTAATCATGGAAAGAACATCTCATGTTCAAGCAAAATAGTTGTGCAAAGGCTCATGCTATAAACAAGGTTCAACATATACTTTAAACATGTGAACATGTATCAATAAGGCATAAAACTTAAGCAAAAACACAATGTAAAATTCATGAAGTCATACAAGGTTTCTATAAGGTGTGTAGGGTTTACACAAGTCAGCATGTACAAGGAAAACTAAGGAATCATTCAAAAGAATCAAGATGAAATCAAGGAAACCCTAAAATAACCACAAACTTTGAACATCCACCAATGCATAAAAAATAATTATTTTTGGCAATTTATTTTCACAAACGTAAAATAGGCATTATCATAAACAATTTTCAAAGAGAATGGGTTCAAAATGATAAAAAATGAGAAAGTTATGATCATTTGAAAATACAAAGAAAAATAAGAAAATAATGTGGTAAAAAGAATGGGGAATGGTCCCCATGGGTGTTGAACCCATGACACTTCGCTTCTGGCATAAAACCTAGACAAACCAGCCAACGCGCGCAGGTTGAATCTATGAGGGAAGCATTACGCAGGTTTAACAACTTAGGTGGTGATACATCCTTTGTATCAACCCCACCCATTAATTGATATGCCTAGCAAGCTTGGTCTGTGAAATTCTGGCCTATGCAGACAGCAGATGTCCCAACACATGTCAAGATATTGTGCTACATAATCATTTAAATAGAAGGCGCAACAACAGATTGATACCTTGAATATCAGAACTGCAGGATCACAGATGTCACGCATCTGATCCAACATGTTTATCATGAACCCTAACAGAAAACGTAAATCTGCAGAATGATAAAGAACACAACAATTGTTAACCCAGTTCGGTACAATTCACCTACATCTGGGGGATACCAATCCAGGAAGAAGACTTCACTATCTGTAGAACTTTTACAAAGCTAAACTCCCCCGTTTACAACTTTATACCTAACATCTACCCAATGAACATATTTACCAAAGCTAAACTCAAATGTTTAGAACTCTGATATGAGATACCCCACTCACTTCCTTAATCACAACCTGTGATATCTCTGTCTTCTGCCAATACAAAACCTGTCGCGGTTTCTTGACTTCCAAGTTATCTTGGACTTGCTTCAAAGCTCCGTCCAAGAACAATACAATGACCATTACCTAAAGGCTTCTGGTTGTGTCCCTGTACCTATGCTTTCCACTTTGCATCCCATATTACAGAGTGGAGACTTACAACTCCTAAGAGATCCAACGACTCTCAATCCCTAAACCCTTATTTTACAAAGTCTTTAGGTTACAAAGTTACAAGTGATACAAAAGTACAAAGGTTATTTTAACCCTAGGTCTAATCCCCTTATATAGTCTTTTGCTGTCTTGGGCTTTCTATCTTTTCTCCTTTATCCACTCTGCAAATTCGCACCAAATCTTTGACAGATTTGTTATATAATTAAACCTGCTATATTAGTAAGATGTCCACTCTTGCTGTTGGGACATCTTCTTCGACATCTTTAATCTTGAGCAGATTTCTTCATCTTTATCATATTCATGTTTTAACAAAATTTCGTCAAACCACAGGAGCTTTCAATCTCCCCCTTTTGACAAATTTTGGCTAAAACATTCCCTTCTGTGCGAGCTTGATAAAGGTCCTTGAGTCTCTTCATCTTGAGAGTTTCCCTTCTGATATCTTCTTCCTGAATTCTAGAAAGAGCTTAAACAGTCGTGACATGGAGTTCATAAAATATGTAACTCAGATCACAAGTCACAACCTATTTGTCAACTCAGATCACAAGACACAAAGAAAATAGAAATGTTAAGATGTCAGATCATCTTATCCAACATTCTTGCAAAACAACTGCAGGAATGTACCCAAATACATGTGTCAATGTTTACCTGAGCAAACTCCACAATGCGGTGGCACCTAGGCAAGACATCCTCAACATGATCTAGCTTGCTTGCTCCTCCTTTAGTATCTTCTGATAAGCTGGTCTCGACAAATCTCCTGGAGTAGCACACACCATGCACGGATATGACACCCTGAAGAACCATCTGATGTACTCTTCGATGTAGCTCCAGTTACTCTCAGCTGTGGTAGCTCGTGCCTCCTCCGATACCAAATGACTCTTATAATTATCAAACATGTCATCTATCTGTCAACGTGTCAGGGCAGGAGGAGCAGAGACAACAAGGTGTTTAGGAATGGTCTGAGTCTAGCTGAATTGCCGCATGACGCACTTGGGCAGGAGTAGTGATACGTAATGCGCAGGCCAACCATCCAGAGTATAACACTATCTCATAAATGGTCGCGTCTCACGGTGATCAACATAGCTATTGAAGTGCATGTCCTCAGCAACCAAACAGTCAAGATAGGCTCTTTAAGGCTCAACCGCCCCTAGTTGTACTCATGTATCCGCTCGAAATCCATGAAGTACCGTAGGTAGATGACGTCTGTATAAGTCACACTTTTGTCCATGAAAATCACAGTGCTAACCAAATAAAGGAGACACGCTCTCAATGCATGCGATCTATGGAGCGTCACCTACTCATCATCACCATCAACCTGTTGTGCTCTCAAGATCTCATATGTATTTACCTTTTTTAGGTATTCAAACCTAGCTTGAGCGCCCCTGGTCTTATCTAACTCCTCATTCGCCTCCCCTGGATCAACCCTCAGATACTCTACCATAATCTCGAGTGCCTCATCTTTGGTCATCCTTCCATGATCTAGGAATCTCCTTCGGATCGGAAGGTGTAGCAAACATGAGACATCATCTAGTGTGATAGACATCGCACCATGCAGGAGATGAAATGATGAGGTCTCCGAGTGCCATCTCTCCACGAATGCATTAAGCATCTCGTGGTTGACCGTAGTATAACCGGTCATGCACAAGTCCTTCAGGCCAGATAAGGACAAAACTGACTGAAACCAATCCTCATTCGGTCGAGGAAAGCCAACAATCTTCCGCCCGTGGTTAAGAAACTTTTGCGGACAACGCTCCTGAAAAAAATAATAATCAATGTCAGAAATTTGTCAATTAAAATTAACCTAAAAATAATGAACCCAACTAATGCTACATCTCCATCCCAGATATGTCTAATAGTATGGTCTGGATACAGAGACAATAATGACAAATCAATTGGGCCTCATCCAAATGCCCCTGGCTCAACATCCACAGCAGCCCCACCCTCTGGAGGTGGCACTGTATTAGTAGCATTAATAGTAGGAGGTGAGACTGGATCAACAACATCTATAATAGGAGGTGGAACTGGTGAAACCTAATGCCTGCAGGAGGATGGAGGGAGTGATGCGTCAGATGGTGAATCCCGTCTCCTACAGAAGAAGAAGATAATGTGGCATGAGGAGCATCACGAACCCGAGAAGTAGATGGCTCTGCCTGACCAAAGGGACCAGAAGCCTCCGAAAACTGCTGACTCTTCTCCCACCGCACTGATGCGTGCTGAGGAACCCTCTCGTGCCCCAATGTATCTCATCTATCAGCCATTATGCCTGTAAGTTAAAGTAAAACATACCATTAATGCAATCAAACAACACACAAGTAAGAAAATCTATAAAAAAAAAATACTGCAGAAAATTTCAGAGATGCACCTCCGAAATTTGGGAAACTAAAACGTTGAAAAATTCTAGAGATGCATCTCCAGAATTTCCTGCAACTCAGAAGTTGCGTCAATGGTGTCAATGTACCACATGCAATCTCAAAAAACCATGTCTTGATCATCATTTTCAGCCAACAAACATCTAATACATTATGTCAAAACTATCTTAAATGATATTTCTATTCATTTCTAACTCTAATTGATTTCTATTCATTTACACAAAAACTCAAAAATTTATCAAAAATTAAAAAAAACTTACAAGAAATTGATGTTACAGATGTTGTTTCTGATGTTAGAGATGATGATTGAAGTTCCGTGAAGCCTTGACGATTGAGTTTTGAGGTGGTGCAGATAAAATTTTTAGAAAGTTTGAAGAATGGTTCTGAGGAAAATGAGAAAGAAGGAAGGAGAAGAGTTTGACGCGATTTAATTTTCAAAATATTCCGGAGATGCATCTCTGAAATATTTTAACGTTAACTGACATTTTGATGCATCTGAAAATGTATTTTCAAAATCTAAAAACATTTATATATTTTTGCATAATGCTTAAGAATAATATGTGGTGCATTACGAAATCTTCCAAATGTATTTGTATAAATATAAGCCCAATTAATTTGTTGTCTTAAGAAAATGAAATAACATTTTTTTCTTTCTTTTTTTTAATTTATTATTTGTTTTAGTAAACACACCTCACTAAATAGCGTGGTTGATAAAAAATATAGAGATGCTTAGTATTAGATTAACTTAATGAGACTTTTTCACTTTTTATATTATTATTTATCAAATGATGGATAGTCATAAAATTAGTCCATGAATTAAAAATTTCTAAGTCTTTTATATCAACCACACAACGCAATGAGGTGTGTTCGTATAAACACAAAAAGGATAAATACTCTTATCTCAGCAATGAAGACACATCTCCATCACCATCATCATCATATGGAAGCAACAACACTCGCCTATATGTCTCATTCTTAGACTTAAAACCTTTTCTTTTTTTCTAATATCCAATTCAAAGTTCCATTCACATGTACACCTACCCACATATAAATGTTACATGAAAAATTGTGTACTATTTCCAAAGAGTTTCACCAAATGTATAAATTATTGTTAAAAATCCACTAACATTATCCTCATTGCGGACAACTACCAGATTTTTTTTTTCCTTTTTGTTAATGTAATCATATGAAAAACCAGCGTCTGATAAATATATTATCAGATGAAACAATGGCTGAAGGTCTTTTGGAGAGGGTTTCTTAATGTACCACTCAAGTTTTTTAGGCACCACGTGAAATTATTTTTTTGCCTCCTGATTCCGGATGTGCACATCCGGACGCATCAAATTTTTAAAAAACGCAGAACTTTTTCGGATATGCATATCCGGAAACAATTCTGATGTGCACTTTCGGAAGGATTTCTTATTAATTCGCGCCAGACGTTCTTATTCCCTCTCATTCTTCACTTTTCCATTTCCAAAATCTCTCAAACTCTCTCAAACTCTCAAATTTTCAATCACCACAAATCTCGATTTTTTCCACTCGAGCTGGGCGCAGAGCACCTTCTACAACGATCAACACACTCCAAATCCTCCGTATCTCATTTTAATCGGTAAGTTTTCAAATTTTAGAGTTTCGAAGTAATTTTCGAGTAATCGATTTAGAGTAGACATTTAGGTGTAGAAATTGTTAGGTTGTATGAATAACATATGTTAGAGACAATGTAGGTCATTTTTACTGCTTCAAACGGACGATCAGGACATTAAAATGCCCCTTTGCATGTTACAGTGGCCATGGCTTCCATTTTTAAACTTCAAAATACGTACCGGATGTGAAGATTTGGAAAGATTGTAACGTTTAGTTTTCTGAGTGTTTCCGGGTGTGCACATCCGGAAATACCCAACGTTAAAAATTATGTGTCCTTCCGGATGTGCACATCCGGAAGACTATTTTTTTATTTTTTTTTATTTTGTTTGTTTGTTTGTTTATGTTTAATTATTTTTAAACAAAATTTAATTTATTTATTATGCTTTGCATATTAGATGGCTGGCAGAGACGATCGTACCATACATTGACAGACAGCTCAGCACACATCTGTCCGACGTGAGCGGATGCAGTCTACAACAGAGGCTTCCAGCGCAGAGGGAGTTGGGGTAGCCCCTACAGCTAAGGGACATCCTACACCACATCCCACACCCTAAGACATCCTCATTCCATCTACCGTACGGCGAGATCACGATCACGCTGGACAACATCTCGTGCCTCTTACATCTACCGATCACGGGTACCCTTCTCTATCACGGTAGGATGACGAAGGCGGACAACATGGAGTTGCTGGTTACAGAGCTTGGGGCTAGCCCAGAGAAGGCACATGCGGAGGTGCACCAGTTGAGGGGCGCACACGTCCGGTTCTCGTTTCTGATGGATAGATTTGTTGAGGCGCTTGCAGAGGCAGGACGAGCAGATGGTGATCCAGCTGAGGTGACGATCCACAGGACGCGTGCCCTGAGATGCTACTACTTGTTTTTGCTGGGCACGCAGGTGTTTGTGGACACCAACGCCTATTATGTTGATATCGTCTACCTCAGGTACCATTCGGATCAGACAGAGATCCATGGGTATAACTGGGGGGCAGCTGCGCTGGCGTTCACCTATTCCAGGCTCTCTGATGGTTGCCGCTGAGCAGCCAAGACTGTGGCAGGTAGCTGTACGCTATACGTGGTAACAATCTAATATTCTAAGTGATTTTTTCATTTCTTTTCTTTCTGTATTCATTATAATGTTTGACACCCATGTTATGTTTTCCATTTCAGGCGTGAATTTTACAGCACTTTCCCTACATTACTGGTTGAGGGAGTGTCCAGGGGTACACTGACGATATGCCACGTGCTGCTGAATTTGTCCTGCTCAGAGGGAACCAGGCGCCAGACCCCTTAAGAGTGTATCTAGATCGGATGGCTGCTGAGGACGTTTTGTATTGCCCCTATGCCGTTCACCGTGTGACGCGCCCGTTCGGTGAGGTTTGTTTGTTCTCAGGATGGTTGGCATGCAATTCGACCGTTACTGCCCGATACCTCCCGGAGCGCGTCTTGCGTCAGTTCGGTTACACGCAGACGATCCCCAGGATGCCTCATGAGTCTGCTCCTCTAGGCTTAACCTGCAGGCAGATAGATGAGCTATATGCTGACTACCAGTCCCACTTGGTAACGAAGGAGGCTCGGGCGACTAGAGCGGAGACAGACTGGAGTGTTGTTGTCGGGTACATCGTGTGGTTCTACACCGTCTCACACCCATGCATGGTGCCCGCTGCTGAGGGATCGCCACCCAGACCTGCTCATCAGGAGATATTAGAGGAGCAATAGTCTCAGCTGGACCATACTCAGGATGTCCTACCACACTGTCGTCAGATAGTACAGATAGGGCAGCAAGCCATTGAGGCCGGTCACCTCCCTGAGGGCTCTGGTGCCAGACTTGCCGTGGATAGGATGATTGCGATTTCTCGGGGGGCACTTCAGTACCGCAAACATCTATCCAGGTTGGGGGGTAGGGGCAGAGGAGCAGGGGAGCCAGGAGAGATCCTTCGCCATACACAGTAGTTTTTTTTATGTATCATATTTATATTACATGTATTCACTGTATTTTGACAGACGTTTATTATATATATATATCATTTTATTTTATATATGGATGTTGTCAAATGTATATTAAGTTGCGACGATTTATTAACATATGCGACCAAGCAAAAATACCGATTTAAAAAAAAAATAAAGTTCTGCTGTTTTCCGGATTTGCAGATCAGGAATGTTTCCGGATGTGCACTTCCAGAACGCATCAGCGTTTTTAAAAAAAATGGTGCGTCCAGATGTGCACATCCGGAATCAGGGGGCAAAACTGAAAATTCAGATGGTGCCTAAGAAACAAGGGTGGTGTGATAAGAAATGCTTTTAAAGAACAGGGTCCCATAATATGACACAACATAGACTAAAATATAATAACAATACAACAATTCAATGCGTTATTAATGTTTGTTTTTCTATTATATCAATCACATTTGCTACTACTTACTTTGGGTGGTTTTTATCCACCAAATCTTAAATTAGATTGTTGATACCATGCTAAAAAAACCTAGACTCTTGATACCATGTTAAAAAATATGGTTGGACTCAACTCATTCATATAAAATCGGTTTGTAGGGTGATTACTCTCACATATAAAGATATGTTCATACTATATATTGTCCGATGTAAAATTTTTGAGAGTTATTGATCCTTTGTAACTTGAAAATTACTTATAGTGATAGGTAATGTAACTCTACCTAGATCATCTACTTTTTGAGGTAGAGTTTTTTTTAATGATGGCGCTGCAACTTGCTTTCAGTTGAATGGTTTCCTCATCATTGTACTTTTTATTCTTTGCCATGATCTTTTTCATGAACTTAGAATAACTAGGCATTTGTTTCAAGGCTTCAGAGATCAATATACTTATCTGTAGTTGTTTGAAAATGTCTAGAAATAATGAATACTACATTTTCTTCTCGTTCTTGGTTGGAGCTTGTGGATAAGACAAAATATGAACACGTGGAATTTTCAAACTTTCCTCCCTGGCTCTTTAAAATTTCCTCTTTGCCTCTTCCTATGTGTCTTTGTCTGTTTCATTTTTATCATCTTTATTGTCTCTTTCTGCTTCTTCTTTTTCTTCTTGGCTTTCTTTTGACACAACAAAAACTTTTCTAGGTTTCATATTTCCACTCACCTTATCGCTTCTAGTTGTGATTACGTTGCAGTGCTCTTTTAGGTTGCTTTGAGTGTTGGGATTGAATGCTCCTGGTTATTGATCGACCAGTTGCTTGGTTATATGGCTAATCTACATTTTGAGGTTTTTGATTGAAGCATATGTGTTTTTTTGATTTGCCATGCATAACCGCATGAACTGATTCAATGTATTCTCAAGTTTTGAAGTTTTGTCTTCTTGAGGGAAGAGCTTAGTTGTAATTCTGTTATGGCCGTTGTCTGTTGGACGACTCTTCCTTTTGTCTCCGCCATTGGTTGTAGTTGTTTCCCCTTTGAAAATTGTTGTTAATTTAATATTGTCATGGCCTTTGTTGGTTGCTAACAAAGTTTACCTCTTCATCTGATGGAGGGAAAATCATTTGGGATGGTCTCCACCACAACGATCATAATACAAAATTTGCTTGTGTTTAGAGATCTTATCTTTAGAAGTAATGATCTCTTACCCTTATAGTTTTTGAACATCTAGATAAACAACGATTTTTAAATACTAGTCATGTAACAATCAAAAGAAAGACCTTAGTGATTCATGCTTGATTACATATTCACGATATTTTTTAAGATGAAAATCAAAATTGAATTATTGTAAATATATTACACGGATCAAATGAAACTCTTATCATGCTTGAGTGATATGCTTTATGAGGATAGTGATTGTGATTAATTGAGTTTTGGTTGAAGTATTTGACATTATTTTTTTATTCATCAACTTTTCACAAACATGATTTAATTCATTAATATCATGATATTTTTTTAAACACCGATGATGGCACAAATCGTGTAAGTTTAAAAGGATTGAAATATGAAAACATGCTTGATATTTTACAAACCTATATTATTCAATTGGTTGCTGGTGATATTTTAAACTATTTTCTAAATTATTTTTATGAGAAATTTTGTTTGAGGGAAACCAAAGTTAAAATTTAGGAAAATTTAATAAATGCTTAGTTTACTTCAAAATATATATTTTTCTAGGAACTTATTACTTTACTTGAATAAAAAACAATCACATTTAACCTAATTCTTGCGCATAAAAATGATTATCATGAAAATATGAAACTAAATTAATTTTTATTATTCATGTGTACTGGGTAGATGAGAGTGGGCGCTTATGAAGCAACCAATCATAGTGAGCAATGAGCCAATAAGTCAATGATACAACGCAAATCTACTAATCGAGGGTTGACTTGATTAGCGAATGGAAGTCAGGAACCCGACTTAAAAAATTCACCAAACGAATAAGCATCCAATTAGAGAATTCAAGGTGGTTCAAATATTTTTTAGTTCCAAAGAAAACCCAGTCCGCTAAACAAGCCTTCCTTCGATTAGAGAATGGTAATTTATGTTGCTTATTATAAATAGACATCATACGCAATTAAGGTCATTCTTATGTTTTTTCACTTAAAGAAACATAGAGAGATATTAAGAAATTCATAGAGAGTGAATTTTTTTTCTTAAAGGGATAGGTGTTGGACATAATGTCTGGGACAATTGTGTACAACTTGATGATAGCAGTTTAACAGCAACTATGAAATAAGACAAAAAGCAACAAAGAACACAAAGGATTATTAATCCAGTTTGGTGCAAAGTCACCTACGTCTAGGGGGCTTCCAACCCAAGAAAGGAAATGAAAGCACAAAGTATCATTTGATATCGTTTACATGCTTTGAGTATCATTTGTTTTTTAATATTTTTACTATTCGATTATTGATTGATATAAGTAGAAATTCATATTTGTAATTTTGATGTTATTTCATTCGTGTGCTTGTACGCTTATATAATTTCCATTTTATTATAATCGCTTCGGCTACTATAAATTTATACCACTAAGAAGCCTCTACATTTCATGAATACATTCATTTGATCCTTGTTGGTATTTCATTTTTTGAGCCTATGAAATTGCTCTTTTTTTTATATCCACAAGCGTAGCTTGAATCAAAAGTTAGAATATTTGAATTTGGATGTTTTGGTATTTGATTCGAATCATGTGTTATCCCTGATTCGAATCACTCACCTTTGAAAATAAGAATTCACTTATGGACCAAATGATTTGGATCATAAATTAAACATGATTCGAATTATAACCTCATTTGATTCAGATCAAGTGAAAATTATGATTCAAATCATGAGCTTTGAAAAGTTCCCCTTTTGGGCCTGTCCAGATTAATTCGAATCATAAATCCTTCTTGATTTGAATCACAAAATAAATAAAAAAATCTATTTCCATCACTTATTTAAATATTTGTTTCTTTTGGTGAAAGTAACATGTGTGTAAAACTTATGGTGAAATCCATATAGGGAAAATGTGATTTTGTCTTTTCTTCTTAGTGTGTTCATCCTTACACCATGTTTCTCTCTTCTTCTTCTTCTCCAAAACCAAATTCTTGATATTAAATCTATGTCAATTCATTATCCTTTTTGTTGCATCTTGTTCTTGTGCAATTTTGTTTTTGTCTTTGTGTGAATTAGAGAATAAGTTGATCAATCTTGTTGTGATTGATCAAGCTCTTTATGGAAATCAAGAACCAAGACCTATTCATCTAGAAACTTGATAGAACCTTGTGCGTGTGTTCTTCATTCACAAAAAATGAATTACTTGACTAACACCTAGTAATGTCAGGGTTTGTTGAGATTGGCTGACACTGTTCACCATCTTCATCCTTAGTATTTTTCCTTTGATTGTGGACCTTTCTCTAAATATTAAGTGTAAGGGAGACTAGTGGTACATTAGGGTATATAATGTTTTTTTTGTGAGGAGCCGGTTGTTGTGTAACAGGTGCTGGTATTGTTTCTAGAATACAGTTTAGTATTGATATATTATCTATCAAGAAAAGAGTTTCTAATATACTCCAAGGAAGACTTTGGCAAGATAAATATCAACGGTCCGTAAGGCAAAGATGGAAGTTGTCCTTCTTTGGTGGCGTCGGAGAAAGATTGCTCGCAGACAAAGTTAAGAGTTTTTTTTTCATATACGGTTAGTGATTGGTAAATTAACAAGTGTACTAATCTGCCAATGTAGTAATAAAAGGGAATTTTCCCAAATGTCGATCTCAAGGACTGCTTGATGATATAGAGTTCGGGTTTTACTTTAGTTAAACAAAAGCTTTGGGGTTTTGGATTGGGTTTTGCAAAGTGGAAATTAAAATGCAATACAAAGTAAATAAAGCAAGGGAACGGTTAAAAGTGATTATGAGTGAATATGCTAGGGAAGGTGTGTGATTGGATTAATCAACAACTTTGAACTACCACTACAACAACTTATTTTAACTTATTAATTACCGATTCTTTAGGGTGTTTACTCCTAAGTCCTTAGTGAGAAAACCTTTAATCGTCCAACCTAATTCATATGTCCATAGAGAATTAAAGATGAAATTAAGCATTCCAGTATCAAGAATATTCCGGTTTCTATAGGGTATCCCCAGTCCTAGGTGATATCTACTATAGAATAATATAAAGCAAAGAATTAACAACGGCGGTCCAGCCTAATCGTTAACCGTAAATCAAATCCGTTTGTTCGACAGGGCAAGAATTAAGAACAATAAAATATTAAATCAATTATGGAAAAGAGATTGTTATTGCAATAATAATATCAGAGTCGTTACAGATCCAAATCAGGGACACCCCCTAGAATTGGGGGGTTTAGCTACTCATACTGTTCAAAGGAAATACAAGATAAAAATTAGACATTACATGTATTGGGGTAAACTTGGATCGTCAATTGCTTACGCTCATGAAAATCTTCCGCCCTCCAAAAACCTTGTCTTCTCTAATCTTGAATCGTGTAATTCGTTCCTGTAAAAAAAAGTCACCTCATTTCTCGTAAAAACTCTTCTAAATAGTTAAAATCCCATGGCACTGGTTTGAAATGCCCAAAACACCCTCACAGCTCAACACTTGGACCAAAAACAAGAAAATAGGAGAATCAGTATTCTGAGCCGACACAGCCTGTGTCAGGTGACACGGGCGCCCGTGTTGCTCTTCTGTGTTTTCCATTTGTTTCATCCAAGTCCCAGACCCTGTGACACGGGCGCCCGTCTTGCTCCACGACCTTTAGCTTTTCTTGATACTTGTCTCATCTTCCATCCTGACACGGCCCATATCAGGTGACACGGGTGGCCGTGTCAGGCCTGTTGTAGGTTGAGCCAAATTGCACCAAAACTCCAAATTTTTTCACTTTCTCGCACCGAGTCTTTTGGATTTGTTACTTGGTCCTGAAGAAAATCAAAGGCAGACACCAAAGTATAAAATGTAGAAAACTTGAAATAAAACTTAAAACAATAAAACGAGTAGAAAACTTACGGTAAAAAAATAGACTAAAAAAATAACAAAATAAGTGCAAAGTGCTACGGAGTACCTGGATTCTTATCGAATATGTGATGAAAATATAGTACAAATGGTGGTTGATCACAACCCCAAACTTATCTTGTTCCTTGTCCTTAAGCAATGCTTTAGACAATACAACATGTCACCCCCAAAATTCAATGCTTACCACAGTACCGCTGAAATTTTTCACAAGCAACTCTCGCTTCTTCTTTCAAAGTCCCATGCGTTCCTCAATCGATTATTCTGCTACACTTCCATATCAAAGTACTACTTCACCTGTCAGCTTATTTCTCACTCTCACCAAGACTCTCGGGGTTAAAGTGTTTGCACTCAGAAGTTCAAAATATGCAATATCAACCTATAAGCTTGAATAAATTCTAATTTCGTTTAGCATGCACACAAAACACACTATTTGAGGTCTTTCAAGGTTGTAACGGGGCTAGGGTTAAGGTGGGAAAACATTTTTGGTGAGTAAGCTGATGTTTTAGAGTCACTGCTATCATTCTCTTCACTATATTCATTCTAACGTATTGCTACCGGAATTCGGTCTTTTAGGAGTAACTATTATGGATTATTCAGCTTTGAGGAGTAAATGAGGTTCCTTCTGGTGAATGCTCTAATGATGACTCTTTTTCAGATCAGTTGATTTTCAACTTTTCTCTTCTTTTTTTTCAAAATTTCAACATTTTTTCTCTATTATTTTTTTCAATTGCACTCACCTTTACCAAAGATGTTCAGCTACCCCAAACTTAAAGGTTGTTATTCCAACGGCAATCCCAAACTTTATAATGAAACTTAGATTCTAGAATTCTTGCAATTTCTCTGAACAGGGTAGTGAAGTGTTTGGGCCATGGGCTAATAGTAACGGATAATCATAATGAAACATGGTGGCTAGAAAGGCTCAGAGGTAAAAAGAAACAACGTACCTCAGTGTGTGTAACCATGAAGTGATATTCGAAAAGAACTTATGCAAACTCTGAGTGATAGAGACGTACCTGAATTATCCCTCATGATGAATACTGTGTTTGGTTTTTTTTGCTTTCACCATGTTGGGTAAAGCTGACAGGGTCCATCATACCTCTCGTGTGATGTCTCTTCCCTCTTAACTTTGGATGCACAGGTTCCTCTATTAGTCGAGCTCAAGAAAGTTACGTCCAATCACCTTCAGCAATATCGCTCTTTAGGGGTAATTCCACAACCAGTGGAGTGATCCTTGTCATCCTCTATCACTACATTCCTCACTTATTCAGACAATCAAACCAAGAACCTGTAACACTTAAAACACATAACGCACAAGATACATAAACAAATAGCAAAAGGTAAGAAAAAAAGGAAATAATAGAAACAAATAACAAAAACAGTAAAAAGGAAATTGGCTTAGTAATAAAAAAGTGTGGGTTGCCTCCCACGTAGCGCTTCATTTAACATCGCATGGCTCGACGGCTCATTCTATGTTATGGTGGCATATATGAAACAAAGAACGTATCATCTTTTTTCTTTCTTTTGTTTGGTAGCAATCCCATGAACTTGAGGTATTGATGGTGTTGTTTCCAAATCCTTTTCAGTTTGATTTGAGTGAACAAGGCATAAATGACATACAATACTTTGTCAATCTCTTGTCTTTCATCTACCTTGTTAAAATAGTTTTTAGGGATACTCTTTTCTTGAAGATTTTCTTGTTGGATATCTACATTTTATAAATTGTTAAATCTATATTTTCATCCAGCACTAGATCATCTTCAAGTTTCCTTCTTTCTCCTTCCCCGTATCTTATCTTTACCTCAAATTCTTCTATTTCTAATGCAAGTTCTTCATCTGACGTCATGTATTTTTCTTCTTCTTTCACATATTCTTCTTCCAACCTGAACTCTCGCCAAATAAACCTATCTGGATAAAAGTTAGCTTCCTTGCATTCATTCATAAGAATTCTTACCTCCCTCTTATATGCTTTAAAAATTTTTGTCGCCTCTTCCAATGTGATTCCCAAATTAGGTGTCCAACATGCAGGAGATACAAGTGGCAATGTATAAAAATAATTCATAACTACACAACTCAGACACTTTATTAGTCGCACAGTATAGAAGAATTCATGAAGCAACAATAATCTGACTCTTTTTTTTATAAAATAAAAATAAAATTAAAATAACAAGAATATTAAACCTAAATTTTAATTGCAGAGCAACAAGATTTTAACTAAAATAAAACTATGAACTCTATAATCTTTGGCAGTCCCCGGCATCGGCGCCAAAATCTTGATCGGTAAATTAGCAAGTGTACTAATCTGTCAATGTAGTATTAAAAGGGATTTCTCCGAATGTCGATCTCAAGGAGTTCTTGACGATATAGAGTTCGGGTTTTACTTTATATAAACAAAAGATTTGGGGTTTTGGATTGGGTTTTTCAAAGTGGAAATTAAAATGCAATACAAAGTAAATTAAGCAAGGGAACAATTAAAAGTGATTATGAGTGAACATGCTAGGGAAGGTGTGTGATTGGATTCATCATCGACTCTGAAATACCACTACAACAACTTATTTTAACTTATTAATTACCGATTCTTTAGGGTGTTTACTCCTAAGTCCTTAGTGATAAAACCTTTAATCGTCCAACCTAATTCATATGTCCATAGAGAATTAAAGATGAAATTAAGCATTCCAATATCAAGAATATTTCGGTTTCTATAGGGTATCCCCAGTCCTAGGTGATATCTACTATAGAATAATCTAAAGCAAAGAATTAACAACGGCGGTCCAGCCTAATCGTTAACCGTAAATCAAATCCGTTTGTTCGACAGGGCAAGCATTAACAATAGTAAAAGATTAAATCAATTATGGAAAAAGAGATTGTTATTGCAATAATATTATCAGAGTCATTACAGATCCAAATCAGGGACACCCCCTAGAATTAGGGGTTTAGCTACTCATACTGTTCAAAGGAAATACATGATAAAAATTAGACATTACAGGTATTGGGGTAAACTTGGATCGTCAATTGCTTCCGCTCATGAAAATATTCTGCCCTCCAAAAACCTTGTCTTCTCTAATCTTGAATCATGTAATTCGTTCCTGTAAAAAAAAGTCACCTCATTCCTCGTAAAAACTCTTATAAAAAGTGAAAATCCCATGGCATTGGTTGTAAATGCCCAAAACACCCTCGCAGCTCAACACTCGGACCAAAAACAAGAAAATAGGAGAATCAGGGTTTTGAGCTGACACGGCCCGTGTCAGGTGACACGGGAGCCCGTGTTGCTCTTCTGTGTTTTCTAATTTTTTCATCCAAGTCTCCGACCTTGTGACACGGCCCGTGTCAGGTGACATGGGTTGCCGTGTCAGGCCTCCTGTAGGTTGACCCAAATTCCACTAAAACTCTGAATTTTTCCACTTTCTCACACCGAGTCTTTTGGATCTATTACTTGGTCCTGAAGAAAATCAAAGGCAGACAACCAAAGCATAAAATGCAAAAAACTTGAAAGAAAACTTAAAACAATTAAACGAGTAGAAAACTTACGGTAAATAAAATTAACTCAAACAATAACGAAATAAGTGCAAAGTGCTACGAA
This sequence comes from Lathyrus tuberosus, assembly GCA_022829125.1. NCBI lineage: Eukaryota > Viridiplantae > Streptophyta > Magnoliopsida > Fabales > Fabaceae > Lathyrus > Lathyrus tuberosus. The sequence continues at coordinate 16,135,224 of JALAZF010000083.1, forward strand.
GTACCTGGATTCTTGTCGAATAAGTGATGAAAATATAGTACAAATGGTGACTGATCAGTTTGTTAATGGCAATCACTCATACAAGAAATCGAAGGGATCAGGGGGATTGCCACACATGAATACTTGAAGCAGGTTATTATGGATTATGAGGCTATTGAATCAGGATCTTGAGGGATCTTGTTTTTGTTAGCAGCTTAATGTCTGCATCAACATAGGAAATTATCGTGCGATAGTTCTTTGTAATCAAAACAGTGTAATCAATTTTATCAAAATAGTGTAAGACCGTGATTATGTTTCTATGGCATCATCCTTTAGAGAGTGCATGTAAGAAAAGCGAGGACGAATACTGAAGCTCTATATATCTCTGTGTATCTTTCCCTTTTCCTATCTCTTTTTTTTTTGCAAGCATTCATTCATATTTGATGTTGCATCATTGTATGATTGCATTGATTGTATACCATATAGGTTAAATGTGCTTATACAGATTTACTTTACAAGCTTAGGTATGCGGTGTATAAGGGCCGTCTCAACCCTTAGGCCAGTAAAGCCCCCACTTTAGGCCCCAAAATTTTAAGTTTTTTTAAATTAATATCATAGTTTGTAAAAAAGATTTTTAGACATTAATCCTAGATCATTTTACACTCCACATGGATGTCCTACATTATTTTTGTTAGACGATAGGCTTCGATTTAGAGGGGGGTTGAATAAATCACAAATTTAAAAACAAATTTTTTGGCAAAAATTGTTTTCAAAAGTTTTATGGCACAACAGAAACAACCTAAATCAAATCGTATAATCGAACTACTATCGAAAAGCTTGGATATGCGTAGAGTAAACCAATTGGATGATAATGACATGAATTGTTAAACAACTATTAATTCATAGATCAATTAAATGCCAAGCTATTCGTAGAGCTTATTTCTAATGAAAAAAATTAATTAAAATACTCAAAGACAATTTATCAAACACTTTGTGTGTGATCTATAACGTTTGAAAATTCAATTTGTTTTATTGATGTTAAAAGCCTATCACAATCAAAGTGATTATGATTATATCAACAACAACACTTTAAAAGATAGTTGAAAAACAATTTCCAATAGAATTGATCAAAACAACAATGAACTCGATAATTTGCAAGAACATTAATTTAAATAGATATTGAGAGAGATAGAGAGAGGCACAAAGATTTGTTTAGGCAGTTCCCCAATCAGCCTCACAATGGGCACGTCTGCTCTCAATTTGAAATCGAATTGAGATACTTGCAATTAACATTATCTTTACAAAAATATTTATACAAGAGATGAAGATATCTAATCCCACAAACCCTATTGTTTGTTTTTAATTCAACCACCTCCAAACCCTTGATTAAAGCTTGATCAAGTCACCAACAATGCTGCTCCAATCCACCAGTTCTTGACTACATGCTTGCAAGAACTCCTCGTCTTCAAGGTTTTCGCTCGGTCAGATTAATCCCTAGCACACACTTTTTGAACCCAAGATTCACAAACACGATTCGCCTTCTAGCGCTACTCCCTTACAAGGATCCACCTTGTCCTATGGCCTTCACTCGGCTGAATTCGTATTTGCGTGATCTTGTCTAAAACCTTCAAATCACAATGATATTGAAGAAAAACCCCATCTTGGTTTTCTTATTTGAAACACACAAAGATCCTAACCTAATATTCTCGGTTACACTAACCTAATTAGACATTATCAACCCTAATCTAGATGGTCACCCAATCAGAAAATGATTATGTGTAGTTTAATTGTGTGTATGCATACAATAGAGGTTGAAGATGATGGGTATGCTTTGTAATTTTGGTTTCGTTTAGTTTTTCCACTAGTACCTTGCTAGAATATGATGCATGTACGAGTATATATAGGTATGGGAGAAAATGGGCAAAAGGAATGTAATTGGATGGAGTAAAAATGAAATTTTCAAAAATGGGCATCATATGTGTTGTCCTATGAAAGCAATTGGTCGGCCTATGAAGGTACTCAGGTTGGCCAATGAAGGTTTTTAGGTCGGCATGTGAAGGTTTTTTCCGACCATGTGTCGACCTGAGTGAGGCGACTTGAAGGGAGTGGCTATAGGCGTGATCAGTGGGAGCCGACCTGAGATGACCATGTGTCGACCTATATTGAAGTTAAAACTTCTATAGGTCGACCAGTTTAAGCATGTGTCGACCTGAACTGTGTTGACAACTTCTATAGGTCGACCTATTTAAGCATGTGTCGATTTGAACTGTGTTGACCACCCAAAAAGTTATTTTTTAATGCATTTTCACCAAAACTAAGTTTTTAATGCATGTAGAATGTAAACTCCTTTTCCAAATCATTAGAATTCTTCCTAATACTAATATGCTCATCTGGAATAGGAAGATACCCTCCAATATACATAATGCTACACTATCTTAGTTTTGACATCATTCAAAATCCAAAAGTACACTCACAATTTTCTTCTTCTACTAAAAGATAGAAAACTCTATAGAATCATATCTCTAGCTTAACTCTTAAATCTATGTCACAAACCTGTTGAGAAAGTCATATTGAAAGTGTAAAACCTTTGAGATTTCAAACTTCACAAATAAGAAATGCTCTATTAAAATTAGGTGAAGTTAACGACGAACCTAAATTGAATATCGAAATAGAATGTTTAGAAACTTATTGTCATACCCTAAATTTTGACCATAAGACTTCACATCATTTTGCAAGTCATCACCATAATATGGATGTACTTTCATACCTCACTAATCCTTTCAAAGATTGTTTAGTATTTACCTAAACCAAGGATTAGGATTTTTGAGCCCTCTCAGAGCATTCAGGCAAATGATCAATCAAGAATTGACATGATCTTCAACTTTTCAAGCCTCTCAAATACCCATGAAGGATCAAGAGGTCTCGCACATCAAGAATCTAACACAAAAATGCAACATTTCAAGTTGATCAAGCCTCAAGATCACTAGTGTCACCAAATTAGGGTTTTGGTAGACCAAGGCCTCCAGAGAGAAATTTTCATCTGGGCTTGAGCCAATACTTCAATATATGATTCAAGAAGCTCAAAAGAACCTCATGAGTCCATTCATAAGTTCAAACCAATCTCAGGGGATGCATCTATCAAAAATCAGGAATTAGGGTTTTGACCTAATTCAGTCCCTAAGTTGACTTTTGGAACAAGGCATGAGCCAAGACCTCAAGATATGTTTCAGGGACTTAAAATACATCATAATGATCTATTCACAAGTTTGGATTGATTCAAAGAACTTGATTCATAAGCAATACAAAGATTAAAATTCCCCTGGACCACAAACTAGGGTTTTTGAGAAAAAGTCAACCACACCTTTGACTTTTGAGCAAAGCATGATCTCAAACCTTGGGACATGATTCAAGACACTATAAAGCACATTTGGAATCCATCCATTAGATTCAATTTAGCCCAAGGACTTGATTTCATAAAGGATCACAAGATTTAAGATTCATCTAATACAAAAAGTCAACTGTGATCAAAACCAAGTTTGACTTTTGGAATTTTTTTGGCAAACATGGCCTCTTTAAGTCAAGAAAAATGTTAACTTGTGATTCGGATCATGATCAATTAAGAAAAATCAAGAAAAGCGAGGTTACTTGCAAAATAGGCAACCTTGAGAAACTTGAAATTTCACTAAGTTATGGAAAATAATTGTTTTTACCCAACTTTGCAAGGCCATAACTTGTGATCCAAGCAACCATTTTTTCCCATCCAAAGCTCAAATGATAGCTCTTCTTACATACAACAAGATTACAAAGCAGAAGTACCCCCAAAAAATTCTTAGACTTTAAGATATAAAGCATTAAAGTTAGGGTTTCATGAGATTTTGAACTTCGACACTTATAATTTTTTAGGCAGAATCTGCCTCATGTTTTGTCCAACTTTGGAGGTATTTTTCATTATGATCCAAGAGGAATCAAGACCAAATGTAAACATCAAAGTTGAAGTATGATATATAAGTTTTCCAAAGAGTACAAGAACTCCCATTAATTCAACTTGAGCAAGGAGTTATGAACCTCAAAACATGCCTTGCTCAAACTGATTTTCAAGACAGATTTTGTGCATTTCTTGTGCCACATGATTCTCATATTCAATTTTGTCATCTTACAAGCTTTGTCATCATCTAAGATCAGAAGGAATATCGATGAATCACTTGATATTTTCAACTTAAGGCCAAAGAGTCAAGAACTTAGCTTAGCATGTGCAAATCCATCATCACATGAACCTTGAATTTCAATTTTGGCATCAAGCATTAATATGATGCATAGAGGTGGCATGAATCAGTCATAAACCAGTCAAGAAACCTGCAAATTTGATTGAAGTCAAGCTAAGAAGAGACTTTGGTATGTTGGCATTTAAGAAAGGGCTACATTACAAAATCCATTGGATAATAGAGTGACCCCTCATCCAACACTATTTCTCCCAAAACAAACTTTTTCTCCTATAAATAGGAGTTGTTTCTGATCATTTCAAAGACACCAAAACAATACCAAAGCCTTATTTTCTCATTCTCCCTCTCTTACTTCAAATTTCAAAGTTCAAAGGAGCAAACTTGGAATTCTTAAAACCAGAGCCTAAACCACTCAAATAACCATATAAACATATCATAAATCATCCCTTGAAGGTGTTCAAACCTTCATCTTCATACTAAATCACCAAAATCAGAAAGTCAACTATCAAAACCTCATATTTTTTACTTTTCTACATTTTTCAAGCCATGCCTTGATTCAGTCCCTTTCAAAACCAAACAACACCTCAAACACACTCTAATATATATCCTTAAGGTGTTCCAAGCATAGTTTCTCAACTGTAACATCATTTGGTGGAGTTTCCATTTTGGTCACTTTTGCCAATTTTGCAAGAAAGAGCTAGATTTTGTTCTAGAGGTTTTCTTTGGATTTTGATCATCCTAAAAGGTTCTAAGGGATCTATTAGAAGTGTCCAAGGCATTGGTTTGCTTCTATCACAAGTATCTTGAAGGTCCGCAAGTGGAGCTTCAAGAGGTAAGTGCATAAGAACTTGAACTTCGTGAAATATGTATTACTTTGATGTACATTGATCATGAACATGTCATACATATCATATTTGTTGTGTTTGAACTGTTTTGTCATGCAATTATTGCGTGTATATAGTTGTAGCATAGAACTTGCAAAACCTGACCTATTTTGAAACCACTATCGGATTTTAAAATGTAGGCATTTTTAGAAAAATCTAAGACCACCATTGGATTTCTCATGAAATTCTAGGTAGAATCCATCTTTATTTCATCCATTTTCATGGAGAAATGAACAAGTTATGAGCTTCTTGCAAAACCATCAAAACCTGGTCAGCCGTGGCCATGGCGTCTTTGGCCAGGCCTAAAACCCAGTCACCCTTATGTATTTATGGGGTTGGTTTGATACACGGATGTATCACCACCCCAGTGGTTGCAGCGTGTGTTTTCAAGTGTGTTTGTGTGCTAGGGCGTGGGTTCAACACCCACCCATGCCATTTTTGATCCTTCCCTTTATTTTTTCTTCATATTTTCATTATTTTTGACATTTTCATATTATTTTTAAATAATTATTTTTATAAATCAATTTTAATTATTTTTAAATAAATTTTTGCACAAATATCACTCACATATTTAAAATATTTTATTCACCAAAAATTCACAAAAATAATTTTTATTTGATATATTTTTAATATATTAAAAATATTATTTTTAATTATTTTAAAAATAATTTCTTTCTTGATTTTCTTTAAAAACAAAATGATTTTAAATATTCATGTGAATAAAATACCTTTTCAAAAACCTTAATCATTGTTTATGACATGATTAATGATTTTATTTGATAAATTATACATTTTTTTTATTGATTTTCCTTTGAAAAATGTCTTAGAAAATGAAATTAGGGTTTTGTTTTGATTCAATCTTTCAAACTTCATTTCAGTACACTTGGGCCTCTATTAGAGTGTAAGACCCAACCCTCTTTCTAAATAAACCACTTCATGGGCCTCTGCTATAGTATAAGTCCAATCGCACTTTTCAAAATCACGGTGCGGTAACTGTTTTCACAACAATCTTTGGGCTTCTTTTAGGAGTGTAAGTCCCATCCCTTTATACATAAACTTTGTTTTAACAACAATCTTTGGACCTCTGTTAAGAGTGTAAGTCCCATCTCTTTGTTCATAAATTTGTTTTCACAACAATCTTTGGGCCTCTGATAGAGTGTAAGACCCAACACCCTTTTGTAAATAGAAAATCTTTTAGCCTCATTCATCCTGGGCTTTGTATAGGATACAAATAATCACCAGGGCCTCTATCTAGAGTGTAAGACCCAACATATTTGTTTTCTCCTACTTGAGATCAAGTCATCTTCAAAAAGTTAAAACTTTCTTCAATTTCTTCAAAACCCTAATCTAATGTTGAAGAAAACATCTGATCAATCACAATACACTTGGGCTTCTATCCAGAGAATAAGACCCACCACCTTTCTCAATTCAATACTTATTTATATACTTGTTCATATGTCTGTATATACACTTATGCATATCTTGTTAAGTTCCTCTTAGCATTTAAATCATCCTCAGTTTAGACTAGTTCAAACAATAGGATCCTTTCAATCAGTATAACTTAGTTCAAATAACTAGTTCCCCCTGTACAAAGGAATATAGTTAGCCTCCTCTTGGGCTTTATCCAAGCATTATTGCCTCCTCTTGGGCATCATACAATGAATCTTCCCAGAAGATAGCCTCCTCTTGGGCTTTGTTCAATTTGATCAACATTGAAGCAGTTCAATAAAGAGAGGATTATTTCTTGGTGAAACCTCTTCTTTAACACCTTTAACCCTATAACAGTTCATAAAAGAAAGGATTATTTCCCGGTGAAACATTTCTTGAACTCTTCCTAGACTTGGAAAGTCTCAACCCCCTAGCCTCCTCTTGGACTTCATACAAGGACCCTCAGGCTTCCTAAAAGCTTAAGATAAATCCTAGTCATCTTTAACAGTACACCAATCCCCAGGAGAGTCAAAATCCTCTAAGGCATTCAAGCCTATCCTTTTAAGTCTCTTCTGATCTTCAATAAAGTTTGGCTTTCATCTTTAAAATCCCCAGCTAGAACCATGATACCATCAACAAATCCCCAAAGGAATCAGAGTCTTATGGCATATGATATTTCAACTCTTCTCTAATCCCCAGTAAAATTTAATTTCCCTTTTAATTCCTCAAAACAGTTTAGACCCTCTCCGAGATTTAAATTATCCTCAACAAGAGTCAGCCTCCTCTTAGGCTTCATATAATGATTTTCCCAGTCAGCCTCAATCTTGGGCTTTGTACAAGACAAATATAATACTCCCTAGTTGAGTCAGTTTTCAACTTCTTTTTTAGCTTCAACCATGGGCTTTGATTAAGGCACAAAATTCAACATCCCCACAGATGAGACCATGAGTCCTCTCTGTAGGAGGATATATCCTCTATACATCACATTTCAAAACAAACAATTAATTTTTTTCCAGATAATTGATGTAAGTGGCACACTTGTTGATTCAAAATCCATGTTGAAGTCCCTCCTTTATCATGGCTAAAGTTCTCTTTCATGTAAGTGATGTAAGTAGCAAACCTTTGGATTCTGCACATCCAAGTCAATGTCCCTCTCTTAGCATGAAAAGACTTATAAAGGAAAATATGGCATTGCTGGATTCCACACATCCCAGTTAAAGCAACTTCCCTTATAAATCAATTCTTCAATGTTTGTGATAAATAGGTGAAATATCTCCCTTTAGAGATGACAAATTCTCTCTCAGTCAAACACTCTTTTAGCTTCAATCTTGGGCTTTGAATAAGACATAAATACTCTTTTAGCTTCAATCTTGGGCTTTGAACAAGACATAAATACTCTTTTAGCTTCAATCTTGGGCTTTGAACAAGACACCAAACATTTTCCTCCCATAGAATAGGAGGAACTACAAACGCTCTGATTTCCCCAAGTCTTTTTACGGGAATACGTAGGCATAAGATTGTGAAATCTTAGCGAGTGCACTAATAAAAAACCTTAGGTCTAGTACCTTCCCAAAAACAATAGAAACCCCAAAAATAACAAAAACATTTCCTCAACCTTCACAAAGGAGAAACTTTCCCTATTCAACAGCAAATGGATTTAAGCAACTAAGCAATTCAACAGTAGAAATATATGCAAATAAAGGTTCCTATAGATTACTATAGATACTTTTGGTGTTAACAGCTTCCCTTTGTATAACAAACCATCGATCCCCGATCTCTTCGCATTTGTTAAAGAAATCATTTGCACGCAGGGTTACTTTGAGTTATCTTCCCCTTCCTTTTAAGCTTCATAGGATAAATATAGAAATAAGAAAGTAGCACTAAATGCGGTAGTGGTCGCGTCACAAAAACCAAGCTACAGGAAAATGGCGACTCTGCTGGGGACTTTTATCCTTTCCTAGGAGGGTTAAGCCTTGCATTGCATATTTTGATGTTTTATTTGCTTTCTCTGTTATTTCTTTGATTTTGTGGTTGGCATTTATTTTGCTAAAACTATTCTAGCAGCAAGATGTTGAAACAAGATGTTCTAATATTCTGCATTAAACATGTCGGATAAAGATGTCCCATCCTGAATCATAGGACATCGCGTCTGATTTTGGTTTAAAAGGAAGATTCTATTGTTGGTATCTGTTACTGAATATTCTGTGAATATTTAGTTACCCTATGTGGCATCCAAAGTATTTTGGGTTGAGTTTTTGTGTGTTGGTTTTCGGATTTTCAACATTTTCTAAATATGGAGACATATTAGGAAACTTTAGATTGAAGACCTATTTTCTTGGAGTTAATTTTGCAGAATTGTGTGCGGTTTCTTTGCTGCGTTTTGAAGCCCAATCCAGTCCAGATTTAATGCTATATATTGACTGGTGTAAACCTAGTTTAGGGGTGGAACTTACGTGTTTTTGTTAGGGTTTTTGAGTCTTATTTGTGAGCCTAACTGACATCATTCTGATAACAGTACAAGGACTGGTTTTTGTGTTGTAAGTTCTGTCAGTTACTCATAAGCTTTTAAGCATTGAGTTTCTTGTGTGTCAATTCTCATAAGCTTTGAAGTATTGAGAATTGTGTGTTTTGAAAGTGTGGCTTTGGTTTTGTTACGTGTGTTGAAAGGAACCAGTCACGGTTTGTGATTGAAGAGGGATTTGAGGAGGGCCTCATACCTAGGTGAGTCTTAGGCAGAAGTCATAGGAAGGGTAGTGATTAAGTGATCGGATTGTAACCAGGTGTGGTTGCTGTAAGATCTATGAATTGATACTATCGTATATTGATTTCGTCCCTGGCTTGGTAGCCCCCAGAGTAGGATTGTTGATCTGAACTGGGTAAACATATCACTGTGTTCTTTACTTTCTGCACTGTTATTATAGTTAACTTGTTCATTATGTTGGATGTCAGTGTCTCAACATCTGTGTAGGACATCTGATATCTGTGCCATAATTTCAATTGGTATCAGAGCTTGCACCCTTGTTTGGTTCTGGGTGAGATTCAGGGAAGGTACTTTCTGGTGCAATGGACAAGGATGGAGGATTTTTGAACAAACCACCTCTGCTTGATGGTTCCAACTATGACTACTGGAAACCAAGGATGGTAGTATTCATCAAATCCATGGATGATCAAGCATGGAAAGCTGTTATCAAAGGATGGGAACCCCCAAAGGTTAGAGATGGAAAAGGTAATCCTACTGATGTGGTGGAGGAAGAGGAAGACTGGGATGATGCAGACTACAAAGGGTCCTTGGGAAATTCCAAAGCCATGAGTGCATTGTTTAATGGTGTAAACAAAAATATCTTCAGGGTGATTGAACACTGCACCATTGCAAAAGAGGCTTGGCAGGTCTTGAAGGTTGCTCATGAAGGGACTTCAAAGGTGAAGATGTCAAAACTTCAGCTTCTCACTACCAAGTTTGAGAATTTGAAGATGAAGGAAGATGAGAGCATTCATGATTTTCACATGAACATTATTGAGATAGCTAATGCATCAAGTGCCCTAGGTGAAAAGATGTCTGATAGCAAACTGGTCAGAAAAATCCTCAGATCTCTACCTAAGAGATTTGACATGAAAGTGACTGCTATAGAGGAAGCTCAGGACATAGATAAGATGAAAGTTGATGAACTTGTAGGATCACTTCAAACATTTGAATTGGGGATCAGTGAAAAGTCTAAAAAGAAGAAGAGTATAACTTTTGTTTCAAATGCTGGTGATTCAGACGATGAAGGTAACCTGGTTAGAGATGAAGGGGTGTCTAAAGATCTGGTATTGCTTGGAAAACAATTTAACAAAGTGTTGAAAAGGATGGACTGGAAGTCAAGAGCAAATGTTCAGAACAAGTCACTCGACATCAGTAAAAACCAGGATGGAGGCAGAAGGTCCAGAACTGAAGAAGACTCCAATCAAGGGAAGAGAGTCCAGTGTTTTGAATGTGAGGGATTTGGGCACATAAAAACTGAGTGTCCCACATATCTCAAAAGGCAGAAGAAGGGCTTATCTGTGTCATGGTCAGAAGGAGAGTCTGAGAGTGATCTTGAAGAAGAATCAGCAAAATTAGTGACAGCCTTGACTGGAATCTGTAAATCTGATGGAGAAACAACTTGTGAGTCTGATTCTGACAAAGAATCTTATATTGGAGAACTCACTAAGCAGGAAGTTATAACTGGGTACTCAGAGTTGTGTATCAAGAATGAAGAGAGGTGCCAGATAATATTAGAACAGAAGGTTCTGATAGCTCAACTAGAAGCTGAGAAGGAAGAATATCTATCAATCATTGCTGATCTTAAAGAGGAGGTTGTATGGCAAAAGTCAAAACTTGACAATATGACCAAATCTATAAGAATGCTAAACAATGGTTCCACGCAGCTAGATGAGATTCTTCAGACTGGGAAAAATGCTGGAAATGTACAAGGTCTTGGTTTTAACAATCAAGCAGAGAACTATAAGAAGTCTATATTAAAGTTTGTTCCTCAGAAAATAAAGCAAGAGGAGGAGATGTCAAATCACATGTTTCAACATCAGATGAAACATCAGAAAATAGTAGGTAGTTCAAAGTATAAACCATGGAGATGTCATTACTGTGGAAAGATTGGTCACTTAAAGTCTTTTTGCTACAATTTGCATGGTTATCCCAAACCTACTCATCAACAAAATAAAGGACATAATTGGGCTAAAGTAAAGAAAATATGGACTCCTAGAAATATGATGGCTGGTTTCATAGCACATACCTCTCTTAGAGCATCTGCAAGGGAAGATTGGTACTTTGACAGTGGTTGTTCAAGACACATGACTGGTGTGAAGAAATTTTTGTCAGATATCAAGCCTCACTCTACCAATTATGTCACTTTTGGGGATGGATCAAAAGGTGAAATAAAAGGTGTTGGAAAGCTGGACTACACAGGATAACCAAATCTGGATCGTGTTCTATTTGTCAAAGGGCTGACTGCAAATTTGATCAGTATAAGCCAACTATGTGATCTAGGACTCAAAGTAAATTTCACAAAATCTGAATGCCTAGTAACTAATGAGGAAAATGAAGTTGTCATGAAGGGAACCAGGTCTAAGGATAACTACTATCTGTGGAATCCTTAAGAATCAGAAAGTTTGTCTACCTGTTTGATGTCAAAGGAAGATGAAACCAAACCGTGGCATCAGAAATTGGGTCACTTATATTTGAAAGGGATGAAGAAAGTTCTGTCAAGTGAGGCTGTTAGAGGTATTCCCAAGCTGTGATGAGGATAAAATATGTGGTGAATGTCAAGTTAGGAAGCAAACAAGGATGTCACACAAAAAGCTTCAACATCTTACCACAACTTCTAGAGTTCTGGAGCTGCTTCACATGGACTTAATGGGACCTATGTAGGTTGAAAGTCTTGGTGGGAAGAAGTATGCCTATGTTGTCATTGATGATTACTCCAGATTCACCTAGATAAGCTTTATCAGAGAGAAGTATGAAGTATTTGCAACTTTCAAAGAATTGTGTCAAAGGATTCAACGAGAAAAGGATTGTGGTGTTGTACGAATCAGAAGTGACCATGGGAAAGAATTTGAAAATAGCAGGTTTGAAGAGTTTTGTTTATCTGAAGGAATCACTCATGAATTCTCATCACCAATCACTCCTCAACAAAATGGTGTGGTGGAGCGCAAGAATAGGACTATTCAAGAGTGTGAAAGGGTCATGATTCATGCTAAAAAGCTTCCATATCATTTTTGGGCTGAAGCCATGAATACAACTTGCTATATACACAATAGGGTGACTATCAGATCAGGTACTTCTGTTACTCTTTATGAGCTATGGAAAGGTAGAAAGCCAAATGTGAAATATTTCCATGTTTTTGGGAGTAAGTGCTATATCTTGGCGGATCGTGAGCAGAGGCGATAGATGGATCCTAAGAGTGAGGAAGGGATATTTTTGGGATACTCTACAAATAGTAAAGCATATAGGGTATTTAATTCCAGAACTAAGGTGATTATGGAATCCATAAATGTGGTTGTTGATGACTCTAGCAAAGACGAAGATGTCCCAGATGATGTTGGAACATGCTTTCCCATGAACAATGAAATCTCACAAGACACTGAGTCCATAGAAGATAATGCTCAAGATACCGACACTAGACCTGAGAATGAAGAGGTAGAGGATGCTAACAAGGAACCCTCTATAAGGGTTCAGAAGGATCATCCTAAGGAGTTGGTTATTGGAAATCTGAATGAAGGTGTAAGAACCAGATCGAGGGAGGCTGTGTCAAATGCCTGTTTTGTTTCAAAGCTTGAACCAAAGAATGTTAAAGAGGCATTGACAGATGAGTTCTGGATAAGTGCTATGCAGGATGAGCTTTGTCAATTCAAGAGGAATGAAGTCTGGGAACTTGTACCATGACCAGCAGGAACAAATGTGATTGGAACAAAGTGGGTTTATAAGAATAAGTCTGATGAACAAGGAGTTGTTACCAGAAACACAGCCAGACTAGTTGCTCAAGGATACACACAGGTTGAAGGAGTAGATTTTGATGAAACATTTGCTCCTGTGGCTCGATTGGAATCCATCAGACTGTTGCTAGGAGTGGCATGTTTTTTGAAATTCAAATTGTTTCAAATGGATGTCAAGAGTGCCTTTCTGAATGGCTATCTTAATGAGGAAGTTTATGTTGAGCAGCCTAAAGGGTTTGTGGATCCAAATTTTCCTGATCATGTCTACAAGCTAAAGAAGGCTTTGTATGGTTTGAAACAAGCTCCAAGAGCTTGGTATGAAAGGCTGACTGAGTTCTTAGTCAAGCATGGATACAGGAAATGTGGTATTGATAAAACTCTCTTTGTCAAGGAGAAGGATGGGAAACTAATGATTGCTCAGATTTATGTAGATGATATTGTGTTTGGTGGGATGTCGGATGAAATGGTCCAACATTTTGTCAACCAAATGCAATCTGAATTTGAAATGAGCTTGGTAGGTGAATTGACTTACTTCCTTGGATTGCAAGTAAAACAAATGGAAGATTCCATTTTTATTTGTCAGAGCAAATATGCAAGGAATATTGTGAAGAAGTTTGGATTGGATAATGCCAAGCACAAGAGAACTCCTGCTCCTACTCACTTGAAGTTATCCAAAGATGAAAAGGGAGTGAATGTTGAACAGAGTTTATACAGAAGCATGATTGGCAGTCTGCTGTATCTCATAGCAAGTAGGCCAGACATAACCTTTGCAGTTGGTGTATGTGCAAGATACCAAGCAGAACCCAAGGTCAGTCACATCAATCAAGTTAAGAGAATTCTTAAGTATGTGAGTGGTACATGTGATTATGGGTTGTTGTACTCCCATGACTCAAGTTCCACTTTAGTAGGATATTGTGATGCTGATTGGGCTGGAAGTGCTGATGATAGGAAAAGTACCTCTGGAGGTTGTTTCTTTTTGGGAAATAATCTTATTTCATGGTTTAGTAAGAAGCAGAATTCTGTATCTCTTTCTACTGCTGAAGCTGAGTACATAGCAGCTGGAAGTAGTTGTGCTCAACTGGTGTGGATGAAGCAAATGCTATCTGAGTATAATGTCACACAAGATGTCATGACATTATTTTGTGACAACCTGAGTGCTATTAATATTTCTAAAAATCCTATTCAACATAGCAGGACTAAGCACATTGATATCAGGCATCATTTCATCAGAGAACTTGTGGAGGACAAAGTCATAACTCTTGAGCATGTTAGCACAGAAAATTAGCTTGCTGACATATTTACCAAGGCTCTGGATGCAGTTCAGTTTGAAAACTTGAGGAGTAGACTTGGGGTTTGTATTCATGAAGAACTATAGCAATTAATGTTCTTTCTGGCTGCCAGACTAAAAAGAATAAAGGTAATTCTGGTAGTGCAGCTTGTGCAGGTGTTTATAAAGGGAAAGATGCTGAAGTTTGTGCATGACATTTGGTCATGTGATGTTGTGTGCATCTACTTTCTGATGCTGTTTATTCTGGTTTTTGACTTGACCATTTCTTAAAATTAATAACTGTTCTACTTGCCTTTGTCATATTTCTGGCTAAAATGGGGGAGTAGTGTGCTTGTGGTGTGCTTGTGGTGAGTCTTGTGGTGTGCTTGTGCTGGTGCTGCAGCTGAGGGGGAGAATGTTGAATGTTGTTGTGTTGCTGCAGTTGAGGGGGAGTTTTTTTTGGGGTGTGAATTTTTGCTGCTATGGTTTGTGTTGGTATTATGGTGTGTTTTTCGCTGTTGTCTCTGATATTGTTGTGCTGCTTGTGTTATCTTTGCAAGATTGTTTGGTGTGTAGTTTTAGCCAAAATAAGCCAAAGGGGGAGATTGTTATTTCTTTGATTTTGTGGTTGGCATTTATTTTGCTAAAACTATTCTAGCAGCAAGATGTTGAAACAAGATGTTCTAATATTCTGCATTAAACATGTCGGATAAAGATGTCCCATCCTGGATCATAGGACATCGCGTCTGATTTTGGTTTAAAAGGAAGATTCTGTTGTTGGTATCTGTTACTGAATATTCGGTGAATATTTAGTTATCCTATGTGGCATCCAAAGTATTTTGGGTTGAGTTTTTGTGTGTTGGTTTTCAGATTTTCAACATTTTCTAAATATGGAGACATATTAGGAAACTTTAGATTGAAGACCTATTTTCTTGGAGTTAATTTTGCAGAATTGTGTGCAGTCTCTTTGTTGCGTTTTAAAGCCCCATCCAGTCCAGATTTAATGCTATATATTGACTGGTGTAAACCTAGTTTAGGGGTGGAACTTACGTATTTTTGTTAGGGTTTTTGAGTCTTATTTGTGAGCCTAACTGGTATCATTCTAATAACAGTACAAGGACTGGTTTTTGTGTTGTAAGTTCTGTCAGTTACTCATAAGCTTTTAAGCATTGAGTTTCTTGTGTGTCAATTCTCATAAGCTTTGAAGTATTGAGAATTGTGAGTTTTGAAAGTGTGGCTTTCGTTTTGTTACGTGTGTTGAAAGGAACCAGTCACGGTTTGTGATTGAAGAGGGATTTGAGGAGGGCCTCATACCTAGGTGAGTCTTAGGTAGAAGTCATAGGAAGGGTAGTGATTAAGTGATCGGATTGTAACCGGGTGTGGTTGCTGTATGATCTGTGAATTGATACTATCGTATATTGATTTTGTCCCTGGCTTGGTAGCCCCCATAGTAGGATTATTAATCCGAACTGGGTAAACATATCACCGTGTTCTTTACTTTCTGCACTGTTATTATTGTTAACTTGTTCATTGTGTTGGATATCAGTGTCTCAATATCTGTGTAGGACATCCGATATCTGTGCCAGAATTTTATTCTCATTTGATATCCTTTACTATTTTCCATCATACTATCTGCTTATCTTCCATACTTGTTTAATTTACTGTCATCCGGGAATGTGATTAATACACATGTGGTGAGTCAAAAAGTCCTCAGTGGGTTTGAGAACATATTTTAAGATAGGAGGTGGCAGACTCAAGAAGGCTTATAGGGAGTGAATCCCAACCAAGCTAACTTGAAAGTCCACCAAATCAGTGGAGGTACCCTTTTGGAATTACTGATGTTAAACGAGCAAGTCGTGAAAACATTACTTTTTCCATTGGGCACCCGCGAAACTGAGGATTAATAAACATTTAACCTTGGCCATTTTTTAGGATGTAGTGCGGTGACTATCGGGAATAGTATACTATGCTCGAATGAGATTTATCTTAAGGATATTACAGCTCTCATGAGTTAGTTGGTTTGCTGGTAATATTCTTAAGAGGGGTCAATGATTTTGGGAACCTTGTTAGAACCCGTTCTACAGGTGTAAAAAAGAACCCCTAGTACATACCCTTTGGGATTGGGTAGATCCATGGCTCCATGCTCGTGACGATGAACCCTTAAACCCATGTTTTCATATATTTGTGTTTGCTGCAGTCATGCATTCATAAAAAACTTTCAAAAAAAAATCTTTTCTCAAAAATTTTTCAAAAGAACTAAGAAAAAAGGTGTTGCAAATATCAGAAACCGCATTATGGATTTTGGTAGAAGAAAAACTCAGAAGTACACCTTCAGAAGTCCAAAACTTGAAGCCCTAAGAAGATTGGGAAGGTTGATTACTAATCCGGAAGCTTTCAGAGATAAGTATGGAGGACTTTTGTCTCTTTTGAAAGTCAACATGGTGGAAGGAGTCCTGTCTACATTGGTTTAGTTCTCTGATCCGGTGTACCACTGCTTTACATTTCTAGATTATCAGCTCACACTAACATTGGAAGAGTACTCTCATCTGATTGATTTACCTATCACTGATTAAGATCCATTCTCTGGACTGGAAGAAATTCCTAAAGATCAAATCATTGCAAGAGTCACCTCTTTGGAAATATCAGATATCAAAACTCACATGACCACCAAGGGAGGAATTCAAGGTCTACCAGCTAGGTTTCTATTGGAAAAAGCCTTATACTTTGCCAGCATAGGAAACATAGTTGCTTTCGAGGATAACTTTGTTTTACTCACCTATGGATTATTCCTTTTCCCTAACATTGACAATTTCGCTGACATCAACACTACCAAGATATTCTTAATTGGGAACCCAGTCCCAACTTTGCTGGCAGATGCTTACCACTCAGTGCATTTAAGGAATTTGTACAGTGGAGGGATGATTACGTGCTGTGTAACATTACTCTATAAATGGTTTATTTCCCACTTACCCAAATCTACTGTTTTTTGGGATCTCAAAAGTGGTATGCGATGGTCACAGAAGATTATGTCCCTTACCTATTCTGACATAGATTGGTACAATCGGGTCTATGACGGAATAAAAATCATTGACAAATGTGGAAGTTTCCCCGATGTACCCCTCATTGGTACCAAGGGAGGGATCAATTATCACCCTGTTTTAGCTCGTCGTCAGCTTGGATACCCGATGAAGAATGTACCTTACAACGTTCATCTGGAAGGTCTTTTCTTAAAGGAAGGAGATAATGATAGAGCACTCAAGGAAGAAATTGTGCATGTCTGGCATCATGTTCATAAGAAAGGAAGATAATCTCTGGGAAAACCAAACTGCATATCTGCAGAGCCTTATCTCCAATGGGTACAAACTAGGGCCCTTAAGTTAAAAAATGCCTTACCCTCGTCAAGAAGTATTTCCCTTAAAAGAATATGTCCTCTATTTCATGAGTGACACCAAGAAACTACATGTCGCTTATAACAAAACTCAACGTGAAAAGAATTCTTGGAAGAACAAGTACCAGATTGTCAAGATTCAAGAGTTACTAAAGGAGAAAGATGCTCTGATTGAAATACTAGAGCAACATGTTGTAGAAAGTCAAGAGGAACTGAGAAGTTTACTCTCTCCTTTCAAATGGAAAAGGATCGTCGACCCGACAACGGTTGAGGAGACCCGGTCAAAGAAGAGAAAAGGGGACCAGCAGCCAGCATCTGGACTTTTGTCAGAGATTCCTTAGGATTCATAGGCCTAGTTTTCCTTCCCGCACTTTGTAAAATAATGTACTTTTCCCTGTAAGATATTGTAATCCTTTGAATTCAATAAAAAGTTTCCACCGCTGTTTGATATTTGCAACACAATGGTTAAAAGTTCTTTTGAAAACAAAAAAAAAATCATTCTCATTCTTTGCATATCATTCATCATTCTTGCATTACACATCTTTGTCACAAAGTCTCACACATGTGTCGCACTTTAGAGTCAAATTGTCTCATTCGTACAATACTCGGGCCAATCGGCAAAAGAAAATGGATGATCTTGAGGAGGAAAACAGAGAGCTAAGAGAGGAAGTCAACACTCTGAAGGAAAGTCTGGAAAGACTCAACAACATGATTGAATCCCAAGCAGCAGCTCAGGATCAACCACCTCAAAAGACTGCAATCTCAGAAATTATGTCTACACCAGCATTTGAGATACATGTCAATCTTCCGCAGTATAACATGCCTAAAGGTTTTCCCTGGAGCATGCCTTTCAATTTCATACCTGAGGGATATATACCATCGGTCACTGAAGACCTAGGGGCCACAACCGGATCCTCCAAACCTGAAGGTTACAAACTTCAGGTGAATGAAGATGCAAGAGCTACGACAGAGACTCCTGTACCTGAAGGTTACAAACTTCAGGTCACCGAAGCACCAAGAAATATAACAATAATGTATATACCACAACATGTGATACATACTATCCCAGAGGAACAGATCCTTCATGCCACCCCTGGAAAAGATGAAGAAGTATACGAAAGAATGAATGAATTCCAAGAACGGTTCTTGGAAATGCAGAAATAACTGCATGCCATTCGCGGACAGGACTTGTTTGACAAAGATGTTGATGACCTCTGTTTGTTCCGAAACGTCAAAATACCGCACAAGTTTAAGGTGCCTGACTTTGAAAAATACAAAGGCAACTCTTGCCCTTAAAGTCACTTGGTAATGTACCCTCGAAAGATGTCCACTCATACAGAAAACCAACAGCTACTGATCCACTACTTCCAAGATAGTTTAACCAGTGCCGCGCTCAAGTGGTACATGGGATTAAACCGTATCAAGATCAGTACCTTCAGAGATCTTGGGGAAGCTTTTGTTCAGCAGTACAAATATAATTTGGATATGGCACTCGACAGAGATCAACTCAGAGCTATGTCCCAAAGGGATAAAGAAACCTTCAAGGAGTACGCTCAAAGATGGCGTGAAATCGCCACCCAGATTTGTCCTCCTCTCGAGGAGAAAGAAATGACGAAAATCTTCCTGAAAACATTAAGCTCATTTTATTATGATCGGATGGTCGCCAGTGCACCTAGTGACTTTACTGAGATGGTAAACATGGGGGTACGCCTTGAGGAAGCAGTCCGAAAAGGTCGATTGGTTAAATACTCAGAACCATCCAGTAGTAGCAAAAGATACGGGAGTGTTTTCCAAAAGCAGAAAGAGCAACATATCAGTAATATCTCACAGAACAAGCAAAGGCGAAGGTATCAACCTCGATAGGTAGCGACAGTATCTCCTATTGTCAGTCC
Organism: Lathyrus tuberosus; assembly: GCA_022829125.1. Taxonomy (NCBI): domain Eukaryota; kingdom Viridiplantae; phylum Streptophyta; class Magnoliopsida; order Fabales; family Fabaceae; genus Lathyrus; species Lathyrus tuberosus. The sequence goes on from JALAZF010000083.1 coordinate 16,154,750, forward strand.
CGCGCTGATCCCGACATATCAAACACAGGTTTCTCAGAGGCAGCCAAATCAACAATCATATCAGCAAAGGTAACAATAGCCTCTTCAGCGGCCTCGCCCGCCATACAATAACAACAATCATTTTCCATGATCTCCAGGGTTTGACCGCATACTAATGTTATATGCAGAACTATTCCCGTTTTTGATAGCCAAGGGACACGTTCAAACCAGAACTCCTCTAACAATATCGAACAATCCCTCTTATTGGTTCAAAGCTGATCAATCTTGCCCTTATCATCAAGGAGGACCGGGGTATAACATTGAGAATTGTCTCAGCTTTAAATGTGACGTACAAAGGCTTGTCAAAAACAGAGTTTTATCTTTCAAAGATACGAACCCAAATGTTCAAACGAACCCGTTGCCACAACATGAAAAAGCTTCAGTAAACTTGATAGATGAAGGACCTGGCAGTAGTTATCAAATTCACGATGTAAGCATGCTAGGAACAAATCTGGTAAAAATGCATTGCATGCAAAGCAGGTATGGCCATGTACCATCTCATAACTATCACCAATGCGACATTTGTTCCAAGAACAATCAAGGGTGCATCATTGTACAAGCAGCTCTTCAAGAGCAGATGGATCAAGGCTGGATCCAAGATCATAGGATTCGTGGAATAAATATGGCCTATGAACATCCAAACATTGTTCAAAATCATGACATCCACACAATGAATGTTAATCTAGTAGAAATGCACTCAAGACAAAGTCAGTATCACAACTTGCCGCTGCACGATTACAACGCTTGTCCAATTTGTTCAAAAGACAATCAAGGATGTTCTTTTATACAAGAAACCCTTCAACGTCAAATAGATCTAGGATGGATCCAAGACTACCACTGAAGGAATAATCACTGGGTCAATATGGTTCAGATTTTTGACATTCGCTTAATGAATACCAGCTTGGTAGAATTGCATACCAAGCAAGTCAGGCTCGGTTATCTGTCAGCCCATAATTATCAGGACTACAAAGATTGCTCCGAAAACGATCAAGGTTATGCACTTGTACAAAGAACTCTTCATTATCTGTTGGACCATTGGTGGCTTCCAGTCTACCAGGATGAAAACACACATCAAATTTACATAACCAATGGAAATCTGGACAGACACCAAAGCTGTGACATCCGCTTACTGGAAACAGATTTGGTAAAAATGCACTGCATATAGAGTGGGTACAGTCGGGTGCCACCTCACAATTATGAATGTTGTCAAATATGTTCAGAGAATAGCCAAGGGTGCTACGTCGTGCAAGCAGCTCTCCAGAATCAAGTAGACCAAGGAGAAACCCAACTATGCCTAAACTCTCATTCCATCAATATGGTGCATGGTTGCCTGGGTCAGCACGTCATTTACGACATTAAAAACATTGAAACATCATTGGTCAAATTTCACAAATACCTATGCAAACTTGATTATTTTGGTTCGAATCACCACGATCATTCGGCTTGTAGAAAATGTCACAAAAGTCAACATGATTGCCTCCTTGTATAGAATGAGACTCAAGAGTTGTTGAACAAAAGAACCATCACGGTTTTCAATGAAAGAAATCCTATTAATTATGGAATTTACGAGGATGTTTTCACCATAATCCCTTTGCTCAACGAGCCAAAACACTCAGAAACCCCTTTCGACATTGGAAAAATTTCCAATAGTCCTGAGCTAGAACCAATTGAGGTTACTTTTGACAGTTGAAAGACCCAAATAATCCCTTTGGTCATCTACCTGCCAGGCCCGGTACCATACAAATCAGAAAAAGATAATCCGTACAAATACACTGCGACCATAATAGAAGACGGAAAAGAAATTCTGCTGCCATCTGTTGTCAACATTGCTGATATCATTCGAGTCACCCGAAGTGGTCGAATCTTCAATAGAGGAGTTGGAGAACCTGAAAAAGAAAAGGAACCACAAGTTGAAGTTCCTAACCAACAAATTGGTCAATCCAACAACGCAGACCCTGTGAAAAATAATGATGAAATGTTAAAACTCATCTAGAGAAGTGAATACAACATTCTAGATCAACTATTACAAACTCCTTCTCAAATATCCATGATATCTCTTCTGCTCAGTTCATAAGCTCACAGAGAAGCTCTACAGAAAGTCTTGAAATAAGCCTTTGTAGAACAAGATGTAACAGTGGGCCAGTTTGACAGCATTAGTTCTAACATCACTTCCTGCAACAATTTGGGTTTCAGTGATGAAGAACTTCCAAAGGAAGGCAAGAATCATAACATGGAACTCAATATCACAGTCAATTGCCAGGACGATGCTTTAGCCAGCGTACTGGTAGATACATGTTCATCCTTGAACGTCATGCCAAGGTCAACTTTGGTACGACTATCTTTTCAAGGTACTCTGATGAGAGGCAGTGAGATCATAGTCAAAGCTTTTGACGGATCCAGGAAGACAGTTATCGGCAAAGTCGACCTTCCCATAACCATTGGTCCCCACACTTTCCAAGTTACTTTCTAAGTCATGGACATCCGAGCAGCATATAGATGTTTACTGGGATGACCTTGGATACATGAAGCAAGGGAAGTCACTTCGGCACTTCACCAAAAGCTGAAGTTTGTCAAGAACGACAAGTTAGTCACAATTTGCGAAGAACAAGCTTTAATCGTGAGCAACCTATCACCATTCTCGTATTTAGAGCTAGAAGAATTCGTTGGAACTTAATTTCAAGCACTCTCCATGAGCGTGAGAATCATCAAGAAAAAGGAGCGTCAATTTCATCGTACAAAGACACTCTCCAAATAATGGAGAGCAGTGACATAAAAGGATGAGGACAAGTTGGGATTCCTGTAGATAACAAGACAAGAAAAGATCTCGGTTTTTCTCCAGCATTTACCAAGACTACAAAAAAGGATGAAAGCTTTCGTCCCATTCAATATTTCTTCCACAGTGGAGGCTTCCTCTGCCCAATTTCTCAGGAAGTCCACACCATCAAGGAAAATAATTTTTCTGATACAGATGAAGAATGGAAATCCTATTTCAATGATGAAGGATATATATCTCAGGAAGAAACATACATGCCATTTTTCTCTCCGAAGCAAAGTCCCAGATATATACCAAGATCAGACGTCAGAATGATCTACGGAGATTGCGATCCCGAGGGATGTTGTGCTCCACCCAACTCATTAGAAGAAGATACTCTAATGAAAGAAAATTTTGATTACAACTCATATGATCCCATGGATGATTTTCCCATTTGGAAACCTTACATGGAAGATTTAGGGCAAAAGAGTCAGCCAGAGAATGCATATTTGCTGAATGACCTTGAGAAAAATCCACCTGTTCTCCCAGAGTCGTGGGAACCTTACTAGGAAAATTCTAAAAATGTCAAACATCATCTTGATGAAGTTGAAAGGATCACAGGACAAGAATTTATCAACTTTGCATTTCCTAAGGTCAATGCCATTGAAGAAGATAATTCATCTATCCCCTCAGAAACTTGGGATACTTTGGGGCAGCCAAGCGGCAAGTACGACTTTCTAGTGAAGTACACTGCTCCCAAAAGCTCTCGTATCAGATATGAAGACATCCAAACACTGGATGGGGAGATCCTCTTGAAAATGAAAATACTGTTGAAGATACAATAGTAGAGTCCTCTTATGATAACGCTGCATGGGAAGAAAAATCTAGTGATCCAACTCCGCCAGAAATCAGTGTCATTACTGAAGACAATCCTGGAAGAAAAATTCTGGACTTTTTGATCCATAGAGGAGTTCGTCGCAATTGGGTTGCGGTTGGTGTCTTGAATATCGTTCATAAATAAAACTAATTGTCTCGTCTTTGTTTTGACCTTTCACTTTGCCAGGGTGAAAAGGATGCTTTATAGGGTTTGCTTTTCTGTAAATGTCCCTCTTCACTTCGCCCAGAGCGAAAGAGTTTTGTTTTATAAGGTTTGTGTTTCAAGAATTGACAAATCATAAATAAAGAATGTCATTCTGAATTCCTGCATTTATTGCAATTTTCACTTTTTGCTTTTCCAGAAAATGGTAATCCTAAAAAACAACCTAAAATAAAAATAAGCATTTTTCAAAATACACTGCACACACTTTTGCATTCTCTCTGTCCTTTATAAAAAGGAATCATCACGTTATGCATATTACTTGTTTTAAACCCCATTGAAACATACGATCCAATGCCTTCTCCCAACTTTGAGTTTCCCCTACCACACATTGACATGCTAGTTGACAGCACAACAAAATTCAAAGTATTCTCTTTCATGGATGGATTCTCGGGCTATAATCAAATCAGAATGCCACCAAAAAACATGGAGAAAACTTTGTTCATCACCCCATGGGGCACCTTTTGTTACAAAGTAATGTCGTTCGGTCTAAAGAACGCAGGAGCAACTTATCAAAGGGCTATGATAACTCTGTTTCACGACATGATGCACAAAGAAATTGAAGTGTGCGTCGATGACATGATTTCTAAATCAGAAGGAGAACATGTGGAGCATCTATCGAAGTTATTCCAGTGTTTGAGAAAGTACAAACTCCACTTGAATCCCAGCAAGTGTAAATTCGGTGTTCATTCAAGAAAACTCTTGGGATTCATCGTCGTCCAAAAAGGAATTTAGGTTGATCCCGACAAAGTCAAGGCCATTCAAGAGATGCCTTCTCCGAAGACTGAAAAACAAGTAAGAGGATTTTTGGGACGTCTGAATTACATCTCGAGATTTATATTCCTCATGACCGCGACATGCACGCCAATCTTCAAACTACTCTGAAAGAACCAAAGCTGTATATGGACAGAGGATTGCCAAAAGGCTTTTGACGGCATCAAAGAATATCTGCTGAATCCACCAATTTTATCTCCTCCAGTGGAAGAAAGGCCATTGATCATTTACTTAATAGTCTTAGAAGACTCCATAGGCTGTGTGCTTGGCCAACAAGATGAAACAAAAAGAAAAGAGTCTGCCATTTACTACTTAAGCAAAAAGTTCACGGACTATGAAACTCGATACACTATGCTCGAGAAAACTTGCTATGCTCTAGCTTGGGCAGCTAAACGTCTTCGCTAGTAAATGATTTGTCACACTACTTGATTAATCTCCGAAATGGATCGGATCAAGTACGTCTTTGAAAAGCCTGCTTTAACGGGAAGGATTGCCCGTTGGCAGATGTTGTTATCAGAATACGACATTGAGTACCATGCTCAGAAAGCCGTCAAAGGAAGTGTTTTAGCCGATCATCTGGCTCATCAACCTATTGGCGATCAGGAATCGATCAAATTTGACTTCCCAGATGAAGATGTAATGTATCTAAAAATGAAAGATTGCGATGAACCACTACCAAACGAAGGGCCAGAACCAGGATCCCAATGTGGATTAATATTCGACGGTGTTGTCACCGCATATGGAAATGAAATTGGGGCAATCATTGTTACACCACAGGGTACCCATATTCCTTTCATCGCCAAATTGTAATTTAAATGTACAAACAATGAGGCCGAATATGAAGCTTGCATCATGGGTCTCGAAGAAGCTATCGACTTAAGGATTAAGAATTTGGATGTGTATGGAGACTCAACCCTGGTTATAAATCAGATTAAAAGAGAATGGAACACATATCAATTGGGACTGATTCCTTATAAAGACTATGCAAGAAGGTTATTACCCTTCTTCGACAAGATTGATTTTCATCATATTCCTCGTGAAGAAAACTACATGGCTGATGCACTAGCTACCTTATCCTCAATGATTAGTGTGAATCGATGGAACGACGTACCCAAGATTGACATAATGCGCCTTGATAGGCCCTCTTACATATTTTCAGTTGAAGCAGTCATAAAAGACAAACCATGGTATCTTGATATCAAATGTTTCCTTCAAAGACAGGAATACCCGCCTGGGGCATCAAGGAAAGATAGGAAGACTCTCAGAAGACTAGCTGGCAACTTCTTCCTGAATAATGATGTGCTCTATAAAAGAAACTTCGACATGGTTTTGCTCAGATACGTGGACAGACACGAAGTAGATATGCTAATGAAAGAGATTCACGAAGGATCCTTTGGCACTCATGCCAATGGACACACAATGGCAAGAAATTTTTTGAGAGCAGGATATTATTCGCTGACAATGGAATATGATTATTACAAATACATGAGGAAGTGTCACAAGTGTCAGATATACGCCGATAAAATTCATGTACCGCCGACGCATCTCAAAGTTCTTTCTTCTCCATGGCCTTTTTCTATATGGGGAATCGACATGATTGGCATGATTGAACCCAAAGCCTTAAACAGAATTCGGTTCATCCTAGTAGCCATTGATTACTTCACCAAATGGGTCAAAGCAGTATCCTATAATAATGTAACCAGATAAGTGGTGGTCCAGTTTATCAAAAACAATCTCACCTGCCATTATGGTGTTCCAAGCTAGATCATTACTGATAATGGATTGAATTTGAACAACAAGATAATGAAAGGATTATGTGCTGAATTCAAAATTGAACACCATAACTCATCTCCCTACCGGCCAAAAATGAATGGAGCGGTAGAAGCAACTAACAAAAATATCAAGAAGATCATTCAAAAAATTGTTGTAACCTACAAAGATTGACATGAGATGCCACCATTTCCTCTTCACAGTTATCGCACATCCGTCCACACTTCAACAGGGGCAACCCCTTTCTCTCTGGTATATGGCATGGAAGCAAAGCTCCCCATAGAAGTAGAGATACCATCAATAAGATTCTTGATGGAAGCCAAACTAACGGAAGCTGAATGATGTCATAGAAGATACAATGAACTAAACCTAATCGAAGAAAAAAGGATGACGACTTTATGCCATGGTCAGTTATATGAATAAAGAATGAAGAAAGCTTTTGACAAAAAGGTCCGATCTCGTGTATTCAGAGAAGGCGACCTTGTGCTAAAAAAGATCCAATCATTTCTCAATGATCCCAGGGGCAAATGAACTTCGAATTACGATGGCCCCTATGTTGTTAAGAAAGCCTTTTCAGGCGGTTCCTTGAGACTCACAACCATGGATGGAGAAGAGTTTACTTACCCCACAAATTTTGATGTAGTCAAGAAATACTTCGCCTAAATAAAATAAAATAAAAAAATAATGTCTCGTTGGACTGAAAACCCGAAAGGGCGGTCCAGGAAAAGATTAGAGACATAAACAATGATCATCCCAATGGATTGAAAACCTGAAAAGGCAATTTAGGCAAAAGTTAGGGATTTATGGCAAGCAACTGCATCCGACTAAGATTGGATCCTCAGAAGCAACGCCATCTGTCAAGAAATCCTCAACCAGAAGTCACCTTCAAACGAAGCTCAAGATACTCCAAATTCGAAGTTGGTAGAAGGATAGTGGTCGTTAAGTTTCAATGTAGCCCATTTCCCTTTAAATTACCATTTTCTAAACTTTGTAATGCTCCATGGAATCACGCATTTGGCTAATTACTATTCTATCAATGAAAACTTGAGCCTTTGTGCCCTTTGTTTTGAAATTCTCATTTATTTTGCTTCGCAAAATGACATTTTGATATGATTAACATTCTTGAAACACAAAAATGAATTTACTTTTGTTTTAAAATTTACTTCTGCTTTAGAAATAAAGATGACAATTTTCTTTTTTGATCAATGAACTCGAGAAGGAACACCGACCGCTTCTCCGAAAGCAATTAAACTTCAAAATGCAGAATCAAAGTATTCCTTGTGATCAGTATATCCCGAGTGGAGGATCAATTACTTCAGATTAATAAGATGGAGTATCTCGCCTATCACTCCCCATGAGCCGCATTCTGTTACTACGAAGAATATGAAAAGTTCAGCAGCAGGAATTTGTTTCCTCAACATATCAGTGAAACTTTCATTCCCTAGAGTGGCCGAGTATCTAGTTATACTCATCACCAGTCCGTATGTCATGTCTGTTTTGTCAGCATAAGCATTTCATACACACATCATGCATAACAGGTTCATATTCATATTCATATTGCATGTCATATTTCGATCACTTTGATCACGTTTATCCTGAAGTGATAAATGTTCTCTCTCCATTAGATTTGTCAGTCTTCCTTTCCACAATTGGATAGGATAAAATCCCGGTTTGAGTTCTTTCCTCATCAGGAAATGTATCGTCTAAACAATCTCTCTCCAGTTTATTCCTGGATTGAAATCGGTCCTCGACCACTTTGATAACTTGAACCTCTGAAAGGCAAGAAGGCATTTGGTTATACACCTTTGGAACTTCGCTCTTCACCGAGAAATGGCAGTCTCTCCCCGAGAAGTTTTTCCTACTTTCAAGGACGTCATCAACACCTCAAAATTGAATTACATCACATGGCATCTCTCCGGAGAAGTCTCAAAGGGGAGTATGATGTAATTTCTCCAACAAATGGCATCTCCAACAGAGAAGATTGCACACCTCTGCAATTCATACAAATGGTCCTCACCAGCAAGCCTGACGTCAAAACTTTATTCATCCTATAACATCTCTCCAAAGAAGTCTCGAAGAGAGATACGATGAAACATATTTTTCCATCAAGTGGCATCTCCCCGATAAACCTCAGAGAGAAGCTTAGTGAAGAACATCGCCAAATAACATTCCTTGTCAAAGAGAAGAACTCGACAAGAAGAAACTGAGACCATTTCGATGGCTGAAGACCAAGATCGAGGGGAGGTTAATTTTAGAAGAAACTAAGACCAGTTCCATGGTTGAAGACCGGGATCGAGGGGAGGTTTATTTTAGAAGAAACTAAGACCAGTTCCATGGCTGAAGACCAGGATCGAGGGGAGGTTTATTTCAGAAGAAACTGAGACATGTTTCGTGGCTGAAGACCAGGATCGAGGGGAAGTTTCACCCTTTTCTAAGTAGCATTATTTAGTAAAATTAAATGGATGGGAAAATTAACTACCATTCACATCCACAATCAAAATTTTGGATATTATGATATTTAATCCTCTTTTACCATGAACGTCTGAATATCTTCGTCATTCACACCTTCAGGCCCAAGAAGATTAAATAGGGGCATCTGTCATACCCTAAATATTGACCATAAGACTTCACATCATTTTACAAGTCATCACCATAATATGGATATACTTTCATACCTCACTAATCCTTTCAAAGATTGTTGTGTATTTACCTCAACCAAGGATTAGGGTTTTTGAGCCCTCTCAGAGCATTCAGGCAAAGGATCAATCAAAAATTGACATGATCTTCAACTTGTCAAGCCTCTCAAACATCCATGAAGGATCAAGAGGTCTCCCACATCAAAAATCTAACACAAGAATGCAACATTTCAAGTTGATCAAGCCTTAAGATCATCAGTGTCACCAAGTTAAGGTTTTGGTCGACCAAGGCCTCCAGAGAAAAATTTTCATCTGGGTATGAGCCAATACTTCAATATATGATTAAAGAAGCTCAAAATAACCTCATTAGTCCATTCATAAGTTCAAACTAGTCTCAGGGGATGCATGTATAAAAAATCAGGAATTAGGATTTTGACCTAATTCATATCCTAAGTTGACTTTTGGAGCAAGGTATGAGCCAAAACCTCAAGATATGTTTCAAGGGCTTCAAATACATCATATTGATGTATTCACAAGATTGGATTGATTCAAAGAACTTGATTCATAAGCAATACAAGGATTAAAATTCCCCTTGACCACAAACTAGGGTTTCTGAGAAAAAGTCAACCATACCTTTGACGTTTGAGCAAAGCATGATCTCAAACCTTGGGACATGATTCAAGACATTCAAAAACACCTTTAGAATCCATTTGTAGCACGATTTTTGTGGTCTTGAAGCACTATCGCTCAGGTACTACAGTACGATTCATTTTTTATCCTGTTAAGTTGATTAAGGAAGGGAAATAGATGTCTCCAATTAACCCTGCTCGCATACTGAGGTTAAACAGTCAAAACTGTTGGTTTACAGATGCTATTAAGACGTGGGCCCCTCTTCGGTTTATTTTGTTAAAAGCACAGTGTTTGGACTATTTGCGAGGTTTTAGGTAATGTGTTTAGATTTGATGCTTTTGGGTTGATTTGATGGAGATACTGGATTTTGGGTTTTTGATTAGTGTGCTCGCTAAGATTTTTCAATCTTATGCCTACGTATTCCCGTTTAACGAAACAGGGAAATCAGAGCGATCGTAGTTCCTCCTATTCTAAGGGAGGAAAAAGTTTGTTTTGGTGTTTTGTTCAAAGCCTAAGACATGAAGCTAAAGGTGATTTGTATCTTGTTCAAAGCCCAAGATGTGAAGCTAAAAGGGTTCTGGATGAGAGAGAATTTGTCATCTCTAAAGAGGAGTTGTTGATGTTTGTATGCTGTGAGCAAGGCACAAACTTGATGCTAAAAGGTTGATTGACTCAACTGGGGATTTCTCTATACAAAGCCTAAGAGGAGGCGATTGACAAGAGGGTGTTTTTTATTTGTCTCATACGAAGCCCGAGATAGAGGCTAAAAGGGTTGACTCAACAAGAGAGTGCTAACGAGTGACTGACTCAACAAGAGAGTGCTTTTATATGTGTCTTGTACGAAGCCCAAGGCGAAGGCTAACAAAGGGTCTGACTCAACAAGAGAGTCTTTTTTATCTGTCCTGTATAAAGCCCAAGACGGAGGCTAAAAGGTTGACTCAACAAGAGAGTTTTATACTCAATAAGAGAGTGATTTGATGTCTCGTACGAAGCCCGAGATAGAGGCTAAAAGGGGTGATTGACTCAACAAGAGAGTCTTTTATACTCAACAAGAGAGTGTTTTAGTGTCTCGTACGAAGCCCGAGATAGAGGCTAAAAGGGAAGTGACTCAACAAGAGAGTCTTTCATACTCAACAAGAGAGTGTTTTAGTATCTCGTACGAAGCCCGAGATGGAGGCTATTGACCCAACAAGAGGGTGTTTTTTATTTGTCTCGTACAAATCCTGAGATAGAGGCTAAACGGGATTGACTCAACAAGAGATTCTAAAAAGGTTAACTTCGTTGGGGAGGATCATTGTGCAAAGCCCAAGAGGAGGTTGTGTTACTGCTGAGGATTAGATCCATAGGCAGGCAAAAGGGTGGGGAACTCTCATGAGAGAGACCGAGTTTCAGAGTGATAAGTGCTTTTCCTATATTTGAAAGGAAATTGAGAATGTCTTTGAGACTCAAGGGGGTTTAGACTGTCCAAGCCTAGAGTTTTATCTTTTGTACAATTCCCAAGAGGAGGCACGGGTATTTAAGGGATGAGTATTAACCCCCAGAGGTTTGACACTGGAAAGATTGCTCTAGCAAAGGATGACTAAGTTCTGTCTTATGCCATTAAGAGGTCATCAGGGTCCTTGTATTAAGCCCAAGAGAAGGCATGAGAACTTCTAAGAAGCCGAAGGGTCCTTGTACAATGCCCAAGAGGAGGCGGGGATGCTTTTAGGAAGCCTGTGGGTCCCCAAACCAAGAGAAATTCAAGAAATACAATTCACAGAGAATAGATCATTCCAGGAAAGTTCGAGAATTTGGAAGAAACTCAAGAGATGCTATTCACAGAGAATAGATCAACTCTGGAAAGTAGAGTTTCTTTGACAATTTCTAAGAGTGACAGTCTGAGAAAGGGTTCACCAAGAATGCTGCCTTTCTCTTTGTTCCATATTGTTTAACCCCAAGAGAAGGGAAGACTGTATCTGGAATCCTACGGGGGATCTAATTTTGTTTGTATTTAGGAGTGACCAACAGGGATTTACCTAGTGCTAGACGTAGTTGCCGGGGAAAATTGTAAATAACTATACTAGTATTACACAGTTTGATATTTTATGAGTATATAAAAGGATGTGAAAGAAGACTTACAGTGAAACAACCCCCACAATATAGTTTATATACAAATGAAAGCGATAAATGAAAGCGGATAAACACTTACCCGTTGTAGAGCTTCCATGCTGTTTGGTTAGTTGCTCAACAAAGAAAACTTTGATAACAATATTATATTGAAAATCAAAAGAGAAAGTGTTTTGAAAAGATTGTTGGGGCTTACAGCTCAAGGAGAGGCCCAAGTTTTAACGATGATTGCACCGTTATTTTAAAAACTGTACAGAGGGACTTATACAATATATGAGGCCCAAAATTGTTTTATTTACAAAGGGGTTGGGTCTTACACTCTATTAGAGGCCCAAAGAAATTTAAAGAAAAGACATGGGGCTTATAACACGAGGGTAGGCCCAGGGTTTTGATTTTTGAACTGGCGATCGCGCCGAGGTTTGGTTAAAAGGGGCTTATACAATATCTGAGGCCCAAAATTGTTTGGTTAAAAGGGGGGTTGGGTCTTACACTCTATTAGAGGCCCAAAGCGTTTTTGTACAAATGATGGGGCTTACAACTCAAGGAGAGACCCATTTGATTTTTTTGAAAAGGCGACGATCGCGCTGAACATTTAAAAATATACAGAGGGACTTATACAATGTGTAAGGCCCAAAATTGTTTATTTACAAAAGGATTGGGTCTTACACTCTACCAAGAGGCCAAAAGAGTTTTAAAATGATTGATGAGGATTGAACTAATCAAAACCCTAATTTTGTTTCAAAAAGGAATTAATTTTGTTTAAAAATTAATAAAAAGTGATAAAAACATATGAAAAATGAGTGGTGATCTAGGATCAATCTTTCAAAAATCATGTTTATATCCACAAAATGATTGGAAACCAATTAAATTTGGGAAATCAAGAAGGAAAAAATATTTCAAATGTTAAAAACAAATAAAACATTAATTCTTTGCAAAAATATCAAATATATGAAATAAATAACATTTTTGGGATTTTTTGGCAAAATAAAATATTTTAACATTTTTGTTAATTATTAAAAAAAGAATCAACTCAAAATCATTAAAACTCATAGAGAAATTAATTTTTGAATCAATTAAATAAAATCACAAAATTCAAATATTTGAATTTTCAAAAAGGGCGCCAAGAACATGGCAAGAACATGCGCGTGTTCTGAGTTTTGCCCAGATTTTAATTTTCCATCCAATCTCACTGAATACTTGATGAAATCACACAATCCACCTATCAATTTGCTCGTTTTCACCTCACGATCATGTCTATGGTCTTTAATTTCATTTATTTTAAGCATGGAATAAGAAATCAAGACAAAACCTCAAGAACCCTAAAATTTTCATGAAGGCTGAGAATTTTGATACATGATTCAAACAAAGCAATTAATTGAGGAGAAACATTCTATGCATGATTATGAACATTTGGAAAAAGTATTGTGCGAGGAAATATGCATAGATTAAGAGATGACCAAGTTTAGGCTTACTTGAAGGTCGTGACAGCAAGAGCAATGTGATTTTTGAGTTGGAGGTGTTACAGATGAGTTGTGATGATCTGAACAGCTTCCCTACACCATATGGAGTGTGTTTGAATGCTTGGACTTGATTGGAAATGGCTAGATCACTTCATGGCATCTCAGCTGCAACTTGGTTAAAACCTTGAGCAACTGGCTGGTGATTCTGAGAAATCAGTGTTATAGTTGTTGTTTAAGTATTTTGATCACTTCTATATGATGTTTATGAGGTGTGTGTGTGTGTGATTGGTTTGGTTGGAATAGATCTCAAACTCAAAACCCGATAGTGATTTGCTTTGGAAGGCAAATTTGGAAGTGAGAAGGTGATTTTGAGGAAAGCATCTGTTTGATGGCTTTGGTGTACTTAAACTGAGCACAAATGAGCTCTATTTATAGTAGATCAAGTTTGTTTTGCAAGCAATAGTGAATGGCAACTGCAGCAGAGGTTTGGAAAATGTTGATCAATAGGAATCCAAGTCTCCTCTAGCCATTGACTAGAGGTTAGGGCACAAGCTGCTGGTTCCCTTGGTTTAGATCTTATCCTTGACTCATTCAGTTGGAAATGGCTCAGTTCATGCCACCTTGGTGCATCCATTGAATGCTCCAAAACAAAATTGGAGCCTTGTCCCCTTTTTAGGGATTTCTAGGTTTGGCATGCTATTTTTAGTTCCAAAGACTTAGGAGGTTTATAGATCAGTGTTTGTCCCTCCTTGGTCCCTCCCTGAGGTGTTCAGATGGATAAACTTGTTTGTCATTTGTACAAATTGCTCAAATCGGGCAAAATTCTCAAATATGCCTTGCCATGACAGTTTACAGCAAGGCATTTTGCCACTATCATAACTCATGGCTCAAATGGAATTTCATGGGGTTCTTGGCCATTTTGGAAAGCTCTCATATGATACAACATATGTGTGATCATAGTTTGTTTTGATACCTTTTTGATACCTTGTCATTTTGGTCACTCAATAACTTAAAATCCATGAGGATTTGGAATGAGGTGTAGTTGACACTTTTAAAGTATGCCATGAGAGCTACAAATCCATCTTTGGATCAGCCCAAATGGTTGCTTGGATCTCAATCTATGATCCTTGGAAGTTGGTACCCTAACCACTTTGTTCCATAACTTAGAAAAATTCTAAGTTTTTATGGTTACCCCTTTTACAAGTTATCCCACTTTCTTTGGTCTTTCTTGATTAATGTTGATTCAAATCACACATTAACATCATTTTAGGGTTAAAGAACCATAATTGTGAAAAATCTCAAAAAGTCAAACTTTGACTTTTGTGCACAGTTGATTTTTTATCAGATGAATTCCAAACTGTGTGATCCAAAGTGAAATCAAGTCCTTGACCTAAATAAAACTTGATGGATTGATTTCATAGGTGTTATAGGGTGTATTGAATTATGTCCCAAGGTTTGGGAGCATGTCCTGGTCAAAAGTCAAAGGTACAGTTGACTTTTTCCGCGAAACCCTAACGGTGGTTCTGATGAACTTGAAACTTGGGAATCAAGCTTCTTGGATCAATACATTGTTGCAAATGGATCAATGTAGTGTGTTGGAGACCCTCAAATCATTTCTTGAGGTCTTGGCTCATGATTTGTCCCAAAAGTCAACTTAGGGGTGAATTAGGTCAAGAGGCCCTAATTCCTGATTTTTAGTGAATGCATCCCCTGAGGTCGAATTGACTTGATGATTGGGTCCATGAGGTCCCATGGAGTATCTTAGGTTATGCTTTGAAGCGTTGGCTCATGCCCAGAGGAAAATTTCCATCTGGAGGCCCTGGTCGACCAAAACCCTAATTTGGTGACACTGGCGATCTTGAGGCTTAATCCACCTGGAATGTTGCAACCTTGTGCTTAATTCCTTGATGTGGGAGTCCTCTTGATCCTTTTTGGATGTTTGAGAGGTTAGACAAGTTGAATATAATGTCATTCCTTGATTGATCCTTTGTCTAAGGCTTTGAGAGGGCTTGAAACCCTAATTCTGATTGTAGTGAATGCTCACCCATCTTTGGGGAGACTGGTGAGGCATAATGGTTCATCCATATTGTGATGATGATTTGCACAATGATGGGAAATCTTAGTGGTCAAAATTTGGGGTATGACACCATCCACTAGATTCAATTTAGCCCAAGGACTTGATTACATAAAGGATCACAGGTTTAAGATTCATCTAATACAAAAAATCAACTGTGATCAAAACCAAGTTTGACTTTTGGAATTTTTGGGTAAACATGGCCTCTTTAAGTCAAGAACAATGTTAACTTATGATTTGGATCATTATCACTCAAGAAAAATCAAGAAAAGTGAGGTTACTTGCAAAAAGGGCAACCTTGAGAAACTTGAAATTTCACTAATTATGGAAAATAATGGTTTTTACCCAACTTTGCAAGGCCATAACTTGTGATACAAGCAACTATTTTTTTCCATCCAAATCTCAAATGATAGCTCTTCTTACATACAACAAGATTGCAAAGCAGAAGTACCCCCAAAAAATGCTTAGATTTTAAGATATAAAGCATTAAAGTTAGGGTTTCATGAGATTTTGAACTTTGACACTTAGAATTTATAGGCAGAATATGTCTCATGTTTTGTCCAACTTTGGAGGTATTTTTCATTATGATCCAAGAGGAATCAAGACCAAATGTAAAAACCAAAATTGAAGTATGATATACAAGCTTTCCAAAGAGTACAAGAACTCCCATTAATTCAACTTGAGCAAGGAGTTATGAACCTCACAACATACCTTGCTCAAACTGATTTTCAAGACAGATTTTGTGCATTTCTTGTGCCACACGATTCTCATCTTCAATTTTTTCATCTTACAAGATTTTTAATCATCCATGATCAGAAGGAATCTTGATGAATCACTTGATATTTTCAACTTTAGGCCAAAGATTCAAGAACTTAGCTTAGCATGTGCAAATCCATCATCACATGACCTTTGAATTTCAATTTTGGCATCAAGCATTAATGTGATGCATAGAGGTAGCATGAATCAGTCACAAACCAATCAAGATGAGTCAAGAAACATGAGTGTTCAAACCTGCAAATTTGATTGAAGTCAAGATAAGAGAAGAATTTGGTACCTTGGCATTTAAGAAAGGGCTACATGACAAAATCCATTGGATAATAGAGTGATCCCTCATCCAACACTATTCCTCCCAAAACAAACTTGTTCTTTTATAAATAAGAGTTGTTTCTGATCATTTCAAAGACACCAAAACAATACCAAAGCCTTGTTTTCTCATTCTCCCTCTCTTACTTCAAATTTCAAAGTTCAAAGGAGCAAACTTGGAATTCTCAAAACCAGAGCCTAAACTACTCAAATAACCATCCAAACACATCACAAATCATTCCTTGAAGGTGTTCAAACCTTCATCTTCATACCAAATCACCAAAATCAGAAAGTCAACTATCAAAACCTCATATTTTGACTTTTCTGCATTTTTCAAGCCATTCCTTAATTCAGTCCCTTTCAAAACCAAACAACACCTCAAACACACTCTAATATATATATATATATATATATATATATCCTTAAGGTGTTCCAAGCATAATTTCTCAACTGTAACATCATTTGGTGGAGTTGCCATTTTGGTCACTTTACCCAATTTTGCAAGAAAGAGCTAGATTATGTTCCAGAGGTTTTCTTTGGATTTTGATCATCCTAAAAGCTTACAAGGGATCTATTGAAGTGTCCAAGGCATTTGTTTGCTTTTGTCACAAGTATCTTGAAGGTTAACAAGTGGATCTTCAAGAGGTAAGTGCATAAGAACTTGAACTTTGTAAAATATATATTGCTTTAATGTACATTGATCATGAACATGTCATACATATCATATTTGTTGTGTTTGAACTATTTTGTCATGCAATTATTGCGTGTATATAGTTGTAGCATAGAACTTGCAAAACCTGACCTATTTTGAAACCACTATCGGATTTTAAAATGTAGGCATTTTTAGAAAACTCTAAGACCACCATTGAATTCCTCATGAAATTCTAGGTAGGATCCTTCTTGCAAAACCACCAAAACCTGGTCAGCCATGGCCATGACGCCTTTAGCAAGGCCTAAAACCCAGTCACCCTTATGTATTTATGGGGTTGGTTTGATACAAGAATCTATCACCACCCCAGTGATTGCAGCGTGCATTTTCAAGTGTGTTTGTGTGCTAAGGCGTGGGTTCAACACCCACCCATGCCATTTTTTATCCTTCCCTCTATTTTTTTCTTCATATTTTCATTATTTTTGACATTTTTCATATTATTTTTAAATAATTATTTTTATAAATCAATTTTAATTATTTTTAAATGAATTTTTGCACAAATATCACTCACATATTTAAAATATTTTATTCACCAAAAAATCACAAAAATAATTTTTATTTGATATATTTTTAATTGTTTTTAAATGTTTTAAAAATGATTTCTTTCTTGATTTTCTTTAAAACCAAAATGATTTTAAATATTCATGTGAATAAAATACCTTTTTCAAAAACTTTAATCATTGTTTATAACATGATTAATGATTTTATTCGATAAATTATACATTTTTTATTGATTTTCCTTTGAAAAATATCTTAGAAAATAAAATTAGGGTTTTGTTTTGATTCAATCTTTCAAACTTCATTTAAATACACTTGGGCCTCTATTAGAGTGTAAGACCTAACCCTCTTTGTAAATAAATCACTTCATGAGTCTCTGCTATAATATAAGTCCCATCGTGCTTTTCAAAATCACGGTGCGATCACTGTTTTCACAATAATCTTTGGGCCTCTGTTAGGAGTGTAAGTCATATCCCTTTGTACATAAAATTTGTTTTCACAACAATCTTTGGGCCTCTGTTAGGAGTGTAAGTCCCATCTCTTTGTACATAACTTTGTTTTCACAACAATCTTTTGGCCCCTGATAGAGTGTAAGACCCAACACCCTTTTGTAAATAGAAAATCTTTTAGCCTCATTCATCTTGGGATTTGTACAGGATACAAATAATCACCTGAGCCTCTATCTAGAGTGTAAGACCCAACACATTTGCTTTTCTCCTACTTGAGATCAAGTCATCTTCAAAAAGTTAAAACTTTCTTCAATTTCTTCAAAACCCTAATCCAATCTTGAAGAAAACATCTGATCAATCACAATACACTTGGGCTTCTATCCAGAGAATAAGATCCGCCACCTTTCTCAATTCAATACTTATTTACATACTTGTTCATATGTCTGTATATACACTTGTGCATATCTTGTTAAGTTCCTCTTAGCATTTAAATCATCCTCAGTTTAGACTAGTTCAAACAATAGGATCCTTTCAATCAGTATAACTTAATTCAAATAACTAGTTCCCCCTGTAGAAAGGAATACAGTTAGCCTCCTCTTAGGCTTTATCCAAGCATTATTGCCTCCTCTTGGGCATCATACAATGAATCTCCCCAGAAGATAGCCTCCTCTTGGGCTTTGTTCAATTTGATCAACATTGAAGTAGTTCAATAAAAAGAGGATTATTTCCAGGTGAAACCTCTTCTTTAACAACTTTAACCCCGGAACAGTTCAACAAAGAAAAGATTATTTCCCGGTGAAACAATTCTTGAACTCTTCCTAGACTTGGAAAGTCTCAACCCGCTAGCATCCTCTTGGGCTTCATACAAGGACCATCAGGCTTCCTAAAAGCATAGGATAGATCCTAGTCATCTTTAACAGTACACCAGTCCCCAGGAGAGTTAAAAACCTCTAAGGCATTCAAGCTTATCCTTTTAAGTCTCTTCTGATCCTTAACAAAGTTTGACTTTCATCTTTAAAATCCCCAGCCAGAACCATGATACCATCAATAAATCCCCAAAGGAATCAGAGTCTTATGGCATCTGAAAATTAAACTCTTCTATAATCCCCAGCAAAAGTTAATTTCCCTTTTGATTCCTCAAAACAGTTTAGACCCTCTTCGGGATTTAAATAATCCTCAGCAAGAGTCAGCCTCCTCTTAGGCTTCTTATAATGATTTTCCCAGTCAGCCTCAATCTTGGGCTTTGTACAAGACAAATATAATACTCCCCAATTGAGTCAGTTTTCAACTTCTTTTTTAGCTTCAACCTTGGACTTTGATCAAGGCACAAATTCAACATCCCCATAGATGAGACCATGAATCCTCTCTCTAGGAGGATATATCCTCTATACATCACATTTCAAAACAAACAATTAATTTTTTTCCAGATAATTGTTGTAAGTGGCACACTTGTTGATTCAAAATCCAAGATGGAATCCTTCCTTTATCATGGCCAAAGTTATATTTCATCTAAGTGATGTAAGTGGCAAACCTCTGGATTCTACACATCCAAGTCAATGGCCCTCTCTTAGCATGAAAATACTTATAAAGGAAAATGTGGCATTGCTGGATTCCACACATCCCTGTTAAAGAAACTTCCCTTATAAATCAATTCTTCAATGTTTGTGATGAATAGGTGAGATATCTCCTTTTAGAGATGACAAATTCTCTCTCAGTCAAACACTCTTTTAGCTTCAATCTTGGGCTTTGAACAAGACACGAATTCTCTTTTAGCTTCAATCTTGGGCTTTGAACAAGACACAAATATTCTTTTAGCTTCAATCTTGGGCTTTGAACAAGACACCAAACATTTTCCTTCCAAAGAATAGGAGGAACTACGAACGCTCTGATTTCCCCAAGTCTTTTTACGGGAATACGTAGGCATAAGATTGTGAAATCTTAGCGAGCGCACTAATCAAAAACCTTAGGTCCAGTACCTTCCCAAAAATAATAGAAAACCCAAAAACAACAAAAAACATTTCCTCAATCTTCACAAAGGAGAAACTTTCCCTATTCAACAGCAAATGGATTTAAGCAACTAAGCAATTCAACAGTAGAAATATATGCAAATAAAGGTTCCTATAGATTACTATAGATACTCTGGGTGTTAACAACTGCCCTTTGTATAACCAACCCTTGATCCCCGATCTCTTCGCATTTGTTAAAGAAAATATTTGCACGCAGAGTTAGTTTGAGATATCTTCCCCTTCCTTTTAAGCTTCACAGGATAAATATAGAAATCAGAAAGTAGCACTAAATGCGGTAGTGGTCGCGTCACAAAAACCGAGCTACACTTATGAGTTTGAAAATTTTGAGTTTTTGTTAGGCATGACTATTTGGTATGGGATATTGTTTGTAGTAAATTTAGTTAGTAAAAATTTTTAATCTAAGGATAAGCGTATTGATATTTCTTTAGAACAATTGAAAGGTCTAGTTATATTTAAAAACAAAATATAGGAACATGATTTTGAAACTGGTCTCATTTCTGCTAAAGAAATTTCTTTTTGAAATGGATATAGAATCCAAATTTTGTGAAAAAAAAAAACTATTTTTAGAAAGAAGCAATTTGATGAGAATATCGATAATGAAGTTGTTAAATCTCCTGAGGAATAATCTAAAGTTGATTTTTTTTATACATAGTAGATAAATAAATGACTTCATTTCAAAATAAGTTTGAACAATTTAAATTGTATAATGATATTTTTTATTTCTTTTTGGCATTGAAAAAAATAAGGTTATTAAATAATGAAAAGTTAAGAGAATATAATCTTAATCTTGAACATTCATTAAAACATAATGAAAACTAAGACATTAATGGATTAGATTTATTTACAAAACTAAACCTCATAAAAGAAATTAATGGATTGGATTTATGTAAAAAGAATTGCTTATTTCCCAAAAGTATATATTGCTTATAGAATAATGTTAATCATTTCGGTAAGTGTTGCTTATGCGGAATGTAGTTTTTTAAAATTAAAATTAATAAAATTCTATCTAAGATCAACAATGTCTCAATAAAGATTAAATGAGTTATATTTATTATCTATAGAAAAATAAATGTTACAAGAAATTGATTATGATAATTTAATAAATGATTTTTCATCTAAAAAACCCCAA
Source organism: Lathyrus tuberosus (assembly GCA_022829125.1). Taxonomy (NCBI): domain Eukaryota; kingdom Viridiplantae; phylum Streptophyta; class Magnoliopsida; order Fabales; family Fabaceae; genus Lathyrus; species Lathyrus tuberosus. The sequence goes on from JALAZF010000083.1 coordinate 16,175,982, forward strand.
ACAATAAAATTTATTTAATTATATAAGAAAATTAATTTTATAAAGGCCAAATTCTTAGATTTTGCTTTAGGCCTCAATATTGGTTGAGACGACCCTGCAGTGTATCAATCTTATGGAATCATCATGAGGTCAATTATGCATTGTTAAGAACATTTAAGTAATGTGTTTTTAATTTACTTCGTTTAAAGCGTCTTTGGTTGTCTTGTAAGTTTCTTGCACTAGAAACAATCAATCTCATGATAACCTCGTGTATCATTTCACGTGGCTTGATTCATTGAGATGCTTCCAAGCTCTCATGTTTTTGTGTTTTTCTTCCACACTTCTTAAAATATCTGATTTCGTTGATCAAACCTAAAAAGTTTTTCAAATTGTCTTAAGGGAATAAGGGTTTATTCAACCCCCTTCTAAACCTTTTTGTATCCATATTCTCACTCAACAGGAAATCCACTCTCAATAGAATTAGTACAAAGTGTCTTAGATGAACAACCCTTGTTCAATGCCCCTCTTTTTAATTCAACCTGTGTATTTCTATTTAGGACACCCCCTAAATATGATACCCCTCTCACTTTCTATCAACCATTAATCCTAGTGATCAATATAATAATCAGAATATTGATTGCTTGAATTATAACTCAACTATCAAACCAATATCTATGCCTTTAGATATGAATGCAGGCGCTAGAGTGGTGCATAAGCAATAACATAAACAAAGGACTCAAAATAGAAACCCTAACACAAAGATTCTTTAATACTTGCGCACACCTTCAAATGTTAGGTTTGAGTTTCTTTAAATAGGAATGTAACTTCTTAGCTTTTCTCCAATGGCATAAGATTTGACCACATATTGATTTATAGAGGATTTTGTTTTGATTTTTTTTTTCAAAAACCTCCAATAAAAATATTTTATATGTTTTGATTAAAATTTAAATCTCCAAATAACTAGATTCGATCTTATTCAATATGCCAAATAAATCTAATTAACACATTGCAAAAATATAGCAACAAATCTGATTGAAACACAACCCAGAGTTTTGCTCATAACAACAACAACAACCATGGCCTGCTGACAAAGGTCAGATGATGCTCATGTGCTGGAACATCGTGTCCCACATGTGTCCTTTTCTACACTAAAACATTTTTTACACTCCATGTTGTTTCGTATAATGCACCCAATCAAAAGGAACAATAATCCCCTTTTGACAAAATTTGGCAGAATCAAGTCTTGCTGAACTTACAACATGTGCATGGGTAAATCTTCAAAAATTGAGCATCATAAGCACACCACAAATAGAAAAAATAGGGGAAACAACAACAACATAAGTAGCACATAAGTAAGGTGGTTGTTGGACACTCAAAATAGAATCACAATGCTCCTATAGTTAGGCATACAACCAGCCAACATACATAGAAACAAAGTTAGTAGCTAGAACACTTAGAACGCACCACTAACAACAGTCAAATCACTTAGAACACACTACTAACACTACTCCCACTTTTTTCCATAATTTTACATAGGCAAGAACAAAAGCAAACCATGTCAGAAGTTACCAAACAATATCAAAAGTAGAAAAGAGAGCCATGACATCTAACACTATTATTGGAAATAAAACCTTAAGGCTAACAAGTCATTACAGATCCAAAAAAACATGCCCATATACAAGGGCCAAAAGAAAAATAATATGCTGAAAGCAAACAAGACCTCCAACTTCACTGCCCAAACCTTCCACCTGCTGAGAGAAAAGTGACCCAGTCTTCATCAACTTCTGAGTCAGAATTACTTACTTGAACATGCTTCCTTTTAAAGGACTTCGTCTTTGTCATCAAATTTTCCCAATCACAGAGGCTCCAATAGATGGTCGATCATGTGTTTCCACATTGGTTTCATTCTTCTCCAGATCAAACTTCTTTGATTTATGACCCCTAGACTTCCTAGTAGTTGCTTTAACTTTTTCAGATTTTTGACTCATATTGAAAGGAAATTGGAGACCTTGATAGAAAAGAGAAGAAATGGTTTTCTGAGAGCAAGATAAAGAGAAATGAAGATTGTTATTGCTTGTAACAAAGTACCAGTTATAAAGTAACTTTGAAATGGGAATAATCAGCCTTATTTCATGTGCAACATTGTTCTTAAGAGATGGAAAAGGTCTTTCTATTCTGGCACGCCTCCCATGTATTGATTGCTACAAATTCTCACATCTGCAAATACCAAGAGCACTCCTTAGTTTTTAAAATTTATTTGCATCCAAAGCCTTAGTGAATATGTGAGCTAACTATTTTTCAGCTGCTATATGCTAAAGATTTACAATTTTATCTTCCATAAGTTCCCTGATGAAATGATGAAGAATGTCAATGTGCTTGGTTCTAGTGTGTTGGAAATGATTCTTTGAAATATTAATAACACTCAAGTCATCACAAAATAATGTCATGACATCTTGTTTGACATTATACTCCTTAAACATCTATTTCATCCAGAGAAATTGAGTGCATTTGCTCCCTATACCAATGTACTCAACTTCATCAATAGATAATGAGACACAATTTTGCTTCTTGCTGAACCAAGAGATTAAATTATTTCCAAGAAACAAACATCCACCAGATGTTCTTTTTCTATCAACTACACTTCCAACCCAATCAACATCACAATACACTACTAGTATTGAATTGGTACCATGAGAATAAAGAATACCATAGTCACAAGTCCTATTTATATACTTGATAATTCTCTTCACCTGAGTAAGATGAATAGCCTTGGGTATAGCTTGATTTCTAGGAAAAACACCTACAGAGAAAGTAATCTCAGGTCTCCCTGCTGTTAGGTAGAGAAGATTTCCAATCATGCTTCTGTATAAACTTTAATCTACATCAACACCGTTTTCATCTTTGATTACCTTCACATGTGTTGCAGCAGAAGTTCTCTTGTGACTTTCATTTTCAAGCCCAAACTTCTTCATTATACTCTTAGCATACTTGCTTTGGGATACAAGAAGGTGATTAAGTTCTCCTACAAGACTCATCTCAAATTCAGACTTTATTTGGTTGACAAAATGTTCCACCATTTGGTCTGACATTCCACCAAAGACAATGTCATCAACATATATTTGGGCTATCATGAGTTTTCCTCTATCATTCTTCACAAATAGAGTTTTATCTATTCCACCTCTTTTGTATCCATTGTTGACCAGGAACTCAGTTAATCTTTCATACTAAGCTCTTGGGGATTGATTTAAACCATAAATAGCTTTGTTTAACTATTACACATGATCTCGAAAACTATAATCAACAAATCCCTTTGGTTTCTCAACATAAACTTCCTCATTAAGATAACCATTCAGGAAGGCACTTTTAACATCCATTTGAAATAATTTGAATTTAAACATGCAAGTGATTCCCAATAATAATCTAATATATTCAAGATGAGCTACTAGAGCAAATGTTTATTCAAAACCAACTCCTTCTATTTGAGTGTACCCTTGGGCAACTAACTTTGCCTTGTTCCTTGTAACATTACCAATTTTCATCATATTTGTTCTTGTAAATTCATTTGGTACCAATGGAATTCACATCTTCAGGTCTTATAACTAATTCCCATACATTATTTATTTTGAATTGACATTATTCCTCTTGCATAGAATTTATCTAGAATTCATCAGTCACTACTTCTTTGATATTCTTGGGTTCAATCTTGGAAATGAAACACAAGTTTCCAATCATCTCTCTGTATCTAGTGACAACTCCTTTATTCAGATTTCCTCTTACATTTCAATGAGATAATCCTTCTGAATTATGATTCATGATCCCTTGTTAATATGAGGATTTTACAAATTTGTGCTTTCATACTTAATGTCAGACATCTTGGGTAGGACATCTGCTGGGACATAAGTATGTTGACGAGAAACATCATATTCATCTTTATCTTCTTTCTTATCTTCAAGAGTATCATCAATGACAATATTTATTAATTACATCATAGTCTTGGTACGTTTTTTATACACTCTGTATGCTCTCCTATTGATGGAATAACCTTGGAAAATTCCTTCATCACTCTTGGGATCCATCTTTCTTCTTTGCTCATAATCTTCCAAAATATAAAACTAGCTACCAAACACATGAAATTATTTGATAATTGGTTTTCTCCCTTTCCACGGCTCATAGTGAGTTTCTTTGGTTCTAGATCTTATGGTCACACTATTGCAAATGTGACAAGATGTGTTCATTGCTTTAGCCCAAAAATAGCAAGGTATGTTTTTGGCATGTAACATAACTATAGTTGATTCTTGCATAGTCAAATTCTTTCTCTCCACCACTCCATTTTGTTGAGGTGTGATAATGTCACGATGAAGAATCAGAGACCAAGCTATTAACTAGATTGACTCGTAAAACAAAATGTAACCACCAAACTTTAATTTTTCCAAGGGAAGGTGAAAAGATCGAATAAACCCACAAAAACATGCAAAGCAAAAACGCAAGGCTAAAAGCAAAGCAATAAAGAGTTCTAAGGTACGAGGGTTGGTTATGCTAAGGGAAGGTACTAACATCCTAAGCATCTATGGTATCCTATAGGAATCTCTTGAAGTATTTGTGTTTGGATAAAAGTGTTTGCTGAAGAAAAAAAAGATTGGGGAGATGAGAAGAGAAGTATTTTTTTTTTTATTCGAAAAGACATGAAGTCTTGTGCCTACGTACAAATAAAGGATCAAAACCCCGTAGTTCAGGTATAAATAACAAAAGGGTTAGTTTTGGTTGATTTTAATGAAGAAGAGACAAGTTGTCATCTAAAGGAGAATACTCAACTACTTAACCCACAAGTGTGAGAAGATGGATCTTTGCATCATTATGAAGGAAGGGCTCCAACTTGGACTTATAATCTACAAGTATGCCTCTAACTCTTTCATATGGAAAAGAATCAACATCTTTGTCAATCATTACTAAAAGGGATAGGAGATTTACATCTCAACCATAGAGATGAATTATCTCTAATCTCTAGAGAAAAGGTTTTAAAGGGAAAAGCCAAATGGCAAAAGCTTTGAATGAGTTTTGTGTTTTTTAGTCTTATGAAAAGATTCTTTGATATGCTTACGATGTCTTAAAGCATTTATAAAGAAAAAAAAGAAAGTTTGGAAAATGCAATGACCTAAGTCAAGATTTTTTTATTGAAAGAGGTTCAAGTTAGAAAATGGAGACCTAAAGGGTAAACATAAAGTAAATGAAGGGTAAGAGATGCAACAAGACACACTATGTACATGCATATGACAATAAGTCAACTATAATCCCCTTCCCTTGGATTTAAACACAAGCAACATGAAGATAGCAATCAAGGATCACAAGACAAGTTTTGGTCACAAATAAGTAAAGAAGAACACATGTCATGTTGTGGATTAGAATCAAAGCACATGAGCAAGAGATGTCATGGTGAGATAACACTCAAAAGGAAGAATCTAAACATAAGTCACATGAACACATAAGCTACCAAACTATACAAGAGACATGGTAAGGCAAACATCAAGGCATTTGGAAATGATTCATAACCTCACAAGAAAATATCTCAAGTAACTTTAAATTGAAACCCTAAGCATGTATCAAGATCAAATATCTCAAGTGTATCACGAAAAGTTCATGTATCAAGAATCAACATCCTAAACCAACTCTTCAAGTCTCAAGGTAAAACATCAATACATGATAGAAGTTTACATTCAAGCAAGAACTCAAGTCATTAGGGTTTTGAATCACATAGGCATTCATTTTTAGTCAAACCCTAAAATCAACTAATACAAATTAAAAGACCTAGCATCAAGAGAAGCACATAACAAACAATGAAGCCAAGCATCAAGTAACATGATCATGATTCATCAAGACATTCAATCCTAAGACATGGCCAAAGGTTAACCAATCATCAACACATAAGTCATGCAAGCATTCATATCTCAAGAATAAACTCATAAATCAAGACAAACATTAATCAAGGCATAACATCAACATGACATTGATCATAGGACAAGGTATTGAAGAATCAAGCATGAACTAAACAAGAAGTAAGCAATGGAAGCTATTAAACATAATCAAAACATGTGATTATAAAGTAAATAATGACAAAATAAATAATAAAAATAAAATATTTTTTAGGTTTTTAAATGTTAGGACTAAAAATAAACAAAATAAAAATGAAAAGGAATTAAATAAAATGAAAGAAAAAAGAGAAAAAAGAGAAAGGGAATAAAGAAAATGAAAAGAAAGAGAAAATAAGGAAAAGGAATGAGAAAGTGATAAAAAAAGAGGTCCATGGGTGTTGAACCCAGGACCTCAAGGCTACATCAAAACCTCTCAACCAACGCGCCAAGGCATGTTGGCCTGCCTACATTTCCAAACAAAAAACAACAAATATTAAACAAACATTTAAAATTTGAAAAACACACGCAGAGAGTCATCTTCAACCTCAAGACATTCAAATTTTTAAATTTTTGGTTTCACTGAATACGCGTCAAACAAGAGATGTGAGTATATCATTTTTCTCAGAATTTCACAAGGAACACAACCATGGTCTTAGATTACATTTATATTGGCTCTATCTCATGAATTTGATCAAAAACCAGAGGAACCCTAAAACTTCAAAATAAAATTAAATAGCATACATAAACAATCAATGGACAAAAGTTTAGGGGTTTTATTCTTCATGTCAATACGCACATAACCACATCAAGAAAGTTGAGAAATGATGCTTACAAAGTGGAGAACCAAAGGGTGGAAAAGTTACCTAACAGAGTGAGTATGTTGCCCCTTCAAATGCACTTTCAAAAATGAAATAATGATCCCTCTAGCTTCCTTGAGTCCCCAGGAGTGTAAGGGTATGCTTGGAATCACTTGAAACCTTATGAGTTGGTCTACCCGAATCAAGTTACAAATGTGAACAAGTGAGGTTTGGATATGGAGTTTTGGAAGCTACAGTCGTGTTCTAATGCATACAGTAGCTTTTATGTGATATATGGAAGGTGTTTGTGAAAAGAAGTTGGTAGGGAAATGGATGAAGTGTAAGATTGTTAAGTGCACATTTTGACTTAAATTGAACCATCTTTCTTGACATTTTTCAACTCATTTCTCATGTTTTATTAGATTTATTTATTGTTCTTGTGTGATTCTTCAATATTATTGCAAATACGTTTGGATGCTTTGATATGTGGGTCATTGTGTAGAATATAGGCATAAAACATCGATGATTAAGACACAAAGGAGTGGACAAGGAAGCTAAAGAAATGAAGAAGAATCAGCAATGTTCGCTGTGAAAACACCAGCGAGCAGCCAGCGAATGTTCGATGTGCGAAGTTGCAACGAGGACCCAACAAAGAGGAAACCTTGGGTGGCAGTAGGAAAAGGACCCAAAATTCATTGTGCAAAGCTATGGCGAAGAAGTGTTCGCACTACAAACTCATGTATTTTCCAAGGGCGGTTTAACTGTTCCTGAGGCATTTGAAGTGCTTGGAAGTGGACTTTGCAGTGCGAAAAAGGTGTTCGCTAGGCGAACAAGACAAATTTTTGATTTACTATATAAGTATTTTTCTTGCTTTTTAGAACATAACTTTTAGAACTTTTATAACATATATATTTTTAGGATCATAACTTTATCTCTCTTCATTCCAAGCATATTCTAGAAAGAGAAACTCAAACTCTAAGAGGGAGAAGCACAAATCGAAGCAACTCGGAGCTTGATCTTCGAGTAAGTGTTTCGATCTCTTGTTAGGGTTGGATGTAATCTATTGATACCTTATGTATTTCATCTAATCTATGTATTGTGAACTAGTTTTAATTCAATATTGATGTTGTCTTTGATTTCTTATTTGTGGGTCTTGAAAAAACTCTTTTCAAATCTTGGATCTTAGATATTCATCTATCAATGAGTAAACTTTTGACATAGTCTTGTAAGTTAATATTCACTAGTGACTTTTATTTTACTGTTTTGATTAGTAGCAAGAGTAGCATGAGTAGGATTAATACGGTATTGTGAGGATCTGTGATAATAGAGATGAAAAACTATGTTCACTTACATTTGGCAAATTAGTTGAATGCATGTAAAAAGGGTTAAGCGTATGTATGTATTCTAATCATGGCATTTTATATGAATCAATCATAGATTTGATATGGATGTTAGCTTTGTTACTTGTTTATCTTTAATTTGAACCGTTATAGAAATATACTCTTCAGATCTGGATCTAGGATGAATATTTGTTAGGTTTTAGACTCTAGACATAGATTTAGGCTTAACATTTGCTTGAGTATCACTACTTAATGCTCTGTGTTGTTGAGTTGCATGAGACATCACCAACGAGACAATACGGTTGTTTTCTCGACATTGCGTTAGACATAACCTTTGTTGTGGTTGATACGTGAGGATATCAGATGAATGATTGATTTGTGTTTAAGTGATTAGAATAATACATGTTTTATCAATTGATAAGATCCAATCCCAATAAGGCTCCGTTTATTTTAAGTCTTTACTTTATACTTTCTGTCTTTAAATTTTCTGCTTTAATTTATGGTACCTTTGATCTACCAACATTTTTACAACAAACTTAGAAATGTAGAGACCATTGAACAACATTTTTTCCCTCACACCGATCCCTGTAGAGATGATATAAATCCCAGAGGGAATCCTTCCAAAACTAAATTTTTGCTTCTTGACGCTTAACTGTAGTTAGAACAAAGATTAGAAAAACTTTAATGGAGTTTTTGAGTTTTGCTTCAATGTGGTTTTTGTATTCTTTGTTGGATGCTGATGTTATGGGTGAGGCTTGCATATGTAGAGGTTTAATTAGAGGCCAGGCTTGGAGTTTTGCTCATTGGACCAATTCAAACAAAAATGGCAAAAAGGGTACCATATGTTATGGCTTAGGTTTGGCTTAGATAGACATTTTGAGCTCTCATTCTAGGGCTGGATAAGTTGCTTTTGGTGTTTGAAATATCTGAGAACCAGTCTATAACTTGTTGAACAAGTTTTAATCAAAATCACCTTTTCACATAATGCCAAGAATGTAGATCATGTGCAGCAGTTGGAGCAAGTTTTTGTCCTCATTGTAAGGGTCAAACTTGCACAAAAATGGTATCATTATAAAGTTATCATGTAAAAGAACAGGTCTTGTGTTGAGGAAAGACTTGGAAAGTGCCCAAAATTTGCTCCAAAATCGTGCCAAGTTAACTGATTTCCACACTTAGTGAAATTCTAGTTCATCTTTCCATTGATCACCAACATGAAACCTCAACTTTGGCCTCTCATTTCTCTCAATTGGAAAGAGCTTTTTTGATCAAAATTTTCCACCACGATGGAGTAGGAAGTATGGTATTTAAATGCAACCCTCAAGCATCAAGAATGGTTGCTTGGATTGTTCACAAATTGGCCATAAAGTCATGCACTTGGAAAGGTTAAAAACTTTGAAAATTTTCTAAGTGTTTTGAAATTTGCAACAACTTAGAACCTCAACTTTCACCATCAATTTCTTCCACTTCAAGAAAGCTTTTGGCTTCAAATTTTCATCAAAATGTAGTATCAAAAACCATATTTAATTGCAGCCCTCAAGTATTTCAATTGGATGCTTGAATCAAACACCATGGCCTTGGAAAGTTGGTTGTAACACCCCATTTTAATTATTTAGACGTCTTGTGTTATTTTATTTGTGTGACCTTGTTTGGGGGAGTGTTTTGAGTGCGTTTAAGGGTTGCCCTTAGTTAGGAAGGTGAGTTGGTGAGATAAAACCTTTAGATTAATAGTAATAGTGGTATAGTTAATAATAATGGTAATTTAATTAATAATAGTAATATTATTATTTCAGTATTATTATCGTTATTATTATTATTATTATTATTATTGTTAGTAATATTAATATTAGTGTGACAATTTTGTTGAATTAAAATAAAATAAGATAATTCATTATTGGGCTGATGAGGGACAGTTTGGTAATTAAATGGTGATTAGTGAAAATTAAGGGTTTTAGAGTTAATCAGAATTTTGGGAGAGAAAGAGAAAGGCTTAGGAGAAAGGAAGATCAAGGGTGTGCTAGAGCTTGCATTTGATCAGGATTTTCGCAGGAATTCTTCAAGATTCGAGGTAAGGGGGGAGAAAAGGGTTCAATATTGGTGTTTTATTCATGATAGGGTAGTGGGGAGTCCTTAACCCCGTAGGATTTCATATGCAGAACCGTTGTGTTGTTGATTTGTTGTATATGCCTGTTATGAATCTGAAATCGTGCATGAATCGATGTGTGTTTTTGTGATTTTCTATTGATGATGCTCTTGCGTATGAACTTGTACTGATAATCTATTGATTGGATTCAATTGGGAGAACGATTGAGATTATAGACCTATAAAACATGTAGTAATTCTAGGTACAAGAGAAAAGATGAAAATTGGACCTAAAACCAATGTAGAAATGATTATAGGACTGGTTGGAAGTGAAGAAGTGTGGAAATCGTAGCAGAGTGCAGAATGGTGAGGTCTCTGGTGATTTGCGTAATAGATCTGGCCATACGCGTATCAGGTAAGGCGATACGCGTATGGGAAAGCTGATACGCGGCAATACGCGTATGAAAGTCAGGCAATAAGCGTAATAGGAGGGTCGTACGCGTATTGTATTGGGATTTGGAAAATTCAGTGTGAAGAGGTCTCTGTCCGTAGGCGTACGGCATAAGGCAATACGCTTAAGGACTTGGACATTGTGAGGAGATACGCGTACGAAGGGAGTCAATACGCGTATGGGTTGGGCAAGCAAGTTGGCATTACATGTATGGCATAGGGCAATACGCGTATGGCCAGTGAAGTTGCAGAATTTTACCGTTTCGCGATTTCTTTCCCGTTTTCGCGTCCGATTCGGTTTCTTTTGGTTTGAGAGGTTGGGAATAGGTACCAGGTGCTGAGAAATAAAACGTTGGTGATGAAAATATTAATTTTACTAATTCTAATTGATTAATTAATAAATTAGGTGTTTGGTATGTATGAAGCAAATTACTTGATGATGGTGTTGATGATATGTATGATGTGATCAGGAGGATCGTGTGCATGTATTTACACTTATATACATGTTTTGTTGTGCATAGTTGAGTCTTGCATATTCATGGTGATTGGTGGGATGAATCATTGCTCAGGAGGAGTGTATATGATTCATCCATACTCCTATATGGAGAATGGTGGGGGATAGATCATTGCCAAGTAGAGGTGTATGTGATCTATCCGGGGTTCGATTGAATGAACCAATGAGTCGGTACCGCATGCATGGTGTCGTGTTGCATTACATTATTATTTGACGTTGTTGATGATATTGGACAGTAGGTCGTGTTGGTGTGTTGTTGACTTATATACGTGAATGCTACCTTGTTATCATGTATTTATTCACCGATAATATTGAATGTGATTTCTCACCCCTTTGTTGTTGTTGTGTTTGTGCTTCTTCAGAAGTACAGATAACCCTGGTACTTAGGTTGCTTGGATGTTCGTGTTGCCTGTCCGAGTCTATAGGAGTGCTCTGATACGTAACACGGGATGTCGGGATATTTTTGTAGTTGTTTTGATTTTATTACATTCTTTGTTACGTATTCCATTTTATTGAATTATTTTATGGAGAACCTTGTTTTAAGGAACTATTGGTGCATATTGGGCAGATGGCCGTGAATTTGAAACTAAATGATTATTTCCGCTGATTCCTTAGTTAATTTAATACAATAAAGAGCTTATATTGGTTTTGATGATGTGACATTCCACTCTTGGTGAAAAACTATGATTTTAAAGTATTATTTAGTATTTCAATTTAAATTGGGAAAGTGGGGTGTTACAATTGGTATCAGAGCAGGTCGGTCCGTCTGGCCAGATATTGTAGTTGAGTCTGTCCTTAGTATAGGAGTTGTTTAGGTGTTCTGACCATATGTTAATTGTTGAACAGTATGGCAGGAAGGAATGATGTTGCTCTTGCTGCTGCTATGCAAGCCATCGCACAAGCTGTGGAGAATGCCAATCAAGCTGGAGGTGCTCAGTTTCGTGAGTTAGCACAATTCCAGAGCAACAAGCCGCCTACTTATGAAGGAGGTATCTTGGATCCAGAGGCTGCACAGAAATGGCTGAAGGCTGTGGAGAAGATCTTCAGGACCATGGAATACAGTGATGCTCAGAAGGTACGGTTTGGTATGCATATGCTGGAAGGAGAGGCTGAGGCTTGGTGGGACAATAGTCGCCAGAGATTGGAAGCTGCAGGTACTGAGATTACATGGGCTGCGTTTCAAGCTGAGTTTCTGGAAAAGTATTTTCCAGAAGACATTCGTAGTGCAAAGGAGGTTGAATTTCTGGAGCTGAAGCAGGGTGATAAGACTGTTGCTGAGTATACCGCTAAGTTTGAGGAACTGGTTCAGTATTGTGCTCATTACAATACTGAAGAAGCTATGACTTCGAAGTGTTTAAAGTTTGAGAATGGGCTGCGTCTCGAGATCAAATTGGGTATTACTTGTCAGAAGATAAGAAACTATCCAGAGCTGGTAAGCAGAAGCAGAATTTATGATAATGACAACAGAGCCAGAATTTCTCACTACAAAGATGTGAATGAGAAGAAAAATAAGCAGAGATTTGGAGGTACTCCTTACAGTGCTCCAACTGATAAGGGGAAACAGAAAACTGATGTGGGGAAGAAACCGAAGGAAAAAGGAACAGGTGCTGATACTCTTAAGTGCTTCCGATGTGGTGGCGAGGGTCACCGTGCTAACAACTGTCAGAATGAGGTGAAGAAGTCTTTCAAATGTGGCAAGGCAGGTCATGTTATAGCAGATTGCAGAGCCACTATGCCTACTTGTTATAATTGTGGAGAGAAGGGTCACATCAGTACTCACTGTGAGTAGCCGAAGAAGTCTCAGGCGTCTCAATCTGGTGGGAAGGCGTTTGCCTTGGTGGGAGCCCAATCCACTGAGGAGGAGCGTTCCGTCAAAGGTACTTGCTTTATTAATGATGTTCCTTTGATTGCTATCATTGACACGGGTGCAACACACTCATTTATTTCGGTTGATTGTGTGAAGAGATTAGGGATTGTGCCATCCATTCTAGAGCAGAGGATGACGATTAAAACTCCATCTATTGGTTTCGTGGTTACTTCGTTGGTGTGTTTGAAGTGTCTGCTGACCATGTTTGGTAGAGATTTCAGAGTGGACTTGATTTGCCTGCCACTCGGTAATCTTGATGTTATTTTGGGAATGAACTGGTTGGAGTTCAACCGGGTGTATATTGATTGCTTCAGGAAGACGTTACTATTTCATACTCCTGAAGAGGAAGCATTAACAGATTCGCTATCTAGCAAGGAGTTGAGGGCATTGTTGGAGGACGAAGCGAAGCTGTTTGCGGTGTTTGCCTCGTTATCTGTTGAAAGCAAGACTTCAGTTAATGAATTACCAGTAGTGAATGAATTTCCTAAAGTGTTTCCAGATGACATCACAGAGTTTCCTCCGACAAGGGAAGTTGAATTCACTATTGATCTTGTACCGGGTACCAGACCTATCTCTATGGCGCCGTATAGGATGTCTGCATTAGAATTGGCAGAGTTGAAATCTCAGGTCGGGGAATTGCTCGATAAGAAGTTTATTAGACCAAGTGTGTCACTGTGGGGAGCTCCAGTGTTATTGGTGAAAAAGAAGGATGGTAGTATGCGTCTGTACATTGATTATCGTCAGTTGAATAAAGTAACCATTAAGAATAAGTATCCACTTCTGAGGATTGATGACTTAATGGATCAGCTGGTAGGAGCTCGAGTCTTCAACAAAAATTGATCTGAGGTCGGGTTACCATCAGATTAGAGTAAAGGAAGGTGATATTCAGAAGACTGCTTTCAGGACTCGCTACGGACATTACAAATATGCAGTGATGCCTTTCGGAGTGTCTAATGAGCCGGGTGTATTTATGGAATATATGAATCGTATTTTCCATTCTTATCTGGATCAGTTTATTGTGGTATTTATTGATGATATACGGATCTATTCTAAGTCTGACGAAGAGCATGCAGGTCACTTGAGAATTGCATTACAGGTGTTGAAAGATAATAAACTATTTGCAAAGTTCTCGAAGTGTGAATTTTGGTTGAAGACCGTGAGTTTCTTGGGTCATGTGATTTCTGGTGATGGTATAGCGGTGGATCCCTCTAAAGTAAGTGCAGTACTTCAGTGGGAAACTCCGAAGACCGCAACGGAGATTAGAAGCTTTTTGGGTTTGGCAGGTTACTATAGAAGATTCATTGAAGGGTTTTCTAAATTGGTGTTGCCATTGACTCAGTTGACCAGGAAGAATCAAGCTTTTGTCTGGGATGCTGCCTGTGAGGAAAGTTTTGAGGAACTAAAGAAGAAGTTGACTACAACACCAGTCTTAATTTTACCAATTCCAAATGATTCTTTTGTAGTGTATTGCGACACGTCTAAGATGGGATTAGGCGGTGTGTTGATGCAAGGTGGCAAGGTAGTGGCTTATGCTTCAAGACAGTTGAGGGTGCATGAGAGAAACTATCCTACTCATGATCTGGAATTAGCTGCAGTGGTGTTCGTGTTAAAAATCTGGAGACATTATTTGTATGGATCAAGATTTGAAGTATTCAGTGATCACAAAAGTTTGAAATATTTGTTCGACCAGAAAGAATTGAATATGAGGCAGAGAAGGTGGTTAGAGTTCTTAAAGGATTACGATTTCAATTTGAGTTACCATCCGGGAAAAGCTAATGTTGTGGCAGATGCTCTGAGTCGGAAGACAATCCATATGTCTGCGTTAATGGTGAAGGAAATGGAATTGATTGAACAATTCAGAGATTTGAGTATGGTTTGTGAAACTACACCGGGAAGTATCAGATTGGGTATGCTGAAGGTGAATAATGACTTTTTGGATGTAATTAAGGAAAATCAGAAACTGGATGTGAAATTAGTGGACTTGATGCCTGCAGGAGAAGATAATCCTGATAGTGACTTTAAAGTGGATAATGTTGGTGTGTTGAGATTTCGGGGCAGGATTTGTGTACCGGATAATGAGGAGTTGAAAAAGGCAATCTTGGAAGAAAGTCATCGGAGTAGCTTGAGTATTCATCCGGGAGCTACAAAGATGTACCATGATTTGAAGAAGTTGTTTTGGTGGTCCGGTATGAAGAGGGACATAGCTCAGTTTGTCTACGCTTGTTTGACATGTCAGAAGTAAAAAGTAGAGCACCAGAAGCCTTCGAGATTGATGCAACCGTTAGAGATTCCTGAATGGAAATGGGACAGTATTGCTATGGATTTTGTGACTGGTTTGCCAAATATGGCGAGAGGCTTTGATGCTATTTGGGTAGTGGTGGATCGACTTACGAAGTCCGCACATTTTATACCAATTAACCTCAGTTTTCCGTTGTCGAAGATGGCGGAAATTTATATCAGGATCATTGTGAAGTTACATGGTGTTCCGTCGAGCATAGTGTCGGATAAAGATCCGAGGTTTGCTTCAGAATTTTGGAGGAGTCTGCAGGACGCCTTGGGTTCTAAGTTGAAGTTGAGCTCGGCTTATCATCCACAGACCGATGGTCAGTCAGAGAGGACCATTCAGTCGTTGGAGGATTTGCTGAGAGCCTGCGTATTGGAAAAAGGTGGTGCGTGGGATACTCATTTGCCATTGATTGAGTTCACGTATAATAACAGTCACCATTCTATCATCGGAATGGCGTCTTTCGAAGCTTTGTATGGTAGGAGGTGTAGGACACCTCTGTGTTGGTATGAAATAGGTGAGAATGTGGTGCTTGGACCTGAAATTGTGCAACAAACTACTGAGACAATTCAAATGATCCGTGAAAAGATGAAAGCATCTCAGAGTAGACAGAAAAGTTACCATGATAGTCGGAGGAAGGAATTGGAATTCAGTGAAGGTGATCACGTGTTCCAAAGAGTTAACCCAGTGACCGGTGTGGGTCATGCTTTGAAATCTAAGAAGTTGGATCCTAAATTTATTGGACCGTATCAGATCTTGCATAGAGTTGGTGCAGTTGCCTACAGAGTGGCGTTGCCACCGGAACTTTCAAACTTGCATGACGTGTTTCATGTGTCGCAACTTCGGAAGTATGTTTCAGATCCGTCTCATGTGATTCAGAGAGACGAAGTTCAGATCAGGGAGAATCTTACAATAGAGACGATGCCGTTGAGGATCAAAGATCGTAAGATGAAGCAACTCAGGAGGAAGGAGATACCCCTGGTGAGAGTAGCTTAGGGAGGTGCTGCAGGAGGCAGTGTCACCTGGGAATTGGAAAGCAGGATGCAAGAGTCGTATCCAGATTTGTTTCCATCAGGTAATTTTCGAGGACGAAAATAATTTTATTGGGGGAGAGTTGTAACACCCCATTTTAATTATTTAGACGTCTTGTGTTATTTTATATGTGTGACCTTGTTTGGGGGATTGTTTTGAGTGCGTTTAAGGGTTGCCCTCAGTTAGGAAGGTGAGTTGGTGAGATAAAACCTTTAGATTAATAGTAATAATGGTATAGTTAATAATAATGGTAATTTAATTAATAATAGTAATATTATTATTTCAGTATTATTATCGTTATTATTATTATTATTATTATTATTATTATTGTTAGTAATATTAATATTAGTGTGACAATTTTGTTGAATTAAAATAAAATAAGATAATTCATTATTGGGCTGATGAGGGACAGTTTGGTAATTAAATGGTGATTAGTGAAAATTAAGGGTTTTAGAGTTAATCAGAATTTTGGGAGAGAAAGAGAAAGTCTAAGGAGAAAGGAAGATCAAGGGTGTGCTAGAGCTTGCATTTGATCAGGATTTTCGCAGGAATTCTTCAAGATTCGAGGTAAGGGGGAGAAAAGGGTTCAATATTGGTGTTTTATTCATGATAGGGTAGTGGGGAGTCCTTAACCCCGTAAGATTTCATATGCAGAACCGTTGTGTTGTTGATTTGTTGTATATGCCTGTTATGAATCTGAAATCGTGCATGAATCGATGTGTGTTTTCGTGATTTTCTGTTGATAATGTTGTTGCGTATGAACTTGTACTGATAATCTATTGATTGGATTCAATTGGGAGAACGGTTGAGATTATAGACCCATAAAACATGTAGTAATTCTAGGTACAAGAGAAAAGATGAAAATTGGACCTAAAATCAATGTAGAAACGATTATAGGACTGGTTGGAAGTGAAGAAGTGTGGAAATCGTAGCAGAGTGCAGAATGGTGAGGTCTCTGGTGATTTACGTAATAGATCTGGCCATACGTGTATCAGGTAAGGCGATACGCATATGGGAAAGCTGATACGCAGCAATACGCGTATGAAAGTGAGGCAATACGGGAAATAGGAGGGTCGTATGCGTATTGTATTGGGATTTGGAAAATTCAGTGTGAAGAGGTCTCTGTTCGTACGCGTACGGCATAAGGTAATATGCGTAAGGACTTGGGCATTGAGAGGAGATACGCGTACGAAGGGTGTCAATACGCGTATGGGTTGGGCAAGCGAGCTGGCAATACGCGTATGGCATGGGGCAATACGCGTATGGCCAGCAAAGTTGCAGAATTTTACTGTTTCGCGATTTCTTTCCCGTTTTCGCGTCCGATTCGGTTTCTTTTGGTCTGAGAGGTTGGGAATAGGTGCCAAGTGCTGAGAAATAAAACGTTGGTGATGAAAATATTAATTTTACTAATTTTAATTGATTAATTAATTAATTAGGTGTTCGGTGTGTATGAAGCAAATTACTTGATGATGGTGTTGATGATATGTATGATGTGATCAGGAGGATCGTGTGCATGTATTTACACTTGTATACATGTTTTGTTGTGCATTATTGAGTCTTGCATATTCATGGTGATTGGTGGGATGAATCATTGCTCAGGAGGAGTGTATGTGATTCGTCCGTACTCCTATATGGAGAATGGTGAGGGATAGATCATTGCCAAGTAGAGGTGTATGTGATCTATCCGGGGTTCGATTGAATGAACCAATGAGTCGGTACCGCATGCATGGTGTTGTGTTGCATTACATTATAATTTGACGTTGTTGATGATATTGGATAGTAGATCGTGTTGGTGTGTTGTTGACTTATATACGTGAATGCTACCTTGTTATCATGTATTTATTCACCGATAATATTGAATGCGATTTCTCACCCCTTTGTTGTTGTTGTGTCTATGCTTCTTCGGAAGTACAGATAACTCAGGTACTTAGGTTGCTTGGATGTTCGTGTTGCCTGTTCGAGTCTATAGGAGTGCTCTGATACGTAACACGGGATGTCGGGATATTTTTGTAGTTGTTTTAATTTTATTACATTCTTTGTTACTTATTCCATTTTATTGAATTATTTTATGGAGAACCTTGTTTTAAGGAACTATTGGTGCATATTGGGCAGATGGCCGTGAATTTGAAACTAAATGATTATTTCCACTAATTCCTTAGTTAATTTAATACAATAAAGAGCTTATATTGGTTTTGATGATGTGACATTCCACTCTTGGTGAAAAAATCTGATTTTAAAGTATTATTTAGTATTTCAATTTAAATTGGGAAAGTGGGGTGTTACATTGGTCACATGAACATGAATTTTTGGTACTTAGAGAAATTTCTAAAACCCTAATTTTGACAACTTTTGACCCTTCCCTTGATTTTCTTCATTTAACTTGGTCAAACTCCCTCATTTTCCACACTTTCTTGATTCTTGACTTGATAAATCCATAGTTGACCAAAAAATGTCAAAAGTCTTTGACTTTAAGCATTGGTTGACTTTTCATCAGTTGAATCAAAATTCTTCAACTATCAATAGATCAAACTTCTTGAGCTAATTAAATCACATGAATGGACCTCAAAGATGTATTTTAAACCTTTGACTCATGTTCCAAACCATGAGATCATGTTTTGGTAAAAAATTCAACATCAAGTTGACTTTGACCAAAACCCTAATTTGGAGCACATGATGAATTGGAACATTGATGAACTTGAATTGATGCAAATGAAAGTGGGATCTTAGGGGTAAAAATTAGGGTATGACAGATAAGTGCAGAGAATTCATGACCAATCCCTACAGAAGAACAATATTAATAGAATTTAGAGTTTTCAAACCCTTTGTCATGGTCACTTCTTATTTTCAGTATCCCACTCCCTTTTTCTCTTTGGAGTTGTTGACATAACTCTTTGAATACATCAAAAGTGTCATATTTTTCTTTAATCAATTTGACCCAAGTATACCTTGAGTAATCATCCACACACCCAAAGACATATATTTTCCCACCTACGATTTCTACTTGCATATGCCCCATCATATCCATATGAAGTAACTCTAGAACTTTTGAGGTGACAAGATGTTGGAGTTTCTTGTGGGACATCTTGGTCTGCTTCCCTATTTGACACTCTCCATAGATTTTTCCTTCTTTAATATTTAGCTTTTGAAATCCCTTGATAACATCTTCAAATATGATCTTTTCCATACTCTTGAGGTTGACATGACCAAGTTTTTGGTGCCATAACTTGATCTCATCTACCTTGGATATCAAACATATTCGGGAATGCTTTTTTTTAGATACCCACAAATAACAATTGTCTTTAGATCTTGATCCTTTCATTAAAGCTCACATTTATACCTTGATCACATAGTTGACGTATTCTGATTAAGTTTGCAGTAAATCCTTCTACCAGCATCACATCATCAAGGCTAGGGAGGCCTGAATAGACTAGTTTGCCCATGTCATTAATTTTTCCTCTTGCTCCATCACTAAAGGTAACATAACTGTTAGAGTATGATATTAACTCTTTTAGATAGTTCTTTTCTCCAGTCATGTGCGTTGAATATCCACTAGAAAATACCAATATTCTCTTGAGGAAACTCTAAGAGATGTGCGAGTTATGAGACATATGACAATTTCATTGGGCTTCCATACTTTCCTAGATTGTTTGTTCTTGCCTCCTTTTTTTTAATCTTGGCTGATTATAAGATTGAGGGTATCCATACAAATTATAACAATAGGGCCTTATATGGCCATATCTTCCACAATGATGACATCTCCATGTTGAGTTATTATTTCTTCTGTACCGAGGGTGCATATGTTGAGTAAGATGCTAGGACATATGTTCCACCATTTGTACTTTAGTCTTCTTCACAGGGGAAACAAATTCCTTAGTGGGAACTTTGGCTACTCTGCTCATGGAGCTGGAGTCAAAACCTATTCCCTTCACATCATTGACCATCTTTCCAACTTTTAGGATTCCATACCTGCAATGGTTAAGCCAAGTTTCTCTTTTTCTAAAAGTAGAGCACTGATAGTTTTCTTTTGTTTCTCTACTACCATGCATGCTTCCTTCCACTAAGTGAGCAAAAGTCTGTATGTTTCAGCCAAATTTTCATCAATGATTTCTTCATCACTAGAATCAGTACCAGAATCATATTTTTGAGTGAAAGGCATCACTTTGTTAGTTGTTTCTTCTTCACTTTCATCATCAGAATCAGACCAGGTGATTCATAATCCATTTTTTTTGTTTCTTTAGAAAAGTAGGACATTCGGTTTTAATGTAACCAAACCCTTCACATTCATAACAATGTTCTCTTTTGCCTCTGTTAGGGATATTTTCATATTTTCTCTTGCTCTGGGGACTGATGTCTGACACCTTGTCTTGTACATTTGTTCTCCATTGTTCGTCCATCCTTCTTAAAACTTTGTTAAACTTTCTCCCAACAAGAGCTATAACATCTGATAGACTTTCTTCACTTTCACCTTGATCTCCATCCTCTTTAATGTTGGATACAAAGACTATACTCTTGTTCTTCTTTTTTAACCTGTCATTTTTATTCATATCAAAGTTTGTAGAGAACCAACGAGTTTATCAAATTTAATGATGCTTAGGTCTTGGGCTTCTTCAATAGTTGTAAACTTCATATAAAGTTCTTAGATAGTGATCTGAGAATTTTTCTGGCCAAATTTTATTCAGACATATTTTCTCCTAATGTAAAAGAAGTGTTGGAAATGTCACGCAGTCTGATGTTGAAATAAGAGATAAGTTTATCTTCATTCATGCTCATATTCTCAAACTTTGTAGTTCGGAGCTGCAACCTTGACATACGAACCTTGGATGTTCCTTCATGAGTAGTTTTGAGAATCTTTAATGCTTCTTTGGCTTCAGTACATATGTTGATGAATCTAAACATGTTCTTGTCCATACCATTGAAAATTGTAAGAACAATATTTGGTTTTGCATCAGGCCTTAAGTTTTGATGATAGCAATACACATGTTTATAAAGAATAATTTTATACCCTAATGGTTTTGTTAATTGTGAAGATACTAGAAACAAAGTTATGAATCTGAGAAAGTCACGTGTGAAGTCATCAGACTCTGATCCTAATGCACTATGATTCAAAGAAGTAAAACGAGATGTGTTCTACAAAGATAATCAAGCTCTCGATTACTCTGCTCAATGTTTTTAATCATCGCTCATCTAGAAAGGTTAAGTTTTTTACTTTGATATGAGAAGCCTCTGACAATTATCATGCTCTGAAGTTTGCGCTCAACAACTCTGATGAACTGTGTCACTAGACTCTGAATCAAGACTCTAAAGACCAGGTTATAAAGGCTAAAGACCAGGTTCTAAAGACTTTCGCATACAGACTTTGATTTTTCTATGCATGCTTCATCAACTCTATTTCTGAAGCCTCTGAATATTAGAAGATAAATAAAAAAGTTTTACGTGAGAAAATAATACACAGTACAAGATCAATATTCTTTCCACTACACTGATTTCGTGGGAAAAGGACTGTACTGTTGTACCATTTTATCTCCCATTTTCACTGACCGTTATGCAAGGATACAACTACTTACGGAGTTCCATTTCTTCCCTTCCAACAGATCTTTTGTATTGCCTATATAAAAGAGTCTTGGAAGAATGAAAAAAAATACAACAACTACAAGAAGAGCTACCACGTGAATATTGCAATACTGTGAAACTTTTGAGAAAGAAAAATATACACACAAGGAAATTTTGTTCATACACTTTCACAGAAAACCTTTTTGTGTGTAAATCTTTGTAATACATTTGTGTAATTTGCTTTCATAGAAGCATCTCTGTAACACACTTGTTTGTCAACTTTTGAGTTGTATTTCCTTGAGAGACTAGGGTATAGTTAAAATTTCTCAAGAAGGAAAAAGTGCTTGTGATATTGGATTAAGTGCTTGTGATAAGGAAAAATCACCTTGGCGGGTGGACTGGACGTAGCTTCGTTAACAGCGAAGCGGGATAAAAATATTTCTATTAATTATTTTTATTCTAACTTCTCTCCTTGTTGATTTGGGTAGCCAAAGAGTTTCATTCTAGAAACCCAATTCAACCCCCTCCCTTTGTCTTGTGTTCCCGTTGCCTTCAATAACATTTAACTCCTTGGGGTTTCCAAGAGCTTTATCATATTCAACATTTGTTCAATCAACTTTAGACTTTAAGGTTGATGTTCCATCTTAGGAGGTAATCACAGGGTGTTTCCAACCTTTTATCACATCCTTCCATGTTTTTTTGTCCATGGATTTAAGAAAAACAACCATTTTATCTTTCCAATAATCATATTTGGTGCCATCCAAGACAGGTGGTCTATTGAATGTTCCTCCATCCTTAGTGTTGTCCCTCTGAATAGAAAATATCTTCCCTGAAGTTCACCCAAACAAAACAGGGTGTCTGCTCTGATGCCAATTGAAATTTGTTATTAAGGGAACAAATGTTTGACACATTGTCAAGGAAAATTGTGCATAACTTGATAATAACAGTTTGATAGCAACTATTAAATAAAGCAAAAAGCAATAAATAACATAAAGGATTATTAACCTAGTTCAGTGCAACGTCACATACGTATGGTGGGCTTCCAATCCAACAAAGGAAATTCACTCTCCGTAGAATTAGCACAGAGTATCTTAGATGAACAACCTTTGTTCAATGCCCCTCTTTTTAAGTCTACTTGTGTATTTCTATTTAGGGCCCCCCTAAATATGAGCCCGCTCACAGTTTCTCTCAACCACTAACTCTAGTGATCAATACAATAATCAAAATATTGATTATTTGACTTAAAGCTCAACTATCAAACCAATCTCTATGCATTTAGATATGAATGCAAAAGCTAGAGTGGTGCACAAACAATAACACAAAGAAAGGACTCATAATAGAAACCCTAACACAAAGATTCTTCAATACTTGCGCACACCTTCAAGTGATAGGTTTGAGTCTCCTTAAATAGCAATGCAACTTCTAGGCTTTTCTCAAATGAGCATAAGATTTGATCACGTCCAGATTTGTAGAGGATTCTGTTTTGATTTATTTTTCAAAAACCTCCAATAAATCATTTGATTTGTTTTGATTCAAATTTAAATCCCCAAACAATTAGATTTTAACTTATTCAATTTGCCAAACAAATCTAATTAATACATTGCTAAAAGATAGCAACAAATCTGATTGAAACACAAACAGAATTTTTGCTCACAACAACAACTGGTAGATGTTGCACACATGCTAGAACATCGTGTCCCACGTGTGTACTTTTCTTCAATAAAACATCTTGTACATTCCATAGTGTTGTACGTTATGTAGCCAATCAAAAGGAAAAATAAAGAGAGTTCTAAAGTGATCCGAGATGGATACACATGACATTTTGAGGGATCGTTCTTGATGCTATTTCATCTATTTCACGCTTTTGAAGATACCACTGAAATGAGTAGCTAAAATCTTTACTATTATGATTTAATGTAATTTAACAATACTCTTATGTGTTAATCTTGATTATTGTAGTGTGTGTGTGTATATATATATATATATATATATATATATATATATATATATATATATATATATATATATATATATATATATATATATTTTAGTTATTCAAACATATTATCCACTTTATAAGTGTTATGAATTGAATAATCAAATTTGTTTTACACTTAAAATATAAAATTTAAATATTCATTTGTTAACACTCAATGATTTCTTATTAAACTTAAAATCAATGTAAATATGACTTTATGCTATAATGTTGGACTAACTTTAATTCAAGTAAACTATAATTTCCCAAATAAATTTATCTAGAATTTTAACTGGGATGTACATCGTTAATACCATATACTTTTAAAATTACAAAAATAAAGTAATGTCTGATACATAGAAACCCAATGTATCATAACGATGTGAACTTCCATATATATGAAGTTACATAACATGAAATTAAACTAAGACAATGACTTAAACATAATTAATAAGACAAACGCGTAATTGAAAAAAAATATGATAGTTCTTCAAACTTCAATCATTATCCAACTTTCTTACCCTTTCTCACTTATCTATCTAAAAAAATGTAAGGACTCATACCTACTTGTCTCGGTGAGTTCCTTACTAAACCCTTAACGACTAGTAAATCCTAAGAGAATTTTTTTAACAATTGATCATCATTACAATCAGGATGATTCATATTCAATTGAGAAGTACATGTAAATATATATCAAAATAATAGTTGAATATAAAATCAATATCTTATTCATTTTAATTCTTAAAGAAATTTTAAGGTGAGTTGTCTCAAAGGCTCGTTCATCTAGTTGATATTATATGTAGGTCAACCTGGAGAATTTGGCTCATAATATTGTTGATTTTAGTTCTCAAGGACACTCTAAGGTGAGCTATCTCAAAAGTATTCTCATCTGGTTGATATTAAATGTAGATCAACCCGAATATTGTGACTCACAATCATTTATAGTGGGTTCCATTACATCAATTAGAATTCTAAAAGCAAAACTATCAATCTTGGATGGCATATAATTTCTCCACCACCGATACCATAAACATAATGATCAACTACTTAGTAAGCACAATGACTCATTAGGGAGTAGTCAAAGTCATTATTATACACACTAGATTGGTTCCCACACTTATGAAATTAATCTATACATACTATAGAGACGGCTAGATTCTTGAGGTTCCGAACTATAAAAAATTTAATTCTCTAATAAACATGGCTGAATTAAAATATAGGCAAACTAGCCTTTTTCATCCTATAAGTTTAGCGCGGGGTTCATTTTGGTCCCTTAATTTTTAAAAGGCTCATTTTCGTCCCTCGACTGTATTAAATGTACCAAGTTTATCCTTTGCAGACAAAATACACTAACGCTGTTAAACGTGAAAATGTTAACCTCCATGTAGGATTTCTTCTTCTCTAAAGACGTCTATAAACTAGAACGCCATCTTCTTCATGTCAATTAGGGTTTCGTGAAATTTGCCATCTTCTTCTTCTGCAAACTATTGTTCACGCTACAACATCTATTGTGAAGAATAATGGCTCATAAAATTTCTGCTTAGTCGCAAAAGGTGTCTGGGTACGGTGGAGAAGTGAGTTACACTTCTGAATCTGGGTTTAATTAATCTTCGAAAATCAATGGAGACCTGACTGTTGGTGTGGTGATTTTGCTGTACTTAGAAGGGCAAAACAGTCTAAAATTTTGGGAAGCAATTTGGGGGATGTCCACATTATAAGGTATGATCTATCTTGTTAAGTTTGCAATTTCGATTTTACACAGTGGGTAATGTTGTATGTAACCTGTGCAGGGGAATACAACTAATGGATGTGATTATTTTGATTGGTTTTATGTTGAAGTGAAAGATGACAGAGACATGTTTATCAAGAATAAAAAAAAGAGGTTCGAAATTTTAGCAAAAGAGAATGAAGTTTAACATCAGAAATTGCTTAAATCTGAAGGATTAGTTGAAGAACTTGAGGGGGCTCTCAATAACACAATGAAGTGGAAGACATTTTGTAGAAATTCATTTTTTATTGCTTTAAGTGTATTAATCTACAATTTTTTAATTTAATTATACTTTCCAAAGGTTGTTCTATGGTATGAATGAATTGTATTTCTACAATATTGTTTTATGAGATCAATGAAATGAAATTGTGCAATGTTGTTTATCACCTGCTATAGTTACTGGTATAATTTGCCTATCAAAATGAACATTATAACTGGTTTCATTGCACCATAACTTAGCTGTTATAATTACTGGTATAAATTAACTATTATAATTGCTGGTTTCATTGCACTATAACCTAACTGTTATAATTTGTAACTTAACTGGTTATAATTTGAACTATAGCCTAACTGGTATAATTTGTGTATCAAAATGAACGCCGTAATTGGTTTCATTGCACCATAATTGGTATAATTTAGCTGTTATAATTTGTATATTTGGCCTTTCATTGCATCATAACAGAATTCACCACAACAGAATATTGGCAAAATATGTCTTTCATTGCACCATAACAGAATTCCCGTATAAGGGTTACAAAACATAGTACCAAAACATACCTAAAACATAATCCCAAAATGTAGTACCAAAATAAGTGACATTATAGACCTAAGATAGCACATTGTTTCATATTATAGTACCAAAATAAGACCTAAAACATCATAACATAAATATCTATTTTTTCTTCTTGCTTGCTTGAGATGAAGTGGACATAGTTGTAGGGCTTGCCACATTCCTTAATGCAGTTAACCTAGTTGTAGGGCTTGGTGATCCCACACTTCTTGTTGGCCTCCTAATGCTTAACTTCTTGACTGGAGTCATGGAACCACTTGCTTTAGCTTTTGTGTGAGCTTGAGTTTGAGCCTGAGATTGTTGTGTTTGAGCCTGTGATTGAGTTGGTTGTGTCTGAGCTTATTGGCATCGTTTGAGCCTGATATTATTGGCATTATTTGGTCATTTGGATCTCTTCATATAACTGCCAATATTTGTCCTCTGTAACACCCTAATTTCCCCTGCGTAATTTATAATAAAATCAGAGTAATTTAAACATTTAGACAATTAGGATAGGATGCTACATTTCAACATAAACCCGCTCATACAATCAGATATGTAACACATGCCACTTTTAAAAATTATTAAAAATAATTGTATTAATAATAATAATCAAATGGTCCAACTTCAACTTTTATTATTAGCAGCGGAAACATCAACCAATTAATTATCTCAACAATCCAAACATAATCAGGACATGATGAAATCAAAGGAATTATCAAATATGGAAGCTACACATAATAGTCTCCATAGAACATAGAATAAATAAACAACGTTTTATCCCCCCCCCCCCCCCCCCCCGGTGTTACACATCAGAGCAAACGCCGACTCAACAAGGAAAAAGGAAGAACACACTCTTCCCCTCACATCCAAGCATCTACTGCAGATTATCTGCACGATGCCCATGTAAAGGCAACATTCAAACAAAAGGGGTGAGAAATCACAAATATATAAAGAATTGCATAATCATATGTAAGCACATCAATATTACATACAAAGTTTCCCAATCCACAATTCACACCTCACACAAATCCACACATACATTAATGCAACATATATGCAAATGCAATGAGACTCTATCACGACTCAATGCATGTGGTACTAATAGTGAACTCTCAGGTTCACTCACTCCCGATCTCCACCATAGGATCAGAGCTCACCAAAAATCATTACCATCACCATAACGCTTCACCAGTTCCCACCTAGAACTGGCTACTCGCACCCAATCCCCACTATAGGACTGAGGCTCACCAAAACAGCCACTGTCTAAACACCATGATGCATGACTTCATACAAGACATGCAACAACAACACACATAATGGTATTCACCTTAACCGATGTACCACGCCCATTCTGGCCACCACACACCAAACACATGCTATAAACATTCAACAACAACAAT
Organism: Lathyrus tuberosus; assembly: GCA_022829125.1. Taxonomy (NCBI): domain Eukaryota; kingdom Viridiplantae; phylum Streptophyta; class Magnoliopsida; order Fabales; family Fabaceae; genus Lathyrus; species Lathyrus tuberosus. The sequence continues at coordinate 16,203,695 of JALAZF010000083.1, forward strand.
GGAATAATATAGCAAGCACAACATCACATTCAAGTATGTTCCTCACTAAAACACACTAACCTCACCTCATCCAACACCAACATGCAACAATTAAATCAATTCCATGTACTATAACCATTTTTAAAATACCATTCATTGCATCAGCTTCATAAAGCTTTGAACAACACCCAAATCGAACACCTGAAACTCAAGATATGATATTTCAAAGTTTTTAAGATTTTCCTCCCAGTGTAACCAATTACACCAAATGCAGTAACCGGTTACACCCCCATAACCACGCCCTTGCTACGCCACTGCCACCCAGTTGTCGCGGTGAAAATTAGATACCATAGTTATTTGTTAACTAGGATCGCATTTTTAATGTTACCACCGTCTTTGATTTTATCCAAGGGAAGGGAGAAAGACCGAATACCCACAATGCAATGCAAATGCACTAAGATTCTAAGTTCGGGGGTTGGTTATACCTAGGGAAGGTGTTAGCATCCTAGATATCTGTAGTACTCTACAGGAACCTCTTGATTTTATTTATGTTATTTGTTATCTGTTTGCTAAGGGTTTAAGGGTAGGAAAAGAAGATGAGTCATCATCTTAAGAAAGACCACCACACTTTTGAAAACGTTTGAATTTTTATGGGGTATAGGATTGTATGTCCCTTTCTTTGAGATGATTAACATCTAATTCCCTTGTGTGGAGAATTAGGTGGGCTAAAGTTTGATTTTAAATCAAAATTGAAAGGGGGGACTAACCTAAGAAATCTATCCTAAGTTATCTAATTGACTTATCTTAAGGGTGTCGATTATGATGCAAATGAAATGCACCATGCACAATAACGTGGTTATCATGTATGGGATTTTCCCTTGGATATTTATGCGGTTAATTATATTATTTAGGCGAGTGTGCTAGCAAAGTGATGCTAGACTTGTGTCCAATGATCGGTAGGTCGAATGTGATGCCCTAAGGCGATCGACTTATATAGGTAGAAAAGGGGCTCGACGTTGGATCGAGAGTTTTTCATTTTTGAAAGGGTTTGAGAATAAAGGCATAATTCAAGTAAAATAAACAAGCAAGCAAAACACAAACTTCACACACAAGCGTACGACTAAGCGTGAGGGAGGTTCTAATGGAAATTATCAAGAAAAAAAGTTTGATATATTGTTAATTTATTATAAAAGTTCTTATTTATTAAAAGGGTGTTTGATTATTTAAAAAAAAAGGTTACATTATATTTTGAATTAAAAGTAAGTTTATTTTTATCCTGCTTATTATTATTAAAAGGAGTTAAAGGGTTTTATTTTTAGTTAAAATAGTTTTTAATTGTAATTAAAAAAAGGTTTGAAATTAATTACTATTATAAAAAAAGGTTCATTTTATTTTTTATCATAAACGAGTTAATTTTAATTATAAAAAGTTTTTTTTTAACTCTAATTACTAAAAAAAAAAATCTTATTATAAAAGGCTTTAAACTTGGTTAAAAGTTTTTTTTTTAGGTTATAATTTAATTAAAAGAGAAAAGCTTTAAATTATATTGTTAAAAAAAAGTTTTAATTTGTAAAAAAAAACGAAAGGAAAACGAAAGAGGAGAATCCCCCCACACAAAGTCGCTCTCTCTCTCTCTCGTCGTCCTCCCTCTCAACCTCTCATTTTCTCTCCAATCTCTCTCGATCTGCAAAGACAAACAAACACAGCATGAACCCCACCCCAGATAGCTCTTTTACCCCGATTTCACTATACTTTTAGAGATTACAATGTACAAAGATATATGGACAATGAAGCAAAAAGAGTAAAAGTCGACGGAGGTTGGACGCGTAAACGCGATCGACTTCGAGGATCTCTAAACGAGGATGAGTTCCTTCTTTTCTTTACCTTCGCGTGATCTTTGATTTGTCTTCTTTTCTCGTTTTCTGGTACGAATCTCTTTATCGTGATTCTGTGGCTTTGATTGTTGGATGATAATGATGAATGGTTTGTTTTTTTTTTATTTTTGTGTATTTGGCTTTCTGATAAATTTCGTCCGATAGTGGATTTGTGATGGCTGGTGTGTTGTTTTTTCTGATGAGAAAAGCGTTCCTTTTATAGGCCAATGATGAGTATGGAAGTTTTTTGAAATCGTTAATGTTGATTGATTCTGGTTAAATGCCACGATCTGATTTGATTTTGATTTGGGAAAGTTTTGAAGGGCTTGTAAGGCTTGATACGATCTGATTGTGATTTGGTTTTAAAATGGGAAGTTTTTGAAATTGCTCTTGAATACGATTTGATATGATTTGATCTGAAATATTTGGGAGCGATCTCTGGCAATCAAATGATTTGAATCTTAGATTAATCCCAATTCGAAAGAATTGAAGTTGGCGGCGTCTTTACGATGTTGCCCTCAATTCAATCAAGAATGATGAGATAATTTCTGACTTGAACACAAAGATCTGAGGCCTGATTTAATTCCTTTTTGGTTTAACGTATCTGGCTGTATTAGTAATTTGTCGTAATCACAAGTTCAGTTCCTTCACGTAGGCTAGGATTTCTTAGATTAATTTATGCATGAGTTCTCAAAGCTTCTGACTTTTTCTCTTTTCTCATGTGCATATCCTTGGAACAACTCTGGGCAAAGTGTCAATTATCGTAACGGGAATTCTCGGGCGGCTTCGAGGGGGCGCAGGGGACTGAATGCGACAAGGTTACCATCTTAAATTATTTGCTTGGCTTAAAGCATAATTGATCAGAGTCCTTGAAGTTGCATTCACCATGCAGGCAGGAGCTTCTTACAAGGTTTTAGCTGTATACCGGGGCAATAAGGAAGTGAATGGGAGCTCTGACTCTACTATTTATCGCGAAGAGACTACTGGTATGAACATTGACTTTCTGTGGACAGTATGTGAATCCATGGCTGTGCGCTTGGGTGTGTTAACCTTATCATTGGGATGTTCAGTTTTCTCTTCAAATAAACCAGCATTTGTCGGGTTGCTTACTTCTTCCAATGAACTCTTATCAGTTGATTTTGAATTGTCTGAATCTGCATCTGGAAGCAATGCTCGGCGACTAAGACACATCTGTCCCTTTTCATTTATCTCTGTAAGTTTTACATCAATTTTATCTCCAACCTTGAGAACATCATCTGCCTTAGCTAGCCAACCTGAACTCAGTTCACTAATATGGCAAAGTCCCTCTCGTCCAGGTGATATCTCTACAAAAACTCCATATGGAAGTATTGATTTGATTTCACAATTCCTATATATATCACCAATATTTGGAACCATTGTCAAATTACTAATGATAGCTTTAGACTTCTCTAAACTAACCAAATCTTTTGCAAATATTTTCACAGTGCCGTTATCTTCGGTATCAATAGCCTCTACTCCAGATTGCTCAATAATGCTCTTCACTTTTTTTTTCACCGGAGCCAATTATAAGATTTACTTTATCCGGCCTGACCTTCATAATGTGAATCAAAGGAGCATACTTAGAAAGTCTTTTGGCTGGAGGGGGAAAGCTTTTCATCATTTCTCGAAGTATATGCTTCCTGCCGCCTCTTGCCTGTAGCAGTGCTTCTCTCATTATGGGCAAAGTAATTCCAGCAACCTTAAAATCCATATCACCAGATGCATCTTCAGATCCAGTTATGTCAGACAGAATAAGCAGAGTTCCGTCTCCACCAAATTTCTTGGTATCAAGAACCAAACCCATAGCAATTCCAGCAATTGAGCACTTAGTAGGAACCCCAGCATCTTGCAATGCTAAGAAACCCCCACAAACAGACGCCATGCTCGAAGAGCCATTGGTTTCTGTGATGGTGCTTGTCGTCTATTAATCTAGCTGCTCTTTTGCAGGTGTCACAGCTTCTATCTCCTCATTAATGGTAAGCTGAAACTTGATTTGATTGAACTTTGGAAAGCAACTCTTGTTATGTATTGACTGAACTGTGATTGATTTCGGGTCCTAGCACATTCATATTTCTTTCTTCATTCACTTTGATTCTTTATTTGACTGTTGCTCATCTCGTGTCATGACAGGTAGCAAATGGAACACCGTGGGTGCAGCTATAATTATTATATTTGTGTCCTTGATTATGAACCAGTACCAACCGTAATGATGTTAACCGCGAGCCAAATGTGGCGTCTACAACTTTCTAGTACAAGCAATGAGCACGGGAGCTAGTACATTCCCGGGATTCTGATTGTCGAACCTTGAGTTTGGAGGAATCATAGGTGGTTCGTGCGACATCACTATTTTCATTGTCTTGTAATTTGCTTGTATAGAAATCTCGGGAGAAAGTGGCGGTACACCTATCAATTACCCATTTTGGTGTGACAAAGCCATCATAGCAGTCATACTTTTGTAAACTGAACATTGAATATTTATCACAGGAAACAAACATTGATTATTATGTGTTTAGAGGATGTCCTTCATTACATATAAAACATGCAAGAACAAAATTGCACATGTATGGCATCCCCTCCTTAATCATAGACGAAGCAAACTAGCCAAACGATCTTGGTAAATGTGCCAATACCAAGTCAAATGATCTTCTCACCAACGTGAAGAATAATGCTAGTGCACCATAATAATAATTAAACCATAAAGTCATGAGATATTTCCTAATGCTTCTTGTGAGTCGAACTTCTGAATGGTGAAAATGTGAATTATCTCTTGTATCTCTATCCAAAAGCTCTTGAACACCGCAACTTGAACGAATAGCTTGATTTTAAACTTTGCAAAAAAAGAAAAACTCAAATTGCTTTCATAAGTCCTGGATTTTGTTTGAGACTTTAGGACATAATCTGATTCAACCTTCTCTATCCCAGCTTTAACACTTCCAACCATTTAAGATCAAAAGGAACCAAATAATGATCCAACCTTGTACGCACGAACAACGTCTTTTTTTTTAATTAGGCTTGATTCTTGTAACCTTGGGACAAAAACAAATGGGCTTGAATTTGCACTTCGAATTTCAATCTTCTACTTTCCTCCAAAATGAACTTTCCTTGATGAACCAATATTTAAGAACATAGGACGAACATATCTCTCAACCTTGAGGAGCTTACAGAGGGGGGAAGATGCCATTTTGCAACATAACCTTGCCATACAACCAGCGACCAGTTTTGAGGAGCCAAATTTCTATATTAACGGGCATAAGGACTTAGATTTCTGGGGAAATTCCTGAGGAATCTTGAGGGAGAAAGGCTTGGTAGTTAGGGATTAACAGGGTGAGGGTACATCACACATGAGTCCAACACAAACTTGCAGAGACCAGGGAACCACTACAAACACACACTCAACACAGCAGCCTTTAGGACCTTGAATCCTCCGTAGCAGCACCTGCCTTTAAAAGAGAAACAAACAGACAAAGCTAGATAAAGCAGTTAGTTATGCAAGAATGATGACCTAATGTGCTATGCAAAAGCAAAGCGGGGATCTTAGGGTCAAAAATTAGGGTGCGACAGATGCCCCTATTTAAGTTTCTCCTATTCGGAGATATGGAGATCGAAATCTTCGTCTCGACGAGATAGGAAAGACTAAATACAAACATGCACAAATTTTTGGCCCTAGGATGCCGCCAAATGCACATGATATGGTATGACAATGATATGAAATGCAAGACAAGGAAAGCAAGACAAAGATCCTGTGAGGGAATAATGTCACAGGGGATAACCAATGTTGAAACACAAAGAAAGAAAGACCCGACGAGGACGACTCAGCGAGACAAGACTCCACAGGGAAAGGTCTAACTCCACTAGGGGAAGAGACTACCAACTGACAATCACAAGGCAGCTTAAGCATAAGGCAAGAGACTTGGAAGGAGAGGAAGACTTACTACCAACAGCTGATAGCCTAAGCAAAGTTATCCAGTTGAAATAAAAAGGCGTATATTACCTACTATCACACACGATAGCCTAAGCAGAGGTAATGAACTGGGGAGGAAAGATCACCTACTACCAACTTGTGGCAGCCTGAGCAAAGGTGTCCGACCAAAAGGTGTGTTACCTACAATCAAGCATATGATAGCCTAAGCCAGGTAAGCACAAGAAGGACAGATGGCCTACTACCACCACGGTAGCCTAAGCAAGGCATCTGACCAAGGATACAGACATATTACCTACTATCCCATTATAGCCTAAGCAGAGGTAATAGACTAGAAAAGGAGAATCACCTACTACCAACTTGTGGCAGCCTGAGCAAAGGTGTCCGACTAAAAGGTGTGTTACCTACTATCAAGAATATGATAGCCTAAGCCAGGTAAGCACAAGAAGGAAAGATGACTTACTACCATCACGACAGCCTAAGCGAGGCATCTGATCCAAACAGGGTGTGTTACCTACTATCAAGCATATGATAGCCTAAGCCAGGTAAACACAAGAAGGAAAGATGACCTACTACCACCACGGTAGCCTAAGCGAGGCATCTGACCAAAATACAGACGTATTGCCTACTATCCCACGATAGCCTAAGCAGAGGTAATAGACTGAAATGAGCTTCAATGATCAAGATGATGATTCAGCTCCCTTAAATGTTCCACTTAGGAAGAGTAAATACTTTCCCATGCCCCAAGGTTGTATACCACGGGCAAGTCTTGAAAAGATGTTGTGAGGTTGTCCGCCTCAAACAAAGTCTCGAATTTCCCACCCTCTTCAAAGAGATATCATCTGGTAGGAGTAACTTGAATGATGGATTAACTGGAGATAACCATTGTAGAGCGATATTGCTGTAGTTGAAATTTCAGCGAAGTAAATAGAATTCTTACGACGGGAGTTCTCAAATAAAGAGAATGCTTGTAAAGTTCTCAATAAGTTTCCCGGACGGATTTCCGAGGAGATAACATTTGATGGAAAATGAATTGATAACCTTGATAACTTTGCTGGGGATAGACAAACTGTCCTAAGGAGACTGCCATTTGTCGTAGAAATCTTTGATAACCAAACTGCTCAAATAAAGAGCTGCTACTTGCTGTATGGCATAAATTCCAAGGAGATGCAGTAATAATTGTTGGAGAAATAACTCCTGTCTTCCATAGAGATCTTCAAGTAAATTCTTCTTGGGGAGATAAAGTGCAAAATAAATGCACGCTTAATCCGGGTTCAATGTCTCAGAGATATCCAAAATTGTGATTGTCAGGGACCAAAGTTCAGTCCAGGAAATAACTGGAAAGAAACGATCAAACAAGACTCAATCCATTGAGGATTGAGCTCAACGGGTTTATCTTTATCCAAAAAATGGAAAAGAAAACTAAAGCAACCATCTTCCACGAGGATCGAGCTCAATGGGGAATTAGAAAGAATGTGCTTTTTCTGCCTAGGGCTGATGACTCTACTTGGAGGGAGCAGACAAACCCAGATCACTTGGGGATAACCGCGGCCAAAATGACAGAACAAATAACATAAAAATGCAAGATGCAAAATGCGCATGAATCTACATGAAAGAATGTCGTGCTATGCTTATGCTGACAAAACAAAACAAAGAGCAAACTAGAGACGGAAACGAGCAACTCGATACGGATACTCGACCGATCTTCGAAATATAAGAAGCATCGTTGGGGAGGAATGGAAAGCCATATATGGAAACATGTCCCACTTCGAGCTTCAAATATCTGGGGAAAAGAGAGCACTCCACTTGGGGGATGAACATCGTGACTTCACTCAGGATTGTCGAGATGAACCTTGGATTCTGTTGGGAATGTGAAAGATGCACTGGGAACGAATCAAACTCATGATTGAAAAGACTTCATGGGGGATAAAATAAATATCCACTGCGAACTGAAGTAGTCTTGAATGAAAGTTGTAACTGGATAAAATAAATATCCACTTCATCGGGGAAGCTTGAATCAATAGTAGTTGAAAATATCAGATATAAAACTTCGAGGGGATGAAATAAACATCCGCTTTCACTGGAGAGGGTTGAGATAGTCCAATGAGGGGTGAAATAAACACTCGCTTCGCTGGGGAAGGTCGAAACCGAAGAAGTTCAATGGGGATTCTTAGGCTGCCAGCCGGTGGGGTCTTGCATCAAAGGTGTCATAACTTCTTGAAGTAGAGGTTTGCCGGGGAATAGTCGCGGCCACCTGAAGTAGAACTTACTGGGGGAATCATCACATTACCTGGGATAGAAGCTCTTCGAGCCATGGCTTATGGAGACTGTCAACACCCCTTTTAGTGTTCGTAAATCAAAGTAATCCGCACACAAGACAATTTGAAATTTATTATCAAAAGATAAAAAATCATTTTGCAAGATAAAAACAATTTGCCGATAAATGATAATTGCAACTTTATTTCATAAAATGGTGATCAGCAAATTGCGTGATTCCATATGTTATTACAATGTCGGAAAATGGTAATAAAAGAAATTACATCAAAAACAAAACAATGTTATTTCTTAAACGAACTTGAGTTTCCCATGTTCTAGGCCTCTTGAAGGCCTTGACTTTAACTGTTGCAATAAGCTTCGGCGAACCAAACTGAGTCTATTATTCTGCACCTCTAAGTATAGTACTTCTTGATTGTATATATGTTCACGGGATGAGTGATCTCTTCTCCATCTATTGTTGCTAACATCACAACACCTCCCAAAAAGACCTTCTTGACGACATATGGACCATCATAGTTAGGAGCCCATTTTCCCCTAGAATCAGTAAGGAAAGACTGAATCTTCTTAAGCACAAGGTCTCCCTCTTTGATCTCGCGAGGTCGAACCTTCTTAACAAAAGCCTTCTTCATCTTCTACTGGTATAGTTGTCCGTGACATAAAGCCGTCAACCTCTTTTCTTCAATCAGATTCAATTGGTCATATCTGCTTTGACACCATTCAGCCTCTGAGAGCTTTGCTTCCATTAGGACTCTCATAGAAGGGATCTCTACTTCTACTGGGAGCACAGCTTCCATACCATAAACAAGGGAAAAGGAGGTTGCCCCTGTTGATGTGCGTACCGAAGTACGATACCCATGTAGAGCAAATGGGAGCATCTCATGCCAGTCCTTATAAGTGACCACCATTTTCTGAATAATCTTCTTTATATTCTTGTTTGCCGCTTCGACCGCCCCATTCATCTTTGGTCGATACGGGGAAGAGTTGTGATGCTCAATCTTGAATTCCTCACACAATTCCTTCATCATCTTATTATTCAGATTTGACCCATTATCAGTGATGATTTTACTCGGCACACCGTATCTGCAGATAAGCTAGTTCCTGATGAATCTGACGACCACCTGTCTGGTAACATTTGCATATGAAACAGCTTCGACCCATTTGGTGAAGTAATCAATCGCAACCAAGATAAAGCAATGTCCATTAGATGCTTTCGGTTCTATCATACCGATCATATCGATCCCCCACATGGAAAAAGGCCACGGAGATGAGATAGCATTCAGGAGAGTCGGTGGTACATGCATTTTGTCCGCATAGATCTGACACTTGTGGCACTTTTTAGCAAATTTGTAACAATCAGATTCCATCGTTATCCAATAATAGCCTGCTCTCAAGAGTTTCTTTGTCATAGCATGCCCGTTAGCATGGGTACCAAAAGATCCTTCGTGAATTTCAGTCATTAACATGTCCGCTTCTCGCTTATCAACACATCTCAGTAGAACCATGTCGAAATTCCTCTTGTAAAGCACATCATTGTTCAAGAAAAAGTAACCAGCCAGTCTTCTCAAAGTCTTCTTATCCTTGTTAGATGCCCCAGGCGGGTATTCTTGCTTTCGGAGAAACAACTCAATATCATAGTACCAGGGTTTTTCATCAATAACTTCTTCTACTGAGAACACATAAGACAGCCTGTCGAGGCGCATAACATTAATCTTAGGACAGTCATTCCAGCGGTTCACCACAATCATAGAAGCCAGGGTTGCCAAAGCATCTGCCATCCTATTCTCGGTACGAGGAATGTGATGGAACTCGACTCTGTTGAAGAAAGGAAGTAGTCTTCTTGCATAATCTTTGTACGGAATCAAATTATCTTATTGGGTCATCCATTCTCCTGTAATTTGGTATATCACTATAGCAGAATCACCATACACGTCCAAATTCTTGATTCTCAAGTCCATTTCCTCTTCAAGGCCCATGATACATACTTCATACTCGGCCTCATTATTCGTACATGGAAAAGTCAATCTTGAAGTGAAAGGGATATGAGATCTGTGAGGAGTCACAATAATTGCCCCAATCCCTTTACCGTAGTTGTTGACAGCACCGTCAAAAATCAAGCCCCATTGAGAATTCGGTCCAGGCCCTTCATCTGGTAATGGTTCCTCACAGTCCTTCATCTTCAAATACATCACGTTTTCATCGGGGAAATCATCCTCCACAGACTGATGGTCTTCAATGGGTTGATGAGCTAGGTGATCCGCTAAAACACTTCCTTTAATTGCCTTCTGAGTGTGATATTCGATATCGTATTTGGATAACAGCATCTGCCATCTGGAAATCCTTCCCGTCAGGGCTGGTTTCTCAAAAATGTACTTAATGGGATCCATCTTAGAGATCAGCCAGGTGGTATGATTTAGCATGTATTGGCGCAAACGTCGAGTTGCCCATGCCAAGGCGCAACAAGTCTTCTCTAGCATTGAATATCTGGATTCACAGTCGGTGAACTTCTTACTGAGGTAATAAATGGCATGTTCCTGCTTCCCGGATTCATCTTGTTGACCGAGCACACATCCCATAGAATCTTCTAAAACCCTCAGATACATGATCAAAGGTCTACCCCTAACCGGAGGAATCAAAATAGGAGGCTCCAAGAGATACTCTTTAATAATATCAAATGCTTTCTGACATTGTTCAGTCCAAACATAACCTTGTTCTTTTCTGAGAAGTTTGAAGATGGGTCCACAGGTGGCAGTCATATTAGAGATAAACCGAGAGATGTAGTTCAAACTCCCCAGGAAACCTCTGACCTGTTTTTCCGTAGTCAGAGCTGGCATTTCTCGGATAGCTTTAACCTTATCTGGATCCACTTCGATTCCCTTTTGGCTAACAATGAAACCCAGCAATTTTCCTGAGCGGGCACCGAATGTGCACTTGTTAGGATTCAAACGTAGCTGATACTTCCTCAAACGTTGAAACAACTTCAACAGATGTTCGACATGGTCTTCTTCAGTCTTGGACTTGGCTATCATGTCATCTACGTAAACTTCAATCTCTTTGTGCATCATATCATGGAAAAGAGTAGTCATGGCCCTTTGATATGTTGCCCCAGTATTCTTTAGACCGAATGGCATAACTCTGTAACAAAACGTGCCCCAGGGTGTGATGAATGATGTCTTCTCCATGTCTTCGGGAGCCATCCTGATTTGATTGTAACCTGAAAATCCGTCCATGAAAGAGAAAACCTTATACCTTGCAGTACTATCCACCAACATGTCAATGTGAGGGAGAGGAAAATCATCTTTAGGACTAGCTTTGTTCAAATCTCTGTAGTCGACACACATGCGACTTTTACCATCCTTCTTCGGCACAGGCACGATATTGGCTAACCACTGCGGATACTCAGATGTAACGAGAAAACTTGCATCAATCTGCTTCTGTACCTCTTCTTTAATCTTCAAGGCCATGTCAGGGTGAGTCCTTCTGAGCTTCTGCTTGACTGGCGGACATTCTGGCTTCAAAGGTAGACGATACTCCACTATAGCAGTGTCAAGACCAGGCATGTCTTGGTACGACCAAGCGAACACATCAACATATTCCTTGAGTAGTTCAATCAACCTTTCTTTCACACTGGACATGAGTAAAGCTCCAATCTTCACCTCTTTACGAGATTCTTCTGTACCCAAATTAATAACCTCTATTGGCTCTTTGTGAGGCTGAATGGCTTTATCTTCATTCTCAAGTAACCGAGATATTTCCTCAGGGATCTCTTCTTCCTCTTCTTCGGCTTCGAACACAGGAAACTCAAAGTTCGGAGAAGGCGTTGGGTCATTATTTTTTATGTTTAATTTGTGCAGTAATCTGCACATGTGATGTGATTTTATTTTAGATTTTGAGCAAGTGAAAGTGTGTGTACAAGCGTGCAAAGTGATTAAAATTGTGATTACCATTTTCCTTAAAGTAATAATAAACGGAAACAAAAGACAGGAATGCGAAATGATAATTTATTGATGATAGCAAATTTCAAACAAAAGCCCCACCACAAAAACACCTTTGCCTTGGGCAGAGCAAAGGGAATTATGAAAAGTAAAGCCCACACACAAATGTCATCACCTTGGGCAGAGCGAACAAACTAAAACAAATGAAACAAAACAATTACTTTGATAAAGGGATCACAACAGGAACATTAACAGCACTCCAATTCTGAGCCATTGCCCCAGGAGTCACAAAATTAGGCTGATCTTCGACAGACTCATCTTCAAGAATGGCACTGGCTTCATATTCGGGTCCTTGGACTTCTGGTTGGGGAGGAAAGAGAGGAATGACAGCATCTTCAGAATCTTCTTCCACAATATTTACCTCTGGCGAATGGATAGTCCCTCCGCTGTGAAACACATTCTTGATAGGGAGAATAACCATATTTCCTGTGGGAGTCTTCTCGGAATTGTTACCTTTGAAACCCAAACCTTTCTTGTTCTTATTTTCGGGCAACTCCAACACCTGCCCCCACTTCCCTTGAGGGCCACTTTCTACAACCTTTAGTGCGTCCTTAAAAGATGTCATAGTAACTCTGTTACTCTTGGTGTTGTTGTCAGTGATCGATAGAGCTTGAAATTGAGTCCCCACCTCTTCTTCCGCCTCAACATAAGAAAAGGAAGAGAGTTGGCTCACCACTAAGCCCTTTCTCCGCAAACTGTAACTAACTATCCTTCACAAACATACTTCAACTTCTGGTGTAGGGTAGATGTAACCGCTCCAGCCTCATGTATCCATGGCCTGCCTAGTAAACAGCTGTAGGCGACATGAATGTCCATGACCTGAAATGTGATATGAAAAACACTGAGCCCAATAGTCATGGGTAAATCCACTTCTCCAATCACAATCTTCCTCGAACCATCAAAAGCTTTGACAATAACACCGCTCGGCCTCATTGGTGGTCCCTGATAAGTCAGCCTTGCGAGAGTTGTCCTTGGCATCACATTCAATGAAGAACTAGTATCAACCAAAACTCCAGATAACATGTCATTCATGCAGTTTATTGAAATGTGCAGAGCCAAATTATGCTTCTTCCCTTCTTCAGGTAACTCCTCTTCGCAGAATCCCAGATTATTGCATACAGTAATGTTACCCACTATTCCACTAAACTGCTCTATAGTTGCATCATGGTCAATGTATGCCTGCTCCAGTACTCCCTGTAATGTCTGCATATGGGCCTCGGAGCTCATCAACAATTGTAACACGGATATTTTAGATGGTGTCTGCAGCAGCTGATCTACTACCTTGTATTCACTTCTCTTGTAGAACCTCATCAGATTTGTCTACAGAATCATTCCTACTGGACTGCCCTAGAGTCGTACTCTTTACAACTGGCTGCTCAGAAGGGACCTCTTTATCTTTTGGTGCCGAGAAAACTCGACCACTCCTTGTAACTCGGCTAACATCAGCAATGTTGACTACAAATGACAAATTAGGCAAGGGCACCTCCTTACCATTTTCAAACATAGTAGCGTTATACCTGTAGGGAATAGCCTTGCTGGAAGTATAAGGAACTGGACCAGGTACATTAATAACCAGAGGATTAGCAACAGTCTTTCGACTATCATAAGTAAACTCAATTCGTTCCAGATCTTTGATGTGGGGAACTATCACAAACACTTCTTCATCCTCATCTATAAGACACTCCTGGATCATATTCACATTAGCTGCTCCATGCTGCGGTAAAGGATTATTCTGCACATTTGGATTTGAATCTTTGAAAGTCAGGATTCCACTCTTGACTAATCTCTGAACATCGGCTTTCAATCCATAACAATTCTCAATATTATGGCCTGGCGCACCCTGATGATACGGACAAAACTGATCAGGTCTATACCAATAAGGAAGGTCCTTGGGCACTGCTGGTGGGGGCTTAGTCTGGATATAGCCTTTTTGCAACAATGCTGGAAAGAGTTCTGCATATAGCATAGGAATCGGATCAAAATTTGGTTTCCTGACCACACGGTTAGGGTTGTTGAACAACTGTCGGGCTTGTTGAGGAGATGGATGATTTTGCTGATGATATTGTTGCTATGGCGAAGCAGGTGGAGTTTGAGGTGGTGGTTGATAAGGTTGTGCAAACTGTGGTTGGTAAGCTGGAGCATTGATAACTGGGGTCACAGCAGTGACCTGCGGGTGTTGCTGATATCTTCCTTTCGACCGTCCTTGGTGCACAACACTTACTTCTTGTTCTTTCTTTTTCCCAAAATTACTTCCATACTTCTTGGCATTGCTGGAAGTGCTTCCTTCTCTCACCAATCTTCCTTCACGGACACCTTCTTCCAAACGCATTCCCATGTTTACCATTTCAGTAAAATCACTAGGGGCGCTTGCTACCATTCTCTCATAGAAAAATGGGCTCAGTGTTTTCAGAAAAATTCTAGTCATCTCCTTCTCCTCCAGAGGTGGAGTAACTTGAGCAGCGAGTTTACGCCAGCGCTGGGCGTATTCCTTAAAATTTTCTCTTTCCTTCTGGGCCATGGCTCTCAACTGGTCTCTATCTGGTGCCATGTCGACATTATATTTATATTGCTTGATAAAAAGCTCACAGAGGTCATTAAAACTGCAGACCTTTGAACTATCTAGCCCCATGTACCACTTGAGGGCTGCCCCAGTCAAACTATCCTAGAAGTAATGTATCAATAGGGGATCATTATCCTTATGAGCAGACATTTTCCGGGCATACATAACTATGTGACTATGTGGGCAAGAATTTCCTTTATACTTTTCCAAATCAGGGAGTTTGAACTTTGGAGGAATCTTAACATTAGGAACTAAGCATAGCTCAGAGGCGCTCTTTCCGAACAACTCTTTCCCACGGAGGGCCTTGATTTGCTTCTTCATTTCTAGAAACTGGTCCTGGAAATCGTCCATTCGTTCTTCCATTCCAACACTCTCACTAGAGTCAGCATGGAACACGGGTTCTTCCAGATGAAAAGGAGTAGCATTTACCACAGGTGGTGGCACAGTCATTACACCAGTTGTGGTAGTAACTTGAGAAACAGGTGGGCGGTATCCAGCTGGAGTAAAGTTAGGAGGCATACCCCACGGATAACCAGGAGGCATAGAATACTGAACTTCATTTGTAGTGAGCACCACTGGGATCGGTGCTGATATTATCTCAGAGATAATAGTGTTGTGTGATGTCGTACTATGTGATGGCTGATTCTGAGCAGCCATCAAAGCTTCCATCATCCCATTAATCTTCTCTAGACTTTCCTTCAGTGTTAAAACCTCTTCCCGGAGTGCTCTGTTTTCCTGCTCGAGTTGATCCATTCTTATCTTACGACCGGCTCAAGTATTGTACCGATGACTCAGCTTGTCTTCTGAAAGGGGACACAGATAAGAACCTGGAACAAAAAGGAATACAGGTGCAGATGCGGATGCGTATGATGCAGCATGTGCTTCAAGGAACTCAAAAGCGTATTTTAAATATCGTAATTGGAATTTTATTTTATTTAAAAAAAAACTTTCGTAACAACGATACACCTTCAGGGCTTTATTATAATAAACAAACAGAATATAAAAGGGAACTAGGGCTTCGATCCACTGGATGATGCTCCCTTCCTTTCACTGAGTTCCTCCATCAACTTGTCAATCCTTTCCTGCAATATAAACTTGTCCAGTGTCAGCTCCTCCACTTCTGCTTTCAGTCTTGAAACTTCATCTGATTCCACTACGGGAGGCTTGGGCCGAGGATACGACATCATCAGAATGAGGGCTCGTTTGCGTGACCACTCCAGGCAAGATTCTGTAACTGTGCAGTCGGGGTTCATTGTTGCAGTCATCCCTTGTCTGTTGATACGACGCCAAGCAAACATAATCCGAGTCTTCAGCTGAAGGTCTTCTCCATCATAGAGGAAGATTCTTCCTAGGATCTCTGGATCAGGTATTTCATTCATCGGATGTCCAAGCTGGCGACGAGCGAGAACGGGATTGTAGCTAGTGCATCCTTTTGCGCTAAGGAGAGGCACGTTGGAAAAATCTCCACAGCTGTGAATCATGGGAATTCCTCCGTACATTGGATCATGCCAAACAATGTCTGAGTGAGTAAGAGCCATAAGTTTAACGGGCCACTCAGAACCATCTTTCACATCCCAAAAGGTCGCAGGCCTCGGTAGGTGCAAAATAAACCACCTATAGAGGATAGCAGTGCAGCAAACAATCTGACCTTCTCCTTTCAGAATTTTTGAATGAATCGAGTGGTAGGCATCGGCCAACAGTGCTGGAACAGGATTCTTAAGCATGAAAATTCTGATTGCGTGGACATCGACGAAATCTTGGACATTAGGAAACAGGAACAAACCATAAGCTAGTAACGCGAACAGGTTCTCGAAGGCTTTAGTACTTCCCTTGTTGGCGAATTGTCGAGCTTTCTCGAATAAGAACTGAGCAGGAAAACTGTCGATTCCTCCTCTGAGCGTCATGTGAGTCTGGATCTCCAACAGCTTGATGCGGGTCACCCTTGCGACATCTTCCTGACTGGGCCTTCCTTCTCCACCGTGGAACGGAGGTGAGTCTTTTTCGGGGATTCCCAATAGAGCGGAATATTCTTCCAATGTGGGCATCAACTGGAAATCTTGAAAGATAAAGCAATGGTAGATTACATGATAGAGTTGAACCAGCGTCTCTAATAAACCAGCAGCTACTCGGACCTGCAATAGAGAGAGGATATGTCCATGCTTTGCAGCGAAGGCTTCCGGATCCTTTATCTGACCTCCTAGTTCCCTTAATTGTTCCACATCAAGGACCTTGAAGGTGTATGGCAAAGTTCCTTTCTTTCCATAGTCCATTTTACGATACCTACAAAATAACTTTTAAAGTTCCTTGAAGGGATGAGAATGAGAATGCAAATGCAATGCGAATGACATGCACACAATCGATGAACTCGAGATTTATATTTGCAAACCATATCGAATGAGTAACGCATTTTGGAATTCAAACAGAAAATTTATTTTATTAATAATGACCTTTTAAAATCACAAAAAAAACGATTACACATTCAAAAGTCGCATTAATGGAAAAGCAAAAAGGAAACTAAGTCTTAGATCATCCGGCGAGACGATCCCTCTCCCTCAGCTAACTTCTTCTTGAGTCCTTCGATCTCTTCTTGCATCTTCGCCTTCTCAAGAACGAGCTTATCCACATATGACTTCCACGCGCCTGAATTCACAGCAGGTGCCGATAATGTGTTAGGAGAAAATAAATCCCCTTGTGTCTTCCTTCTTTTGGCAGATTCTTCTTCCTTTTGTCTAAAGACCTTCTGAAGCTCTTCCATTTCACAATCGAGGGCCTGATATTTATTCTTCCAAGCATCTCTTTCTTGCTCTGCTTTAGCCAAATTGATCTTCAGTACCTCTTCATTGCTCATGAAAACTAAGACTGGGTCTCGGGGAGCCATAGGAATAGGTGCATGACGGGGATAAGGCATCTTCAAGTTGATAGCCCTTTCCTGTACCCATCGGGTATAGGACTCTGAAGCAGTGCACTCAGGCATTCCCAAAGCAATCGTTCCTTTCTTATGCACATGTCGCCAGGCTTGCACAATCTCTTTCTTGAGTGTAGGATTCTCTTTTCCTTCGATGAATATTCCTTCCAAGTAGATATTTCTTGGTTTTTCTTTCATAGGATTGAAATTCTGGTACCAGACGTGTGATGTTAAGGTGCAATGTCACAATAACACACTCTGCAATAATGGACAGCAATAACAGAACACAAAATAACACAAGGAATTGTTCACCCAGTTCGGTCTAACTACCTACGTCTGGGGGCTACCAAGCCAGGGATGAAATTCACTACTTGTAGATATAATTTACAGACTCAACACACCAGTTGACAATCTCCTAAACTTATACTCTACTAGTGACTTTCTACCTAAGAAACCACTTAGATATGAGAACACTACTCAATCCCCTAAAATACTCAAAGAACAACCTCTTTGAGATCCCTTGATCTTGCTTCCTAGCTTCGATCAATCAACAACTCTCTATTGCTTCACAGCTTCTAGAGAGGACAGAAACATAACACCTATTCAAACCTAGAATAGTGTAAATACAAGTACTCTAAACAAACCCTAGACTCTAAGCCTCCAGCTCTTGATCTTCAATCTGTTTTCTGTACCTTCTTCCTTGGTCTTGTGCGCTTTATATAGCTCCTTGAATTTGGATTGGATTTTTCACAATATTTGATCAGATTTGTTAATTAAAAACTGAATCTTTTAAAACAGATTTTATCCCCAAAATCTTTTTAAATCTTCCACCTTTTAATTCTCCAACAAACCTGCAATCAAATCTCCCATGTAACAGAAAATATCTAGCCCAAGATATTCTCATCCAACGAGTCAACACTCTCCACAATTCCAGCTAATACGCGACCCTAATAACAACAAGCCCATGCTGTCATTAGCTTCAGTTCTGCAGGTCTGATGTTACAACATCACCTATGTGACATCAGACATCCACTTCAGCAACTAGCAACCTTAACACAGCCCAGTGTTAAGTGCAATGTTATGACATCAAGCCCATGACATCAAACATAGTTAACCTTCACAACTTAGTACAGCCCAGTACTAAGACTCAATGCTGCAACATCAACACCATGACATCAGCATTGAACACCTTGTTGTTTTACCAAAATTCCAGCCAATCCAGGAACTTACAATCTCCCCCTTTGGCTAATTTTGGCTAAAACAATCTTTGCATATTCAGAGTTTTCAGCAGCGGAATATCTTCAATACTTTGAAACTTTAACTTGCAGCAGTTTGACAATCTTCATATAGTCTTCATTACTTGATCTGCTACAGCACCATCTTCATTATTGACAACAGCCAATTGGTGCTCCCCCTCAAAAACATGAACCAGCATCACAGCTGTTCAGTAGCTCACAATGTGCAGCACTCCCCCTTGATGTCTGCTTTGCTGCACTCTGCACTCTTCAATGCTATGAACACTTCACTAGCAGCTCCACAACTATACTGTCTACACTCCCCCTCAACAGCTGCATCAACACTTTTCAACTAAACACCGTTATTCTTTTAGCAGCATCTTCTTTTAACACTTACTCTTCTTTCCATGGCAATTTTCAACTCTCCCCCTTTTTAGCCATAATTAGACAAACCTCAACAAGTAACTCTTATGACACCCTGTACACAACCATACTTCTTCTGTCAGCAATATCCACATTTTGAAAATACAGACATATTCTTCATCCATCCAGTTATGAAGGCTTCACACAATCATCCACAAGCTTGATCAGCATGCAATCTTCACAATAAATGCACTTTTGCTGCAAAATCCATAGACAAGTACTCCCCCTGTCATGATTAACAAATGCTCTAGATGGAGATGAACATTTGAGCACATTTTCTGAGTACATGCATTTTGGTACCACTATCCCATTCTCCAAAGGCTATCATACAATTCATCTTCACCATCCAAGGCAAACCTTCTACTTCATCATTCTCCCGTATGACTATGTAGATGCTCCTTAGATATAATGTAAGCACTAAGCTTCAGATCCAGAACAAAGACATCCTTCACCAACACTCTTGAGGTGTGTATGTTAACACACCTGAATACCATAAGTTCCCACACCCTCTCTGAACCATATCCTAGCAAACTCAACCATATCCAGAGTATCTTTGTCAAATTCTTTCTTCAGATTAAGCCCTTTTTGAAAGACAAAGATCCACCTTTTTAAAGGAATGTTATCAAGCGAAGCCTTTTGAATTTTCTCAGAAGTTCTAACAATAGCTTTCTTCACATGAATGATGTCCTGAACATTACCATCAGACTTATCTCTGGTCTTCTTCTTTCTTGACACTTTACTCCAGGATCTTGTAGGACCAACCTCTGAGGTCTTCTGCTTATCAGTTCTCACCTTTGGCGGTGACTCAATAGCTTTCAGTCTTTTAGCAACCCCAGGAGACACTTTTGCAATCAGTTCATCATCATTCTTCTTTATTTTAAGGCTAAAAGTACCTTTCTTGACTTGAGATGTTTCAACATCTGTATCTTCCAACCCAAGGATTGTCAACCTGTGAACTTTTTCTTCTGAACTATAGAAGTCATTAGTCATGTTGTCATCTTTCTTGGCCTCACAAGTATTCAGCTCCCAACACTTCGTAAGGTCACAACTTTTGATCCTTCCATCAGCATTGTTGACTTCTTCATCTTGCTCACATAACTGACCACTCAATTTGGCTTTTAACACATCATCCAACTTAGGAGTAACAGCACCATAAGTTATTAACCCAGATTGACTTTTCACCATACTTTCACACTTGATGTCACCATCTGATTTTACCACATCACTAGATAAGCTGTCCACTTGAGGTATCCACTGATAACAATTATCTTTGGATCTTACTCCCTTCATCACTACCTCATTCTTGTCACTAGTCACCAAACACTCATCCTTAGTGTAGCTGACCTTGTACCCTTCATCACAGAGCTGACTTATGCTAATCAAATTAGCATTCAAACCTTTGACAAGAAGAACATTGTCAAGGTCAGGTCCATCAAAACACTTCACTCTTCCAACACCTTCTACCACCCCTTTTTCTCCATTACCAAAAGTGACAACATTAGAGGAGCAAGAATTGACATTCACCAAAAGATCTTTGGACCCAGTCATGTGCGTTGAACAACCACTGTCAAAGTACCATTCATCCTTAGCAAAATGTCTATCTGAGGTGTGAGCCAATAGACATGTAGCTTGAGCTTTAGGAACCCACTGTTTAACAACCTTAGTCCTGTTCTCCTTCTGTCTAGGTTGAGGAACAGATTTGGGATATCCATGCAGTTTAAAGCAAGAAAACTGCATATGGCCAAATCTCCCACAATAGAAGCACCTTACTCTCTCTTCACTGAAGTTGTTAAACTTCCTGCCACCTTGATGATGAAACTGTTGTGGCTGCCATCCATAGTACTGGTGCTGTCTTCTTCTTCCAAAGTTTGACTGTCTTCTATGGTGAGGCTGTTGTCTTTTACCATAGGTAGATTGTCTCCTGAACTGAGGATGCTGTCTTCTAGGCTATCTCCTATGGTGATGAGGCTTCCTTCTTCCATAGTAATGAGGCACAACATTATTATATCCATACCAGTTACCCTGATGTTGAGACATCTGATGGAACATGTTCTGTTTGAACCTTGCAGCCTTCATGCTCTTGTGGTATTGTGGGGGCATATACTGACTAGCTCCTTGTGGCTGCTTTCTCTTCTAATTAGGACCAGTCTTCTTCTCAATCTTCTTAGGTCGTGAAGCATCAGCTTTCTGATTCTGCCTTTTTGGCTGATGTTGAGGCACAGGTTATGACACTTCCTTCTTTGAACCTGAAGTGCTTGCTTCTGAAGTTTCTTTACAACCTATCCCAGTTTTGTCTCCAGCGGCCTTTTCTGACTGGAGTATCTTGTCAAGAGTGGTTGTCCTACTGTTCAACATTCTAACAGATTTTTTCATATGATCAAGATGAGCTTTGACACATAAGACTTCTTTCTCCAATTCAGCTTTGTCATTCTCTAGCTGATCAATCTGTTGCTTATGGTACTTGTTCTCTTGACACACTTCAGCACTCTTTAAACACAACTCCTTGTAGGTTGAAGCTAGCTCATCATAGGTGACTTCTCCATCACTTTCATCATCAGATTCAACAATTCCTATCAAAGCTGTAACATGCTTTGCTGACTCACTTTCACTTTCACTATCAGAGTCAGACCAGGAAATTGTCAAGCCCTTATTCTGCTTCTTCAAGAATGTGGGACACTCTTTCTTGACATGTCCATACCCTTCACATTCAAAGCACTGAACTCCTTTCTCTTGGGCAGTCTTCTCTTCATCTTTCTCTTTTGACTTGCTGATGTCAGAAGAGATGTTCTTGACATTAGGCCTGTAGTTATAGTTCATCTTCTTGAACACTTTGTTGAACTGCCTTCCCAACATAACTATGGCCTGAGGCAGATCCTCCTGGGACTCAGAACTCTTTCTCTTTTCTTCTTGATCATTTGACACCAGGGCTATGCTCTTTGGCTTCTTCTCTGGTTCTTCCTCGATCAAACCAAGTTCAAAAGTTTGAAGAGACCCAATGAGCTCATCAACTCTCATCTTGCTAATGTCTTGAGATTCTTCAATGGCAGTCACCTTCATCTTATACTTCTTAGGAAGGGACCTGAGGATCTTTCTAACCAGCTTTTCTTCTGTCATCTTCTCACCAAGAGCACTGGATGCATTTGACAGCTCAAGAACACTCATGTGGAAGTCATGAATAGTCTCATCTTCCTTCATCTTCAAGCTTTCAAACTTAGAAGTTAAAAGCTGAAGTCTTGACATCTTAACTCTAGATGTGCCTTCATGAGTAGCCTTCAAAATATCCCAAGCAGCCTTAGCAGTCTCACATGAGTTGATCAGCCTGAATATGTTCTTGTCAACTCCATTGAAGATAGCATTTAGGGCTTTTGAATTCCCAAGGGAAAGCTCATCTTCTTCCTTGGTCCATTCTTCTTCAGGCTTAGGCTTTGAGGTGCCTTCTTTATCCTTGCCAGCTTCATCTTTCTCACATACAACTGGAGCTTCCCACTCTTTAACGACAGCCTTCCAAGCTCTGCTGTCTAATGACTTCAAGAAGGTAGTCATTCTAGGCTTCCAATACTCATAATTTGAGCCATCCAATATAGGGGGTCTGTTGACGAATCCTCCAACCTCTTTGTCCATCTTTCACCAGAAAGTAACTTCCCTAGATCTCACCCAGAGACAGACAGGATGCCTGCTCTGATACCAATTGAAATTCTGGTACCAGACGTGTGATGTTAAGGTGCAATGTCACAACAACACACTCTGCAATAATGGACAGCAATAACAGAACACAAAATAACACAAGGAATTATTCACCCAGTTCGGTCTAACTACCTACGTCTGGGGGCTACCAAGCCAGGGATGAAATTCACTACTTGTAGATATAATTTACAGACTCAACACACCAGTTGACAATCTCCTAAACTTATACTCTACTAGTGACTTTCTACCTAAGAAACCACTTAGATATGAGAACACTACTCAATCCCCTAAAATACTCAAAGAACAACCTCTTTGAGATCCCTTGATCTTGCTTCCTAGCTTCGATCAATCAACAACTCTCTATTGCTTCACAGCTTCTAGAGAGGACAGAAACATAACACCTATTCAAACCTAGAATAGTGTAAATACAAGTACTCTAAACAAACCCTAGACTCTAAGCCTCCAGCTCTTGATCTTCAATCTGTTTTCTGTACCTTCTTCCTTGGTCTTGTGCGCTTTATATAGCTCCTTGAATTTGGATTGGATTTTTCACAATATTTGATCAGATTTGTTAATTAAAAACTGAATCTTTTAAAACAGATTTTATCCCCAAAATCTTTTTAAATCTTCCACCTTTTAATTCTCCAACAAACCTGCAATCAAATCTCCCATGTAACAGAAAATATCTAGCCCAAGATATTCTCATCCAACGAGTCAACACTCTCCACAATTCCAGCTAATACGCGACCCTAATAACAACAAGCCCATGATGTCATTAGCTTCAGTTCTGCAGGTCTGATGTTACAACATCACCTATGTGACATCAGACATCCACTTCAGCAACTAGCAACCTTAACACAGCCCAGTGTTAAGTGCAATGTTATGACATCAAGCCCATGACATCAAACATAGTTAACCTTCACAACTTAGTACAGCCCAGTACTAAGACTCAATGCTGCAACATCAACACCATGACATCAGCATTGAACACCTTGTTGTTTTACCAAAATTCCAGCCAATCCAGGAACTTACAAGGATAACCATGCTGACGACGAGCTAAAGCGGGATTATAACTTATACACCCTTTCGTACCAAGGAGAGGCACGTTTGGAAAACCACCACAATTATTAATCATATCCTTCCCTTCAAGCGCGGGATGATACCACTCAATGTCAGTATGCGTGAGTGACATAAATTTCTGTGACCAAAGAAGTCCATCCTTAAGATTCCAAAATGTTCTCGAGCGGGGCAAGTGCGAAACAAACCACTTGTATTGTAAAGTAGCACAACAAATTATCATCCCTCCCCCATGAGATTTCCTTAGGTGCACAGAGTGATAAGTATCGGCGAGCAGAGTTGGGACCGGATTCTTGATAATGAAAATTTTGATTGCATTCATGTCGACAAAGTCATCAACATTTGGAAAGAGAAAGAGCCCATATATAAGCAAGGCGGAAATAGCCTCAAAAGCCTCCCTATTATTCATACCAGCACAATACCGAGCTTTCTCCATTAGAAACTTAGCGGGTAACCATGAAATTCCACTTTTGGTAACCATATTAGCCTTGACGTATGATGGCTTAAGGTGAGCAGCTTTGGCAATATCCTTTTCACTAGGTGTACTTTCCAAACCAGAGTAAGGGAGATCTGTAGAGATAGGAATTCCGACCAAGATAGAATATTCCTCTAGAGTAGGCATCAACTGATAATCAGGGAAAGTGAAGCAGTGGTATATTGTGTCGTAAAACTGCACGAGAGTAGGGAGTATTCCCTCTAGCATCTTGAATTTCAACAAGGAGAAAATCCTCCCATACTTATCTTTGAATGTTGAAGGGTCCTTGATCAATCCCCCTAATTCCTTCAGCTTTTCCAACTTAGGACTTTTGAAGGTAAATTTCTTCATTCTTTTCCTCCCGAAATCCATCCTATAAGGTTTGCAAAACAAATGTTAAGTTCCTCGAAAATGGCATGGTGTAAGATGCATGGATGCAATGCACAAACATACGTATAGGGAAACACAAATGCACACAACAAGCAAAAGGCCTAGGCTTGGAGATCACGAGCATGGAGCCAAATGGTCTAACCATCCCAAGAAGGTATGTACTATGGTTCATTTGTACCTGCCGAACGGGTTCTACAAAGTTCCCAGAGTCTACAACCCATCTTTCGGATATTATCGATTTCCCAATTACTTGGTAGTCAACAATATTCTCAAGAGGATCTCGTCTGAGTGTAGTATCGCGTATCAACCATTTTGGAATTACTCCCTCATAGTCATCGCACTATATCCTAAAAGGCCAAGTTGGGTTAAAGGTGACTACGGTTCTCAATATCCCGGGCTCCTAGGTCGAAAATAGTAATGTATTCACGATAGCTCGTTCAACAAATACCACCTTCGAGAGGGCCTCAACTGAGTGTGGAATCAAATCGACTTCTTTGGAATTACTCCCTCGAAATCTCCTCGATTATACCCACGATCCTATCTTATATGTGCTCTCAAGTCCAGGTTAGGACTTATCTCACCACTCAAAGATAACCCTGCATAC
The DNA here is from genome assembly GCA_022829125.1 of Lathyrus tuberosus. NCBI lineage: Eukaryota > Viridiplantae > Streptophyta > Magnoliopsida > Fabales > Fabaceae > Lathyrus > Lathyrus tuberosus. The sequence goes on from JALAZF010000083.1 coordinate 16,229,110, forward strand.
AGAAAAACCAAGCAAACAGATAGACAAGTATACAGATAAGTATAAACAAATAACATAAAAGAAACAAGTTAAGGGGAACCCTCTTATGAGAGTCCCCAGTGAAGTCGCCATTTCTTTCGCGGTGAAAACTGGATACCATAGTTATTTGTTAACTAGGATCGCATTTTTAATGTCACCACCGTCTTTGATTTTATCCAAGGGAAGGGAGAAAGACCGAATACCCACAATGCAATGCAAATGCACTAAGATTCTAAGTTCGGGGGTTGGTTATACCTAGGGAAGGTGTTAGCATCCTAGATATCTGTAGTACTCTACAGGAACCTCTTGATTTTATTTATGTTATTTGTTATCTATTTGCTAAGGGTTTAAGGGTAGGAAAAGAAGATGAGTCATCATCTTAAGAAAGACCACCACACTTTTGAAAACGTTTGAATTTTTGTGGGGTATAGGATTGTATGTCCCTTTCTTTGAGATGATTAACATCTAATTCCCTCGTGTGGAGAATTAGGTGGGCTAAAGTTTGATTTTAAATCAAAATTGAAAGGGGGGACTAACCTAAGAAATCTATCCTAAGTTATCTAACTGACTTATCTTAAGGGTATCGATTATGATGCAAATGAAATGCACCATGCACAATAACGTGGTTATCATGCATGGGATTTTCCCTTGGATATTTATACGGTTAATTATATTATTTAGGCGAGTGTGCTAGCAAAGTGATGCTAGACTTGTGTCCAGTGATCGGTAGGTCGAATGCAATGCCCTAAGGCGATCGACTTATATAGGTAGAAAAGGGGCTCGACGTTGGATCGAGAGTTTTTCGTTTTTGAAAGGGTTTGAAAATAAAGGCATTATTCAAGTAAAATAAACAAGCAAGCAAAACACAAAGTTCACACACAAGCGTACGACTAAGCGTGAGGGAGGTTCTAATGGAAATTATCAAGAAAAAAAGTTTGATATATTGTTAATTTATTATAAAAGTTCTTATTTATTAAAAGGGTGTTTGATTATTTAAAAAAATAAAGGGTTACATTATATTTTGAATTAAAAGTAAGTTTATTTTTATCCTGCTTATTATTATTAAAAGGAGTTAAAGGGTTTTATTTTTAGTTAAAATAGTTTTTAATTGTAATTAAAAAAAGGTTTGAAATTAATTACTATTATAAAAAAAGGTTCATTTTATTTTTTATCATAAAAGAGTTAATTTTAATTATAAAAAGTTTTTTTTAACTCTAATTACTAAAAAAATATCTCATTATAAAAGGCTTTAAACTTGGTTAAAAGTTTTTTTTTAGGTTATAATTTAATTAAAAGAGAAAAGCTTTAAATTATATTGTTAAAAAAAAAGTTTTAATTTGTAAAAAAAAATGAAAGGAAAACGAAAGAGGAGAATCCCCCCACACAAAGTCGCTCTCTGTAATGCCCTGTATAATATATATCTAGAATAATACAATACAAGCACTTTATTTGGTACTGACACATCAAAAGCGCCTAATGGCATAGTTCACATGCTTGTCCATTTCTAAAATATAAATACACTACATGGCACAAGTCATGGAAACTAGCCAAAAATAATAACAACTAAGAATAATATACAATATCCTCAATTGTATATAATAAAAGAATACACAGCGGAATAAGCTTAACTAAGCTTCTCTTGAAACATCCGAGCATCACTCCACTTGTAACCAAACCTGCACCTGAAATAAAGCAACTTTAGTGGGGTGAGATACACCAAATCTCAGTGAGTTTTCTATCCTATAGGTTCTCTCGGCTTTACAGGGTTCTATCAATCCTAACTCAAGTCAGGGGAAGGGAAAATGACTTTGAGTCCACAATCTCACAATCTCACACTATATGGAAACATGTCATGAGTTCATCAACTCACAATATCACTAATCGATAACCACACCAAGGCATCCCCTTTTCCCGTCCGCTTCTACGTCTAGAAGTCGACCCGAGTCATGGATCCTTGTAACCTACTTGAAATACGAATGGATTCGGGTTCTACGGGCCATAAACCGTTATGAACTGTCACTTCACACGGGCCATTAACCGTCACAAGCATACGCTCCCTGAGCGCCATTCGTACTGCACACGGGAATCAAACCTGCCAAGTAGTTGTGCACAAGTTTCGGAGGAGCTCGAGACCCATGAAACACACTCACAAAAAACCGGTTACGATTACGTGATCATACACACAAACGTGATTGTATTTGACAATCACAAGGCCACAATGCCTTAAGGCCACAAACGCCTTTCTCAAAGAACACAAAGGTTCACACACATGTTCCATACTAGTGTTTCACAATTCTATTCACAACCTAGAATTATAACAATCTTACTCTACCATTTGTTTTGGGGTAAAGTTTCCTCACTCTTCCTAATTCATATTTTAACATGCATATATATATACAAACATGTTTTACAATAAGAGCATAGGCAAAATAATCATCAATCGCATAATGGAACACATAATTCAACAACAATTACCCAACATTAAACGATAAAAGTCGACAAAACGACACTATTCCAAAAATCCCGACATAATTAAATCGGCCAAAGATCTTAAAACCATTTTAATAAGAAAATACATTTTATTAGCTTTCCAACGATATCAAGAATGTTAAAAAACGGATAACTGAGTCAAAAGTTATGGACATAACGAGAATTGGTATCGCGAAAAACACAATTCTGCACCCTCCTGGCCGTACGCGTATTGCCCTAAGCCATACGTGTATTGCCTTGCTCACTCGCCCATCCATACGCGTATTGCTCAAAGTGATACGCGTATGGGCAGAGACCGATTTTGCTTCAAAATTCCATTTAAAACTCCAATACGCGTATTACCTCAAACCATACGCGTATTGCCCCTCCCGTACGCGTAACGCCTAAATGCTTCGTTGCCATACGCGTACTGCCTCCTCCCATACGCGTAACGCTTAAAATGCTTCATTGCCATACGCGTATTGCCCAACTCAATACGCGTATTGCCTTGCGTGATACGCGTATAGGCAGAGGAAATCCAGAAAATATCCTGCATTGTTCCCGTTACGAATTTCACCCCAAAACCTCTCAAATTCTCATCTAAACACTTCCAAATCACAATATATCAATCCGAATATGTTCCTACACAATTAACAAGTATTCTATGCAATTTATATTGAATTTCATCTGTTAGAATTCATTTTCTCTCAATCTAACTTAAGTTCAATTCTTATATTTCTAGACTTAGAGTGTCTAACTAGAACCCATTTGGTAACCGAAGAGGAGTTTGGAGAAGATGATGAAATGATCCACGTTTCCTTCCCTCTTTTCCCTTTTCTCTTCTTCTCTTCTTTCTCCTTTCCTTCTTCTTCTTAGTATGTTTTCTTTTCTAACAATATATATATACATAATCATTAATATATAATATAAATTCAACAGGGTAAAATATCTCCAATTGATATTTTGTCGTCTCAACCCAATTGATCAATTATTAGAATTTCCATAAAATTACTTTCTCGGGTTAATAAATATTAATCCGACCCTTTCATAAAATAATTGATCTCTTCAGAGTTCATAAGTTTCTCTATTGATCCCAATTGATAATACTTAAAACACTTGGAATATTCCATTAATCCAATTTACCAAAAATAGAGCACATAGATACTTATCTGATATTCAATTGAGCATTTAGATAATACGGGGTATTACATTCTCTCTCTCTCTCGTCGTCCTCCCTCTCAACCTCTCATTTTCTCTCCAATCTCTCTCGATCTGCAAAGACAAACAAACACAGCATGAACCCCACCCCAGATAGCCTTTTTACCCCGATTTCACTATACTTTTAGAGATTACAATGTACAAAGATATATGAAAAATGAAGCAAAAAGAGTAAAAGTCGATGGAGGTTGGACGCGTAAACGCGATCGACTTCGAGGATCTCCAAACGAGGATGAGTTCCTTCTTTTCTTTACCTTCGCGTGATCTTTGATTTGTCTTCTTTTCTCGTTTTCTGGTACGAATCTCTTGATCGTGATTCTGTGGCTTTGATTTTTGGCTGATAATGATGAACGGTTTGTTTTTTTTTATTTTTGTGTATTTGGCTTTCTGATAAATTTCGTCCGATAGTGGATTTGTGATGGCTGGTGTGTTGTTTTTTCTGATGAGAAGAGCGTTCCTTTTACAGGCCAATGATGAGTATGGAAGTTTTTTGAAATCGTTAATGTTGATTGATTCTGGTTAAATGCCACGATCTGATTTGATTTTGATTTGGGAAAGTTTTGAAGGGCTTGAAAGGCTTGATACGATCTGATTGTGATTTGGTTTTAAAATGGGAAGTTTTTGAAATTGCTCTTGAATACGATTTGATACGATTTAATCTAAAATATTTGGGAGCGATCTCTTGCAATCAAATGATTTGAAATCTTAGATTAATCCCAATTGGAAAGAATTGAAGTTGGCGGCGTCTTTACGATGTTGCCCTCAATTCAATCAAGAATGATGAGATAATTTTTGACTTAAACACAAAGATCTGAGGCCTGATTTAATTCCTTTTTGGTTTAATGTATCTGGCTGTATTAGTAATTTGTCGTAATCACAAGTTCAGTTCCTTCACGTAGGCTAGGATTTCTTAGATTAATTTCGGCATGAGTTCTCAAAGCTTCTGACTTTTTCTCTTTTCTCATGTGCATATCCTTGGAACAACTCTGGGCAAAGTGTCAATTATCGTAACGGGAATTCTCAGGCGGCTTCGAAGTGGCGCAGGGGACTGAATGTGACAAGGTTACCATCTTAAATTATTTGCTTGGCTTAAAGCATAACTGATCAGGGTCCTTGAAGTTGCATTCACCATGCAGGCAGGAGCTTCTTACAAGGTTTCAGCTGTATACCGGGGCAATAAGGAAGTGAATGGGAGCTCTGACTCTACTATTTCTCGCAAAGAGACTGCTGGTATAAACATTGACTTTCTGTGGACAGTATGTGAATCCATGGCTGTGCGCTTGGGTGTGTTAACCTTATCATTAGGCTGTTCAGTTTTCTCTTCAAATAAACCAGCATTTGTCGGGTTGCTTACTTCTTCCAATGAACTCTTATCAGTTGATTTTTAATTGTCTGAATCTGCATCTGGAAGCAATGCTCGGCGACTAAGACACATCTGTCCCTTTTCATTTATCTCTGTAAGTTTTACATCAATTTTATCTCCAACCTTGAGAACATCTTCTGCCTTAGCTAGCCAACCTGAACTCAGTTCACTAATATGGCAAAGTCCCTCTCGTCCAGGTGATATCTCTACAAAAACTCCATATGGAAGTATTGATTTGATTTCACAATTCCTATATATATCACCAATATTTGGAACCATTGTCAAATTACTAATGATAGCTTTAGACTTCTCTAAACTAACCAAATCTTTTGCAAATATTTTCACAGTGCCATTATCTTCGGTATCAATAGCCTCTACTCCAGATTGCTCAATAATGCTCTTCACTTTTTTTTTCACCGGAGCCAATTATAAGATTTACTTTATCCGGTCTGACCTTCATAATGTGAATCAAAGGAGCATACTTAGAAAGTCTTTTGGCTGGAGGGGGAAAGCTTTTCATCATTTCTCGAAGTATATGCTTCCTGCCGCCTCTTGCCTGTAGCAGTGCTTCTCTCATTATGGGCAAAGTAATTTCAGCAACCTTAAAATCCATATCACCAGATGCATCTTCAGATCCAGTTATGTCAGACAGAATAAGCGGAGTTCCGTCTCCACCAAATTTCTTGGTATCAAGAACCAAACCCATAGCAATTCCAGCAATTGAGCACTTAGTAGGAACCCCAGCATCTTGCAATGCTAAGCAACCTCCACAAACATATGCCATGCTCGAAGAGCCATTACTTTCTGTGATGGTGCTTGTCGTTTATTAATCTAGCTGCTCTTTTGCAGGTGTCACAGCTTTTATCTCCTCATTAATGGTAAGCTGAAACTTGATTTGATTGAACTTTGGAAAGCAACTCTTGTTATGTATTGACTGAACTGTGATTGATTACAGGTCCTAGCACATTCATATTTCTTTCTTCATTCACTTTGATTCTTTATTTGACTGTTGCTCATCTCGTGTCATGACAGGTAGCAAATGGAACACCGTGGGTGCAGCTATAATGATTATATTTGTGTCCTTGATTATGAACTAGTACCAACCGTAATGATGTTAACCGCGAGCCAAATGTGGCGTCTACAACTTTCTAGTACAAGCAATGAGCACAAGAGCTGGTACATTCCCGGGATTCTGATTGTCAAACCTTGAGTTAGGAGGAATCATAGGTGGTTCGTGCGACATCACTATTTTCATTGTCTTGTAATTTGCTTGTATAGAAATCTCGGGAGAAAGTGGCGGTACACCTATCAATTACCCATTTTGGTGTGACAAAGCCATTGTAGCAGTCATACTTTTGTAAACTGAATATTGAATATTTATCACAGGAAACAAACATTGATTATTATGTGTTTAGAGGATGTCCTTCATTACATATAAAACACGCAAGGACAAAATTGCACATGTATGGCATCCCCTCCTTAATCATAGACGAAGCAAACTAGCCAAACGATCTTGGTAAATGTGCCAATACCAAGTCAAATGATCTTCTCACCAACGTGAAGAATAATGCTAGTGCACCATAATAATAATTAAACCATAAAGTCATGAGATATTTCCTAATGCTTCTTGTGAGTCGAACTTTTGAATGGTGAAAATGTGAATTATCTCTTGTATCTCTATCCAAAAGCTCTTGAACACCGCAACTTGAACGAATAGCTTGATTTTAAACTTTGCAAAAAAAGAAAAAACTCAATTTGCTTTCATAAGTCCTGGATTTTGTTTGAGACTTTAGTACATAATATGATTCAACCTTCTCTATCCCAGCTTTAACACTTCCAACCATTTAAGATCAAAAGGAACCAAATAATGATCCAACCTTGTATGCACGAACAATGTCTTTTCTTTTAATTAGGCATGATTCTTGTAACCTTGGGACAAAACAAATGGGCTTGAATTTGCACTTCGAATTTCAAACTTCTACTTTCCTCCAAAATGAACTTTCCTTGATGAACCAATATTTAAGAACATAGGACGAACACATCTCTCAACCTTAAGGAGCTTACAGAGGGGGGAAGATGCCATTTTGCAACATAACCTTGCCATACAACCAGCGACCAGTCTTGAGGAGCCAAATTTCTATATTAATGGGCATAAGGACTTAGATTTCTGGGGAAATTCCAGAGGAATCTTGAGGGAGAAAGGCTTGGTAGTTAGGGATTAATAGGGTGAGGGTACATCACACATGAGTCCAACACAAACTTGCAGAGACCAGGGAACCACTACAAACACACACTCAACACAGCAGCCTTCAGGACCTTGAATCCTCCGTAGCAGCACCTGCCTTTAAAAGAGAAACAAACAGACAAAGCTAGATAAAGCAGTTAGTTATGCAAGAATGATGACCTAATGTGCTATGCAAAAGCAAAGCAGGGATCTTAGGGTCAAAAATTAGGGTGCGACACCAGTGTAACCGGTTATACCAAATGCAGTAATCGGTTACACACACTTAATTTTGCCTAATAACATTCTTTTTCAACAGTATAACTGGTTACACCAACTCTAGTAACCGGTTACACCTGAAGCAGAATCATTTTTCTGCAGCTTTTCAGTACAAAAACTGTTTTTCAACCCATCCCAAAACCTCACTTTTCATACAAATCAATTACCCCCATTTTCCAAACGAAATTCACTTTTAAAAAGTCCCAAAAACCCCAATTTTTTTATAAAAGTTCATATACTCAAGTTCCAACCCTGATTCACAACAACTCTCAACAACACAACATCCATCATCATGCAATTCCATCAAATACATGATTCTACTAGCATCAACATTCAAGTCACCATACAATCACCAACATAGCATTACCATACAAGTTCATAATTCATCAATCACATTACTAATCCAAATATACACACAATTACATCAATTCACATCAAATGATCACAACATAGAGAGAGAAAAGAAAAGCAAATCATATAGAGATAAAACCCACCCACATATAATCATGCAAAACCCTATATGAACGAAAATCTTACCCTCACCTTGTTGTTCCTAGCAAAGTTCTCTTCTACCTCTAGCAATGGTGATCTCCCTTGAGCCCTAGCTTCCCCCATTCTCTTTCTCCCTTTTCTCCAATTCTACGGGTCTGAAATTTTTCCTCAACTCCCCCTTTTCTCTTATTTTATTATAATCTTATTATTATAACTTATTCCAACTAATTAAAATATTAATAATAATTTTCACCAAATTTTTATTTTAAATAATATTCACCTAATATTATTTAATCAAATAAATATTAACTAATATCAATTAATTAGTTTTACTCTCACCACCCTCAATATCTACAATTTTACTCACACACCCCTAACACCTAAGTTCTACTCCTTAAGGTCACTACCCTTCATCAAAGGGTCCCTCAACACACCAATACATCGACAGTTCATACAATCACACAATATTATTCACAAAAATTAAATTAATTAAACCGGGTGTTACATCCTCCACATAGGCCCTTCAAAAAAAATAGCCTTCAAGCCGAATTATAGGTCTACATAATTTGAAACTCTCTTTGCAAGCTGCATAACAAATGTAGATCCTTTGGAAGTGAGGCCTATTCACTTGCATTGTATGGAATAGGTTGAACATTAATCTTGACAGTTGAACCAGGATTTGTTTCAAGGATTTCATGTGCATAGTCATAAATTCTTATATACTATTTTAGAAAGGAGCCATTAACCAATCCTCTTGCTGCACACCTGTTGAATGCAGAATAGGGCAAGCAGCAAAAATATTTATTTTCGGAAAGAATTCCCTCCGGGATTTATGTCGTGTCCACAGAGATCGGTTCGAGGAAAGAATGTCGTTCGACAATCTCTCGTGTTTATGAGTTTGGTTTTAAATGGTTTCAAACAAGAAAATAGAAAAGTAAACATTAAAACATAAAAAAAAATCATTCTTCAGCAAGACAAACTTATCCGGCATACACATAATTGACTCCTCACAAACTTAAACTTACCGACCAGTTATACTCAACCTACAATACTCCTCAATATCACCCAGCATCGTTCACAACACAGGTTATGTCTAACGCAAAGTTGAGAGAACAACCGTGTTACCATTGCCGATACTTTCGTACGCTAGCTCAAGGCACGGAGGCATTAAGTTTCGCCACCTATTGAAGATTGTTAGCCCTAAATCTATCTCTAGAATATAGAAACTAACAGACAATCATCCCTAATCGAAGTTTGCGACGGTTATCTCTAACGCACCCCAAACCCCGCGCATAAAGCAAAAATCAGAGACAATTACCAATAAAGATTTGTAAAGCAAGTTTTATACAACGCCATGGGCGACAAATATACATGAGTTCATAGCAAATACATATACACAACCCAACAAAGAAGAAAGACATGAAGAAAATCAGAAATGAACTAAACACTTCACGGATTGTCAGAACCGATCGATGAGAAATCCACCTCGGATCATCCGCATGCAAGCTTCCATGATGTTTTCTAAGCTAATCTACTGAAAAAATGAAGTTTGATGGAGTTGGAGCAAGAATCCCCAAAACCATCCTCTAAAAAATGCTGAAAAATGAAGTTTATAGGCAAAATTTGCGCCCAGGTTCGCACTGCGAACCCCCGTTCGCACTGCGAACATACACCGCCTTAGCTACTTCCAGAATTGTGTTTTTCATGCTTCCAGACACTTTTTATTCGCCCCGAGTTCGCAGTGCGAACTCGCTAGCGAGTGCTCACCTCCTGGTTCGCCTAGCGAACATGACAGCAAACCAGAATTTGTTTTGACCATAACTCTTGAACCGTAACTCCGATTGACGCACGGTTTGAAGCGTTGGAAAGCTTATTCAATGCTCTATACAACAATGGCAAAATTTCATTGCTGGAATACCTGAAAAAATAAATTAAAATCAATTAAACTCAATGATATTTACACGATACGCAATATATACACTAAAACGTAAAGTAAACGTAATTACGAACAAAGCGGGGTTTATTCAACCAATTTTAACACAAAGTAATGATAAGTGCAACAAAACTTATATACAAAAATAGGTACATTTTGCACTTATCAAACTCTCCCCAACTTATTTAATTGTTTGTCCTCAAACAAGAATCAAACAAACTTGACGAAACCGAGTGATAACCAAAGAATCAAGAATCAACAAGTTTTGAAAAACGGAAGACAAATGTATGGTTCAAATGAAAAATGGTACACACAAAGTAAATACTTACCGCTAAACTACAACGATAACATAGTCACAAAACAAATGCAAATTACAAAAATTCATGCCGAACATTCTAAAACAACACAAGTTCAAATGTGAATCACACCTAGCAAAAACAATCATCGGTAGATGAAAAACACAAAATGAGGTTCTTTTCACTCACACAACAATCATGCAAACAATAGACTAAATTATGCAACCATCCAAAAATTCACATTGAACATACAAAGGAAAGAATCATAAGGACTTTCAAGGTTGTAGCGTGATCGGGTAAACAAACAAGGGGCAATTTCTAAAGGTAATTGAAACAAAAACTTGCCTAAACCTAAGGGAGTGAAAACTCACAAAGATTCATACACAAAATTTCAACCAACTTCTTCCAAAATCCCAAGTGCTACACAACATACAATACTTATTTAGCACAATTATTGAACTCTTTTTGTTTCCTTTCTCAAGGATTTTCTTTTTCTTTCTTTTTCACTTTTTTCTTTTCTTTTCTTTGTCATATTTCTCTCTTTTTTCTTTTCTTTTTCAATTCTCATAGAATCCAACCAATGAGTATACAATCATCCTCTCCCCAACTTGAATTCAACCACATCATCATGTGAATACTCCCTACTTTCTAAGGCATGGAAAAAATCCATACAACAACACATAGTTGAGGTCCAAGAAAAAACAAAATCCATTCAAAAATAAGTGAACTAAATACTCATAGACAAGCATTAAGTTCAAATAGAAACATGGATCAAAAAGCTCAAAGGGGTTACAAATGATCACACACTCACAAGGTGAATTGACTATTTGGCTAAGGTGGTTGTGCTCAAAATAAAACAATTGCCTTGATCCTTTTCATGCATTCATATAAACAACACAAACAACAGATTCAACATAATAAAATCCAGTTAGAACAAGAATGCCGGTACTTCGCGCATATATGAACAATGGAAGGCCACCTCACAAAAAGGTTGGGAACTAAAGTGATTCACAATAGAACAAGTATACAAAAGAATGGATGGCATGGAAGTTTGTAAAAAGCCTAAGTATCATGAATATGCTAAAGTATAGAAAATGATAAATACATACCTCAGACGTGTACAAAACTTAACAAAATCATTACCATACATCCGCAAGTTGAAACGAACCAACTTGGAAAATCACAAAAGCATCCTCAAATAAGTCGACCAAGACTTGCAACCAAACAACAAACAAAACATTAGAAAAGAAAAACTATAAAACATGCTTGTTTTACGTCGTAAGCTCGACGCCTTTACGGTGCTTAGCTAGAAACTTCCTTCATTCATGCCATAGTGATTCCTCACCGTGCAAACCAAAAGCAAGTGCCCTAACCAAACACTTAAACAAACATTACGGGAACAAAATGTATACAACACTTGAACAAACATAATGGAAATAGATAATATATACGATATATACAAAACTCAAAAACAAAGAAACTATCGCAATGCGATTCAATATCACAACTAATCCCCGGCAACGACGCCATTTTGTTGAATGCAGAATAGGGCAAGCAGCAAAAATATTTATTTTCGGAAAGAATTCCCCCCGGGATTTATGTCGTGTCCATAGAGATCGGTTCGAGGGAAAGAATTCCGTTCGACAATCTCTCGCGTTTATGAGCTTGGTTTTAAATGGTTTCAAACAAGAAAATAGAAAAGTAAACATTAAAACATAAAACAAATTCATTCTTCAGCAAGACAAACTTATCCGGCATACACATAATCGACTCCTCACAAACTTAAACTTACCGACCAGTTATACTCAACCTACAATACTCCTCAATATCACCCAACATCGCTCACAACACAAGTTATGTCTAACGCAAAGTTAAGAGAACAACCGTGTTACCATTGCCGATACTTTCGTACGCTAGCTCAAGGCACGGAGGCATTAAGTTTCGCCGCCTATTGAAGATTGTTAGCCCTAAATCTATCTCTAGAATCTAGAAACTAACAGACAATCATCCCTAATCGAAGTTTGCGACGGTTATCTCTAACGCACCCCAAACCCTGCGCATAAAGCAAAAACCAGAGACAATTACCAATAAAGATTTGTAAAGCAAGTTTTATACAACGCCATGGGCGACAAATATACATGAGTTCATAGCAAATACATATACACAACCCAACAAAGAAGAAAGACATGAAGAAAATCAGAAATGAACTAAACACTTCACGGATTGTCGGAGCCGATCGATGAGAAATCCACCTCGGATCATCCGCATGCAAGCTTCCATGATGTTTTCTAAGCTAATCTACTGAAAAAATGAAGTTTGATGGAGTTGGAGCAAGAATCCCCAAAACCATCCTCTAAAAAATGTTGAAAAATGAAGTTTATAGGCAAAATTTGCTGCCCAGGTTTGCACTGCGAACCCCCGTTCGTACTGCGAACATACACCGCCTTAGCTACTGCCAGAATTATGTTTTTCATGCTTCCAGTCACTTTTTATTTGCCCCGAGTTCGTAGTACGAACTCGCTAGCGAGTGCTCGCCTCCTGGTTCGCCTAGAGAACATGACAGCAAACCAGAATTTGTTTTGACCATAACTCTTGAACCGTAACTCCGATTGACGCACGGTTTGAAGCGTTGGAAAGCTTATTCAATGCTCTATACAACAATGGAAAAATCCCATTGCTGGAATACTTGAAAAAATAAATTAAAATCAATTAAACTCAATGATATTTACACGATACGCAATATATACGCTAAAACGTAAAGTAAATGTAATTACGAACAAAGCGGGGTTTATTCAACCAATTTTAACACAAAGTAAAGATAAGTGCAACAAAACTTATATACAAAAATAGGTGCATTTTGCACTTATCAACACCTAGCCCTTATAGCCTTAGTCTTGTTTACACCAACATTCCATTTCCTTTGGGCTTTTTCCTTGATGTCTCTAATTTTCAAATTTTGACTATCTTTCAAAGAGTTTTGAATTTTTTTACTTGACCACTTTGTAGTAATGAGCTTCACATTATATTATCTACTACAATTATGCTTATCCGCTAATTTCCTCAATTACCAAGAATCTTCATATGGTAACTTTCCACAATATGCATTTCTATCACACCCTTCTTTACATATCACTCTTACCCTTTGTTTATCATTTTTAGAGAACCTCAAATCCCTTCCTGACTGGACTGCATATGAAGTAATTGCCTCCTTAAAATCATTCTTTGTTGCAAAATAGGTTCCTAATTCCCATTTGTAGTCTAAGATGTTCTTGGGCATTTTGAAAACAGGATAGTTCTTCTTATGATAGTTACTTTTATCATCAGTTTCACACCCACTCTCCAATTCCTCACTATCACATACACCCTTATCTTTACATTCATCACTATATTTTTTGCTGGCTCCTTCACACTCCTCACTATATTTTTTGACTTTACCTTCTCCCGCTTTGTCATAACCCAATATATGTGTGATATCCTCTTCCACTAAACCATCATTGGCTTTATTTGAGTCTTGAAAGGCAACATCTAAGGCATTGTCATACTGGAAACTCACATCATCACTACCACTCATATCCCCAACCCCATTAACATCAAGACCATTATCATTAACCTCACCCTCAATCATATCCTCAACCCCATTAACATCAACATGATTATCTCCTACCTGACCCTCACTCATATATCCAGCCCCATTAACATCAACATTATTATCTCTTACCTCACCCTCAGTCATATCCTCAGCCCCATTAACATCAATATTTGTGCCTCCAACCTCAGCCTTATTCAAGTCACTTACACCATCTACTTTACCAATGAAAACTTCTTCAACCAATTTTACAATGACATCTTCTTCATCAACATTAACTACAAAATTATCTATGTTTTCAGTCTCATCCTCTATAGGTCCATCACAATAATCAGGTTGAGAAACTGAATGTTGCACATACAAATAAACACTATGTACCTTACATAAATCAACTATCTCTTGGGCACCTTTATCATCACTCAAAGTAAACAAACCAATTGTTGGGTACTTGTATATTACTGTTCTATATTCCTCATATCCCAGTTCTTTAACAACCCCTAACACCTTAAAATAACTCCCTCCACATATCAACATCACGCTTCACCTCAGCAACTAAACTCCGATAACTTGACTCATCATCACCTTTGAAAAAAACCTTCATGGTTTATAACTACATGCACATATTCATCCATAATATACCTAAAAATTACAAAATTTTGAATCAGGAACACAAAACCCTACATTCATGACAAAACCAGAAATACCTAACAAACCCTAAAATGTAAACCCAGAAAAACCAAGACAAACATTAAAATGAAAAACCAGATGAACCCTAAAATAGAATTGGGCAAAGATTAAAAAGAACATTACCAGTATTCTCTTCATAAATCCCTTTTCTTCATGCTTTCTTTGTTCTTTCTTCGTTATTCAACAGTTCACCTCCTTCGTCATGCTCGTGCTTGTCGTTCTACTGAGTGAGGTTTGCGAGAACTTTCAGAGAAGTGTGAGAGAAATGAGAAATCTGGGTATTCTCTTTTTATGTATTACACTAGTAAAACACCCGTGCTCCCGCACGGGTAAATTTATCTTCATATTGTAGAAATAATATATTGAGATACAATTGTAAAAAAACTCATTTATTCTAAATGGAAAATGTGTAATGAATAATTTTGATATGAAAATTTTTCAACTATAAATTTGTAATATGGTTATACAAAATTTGCAAGAAAAAAATTCTTCAATACGAATGCAATTTGCAGCACATGGTATACAACGAAAGTGTCCCGTGAATCAACGACAACAAACTATGTTTCTGCTATTAAAAATGGTTATGTAAAATCAAACCAAGTTGTGATTAGCAGAATCCATATCAATTCAACGGCATTAAACAACAAATTAGCAGCAACATGTTAAGAGTTCATGAAATTAGAAACTAAAATTAAAAACTAAATTTTAGTCATAATTAATTTAATTTGAGATAAGGTCAAACATAATTGCTTACAGTCTAAGTTTTTACTCTCCACACCATTCCATTTTGTTTTTACTTAACTACATCCTTTTTCATAGCAAATGCTTTTTCTTATTATATAAAAAAATTTGTTGTAAAAAAAATAGAAGTACTCACTTTTCTATGGGAAGAAGTATAACAGAATCATCATCAATTGCCTTGGTACTTTCTAGCACCTGATTATAATCAAATATTATGGTCCAATACAATGATTTTTAATCACAAGAAAAATAATTTAGGTAAAAGGGATATTATTGGGAAGCTTCTGCAAAATAAAATTATAAATGTAGCTATACATCCATAAATTTCAGTAGAATAAAATTAGAAAAACCTAACTCAAGTAATCTAATACATTAATAAACAGTTCATCTAAGTTACAATGCTTTTTCTTCTTCCTATGACTACAGTGAAATTTTCTTCCGCTTCTATTGGTTTTTCTTGAACTGCATATTGACTGCTTTTCCTGGGCATTGATTACAAACTGCAAGGTTAAACAATGAGGATAATGTGCAAACATGTAGAATAATATGCTCACAAACTACCTTTACTTGCAAGGTGGAATGCTTGACACAAAAAGGAAACTCTTTCTTCAAAAGACTATAAAGATATATAGGATAGGTTTGTGGGTGATCATGTCAATAAGTATGATCAATGAGTTTAGACAGTATATTTGAAAAGGCAAAACTTTCTTCATAAGACATAAGTAACTTACTTCTTTCATGATATCTCTCAACTTGGCAGCAGTCATTCCAACAACTGGGACAGAGTCTTTGTCCCAAACACATGAATATACAAACATAATTGTCGTGTTCAACATCAATATCAATTTTATATCTGCAATAATCAATAGTGAAAATTAGTATGAAGCAAATAAAGTTGAGACCATAGTCATAAACTAAGACATGAGGACTTACTTGGTGACTTCGACGACACTATGACCATCACAGTTTCATTGAAAAGGAAAATCATGATTTATGTTTGCACGATTACATCCTGAGAAGCAATTATAGTATCAGTGAGAAGGTGTGGATTTGAACCTCATGTCATAGGACTGAAAATCAAACCAAGTTGTTATTAGCAAAATGCATATCAATTCACCCGCATTAAACAACAAATAAGCAGCAAGATGCTAAGAGTTCAGGATATTAGGTTTCAGACTCAATATATTATTCCTACTCATCATCAACCACCAACAAATGGCAGATCGAGATGTTTGTCCCAATTCAATGCCATGAGATGTAAAAGGGACACTATATCAGAAGGAACAACAGGAATGAGAGGAATTTCCCAGCAACATTCAAGGCTCAGAAGAAATTTTTTCGTCACAGCCAACCAACAAATAGTGAAACTATCCCGTGCAACAACGACAACAAACTCTGCTCCTGCTATAACAAATGGTTAGGTAAAGTTAAACCAAGTTGTTATTAGCAAAATGCATATCAATTCAACGGCATTAAACAACAAATAAGCGACAAGATGCTAAGAGTTCAGGATACCAAGTTGAACCTCATGGTTGTTCCAATGGTTGTGCAGAAGCAGTCCTTGTTTACAGACGTGTAAAAGATAAGTAATGGATAGGAAAATACAAATGCAAGCAAACTAAAATGAAAAAGAATTCTAGTTACCTGATGTTGTCAAATGATTTCAGACAAAATAACTTTCTTAACAGCAGCAGGATGAGGACTGAAAATGAAATTCAAAGCAGAAAATCTAATTTTTTTAGTGTCTCACCAGTCATAGGACTGAAAATCAAACCAAATTGTTATTAGCAAAATGCATATCAATTCAACCGCATTAAACAACAAATAAGCGGCAAGATGCTAAGAGTTCAGGATATTAGGTTTCAGACTGGAATTTATTCCTACTCATCATCAACCACCAACAAATGGCAGATCGAGACGTTTGTCCCAATTCAATGCCATGAGATGTAAAAGGGACACTATATCAGAAGGAACAACAGGAATGAGAGGAATTTCGCAGCAACATTCAAGGCTCAGAAGAAATTTTTTCGTCACATCCAACCAAGAAATAGTGAATCTGTCCCGTGCAACAACGACAACAAATTTTGTTCCTGTTATAACAAATGGTTAGGTCAAGTCAAACCAAGTTGTTATTAGCAAAATGCATATCAATTCAACGGCATTAAACAACAAATAAGCCGCAAGATGCTAAGATTCAGGATATTAGGTTTCAGACTGGAATTTATTCCTACTCATCATCAACCACCAACAAATGGCAGATCAAGACGTTTGTCCCAATTCCATGCCATGAGATGTAAAAGGTACACTATATCAGAAGGAACAACACGAATGAGAGGAATATCGCAACAACATTAAAGGGTCAGAAGAATTTTTTTCGTCACAGGCAACCAACAAATACTGAAACTGTCCCGTGCAACAACGACAACAAACTCTGTTCCTGCTATAACTAATGGTTAGGTAAAGTCAAACCAAGTTGTTATTAGCAAAATGCATATCAATTCAACGGAATTAAACAACAAATAAGCGGCAAGATGCTAAGAGTTCAGGAAATTAGGTTTCAGACTGGAATTTATTCCAACTCATAATCAACCACCAACAAATGGCAGATCGAGACGTTTGTCCCAATTCAATGCCATGAGATGTAAAAGGGACACTATATCAGAAGGAATAACAGGAATGAGAGGAATTTCGCAGCAACATTCAGGGCTCAGAAGAATTTCTTTCGCCACAGCCAACCAACAAATAGTGAAACTGTCCCGTATAACAACGACAACAAACTCTGATTTGCATTGGAATTTAAAACTTTTTAAATGCACAGTAATTAAAAAGACAAACCTGCATAATTGTGAGCCTAATTCAATGCAACATGCAACCTGATTTTTTCACAAGACTGGTGATCATGTACAGAAGATAACATATAAATTATTGATCATATTGATACCAAGTAATTTGCTAAAATTAGAATGTCAATAACTATAATCAGTAAACCAACTACACAAAATGAATATGGACTATAGAGATTACAGAGAAAATACCATCCAATCTTCAAAAGCCAATGTCAGTCATGAAATTTTGATGGTGAAGCCTATAAAAGTTAACAGAGCCTTACCAGAGTTTCCAAATCATCATCTTCCGGAGCATGCATTGAATACTAATTTCTCAGGGTTCCCATGAATATCATCAACATACACTTAAAAGCCCCTTCGATAATGATGAAAAGAAACAGAAAATGATATCAACCGGAGAGAAAAAGGCAGAGGAAATAGGGCGGCGTGCGAATCTGTAGAGAAAGAGGGTGGCGATCGGTTGTGTGGAGAAAGAGGGTGGCGGCCGAGAAGGGCGTGGGTTAGGGTTTGGTGGCGGGAGAGAGGGAGAGATAGAAATGTTGTGATTAGTGAATCTGTCCCGTGCAACAACGACAACAAATTTTGTTCCTGTTATAACAAATGGTTAGGTCAAGTCAAACCAAGTTGTTATTAGCAAAATGCATATCAATTCAACGGCATTAAACAACAAATAAGCTGCAAGATGCTAAGAGTTCAGGATATTAGGTTTCAGACTGGAATTTATTCCTACTCATCATCAACCACCAACAAATGGCAGATCAAGACGTTTGTCCCAATTCCATGCCATGAGATGTAAAAGGTACACTATATCAGAAGGAACAACACGAATGAGAGGAATATCGCAACAACATTAAAGGGTCAGAAGAATTTTTTTCGTCACAGGCAACCAACAAATACTGAAATTGTCCCGTGCAACAACGACAACAAACTCTGTTCCTGCTATAACTAATGGTTAGGTAAAGTCAAACCAAGTTGTTATTAGCAAAATGCATATCAATTCAACGGAATCAAACAACAAATAAGCGGCAAGATGCTAAGAGTTCAGGAAATTAGGTTTCAGACTGGAATTTATTCCAACTCATAATCAACCACCAACAAATGGCAGATCGAGACGTTTGTCCCAATTCAATGCCATGAGATGTAAAAGGGACACTATATCAGAAGGAATAACAGGAATGAGAGGAATTTCGCAGCAACATTCAGGGCTCAGAAGAATTTCTTTCGCCACAGCCAACCAACAAATAGTGAAACTGTCCCGTATAACAACGACAACAAACTCTGATTTGCATTGGAATTTAAAACTTTTTAAATGCACAGTAATTAAAAAGACAAACCTGCATAATTGTGAGCCTAATTCAATGCAACATGCAACCTGATTTTTTCACAAGACTGGTGATCATGTACAGAAGATAACATATAAATTATTGATCATATTGATACCAAGTAATTTGCTAAAATTAGAATGTCAATAACTATAATCAGTAAACCAACTACACAAAATGAATATGGACTATAGAGATTACAGAGAAAATACCATCCAATCTTCAAAAGCCAATGTCAGTCATGAAATTTTGATGGTGAAGCCTATAAAAGTTAACAGAGCCTTACCAGAGTTTCCAAATCATCATCTTCCGGAGCATGCATTGAATACTAATTTCTCAGGGTTCCCATGAATATCATCAACATACACTTAAAAGCCCCTTCGATAATGATGAAAAGAAACAGAAAATGATATCAACCGGAGAGAAAAAGGCAGAGGAAATAGGGCGGCGTGCGAATCTGTAGAGAAAGAGGGTGGCGATCGGTTGTGTGGAGAAAGAGGGTGGCGGCCGAGAAGGGCGTGGGTTAGGGTTTGGTGGCGGGAGAGAGGGAGAGATAGAAATGTTGTGATTAGTGAATCTGTCCCGTGCAACAACGACAACAAATTTTGTTCCTGTTATAACAAATGGTTAGGTCAAGTCAAACCAAGTTGTTATTAGCAAAATGCATATCAATTCAACGGCATTAAACAACAAATAAGCTGCAAGATGCTAAGAGTTCAGGATATTAGGTTTCAGACTGGAATTTATTCCTACTCATCATCAACCACCAACAAATGGCAGATCAAGACGTTTGTCCCAATTCCATGCCATGAGATGTAAAAGGTACACTATATCAGAAGGAACAACACGAATGAGAGGAATATCGCAACAACATTAAAGGGTCAGAAGAATTTTTTTCGTCACAGGCAACCAACAAATACTGAAACTGTCCCGTGCAACAACGACAACAAACTCTGTTCCTGCTATAACTAATGGTTAGGTAAAGTCAAACCAAGTTGTTATTAGCAAAATGCATATCAATTCAACGGAATCAAACAACAAATAAGCGGCAAGATGCTAAGAGTTCAGGAAATTAGGTTTCAGACTGGAATTTATTCCAACTCATAATCAACCACCAACAAATGGCAGATCGAGACGTTTGTCCCAATTCAATGCCATGAGATGTAAAAGGGACACTATATCAGAAGGAATAACAGGAATGAGAGGAATTTCGCAGCAACATTCAGGGCTCAGAAGAATTTCTTTCGCCACAGCCAACCAACAAATAGTGAAACTGTCCCGTATAACAACGACAACAAACTCTGATTTGCATTGGAATTTAAAACTTTTTAAATGCACAGTAATTAAAAAGACAAACCTGCATAATTGTGAGCCTAATTCAATGCAACATGCAACCTGATTTTTTCACAAGACTGGTGATCATGTACAGAAGATAACATATAAATTATTGATCATATTGATACCAAGTAATTTGCTAAAATTAGAATGTCAATAACTATAATCAGTAAACCAACTACACAAAATGAATATGGACTATAGAGATTACAGAGAAAATACCATCCAATCTTCAAAAGCCAATGTCAGTCATGAAATTTTGATGGTGAAGCCTATAAAAGTTAACAGAGCCTTACCAGAGTTTCCAAATCATCATCTTCCGGAGCATGCATTGAATACTAATTTCTCAGGGTTCCCATGAATATCATCAACATACACTTAAAAGCCCCTTCGATAATGATGAAAAGAAACAGAAAATGATATCAACCGGAGAGAAAAAGGCAGAGGAAATAGGGCGGCGTGCGAATCTGTAGAGAAAGAGGGTGGCGATCGGTTGTGTGGAGAAAGAGGGTGGCGGCCGAGAAGGGCGTGGGTTAGGGTTTGGTGGCGGGAGAGAGGGAGAGATAGAAATGTTGTGATTAGTGAAACTGTCCCGTGCAACAACGACAACAAACTCTGTTTCTGCTATAACAAATTGTTAGGTCAAGTCAAACCAAGTTGTTATTAGCAAAATGCATATCAATTCAACGGCATTAAACAACAAATAAGCCGCAAGATGCTAAGAGTTCAGGATATTAGGTTTCAGACTGGAATTTATTCCTACTCATCATCAACCACCAACAAATGGCAGATCAAGACGTTTGTCCCAATTCCATGCCATGAGATGTAAAAGGTACACTATATCAGAAGGAACAACACGAATGAGAGGAATATCGCAACAACATTAAAGGGTCAGAAGAATTTTTTTCGTCACAGGCAACCAACAAATACTGAAACTATCCCGTGCAACAACGACAACAAACTCTGTTCCTGCTATAACTAATGGTTAGGTAAAGTCAAACCAAGTTGTTATTAGCAAAATGCATATCAATTCAACGGAATTAAACAACAAATAAGCGGCAAGATGCTAAGAGTTCAGGAAATTAGGTTTCAGACTGGAATTTATTCCAACTCATAATCAACCACCAACAAATGGCAGATCGAGACGTTTGTCCCAATTCAATGCCATGAGATGTAAAAGGGACACTATATCAGAAGGAATAACAGGAATGAGAGGAATTTCGCAGCAACATTCAGGGCTCAGAAGAATTTCTTTCGCCACAGCCAACCAACAAATAGTGAAACTGTCCCGTATAACAACGACAACAAACTCTGATTTGCATTGGAATTTAAAACTTTTTAAATGCACAGTAATTAAAAAGACAAACCTGCATAATTGTGAGCCTAATTCAATGCAACATGCAACCTGATTTTTTCACAAGACTGGTGATCATGTACAGAAGATAACATATAAATTATTGATCATATTGATACCAAGTAATTTGCTAAAATTAGAATGTCAATAACTATAATCAGTAAACCAACTACACAAAATGAATATGGACTATAGAGATTACAGAGAAAATACCATCCAATCTTCAAAAGCCAATGTCAGTCATGAAATTTTGATGGTGAAGCCTATAAAAGTTAACAGAGCCTTACCAGAGTTTCCAAATCATCATCTTCCGGAGCATGCATTGAATACTAATTTCTCAGGGTTCCCATGAATATCATCAACATACACTTAAAAGCCCCTTCGATAATGATGAAAAGAAACAGAAAATGATATCAACCGGAGAGAAAAAGGCAGAGGAAATAGGGCGGCGTGCGAATCTGTAGAGAAAGAGGGTGGCGATCGGTTGTGTGGAGAAAGAGGGTGGCGGCCGAGAAGGGCGTGGGTTAGGGTTTGGTGGCGGGAGAGAGGGAGAGATAGAAATGTTGTGATTAGTGAAACTGTCCCGTGCAACAACGACAACAAACTCTGTTTCTGCTATAACAAATTGTTAGGTCAAATCAAACCAAGTTGTTATTAGCAAAATGCATATCAATTCAACGACATTAAACAAGAAATAAGCGGCAAGATCCTAAGTGTTCAGGATATTAGGTTTCAGACTGGAATTTATTCCAACTCATCATCAACCACAAACAAATGGCAGATCGAGACGTTTGTCCCAATTCAATGCCATGAGATGTAAAAGGGACACTATATCAGAAGGAAGAACAGGAATGAGAGGAAATTCGCAGCACGTTCAGGGCTCAGAAGAATTTTTTTCGTCACAGCCAACCACCAAATACTGAAAGTGGCCCGTGAAACAACGACAACAAACTCTGTTTCTACTATAAGAAATGGTTACGTAAAATCAAACCAAGTTGTTATTAGCAAAATGCATATCAATTCAACGGCAGTAACCAACAAATAAGCGGCAAGATGCTAAGAGTTCAGGATATTAGGTTTCAGACTGGAATTTATTCCAACTCATCATCAACCACAAACAAATGGCAGATCGAGACGTTTGTCCCAATTCAATGCCATGAGATGTAAAAGGGACACTATATCAGAAGGAAGAAAAGGAATGAGAGGAAATTCGCAGCAACATTCAGGGCTCAGAAGAATTTTTTTCGTCACAGCCAACCACCAAATACTGAAAGTGGGCTGTGCAACAACGACAACAAACTTTGTTTCTGCTATAACAAATGGTTAGGTAAAATCAAACCAAGTTGTTATTAGCAAAATGCATATCAATTCAACGGCATTAAACAACAATTAAGCGGCAAGATACTAAGAGTTCAGGATATTAGGTTTCAGACTGGAATTTATTTCAACTCATCATCAACCACCAACAAATGGCAGATCGAGACGTTTGTCCCAATTCAATGCCAATGGGATGTAAAAGGGACACTATATCAGAAGGAACAACAGGAATGAGAGGAAATTCACAGCAACATTAAGGGCTCAGAAGAATTTTTTTCGTGACAGCCAACCACCAAATACTGAAATTGGCCCGTGCAACAACGACAACAAACTCTGTTTCTGCTATAACAAATGGTTAAGTAAAATCAAACCAAGTTGTTATTAGCAAAATGCATGTCAATTCAACGGCATTAAACAACAATTAAGCGGCAAGATACTAAGAGTTCAGGATATTAGGTTTCAGACTGGAATTTATTCCAACTCATCATCAACCACCAACAAATGGCAGATCGAGAAGTTTGTCCCAATTCAATGCCAATGAGATGTAAAAGGGACACTATATCAGAAGGAACAACAGGAATGAGAGGAAATTCGCCGCAACATTAAGGGCTCAGAAGAATTTTTTTCGTCACAGCCAACCAACAAATAACATCTGCAGCATCATAAAATTGATGGCATCATAGCAAGGTTCATATTAGTGACAAGGTTCCCTAATGTATGTACCAAAGCCAATTTAAATGTTGCTAAAACCTGCAAAAAGGAACAGAGCCATAAATATATTAAATAATAATAGAAAACAGCAACAGAACATTATATAGAACAACATTCTAACAACACATGTATGATAATAAATAACAGTACCTGTGAAGAAGTGAGTTTTCAAATTTTTTAAAGATTAAGACCCCACATGAACTATAACATACAAGTCATATTAAAATGCTAAATTCAATCAAAATAACAAAATGCATAAAATGTAGCAAAATGGTTCCAAAAAACACATAACGTGAAGTCGATCCTGACAATAATTAAATAGTTGATCCTAATTTCATTACAGGCCTAGATGAAAATGTAAAATATTAAAGATCAAATCTAAAACCCCTAGCCCTCATAAAGTTACTCCAGGTAAAAGGTGCCTCATCCTCATCATCTGAATCTAAAAAACGCATCCTGGCATGTCTTCTTCGCAACGCCTTTCTTCTTGCCCTTCTTAATCGTCTCCTGGCTTGTCTTCTACGCAGTGCAGCAGCTTCTTGTGCCTCCTCAGCTTCCTCGGCCTGGAAGAGTACTTCTTCTTGAACATGTTGTATTTGTTGGACCTCGTCAACCACAGGTATTACCTGGGGAACTTGTTGGACGTCTTGAGGTTGTTGTTCATATGCCTCAGATTCATGC
Source organism: Lathyrus tuberosus (assembly GCA_022829125.1). NCBI lineage: Eukaryota > Viridiplantae > Streptophyta > Magnoliopsida > Fabales > Fabaceae > Lathyrus > Lathyrus tuberosus. The sequence goes on from JALAZF010000083.1 coordinate 16,253,979, forward strand.
AGGACAACGTTATTTGAATTCATTGTTTTTTTTTCCTATCCTATGGTGATGGTTGTGTGATAGAACAATTACATAGCAGGACTTTATAATGTGTAATTTGACTGTTGTTATTCTCATTACATTGGTAATCTACAACTATTTAGTGGAGTTGGGTCATTAATTGTTTGGTTAATTGAAAAGGCAATGTCAGTAATAATTTGGCATTGAAACCTATCAATGACGAATGATTTGCATTGGATTTTAAAACTTTTTAAAAGTACAGTAATTAAAAAGACAAACCTGCTTAATTGTGAGCCTAATTCAATGCAACCTGCAACCGAATTTTTTCACAAGACTGGTAATCATGTACAGAAGATAACATATAAATTATTTATCATATTGATACCAAGTCATTAGCTAAAATTAGAATGTCAATAACTATAATCAGTAAACCAAATACACAAAATCAAAATGAACTATAGAGATTACAGAGAAAATACCATCCAATCTTCAAAAGCCAATGTCAGTCATGAAATTTTGATGGTCAAGCCTATAATAGTTAACAGAGCCTTACCAGAGTTTCCAAATCATCATCTTCCGGAGCATGCGTTGAATACTAATTTCTCAGGGTTCGCATGAATATCATCAACATACACTTAAATACCAAGTCATTAGCTAAAATTAGAATGTCAATAACTATAATCAGTAAACCAAATACACAAAATCAAAATGAACTATAGAGATTACAGAGAAAATACCATCCAATCTTCAAAAGCCAATGTCAGTCATGAAATTTTGATGGTCAAGCCTATAATAGTTAACAGAGCCTTACCAGAGTTTCCAAATCATCATCTTCCGGAGCATACGTTGAATACTAATTTCTCAGGGTTCGCATGAATATCATCAACATACACTTAAAAGCCCCTTCGATAATGATGAGAAGAAACATAAAACGATATCAACCGGAGAGAAAAAGGCAGAGGAAACAGGGACCCGTGGGATTCTGTAGAGAATTTCCAAATCATCATCTTCCAGAGCATGCATTGCATACCAATTTCTCAGGGATCGCAGCAATATCATCAACATACCCTTAAAAGACCCTTCGATAATGATGAAAAGAAACGGAAATTGATATCAACCGGAGAGAAAATGGCAGAGGAAACAGGGCGGCGTGCGATTCTGTAGAGAAAGAGGGTGGCGATCGGTTGTGTGGAGAAAGAGGGTGGCGGCCGAGAAGGGCGTGGGTTAGGGTTTGGTGGCGGGAGAGAGAGAGATAGAAATGTTGAGATTTGTGTGGGTTAGGGTTTGTTTGAATGGAATTGGTATTTTGAAAATGTGGACCAATGACAGTCCAACAAATGGCAAAAAATGTGAGAAAGTAAGTTAGTAAGGGTGATGAATTCTATAGTTACAATAATGCCCTTTGTGTAGTCTAAATAAATTGAAATAAATAGTTACAATAATACCAAGTCATCATAAACTAATACACGGGTGTGCCCCATTTGCATCTGAATTGATTTTGACTAACGTTTTGGACGGTAAGGATAAACGTGAACCAGTTTGAATAACCGAGGGATCAAAATGGTCCTTTTTAAAATTAAGGGACCAAAATGAACTCTACAAAAAAGATAAGGGATGAAAAAGGGTATTAAGCCTAACATATATTATTTATAATACTATATTTTCTCGTTTACTAGGACTTATGCCTCAATTACAAGGTGGCTTAGGATACCTGCATCAAACAAAACAAACAACACAAAACTATATTTCAATTGTTTTCTAATTATGTCAACTATTTGAATATTACTTGAAAATATTTCATAACTATGTTTAATTAGTAAAATACTTATTCCTCGCCCAAGAAAATATTAATCTATATTGACTTCCAATAAAGAGTGCCATCATTTTTTAAAAATATATAACCTTAAACCACACACACGTACGCAGACATGCACAATAATAAAATTATTATTTTTTCTTCCTAGAACCTGTAGAGGAAAAATTCTACAATTTTCAGCACTGCAACTTCAACTGAAAGATCATTCCCTTACCCTGTTGTAAATCTCATTTATATGAAATTAGTACTCAAATTGAGGGGAATGGAGTAAAATTTTCAAATTCTAAAACAGAATATGTAACAAAGTTAACAAATAAAAGTCATGACCAATTTTATGGCTAGTCCGTCATACAAATTCTGAAATTCAGCATCATAATATTGAGTAATATGTTAGATAAAGCTATTAGATTGAATGGATCCAAACTGGAATCATGAACGAATCACTTTTTTTATAGTATTTCAAGTACTGTCGAAAGTCTTAGAGTTTCTATGCAGAAATATTCAGGATAATTAACCTATACTCAAGTTTTCACAAGACGGATGAAAACTCGAATGTAGGGAAGAGAATTTGAAAATTTTTTGGAGAGGATATGTGTTTTTGTGATGTTATTTCTGAATTGGGAATGATTTATTTATAGGCCATGTTTGTGTTGTTTCACAGGGTTGCGACCCTTGATGAAACAAAATTCTTTCAGCAACACTTTTACCAAAAGTTGTCTTGTTTCTCCTACAACAATGGTTTTCAAGAGTTGCATATTTTTATTATACAACACTTCACAAAGTGTTTTCTATTTTCGAATTCAAAATTCAAACTCAAACAAGGATAAAAAAAAAGTAAGAGCAACATAAGTGCTCATGTGCCGCCAACAAGCCACCACTAGGTCTCTACGCCTATGTCCTCATACGCGGTCCCGGAGCCAGAGCCGGTGTCGCTGGTGGCGACACTAGCGAGAGGGTATATTGAGGAGACAAGTGAAATAATGCTTGAGACCACCATATTTGTCCATGTGACACTTTATCCTCTTTTGTACTTTTGTTAAGTTAATGAACATAACTTTTTATAAAGGCTTTTAATGTGAGTGCTACTTTTTATGTGGGTCTATTTTTCAATCATTTATTGGCATTTACTCACTTCCACTTTTCTTGTCATTTTGAAATATACCCATAGACATTTATTTTTCATAAATTACAACATAATAAACATTCTAATCAAATGCCAAACATCCCCTAAACTAATATTTCGGGAATTTTTTTAAAGAATTAACTTATTTTTGAAATTAACCATCTAACTAATTGTACTATTACTTCGACCACATAAACGAGTCCTAAAATGAACTCATCACGTATTTCAAACAGTTGTCTTAACTTCCCTACGTTCATTCTCGGTCTTAAACGTTCTCCAAATTCACCGTTCCAATTGTAAAATTCTCGAGACAACTCAAATTAGTTTCAAACATACCAATGAGCGTCAAAACGACAACGAAAAATCCAGTTCTTCTACACTCTTAGTGTCTCGGCCAACATGGAATGAAAGAGCGAGAAAATTTTGTTTTACTTACCTCTTTTAATGTAATTGCTCATAACCTTCGAAATTGATGGAAACCCACAAATGCAATTGAAGAAAATGAAGTTAAAGAATTTAAGTTTTTTTAGGATTTGGCTAAAATTAAGGAAAATAGAAGGAACTTGACGAAAATCTTGTTATTTCTCCTTATTGAAAGGTTTTTATCGATTAAATCATGATTTAGAATGAATTTGAGGGAAGAAATTAAATGTTTAAAGTTTGAATGAAAATGATAGTCGATAGAGTTTCAAGAAAGATGAGAGAGAAAGAAAAGAAAGAGATTATTTTCTTTTTCTAAAGGTACTATGTTTGTATTCTTGACTTAAATAGTATTTTTTTTTTTGTCTTTATAAGTTGACGTATTTTTGTTTTTTGGCATTGTATTTTTTTCTGAAAATAATTTTTAAATGTTAAAATTCTCTTGGTTTTAATCCCTAAAGTTAAAATCTGCAAGAAAATCCGAAGGAAACCTACAAATTTTTCTGCAGATTTTAACTTTAGAAATTAAAACCAAATGAAATTCAATAATTAAGGACTTTATCCAAAAAAATATATAGAGACGAAAAACAAAAACATACCAATTTTTTTTTAAAAAAAACTATTTAAGTCTTTAATTAATAATATTATTGATAATCATATTTGAGATATTACATAAACCTAGCTCAATTGTTTGTCTGAAGAACCTATTAAAAGATTTTTATGTGTACACAATCTACGAAAGTTGATTGCAAGAAAAAGAAAATGCCCTAATTTGAAAACGACGACGGTGAATAACTTTGATTATGTGCATGAAAATTCATCAAATTAGAGAAACACTTTTTAGTTATAATTGAAATCCTAGTAATCTGCATAGAACACTAGTATGAGAAACCAAAATTAATTAGGCAAGTTGGTTGTGAACGTTTACTCTTATTATAAGTCCCATACGGCATATGAAAAATGAGTGTTTAGCCAAAATAAAAATTTATGCTTGTGTGTTCAGATTATACTATGATTAAGCTCTTTCTTTTATTTTTAAACTAAAAGAAACTTTTTCTTGTAAGCCTTATTTTAATATAAAGTTGGAATATTTTATATTTAAATATTATTTAGTTAATATATTTTAATAATTATTATTTAGATATGTATATTTATACTAATTAGATTAGTATTTTATAAAAGTACGAGAATTAATTAAGTAAAAAAATAAAGTTAAAAAAATTAATTAAATATTTATTTAGTAATAAATTAATTAATTAGTTGAATATGTATTTAAATATGAATGGATGTTTGGATGATTAATTTCAAAATAATGAAAACTTTAATTAACCATCAATATATATATATATATATATATATATATATATATATATATATATATATATATATATATATATATTTTGTTCTGGACTGGGCCGGGGTCTGCTCCTCAATTGAGCAGGCCCAACCCAGACGTCCTGGGGCGGCCCAACAAAGGCCTCTTATCACAACCAACGTCGAGCACAGGCCCACATCAACAGTGTCGGGCACACGCCACACCTCGGCGGTGTTCGGGCACACGCGACATAGAGCGTCGGGCAGAGGTGCTAAGTCTCTCCGAGCTCGCCCCTCCTCGACACAGGTGCTCCTTCCCGCGAGGAGTCATCTCCTTCTACACATAAGAGTCCTCCCCGCGAGGACACGTCTCTCCCCGACACGCAAGACTCCTCCCCGCGAGGACACATTCTCATGTAACCGCCCACTCCAGATGGAATCGGTCTGCCCTAATTCCGGAGATCTAGGAGCGGTTACCCCAGGGCGAAGACCACGTGCTAGTCTTCACTACGCCACGTAAGCCCTGGCAGTTACTTGGATTGGGTCTGGCGATCCAGCCCGGTGCTAGTGATTGTTGGCCCCGCGCTGGGGGCCCTCTATAAATACCCTCTCACTTGAGAGGGTCAGGGTGCACACTCTTTTACACTCTAACCTTGTACTTGCTTCTACTTGAGCGTCGGAGTACCTTGCAGGTACACCCCCCCCGGCAGTCTTTCAACCTCACCGGAGCTGAAGTCCATAAGACGTTGCTGGCCACCAAATACTGTCTGATCTAGGTATGATCAGTGGCGCCGTCTATGGGAACCCTTGCTTCCCCATTTTTCCTTCGATAAACCAAAGCAATCCTCTCGTTCATCACCAGCATGGCCAATAACCCGTCTGCTAACAAAGCTATGGACACCGTCCTCGCGCAACTCGAGAACGGGAACCGCCGCGAAGACGATGCTGCCCTCCGCGTCGAAGAAGGCGACGTGAGAGACGGGCAGACCGCCTCCCCAGACTCCCAAGACGTGGCTTACGATGCTGCCCAGCAGGACGACCAACAAGCCGTCTTTCAGCCAGTTGCTCCTCCGCCCAATGCAGATGCGAGCACCGTGGCTCTATTTGCCTTGATCAATCAGACCAATCAGCTGATAGCACACCAAAATACCAGAATTGAAGCACTAGAGTGAGGGCGGACACGGGATCTTCCCCGCGAAGACATCGTCGTCCACCCTCGCCTCGGCGTTCTCCTTCCCCGCGAAGGACTCCATCCGAAGAATCTCAAACCCCCTCGCCGGTGCGCGAGGGCCGTCGTCCATGCCTTGAAAGCCCCTAGTCGGCGATCTCCCAGAAGCGCCATCTCTCTCAGAAGGAACCCAGGCCCTCCGCAACTACCAAGAAGTCCAAAACCACCGAGGAGAGACCGAGGAACCGTTCGAGGAATTCCCCTCCACGGCATCACCGATCCCCTTCGAGATCCCCAGCCGGAAGTGACGACGACGGCCAGAGGACCCCTCTGTCGTGGGAGATCATGAACGCCCCAATTCCTGCGGGCATGGAGAAACCCCCGCACTGGGGACCTACGACGGTTTGGCCGACTCCGACGATCACGTCGAAAGTTTCGAAGCCATGCTCGACTTCAGAAACGTCAGGGGAGCCATTAAGTGCAGACTTTTCCCCACCACCTTGCGGAAGGGCGCCATGACGTGGTACAAGGGTCTGGCACCCTGGTCGATCACATCCTGGAAGCAACTAAGACAACGCTTCACCAAACACTTTACTGCGTCTCGTCGACACCCGAAGACGGAGGTTGCCCTAGAGAGCATCTTCTAAGGGAAGAACAAATCTCTCCAGAACTACATTGAGAGATTCAACAGAGAAGCTATCGAGGTTCATACGATCGACGACATAAAGAAGTATTTTATCATCCATGGACTACGTTTTGGATCTGATTTTGCCAATTCCATGGGCCTCCGCAGACCCCGCCGTCTAGAGGACCTCCTCCAACGAGCTCAGTCGTACATCGAGCTCAAGGAGTCGGAGGCAGCGCAGATCGCCCTTGAGTCGAGACGCAAGGAAAGCCCCCGCGGCCACAAAGATGAAGACTCTCCTCCCTGACGAGGAGGAGAAAGAAAGAAAGAAAATCTCCCCCGTGATCCTCGTGAACCGTGCAGACCAGCTGGCCGGTTCACGGAATACACCCCGTTCAACGCTCCCCGCGCGCAAATCCTATCCGAGTGCTAGAACTCGGAATTTCTGAAAGGAGGTGTTCGTTTTCCGAAGCCGACTACTCCCAAATCAAACACCGATAAGTCAAAGTACTGTAGGTTCCACCGGAGCCACGGGCATGTCACAGAAGACTGCATCCATCTCAAGGATGCAATTGAAATCCTCATCAAGGAAGGGCACTTGAAGAAATACGCCCAGAAGAATGATACTCCTCGTCCCAGCTCCCGGGAAGCCCAGAACGTCGAGGAGACGACACCTCCTCCCGACGAGAGTCGGCTTCAGGTCGTCCTCAGTGTCACTCGACCCGAATATTTCTTTGTCCCCGTAATCATTGAGGGCCAAGAAGCAATTTGCAACATATGGGCAACCTTCCCCCACGAGGACCCCGTCGCTGCCCGTAGCACCTGGGAAGGCTTCCCCAAGGCAATGGTCATCTCCAGGGGTGGTTACGAGAAGTTATCCATCGGGTCAATCAAGAGGAAATTTGACGAACTGGAATCAGCAACGTCGGCGAAGACAACCACTCTCGAGAAGGTGCGAGGGAACTCAAACCCTATCACCTTCTATCTCGAGGAGCTCCCCAGCGGAGCGTCCAACGTCACTATCCCCCTCCTGGTCAGGGCACAGATGGCGAATTTTGACGTTCGAAGGATCCTTGTCGACCAGGGCAGCTCGGTCGACATCATGTACGCTCATCTTTTCGGGACTCTCCAACTCGACGAGAGACATCTGACCCCATACGTCGGCTCAGACCTGCAGGGATTCAACGGAACCACCACCGGACCCTAGGGCTACGTTGAGCTGATGGTCACATTCGGGGCCAAAGACACTGCCCGACAGGTGAAGACCCGCTTCCTGGTGGTCAAATGTCCATCCCTTTACAACTGCATCCTCGGAAGGACCACCCTGGCCGAGCTTACGGCGGTACCATCCACGGTCCACCTCAAAATGAAGTACTACACAGCCAAGGGACGAGTAGTGACGATGCACGGGGACATAGAAGCGTCCAGGAGATGCTTCGACGCCACTATCAAAGGCATGAGTTCTATCGGTACCAAACCCAAGACCGTGGCAAAGCCACCCCCGGACACCGAACAGGTACCTCTCCCACGCGTCAATGCGGTCGAACTCGACAGCAGGTTCCCGGGCGAACCTGACGAAGACGGAGCAGAAGACCTCGACCTCCAGGCGAAAAACAACGGGCGGCCTCTCCACCCAACGCGCCCCGTCCCAGACGGAGACTTTGAGCTCGTGGTCCTCGGGGACGATCCAGACCGTAACGTGAAGATTGGCACTGGGATCCCTGACTTGGCGAAGGAACAGCTGAAGGCATGTCTCTGGGAGAACGCTGATCTGTTCGCATGGAACGCTTCTGAGATGCCTGGCCTTGACCCTGAGGTGGCTTGCCATCAGTTCGCAGTAGATCTGACCGTTAGGGCCATAGCTCAACGTAGGCGTAAGCAATCTCCCAAAAAAGCGAAGGCTACTAAAAAAGCTGTAAAAGACCTCCTAGAGGCAAATTTTATTTCGGAAGCCAAGCACACAACCTGGCTGTCCAACGTTGTGCTCGTCAAAAAGAATAATGGAAAATGGAGGATGTGTGTTAATTATACTGATCTTAACCGGGCTTGCCCGAAAGACTGTTATCCTTTGCCTAACATCGACCAGCTGGTCGACAATTCTGCATGTTACAAACTATTATCCTTCATGGATGCATACTCGGGATATAACCAAATTCCCATGGACAAGGTCGACAAACAGCACACGGATTTCATGACCGAGTCGGGCAATTATTACTACAACGTGATGCCCTTCGGTCTGAAGAACGCCGGTGCGACCTACCAACGGATGATGAATAAGGTTTTCCGGGCTGAAATCGGCGACATGCTCGAGGTCTACATGGACGACATGATCGTCAAATCCGCGGAAGAAGTCGACCATGCCGCACACCTCAAGAAGGTGTTCGACACGGCGAGGAGGTGCCGCATGAGGTTCAATTCCGACAAATGCACCTTCGGCGTTCGGGCAGGTAAGTTCCTCGGTTACTACCTCACAGAGTGAGGAATCGAAGCCAACCCCGACAAGTGTAGGGATTTTTCTGAGATCCCTACTCCGGACTTAGAGAAGTCAATACAATCATTGAACGGGATGCTCACCGCCGTCTCCCGCTTCGTCGCCAAGTTTGCGCAGTACGCATTCCCATTTTTCAAACTTTTTCGACAAAAAGCGGAGTTTGAATGGAGCGAAGAATGCGAGCAGGCGCTCTTCCACCTAAAACAAGTCTTATCGCAACCCCTGGTCCTCTCACAGCCTGAGAGCAGGGAGACACTTTTCTTGTATCTCGCAATCATGAGTGAAGCAGTCAGCGCCGTCCTCATTCGAGAAACCCCAGACGGACAGAAACCAATTTACTTCACGAGCAAAGCCCTCCAAGGCCCCGAGCTCAGGTATCAGCAGATAGAGAAAGTTGCCCTAGCCCTCGTCACCGCGGCCAGGAGGCTACGCCACTACTTCCTCACCCACAATGTCGTCGTCAGGACCGAACAGCCTATAAGGCAACTCCTTGGAAGGAAAGCTCAGGTGGTCGCTCAAACTCGCCGAGTTTGACATCCAATACGAGGGAAGGAAAGCTCTGAAGGCTCAGGTATTGGCCGACTTTGTGGCAGAGATGACCGTCCCGGAACCTTCGACCAACGGATCCCAAAAATGGACGATCTATGTCGACGGAGCATCCAGCCCGAAGGGAAGCGGGGCGGGCATCATCCTCGAAAACGAGGAAGGCATCCTGATCGAGGTATCCCTCGAACTATCCTTCTCGACATCGAACAACCAAGCGGAGTACGAGGCTTTCCTCGCCGGACTTCGGCTGCCTGAGGACCTCGGCGCCAAGGAGGTCAAAATCTTCACCGACTCCCAGCTCGTGGCCTCGCAAGTCCGAGGAGAGTACCAAGCCAAGAACGACAACCTCATCGAATACTTGACCTTGGTGAAAGAAAAGATGAAAAAGTTCACCTCCGCGGAAGTAACTCACATCCCCCGCGAGCACAATACCCGAGCAGATGTCTTGTCCAAATTGGCAAGCACAAAGAAGAAAGGCGGGAACAAATCCGTCATACAAGAAGTGCTTTCCCGGCCAAGCATCGACAAACCCGCTCCTGTGGCGGATGTAAACGCCATTGGTGATAGTAATTGTTGGCTGACCCCTGTGTACGAGTACCTCACGACGGGCAAACTGCCCGAAGATCCCAAGGAAGCAGGAATGGTCAAGCGGCGGGCATGCTCATACACGATAGTCGAGGACAAGCTATACCGGCGAGGGTTCTCTATCCACCTCCTCAGGTGCGTCGAGGAGACCAAGGTCCCCAGCATCCTCCAGGAAATCCACGAGGGAATCAATGCACAACACCTCGGCGGGCGATCGTTAGCCCGTAAGGCGCTTCGAGCAGGGTATTACTGGCCCACCATGCAACAGGATGCCAAGGAACAAGTCAAGAGGTGCGATAGATGCCAACGACACGGGGACATGCACCTCATTCCTCCTAACGAGCTTAAAACACTGTCCTCCCCATGGCCGTTTGCGTGGTGGGGGATGGATATCCTCGGACCTTTCGTCCAGGGGTCGTATCAAAACAAATACCCCATCGCCGGGGTGGACTACTTCACGAAGTGGATTGAGGCAGAAGCATTGGCCAAAATCACGGCCTTCAACATACTGCGTTTTTACAAAAGAAACATCCTCGCCCGATTCGGTGTGCCTCAAGCTATTGTCACCGACAACGGAACACAGTTCATCGACAGGAACTTCCAAGACTTCGTCTCTAAACTAGGCACGAAGCAGCACTTCACGTCGGTCGAGCACCCTCAAACGAACAGACAGGCTGAGGCGGCGAACAGAGTAATCCTCCGAGGATTGAAACGTCGATTAGGCGACGCCAAACAACAGTGGGTCAAGGAGCTACACAGCGTCCTCTGGGCCTACCGAACGACCCCACATTCCATGATCGGGGAGACCCCCTTTCGTTTGATCTACGGAACGGAAGCGGTGATCCCCGTGGAAATCAGGGAACCCTCGAGGAGGATAGAAGCCCCCCTCGACGGGGACGCAAATGACGAAGCCCTGAGGGAAGAACTCGATTTCGTCGAGGAGACACGTTCGGGCGCTTCTCTCCGAGAAGCTTCACTTAAGCAGAAAATAACACTATGTTATAACGACAAAGTTATCAAATGTGATTTTCAGGTGGGCACCCTCGTCCTACGAAGGAACCAGAAAGACTCGCGAGAAGGCAAACCCGCCGCGAACTGGGAGGGCCCGTACCGCGTCCGCGGGAAAACGGGGACAGGAGCCTGCTTCCTCGAAAATCTGCACGGGGAAGAACTTGCTCGACCATGGAACACTGAGAAGCTCAAACAGTACTACAGTTAAGCACTGCCCGCGACTCACTAGCACCGCGATTACGGGGATGCACTAAGGTACCAGCGCGACACCCCTATACAGAGCACGATGATCAAAGGCCGCGTTGTATGTGCGCGAGGACTTCTGATCCGACGGGGATACCTCGATCGAGCTCCGCCGTCATTGTACTAATTAGGCAGATCACCCAGCTCGTGATATGAGGTTCACGCCACGAAGCTAAGACCTCGACCGAGCTCTTAGCCTCGTTGAAGGTCGGAACACATCTCCGACCACCCGACCAGCTCTCCACGCGGTCAGGGGCTATCAAAGTCGAGCAAATCCCCAAAGTCTATTAGACAAAAACAAACAAAGTATAGCAAATGCAATAACATCACACACAATTAAAACCATACAAACAACACACTAACAGATAAACAAAAATGCATTAAAGCGGGCAGAAGCCCAGTGTACAAGTATTACAAAGGTATCAAAAGCCCCTGGCACACAGGCCGGGCATAAATCATTACAAAGAAAAAATGGCACGCAGGCCAAATAAGCAAAAGAAGTAGACGGCGATCTCATCCTCGACCCGGCTTCCATCTTCCTCTCCCTCCTTCTCTGGAAGGTCCAACTTGCCATCGACCACACGAAGGAACGGGCTGATTCTGTCGAGCACAAGCTGAACACCTGGATTCTCAGCACCGACCTACTCCACTGCATTCTTAAAGCCTATCTCCAGGGCCTCCAGACTATCTTGCTGAAGTTCCTGAATTTTGGCGACCAAGGCTGCGTGGTCGGCGAGATTTTTCTCCGCGGCGGATTCGCTCTCTGTGGGACGGACAGCAGCTTCCAATTCTCCAACCCTAGCCGGAAAGCGATCACGCTCCTCTTGGGTCGCCTTCAGCGCAGCCTTGGCCTCATTCAACTCGCGGAGGGTGTTGGCGTAGTCCTTACACTTAACCTGGGCCTTTTGCAGATCAGCCACGACCTCGTCCTTCTCCCTCTTGAGGGCAGTGCATTCGTCTTTCAGCTTCTGTAACTCGGAGGCAGAGGGGGTCTCCTCGTTCAAAATCAGGGCATTCTTGAAGACTCGCATCATAGCTGCAAGGTCTTCGACAAGTGCCTCTCTCCTGGCCGCACCGTCCATTCCCAGAACTGCCTTCACCTTGGCCTCAGCAATGAATGGGGGGCTTCCCCCAAATAAATTCCGCTGAAGGTGACAGGCGGGCATCAGAAACTTCTCCGGGGAGGCAGGGTCCACGAGGTCCACGAAGACAGGTCCCTCGGTCCCCGCTGTAGCGAGCGATTTTGGACGCGGTTCTTAAGCGTTGGTCGCTCTCTGCGGTTGAGCTTAAAACTACAGTTCGATTCAATTTTTATCCTATTGTGAGCTGATGAAGGAAGGGAAATAGATGTCTCCAATTAACCCTGCTTTGCATACTGAGTTTAAACAGCGGTCTGTTAGGTTACGGATGCTATTAATGTGGGGGGGCCTTTGTACTGGTTATTTGTATTTTCGCCAACACTGTTTTCTTCTTTTTATCTAGACAGAAGGTTTCTGGCGGGGAACAAGGATTAGGATGTTAGGACGAATGTTTTTGAATTACTGCTTTTGATTGATGGAGATATGGGATTTGGGTTTTTTGTTTAGTGTGCTTGTGAAGATCTTTTCTTTCGATCTTATGCCTACGTATTCCCGTTTACCGAAACAGGGAAATCAGAGCGTTCGTAGTTCCTCCTATTCTACGGGAGGAAATGGTTGTTTTGGTGTCTTGTTCAAAGCCCAAGACGTGAAGCGAAAAGGTGGTTTGTATCTTGTTCAAAGCCCAAGATGTGAAGCTGAAAGGTCTATTTGTATCTTGTTCAAAGCCGAAGATGTGAAGCTGAAGGTCCCAACTTTAGAGAGAATTTGTCATCTCTAAAGAGGGGTTTGTCTGTTATGACTGTTTATAAAGGAGAATTACTTTAACCGGGATTTGTGAATCCGGCAATGCCATAATTTCCTTTATAGGGGATTTCAACCTGAAGGAGAAGACTTTAACTCAGTGTAGAGCAATGCTATCTTTCCTTAGGAATTGCTCATGCTAAAAGAGGGACAGTGGCATGGATGTAGATGATCCAGAGGCTTGCCGCTTACAGCGATTAGATAAAGAGGAAGGAGTTGTTGATGTTTGTGTACTGTGAACGAGGCACAACTTTGATGCTAAAAGGTTAATTGGATTAACCAGTGGTTTTCTTATATAAAGCCTAAGAGGAGGCTATTATGTATCTCGTACAAAGCCCGAGAGAGAGGCTAAAAAGTTTTGACTCGACGATGAAGTCTTTTGGTATCTCGTATAAAGCCCGAGATGAAGGCTATTTGACTCAACAAGGGAGTTTTTTGTATCTCGTATGAAGCCCGAGATGGAGGTTGTTGCTTGTTTGGCTCAATAAGAACCTTTTTGTATCTCGTATAAAGCCTGAGATGGAGGCAAAAGGGGTGATTGACTCAACGAAGGAGTCTCTTATGTGTCTCGTACAAAGCCCGAGAGAGAGGCTAAACGTTGTTTGACTCCACTGGGGAGAATCATTGTACAAAGCCCAAGAGGAGGCTATGGTGACTGTTCAGTTAAGTGACAGGTCCAGTATACTGATTTTAAAGAGAAAATCAGTTCTTATATGAGCAACACTGTACTCAAGGATTTGATTCAAGGGTCCGGGTTCTGCCTGTCCTTTAAGGAAGCGGGAAATCCAAAGGGTATTGAGACTGTCTGAGTCTGCGGGTTTCCTTCCTATTTAACGAAGGGGTCACTTGAGAATGTCTTTGAGACTCAAGGAAGTTAGACTGTCCAAGTCTAGAGTTTCATCTTTTGTACTTATGCTTTGAGAAATAGTAGTAGACTCTCTGAAAGGACTGTTCTATGCAGATGACTAAGTTCTGTTCCTATACCTCTAGGAGGTCGTCGGGACAATTTGTATGAAGCCCAAGAGGAGGCTAGAAACTTTTAAGAAGCCGACGGGTCCTTGTACTAAGCCCAAGAGAAGGCTATCATTCCCGGAGGAAGAGATCATTATACGAAGCCTAAGAGGAGGCTGTGAATACTTCTAAGAAGCCGTAGGGTCCTTGTACTAAGCCCAAGAGGAGGCGGGGTTGGTTTTAGGAAGCCTGTGGGTCCTTGTACGATGCCTAAGAGGAGGCCGATGCTTTTTAAGAAGCCGATGGGTCCCTAAATCCCGAGAAATTCAAGGCAATACTATTCACCGAGAATAGATCAAAGTCAGGAAAGTTCGAGAATTTGGAAGAAACTCAAAGATGCCATTCATGGAGAATACATTCACCTCTGGGAGTAGAGTTTCTGGACAAATTCCTAATGAGGATAGCCGAAGAGAAGACTGTATCTGGTGATCTTATTGGGGATCTAGTTGTCTATTTCTACGAATAAACGAAACGGCGTCACCTAGTTCTAGACGTAGTTGCCGGGGAAACTCTAAATATCTATACTATTATTGCACAGTCGATATGAGTTTAGGAAAGAAGACTTACAATGAAACAGCCCCACAATACAGTTTATATGTATGTGAAAGCGGTAAATGAAAGCAATAACCACTTACTCGGTTGTAGAGCTTCCATGCTGTTTGGTTAGTTGTTCAACAAAGAAAGATTGAAAACAAAAGTATAATCAAAATCAAAGGAGAAAGTGCTTTGAAAAAGAAAGATTTAGGGCTTACAGCTCAAGGAGAGGCCCAGGGTTTTATCAGTGAGCGCACTGTTTGAATTTGTACAGAGGGACTTATACAAGTGACTGAGGCCCAAAAATTGTTTTCTGTACAAAGGGATGGGTCTTACACTCTCTCAAGAGGCCCAAAGGGTTTAAAGAAAAAGAGTGGGGCTTATAACACGAGGGTAGGCCCAATTGATTTTTCGTTAAAAATGGCGATCACACCGAGGTTTTCTTTTAACGCGGAGGGACTTATACAATAAGTGAGGCCCAAAATGTTTTGTTTAAAAGGGGATTGGGTCTTACACTCTATTAGAGGCCCAAAGTGTTTTTGAATGGGTCTTATAGCTCAAGGAGAGGCCCAAGGTTATTTTTCAAAAGGCGATGATCGTGTCGTTTATTTGAAAATGTACAGAGGGACTTATACAACGAATGAGGCCCAAAATATTTCTGTACAAGTGGGTTGAGTCTTACACTCTCTCAAGAGGCCCAAAATGTTTTGAAAATGATTTATAAGGGTTGAATTAATCCGAAAACCCTAATTTGTTTTCAAAAATGTATTTAATTGAATAAAAATTCAATTAAAAATTATCAAAATTGTTTAACATATGAAAAACAAATTGTGATTTTGGATTAATGCTTCAAAAATTAAGTATTGACCTACAAAATAATTAGAAAGCATTAAAAGTTGCAAAATCAATGTAGAAAAAATATTTAAAATGTCAAAAACAATTAAAATATTAATTCTTTGCAAAAATATCAATTATATGAAATAAATAATATTTTTGGGATTTTTTGATAAAATAAAATATTTTAACATTTTTGTGAATTATTAAAAAAAGAATCAACTCAAAATCATTAAAACTCAGAGAGAAATTAATTTTTGAATCAATTAAATAAAATCGCAAAATTCAAATATTCAAATTTCTAAAAATGGCGCCAAGAACAAGCTGAAGAACACGCGCGTGTTCTGAGATTCTCAGATTTTCATTTTCTATCCAATCTCCCTGAATACTTGATTATAACATGCAATCCACATATCATTATGCTCGTCTCAACCTCACGATCATGTCTATGTCCATTAATTTCATTTAAATTAAACATATAACAAGAAATCATGAAAAATCCTCAAGAACCCTAATTTCTGCATGAAGGCTAGGATTTTTGATACACGATTCAAACAATACAATTAATTGAGGGGAAACATTCCATGTATGATTATGAACATATGGCCAAATTATTGTGCAGCAAAAATTGCATGGATCATAGAGTTAGAAGAGCTCATGCTTACCACTTGCAGCTGGTGATCGTGATTTCTGTTGGAGGTGTTACAGCTAGGTTCCAATGATGTGGATAGCTTCCCTAGGTGCCAAGTGATGTGTCTGAGTGCTTGGAATGGATTGAAATGGTTTGGAGTTGAAGATGGCACCTCAACTGCAAAACTGTCAAGAACTTGAGCAATTGGCTGGTGATTTTGTGAAATCAGTGTTCCAGATGTTATGTGAGTGTTTGGATCACTTCTATATGATGTATGTGAGGTGTGTGAGTGATTGGTTTGATTGGAAAAGCTCTCAAACTCAAAACCCGATAGCTACCTTGCTAAGAAAGGCATTTTTGCCAAGAGAAATAGATTTTGAGGAAAGCATCTGTTAGATGGCTTTGGTGTACTCAAACTGATCACAATTAAGCTCTATTTATAGTAGAGCAAGTTTGTTTTGCAAGGAATGGTGAATGGCAACTGGTAAGTAGGTTTGGCCAATGTTGTCCAATGGAAATCCAAGTCTCCTCTAGCCATTGACTAGAGGTTAGGGCACAGAGTTGTGGTTCCCTTGGTCTTGGATAAGTCTTGACTGATTTCAAAAGAGAATGGCTCAGTCCATGCCACCTTGATGCTTCCATTGAATGCTTCAATCCAAATTTGGAGTCTTGTCCCTATTTTGGCCATTCTAGGTTCAACATGCTATTTCTTGTTCCATGGACTTTGGAGGCTTGGCTCAGTGATTGTCCCCTTTAGATTTAATCCTCAGATGTGTCCAAGTGGATAGGAGCATTTGAATTTGGCTGATTTTGGCAAATCGAGCAAAATTGCAAATTCTGCCTTGCCTTTGACAGATTTCAGCAAGGCAACTTTCCAATGTCATATCTCATGACTCAAATGGAATTTGGCAATGTTCTTGGCCATTTTGGAAAGCCCTTACATGATATAAAACCTGTTTGAACATATTTGGTTTTGATCTCTTTTGAATCCAAGTGAAAAATCCCTCTACATTTGGCAAAAAGTGAAGGCAGATTCTGACTTAGTGAAAATTTCACTAAGTGTTGGAAAAAGTGACATTTTCACTTTTCAGCCATTTTGATCACTCCATAACTCAAAATCCTTAATGAATTGGACTTAGGTCTAGTTGAAGTTTTTGTAGAGGGTAATGAGGGCTACAAATCCATCTTTGGATGAGAAAAAATGGCTTTGTGGTTTAGGAGTTATGATCCTTCAAAGTTGGTACCCTTGTCACTTTATTTTTAACTTAAAAAATTTTCTAAGTTTTTATGGTTACCCCTTTTACAAGTTATCCCACTTTTCTTGATTTTTATTGATGAATGATGATTCAAATCATACATTAACATCATTTTAGGGTTAAAAATCCATTTTGGTGAAAAATCTCAAAAAGTCAAAGTTGACTTTTGTGCACAGTTGACTTTTTATCAGATGAATTCCAAACTGTGCAATTCTTCAGGAAATCATGGCCTTGACCTAAATCAAACTTGATGGACATGTTCCATGGGTGTCATAGGGTATATTGAGGCATGTCCTAGGGTTTGGGAGCATGTCCTGGTCAAAAGTCAAAGTTACAGTTGACTTTCCTCGCGAAACCCTAATTGTGGTGCAGATGAAATTGAGATTTGCTGCTCAAGCTTCTTGGGTTAATCCATTGTTACAAATGGATCAATATAGCTCATTAGAGACCCTCAAACCCTCTCTTGAGGTCTTCGTTCATGATTTGTCCCAAAAGTCAACTTAGGGGTGAATTAGGTCAAGAAACCCTAATTCCTGATTTTTGATGTATGCATCTCCTGAGGCAAAATTGACTTGATGAATGGGTCCATGAGGTTCCATGGAGTACATTAGGTTGTGTTTTGGATCTTTGGCTCATGCCCAGAGGAAAATTTCTCTTTGGAGGCCCTGATCGACCAAAACCCTAATTTGGTGATACTGGCGATCTTGAGACTTGATCCACCTAGAAGGGAGCAACCTTGTGATTAACCCTTGAAGTGGGAGTCCTTTTGATCCATTGTGGATGTTTGAGAGGTTAGACAAGTTGAAGATCATGTCATTCCTTGATTGATCCTTTGTCTAAGGCTCTGAGAGGGCTTAAAACCCTAATTTTGATTGTAGTGAATGCTCAACAACCCTTGAGGCATTTGATGAGGCATGATGGTTCATCCACATTGTGATGATGATTTGCACAATGATGGGAAATCTTAGTGGTCAAAATTTGGGGTATGACAGATGCCCCTATTTAATCTTCTTGGACCCGAAGGTGTGAATGACGAAGGCATTCGGGCATTCGGGGTGCAAGAGGATTAAATATCGGAATACCCGAAATTTTGATGGTGGTTATGAATGGTAGCTTGCGCATTCATCTTCTTTTGCTAAGCAATAATGCTTAGAAAAGGTAAACTTCCCCTCGATCCTGGTCTCCTACCTAGGAACTGGTCTTAGTTTCTGATTTAAATTCCCCTTGATCCTGGTTTCCTACCAAGGAACTGGTCTCAGTTGCTTATGTAAACTTCCCCTCGATCCCGGTTTCCTACCAAGGAACTGGTCTTAGTTTCTGATTTAATCTTTCCCTCGATCCTGGTTTCCTACCAAGGAACTGGTCTCAGTTGCTTATGTAAACTTCCCCTCGATCCTGGTTTCCTACCAAGGAACTGGTCTTAGTTTCTGATTTAAACTTCCCCTCGATCCTGGTTTCCTACCAAGGAACTGGTCTTAGTTTCTTTTGTCAATAAACTTTACTGACAAGGGACGCTATTCGTAGCGGCTTTCCTTCAAACTTCTCGCCGAATTTTCCTGGGGAGATGCCATTTGAGTGGAAAAAGTTTCGATGTCAGACTTGCTGGGGAACCCAGTCGTCTGAGTTGTAGAGGTGTACAAACTTCTCTGTTTGGAGACGCCATTTGTCGATTCTACTGGGGGAAAGCGAGTCTCTTGAGAGACTGTTTCCACTTGGGATCTTACATCATATTTTTCTCGGGATCTTCCCGGAGAAATGCCATGTGATGGGGTCCAATTTTGAGGTGCCGATGACCTTTTCATTAGCGATCTTTTCGGAGAATGGCAGCTGTACTACCAAATCTCTGCTTAGGAGTCTTTCTCTGGGGGATTTTTCTTTAATCCGGGAAAGCAAGGATATCATCTTCAATGGCGAAGAGTGATGCTAACTCAAGGTTCCTCTAGTCTTTTAGAGGTTCAAGTTATCAAAGTGGTCGAGGAGCCAACTTCATTCCAGAAATAAACTGGAGGAGAGAGATTGTTCAGATGCCGCACTTCCTGACGAGGAAAGGGTTGACAACTCGGTTGAGAGAACTTTTATCACTAGGGGACAAGACCGACTAGAGTGACAGTGATGCAATATGAAATGTGGATGTAAATCAATAATGCATGATGTGTGTATGTTTATGCTGACAAAACTGACGCGACATACAAACTGACAGGTGAACACGACTGGATACTCGGCCATCGCGGGGCAAAGAAGTACCGTTGGTTCAGAATAGCAATTCCACCTTGCTTAGGAGAGATAGTCCCTGTTGGGAGCTATGTCGGTCGGGCTTAGGAGATAAGAACTCGGCCGAGAGGTGTCATACGAAACAAGGTCTCTGACACAGTTGATCCCTTCATTCAGGCGTACTGGGTTAGAAGGAGTACTTTGATTCTGCACTTTGAGGTTCGATTACTTCTGGAGAAGCGACCGATGTTCTTCTGATGTTCAACAGTCAAAAGAAATTGTCATCTTTATTTTAAAAGCAGAAAAAGTTTTACCAAGTAAATTCATTTTTGTTTTATTTCAAGAGTCGTTAGTCATGTTAACAACGTCGTTCTGTAAAGCTAAAACAAATAAGAACTACAAACAAAAGCACAAGGGCTCAAATTTTATTGATAGGATGGAGATCAGCCAAACGCGTGATTCCAAAGAGTATATACAAAGTTCGAAAATGGTAATTTACAGGGAAAAGGGCTACGTTGAAACATAACGACCACCATCCTTCTACCAACTTTGACTTCGGGGCATCCTGAGCTTCTGTCGAAGATGACCTTGACTGGAGTTTTCCTCTGATGGATTATGTAACTGCTGCTGCTGACGGACTTGCCTCTGTTGAACATAGTTACTTGCCATTATCCCTAATTTTTGCTTGGATTGTACTATGATGTTTCTAATCCATCGGGATGATTTTTTTTATATGTCTCTAACTTTTTCCTGGACCGCCCTTTCGGGTTTTCAATCCACCGAGACGTTTTTTTTTAGTTTAGGCGAAGTATTTCTTGACTACATCAACATTCGTGGGGTAGCCAAATTCCTCTCCGTCCATGGTTGCAAGTCTCAAGGCACCGCCTGAGAAAGCTCTCGTGACCACATAGGGGCCATCATAATTTGGAGTCCACTTGCCCCGGGAATCAGTGAGAAAAGATTGTATCTTCTTGAGCACGAGGTCCCCTTTTCTGAAGACACGAGGTCGGACCTTTTTGTCAAACGCCCTCTTCACTCTCTGTTGATACAACTGACCTTGGCATAGTGCCGTGATTCTCTTTTCTTCGATCAGATTCAGTTTGTCGTGTCGACTTTGACACCATTCAGCTTCGGTGAGCTTAGCTTCCATCAATACTCGAATTGACGGGATCTCTACTTCTATGGGGAGCACTGCCTCCATGCCATACACTAGAGAGAAAGGGGTAGCCCCTGTTGAAGTGCGGACAGATGTGCGATAACCGTGAAGAGCGAAGGGCAGCATCTCGTGCCAGTCTTTGTAGGTTACAACCATCTTTTGAATGATCTTTTTGATGTTCTTATTGGCCGCTTCTACCTCTCCGTTCATCTTGGGTCGGTAGGGAGATGAGTTATGATGTTCAATCTTGAACTTTGCGCATAACTCCTTCATCATCTTATTGTTCAAGTTAGATCCATTATCAGTAATGATCTCGCTTGGAACACCATAACGGCAGATGATATTGTTTTTGATAAATCAGACCACCACTTGTCGGGTTACATTAGCGTATGATGCTGCTTCGACCCACTTGGTGAAGTAATCAATGGCTACCAGGATGAACCGATGTCTGTTTGAAGCCTTAGGTTCGATCAAGCCGATCATGTCGATTCCCCATATGGAAAAAGGCCACGGGGAAGAGAGAACTTTGAGATGTAATGGCGGTACATGAATTTTGTCGGAGTATATCTGACACTTGTGACACCTCCTCATGTACTTGTAGCAGTCGGATTCCATGGTTAACCAATAGTACCTTGCTCTCAGAATTTTGCTCGCCATTGTGTGTCCGTTGGCATGAGTGCCAAAGGATCCTTCATGAATTTCTTTCATAAGCATGTCTGCTTCTGGTCTGTCTACGCATCGGAGCAAGACCATGTCAAAATTTCTCTTATAGAGAGTGTCATCGCTCAGGAAGAAGTTTCCAGCCAATCTTCTGAGGGTTTTCCTGTCTTTTCTGAGTGCCCCAGATGGGTACTCTTGTTTCTGAAGGAAGCATTTGATATCGTGATACCAAGGTCTGTCATCTATGACTGCTTCAATCGTGAAGACGTAAGCAGGCCGTTCAAGGCGCATTATGTCGATCTTAGGTATGTCATTCCATTGACCTACACTAATTATAGAAGAGAGAGTGGCTAATGCATCAGCCATGTGATTCTCATCACGAGGGATGTGATGAAACTCGATTCTGTTGAAGAAGGGTAACAACCTTCTTGCATAGTCTTTGTAAGGAATCAATCCTGATTGGTATGTGTTCCAATCTCCTTTTATCTGATTGATGACCAAGGCTGAGTCGCCATATACGTCCAAGTTTTTTATCCTTAAATCAATCGCTTCCTCGAGACCCATAATACAAGCTTCGTATTCGGCCTCGTTGTTAGTACACTTGAACGTAATTTGAGCGGTGAAAGGAATGTGGGTACCCTGAGGGGTAACAATGATTGCCCCAATTCCATTTTCATAGTGATTAACTGCTCCGTCAAAGATAAGTCCCCATTGGGAACCTGGTTCTGGCCCTTCACTAGGTAGCGGTTCATCGCAATCTTTCATTTTTAGATACATGACATCTTCGTCTGGGAAGTCAAACCCGATTGATTCTTGATCGTCAATCGGTTGATGAGCCAAATGATCGGCTAAAATACTTCCCTTAACGGCTTTTTGAGCGTGGTACTCTATGTCATATTCTGATAACAACATCTGCCAACGGGCAATTCTTCCCGTAAGAGCAGGTTTTTCGAAGACATACTTGATTGGATCCATTTCTGAGATCAACCAAGTAGTGTGGCGAATCATGTACTCGCGAAGACGTTTAGCTGCCCAAGCCAAAACGCAGCAAGTTTTCTCAAGCATCGTGTACCGAGTCTCGTAGTCGGTGAATTTCTTGCTCAAATAGTAGACGGCAGACTCTTTTCTTTTAGTTTCGTCTTGTTGGCCAAGTACACATCCCATTGAGTCCTCTAGAACTGTGAGGTAAATGATCAGTGGTCTTCCTTCCACTGGAGGTGATAGAATCGGAGGATTCAACAGATATTCCTTAATACTGTCGAAAGCGGTTTGGAAATCTTCTGACCAAATGCAATCCTGATTCTTTTTGAGTAATTTGAAAATCGGCGCACACGTGGCGGTCATGAAGAATATGAATCTGGAGATGTAGTTCAAACGTCCCAGGAATCCTCTGACTTGTTTTTCAGTTTTCGGAGAAGGCATTTCTTGAATGGCCTTGACCTTGTTAGGATCAACCTCAATTCCTTTCTGGCTGACGATGAACCCTAGTAGTTTCCCTGAACGGACACCGAAGGTGCACTTGTTAGGATTCAAGCAGAGCTTGAATTTTCTTAGAAGTTCGAACTATTTTGACAGATGTTCAACGTGCTCACTCTCTGTTTTAGATTTTGCAATCATGTCATCGACATATACCTCTATCTCTTTGTGTATCATGTCATGAAACAGAGTAGTCATGGCCCTTTGATAGGTTGCCCCGGCGTTCTTCAAACCGAACGACATTACCTTGTAACAAAAGGTACCCCATGGGGTAATGAACGAAGTTTTCTCCATGTCTTTCGGCGCCATTTTGATCTGGTTATAGCCCGAGAATCCATCCATGAAGGAGAAAATTTTGAACTTTGTTGTGCTGTCTACCAGCATGTCAATGTGTGGTAAAGGAAAGTCGTCCTTTGGACTTGCCTTGTTCAGATCTCGGTAGTCGACACACATTCTGACCTTTCCGTCCTTTTTCGGAACAGGTACGATGTTGGCTAACCATTGAGGATATTCAGACGTAGCGAGGAAACCCGCGTCGATCTGTTTCTGTACCTCCTCTTTGATTTTGATGGCCATGTCCGGGTGAGTGCGTCTCAACCTTTGCTTTACTGGCGGATATTCCGATCTCAACGGTAAGTGATGTTCCACGATGCTGGTATCCAACCCTGGCATGTCCTGATAGGACCAAGTGAATACATCGGGAAATTCTTTGAGAAGCTTTACCAAACCCTCTCTGGCAGTTGGACTGAGCAGTGCCCCAATCCTGATTTCTTTTCTCTCTTGCTCTGAACCCAAGTTTACCGTTTCCAACGGCTCTTTGTGAGGTTCAATGGACCTTTCCTCTTGTCTGAGTAATCGGGAGATCTCTTCTGGAATTTCGTTGTCATTTTCTTCTTCAGCCTCGAATACCGGGAACTCAAAGTCGGGAGAAGGCATCGGATCGTATATTTCAACGGGGTTTAAAACAAGCAATCTGCATGACGTGATGATTTGTGTTTAGAAGAGATAGAGAAAATGCAAGTGTGTGCAGTGTATTTATTTTACTGCTTGTTTTTATTTGAATTATTTTTTAGGATTACCATTTTCTGAAAAAGCAAAAAGAGAAAACAGCAATTAATGCGGAAATTACAGCACGAAGTTATTTTATTAATGAACAAGTCGATCCTTGAAACTACAACCCTATAAAACAAAACTCTGTCACTTCGGGCAAAGCGAAGAGGGAAATTTACAGAAAGCGAGCCCTATCAAAACATCCGTTTCACCTGGGCAGGGTGAAAGGTTAAAGATGGCAATTACTTTGACTGATGAACGACCTTCGGAACCTCGACGGCAACCCATTGGCGGCGAACTCCTCGGTGAATCACAAAGTCTGGCGCCTTCCTTGATTTGTCTTCAGAAATGACGCTGATTTCTGGTGGAGCAGGATCATTGGAATCTGTTTCCCATGCAGAGTTGTCGTAGGAGAATTCCTCTGTTGCATTTTGCATAGCATTTGTGCTCTCAGCTGTATCTCCTCATCCAGTTGGCTGGATGTCTTCGAGCTTGATACGAGAGCTTCCGGGAGCGGTGTACTTGACCATATAGTCGTATTTTCCACTCGGTTGTCCCAAGGTGTCCCACACTTCTTTTGAACTGGAGGAGTCATTTCTCTCGATGACGTTGACCTCGGGAAAAGCATAGTTGATGAATTCAAGTCCTGCAAATGTTGCAAATTCATCTTCATGTTGAGTAGTTTCTGAATGACCTGAGTGTTGATCCCATGACATGGTGGGGACACAGGTATTCTGTTCAATGATGGTCAGCTGATTTTCATTACTCGGTTGACTTTCTTGCCCCAAGTTTCCTGGGTAAGGTTGCCACATTGGCAGACCATCCATTGGGAGTCAAAGTTATCTTTCATCAGAGTGTCCTCCTCTAATGAATTCGGCGGAGCACGGCATCCTTCCAGATCACAATCTCCGTATATCATTTTGACATCTGACCTTGGTATAAACCTCGGACTCTGTGTGGGATAGCAAAATGGTATAGGTACCTCTTCCTGAGACATATAACCATCCTCATTAAGATAGGACTTCCATTCTTCATCTGTGTCAGAGGGATCTTCCTCATTGATAGCATGTACTGCTTGAAACACTGGGTGAAGGAAACCTCTACTGTGGAAGAAATTTTGAAGGGGATGAAGACTTTCATCGTTGGCAGCTGTCTGGATACAGGTTTCAGAAAAACCAAGACCCTTCTTTGTTGTATTGCTAGTAGGAATGACAAGTTGTCCCCATCCAGTTGTGTCGGTACTCTCGACCGCTTTGATAGCATCTTTGTATGAGGAAATCGAGGTTCCTCCTTGGGATTGATTGTCCTTGCTCACCGACAATGCTTGGAACTGAGTTCCAATAACCTCCTCGAGTTTTATACCAGTAGATGATGACAAGTTGCTTACAAGCAAGGCTTGTTCCCCACAAACCGTGACAAGTTGATCGTTCTTGACGAACTTTAGCTTTTGGTGGAGGGTCGAAGTGACCGCTCCAGCCTGATGTATCCAAGGTCTTCCTAATAAACAACTGTATGTTGCTCGGATATCCATGACCTGGAAAGTGACTTGGAAAGTGTGAGGACGGATAGTTATGGGAAGATCAACTTCGCCGATAACTATTTTTCTGGATCCGTCGAATGCTTTGACGACAACCTCGCTAACTCTCATCGGAGGACCTTTGAATGATAATTGCATCAAAGTGGACTTCGGCATAACATTCAGGGCTGACCCTGTGTCTACCAGTACGCTGGCTAAAGCATCGTCCTGGCAGTTGACTGTAATGTTGAGCGCCATGTTATGACGGCGACCCTCTTCGGGTAACTCCTCATCACTAAATCCCAAGTTGTTGCAGGAAGTGATGTTAGAGACAATACTATCGAACTGTCTGATTGTTACATCCTGTTCCACAAAGGCCTGCTCCAAGACTTTCTATAGAGCCTCCATGTGCGCTTCTGAACTGAGTAACAGTGATAATACCGAGATCTTTGAAGGAGTCTATAACAGCTAATCAACAATGTTATATTCACTCCTTTGGATGAGCTTCAGTATCTCATCATCATTTTTCAAAAGGTCGGGATTACTGGATTCACCGACTGATAGATCGGGAGCTTCTGTCTGAAGTTCCTTTTCCTTGTTAACTTCCCCAACCCCTCGGTTAAAGATTCTACCACTCCGTGTTACTCGACTGATGTCTGCAATGTTCACAATGGAGGGTAATGGAATTTCCTTTCCATTTTCAATTATTGTTGCACCGTATTTGTAAGGGATCGCCTTAGCTGATTCATACGGTAGCGGTCCTGGTAGATAGATGACTACAGGAGCCTTCTGATTTTTCTGACCATCGTAAGCAATCTCAATTCGTTCCCGGTTGGGAACCTTAGACTCGTCAAGTAGAGGGATGATGGCAAAAACATCCCTGGTCCTGTGATGACCAGAGATTGGGATAACATCCTCGACTTGATCGGCAAGGTAGTTCGGCGTCCAGTTGATGGGTCCAGAACCCGGATATGGACGAATTTCTCCACGATCCGCCTGATCCTGAAGAGCTGCTCTCACAAGGTAACACCCTTAGTTACTTTCCGAACAGACGCTACAACTGTCATAGTTGTGTGGTGGCACCTGGCCACGCCCACTTTGAATACAATGTAACCTCACTAGGTTAGCTTCCACTGATCGGACATCCTGACTTTGACGCCGGGTAGGATTCCTGTTACTGATACTAATCTGCTGAGTATCTTCATCCATATAAATTGGCATCCACCAATGATTTAATAAGCGCTGAAGTGCCTCCTGGACAAGTGTACAACCTCGATCGTTTTCACAACCCGCTTCACAGCTTTGATAGTCATGTGATATTAAGAATCCGAGTCAGACCTGCTCAGCATGTAACTCTACCAGGTTGGTATTCATCACGCGAATATCGAAGACCTGAACCATGTTGATCAGATAGGAGCTCCTATCATGGTAGTCTTGGATCCATCCAAGATCCATCTGACGTTGGAGGCCCTCTTGTATGAAAGAGCATCCCTGTTTGTTTACCGAGCAAGTCAGACAGGAATTGTAATCGTGCCGCGGCAGATTATGATACTGGCTTTGCCTTGAGTGCATCACCACCAAGTTGGCATTCATCGCACGGATGTCGTGGTTTTGAATGACGTTAGAAAATCGTGTAGACCATGTTAACTCCACGAACTCGGTGCTCTTGGATCCATCTGAGATCCATCTGTTCCTACAGAGCTACTTGCACTACAGAACATCCTTGATTGTCTTTAGAGCAGATATCACACTGGTGATAGTTATGAGGTGGCACATGGCCATATCCGCTCTGTCTACAATGCATCTTGACCAGATTGGTCTTTAACAAGAGTACATCGTGAATTTGATAGACATCGTTAGATTCTCTCTCAATTAGATTGACTGTAGCTTTCTCGTGTTGAGGCAGCGGGTTCGTGAGAACATTGGGATTCGTATCTTTGAAAGATAAGAGCCCGCACCTAACAAGCTTTTGCACGTCGGACTTGAAATTGAGACAAGTCTCAATGTTATGCCCTGAACCTCCTTGATGATAAGGGTATGTCTGATCCACCTTAAACCAAAAAGGCAGATTTTCTGGTACTGTAAGAGGAGATTTAGTCTGAATGTTCCCCTTAGCCAGTAGTAATGGAAACAGTTCTGCGTACGTCACGGGTATAGGATCAAATCCTGGTGGCCGTGTTGTACGGTTGTTGTTGTATAGAGGACGAGCCTGCTGAAGAGACTGTTGTGTCCTTTGTTGATCAGGCTGGCTCTGCACAACCTGAGGTTGATACGTAGGAATAGACGCAGGGTTGATAGCAGGAGTCACAGCTGCTACCGGTTGATAACGTCGTCTTTGCTTTCCGAGGGAGATATTCCCAATATCTTGCTCTTTTTTCTTAGGGAGAGCACTACCGTATTTTTTTAGTACCGCTCGTCGATCCAGTGTCTTTTACCAAACCTCCTTCTCGGACGGCTTCCTCAAGACGTACGCCCATGCCGACCATTTTGGTGAAATCACTGTGCGCACTGGCAACCATTCGGTCATAGTAAAATGAGCTTAAGGTCTTTAAGAAGATCTTTGTCATCTCTTTTTCCTCAAGAGGTGGACAAATTTGAGCGGCAATTTCACGCCAACTTTGAGCATACTCCTTAAAGGTTTCCTTGTCCTTTTGCGACATTGATCTGAGTTGATCTTTGTCGGGTGCCATGTCCAAATTGTATTTGTATTGTTGGACGAAGGCAGTACCAAGATCTCTGAATGTGCTGATCGTAGTACGGTTTAAACCCATGTACCATTTTAACGCGGCACCGGTTAAACTATCCTGAAAGTAGTGAATCAGTAGGTCCTGATTCTCCGTCTGAGCTGACATTCGCTGAGCGTACATCACCAGATGGCTTTGAGGGCAAGAGTTACCCTTGAACTTTTCAAAGTTGGGCACTTGAAATTTGTGCGGGACTTTCACATTTGGGACCAAGCAGAGATCTGCGGCGTCCTTTCCAAATAGATCCTGACCGCGAATGGCTTGCAGTTCCTTCTGCATTTCCAAGAACTGTTCCTGGAATTCCTCCATTCTGTCAAACATAGTTTCCTTCTTACCAGAAGGTGTCTGTGGAATCTGTCCTTCCGTGACAGTGTGCACCACAGGGGGTGGTACCGTGACTACGGTAGTGAGTCTTGGCGTCTCCCGAAGTTTGTAACCTTCAAGAGTCTTCAGTATGCCCCTGGCATCTTCGCTTTCCTGAAGTTTGTAACCTTCAGGCCCAACAGCTTCTGTTGTGATTCCCTGATCTTCAGTGATTGGCGGAACATATCCTTCCGGGATATAGTTAACAGGCATGCCCTAAGGATGATCTTTCGGCATCTGATACCTAGGATCATACTTCTCCACTATGGGCGTTGAGGTGATCTCTGAGATCACAGTTCTTTGTAGCTGAGCTTCTGCCATGGCTTGCATGTCGTTACGAAGCTTTCTCATATCCTCTCTTAGAGCGTCGATCTCTTCTTTCAACTCTCTGTTTTCTTCCTCAAGATCATCCATCTTTTTCTGACGATTGGCCCGAGTATTATATGAATGAGACAATTTGACTCTAGAATCGAGACACAAACGTGAGATTCGTAGGTAAGAAGAATACGCGATGTGAGAATGATGAATGCAATGATTATATTAATTGTTTTAGGTTTAATTAAAATAAACTTCGACAATTAGATTGCAAATATCAAACAGTGGGGAAACCCCTTTTTATTGAATTCAAAGGATTACAGAAATGGAAATACAGTAGATTACAAGGTGCAGAAACAGAAACCTAAGCTAATGGGTCCCGAGTCCTCTCTGAAGAGAAATCAGGTGCTGATTCTGGTATCTTCCTTTTCTTTGACCGGGGCTCTTGGGCCGTTGTTGGGTTGTCATTCCTTTGCCAAGTGAAAGGAGCGAGCAAATTCCTTTGGTCATCTTGATTCTCTACAGCATGTTGCTCCAAAATTTCAATCAAAGCATCTTTTTCCTTCAGTAATTGCTGTATTTTGATGCACTCTACGTCGAGGGTACGGTACTTGTTCTTCCAAGATCTTCTCTCCTTTTGAACTTTGTTGAGAATAACCTGAAGCTTTTCAGTTTCCGTCATGAAGTGCATGACAGATTCCTTTGGCGGAAGAATTCCATAACGAGGATAAGGCATCTTTAGCTTGAGAGCTCTAGTTTGTATCCAATGGAGATAAGGCTCCACCGAGACACAGTCCAGTTTTCCTAGAGACTCACATCCTTTCTTATGAATTTGTTTCCAAGCGTGCACTATTTCCGTCTTTAGTGCTCTGTCACTTTCTCCTTCCTTGAAGAAAAGACCTTCTAGATGAACACCCAGTGGGATGTGTCTCATCGGGTATCCAAACTGACGGCGAACCAATATCGGATGGTAGTTGATTCCTCCCTTAGTTCCTATGAGGGGTACGTTGGGGAAGTTTCCACAACAATCAATGATCCTGATTCCATCATAAATCCTATTACACCAATCTATATCAGAGTTGGTAAGAGACATGATCTTCTGCGACCAGCGTAGGGCACTCTTACAATCCCAAAAAGCAGCAGACTTGGGCAAGTGAGAGATAAACCATTTGTAAAGCAGAGGTACACAGCATGTGATCTCCCCTCCGCTGTACAAATTTCCCAAGTGTACAGAATGATACGCATCTGCGAGCAAAGTCGGCACAGGATTTCCAATGAGAAAAACCTTAATAGAGTTAATATCGACGAAGTTATTAATGTTCGGAAACAAAAATAACCCGTAGGTGAGCAAGACAAAGATGCTTTCAAAAGCAGTCACGTTTCCTATACTGGCAAAATACAGGGTCTTCTTTGTCAAGAACTGGGCTGGCAAACCTTGGATGCCACCCTTATTGGTTAGGTGAGTCCTGACCTCAGACTTGTCCAAATGAATTGCTCTCGCAATGGTCTGATTCTTTGGAATTTCTTCCAGTCCAGAAAATGGAGCTCGATCTGTAATGTGTAAACCAATCAGATGAGAATACTCCTCCAGTGTTAGTGCGAGCTGGTAATCCGAGAATGTGAAACAGTGATAAACCGGATCATAAAACTGAATGAGCGCATCCATGATTCCCTCAATCACATGGACTCTTAACAGTGGTATTAAACCTCCGTGCTTGGCTCTGAAAGCCTCTGGGTTAGTGATCATCCTCGCTAACCTTGTCAAATCCTCTAGTTTTGGAACCTTGAAGGTATACTGGTGAGTTCTCCTTCTACCGAAATCCATTAGTGCAATCCTTTTCTCTGATATTTGCAATCACAGTCTTAGTTTATTTTGAAAAAACAGAGAGACTAAAAGAGAAGATTTTTTTTAATGTTTTTTAAATGAATGCATGAATGCAGCACACAAAAACATAGAAAAAACATGGGGTCAAAGGGTCGTTGTCATGAAGTCAAGGCTCTACCCATCCCCAAAGGTTTATACTAGGGTGATTTTTGTACCTGTACTCATTATCATCAGCTCCTCCCAGGAAAGCAAAACAACAAGCGGATCGTCAGCGACTTGTAAAGCAATCTTAGAGTAAGTGCCATTCACCGAGAATAGATCACCAGCCTCAAATGAGGGTAGTATTGCGTGACAACTATTCCCGATAGTTTCCGCACTAAGAAAGGGTTTGGCTCCTCAGCTTCTCAGACTTAACAACCGGCCCATTGTCTAGGTGAGAGAATGGGTTGCGTTGGTCAGCCTCCACTGAGGTTGATGGTCGACCCCGTCGCCATCACTTATCTTAAGTGTATACTCAATCTTTCCACATACGGCATCACCCGCATTCCCATTAGCAAAAAAATAAACATGTATAGCAATTAGGAAAAGCAGTATATATATTTGTCCTAAACATCCTAGACCTTTAAAGCTATGAATCCTAAGTTCCTGACAGAAAATGGGTTCCCCGGCGGAAGCCCCAATCTGTGGTTTTCACACACGAGGTGAAAAGGTAGTCTGTGCCTAGATCTAACTTTGATAGGCCCCACGGTGGGCGCCATTTTTCTGTAGCGAGCGATTTTGGACGCGGTTCTTAAGCGCTGGTCGCTCTCTGCGGTTGAGCTTAAAACTACAGGTTGATTCAATTTTTATCCTATTGTGAGCTGATGAAGGAAGGGAAATAGATGTCTCCAATTAACCCTGCTTTGCATACTGAGTTTAAACAGTGGTCTGTTAGGTTACGGATGCTATCAATGTGGGGGGCCTTTGTATTGGTTATTTGTATTTTCGCCAATACTGTTTTCTTCTTTTTATCTAGACAAAAGGTTTCTGGAGGGGAACAAGGATTAGGATGTTAGGACGGATATTTTTGAATTACTGCTTTTGATTGATGGAGATATGGGATTTGAGTTTTTTGTTTAGTGTGCTCGCTAAGATCTTTTCTTTTGATCTTATGCCTACGTATTCCCGTTTACTGAAACAGGGAAATCAGAGCGTTTGTAGTTCCTCCTATTTTATGGGAGGAAATGGTTGTTTTGGTGTCTTGTTCAAAGCCTAAGACGTGAAGCGAAAGGTGGTTTGTATCTTGTTCAAAGCCCAAGATGTGAAGCTGAAAGGTCTATTTGTATCTTGTTTAAAGCCCAAGATGTGAAGCTGAAGGTCCCAACTTTAGAGAGAATTTGTCATCTCTAAAGAGGGGTTTGTCTGTTACGACTGTTTATAAAGGAGAATTACTTTAACCGGGATTTGTGAATCCGGCAATGCCATAATTTCCTTTATAGGGGATTTCAACCTGAAGGAGAAGACTTTAACTCAGTGTAGAGCAATGCTATCTTTCCTTAGGAATTGCTCATGCTAAAAGAGGGACAGTGGCATGGATGTAGATGATCCAGAGGCTTGCCGCTTACAGTGATTAGTTGAAGAGGAAGGAGTTATTGATGTTTG
Source organism: Lathyrus tuberosus (assembly GCA_022829125.1). Lineage (NCBI taxonomy): Eukaryota > Viridiplantae > Streptophyta > Magnoliopsida > Fabales > Fabaceae > Lathyrus > Lathyrus tuberosus. Next base: position 16,286,424 of record JALAZF010000083.1, read on the forward strand.
TGTACTATGAACGAGGCACAGCTTTGATGCTAAAAGGTTAATTGGATTAACCAGTGGTTTTCTTATACAAAGCCTAAGAGGAGGCTATTATGTGTCTCGTACAAAGCCCGAGAGAGAGGCTAAAAAGTTTTGACTCGACGATGAAGTCTTTTGGTATCTCGTATAAAGCCCGAGATGAAGGCTATTTGACTCAACAAGGGAGTTTTTTGTATCTCGTATGAAGCCCGAGATGGAGGCTGTTGCTTGTTTGGCTCAATAAAAACCTTTTTGTATCTCGTATAAAGCCCGAGATGGAGGCGAAAGGGGTGATTGACTCAACGAGGGAGTCTCTTATGTGTCTCGTACAAAGCCCGAGAGAAAGGCTAAACGTTGTTTGACTCTGTTGGGGAGAATCATTGTACAAAGCCCAAGAGGAGGCTATGGTGACTGTTCAGTTAAGTGACAAGTCCAGTATACTGATTTTAAAGAGAAAATCAGTTCTTATATGAGCAACACTGTACTCAAGGATTTGATTCAAGGGTCCGGGTTCTGCCTGTCCTTTAAGGAAGCGGGAAATCCAAAGGGTATTGAGACTGTCCGAGTCTGCGGGTTTCCTTCCTATTTAATGAAGGGGTCACTTGAGAATGTCTTTGAGACTCAAGGAAGTTAGACTGTCCAAGTCTAGAGTTTCATCTTTTGTACTTATGCTTTGAGAAACAGTAGTAGACTCTCTGAAAGGATTGTTCTATGCAGATGACTAAGTTCTATTCCTATACCTCTAGGAGGTCGTCGGGACAATTTGTTTGAAGCCGAAGAGGAGGCTGGAAACTTTTAAGAAGCCGACGGGTCCTTGTACTAAGCCCAAGAGAAGGCTATCATTCCCGGAGGAAGAGATCATTATACGAAGCCTAAGAGGAGGTTGTGAATACTTCTAAGAAGCCGTAGGGTCCTTGTACTAAGCCCAAGAGGAGGCGGGGTTGCTTTTAGGAAGCCTATGGGTCCTTGTACGATGCCCAAGAGGAGGCCGATGCTTTTTAAGAAGCCGATGGGTCCCCAAATCCCGAGAAATTCAAGGCAATGCTATTCACCGAGAATAGATCAAAGTCAGGAAAGTTCGATAATTTGGAAGAAACTCAAAGATGCCATTCATGGAGAATACATTCACCTCTGGATTTAGGAAAGAAGACTTACAGCGAAACAGCCCCACAATACAGTTTATATGTATATGAAAGCGGTAAATGAAAGCAATAACCACTTACTCGGTTGTAGAGCTTTCATGCTGTTTGGTTAGTTGTTCAACAAAGAAAGATTGAAAATAACAGTATATTCAAAATCAAAGGAGAAAGTGCTTTGAAAAAGAAATATTTGGGGCTTACAGCTCAAGGAGAGGCCCAAGGTTTTATCAGTGAGCGCGCTGTTTGAATTTGTACAGAGGGACTTATACAAGTGACTGAGGCCCAAAAATTGTTTTCTGTGCAAAGGGATGGGTCTTACACTCTCTCAAGAGGCCCAAAGGGTTTAAAGAAAAAGAGTGGGGCTTATAACACGAGGGTAGGCCCAATTGATTTTTCGTTAAAAATGGCAATCGCGCCGAGGTTTTCTTTTAACGCGGAGGGACTTATACAATAAGTGAGGCCCAAAATTTTTTGTTTAAAAGGGGATTGGGTCTTACACTCTATTAGAGGCCCAAAGTGTTTTTGCATGGGTCTTATAGCTCAAAGAGAGGCCCAAGGTTATTTTTCAAAAGGCGATGATCGTGCCGTTTATTTGAAAATGTACAGAGGGACTTATACAACGAATGAGGCCCAAAATATTTTTGTACAAGTGGGTTGAGTCTTACACTCGCTCAAGAGGCCCAAAATGTTTTGAAAATGATTTATGAGGGTTGAATTAATCCAAAAACCCTAATTTGTTTTCAAAAATGTATTTAATTGAATAAAAATTCAATTAAAAATGATCAAAATTGTTTAACATATGAAAAAAAAATTGTAATTTTGGATTAATGCTTCAAAAATTAAGTATTGACCTACAAAATAATTAGAAAGCATTAAAAGTTGCAAAATCAATGTAGAAAAAATATTTAAAATGTCAAAAACAATTACAATATTAATTCTTTGCAAAAATATCAATTATATGAAATAAATAATATTTTTGGGATGTTATGATAAAATAAAATATTTTAACATTTTTGTGAATTATTAAAAAAAGAATCAACTCAAAATCATTAAAACTCAGAGAGAAATTAATTTTTGAATCAATTAAATAAAATCACAAAATTCAAATATTCAAATTTCTAAAAATGGCGCCAAGAACAAGCTGAAGAACACGCGCGTGTTCTGAGATTCTCAGATTTGCATTTTCTATCCAATCTCCCTGAATACTTGATTATAACATGCAATCCACATATCATTATGCTCATCTCAACCTCACGATCATGTCTATGTCCATTAATTTCATTTAAATTAAACATATAACAAGAAATCATGAAAAATCCTCAAGAACCCTAATTTTTGCATGAAGGCTAGGATTTTTGATACACGATTCAAACAATGCAATTAATTGAGGGGAAACATTTCATGCATGATTATGAACATATGGCCAAATTATTGTGCAGCAAAAATTGCATGGATCATAGAGTTAGAAGAGCTCATGCTTACCACTTGCAGCTGGTGATCGTGATTTCTGTTGGAGGTGTTACAACTAGGTTTCAATGATGTGGATAGCTTCCCTAGGTGCCAAGTGATGTGTCTGAGTGCTTGGAATGGATTGAAATGGTTTGGAGTTGAAGATGGCACCTCAACTGCAAAACTGTCAAGAACTTGAGCAATTGGCTGGTGATTTTGTGAAATCAGTGTTCCAGATGTTATGTGAGTGTTTGGATCACTTCTATATGATGTATGTGAGGTGTGTGAGTGATTGGTTTGATTGGAAAAGCTCTCAAACTCAAAACCCGATAGCTACCTTGCTAAGAAAGGCATTTTTGCCAAGAGAAAGAGATTTTGAGGAAAGCATCTGTTAGATGGCTTTGGTGTACTCAAACTGATCACAATTGAGCTCTATTTATAGTAGAGCAAGTTTGTTTTGCAAGGAATAGTGAATGGCAACTGGTAAGTAGGTTTGGCCAATGTTGTCCAATGGAAATCCAAGTCTCCTCTAGCCATTGACTAGAGGTTAGGGCACAGAGATGTGGTTCCCTTGGTCTTGGATAAGTCTTGACTGATTTCAGATGAGAATGGCTCAGTCCATGCCACCTTGATGCTTCCATTGAATGCTTCAATCCAAATTTGGAGTCTTGTCCCTATTTTGGCCATTCTAGGTTCAACATGCTATTTCTTGTTCCATGGACTTTGGAGGCTTGGCTCAGTGATTGTCCCCTTTAGATTCAATCCTCAGATGTGTCCAAGTGGATAGAAGCATTTGAATTTGGCTGATTTTGGCAAATCGAGTAAAATTGCAAATTCTGCCTTGCCTTTGACAGATTTCAGCAAGGCAACTTTCCAATGTCATATCTCATGACTCAAATGGAATTTGGCAATGTTCTTGGCCATTTTGAAAAGCCCTTACATGATATAACAATTGTTTGAACATATTTGATTTTGATCTCTTTTGAATCCAAGTGAAAAATCCCTCTACATTTGGCAAAAAGTGAAGGCAGATTCTGACTTAGTGAAAATTTCACTAAGTGTTGGAAAAAGTGACATTTTCACTTTTCAGCCATTTTGATCACTCCATAACTCAAAATCCTTAATGAATTGGACTTAGGTCTAGTTGAAGTTTTTGTAGAGGGTAATGAGGGCTACAAATCCATCTTTGGATGAGAAAAAATGGCTTTGTGGTTTAGGAGTTATGATCCTTCAAAGTTGGTACCCTTGTCACTTTATTTTTAACTTAGAAAATTTTCTAACTTTTTATGGTTAACCCTTTTACAAGTTATCCCACTTTTCTTGATTTTTCTTGATGAATGATGATTCAAATCATACATTAACATCATTTTAGGGTTAAAAATCCATTTTGGTGAAAAATCTCAAAAAGTCAAAGTTGACTTTTGTGCACAGTTGACTTTTTATCAGATGAATTCCAAACTGTACAATTCTTCAGGAAATCATGTCCTTGACCTAAATCAAACTTGATGGACATGTTCCATGGGTGTCATAGGGTATATTGAGGCATGTCCTAGGGTTTGGGAGCATGTCCTGGTCAAAAGTCAAAGTTACAGTTGACTTTCCTCGCGAAACCCTAATTGTGGTGCAGATGAAATTGAGATTTGTTGCTCAAGCTTCTTGGGTTAATCCATTGTTACAAATGGATCAATATAGCTCATTAGAGACCCTAAAACCCTCTCTTGAGGTTTTAGTTCATGATTTGTCCCAAAAGTCAACTTAGGGGTGAATTAGGTCAAGAAACCCTAATTCCTGATTTTTTATGTATGCATCCCCTGAGGCAAAATTGACTTGATGAATGGGTCCATGAGGTTCCATGGAGTACATTAGATTGTGTTTTGGATATTTGGCTCATGCCCAGAGGAAAATTTCCCTTTGGAGGCCCTGATCGACCAAAACCCTAATTTGGTGATACTGGCGATCTTGAGACTTGATCCACCAAGAAGGGAGCAGCCTTGTGTTTAATCCTTGAAGTGGGAGTCCTTTTGATCTATTGTGGATGTTTGAGAGGTTAGACAAGTTGAAGATCATGTCATTCCTTGATTGATCCTTTGTCTAAGGCTTTGAGAGGGCTTAAAACCCTAATTTTGATTGTAGTGAATGCTCAACAACCCTTGAGGCATTTGATGAGGCATGATGGTTCATCCACATTGTGATGATGATTTGCACAATGATGGGAAATCTTAGTGGTCAAAATTTGGGGTATGACACCCGCTTTCTTGGCAGGGGTGCCCTCCGGAGGGGGAGACTGGCTACACTGCGGAGAGGCGGAGCCACTCGTCGTCTCAGCCGATGCCGCGGTCTGAATAACTTCTCGAACGCGGCTCTTGGTTCACTTGGGTGCCCGTTCCGTGGCCAACTTCATGATGCGCTCGGTGGCGTTCGAAATTTTAGCTGCAAGAGAAAACATGGAAAATGTTAGCATAAAGAAACAAAACTAAATGGATGCCCGAACAGGACAAGGATCTCCTACCTAAGAACCTCTTGGCCTCCTCGGGAGACTTGCACTCAAGGAGACCCCGGGTGTTTATGTAACGGGCCGCGGTCACAACCCTTCCTCGAGAGGCGAGGAGGTATTTTCCATCCCTACCAACGCACTCTTCCCGGTTAAAACCGGTGACATACTCGACCAGTGTGGCGTACGCTCCTTTGTCCTCCTCCGACAGCTCGCCAGGCTTCACGAGGTAGTCCTCCGTACCGAGCGCGAAGTGCGCATCCTCCCACTCCAGGGAACACTTGGACACAAACCTGTCCTCCCCGGAACTGTCGAGCACGATGTCGTAGTGCGTACCCACAACCTCGTATGTCGCGGGCATGACATAGTAGAACCTATCCTTGAAATTCCTAATCGAATCCGAGTACGCCTTGAACAGCTTCCTCGGTTGTTTGAAAGAGACCTAACTATGTCGCCCATGGTCCGTTGAGCGTTGGAGATGGAAGACGCAGAAGAAGAGCGTGAGGGTGGTCCCTATCTTGAGATAGTCACACACGATCTCAAATGCCCGCATGAAGGCAAGCGCATTAGGGGGAAGCTGGGACGGTGCCAAGTGCAGACGGTTGAAAACCCCCAATTGAAAGTTGTTGAAGGGGAGACGGATACCAGCCTCTTTAAAGGCAAACTCACACATAGGGAACCTCAACCCACTGTAATTCGAACATATGCGGTGGTGTGCCCGAGGTTGAAAAACCGTCCACTTCGCCTCTTCGCCCTCAGGGACGTTCTCGACGAAAGCGAAAGCGTCCGTGTCGTCGGCAGCGAAACGCTACTTTATGCGAAGAGGCTCCTCCCCGGGCCATTCGGCGGCCGAACGCACGAGCTCCTACCCAGGGATTTGAGCGGGTCCATCCATGTCGGGTTCAGTGTCTATCAGGAGAATCCCCGGAACCCTCACGACCATTTTTTACCTGAAAAGCAGAGCAAATAGGTGAATTCGTTGGCCGCGACCAAATCCACCCTTCCACCGCCAATCAAGTGAAAGGGCAGCGAGAGCAAAGAAAATGTTCAGGGATACGGCGAACTGCCCGAGGCCGTTACCCTCTCCCTTCTTTGAGTCTCCAACCCTCTCATCTCGTTTCCCCATGACATTCATCGCATGTCCTCGGGGTATTCATCGAGTCCTCGGGGTATTTATCGGGTCCTCGGGATATTCATCCCAAGCCTCTGCCAATCCTACCGGAACCCTAGGAACGTCCCACCGTTCCCAACCGAAACTCAAGGGATTACCGGGAACTTCATCAGTTCACCGAAAAACCACAAACAGAAAGTAAAATAGAAAAGAAGGGATCAGAAGCTTACTTGGAACGGTGGTGGGAAATTGACCGGAGTAGAAGATACGGCGACATACGGTGGTGAACGATGGCGGAGCTGCGATAGAGATAGAAAAAAGAGGGGAGCGAGAAAGGTGGAAACGTGCAACTGACACGAACTCGGCCCCTTTTATAGGCTCCTCACGAGACTCGAGGATTTCCTAGGCAATCGATTACGCTACCCTAGCGTAGCCATCCTAGGAAATGATGAGGGGTGACACATGGCACACGTTTCCCTAGGCACGCCTTTTCATTCCCCAACACGTCTTCTTGTTCACCTCGGTTCAGACTCCTCGTATCACTGCGACTTCGCCCATCTGCGGCCAGTCTAGCGTGAGAAGATCTATTTGTTTCTGCCCGGTTTACCAATTGTTCCTCGTTTAGAGTCCCTTCCCCAGTTGGACACGTCCTCGGCATAGTGCTGACCCTAAAGTCATTACCCTGATAGCTCAGAGCAACGACTTGGGGAGTTCCTGTTCTAGACTGGGCCGGGGTCTACTCCTCAATCGAACAGGCCCAACCCATATGTCCTGGGGCAGCCCAACAAAGGCCTTTTACCACAACCAACGTCGAGCATAGGCCCACCTCAACAGTGTCGGGCACACGTCACACCTCGGTGGTGTTCGGGCACACGCGGCATAGAGCGTCGGGTAGAGGCGCTAATTCTCTCTGAGCTCGCCCCTCCTCGACACTCAGGTGCTCCTTCCCGCGAGGAGCCATCTCCTTCTGCACATAAGAGTCCTCCCCGCGAGGACACGTCTCTCCCCGACACGCAAGACTCCTCCCCGCGAGGACACGATCTCATGTAACCGCCCACTCCCGATGGAATCGGTCTGCCCTAATTCCGGAGATCTAGGAGCGGTTACCCCAGGGCGAAGACCACGTGCTGGTCTTCACTACGCCATGTAAGCCCTGGCAGTTACTTGGATTGGGCCTGGCGATCCAGCCCAGTGCTAGTGACTGTTGGCCCCGCGCTGGGGGCTCTCTATAAATACCCTCTCACTTGAGAGGGTCAGGGTACACACTCTTTTGCACTCTAACCTTGTACTTGCTTTTACTTGACCTTTGCCTTACTTGAGCGTCGGAGTACCTTGCAGGTACACCCCCCCCCCCCCCCCCCCCCCGGCCGTCTTTCAACCTCACCGGAGCTGAAGTCCACAAGACGTTGCTGGCCACCAAATACTGTCTGATCCAGGTACAATTATATATATATATATATATATATATATATATATATATATATATCCTTTATGGCGGGACAAGGTGGACCTGTATGGTTAGTACTCTAAAGTCCAAATCAATTTATGATTCAAGAAGAGTTAAGTGAAATAGGAGATCAGAGATTGTGTACCTTTTCATCATGTGCGAATTGTTTTTTATATTCTGGGTCAAGTAGAGTGGGTTTGATACGGATTGAGCCTTAATCAATTGGGCCTTTGACCAGTTCAAAACAGTTGCCCCAAGGCTTTGCTGGACACTAAAGGAGTCAGAGAAAACCTTAAATATCAATGACCGACCTCCACTTCATAGTCCAGTGAGAGATAGAACTGAATCACTTGGGTTCAATTTTGAAAAGTAATGGGGAACAAGTGCATTTAATGCAGTTCCATCATTGACACACTTTGTCACCCATTCCTAACACGTGTCGTGACGTGACTAGCTAGGGTGTGGAGTGTAACACCCTTTTCTAACCCACAAACATCACGGATAAAAACAACAATTTAATCAGAGTAAAGTCCCAAAAAGGCGTCACATTTCGTCACATAACATCAAATAACCACCTGTCCCGGAACACGGGTTTTATCATCTTGAATTTATTTAAACATCACGCAGCGGAAATCAAAGTTTAAGAGAATACTTTTATAATCCAAAACTCCCTAAAATAAAACATCATAAAAACATCATGCCAACAAAATAAAAGAATGTAAATCGTTCGACTCAAACATCCCGACCCAATGTTACATATCAGAGCAAGACCCTATAATCAACGGAGAAATCAAAATACTTCAAATGCTAAATCTTCATGCCCCAAGAAAGCTAAGTCTGATCACCTGCACATTACCCACGTGGAGGAAACATTCAAACAGGCAGGGTGAGTAATCACGAATCAATATATAAGATATAAGCCCAAGATAAAGCATAAGCACAAACATCATTAAATCATTCACAATGTCATTAATACATCAATCACAACAATATAATGCAATGCCATACAATATGCAATGCAACATCATAGACTCATGCATGTGGTACCAATTCATCACAATTGATGGACACTGGGCCATCACCATCCAAAGATCCCCACCAATAGGATCGATTCTACACAAGAACCGGAGCACGCCACAAAACACTTCAATCCACACAATGGGATTGAAGCCACCAAATGGACCGAAGTCCTAACTATGCCATGAATGCATTATGCAAATCTTCATAATAACCATCATCATAAAATCGTCATAATTGCATCATCATTCATGAATCATCATCAAACAAACATCATTATACAACACCAAGTCGCACTAGTCACAATTCGTCATTATACCTCACAATTCATCATATTATGCTCGTTACATAAAAATCCCTGAATTTATCCCAATTATCTTCATTACTAGTTCACTCATGTTTTATTACCTCACCATAGCCTTACGTCTTAAAGAATCCGCATCACAAGCAAAATCGGGACCGAAATCGCAAAAACGGGAAAATCTGCCAACAGCCCTGTCCATACGCATATGACCATGCTCCATACGTGTATGTCTCAATTCCTCACCCATGGCCTGCGTATCATATGCGTAGGGCCCCTTGCCCAGGCCTCCCTTACGTGTAATTCCCTCCTTGTTACACGTATCACCAGAGAGGTTTCCCTCTCAAAATTCCCCTTCAGACTCCCATTACGCTTAATGGCTAATCCATACGAGTAATGCACCTTTCCCAAGGACCCCATACACGTAATGGCTTCCCATACGCGTATGCCTCTTCCTTCTCAGCTTCCCATACGCGTATTACTATCCCATATGCGTATTGCCTCCATTTTCATACGCGTATCCTACGTGTACTGGCAGAGGGCCATGCTGGCCCTGGGGACGGGTGTGTATGCTACGCGTATCACCCTGGGAATGTCCCCTCTTACGCTTAATTCCTCCCCTGTTACGCGTATTTCCAGAAAACACTCCAAAACCCAGATTTCGCATCTGAATGAAAACCTCCCATTCCAGCACCTTCGATCTTCCAAAAAGATGACCCAAAACAGTTTCGATTCATCACAGATCTAAGTCATTATCCTACTCCATTATTTTCATCAATTTCTTCCTAATTATTAAGTCCTAATTCATTAATCCCACCTTCAATCTCAGATCTAGTTTATTCACATGTTCATCACAGCAACAGGAATCATTCACACGAATTTCACAGAATTTACAGCAACACATACCAGATTCATATAAGAAAATCGACCAATACAAATGCACAAAAATTTACACAGATTCAGCATACGTAAATTCATCATAAAACACAGAACACACAAACTACTCTACCTTAAACCCATATCAAACATATGAACCCGGATTAACCTTCCATACCTCGAATTTTCCAGCAAAGATTCTTCTTTTTCGGGGTTCTACGGTTGATTCTCTTGTTCTATGTGTTCTAGCCTCCTTTCCTCAGCTCTCTCTTCACTTCTTAGGGTTGCACAGACTAATTCTCCCAATTCCCTATTTTCTTTTTGTTAAACCTATCTTTTGGACCCTAATTATAATTTACCCGCATTGTCCTCAATATTACCGTCTTACCCTTAATGGTCCTCATAATTATTTTAAATAATATTAATAATCTCCATAATATTCTAAATATTCAAATTATTCTATTATTATTATTAATAAAATAATCTAATTAATTTACTAACGCTAAATGCCTCAATATTCCCTTAACCCAAAGCTACCCCACACACCACCCAAAGTTACCAAGCGTCATAACATCCATCAAAATTCACCAAAACACCAAATAATCATAATAATTCAATTAAATAAATATTATAATTATTTTGAGGTGTTATATGGAGCAGTTCGTAGAGAGTTTAAGTGCACTTGAGTTTGGCGTGTCTCCATGAATATATAGAATTTTGGCTGTTGGTCTTGTGATCTCTGCTCATATTCGGCCTTGATCCTTCAACTGCTATTGCTTATAAAGAGAGTGAGTTGAATATTTGGAAGTTTTTGAAACTTTTTTAGCTTTCAAGCTTTCAGTTATTTTTCCAAGGAAAACGTTTTTGTTCCTTCCTCATAAGAACATCCTTAGTGGTGATTCAGAGCTTTGCTTAAAATTTCTCCCTTTTTCATTCCTCCTACTTCATCCACCTTTTTTAACAAGGAACCCTTATCACTTAAGCTTTTCATCATCTCTTATTTTATCTTGTCAAAATGAGCGATAATAATGATAACTCGATAAGAAATTATGAATTCGATACCTTATTTGGGTCATCCTATGAATCTTTTCACTTCTCTTTTAGTAGTGATCGCATAGGAAAAGAGGTTATAACCATATCTGACAAATCTGGGTCTGAAGGGATGTCTAAGAAATCCTTTAGGGCATAAACTTCTTATTTCGGGTCATTAGATGCCATTATATCAAATGTTGACGGAAAAATAAACTACATCGATGTCCTCATGCCCTCTCGTGTCATGTCGGAGGAGGAGATGAGAGTCATCTTGTGAAGGAGGGAACATGCTAAAGATTTCATTCAAGTTTTCTTGCGAATAATTAGTTATGAGTTAAGCAACGCTAAGTTGTTAGAGCATTTAAATCTTTGCAGCCGGTCAGGTGCATTGGAGTATGATTAGGTAGATGCAAAGGTATCAGACACTTCCTCGACTTTGAGCACTGAGGCCGCCCTTAGTAATGTTGACATTGTGGTCGGAGATCCTTCAGAGTGGTTAGTCCTTTTGGTGCCAGAGGAAAAAATATATCTGATTCTTTCAATGATTGTATGGTCCCATTCTACGAGTGTTTGTTTACAAGAATAAGACTCCGACTGGCTTTTTCTGAATTTGAGGTAGTTGTTCTGAAACATTTAAAAGTTGCTCCTTTTAAACTTCACCCAAGGTCATTGGTATACATAAGGGTCTTCCAACTATGTGATGAGTACAAATCTTGGAATCCCCCTCTTAACTTATTCTTCGACCTTTTCCATATAAGGCGTACTTCCCCATTTAACTCACAATCAATGTCTCATTTACTTTCATCCAGCCCATCAATCGTTCGACCCACTTAATCTTGGTTGGGGCATTTTATGGGACGTTTTTTTTATTGGTGAGGCCTCTCACTCTCGTGGATCACTCTGTTTTTTGCTACCTTCCCATGGATCCTCATTTCCCTTGCGAGGTTTTGTACCTGAAATATTGGTCCAAGCTTCATTTCAACCGGTCTGTTTTCTCCTACTGTACCAAGTTGGGTTCTCTTTCTCCGTATGAGGCAATAATGAAGGAGGAAATGCAATATTGGTTTCATGGACTTGGTTTTGAGGAAGGGTTCGACCCTGGTGAGGTGCACCCTACTAAAGTGAGAAAGAGGCAAATTGATACTCATGCTATTTTGAGTGCACTTAACCTTGAGGAGATGAGAGAAATCTTTGGTGAGAGTGGAGCCTTCATGCTCTATTTTACATGCGTGATTGCATTTTGGAGATAGCATGGACAAAATAAGCAACCTGAACATGTTTTACAACCTTGCTGATGCCCAAGGTATTTGGGTTGTGGTGAATACTGAGACTTTTTCTTCTACCCCCGATCCTACTTCGGTCCCTTCTTCTACCCCGACTTTAGAAGTTTTGGCTCCTCTGCTCGAGGTGGATCATCTTGAGGAAGCTGCGACCACTTTGTCGGGGGGGACCAACTTCGCCTCTGGTTTCGACCAAAAGGGCTTGAGAAGTAGAATAGTAATCTCCTCGAATCTAGTGTTCTCTAAAAAAGCTCGGTTTATTGAGGATGATGCTTTTGGGGAGGTGGATCCTTTCATAAAGATCAAATATATTTTCTCCTCTCGGCTTCCATGCATATCTGAAGAGGTTACTTCCATTCTCTCGATGTTTAATTTATCCTTCATTCACAATCTCCCTGGGCAGGATAAGATAGAAATGGCTTATAATCTTACTCGTAGCATGTTCTAAGCCGTTTCTCTTTTCTCTCTTGTTTCTGCTGGACGAGGTGATGTTTTGGCCCCGATAGTCCCTTCAAGGAGAGAGAGACGCTTGGAAAGTTAAGGTCGAAGCCTAGGATATTAAATGCATTACTCTTTAGGAGGATCTAGCCGCGCTGCAGGAAGAAGCTAACACTACTAACTCCTTATGAGAGGCAGCGAAAGTACATGGCTCCCTTCTACCTTGGTGGATCGCGTGACTAAACTGAAGGGTTCTCTCCGAGATGCAGAAAAATGACATAGGGATGCTTCTATTTTCATTGTGGAGAAGCCTCTCCAGGTTAAAAAGTACTAGAAAGATGCAAAGGCTTCAGAATCTCTTTAAGACGAGGTGATCTCCCCGAGGAGGGCACTTCATGATGTGCTTCAGCAGACTATGGGGGACGTGCTCCGAGTTTGAGATTGAGCATGGTGCAAGCAATGAAGATCTGCTCCATTCATGTGATTTCGGCCGAGGCGTTGGACCTGTTTAAGTCTGCTACTGGTGTAGATCAGGGAGGTGATCCCGGTGCCTCAGCTCCAAATACTTCGTCCTAATTTTTTTTTTTGAGAAAGCAATACAAAGCACAAAGGCGACCCATCGATCCTGCCACTAAATACGACATAAAAACATAAAAACAGTCACACTACATCAGCATATTTGCTACATGAGTTCTATACTTAACCTTTTGCCAACCTCTAAAAACTATACACTCTTTTATGTCTTTTATCACCTTTTCTTTATCCTTTTGACCTTCAAAAATAGCTTTATTCCTATAATTCCACACACCATAAACCACTTCAGTAGCAGCAAGTTTAAGAAGATCCTTTTTCCAACCTTTTCCTTTAGTAGTATTGACTAGCCAAGGGAGCTCATCTTTCCATCTTTTGGGCCTGTGGTGAGTATCTAACCAGTCGAGAATATCTTCCCAAATACTTTTGGTATCCTTACAATCAAACAATAGGTGGTCAATCGTTTCCTCCTCATAAGTACAGAGGCTGCACATGTCATCCTGAATCAGGCCCAGTTTTTTCAGTCTCGCTTTGGTGGCCAACCTTCCATGACATGCTATCCACATAGTTTGAACAGCTCTTGGCCTAGCCAAGTTGTGATGAATTAAAGAACGCCAACTGACAATATTACTATTATCAATTAACTTCAAGTAAAATTTCATCATAAGAAACTTTTTCCTAGTTAACATATCTTCCCACAAGCTCTGTATCCCTCCAATCATTTGCCTTTGGTTGAGGATAACATTCAGAATCCAGGAACAACGATTTTTATCCAGAGTACAGTTGAAAATAGTTTTACCTTTTAAGTAATAAGTGTGGACCCATTTGACCCACAAATTATCACTTTTGAGGCAAATACTCCACAGACATTTTAACATTGTAATAGTATTCCATACCTCAAGATTAATAATAATCAGGCCTCCATTCTTCACAGGGTTGCACATCTTCTTCCACGAAATAGGGCTTTTCCTACTGATAACATCTTTACCCGTCCATATGAAAGAGTGACAGATTGCATTGATCTTGTGCAGTACCATCTTTGGAAGAGGAAAACAGCTCAACCAGTAATGGGTTATAGACTGAGATACACTCTTAACCAGCTGCACTCTACCTGCTGTACTCAGAAGCTTAGCTGACCAGTGCTTAATTCTGGCAGTTATCTTTTCTATTAAAGGAAGGTAGTGGTTCACATTTAATCTCTTAGCAGATAGAGGCACTCCAAGATATCTGATTGGTAGTTGTCCTTGGTCAAAACCTGTTTGGTCCTTTATACTCTGGATAATATCTTCTGTCATACCAGCACAGAAAATTCTGCATTTGTTAGGGTTGATGCTCAGCCCAGTAGATCTAGAAAAATGTTGGAAGGCTCCAAGAATCATCTCTATATAAACTTTGTCACCCCTGCTGAACAGTAAGATATCATCTGCAAATGACAAGTGAGGCAATCCAAGCTTTTAACATTTACTATGGTGATTGAAGTTAGAGTTGGTTTACATCTTAACCATAATCCTATTCATATATTCCATCATAATCACAAACAGAAGAGGGGAGATTGGATCACCCTGTCTGATCCCCCTTTTAGCATGTAAAATATCAGACATCTCACCATTAATGCTGAACCTATATTTGTGAGGCATCCCTAACTCATTAAGAATTGTCTCCAAGGGATCCCAATCTATCATATCATAAGCCTTTTGGAGGTCTAACTGAAGCATACATCTAGGAGTCCCTCCTTTTTCTATCATAACCTCTCATTAACTCAAAGGCCAGCAGGATGTGGTTGTGTATAACCTGACCAGGGATAAAGGCAGCCTGACTTTGATGAATCACTTTTTGTAGAACCCTTCCAATTCTGTTGGTCATTACTTTTGAGGTGACTTTGTAGAAAGTGGTACATCCAGCTATAGGTCTGTAGTCCTTGACACACTTGGCAGTATCACTCTTAGGAATAAGAGTCACCACTGTGCAATTGAAACCTTTCACCATAGTACCATTGTCAAAAAAATCATGGACAACTTCAATAAAACCCTTTCTAATAATATTCCAGCTCACCTTGAAAAACTTTGCTCCAAATCCATTAATGCCTGGAGATTTCAAGTCCCCTATATCCTTCAAAGCATCTGTAATTTCTTTTTCAGAAATCTGGGTTATCAGACTATCACCATCCTCTTTTGTGATTTGCTTTCCTTTTCTCATTGCTTCAACATCAATAGCTTTGGATGTTTAGCTTTAATGGTAGCATGGAAGTAAGCATTATTTCCATCTCCCAACCTAAGCCAATCAATTTTAGCCCTTTGAACCAGCATCTTTTCTTCTAAGTCATTCCAATACATCACTTGAGTTGTGCATTGTCTGACTTTCTCTACCAGTGTACTGTCCATTATGTTATGGATAAGGTTCTCTTGAGCTATATCCAACTCTTTTCTAGCTTTCATCAGATGGTATCTCACATTACAGTTCTGCTTGTTAAACTCAATCAGGTCTTTTTGTAGTCTCTTCAGTTTCTTCCATAAGATAGACATGGGCTTTCCTTGGGCATGTTTGTTCCAGCTATTTCTGACCACCTCATTATAGCCTATCATGTCCACCATACAATTATTGAATCTGAATCTACCTTTCCTCTTTTCAGGTTGAATTGTAGCCTCCACACACAACATAGCATGATCAGAAACATTGGGAAGGATGATCTTCATATGCATATCTATATGATCATGAAACCAAGCAGTGTTACCAATCAGTCTATCAATTCTAGAGTAAATGGTGCCTCTTACATGTTTATTACTCCAATTATAATAGTCCCCCAGGTTGTCCATTTCACTGAGACATGTGTTATTCATCATGTCAGTTAGGTCCCTGTACTCACTTTCTGTTACCAACTTTCCCCATATTCTATCATTGGCTGTAGTAACATTATTGAAGTCACCAAGCACACACCAAGGCCCCTGCTGCCTATTATGAATTTGAATCAAGTCCTTCCATAAAGCTTTCCTATTCTCCAGCTGATTCTGTGCATAAACTGCAGTCATCCAATATTTAAAGCCCCCTTGGTTGTCATACACACCACAATGTATAAATTGATCAGTACTCTGCATAAGCTTGATGGTAATTCTACTATCATCCCAAGACACCCAAATTCTCCCATTATAATGGTTCAGATAATTGTCAATGTATCTATTGTGGATCTTGAGGTTACTTCTAACTTTGTCAGCTTTATCTTTTTTCACTCTAGTTTCTATAAGAATCAAAATGACTGGCCTTAACTTGTAGAGACGGGAGCTTATCTCTCTTAATTTTCCAGCTTTATTCAACCCCCTTACGTTCCAAGATATTATCATGGTCCCCTATCATGGGACACACCAGGATCATTCAAAATCCTGAGAGCATCAAATCCATTCATAACATTAACAACGGGGGTTTACCATTATTCTTACCTCTGTCCCTTGTTGCTTTGTTCACCATGGTCCAGTTGGCATCTGGTTGTTGGTGATTCTGGCTCTCCTTTGGTGTTGTAACTTCACTTGTACTGGCAGTATTGTTTGTCATCATTTCCTTGGGCTCGTTTTCCTGCTTTTGTTCAGATGGTTTTTGCTTTGCTTTCCATTATTTGTCTATCTGATTGACTTTATCCTTGCATTGGTGACCCAGTTTTTTGCATCTATCACAATACTTTGGCCTCCATTCATACTCCACATTCTGAATAACTCTTCTTCCTGAGCAGTCCTTGATTGGAATCTCCTTTACTAATTCCTTCGTGATATCAACTTCAATAAGTATGCGGGCATAGGACACTCTAATCTTGCTAGTCGTACACTCATCTGTCATCAGTGGCACTCCAATTGCACTTCCGATTCTATTTAGGCTCTTTGCCCCCCATAAGTGTAGAGGAAGCTGGGGCAACTTCACCCATAGGGGAAGGGTTCTCAACATGTCCTGTTGCAGATTAAATCCAGGTTTCTATTCCATCAATAGGAGGGGAATGTTTCGAATTGTGTAAAGACCTTTCTGTAGCACTGCATCTCTTTCAGCAAACAAATGAAATTGAAAAATGAAACATCCCTCATCATTATAGAACATATCAGGTAGCTTGACGAAATTCCATATCTTCTCCATGAATCTCTTGACAGCATTCATACTTAAATCTTCTCCCACAGCGTATAGGATCAGCGCTGAACTCCAGAACTTCACTTCTGATTCAATATCTTCTTCCTGAATTTCAATTTCAATCTCACCATTAACCTTCGACGGTGCTATGTATTCAAGAGTGAGTCCCTTTGAAGGATTACGGTTATCATTCACCACATCGACCCAAAGTTTTCGATCCTCTTTGATCTCAGTTTCAGTTTGGATCAAAGGGCTCGCTATGTGTTTTAGGGTTTCGTCGTCTTCGTCTTTGTACTCTTCAACCACTACTTCAAGATGATCATTGTCACGGTTATCCTCTCTATCGTTTAGACTCGCCGGACTAATAAGTACTGTCGGCGGTATGAGAACTTCCGGTGACGGCGGCACCAATCGTGGTTGCCCCCGCCCCCCTCGACCTCGTTTTGCCCTAGTACGCATCAGTCACAAATGTGTAAATTATACTTCGTCCTAATTTTCTCTTTGCTTGTATTGCTTATTTCTTGCAATGTTTCCCAGACTTTGTGCCTTATGTGTAATTAATTTGAATTTATAATGAAATATTTTACCTTTATGTTTCAAGCATTGTTAACTTTAGAGTTTCATGTCGGCCTTTGTTATAACATTATCGCTATTTACTAATTGTTGTAACTCCGGGGTTGCTTTTTTTTCTTTGTGAAGTTTTGTTCACTTTTGAATTTAAGTCGGACTGCCAGCATTCGTCAGTTATGGCGGGATATCTGTTTTAGGCGTAATAGTCTTTACTACTCTTTGCTTTTCAAGAGAAATATTACACTTGGATGTAATAATATGATGAGAGTGTCTCTGGGATTTTCATGTTTTTTGCAACTCGGTGCATTGAATGATGTTGGCTACCCTCTCTGGTTGTTGTATTCGCTCGTTGTTTTTATGTTTGTTGTCATAATGTATTAATTTGTATATATATTTGTACTTCCATCCTCATCACTGAGAACTATTCCCCGACCAAAGGTAGGATTCCCGTCCCTGCCTCTGAGGCTTGACTCAGATCGAGGTGGACATCTTCGGGCTCCACCTCTTACACCCAGTGATTGGCTAGATCTGAGGGGTGGGTGCACCAGCAACGGATAAATTCATTTAATAGGCCTCGGGTATGAGGTGTGCATTTAAGCCATATCAAAATTGTAAAATTACTTTAAGTCTTTATCAGATACGCAATTAGACAAGGAGTATGCTTAAATCGTAGCAGAATTGCACAAATGCATTAATTCTGTATCAGATACAAATTATAGCACGTGATTTGTTTGAGAAGAATCAGAATCACAAATATGCATTAAGTTTGTATCAAATACACAATCAGACCTAGAGTTTGCTTTAAGTTGTATCAAAATTGCAAAGATGCCTTAAGTTTACATAAAAAATGTGTTTATACATTTATCATTACTCTCCTTTATTTAGGACATTCTAGCAAAAAGAGACAGAGAAGCACAAAGGATATATATATATATATATATATATATATATATATATATATATATATATATATATATATATATATATATATATATATATATATATATATATAACGTAGGCCCACTCATTTTTATGAAGATCTATTTTACAAAAATGCACCTTAAAGTGTATTTAACTATTTTTAGTTAAAATTTGCTAAAACATCCCTCTATAAAAATAAGTGGGTCCATTTTAACAAATCGCTGTGTGAGGTGCTAATATAGATCCATTTGTTTTTATGAGGGTGCATTTAACCATATTTTAGTTAATGCTTGCTAAAATTGACCTTCATTGGCAACCTCAGAGTGGTTGGACTGTTTCCAGTGTTTCTGGCCGAGGTGTTTCCTTGGATGTCGGGTTGAAAGTTCTTCGTGCTCTATCCAAGTCTTTTGTATTTGTCTCTTCTCAAGGCTTCAATGTGGAAAATCCTATTTTTAGATTCGGGGTGAGACCCTTTCTTAAAGTGTCACCCTGTGTTGGATGGGATGTCGAGGTGCCTTGGCTTGTCTTTGCTCTATGATGCATGTTTGGTAGGTTGGAAAGACATTTTTTGTTCACTGGGTTGAGAGTTCACGACTTATTTTCCTACCCTAGAGCGGGTATTAACCTCAAGCAGATTCGGGGTTTTCCAAACCCATAATGATTCTCGAGTGTTGTTGATATCTCGTTATACTCCTTAGGGTGGGATCAATGTACGACGTTAACTACAAACTTGTAGTATCCGAAAATTATTAACTACAAACTTGTGGTATCTTTAAGATATTGCCTAAGTAATCACCCCGAACACGGTGGGAAATATGGGCACCACCATGTTAGACAGTGGACTACGAGGCTTTAGTCCGATATTCGTGAAAATTGCTTTCATTTCTAGATGGAACCCTAGATGTGGATCTGAAATCCTTTTTACCACATTTCAGTAAATTTCTCAAGGAAATCGAAGATCTTGACGGAGAAAGGTTGAGGCTAAAACTCGATGAATCGAATCGACTATGTCAGATCTCTTCATTTGCTTATAAGCGTTCCCGATTATGAGATCTGAGGGGGTTGTGAACAATGAAACTGAAAACAGAACAAGGTTTGTGGAATTTGTTAAATTGGATAATTGAATGCATTTAATATTCGATAACCTAAGAAGGCTATGAACTGGGTAACTGGAAATTGGATCTTAAATCGTGGAAATCGTATGAATCAGAAGTTGATTCCTAAAGATAGTGTCACTGTTCTGTTTGGGAACCATAAATGGATGTTTCAACTTCATGAAGTAACCAAAAATAATGAGAGGTGAAGAATTGTCAATTTTGAATGATGGCTTTGATCTCCTTTGCGGCGGCGTGAGAGATCAAATTTGGAGTTACTCCTTCTTTATGTTTTATAATATTGTTTTGATATGATACAAAATTTAGGTTAATATTATCTACATAAATAAAATTTACGATGTTATTATTATTTTAACCATTTATGTATTGTTTGTGCAAATATTGAATTTGAAAATTTTAGTTTGATCTTAATAAAGACTTTTGTCGGATCAGTTGGAAATAAGCATGATTTAGAGATCACATTGTAGCGAGCGATTTTGGACGTGGTTCTTAAGCACTGTCGCTCTGGGGTACTACAGGTCGATTCATTTTTATCCTATTAAGCTGACTAAGGAAGGGAAATAGATGTCTCCAATTAACCCTGCTTGCATACTGAGTTTAAACAGATGACTGTTGGTTTACAGATGCGGTTTAGATTGTGGCTCTCTCTTATGTTATTTTGTTAAGAACACCGAGTCTAGACTATTGGTAGGATGTTAGGACTGATGCTTTTCGATTGATGTATGAAGGTACGGGATTTTGGGTTTTTGATTAGTATGTTTGCTAAGATTTTTCCAATCTTATGCCTACGTATTCCCGTTTAATGAAACAGGGAAATCAGAGCGATCGTAGTTCCTCCTATTCTATGGGAGGAAAAAGGTTGTTTTGGTGTCTTGTTCAAAGCCCAAGACGTGAAGCTAAACGTGGTTTGTATCTTATTCGAAGCCCAAGATGTGAAGCTGAAGGGTCTATTTGTATCTTGTTCAAAGCCCAAGATGTGAAGCTAAATGGTTTTGACTTTAGAGAGAATTTGTCATCTCTAAAGAGGGGTATTTGGTTTGTTTGTCACAACTGTTGCGTGACTGGTTATAAAGGAGAATTACTTTAAGGAGAATTTCCTTTATAGGGGATTTTCAACCAGAAGGAGAAGACTTTAACTCAGTTTAGAGCAATGCCATCTTTCCTTAGGAATTTCTCATGCTAAAAGAGGGACAGTGGCGTGGATGTAAATAATCCAGAGGCTTGCCGCTTACAGCAATTAGATGAAGGGGAAGGAGTTGTTGATGTTTGTATCCTGTGAGCAAGGCACAGATTTTGATGCTAAAAGGTTGATTGACTCAACCGGGGCTTCCTTATACAAACCCTAAGAGGAGGCTATTGACCCAACAAGAGGATGCTTTTGTGTCTTGTACGAAGCCCGAGATAGAGGCTAAAAGGGTTTGACTCAAAGAGAGTCTTTTATACTCAACAAGAGAGTGTTTTTGTATCTCGTACGAAGCGTGAGATAGAGGCTAAAAGGGTTTGACTCAAAGAGAGTCTTTTATACTCAACAAGATAGTGTTTTTGTATCTCGTACGAAGCCCGAGATAGAGGCTAAAAGGAAGATTGACTCAACAAGAGAATCTTTTATACTCAACAAGAGAGTGTTTTTGTATCTCGTACGAAGCCCGAGATAGAGGCTAAAAGGGAAGTGACTCAACAAGAGAGTCTATTATACTTAATAAGATAGTGTTTTGGTATCTCGTACGAAGCCCGAGATGGAGGCTGAAAGGGTGACTCAACAAGAGAGTCTGAAAAGGTTAGCTCCACTGGGGAGAATCATTGTACAAAGCCCAAGAGGAGGCTAGCTGTTGGTAATTGTTTTAGTTTAGTGACAATTCCAGTATGTTGGATAAAAGAGAAAATCAGTTCTTATAAAGGGACTAATTTAAAGGTATTGTTGTGCTTTGGGATTGATCAGAGGATCAAGGTTATTTCCTGTTCTTTAAGGAAATGAAAAATCCAAAGGGTATTGAGAATGTCCAAGTCTACAGGTGGTTGGAGAAATCGATTCTCAGGTAGTGAATGATCTTTGTACGATGCCCAAGAGAAGGCTGGTATGTTAAGGGATGAAAGTCAACCCATTAACTGGTCTGACACTTGACTCAGAAAGACAGCTGTAGCAAATTGATGACTAGGTTATGTTCCTACACTTGTAGAGGTCTCTGGGTCCTTGTACTAAGCCCAAGAGAAGGCATGAGAGCTTTTAAGAAGCCGAAGGGTCCTTGTACAACGCCCAAGAGGAGGCGGAGATGCTTTTAAGAAGCCTGTGGGTCCCCAAACCCCGAGAAGTTCAAGACATGCCATTCACCGAGAATAGATCAAGCCAGGAAAGTCTGAGAATTTGGAAGAAACTCAAGAGATGCCATTCACGGAGAAAAGATCATCTCTGGGGAGTAGAGTTTCTTTGATGATTTCTAAGGGTGACAGTCTGAGAAAGGGTTCACCGAGAATGCTGCCTTTCACGTCTCCATATTGTTTAACCCCCAAGAGGAGGGAAGACTGTGTCTGGTAATCCTATGGGGATCTAGTTTTGTTTGTATTTAAGAGTGACCAACAGGGCTTTACCTAGTGCTAGACGTAGTTGCCGGGGAAAACTCTAAATAGCTATACTAGTATTACACAGTTAATATTTAACAGGTATATAAAAGTTTGTGAAAGAAGACTTACAATGAGCAGCCCCACAATACAGTTATATATACATGAAAGCGGATAAAGAAAATGGGTAAACACTTACTCGGTTGTAGAGCTTTCATGTTGTTTTGTTATTTTGTTCAACAAAGAAAGCTTTGATAACAATATTATATACAAAATCAAAGGAGAAAGTGCTTTGAAAAGATTGTTGGGGCTTACAACTCAAGGAGAAGCCCAAGGTTTTATCAGTGATTGCACTTGAGGCCCAAAAAGGTTTTATGTACAAAGGGATGGGTCTTACACTCTCTCAAGAGGCCCAAAGGTTTATTTTTATACAAGTGGTGGGGCTTACAGCTCAAGGAGAGGCCCAGGGTTTTATTTTGAACTGGCAATCATGCCGAGGTTTTTTCTTTTAACATAGAGGGACTTATACAATATCTGAGGCCCAAAATTGTTTTGGTTAAAAGGGGATTGGGTCTTACACTCTGTTAGAGGCCCATAAGGGGTTTTTGTACAAGTGATGGGGCTTACAGCTCAAGGAGATGCCTAGTTGATTTTTGAAAAGGCGATTGCGCCAAGATCTTTGAAAACACCGTGGGTCTTATACAATGACTGAGGCCCAAAATCATTTTGGTTTCAAAGAGGGGTTGGGTCTTACACTCTATTAGAGACCCAAAATTGTTTGAAAATGAATAAAGATGGGTCCTATAGCTCAAGGAGAAGCCCATGGGTTTTTGTTAAAATGGCGACGATCGCGCCAAACTTTTTGACGGTATCAGGACTTATACAATACACTGAGGCCCAAATCATTTTGGTTTTCAAAAAGGGTTGGGTCTTACACTCTACTAGAGGCCCAAAAGTATTTTAAAAAGATTTGTTAGGGTGAAAATCAAAGAAACCCCAATTTCATTTTTTAAAGGCATTTTTCAAAGAAAAATAAAGTAAAAAATGATAAAAATATCAAATAAAATCATTAATCATGTTATAAACAATGATTAAGATTTATGAAAAATTATTTTATCCACGTGAATATTTAAAATCATTTTGGTTTTAAAAATCAAGAAAAAGAAATCATTTTAAAAGCATTTAAAACAATTTAAAACAATATTTTTGAATATATTAAAAATATATCAAATAATAATATTTTTTGTGGATTAAAATATTATGGAGTATGAATAAGAAGTGTGTAAAACAAAATTGGAAAATGATGATTTTTGCTATGTGAACGAATTAGTTGAGTTTTGAAAATAAAATAAGAAAAAGAGGAAAGATGTCACAACATCACATTCGACATCTCTTTTAGTTTTCAACATCTTTTTTATCAAACTTCCAACCCTCATAACTCTCTCAATTTTTAACGAAATTAAAATCCGTAAGAACCTATCTTGACCAATTTTTCGCAAGGAATCCAATGGTATCACTCACACATACTGAAACTTAATGTACAGAATCCACGATGCAAAAAACTAGAACTGGACATGGATTTTAAAACAACATAAACTCCACATATAAACATGTTAAAGTGAAAACAGTAGGAGGATCACAACATACACATTAAGGACTACATTTTTTCTTTAAGAATTGTTCAATATGATGCATGCATGTGGACATCAAAGGAAAGCATGATTCAAAGAATTCAAGTTGTGAAGCTTACCTCTTTTTTGGAGATTTTGTGCAACCTACCAAGTGCTTTGTTCCAGAAATGATTTGATGCTTTGGACACCCTTAAATGACCTCTTAGAAGCTTTTAGGATGGTTGGAATCAGCTGGAAACCTCTGGAGCAAGTTTGAGCTCTTTCTTGCAAAATGGGCAAAAGTGGCCAAAATGCCAACTCCCTCAAATGGTATTCCAGATGGGGGGATCATTTGGGACAGTTCAAGGATGATATTTGGAGTGTGTTTGAGGCTTTATCTGGTTTGGAAAGTGACTGAATCAAGACATGGCTTGAAAAATGCAAAAAAGTCCAATTTTGAGGTTTTGAGAGGTAACTTTGTGATTTTGGTGTTATCGGTCACTTGTGAGAGTTTGGATAGCTTAGATATGACATATTGGATGTGTTTGGATCATGAGTTGTGATGGAAATGCTCTCTAACTCAAAAACTCAGAATTACCTTGCTAAAGAAGGCATTTTGGAGTGAAAGAAGTGATTTTGAGGAAAGCATCTATTTGATGGCTTTGGTGTACTCAAACTGAGCACAAATGAGCTCTATTTATAGTAGAGCAAGTTTGTTTTGGGAGCAACAGTGAATGGTTGCTGCAGAAGAGGTTTGTCCAATGGTTGCATTTTGGAATCTCAAGTCTCCTCTAGCCATTGACTAGAGGTTAGGGCACAGGCTGCTGGTTCCCTTGTTGTTGGATGAATCTTGACTGTATTCAGTTGGAGGAAGCCCAGTTCATGCCACCTTGGTTCATCCATTAAATGCTCCAAAACAAAATTGGAGTTTTGTCCTTCTTTTAGGGTTTTCTAGGTTTGGCATGCTATTTTTGGTTCCAAGGACTTTGGAGGCTTGGAGATCAGATCATCCCCCTTGGATTTGATCCTCAGATGTGTCCAAAATGATGACAAGGCTTAAAAATTCGTGTGGCACAAGAAATGTGCAAATCTGTCCTGAAACCTCTCTTAAAAATCAGCTGCAGCAAGCCTTGTTGTAAAATCCATAATTTCTTGCTCAAGAATGATAAATGGTTGTTCTAGGACTTTATGGAAAGTTGAGATGACATACTTCAACTTTGATGTTTGACCCTAGACTTGGTTCAACTTGGATCATGGAGAAAAACATCCTTGAAGTTGGGACATTCTTGCTGGAAAAATATTAATGATGTCCTATGAAATGTTGAAACATTTGACAACTTTGAACATTAACAATTCCAAACTCTAATCACTTATATCTTTTAATCCACTATGATATTTTGAGTTGAAGTGAATTGCACCTTTGATGCTTGTCCTGCATGGTGATGAAGCTTGAAAATTGTGTGGCACAAGAAAAAGTGCACAAAATCTGTCCTAAAAAACAGATGCAGCAAGCCTTACTGTAAAGTCCATAACTTCCTGCTCGAGTATCATAAATGGACGTTCTACAACTTTCTGGAAAGCTGAGATGTCGTAGTTCAACTTTGATGTTCAAGGTTTGGCTTGAATCAACTTGGATCATGGAGAAAAACATCCTTGAAGTTGGGACATTCTTGCTGGAAAAATATTAATGATGTCCTATGAAATGTTGAAACATTTGACATTAAGAATTCCCAACTTTGATCACTTATATCTTTCAATCCTTATGATATTTTGAGTTGATTCCTTCTACAATGTTGAAGTATTATATACCCTCTTTAAAAGTAGCTCTTACGCAAAATCAATGGATGCTTGGATCAATAGTTACAACCTTGAAAAGTTGTGCACTTGAACATGATTTTAACTTAGAAAAAATTTCTAAGTTTCTTTCAATTTGATCAATTTTGCAATTTTGCATGATTTCTTGATTTAAATTTGATCAAATTAAATCATACATCATATTTTCTTGAGTAATGGCTTGTGAAACTCAAAGTTGACCAAAAGTCAAACTTTGACTTTCTCCGTCAGTTGACTTTGTGTTAGATGAACTTAAGGCTTGATCCACTTGGAATGTTGCATCTTTATGCTTGATTCTTGATGTGGGAGTCCTCTTAATCCTTTGTGGATGTTTGATAGGTTAGACAAGTTGAAGATCATGTCATTTCTTGATTGATCCTTTGTCTAAGTGTCCTGATAGGGCTTGAAACTCTAATTCATGTTTGTGGTGAATGCTCACCCCTCTTCGAGGAGATTGATGAGGCATGATGGTTCATCCATATTGTGGTAATGATTTACACAATGATGGGAAATATTAGTGGTCAAAATTTGGGGTATGACACACATTACATGAAATTTCTTTATCACTCAGCCATATTGATCTATGTCATCTAGTACATTGATCTGGTGTTAGGATGCTAATGATAAACCCTAACAAGACTAGAGAAAACTAAGAAAGAATAAAAATAATTAATAAAATAAAGACAATTTTCATTCATTTGATCCTCTAAAATGTGTCAAAGATACTACATATATAATGTTCATAATGGATAATGAATTAAGAGCCCAAAAACAACAATAGCCCAATAACAATACTCATATTTAATAATATAAATTACTTACTAAATTATTATTCTAACTTAAATTACTCATAATTCTACTCTCTATCATTGTCGTCGGGTTCACTTGAACCTTATCCTCAAGGTTCTAAACCTACTCCCAGATCCCATTACTTAAACTGAACAATCATAACCTCAACATCATTTAAAGAAAAATGGGAACCCTGAGCAACAACATCAAAACCAAAGATTATGAGACGAAGCATTTTCCTAAGCCAATTTGCAGCATCCGTAACCAGCTTAAGGTCAATAGACTCGTTACTAGCTGCAGAATTCACGACGGTGCTTTCGGTGGTGGGTAGAGATTTCAAGCTATCAAACTCTAGAGGTTTGAGATCATCACCACTAGATGATTTCATCAAAATATCAACATTTGGTATCGACTTGTATACCAATCCAAAGTCTTTTTCCTCGTACTTGAAGCCAAAATGCCAATGTAGCAGCAACAGGAATCCCACAGAGGTAACATAAACTCCTAGGTGTTGCCATCCACAGCCTCTAGCAATCCCAGTGAGAACACCTTGTATGTTGTCCAATATAACAGATATAAAAACCAAAAGAGCCATGAAAATGACATAATCAATAACTTCCTTATCATTGCTAAAAACATAGCTATAAACATGGCGGCATGCAAAAAGGGTTCCACTCACTATACTTTCTTCTATGAGTGCAAGTGACATGGCACCTAACACAGCAACGCATGCTTCAAATGGATTCTCAACTCCTAATTCGTTTGAAACTCTCGTGCTTGCTGCAGCACTAATTCCAAATGGTATTGTATAGAGAACTGCAATGGTATTGAGACAAACTAATATAACTGAAGTTTCGAGTTGTGGATTCGGTAACAACCCAGATAATAAGACCATTAACTCAAATGACCACCATTCAAGACAAAGAATTACTGCAGAAGGTATAGTAAATCGCAAAAACTCCCAAATTCCTTGGAATAACTCCATAGAAATCGGAGCTCTAGTTTTTGCACATGAAGAAGAGTACCTCATGTACAATCCAAGAAAATTGACAATTAACCAAATGGAAATGGTCATTGCAATTGCTCCACCAATATTATTCAATCCTGTCTTGAAAACTAAAGCCCAATAAAGAGGTATATGGAAAACAAGAGTGGCACAAGAACTTAAGTGCATTGGAAGAAGCATGCTTTGTATTTGAAAATATCTAACTAGTGGTTGCAATATTGCATATGCAAAAAGTGCTGGAAGAAGCCAAATTGTGAATCTTCCTGCTTCGCGTGCAATTAGAGGGTCTTGTCTTGTGAAAACAAGTATGTTTTCAATGTTGATCCAAATGAAAGATAGTGGAAGAGAAACCATTCCGACATGCATTTCGGACAAAAATAGTGTGTTGATGAGAGATTCCACTCCTGACTATAGTGATAATACATTTTTATCATCATCACCATCTCCTTTAAATTTTCCAACCTTCACTCCTGACCCTGCTAAATTTTTCGCCAAATCCACATATGATTCTTCCATAGCCTTACAGAAGCAGCACCATGATGCATAGAGAACAACAATCCAGAGTTCTTTTCGGTCCTGCAATTTGGCCAGATTCTCATTTCCAACCCTGCTCAAGCTTATGACATTCTCAGAGTTAAAAATGTCGGTAACGGAGGCAGAGCCATTTGTATAGGCCACACCATTTCCATTACCGTTATTCTGGGCAGCAGCTGAAGGTGCGAGAAAGACACAAGAAAATGGGGTTTGAATTGTGTATTTACTCTTTTGACAACTTTTTGCTTCTTATTGTCAAGGCTCTTAGGATAACATCAGAGTTTTTTGAGAGACTCTGACTAGTGCAATTATATTCAGACTTGATAGGTATGAGACGTAAGAACCATCATGAGTCTGAACATAAACTACACTCCTCAGAACTTGCAGTGCGGAAGCTTATCTGAGTTAAGCTGCAAGGTTCTGACTTGCTTGTGTAAGGTTCTGATACTCAATATAAGAGGATAAATAAAGATATTAAGCATAAGAGTAAAGAACACATGATATATCCTAGTTCACCACAAAGGCTAATCCAGTCCACACTCCTCAAGTGATTTCGCCTTGAACACAAGGTCTTAATCCACTATAATCAATCTCGATTACAGATGCACGGGCAACAGCCGGTGACTAACCACTTGCACAGCCGCACTGTGACTAACATGCAATGAATCGTTCAGGGATTCAACTTAATGAATATAACGAACATTGACCTGCAGGTTCCAATCTCGCAAGATCTACTGCTAGGCTTTCACAGCTAGACATTCAGGGATTCATCGCAATGAATATAACGCTACTGACCCTATTTCAGGCTTTTCCCTCAATGACATCTCGCCATTATCTTCTCGAGTCTTCGGTCACACTGACCACTCAAGGAATCCTAATTCACCAAGAATTAGTTTTACAAGAGGTTACAAAGATGCTTCTTAACAAGCAGATTACTCCTAAGTTTAAGTACACAAGTGTTCAAGCAAGATACGAGCAACAACTCCTTGCTATTCTAAGAAACTACACAGATGTATAATGATTTGACAGTTGTTAACATCTTGTAGATCTTCTTCTTCTTCGTCTTCTTTGGTGGGCAAGCTTTGAGCAACAACTCCTTGCTTCAGATCTTCACTACTACAAAACGCGTAAACAACGATGCCATGCTCACAACGCTTCATCCCTACACCATTGTGACATATCT
Organism: Lathyrus tuberosus; assembly: GCA_022829125.1. Classification (NCBI taxonomy): domain Eukaryota; kingdom Viridiplantae; phylum Streptophyta; class Magnoliopsida; order Fabales; family Fabaceae; genus Lathyrus; species Lathyrus tuberosus. The sequence continues at coordinate 16,315,769 of JALAZF010000083.1, forward strand.
AAACTAAGGCGCAATTGTATTTTATTTGTTTATTGCATAAAAATTATTTGTATATAATAACGGTTGATAAACCAACCGTGGTGATTATCTGTATATAACAACGGTTGATAAATCAATCGTGGTGATACCTTCAAGCTTTCATGTGTTCGAACCTCAGCGCTTCATATATATTATTCCTTTTATGTTAAAGCGCGCCTTTACTTTTTTATTATTTTTAATTAAAAAAATTAAAAGTTATGACTACGGTTGTTTATATACACCGTTGTAATATAATTTGTATGTTTTTTTTAATTTTTAATTCTAAAAATAACTCTGGCGCTTTAATATGAAATTTCATTATGTAAATAATATATCATAACGGTGTGAATTCTTGACCATCGCAGTAGTTTTTCAATATTCTCCAAGCTAGCTAGTTTCATTGTCTCTTCAGTATCCTTTTTTCCATTGAAAATAGAAACCATACGAAACGTTACACAATTTCAACCCTAAACCCTAACGTTTAATACTGTGAAACAATACACGATTCCACCAAAGCTTGCATCATCAGTATCCATTTGTTGTCATTTTCGTCATCATCGTCACGATCGGGAAGAAAATAGAAGATTACGCACATATCAACACCGTCGTCATCATCGTCACCGTCGAGAAGGAAGATAACAACAACACCGTCGTTGTCGTAAGGAAGGAAGACAACAACAACACCAACATCGTTTACTTTGTCATCACATTTAGGGTACATAAAATATTTTCCCCATGTATCTACAGTAAACTCTTTTGCCATTGTTGTTCATGTTGTTGTTGTTGTTTTTGAACTTAGATGTCGACCTTGTCGAGTTCTTCATCAGAAACCAGCGGAGAAACTCAAACAAATGAAAGGTTAGCCAATGAAACTCAAACAACTGAAAGTAAAATGAAAAGATCACAAAGAGGTGTCACAATGATGCCCCAATTCACATCAGTCTGCAACTCATCTGGTGCAAAAATTCCGATCGAGTTTGATTCGCACTACAGATTAGTGGATTGTCCACATTACGCTACTTTTAGGAGTTATGTTGCGTTCCTTGCACGTAGCAAAGTCAGTATACTGATTGATGATTGGAGAGAAGTGAATGTTAATGTCAAAGACAACATATGAACAGACGTTAAGGTATTTCATACTATAATTTTCATATATTTGATATCACTACCTATAGTTTCTAATTCATACTTATATATTGATTTAATGTAGTTGAATTTTGAGTTTACGGATGACTCAAAATTGAAAAGAAAGTGGATAACTTATGCCGGTGTTCGTTGGAGGGGATTTAAGTCATGGCTCACGGCTGACTACATTACGAAGCCTAAGAGCGGTCTTCAACCTCCATGGATTCTGTATAGTTTTTTATCGAAGAAGGTGTGGCACAAGTTTGCGAAGAAACGTCGTTCTAAGGAATTCAAGGTTAGTACTAGCTTATATAACCTATAATGTTATGCTAATGAGTTATAGATACTAATCATACACATTTTTCACTATGTTAATAACAGGCTAAAAGCGAAGTAGGAATTCAGAACAAGGCGAAAAACATGTACCCCCATAGATTGTCTCGTGGGGATTACAGGAAACTTGAGAAGAGGATCCTGCAGGAAAAACTACAAGAAGGAGGAGATAGTGACATTCCACCTCCACCTTCAAGACATGAGAAATGGAAGAGGGCTAGATTAAGACCTAATGGAGAGTACACCTCTGAGGCTTCAAGAGTAGTTACTGAGAAAATTGTAAGTATATATTTTGTATAAATGCGTTTGCTTATGTAAGTTGCTCATGAGTTGTTATTTAAATGCGTTTGCTTATGTAAGTTGCTCATGTTGTGTAGGATAATTTGGTTGTGGCGGCCCGTGAAAGCACATTTGTTCCGGAAGCACGACATGACATATTAGTCGAAGCTATCGGAATAGCTGAGCATGGAGGTCGTGTCCGTGGTGTTGGAGATGGTGTCGGCTTGAGGTCATACTTTGGATCTCAAAGAAGAAGCACCGAAACTGCTGAATTTCTTGCTCAACGACAAAAGATTGATAATGTTGAGAAGCAATTGGCGGAGCAAAGGAGGCTGTTTGAGGAGGAGAGGGAAAAAAGGGAGAAAGAAGTGGAAAGGTTACAAGAGATGTATTCGGTATGTGTCGTAAATCGCACTTATTTTTGTATGATATATATTGTATGTTATAATTGAATATATTGTGCTTATTTTTGTTCTATGTTCTAATTGAATGTTATGATGTAGAGATTAAGTGAAACCCTTAAACAACGAACTAATGAAGATCGTCGTTGCGTTGGTGATGATCAAACTCCAAGTAGAAGTGTCGTAAATCACGCTTCTACAAAAGGGAGTAATTGTACAGCCCCTCCGCCACCTGTAGATAACCGCAATGGGATATTGGACCCTAGTCCAAATGAAATAACAAGTTTATACTACTCCATTTCAACAACAGACCTTGCGCAGCTCTCCCGCTAGAACATTGCCCAAAATTGGATTTAGTGTATTACACTCCTAAAGATGTGAGGGATTTTCTCGTAGGATATAAGTGGCTTGACATATCTATTTTGCAAGTTTGGTGCACGTAAGTATATAGTCGAATATACATGTCATTATAGAACATTATAATTTTTTGTATTTTCTCCCTTAATTTATTCATTTTCTTTGACCATTTAGGTACATTCACCGTGTTTGTATAGAATTGAATAAATCAAGTACCTATGGAATCTTGAACCCAAGTTTTATTGCTTGGGCGTATAATGATAAAAATATCGGAGAAAAGTACTTGAAAAGTCGGCTAAATAACGGAGGAAAAGAATGTTACCTTGCACTATTGCTATGTAGGTTAGTATTGTTGTAATTTATTTCTATATTCTATATTTAGTTTTGTTTTAGTAACAACTAATAATATATATATATATATATATATATATATATATATATATATATATATATATATATATATTCTCGTGTTCATTCAGTGGTCATTGACAATTGATTGTAATATCGTTTAGGACAAATACGGTGACATTACTGTGTTCCTTGCACGATCCACTCCACAAACCAATGAAAGATCTTGTATTAACGTAAGTTTCTTTGTTTAATATCATTTTCTTTGACATTAATTGTAATTAATTTATCATGTAATATGTTTAATTCAATTTTCAATGTGCAGTATTGTGGAGCAAGTTAATATATTGAATAATGCTAGAAAAAAGCCCACATACCTTGCTCCTAAAATAAGTGGCCCGATTACCTGTTTATTTCATTTACATTCATGCATGTGTGGTTGTATTCATGTTTTTATATTCATGTAATTTGTAGACAAGGAAACAACGCGGAAGTTACGAGTGTGGGTATTTTATCATGAAACACATGTTAAACATCGTCCTTGCCGGCACTGTTGATTCATGGGATACGGTAATATATGCCATAAAATGTTTACATATATTAATATATAAGTTGACTATTGAATTATTATCATGCATGATCTTCAATTTTTTGCTCTTATGTAGATGTTTAACGACGAAACCCCATTCCCCGTTGAGGACTTTGTGGATCTTCGTAAACGTTGGGCGTATATCCACAATGAGCTTAAGGGTTCTGCTCCTGCTGTATGATATATCAACAACATTTTTTGATGCACATATTTTTTGCTTTTGATGCACATAATGTGAACAATAGTTTTGGCTTTTGATGCACATAATGAAATCAATAATATTGGCTTTTGATTTAAACAATGTTAGCAGTTTAATTCTCTGATTCATTTAGCTTTTGATGTAAATTCTCTGATTCATTTATAAGGATAAAATATAGGAAGAATTGTGTTTGATGCACATATTGTGTTTGCATGTAAACAGAAGCTGTTTTGACAGGATCAATTATGGGAATAATTTGATAAGCAGATAAATTTTATATTTAAAACAGTCTGTTTTTTGCAGCGGTTATAAACCTATCCGTAGTTGTATGTGAAACGCTAATATAAATAAAAAATATTGTTGCTGAGAATCGAACCAGATCACAGTTTAGTATATAACCGTCGTGAAATGGTGCGCGCATACTGCAATACAACAACATTTCCAGGGCCGTCATTGTACGTACCTCATATACAACAACACTCTACATAACAACGCCTTCGCCCCTGTCATTATATGTCATTTCCAACCGTTGTTAAATGGGTTTTTCGTAGTAGTGCTTCAATGTAGCGCTGACGAGAAGGTGGTTGATGACTTGACTGATTTGCAATGTTGTCTTCTTCATCAACAACTTCTATACCAATTCATTGTTGTTGTGTTGAATGATGATCTTTGAGCTTCAACAACAATGGCCATGTGTAAATGGTGATAGCTTTGGATATTCTAAGTGTTACAACGAGAACTCATCATTGTTGCTATCTTCACACAATGACTTTAATCAATTCCCCATTCATGGCTGAATCGATATGTGGACTTCGTCATCTTTTATAAGCGAGTACTCTTTCCTTTAAATAGCCCAGTAGAAATATAGCCGTTTGAAATATTGTTGGTTGTTAGAAAAGAGACGTTGCGTAATAACTAGATGTACTAACACATTTCCTTTTTGCTGTGGGAGAAGTGACAGGATGTATCTTTCTTGGGCGCCGTGTACAGTTACTCAGAATGGTAACATGTGACTTCTGAACTTCAGAGGCTTCTGATGGTTAATTGATGAAGCATGAGTAGAGTCTTCTTAGCAGGATATCTGATACGTCAAGTCTTCAATTATTTGAAGAAGTCCATTTGGAATCAGTCTTCAGAACTTCAGCACTTGTCTTTGAGCACGTTATCCTTTACTTCTTCAAGTCTTCTGAAACTTCAGAACTTGTCCATTAGGAATCTGTCTTCAGAGTCTTCAACACTTCGGTTCTCTTCTTCAGAAGCTTCGCAATCTTCAGAATCTCGACCACTTTCAGAGAGCATCCACAAGAGCATTGCATCAGCAATATCTGCATCCTTGGATCTGACTGATCACGGTCAGATACAGAAGCGTTCTTGCTTCTTGCGACTTGTGTCACACATAGTAACTTCGCATATTATCAATTACGCTTATCTGGCTGGTGCTTGTTGGATCTGATATTTTCTATAATTATGATCTGCACACAACACATGTTAGAACATAAAATGGTTCTTTCACAAATACGTATTGTTATCATCAAAACATAGATCGACTTGTAGAGACAACTCTTGCTCTCACAGCATCATCATCCTGTTTCAAATTACCCTTGTGAAGACCGCACTCCTTTGATTTGGCATCCTCCCACCACCATCTTCCCTCTCTTTCATGTTGTCCAGGAAAAACTGGCCTTGTGCATGGCTCACAACCAATGGAAACGTATCCTTGAAAATGCAATGAATTAACAGGCACATCCATTGTTCTTAGGAAAGTCCATATGTCAATGCCACTCACATTAGCAACCGGATTCCACTTTACTAGGTTGCCACTGCCACCATCCAATCCCTCAAAAACTGGATCAACCTGAACAACAGGTATTTCAGACCTAGCACCAGGTGAATGGTCTTGCCTCTATCCAGTAATCCATGCTCTAAGACCCTTGAGAGCTCTTCTTAAAGGTCCCACCTTCCTGATTCTGCAACACTCTTGATGCCCATCCTCATAAACTGAAAAAAAGCCCCTTTGTTCTCACTAATCCCTGAACCTCAACAGCATCAGGGAACATGTATTCAATGTGAATTCCATAGCGCTTCTCAACAGCATCAAACAATCTCTATGTTTCTGGATTCAGTCTCCCAGTGTCAAGACTGAACACCCGGTATGGCCTACCCGTCAAATGTGCGTACTCGATTAAAGCAACATCTTCGGCACCACTGAAAGCAATAGCGATATTATTTTCAAATTTCTCAAGCGCCTTGTCCATTATTTCAAGAGGGGAAGCATTTTCAAGGTTCTTCGCTAATTGTTTAAAGCCCTCCTCTTCCTTCTCAAGAATCTCAGGAGCAACGATAGTTGCTGCAAGAGGAACAACGGAACTGTTTCTTTGAGATTCAGTATTAACAGGTCTCACCAAGGAACGTCTTGAAGGTAAATTCAAAACACCAGACAAAATATGAGTTCTCTCTGTAATCCTCAACGAACCAATTTGCAAAACATTGGTATCTGATGAAGATCCGATTCGCGAGAACAACGAAGTCGAATTTGCCGTCGCTGAAAACGAAGAAGTAACAGCGAGAGCCATTGGAGAATGAACGAAGTATTGATCTAAGTTTGTGCCTATATTGAGGTGTGAAAGAATAAGGTGTCAACTTACTCCGGATGGAATCGGGACGGATCTGACCGGAGCGGCTCCGGTGTAAGAGACTCTAGGATCTGCTGCGGGTGAAAGTGGAAGAGACGGGTCGAGATCTCTGGTTCCGTTTGTGGATTTGAGAATCAAGATGAAACACTTTCAAGTGTTTCTCAAAATTTCTTCTATGACTAAAATGGGTTTGATATTTATGACCAAATATGGAGGAGTTGTTTGTTGGGTTTTGGAATTGATAGGAATTGTTGTAGTAGTATGAATAATGAGATGTAGAATAGAATGAATATGGGTTAGGTGGAGGTGGTGTATACCCATGATTAAAATAAAAACATGGTGATGGAGTTGTAACATATGGATTGGTGTAATAAGGTGAAAAGATTTCTCATGGAAAAGATGGGAATGAGGAAGTGATTGGAGATGTAAAAGAGGGGTTTGTGGGATAGGTAGGAGGAATGCTCCATTGATGATAATCCATAGGAGGATTTGAGTACATGGATGAAAGCACCAATTGTTAGGATGCTAATGATAAACCCTAACAAGACTAGAGAAAACTAAGAAAGACAATAAAACTAATTAATAAAATAAAGACAATTTTCATTCATTTGATCCTCTAAAATGTGTCAAAGACACTACATATATAATGTTCATAATGGATAATGAATTAAGAGCCCAAATACAACAATAGCCCAATAACAATACTCATATTTAATAATATAAATGACTTACTAAATTATTATTCTAACTTAAATTACTCATAATTCTACTCTCTATCATCTGGTGGTTGTCAGGGTTTCATCACGTTATACGTTAGTGAGGACAATCACAACGGTCTCATTATTGATGTATGAGGTGAACCAGATTATAAAGCTGAAATCTAAAGATAAATATTATTCAGATGTACGCTTAAAGAATTCTGATATAATTATTAAGATATATTATCGAAATGGGAGATTGTTGAAATATTTTATATATTAAATATTATTTAATTATTATATTCTAATAATTGTTATATGACAAATATATTTATATTAATTATGTTAGTTATTTATCAAATTAAGAGCCTTAATCGATTAGGTGGTCAAATAAAGTCAAATATTTTTGCTAGTTTTTCGAAATTCTTCTTCATCCCATAAACATTATTTTTTGTCTGTAAAAAAAAAATTATCTTCTAACCCTGTCGACATCTTTTTTTTTCAAAACAAAATATCCTGTCGACAAAATGAGCTTCCAGATAAAATAGAGGCCTAATAATTTGAAGTTTCTTGTCAAGTTTGTCTAATATTTGTTTTTAGTAGAATTTAAATTTGGCCTTATTCCTTCTCTAAGGAAGTTTATTAATCCACACTTTTTTTATTTGCGATAAACAATTTTATATTCGATATTACCATATCTTGATTAAAGACGCTTCAATAAAGTCTAGGCAACCTACTTTTGTCATCTACACTTCTATTAAAAATAGGGAGAAAAAAATAAGGAATGATTTGTTTTATTAAACTTTGGTGCTGTGAGTCTCAAGAGAAATGAAGAATTCAGGTAAAATTACATTAAAGTATTTAAGTTATTTTTTTTAATAAATTGATTTTTTTAACAATTTAATTTTTTAAGTTGATTTCTGCATCCTTTTCCTAATATTTTATTCCTAATATTTTAAATATTTATAAGTTTGTGATTGTTATATTTTTAGTTCTACTTCATCAATTTCATATCATTCAAAATAACTGTATTTACTATTAACATCTTTACTCGATTTAAAAAGGGTAACAATGCACATGTGTATAAATTTAAAGAAAGTTTAAAAAATGGTTAAATAAGTTTTAAGTCCCTATAAATAACGCGATTTTCAATTTTGGTCTCTCTAAAATTTTTCATTAATAATTAGTCCCCATAAAATTTTCCGTCTCAATTAATAGTCCCTGACGTTAATTTTGGGTAACGGAGGCACACGTGGCTGCCATGGTGGATTTAAAAATTCATTTATTCTGATTCCATTTAAGTGATGTGGCATGGATTGTGGGCTTCTCATATAACAAAACATGTTACCACAAATATCAGAATATCAAAAACACTTCAACACAAAATCCCTAAGTTCACTTTCTCCTCTTTGAAGGCGACCGTTCGTACGTGGTGGTGGTCCCTGTATCCATTTCCAATCGCGTTTCCCCCTAGACAGAGGTGGTCCCAAGCCTCAGGTAAGTTCCATTATTGTATTCCCACTTGCTCGTGACTGTCATATGTTAGGGTTTTGTTTTGATTTTGCAAAGTCTGATATACCCTTGTGTTGTTATTGTAATGTGTAGGGTATGGGGCTGTTTAAAGTTGTTTTTTATACAAAAAGGTCTTTTGTAAAGGATGTGGGGTTGAGATATGAAGGGGGGGATGTTTATGCTTTTAGTGGACTGGACACAGATTATTGGTCTTATTTTGAAGCTCGTGACCTAATCAAATCTATGGACCCTTCCTTTAACCATAAGGATGTTAGAATGTGGTGGAAGTCTGAAAATGGTAGTATGGAAAATGATCTAAAACCATTTGTTAATGATGAGGATGCTAATATGTTAGCTATGTGTGCTGAGAATAGTAAATGTGAAGTTGAGATTTACACTGAGGCAAAGTTGGAAAGTGGTGAGAAGACCAATATGGAGAAGATATTAGAGAGAGAAAAAGGTCAAGAAAATGTTGAAGGTGATGATGAGAGTGAGTCAAGTGAAGGTACGTTGGATGGGATTCAATTTGAAGACAGTGAAGAAGAGAGGATGCATGATGGTGATGAGGATGTAGGTGTGGGTTTAAATAGTAGACACAACCAACCTGATGTTGTTGAGGGTACAAGTCAAGTGAACAACAATGTTCATACCACAAATGAGATGGATAGGGAGCATGTAATTGAAGATGATTACATGACTGATGAGCTTGATAGTGGAGGAGACAATGCTGATGAAAGGCCTCCATTGGTAAGGTTTAATGAAGATGAGAAGCTCAGAAAGGAATTCAAGTTTAAGGTTGGAATGGAATTCTCATCCTTGAAACAATTCAAGAAAGCTGTGTTGGAACATAATGTGTTGAATGGTAGAGAGGTGATGTTTGCTAAAAATGACCAAAATAGGTGTAGGATTGTTTGCAAGGATAAAAAGCAATGTGACTACACTGTGTTATGTAGTAGGGTTTTGAGAACAACTACTTTTAGGATTAAGACACTCTTTCATAAGCATAAGTGTGGCAGAAAATTCTTCAACAAAAATGCAAATGCAGAATGGGTTTCAAGAGTGATAGTTGACAAGCTGAAGAACAACTCAGGCATGAAATTGAATGAAGTGGTAGTTGATGTAAGGTTGAGGTTTTCTACAGAGATAACTGGTTGCAGGGCTTTTAAAGCAAGACAACTAGCTAGAAGGGTGGTTGAAGGGGACTCAGCCAAGCAATACAACATGTTGTGGTCATATGCAGCTGAATTGAGGAAGGCATCTATTGGAAACACATTCAAGCTGAACATTTCTGGTATACCACCTAAGTTTGAAAGATGTTATACTTGCTATGATGGTACTAAGAAAGCATTCAAGGTAGGTTGTAGGCCATTTATTGGTTTAGATGGTTGTCACCTAAAAAACAAATATGGTGGAATCTTGTTGATAGCTGTCAGTAGAGATGCTAATGACCAATATCTCCCACTAGCTTTTGGGGTTGTAGAAACTGAGACAAGAGAGTCTTGGAGTTGGTTTATTAGATTGCTTCTTGATGACATTGGTAGTGACAATAAGTGGTGTTTTATATCAGATCAACAGAAGGTATGAATAATATCTCTACTCTTTGTTACTTTTCTTTTGTTTGCTTGTTTATTAATAAGTGGTTCTCCATATGCTGTTAACAGGGACTGGTCCAGGTTTTTGAGGAAGAATATCCTGAATTTGAACACAGGTTTTGTTTAAGGCATTTATATGCAAATTTCAAGAAGAAGTATGGAGGAGGTACATTATTCAGAGATCTCATAATGGCTGCAGCTAAGGCAACTTATTTTGAAGCCCATGAGGAGAAGATGAATCAGATCAGGGAGGTGAGTTTAGATGCTTTTGAATGGTTAAGTGCAATACCTAGAAATAAGTGGTGTAAGCATGCTTTCCCATTTTACTCTAAGTGTGATGTTCTTATGAATAACCTTAGTGAGTCCTTCAATGCCACAATTTTGATGCAAAGGGATAAGCCTATTATTACCATGTTAGAGTGGATTAGAAACTACCTAATGGGTAGGTTTGCCACTCTTAGGGAGAAGGTAGAAAACTACAAAGGAGAAGTTATGTCCAAACCACTAAGAAGGTTAGATAGGGAGATAGAAAAGAGTGCAAACTGGTTGCCTACATATGCTGGATTGTTGAAATTTCAAGTCTCTCATGTCATGTTCACAGATTCTTTTGTTGTGGACTTGGCAAAACACTCTTGTTCTTGTAATTTTTGGGATTTGGTAGGGATCCCTTGTAGACATGCAGTTGCAGCCATACATAGGAAGGTAGATGATCCAATCAAGTATGTGAACAAATGTTATCATAAGGATACCTATTTGGCATGTTACAATCAAATCATCAGTCCTATTAATGGGCAAAATAAATGGCCAAGGACAACAGAGGCAGAAATCCTGCCACCAAGTTTCAAGAGGGGTCCTGGAAGACCAAAGAAACTCCGTAGGAGAGACCCTGATGAGGCATCCCAAACACGATGGCAAAGGTCAAACACAAGCCATAGATGCAAGGTTTGTTTTGAATATGGACACAATAAGAGGACATGCAAGAAAAATAAACAACTAGTGGTTGTTGATGGTGAATTGCCAAGAGATGTTGAAGCACCAACACAAGCAAGCCAAACTCCAAGTGTTGTGACAGGACCAAAAAAGAGGGTAAGTTCTTACTTGTCTTTCATAAACTGGTATGTTAAACTTGTCTTGCAAACAAACTTGTGATAATGTGTCATTTCATTTTTTACAGGGTAGGCCAAAAGGAACAACAAAGGCAAAGAAAAAGGCAAACACAAGTGATAATGTGCCACAACCTACTGATAGTGTGCAGCCAGAGGTTCAACCACAACCTACTGATAGTGTGCAGCCAGAGGTTCAACCGCAACCTACTGATAGTGTGCAGCCAGAGGTTCCTTTACAACCACCTACTGATGATGTGCAGAATGATGTGCAGAATGATATGAATCCTACTCAAAATTCTGTGAGTTCTTCTGAGGCAATGAGGATGTACTGTGGTATTGATCCGGATGAATTGGCTTCCCTGTTGGAAAATGATGAAATCCTAGATATAGAACCACTTAGTATAGATACATCACCTGCAGAACCAACTGGTAGTGTGTGTACACCAAACACTGATTCTGTTACTAAACCAACTAGTGGTGTTAGTACACCACACACTGATGCAAAACATGCAGTAAGGACTTTCTTTGGTCCAAGACCAAAGGTACCAAAACCAAGTGCACCATCTTCAAGTGCTCCAAAACCTTTTGTCCAAGACCCTGTAAGTTTATTACATGTAAAACATTAGTTGATTTGCTTTGGTGGCCCAAAACCATGTATCTTGCTATACTAATGATATACTAATGTTGTCCAGGTGAAAGCTATGTTAAGTCCAAAAAAGAAGTCCAAGAAAGCTATTGCAACAGAAAAAAGACAAAGTGACCGGCTAAGGACTCTTAAGACTCGTAACATTGTGGGTCCAGGAAGAGATCCAAAAGATCCAGTACTTATTGTTGGAGATGACACAAGTGATGTCAGTTTGCCTAGGAAGAAGAGCTGGGAAGACATAGAAAGGAGCTTGACTCAGTGAAAACTTGTGTGCTGTGAAACTTTTGGTGTTTTATTTGGAGATTATGTTGTGTGAAACTGGTCTGTTGTGAAACTTTTTTTGTAATGCACTAATGTAGTAAGAATGTTTGTAAACTGTTGTCTACTGTCTTATGGCTTGCATATGACCTTTTTGTGTAATCCCTTTTGTTGTATTAAGTAAGACATGTTCAAATACACTATGTTTGTATTAAGTGTGAAACTTGGAATGAAGTTTGTATTAAGTGTGAAACTTGGAATGAAGTTTGTATGTAGTTTGTATTATGGCCATCCATTTTGTGTCATTCAAATTACACCAAACAATGTACAAAAACAATATTGGATCAAAGTAGATTACATCAATAACATTTCATTAAACCAAACGGATTACATCAACAACATCAAAATTACCATTTTTATTTCTGAACACAGACTAGATTACATCACTAATTTCTTACATTCCATTAACCAAAGAACATAAACAACAACAAAGGACATCAACATCTACATTTCATGAGAAAATAAACATTGCACATAAATGAAAAAACAAGACACCACATCTTCAATCTTCCATAAAATGTCTCTGTTTTCAACTTGCTCTTCAAGATCTTGTTCTTCTTCTTAATTTCTTCATGAAGTGACTTCATATAGCTAACAATTTCCAAATCCGAGTTTGTTCCAACTTCATCAACATATCCAGATTTTTCAGCAACATCATCATCCCAAATAAAAAGATTACAAGTATCAGCATTCCTCCAATAAGGACATCTCCAGAATAACCTTCCCTTGTTTGGTCTACTTTTGCAATGATAGGAGACCATACGAACCTTACACCCACAATATTTCCCAAATCGTGATTTCACAGATGCACACGACATTGGGCTCAAGGAAGATGACATTTTATACCAAAGTGAAGGACCAACACGAACGAGCAAGAAAGAGCAAGAAAGATGATTTTTTTTGCCAAGGGAAATGGATGACACTTGAAGATAACAAGCACCACGAAAAAGAAGGGTGAATAGTTAAATGCAATTAGGTCAAAACCATTCTGAAGCTATTTATGGAAGCACAGTCACTTAAATGGAATCAGAATAAATGAATTTTTAAATCCACCATGGCAGCCACGTGTGTCTCCGTTACCCAAAATTAACGTCAGGGACTATTAATTGAGACGGAAAATTTTATGGGGACTAATTATTAATGAAAAATTTTAGAGGGACCAAAATTGAAAACCGCGTTATTTATAGGGACTTAAAACTTATTTAACCCTTTAAAAAATTAAAGGACAATTAGGGGTGGGAATAGGCCAGGTCAACTAACAGGGGCCTACGGCCTAGCCTACATAGGCTCAGGCCAGGCCAGACTTTTTCTTAAATAGAAAAGGCTTAGACTTTTTTATAAGCCTATTTAGCTAAAGAGGATAGGCTACATACCGTAAGAAAAGCCTTTTAAACCTATTAGGCTGACCTTTTTAAGAAAAACTGAATAAATTTATTATTATTGTATTCTATTTTGTACTTTGAATTAAAATACGAAAATAAAACTTAGACATCTTAAAGAACTTGTGAAAATAAGTTGAAAAAACATTATAAACAATGTTATAAGTTGCTGTCTTAAGTATTTCTCATAAGTTCTCTCCAACAAATAGTATCACCAAACTTATGCTAATAGGTAAACTTGAATGAGACAATGAAAACAAACATTTAATCTCATTGATATTTTAATTTCTTAGTCTATTTAACATTAGTTGAATTTTTTATTTACAAATGTTCAAATGAAGTAGGCTTTTAAATAGGCTAGTAGGCCAATCAGGCCTTCGAAAAGGTCAGGCTTAGGCCTAAAAAGAAGCCTATGATAGTCTACAGGCCAGACTTAGACTTTGAATTTTTTAGCAGGCTTGACAAAGTCTAACTCGGCCTAACCTATTCCCACCCCTAAGGACAACCTGTTACCCAAAAATAATTTAAAGGACTTTGATGTAATTTTTTCCATAATTTAAAAAATAGATGAATAAAAAATGATTTTTTAAATATTTTTTGAAAAAGATTTTTTTTTTTGTAGAAAATAATTAATAAATATCTATTTTTGTTATATTTTTAACTTTAAACGTATTATAAAAATATAAATTAAATTAAATTATCCATACTTTAAGTTTCCAATCCATTATACAATTTTAGACTTTACGGTCAACTTTTTAAATGTAATTTATATTATTATAATATTTTTAAAACTTAAAATATAATAAAGATAAATTTCATTTATTATTCTCTTAAAAGTAATGTCTCAAAAATATATATTTTTTAATCCAATCCTGCTAGATTTCTCGCTTTTTCTTTTTCTAAATTCTCAAACAAACTCTTATAAAATTTAAAAGTCTATTAAAAATGCTCATTGAAACTATATTTTATATAGACTTTTAACATAAGAAATTTTAACTATATATGTAGACTTTTAACAAAAAAAATTGACTAGAGATTGACAATTTATATATATTTTTTATATAAATTATGTATTTATATACATTATTGCAATGATTAATATGATATAAATCGGATAAGATTTTAAAGCTGAAAATTCTCAATTTTTTCAACACATTTGCATTTACACTCAAATTCTTCCTCAATTCATTCAAACTCAAAACCACTAATTATATTGAAAGATACCAAAATCATATATATATATATATATATATATATCGTATCATATAAGAATTCAATTTTTATATGAGAACATGAAAATGAATCTGAATCATTAGATTTTAAAATAAATTGTTGAGATTGTATGTCAGTTTTTTTTCTTTCTCCTCCATCATTTATTTTAATAATGAAGGAGAGAGAAAAAAACACACATAATCGCCACTATTTATTTTAAAATCTAATGATTCAGATTCATTCTAATATTCTTATATAAAAATGACATTCTCGTAAGATATGAATCTTATATATATATATATATATATATATATATATATATATATATATATATATTTGTCATACCACCGTTTTATAAGAAAACACAATAATACACTTTAAATCTAAATCATGTACTATTTTGTATGGTCACAATAACCACTATTCATGCATGTCTCTTTGTTCCCAAAAATTCTTGTTTCCACACATATCTTTTACACTTGTTCTCATTTCTTCTTCTATAAATATCTTACCAAGCATTCTCAAACTCCACACACTTAGAAAGAAAAAAACAAATTCCATTATAGATATTTAATTCATTAGTTATAGGATGAAAAATTCCTTTCTCTTTATCTCTTTCATAATATTGAATTTAGGATTGTTGTTGGAAGCTGAAAAGGTTCCTGCTGTTTATGTGTTTGGAGACTCACTTGTTGATGTTGGAAACAACAATTATTTGAGTCTTTCTTTGGTAAAGGCTGTTCTTCCTCACTATGGCATTGATTTTCCAACTAGGTTACCAACTGGAAGGTTTAGTAATGGCAAAAATGCTGCTGATTTGATTGGTAAGTTATCCTAAATTCTATTCATTTTTTTATTAGTATATAATTTTTATTTAGACACAAATTTTACCGAAAATAAATATTAGTATACAGAGTTTCACTTTTATATCAAATGTTTGCTGCAAAATTTATATCCAAGTAATTTTGCGAGAAAATATAGTATAAAAATATATATAAGCTTAAATAGTCGGTTGATTTTTTGTAAGGTAACGGATTTTAAATTTTGGTATATATAATTTTTTTAGTCTGAATCTCCATACATTATTTTTTACATTTGGTTATATTCCTAAAAGCAAAATTTGAAAAAAAATCTATTTCTACAGATTTTTCTTTGGATTTTCGAACAAACTTTAAAATTGATAGGATACTTCATTGAGGTAAAAATAAAATGGGGTATTTTAAAAATTTTGATCAATAGACTATATATATATTCTTTTTGCTGTCAATTAAATCGATAAGAAAATTTATATTTATTCCTTCGATTATATAGCATTATGCTCCTTCTAATTTATTTTCCTCAAATTTTTTATTTTGATTTAAAAAATAGGTGGAAGTTATTTTCAATAGTTCAAAAATTATTTTTAAAAGGTGGTAAAATGGAAAAAAAAAAAAAAAAAGAAAAAAAGAAAAGAAAAAAGAAAATATATGGTATTTGCAGAAGAAATTCACAAGAGGGTAAGGACAATTTGTACTATAAAGCACCAACATTTAGTGCTATTGACTTATTGATCTTTTGTTGGGGCATTCAGAAATAGTACACCATTGTTAATAGTAATAGAAATTATTATGTTTTGCTAATATTTGCATGAAATCAACGGTTGGGTTGCAGCTGAAAAATTAGGCCTTGCCACGTCACCACCTTACCTTTCACTAGTATCAAAATTCAACAACAAAAATGTATCATTCTTGAATGGTGTTAACTTTGCATCTGGAGGTGCTGGAATTTTTAATGGCAATGATGAAAATTTTGTAAGTACATTTCTATAATTCTTTCTTTCCTTCTCTAATTATGTGTTTGTTCAAAAAACCTAAAAATCATGGTGAAAAATCATAACGTGTATAAGCGATGATTCAGCGTGCTACGTTTTTATATTTTGCACAATAAAAATACTACATTTTTCGTGCAGAGACAATCAATACCTTTGACAAAGCAAGTGGATTATTATTCAAATGTGTATGAACAATTGACACAACAAGTTGAAGCATCTAGACTTAAGAAACACCTCTCAAAATCCATCTTCATTGTTGTGATTGGAAGCAATGATATATTTGGTTATTATAAATCAATGGATCTTCCAAAGAAAAACACTCCTCAACAATATGTGGATTCCATGGCTTCCTCACTAAAAATTCAACTTCAGGTAAACACAATTTAGTATACACAGAGATGTTATGCAACTATCAACTGAGCTAAGTTGAATTAACATTAACGGAACGAGTTTTTTTTTTTTAATTTTAATTTTGGATTGTTATTTTTTGGCAGAGACTATACAACAATGGTGCAAGAAAATTTGAGGTTATTGGTCTTAGTCCAATTGGATGCTGCCCAATAAGTAGGGTTAAGAACAATACAGAATGCTATTCTAAAGCTAATTTATTGTCAATGAAATATAATGAATTGCTTCAAATTATGTTGAAGGATTTGAAATTTAAGAACAAGAACTTAAGTTACTCATACTTTGATACTTATGCTGCCATCCAAGACCTCACTCAAAATCCATCTTCTTATGGTATATATCCTATGTTTTTTTAATTATTTAAATAGAAATTGATAATTAGAATATAATTTTATTTAAAATGACACATATATTTTGTATTTAATTTTTTCAGGATTTGTAAATGTGAAAGGTGCTTGTTGTGGACTTGGTGAGCTTAATGCTCAATTTCTATGTACACCAATTTCAATCATTTGTACAAATAGACAAGACCATATATTTTGGGATCAAGTTCATCCAACTGAGGCAGCTACTAGAATCATTGTGGATAAACTTTATAATGGACTTTCAAAATATACATATCCTATCAATATGGAACAACTACTAGCTCTTTAAGATAGTCTTAGAAGAAAAAAAAAAGAAAGAGAAAAAGGATAAAATTATAGTGCTACTAGCTAGAAGAAAAATATGACTTTTAATTAATAGAATGGAAGAATGATATTGTTTTATGTCAACTAATTCTTTGACACTTTTATTCATCTTTCTTTTGGTTACAACTTTTATTTATCTTTTAATTTTAGGTGAGGGAAGAAATGTTAGAAATTAGTTGTTACATTAATTATTGAATCAAAGGCCTCAACTCATTTAATCCTTAACTCAAATCAATTGAAGTACTCTTCACATATCTTAAGAATTTGTTGTTCATGATAATCCATTTGATCCAAGAGGGACAATAGCTTGATTCAATCAAACAAAAATCAAGATTTTACCATTTTCATCAAACACAATGCCTTAGGCAAGACCATTGTTTGGGATGCTTCAAAGTTTGACCAATTATGTGATAGGATTGCCATTTGGCCAACTAGTGTTATATTCTAATATTAGAGCAAATATAGTGAATACTAATATCACAACATTTTTAAAGAGATCAATAAAATGTTCAACCAAATGAGTAGTTGTTGTTTTTAAAATCTCTATTCACTATTAGGTCTTTGTGGTATTAAGTACTTCCTCAACTATTATCATTATTAGAGCTGCAAAATAGGTTAGGTTTGTTGGCATGTCCGGTTAGTCCGTCATTTTTTTCAAGATGAACCAAAGTTTTTTTTTACTTTTGTCATCTACTTTACTTTTTTCTTTTTCGCGGGGCTTTATCGATCGAAGACCTAAATGGACGGACATGATTTTTTTTGTCACTTCTAAATTTTAAGAGTGGTATGGTCCATAAGACTTGTCCCATCATTTTATTTGCCAGATTAAATCAAGGTTTATGCCATCAACCCCTCTATTTTCTTGCCTCTCCCCGCCCCATATTTTGACAAGCCGAATCAAGGTTTCTATCATACTTATATCTAAAGAAATATTTTATGTATAGAACAACTTATGTGTACGATAAAATAATGTGGAGATAGCAAGCAGAAGTCAAATATAGTGAATGGTTTAAAAAATATATGTTTCAATGTTAAACACAATTATAGAAGAAAGTAAAAATCACTACAACCAAAATAGATGACGTTACTTTGACAAGCAATTAAACAATGATCGTAACTCAAATTTTCACATATAACTCGAATTAGATCCATATCAATTACTTGTTCAATCTAAAATTAAAAGTATTTGCAATCATAATCAAGGGATAAAATAATAAATGTACTAGATACATCACATATCTACACTTATTCAAAAAATTACTATAATCAAAGTAAACATAATCACATGATATTCTAAAAACAACAAACAACTTAAAGCATGAAATATTATAAAGAAATGTAGAAAAGGAAGGGAAAAAAGGAATGTACACCAAATTTATAGTGATTCGGCTCATTTGTCCTTGTTGTGAATAATGATGTCTTGAAACAAAGTATTAACGGTTTCTTTATATGCAAGAAACACACAAGGGTTAGGGTTAACGGAAAAACAAGGGAAAAACAACAAGGATTGGTTATAAACTGTTATTCTTTCATTTCTCCTTAAAACAAGGATTACAAGTATACAAGAATAACAAACTAACCCCTCTCACCCTTATTAGTTTTTTTCACACTTCAAGATGGGAGACTAGTATGCTATTTATAGTACTGCTATTGTCCCACTCAATTATCGTATCACTAAAAATCACTCACACACCACTTTATTTCAACATATCATCTTTTAGTTATTTACATTTTGTTTTCACAACTAAATAGGCATTTAGATGGATTTAAAAAAAATTGGGTCATTTCTTTAAAAAAATATATATATATTTCTTTTTATCATTAGAGAGTGTTATTTATATATTTTAATTAGCATTTTTAATATATTAGTTATTATTATATTCTAGAAGTTTCTTAAGTCTCTGTGATTGTGTCACTTGGATGGCTAAGATACATTTAGAGTAGTATTTAAAGTGTAATGTTTTATTTGTATTGGCATCAAAGAAATCAATGGAAGTTATTTTTATTAGTTTTACTTTATTTTCTCTCATAGTTTTTATGCTTTTTTCAATTTTGTTAGATTTATGATTTTAACTTCATATCAATTAGCACACTAAACTAATGGGCCTTTAACAAATTACCCATTACAAGTTAACTTAGGGTACAAGTTAACTTAAACAATTGGATCCGTAACACAAGGCCCAATTCAACATACTAATAAACCTAGCAATATTAACTAAAGCATGCGAACAGACTTCGACCTCATGATTTACTAGAGTTCGATCCAATATCTCACAAATCTCCACCTTGGATCTAACTCTACCATCAAGAAAAACGGACTAGTTTTCTTCATGCAGCTTTATCAACTGCATATAGTGGAAAAATTTGCAACTTGGCAACGTCTTGGTGATCATATTAGCAGCATCATGATCTGTCAAAACCTTCAGCACTTGGACTTCTCCACGCTCAATTACCCCTCTGACAAAATGCAGCCTCACATCAATGTGCTTGGTTCGCTCATGGTAGGCTGAGTTCTTCGACAGGTGTATTGCACTTTGACTATCACATTTAACAGTGATAAATGGACCTTGAAGTTTCAGCTCCTTTGTAAAACTTTCAAGCCACAATGCTTCCTTCACAGCTTCAGTTAAAGCAATATATTCCGCTTCAGTGGTTGATAAGGCAACCATCTTCTGAAGTGTTGTTTTCCAACTGATTGTTGTTCCAAACATAGTGAACACATATCCAGAAATAGATTTTCTAAAATCCATACAACCTGCATAATCAGAGTCGACATATCCTTCGATTGCTGCTTTACTATCTTCACCCAAGGCTCCACCATAAAACAGGACTCTATTCAGAGACCCATTTATGTATCTTAAAATCCACTTCAATGCTTGTCAGTGAGCCTTTCCAGGATTCGACATGTACCTGCTTACAAGGCTTACTGCATATGCTATGTCGGGTCTAGTATAGACCATATCATACATCAAAGAACCAACTATATTAGCATATGGAATGTTATTCATATAAGTTCTTTCGACATCAGTACTGGGACACTGATCTATACTCAGCTTAAATTGAGGGTTGGTTGGAGTCACAACAGGCTTTGAATTCGACATACCATACTTTTCGAGAATCTTCCGTAGGTATGCCTCTTGAGATAAGCATAATTTCGGCTGCTTTCTATCTCTTCGGATGTCAATCCCAAGAATCCTGGACGCAGCTCCCAGATCCTTCATTTCGAACTCCTTATTGAGTTCATCCTTCACCTTCATTACCTCTTCGACATTGTTGTTTGCTATTAGAATATCATCCACATAAAGCAACAAAATAACAAATAAATTACCAGGTCGAAATCGGAAGTAAACACAGTGGTCGAACTGACTTCTGATGAAACTTATGTGTGCCATGAACTTGTCGAATCTCCTATTCCACTGTCGAGGAGATTGTTTCAGTCCATATAAAGATCTCTTCAGCTTGCACACATAGTCTTCCTTCCCCTTTTCGACATACCCTCCAGGTTGATCATCAGGATTGTTTCATCTAGATCAGCATACAAGAACGCAATCTTCACATCCATCTGTTCCAGTTCAAGGTCGAACTGTGCCACCGTGGCAAGCAACATTCAAATGGACCTGTGCTTCACAACAGGCGAGAACACATCATTGAAGTCGACACCTTCTTTCTGAGTGAACCCCCTAGCAACCAACCTTGCCTTGTATCTCTTCTACGCCACTCCTTCGATTCCTTCCTTAACTTTGAAAATCCATTTACAGCTGACTAACCTGGCTCCAGAAGGTCCCACGTGTTGTTGTCATGAAGAGATTTCATCTCACCATCCATGGCCTTCAGCCATTCAGTCTTCTTTCGACTCCTCATAACTTCCTTATAGTCTCTAGGTTCTTCGTCAAGAACCTCACTTGCAGAGATTAAGGCATAAGCTATAAGATCTGCATACCCAAGTCTCTGAGGTGGCTTGATGACTCTTCTCGACCTGTCTCTTGCTAGCAGGTAGTCATTATCAGTCTCCTCTTCTTCAACAGCATCTTCTGCTTCTTCTTCGACTTCATTTGGGGTACGCAATTCAGCATCAGCATGCTCCACCTCAACAGGAATCTCTCCCTGTTCCTCTTTATTAGAATCATTAGTTTTCTTGAAAGTCATCTCAGCTTCATTGAAAACTACATCTCGACTGGTTATACACCTCCTGTGATCTGGCTCTAGGCACCATAGCCTATAAGCTTTGACTCCTTCAGGGTATCCCATAAACATGCATTTCAGAGCTCTAGGTTCGACCTTGTCTTGCCTAATATGAGCATAGGTCACACAACCAAATACTCTCAGTCTGTCGAGACTAGGTGGATGTCCCGACCAAACTTTTTCAGGTGTCTTCATTCCCAAGGCAGTCGAGGGACATCTATTTATCAGATAAGCTGTTGTCGAAACAGCCTCCGCCCAAAACACCTTCTTTAATCCAGAACTAACCAACATGCATCTAACCCTTTCAAGGATTGTTCGATTGAATCTCTCAACTAAGCCATTTTGTTAAGGAGCACCTGCTACAGTCTTATGCCTCACAATCCCAGACTCAACACAGTAACTGTAGAACGCTTTGTTGCAGAACTCAAGGCCATTGTCGGTTCTTAACCTCTTAACCTTTCTGCCAGTTTGAGTTTCGACCAGAACCTTCCAACTTTTGAAATTATCAAAAGTTTCATCCTTCGTCTTCTGAATGAATGCCCATAACTTTCTGGAATAGTCATCAACGATGGATAGAAAATACCTTGCACCTGAGTGTGAAGGATTCCTTGCAGGCCCCCAAAGATCAGCATGAATGTAATCCAAGGATCCATGTGTTCTTTGCTTGCCTTTGTTAAACTTCGCCCTACAGGATTTACCAAATACACAAGATTCACAAAACTCTAACTTTTCGACTTTGTCACCACCTAGCAGGTTCTGCTTCCCCAATTCGACCAGACCTCTTTCGCTGACATGGCCCAATCTCATGTGCCATAATTCAGTCTTCGACATAGGTTTTATGGATGCAACATTTGTCGAACCACTTACAACCTCAGCCTCAAGGGTATATAAGCCTTGTTTTTTCACGCCTCTCAAGACTTCCTTCGACCCCTTCATAACTCTTAGGATACTTTTCTCTCCTTGGAAAACATATCCCTTCCTGTCGAATTCACCAAGAGAAATTAAGTTTCTCTTCAAATCAGGTACATACCTGACTTCAGTCTATAACCTTATTGACTCATCATGGAGCTTGAATCTCACAGATCCAATACCTGCAATTTTGCAGGATTTGTTGTTTCCCAGCAGCATCGATCCACCATCTTGATCACATAGCTCTTCGAACAATTCTCTTTTTGGAGTCATGTGCCAAGTGCAACCTGAATCCATAATCCCCTCCTTTCTTGAGTCGCCTCTTGAAAATACAAGGACATCAGATGAGTCGAAGTCATCTTTAACAATAGTTGCATTGCCATTATCCTTACCTCCATGATCTTTCAGGCGTTCAGGGTACACCTTTCTTGTGTGACCCTCCTTCTTACAATGGTGGCATCGAAAACCAGATACTTCGCCACTATAAGACTTATGTTGACTTTTACCTTTCTTCTTGTCGAATTTTCCATCCTTTCGCAAGAACTTTCCCTTAACGACCAAATTTTCACCAACTGTCGAAGATTTATGCTCATTTCGTTCGTTCAGGTCCTTAGAATACAAGGCTTATTGAACTTCTTCAAAGCTCAAGGACTCTCTTCCATACAAGAGAGTTTCTTTGAAGTGAGCATGTGTTCTGGGCAAAGCACACAACAACAACAATGCTTGATCTTTATCATTGATCTTCACATCAATATTTTCAAGATCAAGAATAAGCTTGTTGAACATATCCAACTACTCAGCCAAAGCTTTGTCTTCACTCATCTTGACCGAATACAAAGCTTGCTTCAAGTAGAGTCGATTCACCAGAGATTTGATCATATACAAACTTTCGAGTTTCACCCATAACCCCGATGTCGTCGTCTCCTTTGACACCTATCGAAGAACCTTATTACAAAGGCTCAACAATATTACGATGTGTGATTTCTCTATCATGGTAGTCTTTTCTTTTTCCGTTAACGCAGCGTCCATAACCGTCATTCCCTTCAACACTTCCAAACAACCCTGCTGAACCAGTAGGGCTTTCATCTTCAAGCGCCACAGGTCGAAGTCGTTCACTCCGGTGAACTTCTCGATCTCGTACTTTGTTGAAGGCATCTTCTCCATGCTTACCGCACCAATTTGTTGTGAATAATGATGCTTTGAAACAAAGTATTAACGGTTTCTTTATATGCAAGAAACACACAAGGGTTATGGTTAACGGAAAAACAAGGGAAAAACAACAAGGATTGGTTATAAACTGTTATTCTTTCCTTTCTCCTTAAAACAAGGATTACAAGTATACAAGAATAACAAACTAACCTCTCTCACCCTTATTAGGTTTTTTTCACACTTCAAGATGGGAGACTAGTATGCTATTTATAATAAAACCTAGCACACTAAACTAATGGGCCTTTAACAAATTACCCATTACAAGATAACTTAAGGTACAAGCTAACTTAAACAATTGGATCCTTAACACAAGACCCAATTCAACATACTAACAAACCTAGCAATATTGACTAAAGCATGCGAACAGACTTCGACCTCATGTTCTACTAGAGTTCGATCCAATATCTCACAGTCCTAATAAGAGCTTACTCTTCTCTTTAATGATTTCTCCATTATTGGGTATTCAACTATTTGTAAAATTAGTACCAGAGTATTTTTGGTAAAATGGATAATCAACAACTTTGAACACGTAAGTCAGTTGCTTTAGTTAACACATGTCTAAATTGATTTTTCCTTTTATTGTAAAAGAATATTGAAATTGGAAACTTTCAATATCTTCACTTGATCTTGATCCAACGATCTTGCTAGACACAATAATTTTGATCCAAGATTATGTTCTGCAATGACCTTTACTCAGTCTCGTGCGTTCCTTGTTCAAGCATTTGTCTACATAAAGATGATTGGATAACTCCAAACTTCATTCTGCATAAATATTTATTAGATCCCACCAAAGAAATCCATGGAGTTTGTGGTCTACGGATGAAAGGTGAAAAGAGTGATCGTCAAGACATCGCCGTCTCGTGCCTACGTATCCTCAATCGGACGAGAATGAGGAAGTCAGAGCGTCCGTAGTCCATGGTAACGATCACTCAAAAGGGAGAAGGGTGCTCGCCAAGACTTCGTCGTCTTGTGCCTATGTATCCTCAATCGAACGAGAAAGAGAAAATCAGAGCAGTCGTAGTTCGACAACACAACCACAGATTGGTTACGTGTTTTTTATGAGTGACGTTAAGTTCACGTTCCAGCAGTTAAGGTCGATGTCTGTTTACGGTAGAACGGAAATAACGTACTATTTCTGAAAATGATTTGACACCAATCCCGAAGGATAAAAAGGTTTGCATTTTTGTTTGTGAGTTTTAGACAAAAGTGAATTGAGTTAGTTTGGGACTCGTATTGCACTAAAGTCTATGACATAGGAACGAATGTGTCGCATGATCGCCCCTAAATGGGACGTATGCTAAACACTCTAGACAAGCAATGAGAGACTCCTCACTCATCATTTCCCATGTACTTAAGGCTCGTGGCGTACAATACTTGTTGTATTTATTAAGTGTTTTGATTTTTGTTTTGAGATGACAAGAAAGAGGACTCAAAGGTTGAAAACAAAAACAACTAAGAGAAACTAACTCCTAATGTTGTCATGCACAATGGTCCTAAAGTTGGGATAGAAAGGGAATTCTACCTAATGTTATCATGCAAAGAGATAGACCTAAGATTAAGGTTTAAAAGGGACTATCCTAATTGTTGTCATGCAAAGGATTGAAAGCCTAATGTCTCTCCTACGTCTAACTTAATCAGAAATTAAGTTGAACTAGGAATCCTAAGGGATCGTGTGATCAAACACAAGTAAACATTAAACAAACTCAATCTCAACAACAAGTATTCAAAACTCAAAGGAAAAGAAAATAGATGAAGAGAAAGAAGATGTCAAAGCAATGCAAGTATAAACCACACCAAAAACAGTAGCAACAACAGCACTTCAGCACAACACAACAGTAAATTCTAGAAAGCAAGCAAGAACAACATTTAATAGCTCCTATCTTCGAAATAGAACATGTGTAAAATCCAATAGAACATAATAAATACATTTAACAGCATGTACGTACAGAACAGCAGCGTAAGCAACCGAATTTTCTACATTCAATCAACTCATGCACAAGGTCAACCAATATGATCAAGCAAGCACAAATGTCTCAAGTATCAAAGCATAAATCTCATCAAGACAATTTAAGAATCATCAAGAAAAATAACCAAAGTTAATCAACAAGATTTTAATGGGAGTTAACATCAAGAAAATATTCACAAGTGTACATCAAAGATTAAGCAAGATAAATGCCAAGAATTAGTCAAAATTAATACCAAAGAATTAAACACAAATGTGTCAAGAAACTCATGAACATTATCATCAAGGAATCAATCGATGTGGCTAAACAAAACTAATCCAAGAGAATCATGAAAATTTCCAAGTAGGAAATTAATCTAAGAAAAGGAAATCATAAAGAAATAACTCAAGAAAATCAAGAAACAATCTAAAACAAAGTCCATCACAAACTAATAAGAAATTTTAAATAAAGATTATCAAAAAAATTAACAAGGAAAACAAATTAACAATCTAAAATCAATCTAAAATTATACTACAGGAGGACAAATGCACCAGTATCACATATAAAAAAAAGGGTTAAATATACGATTCCCCCTGCCATTAAGGCGAGTTTTGATTTCCCCCCCCCCCCCCCTCTAAAGTTTTTTTTTTGTGATTCACCCTTGTAAAACCAAGATTCTGTTTGCAGAACCCCCTATCTCTTATTTGGCTGACTGGGCATGGAGAATTTGCACATGTGGCATTTAGGGTCTGCTGACTGAGCTTTTTTTAATTTTTTTAGCTTACGTTTATTTAATTTTTTTTAGATTTTATTTAATTTATAAATTTTTTATTTATTTAATTTTTTCTTATTAATTTTATTTATTTATGTAATTTTTTTAGATTTAATTTAATTTATATTTTTTTTATTTATTTAATTTTTTTCTTTAATTAATTTTCGTATTAATTTTATTTATTTATGTAATTTTTTTTAGCTTACGTTTATTTAATTTTTTTTTAGATTTTATTTAATTTGTAATTTTTTTATTTATTTAATTTTTTCTTATTAATTTTATTTATTTATGTAATTTTTTTAGATTTAATTTAATTTATATTTTTTTTATTTATTTAATTTTTTTCTTTAATTAATTTTCGTATTAATTTTATTTATTTATGTAATTTTTTTTAGCTTACGTTTATTTAATTTTTTTTTAGATTTTATTTAATTTGTAATTTTTTTATTTATTTAATTTTTTCTTTAATTAATTTTCGTATTAATTTTATTTAGGCTTAATTCCAGTTTTAGTCCTCCTATTATGGCTTTTTCTCAGTTTTGGTCTCCATTTTCAAATTCTGGTTTTTAGTCCCTTAAGTTTCATTTTATGAGGATTTTAGTCCCCCATTCAATTTGAGGCCAATTTTTGATGACATGGCTGTCAAAACTGCCACATGTCAGTGTCAACTCATAAAATTTATATTATTTTAATATTGTAATTGTGTTTACATTATTATTCATTTATATTTATTTTACATCAATAGAGTAAATAATCTATCATCCTATTAAAAACCCTAATTCATGTTCTTCTTCCTCCATTCCAACATCAGCGGCTACTTCAGAAACACACGATTCGTCTTCAATCAAACCCTCTCAAGTTCGTATTCAAGTCCGTCTTCAAGCTTATTTTCTTCTCCAACAATGTCTGAAACAAGCTTCTCATTTGCCTCAACAAATCAGTCTGGTCTACGAAGAAGAGGAAATACATGTTGGTGTGACCTTGAGTCACCATTGATGACAGCATGGACTTATGAGAATCCTGGAAGAAGATTTCTTGGTTGTGGTAATTATAAGGTGATGAGAAAAAAAAGGATGTAACTATTTTGAATGGGTTGATGAAGAGATGAACAACCATGCCAAAGATGTGATTAGATCTTTGAAAAACAAGAATGATGAGGCTATGGATTTAATTAAGCATACAAAGAAAAATGAAGATTTGTTGAAGATGAAGATAAAGTTTATGGGTTATTTGTTGGGTTTATCTTTTGTGTTTGTGTTGTCACTTGTGTTTGCTTTAGTTGCAACACATGTATTCAAATGATTGTGTAAAATGAATATGGTAATTTTAGTAGTGAAAAAATGGTTGTGATGTATTGTGACTTGTTATAATGTTACTGAAAGTTGAATTGAATGTTTACATGTCTGTTATGTTTTGTTTAAGCATAGGAATTGGTATACTAAAGTGGTACCAAAACATATAAGAACTGTTATACAAACCAAAACACATAACCTCACTATAATTCTGCACTATTATAACAAAATGGTACCAAAAATAAGAGTGATATTGATTTAGGACTTCTAATTCTGCACTGTTAAAATAACCAAACTATAATTGCACTGTTATAATTATGCACTTTTATACAAGCCAAACTAATACTTCGGCACTGTTATAATAACCAAACAATAATTGTAATGTGATAATTCTGCACTTTTATACAAACCAAACTAATACTTCTGCACTGTAATAATTCTGCACTGTTATAATTAGGACTTTTTTTGGTTAAACTAGCACTGCACTACATCCAAGTAACATTAAGACAGCAGTGTAACATTAAGACAACAGTGTAATAATTCTGCATTAAGACTGCACTGCGTACAAGTGATATTGTGTAACATTAAGACTGCATACAAGTTCTGAACAGTAACAGCAAATGTTGGGTTTAACATGTTGATGACGATCTGGGACGAAGACGATCTGGGACGAAGACAATCTGGAACAGACAAGGACGAACAGATTCAATAAACAAAGAAGTCGAAGACGATACCGGTTTCAAAAAGGTTTGTGTTCATCAACGGTGAGATACGAAACGCAGATCAATTTCAAATTCCATTTTAGGGTTTTCGTTGGTGGAGAGAAACGTTGACAATCTGCAATTTTGTAATATTAAATAAAAAAAACTAAATTGAAAATGATTCTATTTGGAAAATAATTTAAATCAATTATAATAACATTTTAATATATTATTATCCAATTGGCACTGACATGTCAGCGTTTTCAGGCTCATGTCATCAATTTTTGCCCATCATATCACGTGGGGGATTAAAATCCTCATAAAATGAAACTAAAAGGACTAAAAACCAGGATTTGGAAATGGGGGGACCAAAACTGAGAAAAAACCATAATAGGAGAACTAAAACTGCAATTAAGCCTTTTATTTATTTAAATTGTTATTTTAAATTATCAAAATATTAAACTTGGGTCTATGCCCATTTTTATTTCAAGACAAACATACATACTCCAAGTTTATTTTCAATTCATTATAATATATGATTGATTGGTATATATAGACTCGTTTTGCTTCTATGCCAACCGATGTGGGACTTAAAGATTAAAAACAAGAAAACACAATGACCCAGAAGATCTTCTTCACCATCACCATTACATATACTTTCACCATCACCATTAAAGATCTTCTGCAAAACACTAAATAGAAATCATGTAGAAAATAGTAATCAAATTTGTTTTCACTGCATTATTCACATCATAAGAAAACACAGCACCATGAATTGAGACACAATTAAAAGCTTGATATCTCGCTTCTGGTTTTTTCGCAAGAATGAGATCAGCTTGATATCTGGTCTTTTCGCTTCTGGTCTTTTCGCAAAAGGAGCTCGGGATTTATAATTTTCCTAGAGACTCACTAACTCTTCAATTAAAACATCCTAATGGATTGGATATATAAAAAGGATGCCCATAGACTTTTATCAGACAAACTTGATGCAGAACTAGCAAGCTGGAAGAAGATAGATGACCAGAACAAATCACTTAAAAATGGCTTAAGATAACCGTGTGTGTTTACACAAAAATAGAAGTGATATATTCCAATCAAGTTGTAGTTAAATAAAGACATTCCATAACTATTTTCCAATCAAGTTGTAGTTAAATATACATATAACCTCTATTGTTAACTACCAAATTCAGTAACTCAAAATCCTAATAAGCTGCCAGAAATAAACAATTCCCACTAATTTTTTGCTTTTTAAT
The DNA here is from genome assembly GCA_022829125.1 of Lathyrus tuberosus. Taxonomy (NCBI): domain Eukaryota; kingdom Viridiplantae; phylum Streptophyta; class Magnoliopsida; order Fabales; family Fabaceae; genus Lathyrus; species Lathyrus tuberosus. Next base: position 16,345,682 of record JALAZF010000083.1, read on the forward strand.
CATCAAATTCAAATCCCAATTTCACATCTTCAATTCAGCATCATGAAAAACAACACTACATCATCATGAAACAGAAAAATAAATAAAAGTAAATAAAAAAAAAAAGAAGAAGAAATACAGCATGCGAGATGAAAAACAGTGGTAGAGAAATGAGAATTCTAACAAAAGATGAAACATTTATCAAGTACCCTCCTTGAATGCAGGTTTGCATATACAGATAATAGAAAATCATGTTGTCTTATGGTTCCATCTTCATTGGCACTCCATCTGTGAGGCACAAAGATGGTTGTTGCTAAGGATGTTGTTCACAAGTCCCACATCGGTTGATGTTGGAATATGTTGAATTACAAGAGTCTAAGAGACATATGAATAAACCGTGTTTTGAAAAACACTACGGAGACATTATTATATATAGATAGATTACAACTAATTATATGATATAATCGATGTGGGACTATTCTATATACAAATACTCTTAACACTATATATATATATATATATATATATATATATATATATATATATATATATATATATATATATATATATATATATATATATATATATCAACAGAATACATTGAGGCTTTATATTATAACTTGTGTATTAAAGTTTCAATTAAATAAATACCTGGACCAAAAATGCTAGGCCCAATAGTAATTTACAATAAATCTGACTCAATTAAAATTATTTTTAAAATAACAAAATTATAAATTATATAAAATTTAAAAAAATTATAAATTATATAAATTTAAAAAAAAAATTAAATAAACGTAAACTAAAAAAAATACAAAAAATTAAAAATAAACACAGTCGGCAGACCCTAAATGTCACGTGTGCAGATTCTCCATGCCCAGTCAGCCAAACAAGAGATAGGGGGTTCTGCAAACAGAATCTTGGTTTTACAAGAGAGAAATCACAAAAAACAAATTTAAGGGGGAAAAAATCAAAACTTAAAACTCACCCTAATGGCAGGGAGAATCGTATATTTAAAACAAAAAAAAAGACAAACTTATATTAAAAGATGAATGCACCAGTATCATGTGTATAGTCAGTCACATATATATATATATATACTTTTGAAGATCAAGGCACCAGTAACATATATATGCATGAAAAGTAACGTGTCGGCAGCATATTTAAGAAAAGCAATTAAATTAATTAATCTAAGAAAAAAAATATAAACTCTAACTAAAAGTCATTAAGTCTAAAAAATACCAATTAGAAAATATTCAAGTATTTTTACAAAAAAAAATTATTATTTTTTAAAAGTTCACTAAATAACGATTAAATTTGGATTAAAATAAAAGAAAAATGCTTATTAGAATTGTTTAGAAGAAAATAAAATAAAAGAAACAATAAAAACTGAAATCGAAAGCTATAAAAATTAAACGCAATGAAATTAAACCAGTAGCAACACAATCATATTTACAATGTCTGTAAACTCAAAACAAATGTCCAAGTGGAACAGAGTCAAACTACAAAGGTACCATACACATAATGTATACTTGAGATTTCAAACCTAGGTATTTACCACAAAGCATTGTATACAGACTATACAATGAATTCTAACCTGAAATCGCTACTACAGCAAAACATCCCTTTTTAAAAATGAAAACAGTGTACAAAGTGAAATGAGATGACATTTTCTTTGGTAACTAAACTAAGAATATAAACCGAATAGCAATATCTTCCTGACAACGACTCTGCATCAAACTAATAGAAAATAATCATATCTGCTAAAATGAAACCGAAGCAGTGTAACCAAAACGCACCCGATACGATCAATATGCACTGAATCAATACTGAAAAATGTTGTGTAAGTTTTAGTTTATTTCAATAAAGACCTATTTTTCAGGTTAGAACAGGTCAGTTTTTGTTTTGCTATTTTCAAGTTATTAGTGGAGTTAGTGAGGCTAGTTGAGTCATGTCCTTTATTTTTTGATTTTCCGTTGTTTGCAGTTTTTATGTATTCCTTATAAAAGGCATTGAAACCTATGAATAAAGCAAGATCATTCTGGTGCATTTACAATTGGCATCAGAGCCTAAGCAAAGCAAAGTGATCCAAGAGAGAGAAGATGAGCGACGACAAAACACTCACCGAGATTCCATAGTTTGATGGTCACTATGACCATTGGAGTGAACTGATGGAAAACCTCTTGCGTCCCAAGGGTTTGTGGAGTCTAGTGAAAGAGTGTTACACCGAACCGGCAAAGGAAATCGAATTGACTGCAGCGCAGAAGAAGATTCTTGAGGATCTCAAGATGAAGGACTGTCAAGTGAAGCACTATCTGTTCCAGGCAATTGACCGGGTTGTGTTTGAACAGATCTTGGATCGCAAAACATCCAAGATCATTTGGGATTCGATGAAGAGAAAGTTTGGAGGCAACGAAAGGGTGAAGCGATCCCATCTCCAAACCCTAAGAGATTTTGAGGTTCTTGCAATGAAGAATGAAGAGAGCATCGATGATTACTTTGGAAGAGTAATGTCTGTCTCCAACAAGATGAGAAGCAACGGAGAAAACATGTCAGATTCGAAGATTGTTGAGAAAATACTTCGGACTTTGACTAACAAGTTCACATATGTGGTGGTGTCCATCGAGGAGTCAAAAGACACAGAAAAGATGACGATTAACAAACTGCAGAGCTCTCTGTCCGTACATGAAAAGAAATTTAAGAAGATCAGTCATGGAGAAGATGATCAAGCTCTCGATGTCAGAGGCAGAGGCAGAGGATCATACAGAGGTCGAGGCAGGGGCAGGGGACGCTCATTTAACAAAGCAACAATCGAGTGTTACAACTGCCACAAACTTGGACATTACCAATATGAATGTCCAAATGAGAACAATGGAGCACATTTTTCAGAGATCGAAGAAAAGGATGAAGTTCTTCTCATGGCGTATGTGGAACTTCAAGGTACTAGAAGAGGAGATGTGTGGTTTGTGGACTCTGGATGTTCAAACCATATGTGCGGAGAAAGAGACATGTTCTCAAGCTTGGACACTAGCTTCACACATAAAGTCAAGCTTGGGAACAATCACAAACTGATGGTTGGTGGGAAAAGAGTGGTGAAGATAATGCTTAAGGGAATAAGCTATGTGGTCAACAATGTGTATTATATTCCAGAATTGAAGAACAACCTGCTGAGTGTTGGGCAACTTCAAGAAAGGGGTTTAGACGTGCTATTCAAAGGAGGAGATCAAAAAACATGCAGCATCTTTCATCCCTTGAGAGGAAAAATAGCAGAATCTGTTATGAGTGCTAATAGGATGTTTATCCTACTGGGTGAATCAAATGACAAAACAAAGGAGGAGAGATGCCTGCAGGTTAATATCTTAGACAAAGCAGAGTTGTGGCACCATCGATATGGGCATCTCAGCTACAAGGGACTTCACACATTATGCAGTAAAGAGATGGTTGTGGGTTTACCTAAAATTGGAGATATGAAAACCATGAAAACCACCTGTGAGACGTGTGTCAAAGGGAAACACCATCATGTTCCATTTCCAAAACAGAGCAAGTGGAGAGCCACTGAAAGATTGCAGCTTATCCACTCTGATCTCTGTGGCCCGATCAATCCACCATCAAACAGTCAAATAAGGTACTTGATAAGCCTTATTGACGATTTCTCGAGAAAGACATGGATATATTTTATGCTAGAAAAATCAGAAGCATTTCATCAGTTCAAGACATTCAAAGCGTTAGTGGAGAAGCAAACTGGATTGTTCATCAAATGTCTAAGAACGGATAAGGAAGGAGAATACAACTCAAATGAGTTCAAGGAATTCTGTAGAGAGCATGGAATCAAAAGACAGTTGACCACTGCCTTCACGCCGCAGCAAAATGGCGTTGCTGAACGCAAAAACCGCACAATCATGAACATGGTGAGAGCAGTGTTATTAGAGAAAGATGTACCAAAATCTTTCTGGCCAGATGATGTGCAATGGGTGAATCACGTTCTTAACAGATCTCCTACACTCATTGTAAAAGATATGACTACGGAAGAGGCATGGAGTGGAAGAAAGCCATCAGTCGAACACTTTAGGGTTTTTGGATGTATCGGATATGTTCATATCCCTGATGTTAAAAGAAGCAAACTCGATGACAAAAGTGTGAAGTGTGTCCTGTTAGGTTTCAGCAGTGAATCCAAGGCCTTTAAGATGTTCGATCCAGTGGAGAAAAGGGTTCACATCAGCCGAGATGTGATATTTGAGGAAGATAAGTGGAATTGGGAAGATGTTGGTCATTCTGGTGAAGAAAGCATTGAACTTGAGTGGGAGAATGATTATAAAGATGCTGAGAATGTAGAGGAGGCAGAAGAAGCAGAAGAAGACACTGATGACGTTCCTTCACCAAACGATCCACCAACTGGAGAAACGATAGCAACGACGGGCAGGGTGAGAAAACCACCAATCTGGTCTGCAGATTATGTCACAGGAGAAGGGCTATCAGATATAGAGGAAGAAGCAAACATGGCTAGAGTCGAGATTGAAAACCTAGTTTTCATGGTCATATCAGATCCGACCAATTTTCAAGAAGCAGCAGGACATCAGAAATGGAAACAAGCGATGGATGCTGAGATACAATCCATCGAACGGAACCACACGTGGCCGCTGACTGCACTTTCCGCTGGAGCCAAGGCTATTGGGGTTAAGTGGATTTACAAGACCAAATTAAATGAACTGGGAGAGGTAGACAAGTTCAAAGCTATGCTGGTTGTAAAAGGGTATGCTCAAGAGTACGGAGTAGATTACACAGAGGTATTCGCACCGGTGGCTCGAATGGATACAGTAAGGATGATCATTACTGTAGCAGCACAAAGAGGATGGGTAATCTATCAGCTCGATGTCAAATCTGCTTTTCTGCATGGTGAGCTGAAGGAAGATGTATTCGTAGAGCAACCGCAAGGCTATGAAGTAGCAGGGAAGAAGGACATGGTTTACAAGCTACATAAGGCCCTTTATGGACTAAAACAAGCGCCCAGAGCTTGGTTCAGTCGCATTGAGGCTTATTTCGTCAAGGAAGGGTTTGTAAGCAGCTCTAGTGAACAAACATTATTCATCAAACAAAAGGGAGGTAACATCTTAATTGTGAGCATTTATGTTGATGATCTATTGTTCACTAGTAATGATGAGGAGTTGCTGAATGAGTTCAAGCGCTCCATGAAGGATGAATTCGACATGACTGATTTGGGGAATATGAGATATTTTCTTGGCATTGAAATGATACAGAAGGCTGATGGCATCTTTATATGTCAAAGAAAATATGCTGCTGAGTTGATTGAGAGGTTTGGGATGCAAAATTACAACTCCGTTTGTAATCCGATAGTCCCTGGACAAAAGGTTGGCCGAGATGAAGCTGGTGTGAAGGTCGACTCAACGCTATATAAGCAAGTGGTGGGCAGCTTAATGTATCTCACAGCCACACGACCGGACTTGATGTTTGTGGTAAGTCTTATTAGTCATTTTATGGCAAATCCTACTGAGTTGCACTTTGCTACTGCAAAAAGAATCATGAGGTACTTGAAGGGAACTCTGGAATTTGGGATACGGTATCAACGTGAAGGGAAGAGTGAACTCTTAGGCTACACCGACAGTAACTATGCGGGAGATGTGGATGACAGTAGGAGCACTTCAGGCTATGTTTTCTTGATGAGTGGAGGAGCTGTGGCATGGTCCTCAAGGATGCAACCAATCGTAACTCTGTCAACTACCGAAGCAGAGTATGTAGCAGCAGCTACATGTGCTTGTCAAGCCATTTGGATGAGGAGGATATTGAAAGAAATCGGGCATGAACAAGATGAAGAGATGGTTCTGTTCTGCGACAACACGTCCACTATCAAGCTGTCAAATAATGCAGTCCTGCACGGGAAGTCAAAGCACATAAGGGTTCGATACCATTTTCTCAGAGAATTGACAAAGGAAGGTGTCGTTAAATTGGTCTATTGCAGCACTGAGGAGCAGTTGGCCGACATAATGACAAAGCCTTTGAAGATGGCATCATTTCAAAGAATCAGAGAAGCGTTTGGGATTAGTGTTGTGAACTGAAACTCTCGATCGAGTTCAGTTCAAGGGAGGGATTGTTGTGTAAGTTTTAGTTTATTTCAATAAAGACCTATTTTTCAGGTTAGAACAGGTCAGTTTTTGTTTTTCTATTTTCAAGTTATTAGTGGAGTTAGTGGGGCTAGTTGAGTCATGTCCTTTATTTTTGGATTTTCAGTTGTTTGCAGTTTTTATGTATTCCTTATAAAAGGCATTGAAACCTATGAATAAAGCAAGATCATTCTGGCGCATTTACAATAAATTCCAAACAGCAGATAATAACAATATAGATACATACGAAAGAAATTGAAACTGTTACCGATATGCGAACTTCCACCGCTGCAAGCTGCTACCGAATTTGTTACGTTTCTAGTTAGTTTGAACGCTTCCAAAGATCGGAGTTGCTGAGTTTGAAGGCTTCACAAGAGTTGTGTCGAATGTTGTTTGGAAACCGGAACGGAATGAATCGGAAATGTTGTTGCGGTTCCTTGTTGCTGAGATGTTGGTATGGGAATGTGAAAAGAGTGAAGCTGAGTATTGAGTTGGTTGCTGCTTTGGTGTTGTTGCTGCGCAAACGACAATGAAATGATGAGATTCGTTGGTTGTAGCACGAAGACGGATTGAGTTGTGATGGAAGGTTCCAATTTATGTGTACACGGCGGAAGCTTCACAAGTTGAAGGAGGGTGGTGATTTGATGAGAAGGTTTTGTTACAACCGCGATGAATGGAATGTCGAGGACGAAAGGCAAAAGTTTGAACCGGAGATGAGAGGGATCGACTGTTTGGACGGAAATCAATGAAGGTTTTGAGTGGATTTGCTGTTGACGGAGGTTAGAGGGCGAAGGATATATGTGAAATGGGTAGACGGAGAAAGTACCGCGGTGGAGGGAGCAAGTGTTTGTTTGATGTGTGGCTGCAATGGGGGAGAAGAATAGATGATATATTTGTGGATGGAGGTAAAAGAGAGAAAAAGGAGATGTTGTTGCTGAAGAAAAAAATGGTGGATAATGTTAGTAAGATAAGCTCCCATGGAAAAAAACGATGATGGAGTATTTTTTGGAAACCTCCTCCTTTTAACCTGTCCGCCGCCCCCTTATACGTTTTTCTTTGACCTAGGTTTCATTCCTCCATTTTTTGTCACATTAAACCATATGTGTACATATACATGGCTACAAATCCTCATGGTCTTTTGATATGGGCTTTGTTGTGGAATTTTGTTGTACATGGTTATTTTGTTAGTGAGAAAAAAAGAAAGAAAAAAAATGGTTAATTGGATTGGATTTTGAATTAAAAATGGGTTAAGAAAGATGGTTTTATGGAAGGAAATGAGCTAGAATAGATTATGATGCTCAGTTTAAAGATTGAATAACTAAATGAATCCAAAACCTATTTCAAACTTTTCACAAAACATTCGATTAAATGCACACAGCTACCACTGAACAACTTGCAACAGAAACAACAACCATCTGAGTGAGTCATCCTCTGAATCTCCAATCAAGTGAATCTTGAATCACTTTGAATCTGTCTGAATAAATCTCCGGAAAAATAAATCCACGGATAAACACAATTGAACCTATGATCATGAACCACTGCTTGATAACCTGGACAAATCCGCACAAGACAAATTGACCTTGAACAGTTACTGCTTGGGAAATAAACCACTAGCACAGATAACTTGCAGTTGAAACGAACTTTTGATGGTTTGACCAAGTGAAATTCTGGTATCAGACGTGTGATGTTAAGGTGTGATGTCACAACAACACACTCTGCACAATGGACAGCAATAACAATAAAATAACACAAAGAATTGTTGACCCAGTTCGGTTACAACCAACCTACTCTGGGGGCTACCAAGCCAGGGATGGAATTCACTACTTGTAGATATAATTTACAGACTCAACAACCTGTTGACAATCTCCTAAACTTATACTCTACTAATGACTTCCTACCTAAGAAACCACTTAGATATGAGAACACCACTCAATCCCTTACAAACACTCAAAGAAACCACTTTGAGTACCCTTGATCTTACTTCACAGCTTCGATCAAATTACACAACTCTCTTTGCTTCACAGCTTTAGAGAGGACAGAAACTCAACACCTATTCCAACCCTAGAATAGTGTAAATACAAGCACTTTAAACAAACTCTAGACACTAAGCCTCCTGCTCTTGATCTTCTGAATGTTTTCTGTCGCTTTTTCCCTTTGGTCTTGTGCGCTTTATATAGCTCCTGAATTGGGTTTGGACTTGTCACAATATTTGATCAAATTTGTTAATTAAAACTGAATCTTCAAAATAGATTTTATCCCCAAAATCTTTTTAAATCTTCAACCTTTTAATTCTCCAACAGATCTGCAATCAAATCTCCCATGTAACAGAAAATATCTATCCCAAGATATTCTCATCCAATGAGTCAACCACTCTCCACAATTCCAGCTAATACGCGTGCCCTAATAACATATCCTGCTGTTATTAATTTTGCAGGTCTGATGTTACAACATCACCTGTGTGACATCAGACATCCAACTTCAGCATTTAACAACTTAACACAGCCCAGTGTTAAGACTTCAATGTTACAACATCAGCATCTTGACATCAACATTGAATAACCTTTGTTTTACCAAAATTTCAGCCAATCCAGGAACTAACAATCTCCCCCTTTGGCTAATTTTGGCTAAAACAACCTCTGCAATCAACTTCTGCACTCTGCACCTTCAGAGATTTCAGCAGCGGAATAATCTTCAGAAATTTGAAACTCATTAGCAGCAGTTTGACACTTTGCATAGTCTTCATCACTTGATCTGCTACAGCACCATCTTCATTATTGACAACAGCCAATTGGTGTTCCCCCTCGAAAACATGAACCAGCATCACAGCTGTTCAGTAGCTCACAATGTGCAGCAATTTACTCCCCCTAGATGTCTGCTTGGCTGCACTCTTCAAATGTCATGATATCTTCAAAACTCCCCCTCAATAACTGCATTACCACTTTTCAACTAAACACCTTTTAGCAGCATCAATCTATCTCCCCCTTAATCTCTGCATCACATCAGCAGCATATGGCAATAATCCTCTTGACTATCTTGGCTATGTTCTCCCCCTTTTTAGCCATAATTAGGCAAGCTTCTATAAGAAGCCCTATTAACTATAGTCAGTATACCCTAGCTCTCATTGTTAGCCTCTCAGTTAGTAAACAGGCAAAACAAATCATAGAAGGAAACTAAAAACATAAACAGTGCATAAAACAACACAATATTCAACTTACAAAACCAACAAACAAAAACTAAACTAATAACAAAACTACAAAAGGCAAGAGAAGATAAGCTAGTCTTCTTCTGAACTAGATTGTTCTCCAGAATTCTCTTCCTCCTCCTCTGAGCTACCCCCACTGGCATTATCACACTTATCAACTTCATCTTCCTCAGAGCCATCTACATCATCATCGCCACTGTTCAGTTCTAACAGCTGGATCAGCTTTTCAAGTCTCTCTTTTCTAACCAAACTGGTACTGATTACTTCATTAAGGTCTTTGCACATGGTCTTCAATTCTTCGATCAGTTCAGCCTTTGTAGTCTTCTTCTTGACTTCAGCAGTTGATGTTAGAACAATGTCTGGAACATGATGTCTTGAAAATAGTTTAGGGTGTAGGGACAAGGTTGTCTTCCTCTGGCACGCTATGTCTGAGCTTGTTAAAGTTTCAGGATGTTGCTCCAAGATGATACCACACACCAGAGATGGGAATGCTATGGGTAACTTGATAGCGTTTGTTCCAGCATGTTTCACCACTTGCTCAAAGATGTAGCTGTCATAGTCAAACTTAATCTTCTTCCCAATAGTACAGATAAACCTGCCCAATCCAACAGCGATTGTTGTCTTGTGGTTTGTTGGCACCCAGTTGGCAGCACCAATTCTGTGAAGAATTGCATACTTGATGCTAAGTTTACTGGCTGGCAACTTCTTTTTCAATGGCCAAACCCTTATCTGACCAGCTGTAATCTCTTTACATATATCATTATCAGTCATCTCAAGTTCACTATACTCTTCATCATCTCTTCCTAGATACTTATTGATAGTACTAGGAGAGAAATTAATGCACTTTCCTCTCACATAAACTTTCATGAAATCAGTGCTCTTTTTATCAGTAATATTTCCAGAAATGTTGACAACAAATTCTTTAACAAGACTTTCATAGCACTTAGGAAACTTGGTCACAGTCTTTACCAATCCACATTGACATCAACATTGAATAACCTTTGTTTTACCAAAATTCCAGCCAATCCAGGAACTAACACCAAGATAAGGTCAAACTTTCATCTGATCTGGGTCATGAATAACCAATTGAACATAAGCTTGCCAACAAACTTGAACCAAAGAAAGTGATGAAACCCTAGGCTCTTGATGCCTGACAAATCTTGAAGAATAAACTTGATACTTGCTGAACTCTGACACATGTGTTTATAAATATCATAGCACAACCACTTGCATTAGCGTACAGACAGCCTTGATAAGAAGAAACTCATGATGCTGAGAATTCAGTCTTTGCCTTAATCTTGAATGTAATAACCGAATAAATCACCTCTGAACACGAAACTGCTTTGATCCATGTCTTAGGAATTCAATGCAAATGAATTATTGCAAAGCTATGATTTAATGAAGATGTAAATGAAAGAGAAATACAAGTCAGTTAGAGTTAGAAGAAGTGAGGACAAATTTTGAGGTGTTATAATATTAAAATAGATAAAGTCTATGCAGACCATAAAGGATAAAGTAGTATGGTGGAGGATCTCTAAGGGTTTTTGGTTAAGAACAACTATTCAAGACTATATGAGTTGAACAACACTAGTTTGATTCCGAACACTAGCTTGTTAGAGGAGGTTAGGTTTTTATGGAAGTAAGGTCAAGTTGTTTGGTTGGAGACTTATTCTTCACAAGTTACCAATATGAAAATAACTTGCAAAGAGAGGGGTCTTGGAGACATTTAAGAGGTTGTTTGCCCTTTATGTTTCAGTCGCATATAGACAAGGATTATCCTTCTTTTAATCCAAGTTGCTTATAAAAGAATATCAAAATTTTACAAATAGTTATGTTCATATTACAACCAAAAAAAATCTTAGTGATTTCTTTAAATCTACAATGTTTTAATTTTTTTCATAATTAGAAGAAATTTATTTTAAATTAAGAATCATACACACTAAAAATGCCTAAATCTTGTCTTTATTATATTTTCCATGTATAAATAAAACATTTGCAAATTGAAAAAGTAACAATCTAAAATTGTCTTATTACACAAATTTCAAACAATTACAATATGAATACATACAAATATACACATATCAACCTCAACATAGTCCAGATAAATTGTCCCAAGTGTAGCAACCATTGTTTTCATTACTATTATCATTGTTTGTAGTATTTGTAAGAGGAAACAATGAAGCTATTGGCTTAATATCGAGTCCAAAATTTTCATCACCCATCACACCACTAGAAGATTGAACATTGGTCACTTCTAACGCATTGTTATTATTATTGTTATTATTATTATTATTATCATTATTATTATTATTCCAATCTTGACTTTGCACTGTTGATGAAGGCATCACTGTTAGCATTGTTGACATTTCATCATTCATAAATTTGCTTAGGTCTGGTGCTTCTTCCTTTGGTTTTGTTCCTACATATAAAACATTCAAATTCAATAAGTCATAAAATTAACAATTTTTTTTATCTATTTTACAAAATAAATTATCTATGAAAAATAACTAATATAAAATTTAACATTATTATTAACCTGAATTAGAAGGCCAATAAATAGAGCTTAGGGTAAAATCATCAATGCTTTGACATCCATTAAACATATCATTTCCTTCATTTAAGCTTAAGTAATTTCTTTTCTTTGAATTTTGACCAGATGCTAGGGTTTGTGCTTCCATTAAAATATCTCCCATCATGATACTATTATTATTTTGAAAAGAATTTGGATCATTGAAATCAATATTTGGCTTAACATCTTGCTCTAGGTTTGTTCTTAAATATTGATTTGAAGGTAGCTCCAACTTCGTTGAGAAAGGCGAAGAGGAAGATGAAGAAACTGCTAGATCGGATTCTAACAAAGGAGTATGAAAATATTGAGGAAAGCTCGAGTTGTATTGCATTGGAAACCGGAAGCTATCGTGTTGATGATGAGACGTTAAAGAAGGATCGTTGAGTGAAGAAGAGCAATTTTGTGTCATGGAATTCGGGATTATGCCAAAATTTGGTGTCGAACGGTAGCGTTTGAAGCGGAGCGGGGTAGATAAGAGTGGTGCAGGTCTTTGAAAAGTGAAGGAAAGTGGCGAAAGCGAAGGCGAAGAAGATGATGAAGTGTCTAAGAATGTGTGAGGAGAATAAGAATGTTGGTGTTGTTGTTGTTGTCTATGTTGGAGTGGTGAAGAGAGAGGAGAATGATGATGAGTTGGTGTTGGAGACAAAGGATGAAGATGTTGTTGTTGTTGAAGATGGTGTTGTTGCGGATGATATTGGTTGAAAAACTCGAATTTCGGAGCCATGTTGTTGTTAAGGTTTGAACCCGTCGGTGTAACACACGATGAAGGTGTTGTTGGTGTGTTCGGACGATCTTGTTCGTCCGAATAAAGAGGAAGACCTTGTCGTTGACGACGTTTGATTCTCGTGTTCCAGTAATTCTTGATTTCATTATCTGTTCTTCCCGGTAACTACAACATTTCAAAGAACCCAAACATGAACAAATATATAGTTTTTGCTTAGACTATTGAAGAAAAAACAATTAAGTTTTAGAGTTTAATTTACCAATGCAGCCATTCGAGCCCATTTGTTACCAAACTGAGCATGAAGTTCAACAATGAGCTTCTCTTCATCATGAGAAAATGCGCCTTTTTTCAAATTAGGTCTTAGATGATTAGCCCATCTAAGCCTACAACTTTTCCCACAACGATTCAAGCCTGTATTCCTTTGAACTGCATTCCAATTCCCTTCACCATGTTTTGTTACATAATCTATCAAAATTGCATCCTCTCCGGTTGTCCAAGGACCTTTCTTCAAACTCACGTCATCGTTACCACCGCCGCCGCCACTGCTACTGCCGCCGCCGTTTTCCATCATTCCAAACAACACATTTTCATCATTCACTCCATCTCCAACACTTGTCATGTGTTCCATATTTTTTCAAAATATTAGTATAAATTGGATATATATCCTTTGTATCTGCAAAGATTAATCTCTCGAGTCAGAGCAAGCAAAATTCTTCCTCGAGAGATTTAACACACCAATTTAACTTAACTTCTCCTCCCTCTTGTTATTATTACAATAACAAATTAAAACAAATTTCTATTCTTTGTATTTTAATATTCTCTCTTCTCTTCATACCCCTTACAAGATTCTCCATATGAAATATTGATATAGTATAACAAAAAACTATGTATTAATTGAACTATGCGTATGCAACCATTCTTCAGTAGAGAGACAATAAGAGAAGTTATTATTATGGCGGCGGCTGTAGAGGGTGGTTAAAAATTGAAAGATAAAGGGTGGTGGGGTAACGAGTTAGGGAGGTGACAATAGAAACTAAAGTTGTAATGAAAAAAACTGAATTATTATGCAAAATGGAAAAAGTTGGTAAAAATAAGCGATTGTTAAGATTTGGATTCCGAGTAGTACTCATAGCCAATGGTGGTAAATTTTACACGCGTTTTTTGAATATAGTAGCTGTTGCATGCTCATAACAACTCAGTTTTAGGGTTCACTATTTTTTGCTACTATTATTTATTTAGAATGAAAAAGGAGAACAGAGTGTGCAAAAATTGTGTTGTGGATGAGATGAGATGAAAATAGAAAATTCTTAACACAAATGTGTGTTTTATTTTTGAGATATGTGAAGAAATAATGCGGTGTGATACTAGCTGGTTTCTTTGTGGTGTGTCACAAAATTGAGTTGGAAATTGGATTTAGTATGGTAAATATCTCTCTCACATTTTATTTAAAAGAAAAAGAGTAAATTAAATTACATTAATTAATGATAAACATTTTTTTAATGTATGAACAGTATGTGGACTTCTTAAATATTTGTGAGTCATTTTCAAAATATAATGATAAAATTATATTTGATGTATTATAATTTTTCTCCTTTTAAAAAAAAAAAAATTTTATTTTAAAGAATCTAATACAATTAAGTGATACAATAACTTGTGTAAATTGAGGTTGATGTAGGAGTTTAAATTTAATATAATATAAAAAGTTGAATCATAAATTTAGTGTCATCTATATTTGTTAAATTTATAATTAAATTAATTTAATATATTATAATTATTATCATTTTATTTAAAAGATAAAGAGTAAATTAAGTTACATATTAATTAAAGATAAACATCTTTTTGTTTAATGTATGAACGGTATGTTTCACCTACTTCTTAAATATTTGGGAGTCATTTTCAAAATATAATGATAAAATTATATTTAATGTATTATAATTGTTTTCGTTTAAAATAAATAAATTTTTATTTTAAAGAATCTAATACAAACGAGTGATACAATAACTTGTGTAAATTAATGTTGATGTTGGTGTTGAAATTTAAAATAATATAAAAAACTTGATTCGTGAATTTATTGGCATATATATTTGTTAAACTTATAATAAAATTAATTTAGTATATTATAATTATTTTAATTTTATTTAAAAGATAAAAAGTAGGTTAAATTAAATAGTTAATGATAAACATTTATTTGTTTTATGTATGAACGTTATGTTACCGTTCTTAAAATATTTGTGAGTCATTTCCAAAATATAATGATGAAATTATATTTAATGTATTATAATTGTTCTCCTTTTTAAAAAATAAATTTATAAATAATAATGTATTAAGAAAATTTAACAACAAATATGTTACAATTTAGGCAATGTCATAAAATTTTAATAGTGCTCCAATGAAAAAAAAATTAAAGTAAAAGGATATATTCTTCTTCTTCTTTCTTAGCATATTCTTCTTTCTTAGCATATTCTCCCTATTATGTTCCTCTGTTCCCCTGTTCTTCCTAAGAAATCTTTCATGTGTCAGTGGACTTCCAACTAACTTCACTTCACATTTTGAGCTTTAAGATTTATGTAGTCCCAGATCATCACGTATGCCCTGTTCACTCAATCTTGAATACTTCAAAGAGCCTTTGCATGAAATCCCAAATGGAGTTTGCAACCTAAACATGAATTCCAGCCAATGCATTGTAAATTTGTAATACTTAGATGAAAAGCTACAAAATTACTAAATAATAACAAAAAATTGTAACAGAAAAAACTGCATAAACTCACCTCTGGTCCTCCATTTTCTTTTAGGGTTTGTGACACGACAGAAAGACCTTCAGCTGTTGCTTTTTCCTTGGCAATGGTGGCTTCAGCCTCACCTAAAAAAGAATGGTGCTAATAATAAGTTTTGAACACCAAATTTATGGTCATATCTCAATACTTAAGTAAGAATGGTCAAATCCATAATTTATCATCTCTGCATGCAGAAAATCATTCATCTAAAAATATACTTAAACTCTATATATGAGCATACTGATATAAATAAAAGTTTCAAATTAAATATGCGTAGAATATGGGATATCTCAATTCAGTTTTGTCCTCTTCATGTCAGGTTCATGCTATGGATGGTGCACCTGTTAGCGGTGGTGGTCTCAGGTTGTGGTCTATGATGCACAGACATCAGAAACACACGACACCGCCACTGACACATTGACACCGATAATAATTTGAAAAAAGTAAATAAATCAAATGTAATCATAAGTTTCGGTGTCGGTTTCAGCCATCGACGGTGTTACATAGGTTGTTGTTGTTCTTTGTGAAAAATGGAATGTATTGTGACAATTTGTTATGATTACTCAATATTTTCCTTCCAATTGTGGTTTCCTGTAGCATTTGTTGTATCTCGAGATCATAAGCCAGACCAAACTGATGAGAGGCAAAGGATTGAAGACGCAAAAGGCTTTGTTATGTAGGCTGGTAAGATGACACAATTAGATATTTTCATTTACTTAAAATATTTGTTTCCTGTTTATCACTATTGATAAGCATAATTTTTACAGGAACTTGGAGAGTTGGAGGTGTTCTTGTTGTTTCTCGTGCATTTGGCGATAGACTCTTGAAGCAGTATGTTGTTGCTGATCCTGAAATCTAGGTACGTGCATTGGTCAAGTGGTGGATATCCAAACATATGAAGGGTGTTGGATTTGTGATATGTGTGAGTCATGACAAAATAGGTATAAAAGGTCTGTGTCCATGTGTGATACATGTTCATTATGATCATGCAAGTAATTAGGTGATGTTACACCAGACAAAAGGTTGTTAGATTTGTTTGTTACTTCTTGATAGAGAGGAGTTCAAAACTCTGCAGAGGATTATCACGGTTGCCTCTAGTAGATACTGGTCTAGTGTAGGTTGGTTGTTTGGTCTCGAACATATGTTGAATTCTATGTTTGGTTGATGGACAACTACCAGATAATAATGCAATGTCATCCTTGGACGTAGGGGTGGACAACGGGCCGGGTTGGGCGGGTTCGGGCCCAAAAGTGTCACCCAACTCAACCCGCGGTTGGATGTGTAAGGCCCATTTCCGCCCAAAATTTAAATCGGTTTGAACGGGTTGGGTCTAGACAGGCCCGGGTTGATGCAAATGGTTTGTTCGGGTTGTTGATTGAGTTTTTCAAGGCCAATGATATATTCAGCCTTTTCATAATTTTTTTACAATATACAAAATTTAATGGGTGTTTGAACTAGACAACATATATAACAAATCTATAACAACTTTGCATTTTTAAATTTAAATTTGTTTGCCCATTTACTAAATAAAGACAAATACTTAATAAAAATTTAAGATACAAATTATCCTTGAACTCAAATTATATTATGGACAAGATAATTAAACAACATCCTTAATACTGAAATATATAACAGAGGATGTACAAAATAACATCCATAATCTCCTCCAAAATTACAAACAATCATATCAAATTATTTGACAGCAATTGATGAATCAACCTAATATGTCTTCACTTCAAGACTTTAACCAATACATATCAACAAATTTAACTTTGAATAGATAGACCTTAAAGTTCATGATTTGATAAACCCAAGTGCTTCTACTTGAAGTGAAATAGAATGTTTAACATCTTAATATGAAGATTATGTTCTCCCATAGAGATTCTTCTAATCCCATATCTATCAACTACACTAAGCAACTTGCAAACATGATTATTTACTCTAACTCTCTGCTTAATCTTTGCAGGAACATGAACTTTCTCAAAAGCCACAAGTTGTTTCTATGGTACCCAATTGGCACCACCATTAGGTGGAGCAGAGAACACTAACGTGTGTATTCCATCTTTGGATCCAATATATTCCAAAACCAAATAATTAAGTTCAATAATTATTAGTTATTACAGAATATTTATATTATGCCAACCATTTATCAAACAAGAATAATAAATAGTTCTGCACAAAGCTAAAGACAACATGTTAAATGCTTGCAGCAATGTTATTTGATAAAAGTTATAACATTTATATCATGTTTTTGCCAACCTTATCATAATTGAGGTGAAAAAAATTGAAAGCAACATAATAAGACACAGGCAAGTAGAGTATTTTATCTAAGTTTTTATTCAATAGCAAAGAAGTAGTTGATACAAAAGAGGAGAAAGGGTTGAACTTTATTACCTTAAGAACATTTTGGTGGACGAGGCGAGATAAGGCGTGACTTCTGTGATGAATTGCTTCTCTAAATGGTTGGCGTTTTGGTTTGAAAAGTTGAACTTCTTTTTGGTTTATACATAGTATACTAGTGGCGTTTTCATCTGTCAAAAGAATTAAAACTCTTTAACATGTGGATTGATTGTAGTGACGATTTCCATTTGCTTTCTCATCATTGAGTAACTTCATCTTTAGTTGAGAAGATTCTGCATAAAATGAAAGAACATATTTTCTTAATAATATGAGAAAGAGATCAATGTGATTGAAATGAAAGCTAAACATCAATTAATCTTACTTTTAAATGTTGAGGAATCTATGTTGCCTTTATCTGATGCTCAAAAGATGTGAACAAGGAAGGTCATATTAGTGCTCTAAAAATCACTGGAAAAAAACCCTTACTACTCTTTAGCTTATAGGTATTTATATTTATCCAAGTTAAATAAGAGGGTTACTGATCAAGAAACTAATTTCAAAAAAATCAATCTACGACAGAAGCAGCTATTGAAACGTGGCTCACCAATTATAGTGATTAAAACAGAACAACATCGCCAATAAAACACAAGAAAAAATATTAGTAATAGTTCATATACAGTACAATCATCGAGAGTAGGAGATAAAGAATATGATTAACAACAATTGCACATGTTTCAAAAAACCAAATAAACGATGAAAACTCCATAATCGTTTTATCTATAATTTTCAGAGCAACAGGTTCATCCTCATACTTACCATGGTCCATCCTCATACTTACCATGGTCCATCCTCATACATATTTTCCAGTGATTTTCTTACCAGCGGCTAATATGAGCTTAGAGAGGTCAACAGATTCATGTTGAGGTGGTGTGACTGCAGACATATTTTCTTACCAGCGGCAGAGTTGTGCTAAGGTTTTTCATCGCGTATGTTGGAGAAAAGAGGATTGAAACATGCATATAGTTAAAACGGCTGCGTATAGAAAAATATACTCAATTAGATCGGGCGGGTATGGGTACCGCCGGTTGCTTCTCCATGAACCGAACCGCCCATTACAATCCGCCACAAGCCGCACTGTTGGACCCGACAAACCGCTGGCCCGTTTGAAACTGTGTTTTTCGGTTTTTATTTTTCGGTTTTTGCGGACTGGGCCGGTTGACGGTTCCTTGTCCAGCCCTACTTGGACGTATGAGGAATTGGAATATCAAATTGATTACCTTCAGACTCAAGAATTTGAGCTCTCTTTTTCCGTTCTGCTTCTGCTTGCATCTCCATAGCTGCTTTCACTCCACGTGGAGGAGAGATATCCCCTGTAGAAAGACAACAATGACACTTGGAAATACGTGGCACCTGTTTTCAACCTTTGACTAACGAAACCAGACGGAAGGATAAACGTGATACCATTTTAAAAGTTAATGGACGAACTTGCCACTTTTTAAAATTAAGGGACCAAACTGGACTGTGTGCCAAAGTTAAGGGACAAAAAATGTTATTTTGCCTAAAAACAATTATAGTCAAAGTAATAAAAAATAAATAATGACAGTAATGTCTTTAAATTTCTATACATGTACAGTTATAAAGTCATGCTTAAAAGATATATGTGTATTTTTGGTGGTAATGTATTTTCTAAAGTTTTATAAGAGATTTCATGAAACAAACTACAATCTCTTGCTCTTTCTTGTATTATTTATAAGGTTAAATTGGTTATTCTTTTGTTAAAAGTTGTTACAATTGTGTAAGACAACCTTTTGTATAAATACTCTTACAATCCTTTTCTTCCAATTAACGAGAATTGTGAAAGAATGTTTCAAACACTCAAGTGATTAGTCGAGAACTTTTTGGTGTAATAGACTTTGTTAAAAGTCAACACTTGATCAATAATTGACTTGGACAACAAGTTAATTGTCAATGGACAATGGATTGATTGGTAAACAATTTGATTGACATGCGAGAGACTTTAGTTTGAAAATATGATCCATTATAGTTTCATGATATTCTAAATATGGTTTGCTATCACTTTTATTAGTAACATAAGAAGATGGAAGAGTAATGTATAACCATAGTGAGAAAAACTTAGACAAGAATAGAAATAAAGGAAGCAAACGGGTTTATGATGCAGGGCTTATTCAAATTGAGTGATAGAGCTCTAACTTCCTTTTGGAACTCAGGATGGTTTGACTCATTGCCTTTGTACAAAAGGTTCCCACTATTATATGAAGCTTCTTCTAATAATTATGGTGCTGTGAATTAGATGGTGCAATGGGAGGCAGATGTATGGATATGGAACTTAGGCTTTCAACAATCTCTTTTGGGGGGTGAGCTGTGAACTCAGTATGTGGACTTTTGTGTACGGTTGTCTGATGCAAAACCTTGTAAAGATTCTGCGGACATTTATCTATGGCCTGCTAGTACGCATAATAGTTTTTCGTTAAAATCAAGGTATGATTTTATTCTACGAGCAGAAGGTGTGATTTCGTTAGAAATTATTTCCAAGACCGCTTTAGATATCTTGTGGCAATCGTCGGTTTCATCGAAGGTTAAAATCTTTAGTTGAAGGTTATTTTTAGATCGATTACCGACACGGTCAAATCTGGCAGTCAGGGGAATAATTTCTGATCCACGCGACTTGGTTTGTGTATTCTGTTTCCATTATGTTGAAACCTGTGAGCATGTCTTTTTTGTTGGAATTAACCCAAAACCTTTTGAGAATTCTTATTCAATCTTGATCTCGAGATTGTTAACAATCACACGTAATGGCAACGAAAAGAAAAAATTGAGAAAGAAAGAAAGAGAAAAGAGAAATAGTAGCGTTATAAAAAAAGATGAAAAACTGCAGAATTCTTTCTGCCCACAAACTGTGGAAACTTTCAATATTCACTTGCAACTGCAAACTGTGAATTATCAAACTTAATTATTAAAATGATAAGGGTTCCTCCCTATTTATAGATTTAGGTTAACTTGCATCTCAAGCTAAAGCTCAAACTATAAAAACCCAAAAATATCTAATTTAATCTTTCTAAATCAAATCTAATCTTTCTAAAACAATTAATTACATATTTAACACACCACCTAATTCATTGTGTCTAAACTGTCTATATTCATCATGGCTCTTAGTCTTCTAAAAACTTTGACCTGCACTCCCTTCGTCATAATATCTGCAATCTAATTCTCAGTTCTGCAGTGTTCCAAGTTCATCTCCCCTTCTGCTACTTGCTCTCGAAGATAATGGAACCTCATTTCGATGTGCGTACTTCGACCATGTGCTATTGGATTCTTCGCCAAGTTGATAGCTGACATGATGTCGATCTTCATGGTAATTACTGCATGACTCTTACCTGTGATCTCTTCGACCAGGTTCACCATCCAGGTTGCTTGACATGCACAAAGAGAAGCAACTATGTATTCTACTTCGCATGACGACAATGCCATTACTGGTTCCTTTCTCGAACTTCAAGCAACTGGTGCACCACCTAACATAAACACATATCCAGCTGTGGATTTTCTATCCTCAACATCACTACACTAACTAGAGTTGGTGTATCCCACTAGCTTGCATTCTTTTCCTTCATCAACTGCAGGAAACAAAATGTCGTGGTCGAGAGTCCCTTTCAGATACCTCAATATCCTATTCGTTGCTGCTAGGTGTGATACCTTTGGCTTCTGCATGAATCTACTTACTATACCCACACTGTATGCTAAGTCAGGCCTTGTGTGACAAAGGTATCGAAGTGACCCAATAAGTCTTCTGTATTGGGTAGGGTCGACATCATCTTCATCTGAATCTTTCGACAGTTGCAATCTGGTTTTAGCTGGAGTCGAAGTTAGGTTGCAATCTTGCATCTCAAATCTCTTGAGTATTTCGCTTGCATATCTTCTTTGGTGCATCATTAAACCTCTACTAGTCTTGTAGAATTCGATGCCAAGGAAATATGAGAGATTTCCCAAGTCTGACATTTCAAACTCCTCACTTAGGTCATGTTTGAAATCTTCGATCTCCTTCTTGCAACTTCCTGTTATCAACAGGTCATCGACATAGAGGCATAGAATAAGTATTTCGCTATTGCTTCTCCTTACATACACTCCATGCTCAGTCGTACACTTCACAAATTCCTTCTCCCTTAAGAAGTTGTCGATTTTCTTATTCCAAGATCTCGGAGCTTGCTTAAGTCCATACAGGGCTTTATGCAGCCTGTACACCTTTCCTTCTTCGCCACATTTCACAAACCCAGCTAGTTGTGCGACATAAACTTCTTCGTCTAAGGGGCCATTAAGGAAGGCACACTTCACGTCCATCTGACATGTATGCAAATTATTCATATTTGCTATACCAACAACTAACCTGATTGTTCCGATCCTAGCAACAGGTGCAAACACTTCGTCGAAGTCGATTCCTTCCTTCAGAAGAAATCCTTTCGCCACAAGTCTCGCCTTGTGTCCAGTTACTTCTCCTTTAGGATTCACCTTCACCTTGTAAACCCACTGAACATCAATTGTCTTCTTGGCTTGAGTCAATTTGACAAGTGACCAGGTATTGTTGACTTCGATGGAGTCTAACTCCTAATTCATTGCTTTCACCCACTTCGAATCTTTCAATGCCTCAGCTACATTGGCTGGTTCGACATCTGCGTAGAAAGCATAACCAGCTCACCCTCTTCATTAACCACGTCATCTGATGTAATTACACATTCTTGCAACCTTGCAGGCATGTGTCTTGTTCGTCGAGGTCTGCTTGGACCTGCTTCATCTATGACTTGTTCCTATCGAACTTCTCTTTTGACTTCAATGGCTTGTTCTTCACAAGAGATTCTCACTGAATCCTTCTTGGCATTCTCAGTCCAATCCCATTCTTTAAGCTTATCAATGATCACGTCTCTGCTGATCACTACCTGCATATTCACTGGGTCGAACAACTTGTAACCTCCAGTAGAATGATATCCTGTAAAGATCATCTGATTCGACTTATCATCAATCTTTCTTCTCAACTGATCTGACACATGTCTAGGTGCTATAGATCCAAACACCTTAAAGTAACTGAGGCTCGGCTTGACACCAGACCAATATTCTTTTGGTGTGAGTCCTTTAAGCTTCTTCGTCAGACATCTGTTTAATATGTATGTTGTTGTCGAAACTGCTTCTCCCCATAATTCTTTGTGTAGATGATTTCCATTCAACATACTTCTCACCATGTTCATGGTGGTTCTTTTCTTCCTTTATGCAATTCCATTTTGCTGTGGAGTGTAGGGTTCAACACCTCATGCACAATCCCTTCTTTTCCACATAATGCATCGAACTCTTTTGACACATACTCTCCACCACCATCAGTCCTCAGAATTTTCATCTTTCGACCACTCTGTCTTTCGACCATAGATTTGAATCTGGCAAATACCTCGATCACATCACTTTTCTTCTTGATGAGGTAAGTACGCGGCTTTAGACTGTAATCATCTATGAACGTGACAAAGTATTTGTTGCCTGCTATCGAATCCACCTGGATTGGACCACATACATCAGAGTATATACCTTCCAGAATTGCCTTCGACTTCCTTCCTACATCCTTGCTGAAGCTATTCTTGTATTGTTTCGACTGAACACACTCTTCACAGACTTCACTTGGAATATCGATTTCAGGTAATCCTGAAACCATATTTCTTCTCTTTAGCTCTCTGATGTCATTGAAGTTGAGATGACCTAGTCGAAAATGCCATAACCACTCATCTCTATTGGCTGCAGTTGCTAGGCACTTATGCTCCATCACATTGAGTTCAATCTTGAAGGTCCTATTCTGAGACATTGGAGCCTTCAAGATCAACCTACCACCTGCGTCGAGAACTATCATCATCTTGTCTTCGATCGACACCTTGTAGTTCTTTTTGACCAACTGCCCTATACTGAGCAAATTGTTCTTCATGCCTGGTATGTACAACACATTGGAAATTGTTGACCTCTTGCCATCTTTCCTCATAATTAGAACATCACCAGCACCTTCAGCTGCTAGAGTGTTGTCATTTGCAAACTTCATTGTGTTCTTCGACGAGGGCTTCATGTTGACAAACCAATCTTTCCTTCCAGTCATGTGTGATAAGCATCCTGAGTCCAAGTACCACTGGTCCTGGAATCTCTCTTCGTCTCTTGTTGTGACCATCAGCAACATCTCCTCTTCTTCATGTTTTGCGAGCTTTGCATCAGTTTCTTGATTCTTCTTCTTTTTTGGACAATCACTAAAATAGTGACCATACTTATGACAATTGAAACATTTAATGTGACTTTTGTCAGGCTTTCGACCACTACCTCTTCCTCTACCTGCAGCACCACTTCTTTGGTTGCCTTGGTTCCAGGGTTTTATTTGATTCGACTAGTTCCTTCATGTTGATTTCGACCAGCAGAATTGTTGTAGCCTTATCTACCTTTGTTGTTATTCCAGCTTCCTTAGCCTTTCCTTTCCTTTTATGACTACACCTGCAAAGCCATATCACTCTTTGACTTTCCTGCAGCTCTTTCATCCATCCTTGATTCATGTGACTCAAGTGTCCCTTGAAGCTCTTCCTTCGTCAATACTAACAAGTCTTTCGACTCTTCTATGGCTACTACCACGTGGTCGAACTTTGGAGCCAATGACCTCAAGATCTTTGACACAACAGATCTTGATGTCAACACTTCTCCACATACTTTGATTTGATTTACCATCTTTGTAACTCTGGCAAAGAAATCTATTATACTTTCATTGTCTTCCATCTGAAGCAACTCATAGGTTCTCTTGTGAGTTTGTAACCTCACCTCTTTCACCTTCTCTGCGCCTCCAAACGACTTTTCAAGAATCTCCCACGCTTCCTTTGTTGACTCTGCATCACTAACTTTTTCAAAGTTATTTGGATCGACACACTGATGGATCATAAAGAGAGCTTTATAATCTTTCTTCTTCAATTCTTTGTGTGCAGCCCTTTCTTGATTCGTCGCGTTCTCTACAAGCGGTGCTACTCCTTCCTTCACAAGATCCCAAAGATCTTGATAACAGAAAACCACCTTAATCTGCTTGCACCAATTCTCATAATTATCTTTCTTGAGAATTGTAAGGCTCGCCGAAAAGTGCCCGTTCAGATGATTCATCGCCATCACGATTTTTCTTCCTTGAATCGCAACCAGAGGTTTAATACCAGATGTTCAAATTAACCCAAAACCTTTTGAGAATTCCTATTCAATCTTGATCTCAAGATTGTTAACAATCACACGCAATGGAAAGGAAAAGAAAAAATTAAGAAAGAAATAAAGAAAGAGAAAAGAGAAATAGTAGCATTGGAGAAGAAGATGAAAAACTGCAGAATTCTTTCTGCCCACAAACTGTGAAAACTTTCAATATTCACTTGCAACTGCAAACTGTGAATTATCAAACTTGATTATTACAATGATAAGGGTTCCTCCCTATTTATAGATTCAGGTTAACTTGCATCTCAAGCAAAATCCCAAACTATAAAAGCCTAAAAATATCTAATCTAATCTTTCTAAATCAAATCTAATCTTTCTAAAATAATGATTACATATTTAACATTTTTAACATGTCCTAAAATTTAAGGATTTGGAGGACGGTTTCTAATTATTTAGGAGTGTCGTGTTGTGAATCAGTGAACTGTTGTGACAATTTTTTGGAATGGTTATTGAAGTTTGTGGGTTCTACTTCCAAAAAAACTGCTTGTTTGATCTGGTTTTGCACAACGTGGTGTATATGGTGGTTTAGGAACCAAATAATATTTAATGATGGCTTTGGGTGTGTGGATGATATAGTCCATCGTATCATATTTTCGTCTTGGTGGTGGCTAGCCATTGGTTCTAGCAGTAAAATTAAATGTAACTATTACGAATGGTTTAAACGACCTTTCGATTTTTTATAAGAAGGTCGTTTGAGCCGTAGGGTCGTATTTTTTATTGGGTTCCCAAGTAGTTTTGGCTCGTGGGCTTGTTTGTATACCTTCCAATATATTCATTTTAATTATAAAAAAAAAAAAGATTTTTCGTGTATTGAGAGTTAGAAAGATTGGTAAATACTTGGGTAGACAATAGGGTTTGTTCTTGGGAACTTAGATGACTATTTTTTATAACTCATTTGTAATATTTTGTAACAATTTTTTGAAGTATAGTGAATCGTATCACTTTTTGAAGTTTAAAAATACTTGGCTAGAAAATATAGTTTGTTCTTTGGAACTTCAAAGACTATATCCATGTAACTAATTTGTAATCTCTTATTTAATTCTTAGACAATAGTGAATTTAAGAGTTGTTATCTTCTGTATAGTATATTGGTTTTATTGAACTGGGTAAATAATATATTTGTATATTCGTCTGTTATCTTCTTTTTACTTGTTGTGAATTTTTTAAAACTATTTGACAATTTAATATTTTTTTCTTAAGGCCCTTTATTTTGGTTTTTAATGTTATTTGTCTCATACATTAAAGTTGTTGAATTTATTAATATTTGTTCCATTATGGAACTAAAATTGCCCTGAGAATTAGTAGTTGTGGTGGACAACAACGTACTTCTGCCTCAAATATGGTGGAGGAGGGGATGACCTGCAAAGTTAGTACTCAAACGATCAAGTTAGTATGTGAAGGAGAAGAGTGGATGAAATTTGTGTTTTAAATTGTCTACCTAAAATTAATGTGTGTCCTTTATATAAGGGAGTGGTTATAACAACTTGTTAATCTGTAGGGTAGTTCCCTTATGTTGTGAGCAATTTGAGTGAATAATTTCTCCTTTTAGGTCGTCGTCAAATGGTCATTCTGGCTGGCGCGAAATAATTTCCCTCCAAGCCATTGTCTTTGTAAAATAGTGCAAGGGTTTGTCGTATTCATCTCGTTCGTGTCAGTCATTCCTATAACTTAAAATGGAAAATCAAGAGAGAATGTTACTGCTTTGGGAATTCATGCCTTTTATGCACCCCATGCTTCATATGTCTTTTCGTAGGTTCTATCCTAATGATCTTTGGGAACTAAAACACTTAAGTGTCTCGCTGAGGAGATTTGGAACATTGATAAGGTTTATTCCTTTAGTAAGTCATCATACGATTTTTGAAGAGTCGGTTTCGCATTTCTTGAGATGTTCTTTCCGCTTCAATGTTATCTACATTTCCTACAACATTTTTCCTTTCTGTACTTGAAGAAAGTAGTACCCATCACGAGTCAAATATAAAAAGAATATACTCCTTCCTCTTGGGTTGACCTTGTCTCTTCATAAACTATTTATTTCATTGTTTGAGAGGGTGGTCTCGACGAAGCCTTTTTGGATGTTATTCCATCTTCCCTCGACAATAACACTTTCTCTTTTATTGACAAATGATTTACAATTACTTGTTAGGAAGGACTTTCAACAATAACACTTGATTCAAGTATTTTATAGTAGATATCATCACCTAAGGCAAAGGATACCCTATAGAAACCCAATTGTTCTTGAAATTTAATTGCTTAATTTCATCTGTAATTCACTAAGGACATATGGGTTAATTTGAATGATTAAAGGATTTCTCACTAAGGACTTAGGAGCGAACATACTTGAGAACCAGTAATCAATATGGATATAATAGGTCATAATAAAGTCAATTTAGGATTATTGATAATTCAGGTTCAAACACCCATTCCTAGAATGGTCTACTCATAGTCTTTTATACTCTCTCACATTGATCTAAATTACCTGTTATTTACTCTTTTGAATTGAAAAAACCCAAACAAATTCCCCTAGTAATTTTATTTAACTGAATTCAAGCACAAACTCAGTATCGTCATGCAGTCCTTGTTGGTGTAAGCCTAGAGGCGAATACTTTTGGTACTTGTATCAAATTATTTATTAATATAAGGCATTTATTTATTATGTTTGTTTTTCCAAAATAATAATAAAGTCCCTAGAATAGCTAGTCCTCTTAATGAAATATTAAGTGTGCCTTAATCATGAGATACCAGTAAACATAAGGACATTATTCTTAAAGTACTTATAATCGAGCTTTACTGTGAAGTGGGATAATGTAACACCCCATTTAATTATTTAGTCGTTTTATGATTTATTGTGTGTGATTAGTTCGGCATTGTCTTGGTTAAGGATATGTGTGTTAGGGTGGGTGTGAGAGTTAGTGGAATGAATTAATTAAAAAATTAAGTCTTAGTATAATATTGTAATAATAATGATATCAATAAGGAGAAATTCAATTATTATTATTATTATTATTATTATTATTATTATTATTATTATTATTATTATTATTATTATTATTATCATTATTATTATTATTATTAGTGTTATATTATTATGATGACTACTATTATTATTATGAGTATTATTAGGATTATTATTAGGACATGGAATATTTACACTTAATAATAGTTGTAATAATATCATTATTATTAGAATTAAGAAAATAAAGATAATTAAGGAAAATAACACACAATTAGGAGAGAGTGGTAGAGAAGTTACAGAAAAGTTAGTTTCACGTAAAAGAGAAAGAAAAGAAGAAAGAATGAGAGATAGGGCAAGAGACTTTTCCACCATTGTTGAAGAGAGAAAGCTTGGAAATTCAGGTAAGGGGGAGAATGAGATTCTCTAATGGTGGTCTGAACATGAGAGGGTAGTGAGGGTTTCTTTCCCTCTTAGGATTTTCTGTGTATCTCTTCTTCTTCTGTAATTGTTTATAAGCTTGTGTGGTGATTACTGTGAATTCGTGTCCGTATACTGTTCTGATATGAATCTGTGTTGCATGCTGATTTTGAATAGAAAATTCGTGTGAATTCTGCACTGTTGTTGATGGGTTCTAATATGGAAACAAATCTGAAAATTGGGGTTTTTGGGGTTAACAAAAATAGATTCTAATGGTAGAAAACGTTGATAAAATGATGAATAAATTAGTGTAGAATAAACTCATTAATGATAGACTGGTGTAGATGTTATTTTAGGTCAAAATCAGGAGCTTGGAGGTGCTCCAATGGGGGAAAATTGTACTGATGCAAAACTGGATTTTTCTTTGTGCAGGCTGGCCATACGCGTATGCCAGGGGGCAATACGTGTATGGGGAACACTCCTAGGGGGCAATACGTATATGATACGCACCCCGTCCCCATGCCAGCACGGTCCTCTGCTATTACACGTAAGCTACGCGTAAGGATGAGTGGCCATACACGTAAGACAAGGGATCGTGGTTATTGTTGGAAGCGGTATAGGGCAAGCAACAAAAGTTTTGGAAGTATTTTTCCGGGAATTTATCTTGTCCACAGAGATCGGTGCTACTGAACTGTCGTTCGACAATTTAAATGTTAATGAGTTTGGGTTTAGAATTGGTTTGAATAAAAGCGGAAAAGTAAATATTAACACAAGAAAATTCATTCATCAGAGAGAAAAGACTTATCAAGCATGTATATATTCCACTCGTCACAAATTTAAACCTATCGACCAGTTACACTCAACTTACAATACTCCTCAATATGACCCGGTATCGCTCACAACAGTGTCCATCTCTGGCACACTGAGCTGAGAGAACAACTGTATCACTCTCTTCGTCACTCTCGCGCACGAAGCCTCGAAATACGGAAAGCATTAAGTTCCGACACCCATACGGATTGTTAGCCCTAAATCTATCTCTAGCATCCAGAAACTAACAGATAATCATCCTTAATCGAAGTTTGTGAAGTTTATCTCTAACACGACCCAAACCCCGCGCATTTAAGCAAAAATCAAGAACAATCACCAATAGAGATTTGTAAAGCAAATTAAATATAACGCCATGGGCGACAAATGTACATAAGATCAAAGTAAAAACATATACAAACCCAACAAAGAAGAAAGACAAGAAGAAAATCAGAAATGAACCAAACACTTCACGGATTGTCAGAGCCGATCGATGAGAAATCCACCCCAGATCATTCAAATGCAAGCTTCCATGATGTTTTCTAAGCAAATCCAATGAAGAAATGAAGTTTGATGGAGTGGGAGCAAAAAAATACCCAAAACCATCCCCTAAAAAATCTGTTTTTCCACTATTTATGGACTGTCAAAGTCACAGACCGCGCTAAGCGCGGTTTTGGGCGCTAAGCGCGCTCTTATTTATGTTAAACCGCCTTAAAAGCGCGCTAAGTGGGCTCGGAGCGCGCTACTCGCTAGAATTTGCTCCTTCCGTGGGCTAGGAGAGCGCTAAGCGCACTCGTAGCATGCTTGAAAATCCAAAGCTTGCTTTCTTCATAACTTTTGAACCGTAATTCCGTTTTTCGCCCGGTTCGAAGCGTTGGAAAGCTTATTCAATGCTCTATACAACAATGGCAAAATCCCACTGCTTGAATACCTACAAAATTGAGATAAAATCAATTAAACTCAATGATATTTACACGAATCGCAATATATACACTAAAATGTAAACTATACGCATTTATAAACAAAACAGGGTTTATTCGTATGAAATTTAACAAAAAGCAACGATAAGTGCAACAAAACATATATACAAAAATAGCTATAATTTGCACTTATCAGTTATGCATGAATGATTATTGTATTGTGCATATTGGTGTGTCATACATTCATGTCATGTTGTATGGAGATGAGCTAGGTGGGAATCCATGATGGGTGCCTAGTCTTGCCCAGACTCCATGTGGGAGTCGAGTGGAGATAAGTTGTAGTTCAGAGGAACGTATACGACTTATCCGGATTCCGACTGGAATTGGGTTCTAGGGTGAACCGTATGTGATTGTGATGGTACCACATGCATTGTGTCGTGTCAGTTGAGTCGCATTGCATATGTATATGATTGAGTGTGGGTTGAATATACAGAGTATTGATATGGCACTTGTATGTGTGTTGTGATTGTATGATTGATGTAATTTGTGTTATAACTACTCCTTAGCATGTGCTTTTCACCGTGTATTACTGAATGTAATTCTCACCCTTTTCATGTTTGGTGTGTCTGTGCTCCTTGGGGTGTACAGATGACTAGGTACCTGAGTAGTGCTTGGAGCATGTGTTGCTATTTGATCGAGTCTTATGAGTCGCTCTAATACGTAACACGGGAAGGATGGGGTTTTCGTTATTTTCTTCACGTTATTTGTTATTTGTTATTTGTTACATATCATGATTTATTCTGATTAATGTTGTTGAACCACGTATTTTGTGGAGATTTGATGTAATTAGAGCCTTAGTGCCGAACTAATTGATTTACTCCGTTGTCTAATCAAATTATTTATTTTTATAAAGAAATAAGATATGAAGTGATTTGATACTTCATGATGGTATTTTTATTGATGTGGCATCCTACGTTTGTAACTCTGATTAATTTTCGCAAACCATTTTTTCGTATTTTTAATCATTATACGAATAGGTGGAGTAGGGTGTTACAATTGATATCAGAGCAGGTTGGTCCGTCCAGCCAGTGTCGTAGTAGAGTCTGACTATATAGTGTATATAGTCGTGTGTTTCTTCTAACCTGTGTTTTCCTTGGTGTTGAGTAGTATGGCTGGTAGGAATGATGTTGCAATTGTGGCTGCGTTACAAGCTATTACGCAGGCGGTACATAATACCAATTAGATTGTTGGGGATGTCGAGTTCTGCAATTTGGAAAAGTTCCATAACAACAAGCCACCTAAGTTCGGAGGTAGGCACGAGTCAGATGCGGCGCATAAGTGGCTGAAAGATATTGAGAAAATCTTCAGAGTCATGGGATGCACCGAGGCTCAGAAGGTGCAGTTTGGCACTCATATGTTGACTGAGGAAGCTGAAGATTGGTGTGATAATACCCGTCAAAGGTTGGAAGTTGCAGGTAGCCCTATTACTTGGACGATGTTCAGGGATGAGTTTCTGGAGCGGTATTTTCCAGAAGATGTTTGTGGCAAGAAAGAGATTGAATTCCTGGAATTGAAGCAGGGAAACTCGACAGTTGCAGAATATGAGGCCAAGTTCGAGGAACTGGTGAAGTATTATCCTCATTACAATACTGATGCTGCTATGGGTTCGAAGTGTATCAAGTTTGAGAACGGGTTGCGTCCTGAGATCAAACAAGGTATCAGTTATCAGAAGATCAGATACTTTCCTAAGTTGGTGAACAGGTTTCGAATTTATGATGAAGATACCAGGGCTCGGGTTGCTCACTACAAGGCCTTGAGTGACAAAAGAGGTAAGCAGAGACACGAGAGTACACCTTACAGTGCTCCGACCGATAAAGGGAAGCAGAAAGCTGTTGTTGGCAAGAAGCCAAATGGGGGAGGAAATTCTTCCAACCCTATCAAGTGTTTCAGATGTGGTGGCGCGGGTCACCGTGCTAATGAATGGCAGAATGAGGTGAAAAAATGTTTCAAACGCGGGAAGGCAGGTTATATTGTGGTAGATTGTAGGACCAATATACCTACCTGTTACAACTGTGGTGAACAGGGTCACATCAGCACCCACTGTCAAAAGCCGTAGAAGTCACAGACTGGTGGGAAGGTATTTGTACTGGTGGGAGCACAACCTACCAGTGAGGATTGTTTGGTCAGAGGTACTTGTTACATTCATAACACTCCTTTGATTACTATCATTGATACGGGTGCGACCCACTCGTTTATTTTTTTTTATTGTGTGAAGAAACTAGGACTTGGGTAGTCTACTTTTGAATAAAGGAATTGTGATTGATACTCCATCTATTGGGTCGATAACTACATCGTTAGTGTGATTGAATTGTCCTGTGTCAATCTTTGGTAAAGATTTCGGAGTGGATTTGATTTGCTTACCACTCAATGATATGGATGTTATTTTAGGGATGAATTGGCTAGAGAGGAATTATGTCTATATTGATTGTTATAGGAATAGGTTGTTATTCCTTACCCCAGAGGAGGAAGAGTTGGCTAATTTTATATCTACCAAGGAAGTGAGAACCTTGTTGGAAGATGAAGCTAAAATGTTCGCGGTGTTTGCCTCATTGTCTGTTGAAGGAAAAACGTCAATTAATGAATTACTTGTAGTGAAGGAGTTTCCATAAGTGTTTTCGTATGATATTTCCGAGTTGCCTCTGAAGCGAAAGGTGGAATTTGCAATTGATCTTGTTCCTGGTACAAGACCTATATCTATAGCACTATACAGAATGTCAGCGTCAAATTTGATAGAGTTGAAATCTCAACTCAGAGAATTGCTTGATAAAAAATTTATTAGACCCAGTGTGTCGCCATGCAGAGCTCCAATGTTGTTGGTTAAGAAGAAGGACGGTAGTATGAGACTGTGTATTGATTATCATCAACTGAATAAAGTGACCATCAAGAATAAATATCCCCTTCCAAGAATTGATGCTCTAATGGATCAACTCGCGGGAGCTCGTGTTTTCAGTAAAATAGATTTGAGGTCAGGATACCATCAGATTCGGGTGAAAGAGGATGATATTCAGAAGACGACATTCAGGACTCGGTATGGACATTACGAATATGTTGTTATTTCATTCGGAGTGTCCAATGCGTCGGGTGTATTCATGGAGTACATGAATCGTATCTTCCATGCCTACTTAGATAAGTTTGTTGTAGTTTTTATTGAAGGAATTTTGATTTACTCTAGGTCGGAAAGAGATTATGCAGAGCATCTGAGGATTGCATTGCAAGTGTTGAAAGATAATAAGTTATTTGTAAAACTCTCAAAATGTGAGTTCTGGCTGCATGAAGGGAGTTTTCTGGGACATGTTATTTCTGGTGATGGCATAGCAGTGGATCCATCCAAAGTGAGTGTTGTACTTTAGTGGGAACCTCCGAAATCAATGATGGAGATTAGGAGTTTCATGGGGTTAACAGGTTATTACCGCAGGTTTATCGAAGGGTTTTCTAATTTGTCCCTTCCTCTGACTCAGCTGACTAGAAAGGGTCATGCCTTTGTGTGGGATATCTTGTATGAAGAGAGTTTTATGGAATTGAAGAAGAGGTTGACTACAGCGCCAGTATTGATTATACCAAAGCCAGATGAACATTTTGTGGTATATTGTGATGCGTCTAAAATGGGATTAGGCGGGGTGTTGATGCATGATGGTAAGATTGAGGCTTATCCCTCACGACAATTAAGGGTACATGAAAGGAATTATCATACTCATGATCTTGAGTTAGCTGCAGTGGTTTTTGTGTTGAAAATTTGGAGACATTACTTGTACAGGTCGAGGTTTGAGGTGTTTAGTGATCGTTTGAAATATTTATTTGACCAGAAAGAGCTGAATATGAGACAGAGAAGATGGTTGGAGTTCTTGAAGAACTATGATTTTAGCTTGAATCGGTAAATCTAACGTAATGGCGGATGCTTTGAGTCAGAAGACAATTCATATGTCGACATTAATGATTAAGGAGTTGGATTTAATTAAGCACTTTAGAAACTTAAGCATGGTTTGTGAATTGACTCTTGAGAGTGTGATGTTGGGTATGCTGAAGGTTAACAATAAGTTCCTTAATGCGGTTAGAGAGAGTCAAAAACTTGATTTGAAGCTGGTGGATTTGATGACCGCAAGAGGGTCGGATGCAGAAGGTGACTTTAAAGTAGATGATTTTGGTGTGTTGAGATTTCGAGACATAATTTGTGTGCCTGATAATCCTGAATTGAGAAAAATGATCTTAGAGGAGAGCCACTGGAGTAGCTTGAGTATTCATCCAGGAGCTACAAAAATGTATCAGGATCTTAAAAAATTGTTTTGGTGGCCAGGTATGAAGAAATATGTAGCTCGGTTTGTGTATGCCTGTTTGACCTGTCAGAAGTCAAAAGTGGAACATCAGAAACCTTCGGGTTTGATGCAACCAATGGAAATACCAGAGTGGAAGTGGGATAGTATCGCGATGGATTTTGTGACTGGGTTACCGAATGCGTCGAGAGGATTTGATGCTATCTGGGTGATTGTGGATAGACTGACGAAATCGGCCTATTTTATACTGATTAACATCAGTTTTCCTTTGTCAAAGTTAGCAGATATTTATATCAGAATAATAGTGAAGTTACATGGGGTTCCGTCGAGCATTGTGTCTGACAAAGACCCGAGGTTTACTTCTGGATTTTGGAAAAGCTTGCAGGAAGCTTTGGATTCTAGTTTGGTTTTGAGTTATGCGTATCATCTGCAGACAGACGGACAATCTGAGAGGACTATTCAGTCACTGGAAGACTTGTTGAGAGCTTGTATATTCAAGCAGGGAGACACTTAGGATACCCATCTATCGTTGATTGAATTTACTTACAATAACAGTTACCATTCTATTATTGGAATGGTGCCTTTTGAAGCGTTGTATGGTAGGAGGTGTAGGACACCTCTAGGCTAGTATAAGTCGGGTGAGGGCATTGTGCTTGGACCCGAGATTGTGCAACAGACTACTGAGATAATCTAGATGATTAGGGAGAAGATGAAGGCATCATAAAGTAGGCAGAAAAGTTATCATGATAATAGGAGGAAAGACTTGGAATTCAGCGAAGGCGAACATGTGTTTCTAAGGGTCAATCTTGTGACCGGTGTTGGTCGTGCGCTGAAATCGAAGAAGCCGGATCCTAAGTTCATCGGACCTTATCAAATTTTGCAGAGAGTTGGAGTTGTTGCATATAGAGTGGCGCTGCCACCCGAACTTTCAAATTCGCATGACGTGTTTCATGTGTTGCAACTTTGGAAGTACATTGCTGATTCATCCCATATGCTTCAAAGGGATGAAATGCAGATTCAGGATAATCTTACCATGGAGGCGATGCCGATAAGGATCGAGAATCCCAAGATGAAAAATTTAAGAGGCAAAGACATTCCTTTAATGTGAGTAGCTTGGGGAGGAACTGCTAGAGGAAGTGTAACCTGGGAATTGGAGAGCAAGATGCGAGAGTCCTATCCTGAACTGTTCTCATCAGGTACATTTTCGAGAACGAAAATATTTTAATTGGGGGAGAGTTGTAACACCCCATTTAATAATTTAGTCGTTTTATGATTTATTGTATGTGATTAGTTCGACATTGTCTTGGTTAAGGGTATGTGTGTTAGGCAGGGTGTGAGAGTTAGTGGAATGAATTAAATAAAAATTAAGTCTTAGAATAATATTGTAATAATAATGATATCAATGAGGAGAAATTCAATTATTAATATTATTATTATTATTATTATTAGTGTTATATTTATTATGATAACTACTATTATTATTATGAGTATTATTAGGATTATTATTAGGACATGGAATATTTACACTTAATAATAGTTGTAATAATATCATTATTATTATTGAAATTAAGAAAATAAATATGGTAAAGAAGTTATAGAAAAGTCAGTTTCATGTAAAAGAGAAAGAAAAGATGAAAGAAGAAGAGCTGGGGCAAGAGACTTTTCCACCATTGTTGAAAAGAAAAATCGTGGAAATTCAGGTAAGGGGGAGAATGAGATTCTTTAATGGTGGTCTGAACATGAGAGGGTAATGAGGGTTCCTTTCCCTCTTAGGATTTTTTGTGGCTTCTGTAATTGTCTGTATGCTTGTATGGTGATTATTGTGAATTCGTGTCCGTATACTGTTCTGATATGTATCTGTGTTGCATGCTGATTTCAAATAGTAAATTCATGTACTGTTGTTGTTGGGTTCTAATATGGAAACAGATCTGAAAATTGGGGTTTTTAGGGATTAAAGAAAATGGATTCTAATGGCAGAAAACATTGATAAAATGATGAATTAATGAGTGTAGAATAACCTCATTAATGATAGACTGGTGTAGATG
The DNA here is from genome assembly GCA_022829125.1 of Lathyrus tuberosus. Taxonomy (NCBI): domain Eukaryota; kingdom Viridiplantae; phylum Streptophyta; class Magnoliopsida; order Fabales; family Fabaceae; genus Lathyrus; species Lathyrus tuberosus. The sequence goes on from JALAZF010000083.1 coordinate 16,382,109, forward strand.
TTGTTTTAGGTCAAAATTAGGAGATTGAAGGTGCTTCAATGGGGGGAAAATTGCACTGATGGGAAACTGGGTTTTTCTCTGTGTAGGTTGGCCATACGCGTATGTCAAGGGGCAATACGCGTATGGGGGACACTCCCAGGGGGCAATACGCGTACGATACGCACCCCGTCCCTATGCCAGCACGGCCCTCTGCCGATACACGTAACCTACACGTAAGGATGAGTGGACATACGCATAGGACAAGGGCATTACGCGTATGGGAAGTTTTTGGGGAAGTTTTGGAGGAAAATCCGCTCTAGTCATACGTGTAAAGCCTAAGGCAACACGCGTATGGAGGCCTGGGCAATTAATACCTACGCGTATGGTACGCAGGCATGGAGTGAGGGAAACATGTCCATACGCGTATGGGTCTGGTCATACGCGTATGAGCAGAGCTGTAGTGCTATTTTTCCGTTTTCTCGATTTCTGTCCCGATTTCCCATGCGATGCAATTTTTCTTGGTTCATAAGTTTAAAATGACATACTTAGATATAGGGGAAATGATAATGACAGTAAGTTTGATAAAACATGGGACTCTTATGTGATTGTCAGTATGAGACGTGTTTGATGCTTGCACCCCGAGATTGTCGTATGTGGACGGTCTTGGGCTGTGGTGGTAATTCCGGAGGGAATTACGGTGAGTATGTGGCTCACGTGTGATTATTGAGGATTGTGGTTATCCATGAATGATTATTTTATTATGCATATTAGTGTGTCATGCATTCATGTCATGTTGTATGGAGATGAGCTAGGTGGGAATCCATGATGGGTGTCTATTCTCGTCCGGACTCCATGTGAGAGTCGAGTGGAGATAAGTTGTAGTTCAGAGGAATGTATATGACTTATCTGGATTCTGACAGGAATCGGGTTCTAGGGTGAACCGTATGTGATTGTGATGGTACCGTATGCATTATGTCGTGTCAGATGAGTCGTATTGCATATGTATATGATTGAGTGTGGGCTGAATATGTCGAGTATTGATGTGGCACTTGTACGTGCGTTGTGATTGTATGATTGATGTAATTTGTGTTATAACCACTCCTTAGCATGTGCTTTTCACCGTGTATTATTGAATGTAACTCTCACCCATTTTCCTGTTTGTTGTGTTTGTGCTCCTTCGGGAGTACAGATTATTAAGCACCTGAGTAGTGCTTGGAGCATGTGTTTTTATTCGATTGAGTCTTAGGAGTCGCTCTGATACGTAACACGGGAAGGATGGGGATTTCGTTATTTTCTTCACGTTATTTGTTATTTGTTATTTGTTACATATCATGATTTGTTTTTATATTGTTGTTGAACCACGTATTTTATGGAGATTTGATGTAATTGGAGCCTTAGTGTCGAACTAATTGATTTACTCCGCTGTCTAATCAAATTATTTATTTTTATAAGGAATTAAGATATGAAGTGATTTGATACTTCATGATGGTATTTTTATTGATGTGGCATCCTACGTGTGTAACTCTGATTAATTTCCGCAAACTATTTTTTGTATTTTTAATCATTATATGAATGTGTAGAGTAGGGTGTTACAGATAACCTTAAAGCATTAAGACTATTATGTAGATAGAGTGATGATCACATCTCATGGATCATGGATAAGGAGTTATCAAGTCTTAACATAGGTATGAATATTATGAGTAATATTTATACTGGATTGACCCACTATGAGAGTACTACATAGAATTTTATGCAAAATGTCATAAGTTGCTCTCATGGTGATACTGGTGTATACCACCTTCCGACCTGAAACTACTATTGACCCTAGATGTATAGTCGAGTACTTTATTGCTGATTAAACATTGTCCGTAACTGGATGACCATAAAGACAACTGATGGGTACTCCAAAATGCATGCTGAGGGACATGATTGACATAGATATAATTTGTCCATCCAGAGTAACAGGTTAAATGTTTAAGGGCCCAATATTGAATTAGACAAGGATGACACGATATATGTCTTGTGTTTAATATAGACATATGGGCAAAAGGATAATTATACACACAAGTAATATCATAAAAGGTTTTGTCAGATCACATGACATTTTCATGACTTGGGTAGTAGTGATGTCTTTCTAGATACCACTCACTGTTTATTATGATAAATGAGTGATTTAATATAATTGTCAACGCCACAAAAACCTACAGGGTCACACACATAAGGACGGATTGGTAAGAGGTTGAGTAAATAAGGAACACCGTAAGGTACAATGCACTTAAGTAAATGTAGAACATCGTAAGGTACGATGCACTTAAGTAGAATATGAAATAAGGTAAGGTACCACGTGCTTAAGTGATATACGATACATAAGTGGTTCTATAAATAGAACCCTTGTGCAGAAGCATTCACTCTTGATGAAAATTTGGACTGTGAAACCCTAACCGTACTTTCCTTCTCTCTTTCACTCAAAGCCTTCAATCGTAGTAGCTAGCAATGAGACTGAAGGAATATGTTCATGTAGTAATCGTATTTTCCTTCGATTCAACATCAAAGTTTTTATCGTTACAAGAGGTAATTGTTTCTATCACTGATCATGCCCATTCGTAAGAATCATTGAAGAGAAACTTTTTATTTCCGCTGCGTTTTGGATTGTGATTTCCCTTCAGTCCTTGAGATCGATAATTTGGGATTTCCCATTACTACTATTTTGGCTGATTAGTACACTTGCTAATTTAAAAGTCACCTACTCCGCCAGACCCAAAGTTTAAATATCTTTGTAAAAGGTTCTAAGATACACAATATACAATCTCTAACTTCTACTTTCACTATCACTTATCTTAAACCCTACCTGACTTGGGCGTTAGAGTGTTTAACATGTAGGTAAACCCTCATAGGTCTAGCGTATTGGTTATAGAAACACTGGTTATCAGCGTCGTATTAACACTGATACCTCTAGTTCAAGAAGCACCATGAACGCAACCTTCGATCCACGATTCCAAAACCACAAAGAACATCGGAAGCTCCATTCCCCCATAATTTCCATGATCATCATCATTTCTGGTTCCACGGTAAAAAAATGGTGGCATCTGTGGGAAACAATTTCCGATTAAAATTATGTCTGAGAACGTTCTAGCCAAATGATGGCATCAACCTCGAGCGCTAGGGAAAGTTGGCTGAGGCATGCTCTCAGAATCGAGTTTAGATTCACAAGTCCAAGATGAGAGGGATTCTATGATTCCCTTGGCCAAGCAAGATCATGGGTCCAGTCTCATCAGGCATACCTTCATCAGTGCCTCATTAAAATCTGAGGGAAAATTCAGCCCAAATGCAAGCCAGATCAGAAGGAATCAGCCCTTAGAGGTGTCTAGGGACTGTCACCACCCCGAACGACCAATGTAGAGTATCTCATCATCGTAAAGGCCTCACACACGGTATCTCATCATCATAACTATCAGTGCCTGGACATGAGGTAACTCAGGGGATCAAAGATGTCCCTAGTATCTAGGCAATGGAATAAATGAAGGCCATCTAGCTCTCTATCTGTTGGATAGGTCTCTTACACCCCCGATTATGTTCCCAATGAAAAAATAGGAGGGTCAGAGGGACACGATCCAGAGACACGGGTGGTCGATGTTCTAAGAAGCACGCCAGAGGATAATTACCCAAGAGATTCTACATGACACAAAGTCGGCGATGCAACAGAGATCTTCCGACCCCAACAAATATCGATCATAATCCCTCAATTTTCGGTCAGACAAAGGTGCTCCCAAAGCACTCTACGAGCTAAGCAAACCATGTCATCCTGACCCCGGAGTGAAGACTCAGAAATACGAAGAAGGTTCGGGACGCATCCTAAGCCAAGGGCCTAGCAATCTAGAGTCGGCTAAATATTACAGAAGAAAACAAGAAGAAAAAGAACAAAATAACACTTAGGGCTCATTTGATTTGGTATTGTAAAACTCTATTTTAGTTCTTAAAATTTGAAAATTATAAAACTTGTGTGACAGTCTAGTTTTACAAAACTATTTTTGAAAATTATTCTCTATTTGAGAGTTTGAAAACTAAAATACTAAAATAGGTTTTTGGAGGATTTTGGTTTGGCTTTTTAGTTTTTGAAATTAAGAAGAGGAAAATACAAGGAAAAGTAGTACATTTTTTATCAATGGAAAATTTATAATATTGTTCAATTTTAAAATAATTTTTAAAAGTTAAATAACAAAACATGTTTTCTATTATTTTTTCTACAAAACTCTTTTTTAAAGTTAATTTACAATATAGTCTTTAAAAACTAAAAACTAAAACTCATTCAGACGGGGGTTTAGTCTTTAGCCCATGGCTCTTTCTCATAAATGTAGACTAAAAGGCCGAGCTGGTCAGCAGTAATAATGAGTTCTGGTCAGAACGTCTGAGCTTGCTCCAACATCTCGTCTCAAACCAAACCCAGAACCTCTACTGCACGCTTAAGAAATTGGTGAGACTTCTGCTGAGCAGTAATAACGTCTTCTTCGAGACTCCTCAAAGCATTGGCTCGGTCCTCCTTCCTCAGCTAAATAGCTTTCCGATCCACTTTGAAACCTTCTCGATGCATTTCTGCTCGTTTGCCAGAGAAGTCTTCAACTCACATATCTTAGTAGCTAAAACGGACGGTCGACCATACTGACCCGCTTCTTCCAGCAAAGACCTAAGGGCATCAGCATTTTCATGAAGCACAACCAATTCCTTCATAGTATCATAATTTTGCCACTCAAGGACCACAAACCTCTCTTTCAGTTCATCCGGTTCCTTCAAAATCTCTCTAGAGCCCAGAACATCGTCTTGGCCCACAACTACGATAGAAATAAGCGACGCGGCCCTAAACAGAGTACGAAAACCATCTACGAGAAGGCCCCACCTGTCAGTTGCGGATAAATCTCGGATGAAATCCAGGTCCTCAGCGATCATGGCAACAATAAAATCCTAAGGGGTTTTAGGTACCCTGGGAGGAAGAATAGCAAGAAGCCAGAAGAAAGGAGTCAGAACATCCCGCTCATTGTCCTCCACTAAACTAATGCATTTATAAGAGTTTTCTCCAATAGGAGTAGACAGTATGTCACTTCGAACCCTTTTGGTGAGAGAAGGAAAAGTTTAAGCTCCCAGAGTAGATAAATTTACTGTGAAAGCATCTGACTGACACAATTTAGTTTGGAACCGCGACGTTCTCTAAAGCAGTCATAACAAGAACCCAAACATCCAAGATGGAAATAGAAGCAACAACAGGTTCCACCGGCGCCAGGATAGACGATCCAACAGTCAGACCCTAATCATTTACAAGCTCTAAAGCTTTCTACAATTGACTTAGCTGATTCATGTTATCTTCAAAACCACAAATTGCTTAAAAAAGGCAGTCGATCGCCATCATCACCAAGGAGATTTTGTATCTCCTAATGTTTAAAAGCCCTAAGGATAACTTGAGTATCTATATGCATCTTCTTCTTCTGAAAGGAAAACACTTCACCAAAACCAAACCCTTCTTCATATTCGAGCCATGAGTATCAGGCATGCAAATCTTACTTCAGTTTTACTTCCTTGGAAGACAGAGAAGTTGACCCAGAATGATAGAAAGGGATTGGCCGGTAGAAACGAGCCTTGGACCAATATTTTTGAAAACCGCTTCCGCAAGAGCGACCATTTCCTACCGAATCCAAAGACGGGCAGAAGGCCATATGTTCCTCAAGAGTTATAGGTTTCACCAATACGAAACACCCTAGAAAATCACCCATTCATAAACGAAAGAGTTGAACCAAGGTGCTTGGGGACGGAGAGATATTAATCCTTAATCCCGAGCATCATCTAGTGAGGTACGAGCCATATAGAAGAGTTCAAATAAAAGCCCCAACAAATGCTTCCAAGAACTATACCTAGCACAAAGTTGGAACACCAATATGAAGACTCATGATCTAGGATGAATTTGCAAGGGGGAAACTTTTAGATTGATCGTCACAACTACCTCAATATCAGAGAATGGTATATGATCTTTAACTTGGTGAAGAGACACTCGTACAGGGGAACCGAACAACCCTAAAAAACGTTACACACCCAATCATCTGGGCATACTGTCAGAATGTCCCAATCTGACGTATCACCTATTATGATGTTGGCATGAGTTATGACTTCGGTTGTGTTCAGGACAAAATGGGTCCCGACTATCACAATGGCCACCCAATGATATCTGTTTGCATTGGTCGATTGTATTAACCGAATACCCTTACGGCCAACACATCAACTCTATGATGATCATTGTGATTTACCTAAGACACAACATCATTTCTCCCTTCACACTCTAAGTGACAAGAAATATCTGTGTCATTAGGATCATAGCCAATCAACCCACGATGTGCTTGTACAAAGCGATCGGCATGTTCCTTCCTTGGATGAACAATCTCTATTTTTACCTCGGTCATGATAGAATGGGGCATCGGTCTCTTGACATGGTTTCCACCCCATCGGATTCCATAAGGAACAAAGAGTTTGAAGTTTTCATGGATGGGGTGTCGTTTGGCAGAGATTCTCCAAAAAAATCCTTCATCTTTGAACCATCACTCAATATGATGATTCCTGATTCAGAATCCCGCTAATAAAAGGAAAGGAATATGACTCAGACACCACTCCCCCTCTCGAATATGAACAAACACCACCCTCTGAGTCACCCTCAACAATAATAGGGTTACCACCCATCATGATGAAAATTCAATAAAAACTTAAGTAAAAGTTGAGGATAAGAGAAGGTACCTTGAAATAGGAAGGTGAAGGCTCTAAAATGAAAAAAGAAGCTGAAAAATTGAAGCTTTAGAACTTCTAATTTTTGAACATGCGATGATGGTTAATATGAGAAGTAAGTGTTATCAAACAAGAGGGAAAAACTCGAAGAGATATAGGAAACTCAATCTGTGGAAGAACTAAAATAGTTTCTCCACGGTCCCTTGCGATCTTTATATACACAAAGGTTATTGAACGAATCAGATTGAAAGCAAGAAGTAAGGATAGATCAATGGTCAGATTTCATCTAGGGAAGACAACCACACTTGAGTGTAATCAAGTACACAGAAAGCTGCATCACCTCAACCCATACCTTTTCTGGTCACAGTCATTGAAAAAGCCGTGAAACACTTAAATGATGGGATTGCATCCAATGTTCACATTCGCATCACGCTTTGGCAAAACCAAAGTAGCGTATGTCAGTTGACGCCTAAATACACTCCTTTGAGGCAGACCACTACTACTGATAGACTCCCTCGACATCAAACATGCCCGACGAGTCTTTGAGGCAACTGTTTCGTGTCGGTCAAATATTCGGAACCTATCAGTCTGTGCTAACCAAGACCCGAGATGTAACACCCTAGATTGCTTTCAGGATTACCGACTGACCTCACAAACAAACACTTTGTCCTTACTCACACACTTTCCAAGAAACATCCCATAAGATCACTCATCCAAATATTATTCTAAGTCAAGCACGCTTAACTATGGAGTTCTTATTTGTTAGTGTCATACCCCCATTTTGACCTTGAATCATTGATCTAATGCATTCATCGAGTTATTAACATCATCTGCATAGCATAACACGTATTTCGTCCTAAGCAATACCTAAAATGTAGATCAGAATGATTTTTCAGATCTAAAGATAAATTGGTCAAATTGATACTCAACCGTGCATGAAATTAGAGGGTGAAAAATTTCAAAATCGAGCTTGCTGACGTCAATTTCATTAATTTACGGTTCACGTAGTTTAACCCGGCGTGCTCGTTTTAATTTTTCGACTACTTTTTCGGTCGCATTTTGATTAGTCTAAGCCTTTTAACCGATCAATTTTTATTTCAAAATTTTAATGTTTTCGAGAGATTTTTTTTTGCGCAAATCATTTTAGTGCATTCATTTTCATTTTTCGAGCATTTTTACGTCTGACTTTTATTCGTTTTGAGTCTTTTTTTTATATTTTTTAATCAAAATGTTCATAATAAATAATTAGAATTCTCTTTATTTTTATTCCAATTATATTTTGTTTATTTTTATTAATTTTAATTTTATTTAATTTAATTATTTATAACTCATTTTTACACATAAAAAAATCAAAAGGGCATTATGAATATTTATTAAATTAGTAACCCTAAATTATGTATACAAATACTAGGGTTGACAAAATGGATGGATTGTATGGATATGGATTGGATTGTTAATTGATAGATCAAAACAATTCATTAGTCCATTAACAATTAACTAAAATTTTCTTAAAATTATCCAATCTAATCCATTCGTTAAGAATAAAATTCATTCAATCCATCCATTAACATATTTTTAATGGAAGGATATTCATCCATCTAATTTTTTTATTATTAAAAAAAAACAAATGTATTTTTTTATTTTTTAAAAAATGGATTTTTTTTTTATATTTTCAAAAACTCAATTTATTTATTTTTTGGAAAAAAATCATTTTTATTTTCGAAAAATTCATTTTTTGTATTTTAAAAAAATTGGTTTTTAATATATTCGGGAAAAAATTGAATTTTTTGTTTTAAAAAAAAAATCATTTTTTGTATTTTCGAAAAAAATTTGTATTTTCTGAAAAAAATTTAATTTTTTATATTTTCGAGAAAAAAATTTGATTTTTTGTATTTTCGAAAAAAATCAATTTTTTAAAAAAAGTCGACTTTTTGTGTTTTTAAAAAAAAAAAAATTTTTTAATTCGATTTTTTTTCCGAAAAAAAAATCTATTTTTTTAGTAAAAGAACAAACTTTTTTTCCAAAAAAAAACCTATTTTTTTGTGGAAAAAAATTTTGGTTTTTTTTTGGAAAAAAATAAATTCTTTTTTTTTAAAAATCTATTTTAAAAAAAAATAATTCATTGGTCCAATTTTTAAAGGTAGGCCTAAAGCGGCATATTTCATGCCTATTGTGGATAAAGTCAGGAGTAAACTTGCCTCTTGGAAAGCTAGCCTTTTATCTCTAGCTGGGGGAATTCAACTCGTCAAGTCGGTTATTCACAGCATGCTTCTCTACTCGGTGAGAATTTATTCTTGGCCGGTTAGCCTTATTCACTTAGTAGAAAATGGTGTAGGAATTTCATATGGAGCGCTGACTTAGAGAAGCATAAAGTTGTGACGGTATCGTGGGAATTTTGTTGTAAAGACTACAAAAGTGGAGGTCTGGGGCTGCGTTCGTTAAGGTCTGTTAATGAGGCTGCTAACCTAGTGCAGTGTTGGTCTGTTATTAATGGCACGGATACTTGAGGCAAGATTTTGAAAGCCAGAATTTTTAAAAACGGTCGCCAAGTACGGTATCATGTCTTTTCTTCTTTATGGACTGGTTCTAAAAGCTGTCTGCAAAAGTTGTTGGATAATTCGATTTGGAATGTTGGCAACGAAAACAATATTAATTTTTGGTTGGACAACTGGTGCGGGGTTCCGCTGGTAGCTTTGCTACAATCTCAAGATGTCTCTTTGCTGAATTTAAATGAGAATTTGAGTCGGTTTCTGGTTGGAGGCAAAATCGTTTTGCCTTCTGGCATCGAAATGTTGTATCCGTCGCTTCAGTGCAATTTTGTGTATGTTATTCCTAATGTAATGCAGGATGATAAACTGATGTGGATTCGTTCGGATGGCGGGCAGCTTAATTTGAAAGAAGCTTATAAATTTGTCCAAGGTGTCATACCCCAAATTTTGACCACTAAGTTTCCCATCATTGTGCAAATCATCATCACAATATGGATGAACTTTCATACTCATTTGTCTCCCCAAAGATGGGTGAGCATTCTCTACACTCAAAGAATTAGGGTTCCAAGCCCTCTCAGAGCATTTAGACAAAGGATCAATCAAGGAATGACATGATCTTCAACTTGTCTAACTTCTCAAACAACCACAAAGGATCAAGAGGACTCCCACATCAAGAATTAAGCACAAGAGTGCAACATTTCAAGTGGATCAAGCCTCAAGTTCATCTAATACAAATTCAACTGACGCAGAAGGTCAAAGTTTGACTTTTGCTCAACTTTGAGCTTCACAAGCCATTACTTAAGAAAATATGATGGATGATTTAATTTGATCAAATTTAAATCAAGAAATCATGCAAAATTGATCAAATTGAAAGAAACTTAGAAATTTTTTCTAATTTAAAATCATGTTCAAGTGCATAACTTTTCAAGGTTGTAACTATTGACCCAAGCATCCATTGGTTTTGCGTAAGGGCTACTTTTAAAGAGGGTATTTGATACTTCAACATTGTAGAAGGAATCAACTCAAAATATCATAAGGATTGAAAGATATAGGTGATCAAAGTTGGGAATTCTTAATGTCAGATGTTCCAACATTTCATAGGACATCATTAATATTTTTCCAGCAAGAATGTCCCAACTTCAAGGATGTTTTTCTCCATGATCCAAGTTGATTCAAGCCAAACCTTGAACATCAAACTTGAAGTACGTCATCTCACCTTTCCAGAAAGTCCTAGAAAGCTCATTTATCATTCTCGAGCAGAAAGTTATGGTCTCTGCAAAAGGCATTGATAAAACAGAATTTTCATGACAGCTTTTAGGACAGATTTGACCACACAAGTTCAAGGTCATTTTTGACAACTTTACAAGTCTTATCTTCACAAACCTTGAGCATCAAAGTTGAAGTACGTTATCTCAGCTTTCCAGAAAGTTGTAGAACGTCCATTTATCACACCCGAGCAGGAAGTTATGGACTTTACAAGAAGGCTTGTTGCAGCTGTTTTTTAGGACAGATTTTGTGCACTTTTTCTTGTGCCACACAATTTTCAAGCTTTGTCACCATGCAAGACAAGCATCAAAGATGCAATTCACTTCAACTCAAAATATCATAGTGGATTAAAAGATACAAGTGATTAAAGTTTGGAATTATTAATGTTCAAAGTTGTCAGATGTTCCAACATTTCATAGGACATCATTAATATTTTTCCAGCAAGAATGTCCCAACTTCAAGGATGTTTTTCTCCATGATCCAAATTGAACCAAGTCTAGGGTCAAACATCAAAGTATAAGTATGTCATCTCAGCTTTCCATAGAGTCCTGGAACAGCCATTTATCATTCTTGAGCAAGAAGTTCTGGATTTTACAATAAGGCTTGCTGCAGCTGTTTTTTAAGACATGTTTCAGGACAGATTTGCACATTTCTTGTGCCACACGAATTTCCAAGCCTTGTCATCATTTTGGACACATCTGAGGATCAAATCCAAGGGGGATGATCTGATCCATAAGCCTCCCAAGTCCAAGATTCCACAAGTAGCATGCCAAACCTAAAAAACCCTAAAAGAGGGACAAGACTCCAATTTTCGTTTGGAGCATTTAATGGATGCTTAGAGGTGGCATGAACTGAGCTTCCTATAACTGAATTCAGTTAAGATTCCTACAACAACTAGGGAACCAGCAGCCTGTGCCTTAACCTCTAGTCAATGGCTAGAGGAGACTTGGATTTTCATTGGCCAACATTGAACAAACATCTGCTGTTGCCACCATTCACTATTGCTGCCAAAACAAACTTGCTCTATTATAAATAGAGTTCATTTGTGCTCAGTTTGAGTACACCAAAGCCATCAAACAGATGCTTTCCTCAAAATCAATTCTTTCACTCCAAAATGCCTTCTTTAGTAAAGTAATTCTGAGTTTTTGAGTTATAGAGCATTTCCATCACATCTCATGATCCTAACACCTCATAAACATCATATGTAGGTGATCCAAACTATCACAAGTGACCTGTAACACCAAGTTCACAAAGTTACCTCTCAAAACCTCAAATTTGGACTTTTTTGCATTTTTCAAGCCATGTCTTGATTCAGTCACTTTCCAAACCAGATAAAACCTCAAACACACTCCAAATATCATCCTTGAACTATCCCAAATGGTTCCCAACATCTGGAACACCATTTGAGAGAGTTGTCACTTTGGCCATTTTAACCCCTTTTGCAAGAAAGGGTCAGTTTTTGTTTTTGCAGGTTCCAGCTGATTCCAACCATCCTAAAAGCTTCTAAGAGGTCATTTGAGGGTGTCCAAAGCATCAAATCATTTCTGGAACAAAGCACTTGGTAGGTTGCACAAAATCTCCAAAAAAGAGGTAAAATTCACAACTTGAATTCTTTGAATCATGCTTTCCTTTGATGTCCACATACATGCATCATATTGAACAATTCTTGAAGCAAAAATGTAGTCCTTAATGTGTATGTTATGATTCTCCTACTGTTTGCACTTTAACATGTTCATATGTGGAGTTTATGTTGTTTTAAACTTAAGGTGCAGATCTGGTTTTTTGCCTTGTGTGTGTTGTACATTAAGTTTCAGTATGTATGAGTGATACCATTGGATTCCTTGCGAAAAATTGGTCAAGATAGGTTCTTACGGATTTTAATTCCGTTAAAAATTGAGAGAGTTATGAATGTTTGAAGTTTGATAAAAAAGATGTTGAAAACCAAGGTGCAGTTCTGGTTTTTTAAGATGTCGAATGTGATGTTGTGACATCTTCCCTTTTTCTCTTATCTTCAAAACTAATGAAAGATGTCGAATGTGATGTTGTGACATCTTTCCTCTTTTTCTTAATTTATCTTCAAAACTCAACCAATTCTTTTACATAGCAAAAATCATCATTTTCCAATTCTATTTTACACACTTCTTATTCATACTCCATAATATTTTAATCCACAAAAAATCACAAAAAAATATTATTATTTGATATATTTTTAATATATTCAAAAATATTGTTTTAAATTGTTTTAAATGCTTTTAAAATGATTTATTTTTCTTGATTTTTTTTAAAACCAAAATGATTTTAAATATTCATGTGGATAAAATACTTTTTCATAAACCTTAATCACTGTTTATAACATGATTAATGATTTTATTTGATATTTTTATCATTTTTTACTTGATTTTTCTTTGAAAAATGCCCTTTAAAAAATGAAATTGGGGTTTATTTGATTTTCACCCTCACAAATAATTTTCAAACACTCTTTGGGCCTCTAATAGAGTGTAAGACCCAATCCTTTGTAAATACAAACCTATTTTTGGGCCTCACTTGTTGTATACGTCCCGTTGTATTTCAAAAGTTCGGCGCGATTATCGCCCATTCAAAACCCTTTGAGCCTCTATTAGAGTGTAAGACCCAATCCCTTTTTAACCAAAACAAATTTGGGCCTCGGATATTGTATAACTCCCTCTGTGTTAAAAGAAAATCTCGGCGCGATCGCCATTTGAAAACAAAAAACATCTGGGCCTACCCTCGTGTTATAAGCCTCATTCTTTCTAAACTCTTTGGGCCTCTTGAGAGAGTGTAAGCCCCATCCCTTTGTACAAAAAACCTTTCTTGGGCCTCAGTCACTTGTATAAGTCCCTGTACAAATTTAAACTCATAGTGCAATCACTGATAAAACTTTGGGCCTCTCCTTGAGCTATAAGCCCCAATTTTTCTTTCAAAGCACTTTCTCCTTTGATTTTGAATATACTGTTGTTTTCAATCTTTCTTTGTTGAACAACTAACCAAACAGCATGGAAGCTCTACAACTGATTAAGTGGTTATATGCTTTCTTTATCCGCTTTCATATACATATAACTGTATTGTGCGGTTGTTTCATTGTAAGTCTTCTATCATAAACTCATATCAACTGTGTAATAATAGTATAGATATTTAGAGTTTCCCCGGCAACTATGTCTAGCATTAAGCTTGTTGATCACTCTTAAAAGTAGAAAAAACTAGATCCCCATAGGATTCCCAGACACAGTCTTCCCTCCTCTTGGGGTTAAACAATATGGAGACGTGAAAGGCAACCTTCTCGGTGAACCCTTTCACAGACTGTCACCTTTAGAAATCGTCAAAGAAACTCTATTCCCCAGAGATGATCTTTTCTCCGTGAATGGCATCTCTTGAGTTTCTTCCAAATTCTCGAACTTTTCTGGCTTGATCTATTCTCTGTGAATAGCCTGTCTTGAATTTCTCGGGGTTTGGGGGCCCAAAGGTTTCTTAAAAGCATCCTCGCCTCCTCTTGGGCGTTGTACAAGGACCCGTCGGCTTCTTAGAAGTATTCACAGCCTCCTCTTAGGCTTCGTATAAATGATTTCTTCCTCCGGGAATGATAGCCTCCTCTTTGGCTTCGTACAAATTTTCCCTCGGCTTCTTAAAAGTTTCCAGCCTCCTCTTGGGCTTCGTACAAATTGTCCCGACGACCTCCTAGAGGTATAGGAACATAAATTAATCATCTTAATAGAACAGTCTTTCAAAAAGTCTAGATCTTGCTACTATTGTTTCTTAAACGTAGTACAAAAGATGAAACTTTAGACTTGGATAGTCTAATTCCCTTGAGTCTCAAAGACATTCTCAAGCTCCTTTTAAAACTAGGAGATGAAACCCGTAGACTCGGACAGTCTCAATACCCTTTGGATTTCCCATTTTCTTAAAAAATAGGAAATAACCCCGATCCTCTGATCAATCCCAAAGCATAGCCTTACCTTTAATCAGTCTCTTTATAAGAACTGATTTTCTCTTTTAACCCACCTACTGGACCTGTCACTTAACTGAAACAGCAAACTTTTAGCCTCCATCTCGGGCTTCGTACGAGATACAAAATCACTCTCTTGTTGAGTCAACCTTTTAGCCTCCATCTCGGGCTTTGTACGAGATACAAAACACTCTCTTGTTGAGTATAAAAGACTCTCTTGTTGAGTCCCACCTTTAGCCTCCATCTTGGGCTTCGTACAAGACACATATAAAAGATTCTCCTGTAGAGTCAACCCTTTTAGCCTCTCTCTCGGGCTTTGTACGAGACACATAAAAACACCCTCTTGTTGGGCCAATAGCCTCCTCTTAGGCTTTGTATAAGGAAACCCCGGTTGAGTCAATCAGCCTTTTAGCATCAAAACTGTGCCTCGTTCACAGTACACAAACATCAACAACTCCTTTCCTTTCATCTAATTGCTGTAAGCGGCAAGCCTCTGGTCATCTACATCCATTGCACTGTCCCTCTTTTAGCATGAGAAATTCCTAAGGAAAGATGGCATTGCTCTACACTGAGTTAAAGTTTTCTCCTTCAGGTTAAAAATCCTCTATAAAGGAAATTATGGCATTGTTGGATTCACATATCCCAGTTAAAGTAATTCTCCTTTATAACCAGTCACCCAACAATTGTGACAAACAGACCCCTTTAGAGATGACAAATTCTCTCTAAAGTCAAGACCTTTTAGATTCATATCTTGGGCTTCGAACAAGATACAAATAGACCCTTCAGCTTCACATCTTGGGCTTTGAACAAGATACAAACCACCTTTAGCTTCATGTCTTGGGCTTTGAACAAGACACCAAAACACCATTTCCTCCCATAGAATAGGAGGAACTACGATCGCTCTGATTTCCCTATTTCGGTAAACGGGATAATGTAGGCATAAGATTGAAAGAAAAATCTTTGCGAGCACACTAATCCAAAACCCAAATCCCGTACCTTCACATATCAATCGAAAAGCATCAGTCCTAAACTCCCACCAATTGCCCGGGCACTATTTTAACAAAATGACCTAAGAGAGACCCACAATCTTTGTAGCATCTGTAAACCAACAGTCATCTGTTTAAAATCAGTTTGCAAGCAGGGTTAATTGGAGACATCTATTTCCCTTCCTTCATCAGCTTCAATAGGATAAAAAATGAATCGAACTGTAGTACCAAAGCGATAGTGCTTCGCAATCACGTCCAAAATCGCTCGCTACAGAAAAATGGAGACTTCACTGGGGAGACAACGAGATCTTGTTCTCTTCCCATCTCTTAGGTGGAAACCTTAAAAAAGTTCCACAGAAAGGTTGCGCCCACCGTGGGGCCGATTTGACTTTCTTTGGGATTTCACTGGGATAGGACTTTTTGTTGACTTCACTAGGATCTTAGGTCAAAACCCTTTAAAGTTGGGAAGGTACCACAAAATGGCGACTCCGCCGGGGACCCATTTTTGTCAGGAACATAGGATCCATAGCTCTTTAAAGTCTAGGAATTTAGGACGAATATATATACTGCTTTTCCTAATTGATATACGTGTTTATTTTTCTGCTAATGGGAATGCGTGTGATGCCACATGTGGAAAGATTGAGTATACACATAGGAAAATCACCTTTTTTTGTAGTGCGGAAGCTATCGGGAATAGCTGTTACGCGATAAACTACCCTCTTCTGATGTTTCTTTGATGGACATCACCTAGCACGGTTCCCGGCCCGCTGGTGTTCTCAGGAATCAATGATTTTGAGTGACAGGTACAAAAAATCACCTGTAGAAAACCTTTGGGGGGGTAGAGCCTTGACTTCATGACACCGACCCTTTGACCCCGTGTTTTTTCTATGTTTTTGTGTGCTGCATTCATGCATTCATCTAAAAAAAACATTAAAACAGAAAATTTTCTCCTCTAGTCTCTCTTTTTTCAAATTAAACTAAGACAATGATTGCAAATGTCAGAGAGAAAAAGATTGAGCTAATGGATTTCGGTAGAAGGAGAACTCATAAGTATATCTTCAAGGTTCCAAAACTAGAGGATTTGAGAAGTTTAGCGAGGATGATCACTAACCCTAAAGCTTTCAGAGCCAAATACGGAGGCCTGCTACCTCTGTTAAGAGTCCATGTGATTGAAGGAATCATGGAAGCACACATTCAGTTTTACGATCCAGTTCATCACTGTTTCACATTTCCGGATTACCAGCTTGCACCAACGCTGGAGGAGTATTCTCATCTGATCGATTTACACATTACTGATCGAGCTCTATTTTCTGGACTGGAAGAAATTCCAAAGGATCAGACCATTGCAAGAGTAATTTATTTGGATAAGTCAGAAGTCAAGACTCACCTGACTACTAAGGGTGGCATCCAAGGTTTGCCAGCCCAATTCCTGATAAAGAAGGCCTTGTACTTTTCCAGTATAGGGAATGTGACTGCTTTTGAAAGCATCTTTGTTTTGCTCACCTACGGGTTATTTCTGTTTCCCAACATTGATAACTTCGTCGATATCAACGCCATTAAGATTTTTCTCATTGGAAACACCATACCAACCTTGCTCGCGGATGCGTATCATTCTGTACACTTAAGGAATTTATATAGCGGAGGAATGATCACGTGCTGTGTACCCCTGCTATATAAATGGTTTATCTCCCATTTTCCCAAATCTGCTGCATTTTGGGATCATAAGAGTGCTTTACGCTGGTCGCAAAAAATCATGTCTCTCACCAACTCTGACATTGATTGGTGCAATAGGATTTATGACAGGATCAGGATAATTGATCGTTGTGGAAACTTCCCCAACGTACCTCTTATAGGAACTAAGGGAGGAATCAACTACCATCCAGTATTGGTTCGTCGTCAATTTGGATACCCGATGAGGCATGTCCCGCGGAATGCTCATCTGGAAGGTCTTTTCTTCAAAGAAGTAGAAAATGACAGAGCACTAAAGATGGAAATAGTGCTCGCTTGGAAACATGTTCATAAGAAAGGACGGGAGTCTCTAGGAAAATCGGACTGTGTCTCGGTGGAGCCTTATCTCCACTGGGTACAAACTAGAGCTCTCAAGCTAACGATGCCTTATCCTCTTCACGGAGTTCTTCCGCTAAGGGAATCTGTCATGTACTTCATGACGGAAACTGAAAAACTTCAGGTTACTCTCAACAAAGTTCAACAGGAGAGGAGGTCTTGGAAGAACAAGTACCGCATTCTCAACGTGGAGTGTACCAAAATAAAGCAGCTACTGAAAGAAAAGGATGCTCTGATCGAGATTTTAGAGCAACATGATGTGGATAATCAGGATGGCCAAAGGAATTTGCTCACTCCTTTCACTTGGCAAAGGAATGACAACCCGACAACGGCCCAAGAGCCCTGGTCAAAGAAAAGGAAAGTACCAGAATCAGCACCCGGATTCTCCTCAGAGAGGACTCGGGACCCATTAGCTTAGGTTTTTGTTTCCGCACCTTGTAATTTACTGTATTTCCATTTCCGCAATCCTTTGAGTTTCAATAAAATGGGGTTTCCCCACTCTTTGATATTTGCAATCTAATTGTCGAATTTTATTTTGATTAAACCAAAAAACAATTAATATAATCATCACATTCATCATTCTCCCGTAACGTATTCTTCTTACCTACGAATCTCACGTTTGTGTCTCGGTTCTAGAGGCAAACTGTCTCATTCATACAATACTCGGGCCAATCGTCAGAAAAGGATGGATGATCTCGAGGAAGAGAACAGAGAGTTGAAAGAAGAGATCGACGCTCTAAGAGAGGATATGAGAAAGCTTCGTAACGACATGCAAGCCATGGCAGAAGCTCAGCTACAAAGAACCGTGATCTCAGAGCTCACCTCAATGCCCATAGTGGAGAAGTATGATCCTAGGTATCAAATGCCGAAAGATTGTCCCTGGGGCATGCCTGTTAACTATATCCTTGAAGGATATGTTCTGCCGATCACGGAAGATCAGGAAATCACTGCAGGAACCGCTGAGCCTGAAGGTTACAAACTTCGGGAAAACGAAGATGCTAGGGGCATGACAGCAACTCCTGAAGGTTACAAACTTCAGGAGGCACCGAGAGTCTCGGCCGTAATGACTATACCACAACCCGTGGTACACACTATCCCGGAAGGACAGATTCTGCAGATACCTTCTGGTGGAAACGACAACATGTTCGAAAGAATAAATAAGTTCCAGGAACAGTTCCTGGGAATGCAGAAAGAATTGCAGGCTATTCGCGGTCAGGATCTATTTGGAAAGGACGCCGCGGACCTCTGCTTGGTCCCCAATGTGAAAGTTCGGCACAAATTCCAGGTGCCCGACTTTGAAAAGTACAAGGGTAACTCTTGCCCTCAGAGTCACCTAGTGATGTACGCTCGACGAATGTCAGCTCGGACAGAGAATCAGGACCTATTAATTCACTACTTTCAGGATAGTTTAACTGGTGCCGCATTAAAATGGTACATGCGTTTAAACCGCGCCACGATCAGAACTTTCAGAGATCTTGGCACTGCCTTCGTCCAACAATACAAGTATAATTTGGACATGGCACCAGACAGAGATCAACTCAGATCAATGTCACAAAAGGACAAGGAAACCTTTAAGGAGTACGCTCAGAGGTGGCGTGAGATCGCCGCCCAAATTTGTCCACCTCTTGAGGAAAAAGAGATGACAAAGATCTTCTTAAAGACCTTAAGCTCATTTTACTATGATAGAATGGTTGCCAGTGCGCCCAGTGATTTCACCGAAATGGTCGGTATGGGAGTTCGTCTTGAGGAAGCCTTCTGGGAAGGACGTCTAGTAAAAGACGCTGGATCATCAAGTAGTACAAAGCGATATGGCAGTGCTCTCCCTAAGAAAAAAGAGCAAGATATTGGGAATATCTCTCTGGAAAGCAAAGGCGACGTTATCAACCAGTAGCAGCTGTGACTCCTGCTATCAACCCTGCGCCTGTTCCTACGTATCAACCTCAGGTTGCACAGAGCCAACCTAATCAACAGCAACTTCAGCAAAGGACACAACAGCCTCTTCAGCAGGCTCGTCCTCAATACAACAACAACCGTACAACGCGACCATCAGGATTTGATCCTATACCCGTATCGTACGCAGAACTATTTCCGTTACTACTAGCCAAGGGGCACATCCAGAATAAGTCCCCCCTTACAGTACCGGAAAATCCGCCTTTTTGGTTTAAGGTGGATCAGACTTGCCCTTACCATCAAGGAGGACCAGGGCATAACATAGAGAACTGCCTCAATTTCAAATCCGACGTGCAAAAGCTTGTTAGGAGCGGGGTCTTATCTTTCAAGGATACAAATCCTAATGTTCTCACAAACCCGCTGCCTCAACATGAGAAAGCTGCAGTCAACCTGATAGAGGAAGAGTCTAACAATGTCTATCAAATTCATGATGTACTCTTGTTAAGGACCAATCTGGTCAAGATGCATTGTAGACAGAGGGGATATGGCCATGTGCCACCTCATAATTATCACCAATGTGATATCTGCTCTAAAAGCAATCGAGGATGTTTTGTGGTGCAATCAGCTCTACAGGAACAGATGGATCTCGGATGGATCCAAGAGCACCGAGTTCGTGGAGTTAACATGGTTTATACGAATTCCAACGTCATTCAAAACCACGACGTCCGTGCGATGAATATCAACATGGTGGCAATGCACTCAAGGCAAAGCCAATATCATAATCTGTCGCGGCATGATTACAGTTCTTGTCTGACTCGCTCGGTAAACAAACAGGGATGCTCTTTTGTACAAGAGGCCCTCCAGCGTCAGATGGATCTTGGATGGATCCAGGACTACAATGATAGGAACCACTATCAGATCAACATGGTTCAGATCTTCGATATTCGCTTGATAAATACCAACCTAGTAGATTTACATGCTGAGCAGGTCCGACTCGGGTTCCTGATTTCACATAACTATCAAAGTTCTAAGGCGGGTTGCGAAAACAATCAAGGTTGTGCCCTTGTCCAGGAGGCGCTTCAACACTTATTAAATCACTGGTGGATGCCAATCTACATGGATAAAGATACTCAGCAAATTAGTATCACTAACGGGAATCCTACTAGATATCAAAGTCAGGATGTTCGGTCGATGGAAACAGATCTAGTAAGGTTACATTGTATTCAAAGCGGACGTGGCCAGGTGCCACCACACAACTATGAACGTTGTAGAGTCTGATCAGAAAGTAACCAAGGATGCTACCTTGTGCGAGCAGCTCTTCAGGGTCAGGTGGATCGTGGAGAAATTCGTCCATATCCAGGTTCCGGACCAATCAGCTGGACGCCAAACTACCTTGCCAATCAAATTGAGGACGTTGTCATAATCTCGGATCATCAGAGAAACAAGGATGTTTGTACCATCATCCCTCTACTTGACGAATCGAGAGTTCCTAACCAGGAACGGATCGAGATTACTTACGATGGTCGAAAAAATCAAAAGGCTCCCATAGCCATCTATCTACCGGGACCATTACCGTATGAATCAACTAAGGATATCCCTTACAAATACGGTGCAACAACAGTCGAGAATGGAAAGGAAATTCCATTACCCTCCGTCGTGAATATTGCAGACATCAGTCGAGTAACACGGAGTGGTAGAATCTTTAACCGAGGGGTTGGAGAACCTATCAAAGAAAAGGAACCTTAGACAGAAGTTCCCAATTCACCAGTCGGTCAATCCAGTAATCCCGACCTTTCGAAAAATGATGATGAGATGCTGAAGCTCATCCAAAGGAGTGAATACAACATTGTTGATCAGCTATTACAAACTCCTTCAAAGATCTCTGTGCTGTCACTTTTACTCAGTTCAGAAGCACATAGGGAGGCTCTATAGAAAGTCTTGGAGCAAGCCTTTGTGGAACAGGATGTAACAATCACACAGTTCGATAGCATTGTCTCTAACATCACTTCCTGCAATAATTTGGGGTTTAGTGATGAGGAATTACCTGAGGAGGGTCGCCGTCATAACATGGCACTCAATATCACGGTCAACTGCACGGACGATGCTTTGGCCAGTGTACTGGTAGACACAGGGTCAGCCCTGAATGTTTTGCCAAAGTCCACCTTGACGCAATTATCCTTTAAAGGACCCCCGATGAGAACCAGTGAGGTCGTCGTCAAAGCATTTGACGGATCCAGAAAAACCGTTATCAGCGAAGTTGATCTTCCCATAACTATTGGTCCTCCCACTTTCCAAGTCATTTTCCAGGTCATGGACATCCGAGCAACGTACAGTTGTTTATTAGGAAGACCTTGGATACATCAGGTTGGGGCGGTCACTTCAGCCCTCCACCAAAAGCTAAAGTTCGTCCAAAACGGCCAACTCATCACAGTCTGTGGGGAACAGGCCTTGCTCGTCAGCAATTTATCGTCATCCACTTATGTGGAACCAGAAGGGATAATCGAAACTTAGTTCCAAGCGCTTTCGCTACACAGAGGCGGTCAATCAGAAGGAGGAACCTTGATTTCCTCATACAAAGATGCTATCAAAGCGGTCGAAAGTACCAATACAACAGGATGGGGACAGCTTGTCATTCCTACTGACAATAAAGCAAAGAAGGGTCTTGGTTTTTCTGCAACCTGTACTCAGACAGCTGCCAGCGATGAAAGTCTTCATCCTATTCAAAATTTCTTCCACGGTGAAGGTTTCCTTCAACCATCGACTCAAGAAGTACACACTATCAATGAGGAGGATCCCTCTGACACAGATGTGGAATGGAAGTCCTACCTCAACGAGGACGGTTATATGTCTCGGGAAGAGGTGCCTACGCCATTTTGCTATCCTGCACAGAGTCCGAGATTTATACCAAGATCAGACTTCAAAATGATATACGGAGATTGTGATCCGGAAGGATGTCGTGCTCCACCAAACTCATTAGAGGAAAACACTCTGATGAAGGACAGCTTTGACCACGACTATTATGGCCTGATGGATGGTCTGCCAATGTGGCAGCCTTACCCAGGAGACTTGGAGCAAGAGAGTCAGTCGAACAACGAAAATCAGCTGAGCATCATTGAAAAGAATGTTTGCGTCCCCACCATGTCATGGGATCAACACTCAGGTCATTCTGAAAATATCTCGTACGACGATGAATTCGCAACGTTTGCAGGACTAGAATTCATTAACTATGCTTTTCCCGAGGTCAACGTCATCAAGAGAGATGACTCCTCCAGTTCCAAAGAGGTGTGGGACACCCTGGGACAACCAAGTGGAAAGTTTGACTTCATGGTCAAGTACACTGCTCCTGAAAGCTCTCGTATCAGGCTCGAAGACATCCAGCCAACTGGGTGGGGAGATACAGCTGAGAGTACAAATACTACGCAAAATGCAACAGAGGAATCCCCTTACGACAACTCTGCGTGGGAGACAGATTCCAATGATCCTGCTCCACCAAAAGTCAGCGTTATTTCTGAAGACAAATCGAGGAAGGTGCCAGACTTTGTGATTCACCGAGGAGTTCGCCGCCAGTGGGTTGCTGTCGATGTTCTGAAGATTGTTCATCAGTCAAAGTAATTGCCGTCTTTTAACCTTTCACTCTGCCCAGGTGAAACGGATGTTTTGATAGGGCTCACTTTCTGTAAATTTCCCTCTTCGCTTTGCCCAAAGCGACAGAGTTTTGTTTTATAGGGCTGTAGTTTCAAGAATCGACTTGTTCGTTAATAAAATAACGTCGTTCTGTAATTTCTGCATTAATTGCTGTTTTCTCTTTTTGCTTTTCTCAGAAAATGGTAATCCTAAAAAACAACTCAATAATAAAAACAAGCAGTAAAATAAATACACTGCACACACTTGAATTTTCTCTATCTCTTCTAAACACAAATCATCACGTCATGCAGATTGCTTGTTTTAAACCCCGTTGAAACATACGATCCGATGCCTTCTCCCGACTTTGAGTTCCCGGTATTTGGGGCTGAAGAAGAAGTTGACGACGAAATTCCAGAAGACATCTCCCGATTACTCAGACAAGAGGAAAGGTCCATTGAACCTCACAAAGAGCCGTTGGAAACGGTAAACTTGGGTTCGGAAAAAGAGAGAAAAGAAATCAGGATTGGGGCACTGCTCAGTCCAATTGCTAGAGAGGGTTTGATAAAGCTTCTCAAAGAATACCCGGATGTATTCGCTTGGTCCTATCAGGATATGCCAGGGTTGGATACCAGCATCGTGGAACATCATTTACCATTGAGATCGGAAAGTCCGCCAGTAAAGCAGAGGTTGAGACGGACTCACCCGGACATGGCTATCAAAATCAAAGAGGAGGTACAGAAACAGATTGTCGCGGGTTTCCTCGCCACATCAGAATATCCTCAATGGTTAGCCAATATCGTACCCGTTCCCAAAAAGGACGGAAAGGTCAGAATGTGAGTCGACTACAGGGATCTAAACAAGGCTAGTCCAAAGGACAACTTTCCTTTACCACACATTGACATGCTGATAGATAGTACAGCAAAGTTCAAAGTTTTCTCATTCATGGATGGATTCTCGAGCTATAACCAGATTAAAATGGCGCCGAAAGACATGGAGAAAACTTCGTTCATCACCCCATGGGGTACCTTTTGTTACAAGGTAATGTCGTTCGGTTTGAAGAATGCCGGGGCAACCTATCAAAGGGCCATGACTACTCTGTTTCATGAAATAATACACAAGGAAATCGAGGTATATGTCGATGATATGATTGCAAAATCTAAGACAGAAGAGGAGCATGTGACCCACCTGTCAAAACTGTTCGAGCGGTTGAGAAAGTACAAACTCCGCTTGAATCCCAACAAGTGCACCTTTGGTGTCCGTTCAGGGAAACTGCTAGGGTTCATCGTCATCTAGAAAGGAATTGAGGTTGATCCTGACAAGGTCAAGGCCATTCAAGAAATGCCTTCTCCGAGAACTGAAAAACAGGTCAGAGGATTCCTGGGATGTTTGAACTATATCTCCATATTCATATTCCTCATGACCGCGACATGCGCGCCAATCTTCAAACTACTCAAGAAGATACAATCATTTCTCACTGATTCTCGGGGCAAGTGGACTCCGAATTATGACGGCCCCTATGTGGTCACGAACGCTTTCTCAGGCGGCGCCTTGAGACTTGCAACCATGGACGGAGAGGAATTTTCCTACCCCACAAATGTTGATGTAGTCAAGAAATACTTCGCCTAAAAAAAACGTCTCGGTGGATTGAAAACCCGAAAGGGCGGTCCAGGCAAAAATTAGAGACATGATCAAAAATCATCCTGGTGGATTGGAAACATCACAGTACAATCCAGGAAAAAGTTAGGGATAATGGCAAGTAACTACGTTCAACAAAGGGGCAAGTCCCTCAGCAGCAGTTACATCATCCGTCAGGAAAACTCCAGTCAAGGTCATCTTCGACAGAAGCTCAGGATGTCCCGAATTCAAAGTTGGTAGAAGGATAGTGGTCGTTATGTTTCAACGTAGCCCTTTTCCCTGTAAATTACCATTTTCTAACTTTGTAAATGCTATATGGAATCACGCGCTTGGCTGATTTCCATCCTATCAATAAAATTTGAGCCCTTGTGCTTTTGTTTGTAATTCTTACTTGTTTTAGCTTTACAGAATGATGTTTTAACATGATCAACGATTCTTGAAATAAAACAAAAAATGAATTTACTTGTAAAACTTTTTCTGCTTTTAAAATAAAGTCGGCAATTTCTTTTGACTGTTGAACATCAGAAGAACATCGGTCGCTTCTCCAAAGGTGTTCAAGCCTCAAAGTGCAGAATCAAAGTGCTCCTTCTAAACCAGTGCGCCTGAACGAAGGATCAACTGTGTCAGATATGAATACTCCATCTGACATCCTCGGCCGAGTTCTCATCTCCTAAGCCCGACCAACATAGTTCCCAATAGGGACTATCTCTCCTAAGCAAGGCAGAATTGCTATCTTGAACCAGCGGTACTTCTTCGCCCCGCGATGGCCGAGTATCCAGTCATGTTCATCTTTTAGTTTGTATATTGCGTCAGTTTTGTCAGCATAAACATACATACATCATGCATTATTGATCTGCATTCACATTTCATATTGCATCACTATCACTCTAGTCGGTCTTATCCCTAGTGATAACTGTCTTCTCACTCGAGTTGTCAGTTCTTTCCTTGATTAGGAAATGTTGCATTTAAATAATCTCTCCTCCAGTTTATTTCTGGATTGAAGTTGGGTCCTTGACCACTTTGATAACTTGAACCTCTGAAATACCAGAGAACCTTCAACCGATGTCACTCTTCGCCATTGAACATGATATTTTCGTTTTCCCGGATTAAGGAAAATCCCCAGAGAAAGCCTATTAATCAGAGATTCGGCGGTACGGCAGTTTTTCTCTGAAAAAGCCACTGAAGAAAAGGTCATCGGCACCTCAAAATTGGATCCCATCATATGGCATTTCTCCGGGAAGATCCCGAGAAAAGTATGATGTAATATCCCCAAGCGTGAAAGTCGTCTCTCAAGAGACCTGCTTTCCCCAGTAGAAACAAATGGTGTTTCCAATAGAGAAGTTTGTGCACCTCTACAACTCAGACGAATGGGTTCCCCATCGAGTCTGACATCAAAACTTTTTCCATCAAATGGCATCTCCCCAGGAAAATTCAGCGAGAAGTTTGAGGAAAACCGCTACGAATAGCGTCCCTTGTCGATAAAGTTTATTGACAAAAGAAACTTAGACCAGTTCCTTGGTAGGAAACCAGGATCGAGGGGAAGTTTATTTCAGAAACTGAGACCAGTTCCTTGGTAGGAAACCAGGATTGAGGGGAAGTTTATTTCAGAAACTAAGACCAGTTCCTTGGTAGGAAACCAGGATCGAGGGGAAGTTTATTTCAAAAACTAAGACCAGTTCCTTGGTATGAAACCAGGATCGAGGGGAAGTTTATTTCAGAAACTGAGACCAGTTCCTTGGTAGGAAACCAGGATGAGGGGAAGTTTATTTTAGAAACTAAGACCAGTTCCTTAGTAGGAAACCAGGATCAAGGGGAAGTTTATTTCAAAAACTAAGACCAGTTCCTTTGTATGAAAGCAGGATCGAGGGGAAGTTTAAACCAGAAACTAAGACCAGTTTCTTGATAGGAAACCAGGATCGAGGGGAAGTTTACATCAGAAACTAAGACCAGTTCCTTGGTAGGAAACCAGGATCGAGGGGAAGTTTTTACCTTTTCTAAGCATCATTGCTTAGCAAAAGAAAAAGGATGTGTGAACTACCATTCTTAACCACCATCAAAATTTCGAGTATTCCGATATTTAATCCTCTTGCACCCTGAATGCCCGAATACCTTCGCCATTCATACCTTTGGGTCCAAGAAGATTAAATAGGGGCATCTGTCATACCCCAAATTTTGACCACTAAGATTCCCATCATTGTGCAAATCATCATCACAATATGGATGAACTTTCATACTCATTAGTCTCCCCAAAGATGGGTGAGCATTCTCTACACTCAAAGAATTAGGGTTCCAAGCCCTCTCAGAGCATTTAGACAAAGGATCAATCAAGGAATGACATGATCTTCAACTTGTCTAACCTCTCAAACACCCACAAAGGATCAAGAGGACTCCCACATCAAGAATTAAGCACAAGAGTGCAACATTTCAAGTGGATCAAGCCTCAAGTTCATCTAATACAAAGTCAACTGACGCAGAAGGTCAAAGTTTGACTTTTGGTCAACTTTGAGCTTCACAAGCCATTACTCAAGAAAATATGATGGATGATTTAATTTGATCAAATTTAAATCAAGAAATCATGCAAAATTGCAAAATTGATCAAATTGAAAGAAACTTAGAAATTTTTTCTAAGTTAAAATCATGTTCAACTGCACAACTTTTCAAGGTTGTAACTATTGACCCAAGCATCCATTGGTTTTGCGTAAGGGCTACTTTTAAAGAGGGTATTTGACACTTCAACATTGGAGAAGGAATCAACTCAAAATATCATAAGGATTGAAAGATATAGGTGATCAAAGTTGGGAATTCTTAATGTCAGATGTTCCAACATTTCATAGAACATCATTAATATTTTTCCAGCAAGAATATCCCAACTTCAAGGATGTTTTTCTCCATGATCCAAGTTGATTCAAGCTAAACCTTGAACATCAAAGTTGAAGTACGTCATCTCACCTTTCCAGAAAGTCCTAGAAAGCTCATTTATCATTCTCGAACAGAAAGTTATGGTCTCTGCAAAAGGCATTGATAAAACAGAATTTTCATGATAGCTTTTAGGACAGATTTGACCACACAAGTTCAAGGTCATTTTTGACAACTTTACAAGTCTTATCTTCACAAACCTTGAACATCAAAGTTGAAGTACGTTATCTCAGCTTTCCAGAAAGTTGTAGAACGTCCATTTATCACACTCGAGCAGGAAGTTATGGACTTTACAAGAAGGCTTGCTACAACTGTTTTTTAGGACAGATTTTGTGCACTTTTTCTTGTGCCACACAATTTTCAAGCTTTGTCACCATGCAAGACAAGCATCAAAGATGCAATTCACTTCAACTCAAAATATCATAGTGGATTAAAAGATACAAGTGATTAAAGTTTGGAATTATTAATGTTCAAAGTTGTCAGATGTTCCAACATTTCATAGGACATCATTAATATTTTTCCAGCAAGAATGTCCCAACATCAAGGATGTTTTTCTCCATGATCCAACTTGAACCAAGTCTAGGGTCAAACATCAAAGTTGAAGTATGTCATCTCAGCTTTCCATAGAGTCCTGGAACAGCCATTTATCATTCTTGAGCAAGAAGTTATGGATTTTACAACAAGGCTTGCTGCAGCTGATTTTTAAGACATGTTTCAGGACAGATTTGCACATTTCTTATGCCACACGAATTTCCAAGCCTTGTCATCATTTTGGACACATCTGAGGATCAAATCTAAGATGGATGATCTGATCCATAAGCCTCCCAAGTCCAAGATTCCACAAGTAGCATGCCAAACCTAAAAAAAGGACAAGACTCCAATTTTCGTTTGGAGCATTTAATGGATGCTTAGAGGTGGCATGAACTGAGCTTCCTCTAACTGAATTCAGTTAAGATTCCTCCAACAACTAGGGAACCAGCAGCCTGTGCCCTAACCTCTAGTTAATGGCTAGAGGAGACTTGGATTTTCATTGGCCAACATTGAACAAACCTCTGCTGCAGCCACCATTCACTATTGCTGCCAAAACAAACTTGCTCTACTATAAATAGAGCTCATTTGTGCTCAGTTTGAGTACACCAAAGCCATCAAACAGATGCTTTCCTCAAAATCACTTTTTTCACTCCAAAATGTCTTCTTTAGTAAAGTAATTCTGAGTTTTTGAGTTATAGAGCATTTCCATCACATCTCATGATCCTAACACCTCATAAACATCATATGTAGGTGATCCAAACTATCACAAGTGACCTGTAACACCAAGATCACAAAGTCACCTCTCAAAACCTCAAAATTGGACTTTTTTGCATTTTTCAAGCCATGTCTTGATTCAGTCACTTTCCAAACCAGATAAAACCTCAAACACACTCCAAATATCATCCTTGAACTATCCCAAATGGTTCCGAACATCTGGAACACCATTTGAGAGAGTTGTCACTTTGGCCATTTTAACCCCTTTTGCAAGAAAGGGCCAGTTTTTGTTTTTCCAGGTTCCAGCTGATTCCCACCACCTAAAAGATTCTAAGAGGTTATTTGAGGGTGTCCAAAGCATCAAATCATTTCTGGAACAAAACACTTGGTAGGTTGCACAAAATCTCCAAAAAAGAGGTAAAATTCACAACTTGAATTCTTTGAATCATGCTTTCCTTTGATGTCCACATACATGCATCATATTGAACAATTCTTGAAGCAAAAATGTAGTCCTTAATGTGTATGTTATGATCCTCCTACTGTTTGCACTTTAACATGTTCATATGTGGAGTTTATGTTGTTTTAAACTTAAGGTGCAGATCTGGTTTTTTGCCTTGTGTGTGTTGTACATTAAGTTTCAGTATGTATGAGTGATACCATTGGATTCCTTGCGAAAAATTGTTCAAGATAGGTTCTTACGGATTTTAATTCCGTTAAAAATTGAGAGAGTTATGAATGTTTGAAGTTTGATAAAAAAGTTGTTGAAAACCAAGGTGCAGTTCTGGTTTTGTAAGATGTCGAATGTGATGTTGTGACATCTTCCCTTTTTCTTTTATCTTCAAAACTCATGAAAGATGTCGAATGTGATGTTGTGACATCTTTCCTCTTTTTCTTAGTTTATCTTCAAAACTCAACCAATTCTTTTACATAGCAAAAATCATCATTTTCCAATTTTGTTTTACACACTTCTTATACATACTCCATAATATTTTAATCCACAAAAAATCACAAAAAAATATTATTATTTGATATATTTTTAATGTATTCAAAAATATTGTTTTAAATTGTTTTAAATGCTTTTAAAACGATTTCTTTTTCTTGATTTTTTAAAACGAAAATGATTTTAAATATTCATGTGGATAAAATACTCTTTCATAAACCTTAATCACTGTTTATAACAAAATAATGATTTAATTTGATATTTTTATCATTTTTTACTTGATTTTTCTTTGAAATTAAAAAATGAAATTGGGGTTTCTTTGATTTTCACCCTCACAAATCATTTTCAAACACTCTTTGGACCTCTAATAGAGTGTAAGACCCAATCCTTCGCAAATACAAACCTATTGTTGGGCCTCACTTGTTGTATAAGTCCCGTTGTATTTCAAAAGTTCGGCGCGATTATCGCCCATTCAAAACCCTTTGGGCCTCTATTAGAGTGTAAGACCCAATCCTCTTTTAACCAAAACAAATTTGGGCCTCAGATATTGTATAAGTCCCTCTGTGTTAAAAGAAAATCTCGGCGCGATCGCCATTTCAAAACAAAAAACATCTGGGCCTACCCTCGTGTTATAGGCCTCATTCTTTTTAAACTCTTTGGGCCTCTTGAGAGAGTGTAAGACCCATCCCTTTGTACAGAAAACCTTTCTTGGGCCTCAGTCACTTGCATAAGTCCCTGTACAAATTCAAACTCACAGTGCAATCACTGATAAAACTTTGGGCCTCTCCTTGAGCTATAAGCCCCGATTTTTCTTTCAATGCACTTTCTCCTTTGATTTTGAATATACTGTTGTTTTCAATCTTTCTATGTTGAACAACTAACCAAACAGCATGGAAGCTCTACAACCGAGTAAGTGGTTATATGCTTTCTTTATCCGCTTTCATATACATATAACTGTATTGTGGGGCTGTTTCACTGTAAGTCTTCTTTCATAAACTCATATCAACTGTGTAATAATAGTATAGATATTTAGAGTTTCCCCGGCAACTACGTCTAGCATTAAGCCCGTTGATAACTCTTAAAAGTAGATAAAACTAGATCCCCATAGGATTACCAGACACAGTCTTCCCTCCTCTTGGGGTTAAACAATATGGAGACGTGAAAGGCAGCATTCTCGGTGAACCCTTTCGCAGACTGTCACCTTTAGAAATCGTCAAAGAAACTCTATTCCCCAGAGATGATCTTTTCTCTGTGAATGGCATCTCTTGAGTTTCTTCCAAATTCTCGAACTTTCCTGGCTTGATCTATTCTCTGTGAATAGCCTGTCTTGAATTTCTCGGGGTTTGGGGGCCCAAAGGCTTTTTAAAAGCATCCTCGCCTCCTCTTGGGCGTTGTACAAGGACTCGTCGGCTTCTTAGAAGTATTCACAGCCTTCTCTTAGGCTTCGTATAAATGATTTCTTCCTCCGGGAATGATAGCCTCCTCTTGGGCTTCGTACAAATTGTCCCTCGGCTTCTTAAAATTTTCCAGCCTCCTCTTGCGCTTCGTATAAATTATCCCGACGACCTCCTAGAGGTATAGGAACATAAATTAATCATCTTAATAGAACAGTCTTTCAAAAAGTCTAGATCTTGCTACTGCTGTTTCTTAAACGTAGTACAAAAGATGAAACTCTAGACTTGGATAGTCTAATTCCCTTGAGTATCAAAGACATTCTCAAGCTCCTTTTAAAACTAGGAGATGAGACCTGTAGACTCGGACAGTCTCAATACCCTTTGGATTTCCCATTTTCTTAAAAAATAGGAAATAACCCCGATCCTCTGATCAATCCCAAAGCATAGCCTTACCTTTAATCAGTCTCTTTATAAGAACTGATTTTCTCTTTTAACCCACCTACTGGACCTGTCACTTAACTGAAACAGCAAACTTTTAGCCTCCATCTCGGGCTTCTTACGAGATACAAAATCACTCACTTGTTAAGTCAACCTTTTAGCCTCCATCTCGGGCTTTGTACGAGATACAAAACACTCTCTTGTTGAGTATAAAAGACTCTCTTGTTGAGTCCCACCTTTAGCCTCCGTCTTGGGCTTCGTACAAGACACATATAAAAGATTCTCCTGTAGAGTCAACCCTTTTAGCCTCTCTCTCGGGCTTTGTACGAGACACATAAAAACACCCTCTTGTTGGGCCAATAGCCTCTTCTTAGGCTTTGTATAAGGAAACCCCGGTTGAGTCAATAAGCCTTTTAGCATCAAAACTGTGCCTCGTTCACAGTACACAAACATCAATAACTCCTTTCCTTTCATCTAATTGCTGTAAGCGGCAAGCTTCTGGATCATCTACATCCATGCCACTGTCCCTCTTTTAGCATGAGAAATTCCTAAGGAAAGATGGCATTGCTCTACACTGAGTTAAAGTCTTCTCCTTCAGGTTAAAAATCCCCTATAAAGGAAATTATGGCATTGCCGGATTCACATATCCCAGTTAAAGTAATTCTCCTTTATAACCAGTCACCCAACAATTGTGACAAACAGACCCCTTTAGAGATGACAAATTCTCTCTAAAGTCAAGACCTTTTAGCTTCATATCTTGGGCTTCAAACAAGATACAAATAGACCCTTCAGCTTCACATCTTGGGCTTTGAACAAGATACAAACCACCTTTAGCTTCATGTCTTGGGCTTTGAACAAGACACCAAAACATCATTTCCTCCCATAGAATAGGAGGAACTACGATCGCTCTGATTTCCCTGTTTCGGTAAACGGGAATACGTAGGCATAAGATTGAAAGAAAAATCTTAGCGAGCACACTAATCCAAAACCCAAATCCCGTACCTTCACATATCAATCGAAAAGCATCAGTCCTAAACTCCCACCAATCGCCCGGGCACTATTTTAACAAAATAACCTAAGAGAGACCCACAATCTTTGTAGCATCTGTAAACCAACAGTCATCTGTTTAAACTCAGTTTGCAAGCAGGGTTAATTGGAGACATCTATTTCCCTTCCTTCATTAGCTTCAATAGGATAAAAAATGAATCGAACTGTAGTACCAAAGCGATAGTGCTTCGCAACCACGTCCAAAATCGCTCGCTACACAATGTAACAGTAGTCTATCTCTTTGGGGCAGGTTAATTTGGAATCCTTTTATTCCACCTTCCCATTTTTTGGTTTTTTGGAGGCTGAGTCTTTCTAAATTACCTAGTGATGAGAAAATGGCCATTAGGGGTTTTCAACTGCCTTCAATGTGTAGTCTTTGTCTTAAAGAGAGTGAGGATCTTGATCATATTTTTTTCACTTGTCCATATGCTTCAAAGATTTGGAACTGACTGCAACATTTGCTAGTTTGGATTTTTCCGATTACTTGTCTAAATGATTGTTTTCTGATCATGAATCGAGTTTCTTCTGCCCAATGTAAATTGGTGAATAT
This sequence comes from Lathyrus tuberosus, assembly GCA_022829125.1. Classification (NCBI taxonomy): domain Eukaryota; kingdom Viridiplantae; phylum Streptophyta; class Magnoliopsida; order Fabales; family Fabaceae; genus Lathyrus; species Lathyrus tuberosus. Next base: position 16,415,289 of record JALAZF010000083.1, read on the forward strand.
AGCAGCTATTGTGAACACTGTTCATGCTATTTGGCATGCGAGGAACTATGCTAGATTTCGCAATGTTACGGTGCATTGGAAATCCTCCTGTTCGAGTATTGCTTCGTCGACCCTGCTGGCTGGTAATTTGTGCAGGTACCCTGCTAGTTCTTCTTTAATTGAGTTTACGATTTTGAAGAATTTCTCAATTACTATTCATCCTCCGATTCCTAAAAGTTTGAAGGAGGTCTTGTGGTGTCCTCCTCAACCAGGTTGGGTTAAAGTTAACATTGACGGGGCTTCAGCTAGTGATCCCATTCGTGCTGCTTGTGGTGGGATGTTTAGGGATTGTATGGGTGAGCATTTGGGAAGCTTTGCTTGTAATTTGCCGCCGTCAAATGCGCTTTCTGCGAAAATCATGGGGGCTATTCTTCTGGCTATGGAATATGCGGTTAGTCGTAACTGGAACAAATTGTGGTTGGAGACGGATTCTTTGCTGCTTGTTAAAGCCTACAGTAAACCATCTGTAGTGTCTTGGAAATTAAGGAACAGATGGGACCACTGTATGACTATGATTAGAGATTTCAATTTTTTGGCTACTCATATTTACAGGGAAGGTAATCATTGTGCAGATAAGTTAACTAACTTAGGTTTTTAAGTTTCTAATTTTACGTGGTGGTCAAATATACACACTGATGTAGCGCTTGATTTCAGTCAGAACAAACTTGGGATTACTAATTTTAGAATTAGATAGGTTTGAGGTTTCGGTTTTATGTCCCCCTCATTTTTGTACATATTATCTTTTTTTAATTTATCCAGGCTTATGCCCTCTTTCATTTAAAAAAAAAAATTCATACATATAAATGAATGGATTTAATTTAATCCAATACCTTACTTTTTATGAATTTGATGGATTTTTTTAGTAAATAAATTTGATGAATTTTGTTTTAATGGATTCAATTGGCATCTCTATTAAATACTTATCTCTATTAAATACTTATGATGCTGAGACCAACACACCAGGCGGCGCCCTTGCATCCATCCTCGTCTCATTTCATACATTCTCAGAATATACATTTAAGATGAAATAGAAAATTGAAAGAATAACCGAGGGACCGGCCGTTTGGATTTTCGTTCTCATTCTCAGAATATACATTTAAGATGAAATAGAAAATTGTTTTCTCTTCACTCTCATAGAACAATACCAACCATTTCTTTTGAAGAGCTCACCTTTTACTATCCACCATCCAAAATTTGAAAAAAGACTAAAGGAGCCAATCACAAAATCGTCGGCACTGTTCTTCCATTTGGATCTGCTATTTATTTTCCGTGTTTTCATTTCACTGTTCTTATTTGCTTTTTATATATGTTTCAGTATATAGTTTTTGATCCTTATATATATATATATATATATATATAAAGTTTAAAGATAGTGCACTGTCATGTAAAGAAATATTACACAGACATTCAATCAGATTATTTTAAAGTGTCAAATCATAACAGTATTTTAAAAATAAAAGTGTGATGTAGTGGGATACACGTCTGTCATTGGTTGGCAGTGTAAAAATATTTTACATTGTCGGTGTATATTCCTTTTTCTCATATATATATATATATATATATATATATATATATAGGATTTAATTGAAATGCACTGACAGTGTAAAAGGATTTTACACTGTCAGTTAATTATATCCGTTGGATGTAAAGAGAAGTTTGACTTTTAATTTAATAATCTGTAAAGTAACCCAAACGGATGATGGTGATGTATTGACAGTGTAAAACTTTTTACACTGTCAGTGCATATTAATTAATCTCATATATATATATATATATATATATATATATATATATATATATATATATATATATATATATATATATATATATATATATATATATATATATATATATATATATATATATATATATATATATATATATATATATATATATGTTTTGTGGGTTGATCCTTTTATATATACTAGTAATTAACCTATGCGTTCACAAGGATCTGTCTATTCGAACATTTTATGTTATGGAAGCGTAATTGTTAATCAAATTGACAAGAAAAATGGTAAAATTATAAAGATAGATATGATTGAAATTAAAAATTTGTATTGGTATAAATTAATTTAATTATTGATATGTAATTCAAATAACATAATGATGATTGAAAATATTAAACAAAAAATTTTAATCAATAGGTAGACCAAAAACAAATGAAACTAAAGAATAATAGTAAATTTAAGAATAATAATATTATTAAAACTTAAAAATAATAGTAAAATTAAGTTGAAATGATAATATATGTAGAAGATGAAAGGTAAACAAAAAAACTACTAAAAATTAAAGGTGTGCTCGTTTATAATAATGGTATTTTTTTTCGTATATAAAAAAAATTTGAATCAAGATTAATGTTATGGTCGTTTATAACAATAGTAATTTTTTCGTATATAAAAAATTTGAATCAAAATTAAAGTTGTGCCCATTTAGAACAATATTATTTTTTTCGTATATAAAATTATATGAATCAAAATTATAGTATTCCTTGTTTATAACACTAGTATGTTATCTTATATAAAAAAATTTGAATCAAAATTAAAGTTGTGCCCGTTTATAACTATAATATTTTTTTCGTATATAAAAAAATTTGAATCAAAACTAAAGTTGTGCTCGTTTATAACAATAGTATTTTTTTCGTATATAAAAATATCTGAATCAAAATTATAGTTGTCCCTGTTTATAACAGTAGTATTTAATCTTATATAAAAAAATTTGAATCAAAATTAAAGTTGTGCCCGTTTATAACAATAGTATTTTTTCGTATATAACAAAATTTGAATCAAAATTAAAGTTGTGTCCGTTTATAACAATAATTTTTTTTCGTAAATAAAAAAAAATTGAATCCAAAGTAAAGGTGTGCTCGTTTATAAGAATATTAATTTTTTCGTATATAAAATAATTTGAATCAAGATTACAGTTGTGTCCGGTTATAACAATACTATTTTTTTCGTATATAAAATAATTTGAATTAAAATTAAAGTTGTGGCCGTTTATAACAATAGTATTTTTTTCGTATATAAAAAAATTTAAATCAAAATTAAAGTTGTGTTGTTTAAAACAATAGTATTTTTTTCGTATATTAAAAAATTTGAATCAAAAGTAAATGTGTGCCCCTTTACAACAATAGTAATTTTTTTCGTATATAAAATAATTTGAATTAAGATTAAAGTTTTGCCCGTTTATAATAATAGTATTTTTTTGCGTATATAAAAAAATTTGAATCAAAATTAAAGTTGTGCACGTTTATAACAATCGTATTATTTCGTATATAAATTTTTTTAATCAAAATTAAAGTTTTTGTCGTTTATAATAATAGTATTTTTTTCGTATATAAAAAATTTTGAATCAAAATTAAAGTTATGTCTGTTTATAACAATAGTATTTTTTTCGTATATAAAAATAATTGAATCAAAATTAGAGATGTCTCTGTTTATAACAGTTATATTTTATGTTATATGAAAATATTTTAATCAAAATTAAAGTTGTACTCGTTTATAACAATAGTAATTTGAACTAACCACCCAACATTTCACAAAAGTCACCTCGCAGGAATACAAATATATGGATTCATCTTAAAAAGTTAGTTTTCAAAGTTGATCATGAGAGATGTGACAAACACCTATCCTATCAATTAAATATTGGGTTAATAGTAAATTTCACCCCTGTAATGTTAGCGAATTTTGCTTTCCCCCCCCTCCATGCCTTTTGGCAACGGTTTTTTCAAAAAAAGCGTTGCCTAAACCTGCCTATGGCAACGGTGGGGGGTAAAACGAAACACGCTCATATGGCAGGGGAGTTTCATATAAATAACCCTTAAATATTTTATACTTTTCATTTATAAAGAGTTAGTACTGATATGACTGATGAGAACACATCATACCATTACTAGTATATGAACCAGTATGTCGCTGAAGCAACTTTTTATTCAGAGAGAGTTAGTACTTATATAATTAATGTTCTAACACTATACCGACATATGAACCAATAGGCCACTGAAGTATAATAAGATTACTCTTGCTTATCCTATTATATTTAATAAATTTAGAGTATATTTAATAAATTTATAACTTTTACATAATTTTTTTTTTTAATTTGAATCATAAATATATGCACTACTTTTTTTAAGATGAGAATTGTTAAAAAAAATATATTTTGAATAGCACCCTTTATTTTTCTCGTTTTTGAATTATATGTTGCATCAGCTACAATCAGCTACCAAAATATACATACTTATTAAAATATATGTTGCATCAGCTACAACATAACTATCTTAAAATAACTCATATTTTAAAACTTTAATTGTGGAACGTTAATGTGGTTTATTTTTTATTATTATTATTATTTATTACAAAGCTTTAACGTACATATTTAATGGTATATTATAAGTTGTTACTATATGAAATTGTAGGATATCAAGCTATTAATTAACTTGAATCACAAATCTTTAAATATTCACCACCGAGCTTTGATTTATCCAAAGGAAAAGGTAAAGATTGAAGAAAACCCTAAGTTAAGAGAATATAGGGTTCGGGGGTTGGTTATACCTAGGGAAGGTGTTAGCATCCTAAGTATCTATAGTACTCTACAGGAACCTATTATTTTATTTGTGTTATGTTATTGTTTGCTTGCTAAGGAGTTATACTAAGGGAAAGACCTAGGGATTAGTATCTAAGTATGCTCGTCAAGACATCGCATCTCGTGCCTACGTATCCTAACGGGAGTGGAATCAAAGCATCCGTAGTTCCCCTCGAAGAGGGTGAGGAACTCTTGAATGTGGCCAAGGTTTCAAGGGGGAGGTAAGCATCCATGGCAAGACGCTTACATGGAGTGCGGCAACTCCAAAGTTAAGGTTTAAGTTGAAAGGGAGGTAAATGTTCATGGCAGAACAATTACATGGGGTGTGGCGACTCCGATCCTAAGGCTAGGATAAACAGGAAAGAAACGTCTATGGCAAGACGTAGAGCACGACGGCTCTAATCCTAAGGCTAGGATAAAGGGAAAGAAAGTGTCCTAAATATGACATGGAGTCAACAGAGGGAAACATTTCCTTTGGACGTATTAAGGGGACACACTAACCTAATGTATCTAAGTATGTTACTTAACTAGGGCATAGGAGCACATGCAGTTATATTATAAGAGTATTACACATAAGTCATGAATGAATGAATACAAAGCATGCAGTTAGCGTTCAATTAATTTTCGCAATGAGATATCAAGTATATCATGCCAAGCATATATAAAGAAGATGAGAAAACAATAATGCATAAAGGCACAAGAAGCTTAATATGAATCAATGCTACGCTTAAGAGAATTAGACGATTATCAATCTTAAATTAGTATAAATACAGTTGATTAAATAATCAATATAATTACTCGTTAAAGTTAAGAAAAAAAGACAAATAAGTATATGATTAAATTCTTAATAATTATAAAAGATAAATTCTAAAATTTTGATTAATGTTTAAAAGAGATTATCAATAAATTAAGAATTGAATTTATTTTTAGTTATACAATTGACTAAACATGTTAAATTAAAATATTTAAATAAAATTTAACTAAATAATCTTAATTAAAAAATTACTTTTATCATTTTTGAAATGAAAATATTTTGTTTTGCATAATGTTTAACAGAAAAATGGAATCATAAAATTGAATATGAATCATTAATTATAAGTAGACTTAGGCACTATATGTACACTTGGTGGTTCTTAACTGTTATACATAATTACATAAGTGAATTGGTAACAATTACAAAAATTATTACAAAATCGAACACGGAAGTTGATGGTGCCAAACACGAGTCAAATACTCTTTGCACACAGTGGATAGTTTTGTGTCTTGATGATTATGACGATAGATCAATCAAAGGTTACTGACCAACTCTTGTGGAATTAAAATTTCAATCCATATGAAAGAGTGCATAGTTGTAAAAGATTGGGCAAAATAAAACATTAATATATCAACAACATGGAAACATTAAATGAATTTTATGATTAAAATTCATAAGATATATCAACTTGTAACATATCAAATGAAACATGTAAAACATACCCATGCCATGGTGTTTTCCCGGTTTCTGTTTTACCTTGCATAAAAAACATGAAACTGAATCATGTGCCACACACAACACCATGCTTCTCGTGAGAAGACTGGATCCATAATCTCAACATAACTGCATGCCTTTCAGAGAATAAACAATTAGATACAATCCAAAAGACCATATAATACAATATTTATACATTAGATCAAAAGTTACTTATGCTGCCCAGCTGTATCCCTATCATAAATGTTTTTGTTCTTCTCCAAGATCTCTGTTTGGAAGTAAGGCTAAGATGTATGATAAACGAAATAAACTTACACCTTTAACAAAAGAAAGAGCCTTATATTTAAAGAAGAATTTAAAATATCATCCATGTGAGAAAAACATATAAGAATGATATCCCATTAATAAGATTTTGCACATGTATTAATAATTCCACGACAAACAACAAAAAATCACATTAAATTTAAGTGTTAAAATGCAATACCAGGTTGGTAACTGCTTACACATTTTCCATAACACCTTTACCACAAAAAAAAACCACAACCAAGAGGATTATAGGGTACGATTCCAATGTCAAGTTCTCTATATCAACAAAAGCTTTAAATAAGTAAAATCTCATTTTAAAACAAACACAATCAAGAGAAACTGGTTCATACTTATATATGCATACATTGAGTAATTCAGACTGCTACTATCTACTTATTAAAGGCCGAGACTCTTACTTTTGGGTAGGTTCATCAGCTGCGGGGGCATCTGACGGCTATCGAGAAGCTTCCTTTTCCAACAGTGACACCATTTGATAGCCCTAACATTGTAGGCATTTTTACACCAGAAGAGTATTCTACTAATTTGTCTCTCTGTCTTCTATGACTGCTGGTATCTAATAAGCTCTATGTCGCATGGGGATTACATGTAAGCTGCAAAGAACAGATCGAGTGAACAAAAAAAAAACAACGGTCAACACAGAGCTCAAAACAACCCATCAAAAAGAAAATATGCAGAATTTTAAGGTTTTATGTAAGACATATTAAACTACAGTCCAACCCTTCAAAAAGAAAAAAAATAGAATTTGGAAAAAATAATTTACAACCAGTTTATTGTTATAACATTGAGAAATGAAAACATGATGAAGATAAATGTACCTGATAAATGGTGTGGGATCTCAGATCATCAAGTTTCACTACTTGGTCGAATAGCAGGAGAGATGTCCATGGTAATCAAATAATAAATAACAGAATCTAGTGAATTCAGTAGAACTATAAAAACTATGAACTACCATTAGATCTAACGTAGAAATGAAAATCATTAAATCAAGGAAATTATCATTCAAAAATACGAAGTCTTTATCATTCAAAGTGCAAGTTTCACAAGTGAAAGTTTCATATTTAAGACAACTAAAACTCCTGAATACTGAAGACAACAAAGACAGTTTAAAGTTTTAATTATCAAATCTAAATTCCCTAGTTGACATAAAGTTACTCCAACCATAAGGTGCAACGTTATCATCATCTGAATCGAACATAGTTGTCCTCCTTATCCTTCTTCTTGATCTCCTTATTCTCTCCCTAGTTCATCTTCTTTGCAATGCGACCACCTGTTGGGTCTGGACAGCTTCTTCGGCCCGAACAACTTGTTGGACCTTTACAACCTCTAGGACCTGGTGAACTTGTTGGACCTCTACAGCCTCTTGGACCTGGTGAACTTGTTGGACCTCTACAGCCTCTTGAACCTGGTTAACTTGTTGGACCTCTACAGGTTGTTGAACATCTGAAGTTTGTTGGACCGGGACAGCATCATTGGAACTCATTTTGATTTTTCCTCTTCAATGATGCTGCTTGTGTGATGCTAAGAAGAGGAATAACATTTTTATAATGGTTTCTATGATTCTTCGTCTTCTGTTTACATTGGAAATCAAAAAGTTTTTGTTAGGCTGTCATTATTGCTTGGGTAATTTAAAAACCATTGTTGGTTATTGAATAGTGATGATCAAGTTTATCATTCATTTTTTAATATATTATTATTTAAGATGGGGCATTAGAAATCAAAACATTAAATAAAGTAATAATGGGCCCAAAATCTATTTACCTCTCAGACCAAACTGCTCTACACCTACAATTTCAAATACTAAAATTATGTTAATATTATATGGTTGATACTTTAGCATAAATCCCTTCTGATCGTACATGATCAGAAATATTTCGGTGGCCAGCAACACGTTATGAGCTCTGTTACTTCGGTGGCGGTGAGAAGATGGGGGGTGTACCTGCAAGGTACCCCGATGCCAAAGTAAGAGACGGAGTAAAAGCGCAAGTACAGAAAGGTAGTAGTGAGAGTAAGGATTCAGAATACCCGACCCTCTATTGTTAGAGGGTATTTATAGTGTGCCCCCAGCACTGGGCCAACGGTCATCTGCACCTGGTTGGATCACTAGGCCCAATGCAGATAACTGCTAGGGCTTACATGGCATAGGGAATACCAGTACGTGGTATCTAAACTCAGGCCTTGGAGGGCTTTACTGGTGAAGTAAATTGGCTTCTGCCAATCGGGGGTTTCCCGGATTAGAACCGTGTTGTCCGCTTCGCTCGTGACGACGAGGCCCCGTCTTCTAGTCGCGAGAGGACTGGGGGTTATGAGAGGACTTGTTTGAGGTGGAGGAGCGCCTGTTCGCACTCCTCGGTCCATTCGAACGTGGCCTCCTTGCGTAGGAGTTTGAAAATGGAAGTGCGCATTGTGTCGACTTGGCCATGAAGCGGGAAACAAGGTGAGCATGGAATTCAGAGAATGCCCTGCACTTTTCGGGGTTCACCGTGATCCCTCGTTCTGTGAGGTAGAAACCGAGGAACTTACCTGCCCGGACGCCGAAGGTGCATTTCTCCGGGTTGAACCTCATCTTGCATTTCCTTGCTGTGTTGAAGACTCTTTTGAGATGGGCAGTGTGGTGGACCTCTTCTCGTGATTTCACGATCATGTCGTCCATGTATACCTCGAGCATGTCGCCGATCTCTCTCCGGAAGACTTTGTTCATCATCTGTTGGTAGGTGGCGCCGGTGTTCTTTAGTTCGAAGGGCATTACGTTGTAGTAATAGTTGTCCGACTCGGTCATGAAGGTTGTGTGCTATTTGTCAGCCTTCGCCATGAGGATTTGGTTGTACCCCAAGTACGCGTACATGAATGACAACAACTTGAAACCTGCAGAATTGTCGACCAGTTTATCGATGTTAGGCAGTGGATAAGAATCTTTCGGGCATGTCCGGTTAAGATCGGTGTAATCAATGCACATTCTCTATTTTCCATTATTTTTCTTAACAAGTACAACGTTGGACAGCCAGGTTGTGTACCGGGCTTCCGAAATAAAGTTTGCCTCTAAGAGGACTTTTACAGCTTTTTCAGCAGCCTCTGCTTTCTCGGGAGACTGCCTAAGCCTACGTTGCATTATAGCCCTAGCGGCTGGATCTATTGTAAGCTGGTGGCAGGCCACATCTGGATCGAGGTCGGGTATCTCCGACGCGCTCCACGCAAACAAGTCAGCATTCTCCCAGAGGCAGGCCTTCAACTGCTTCCTCGCCAGGTCGGGGAGCCCTGTGCCAATCTTCACCTTCCTATCCGGATTGTCCCCGAGAGTGATAAGCTCGAATTTTCCATCTGGAATGGGACGCGTTGGGTGGAGAGGCTACCTATTGCCTTCGGCTGGAAGGTCGTTGACCACTGCATCTCCTTGCTCCTACTCGCTGGGGAAGCGGCTGTCAAGGTCCACCGCGTTGACGCGTGGGAGTGGCTTCTGCTCTACGTCTAGGGCTGGATTTTCTGCGGTCTTGGACTTGATTTTGATCGAGTTTAGACCCTTGGTTGTAGTTTCGAAGCATCTCCTAGCCGCTTCAATATCCCCGTGGAGGGTGACGACCCAACCTCTAGTCGTGTAGTACTTCATCTTCAGATGGACTGTAGATGGTACTGCCATAAGTTTGGCCAGAGTTGGTCTTCCCAGGATGCACTGGTACAGGGAAGGTCACTCCAACACCAGGAATCAGACCTTAACTTGTCTGGCCGTGTCGTCATTCCTGGAAGTAACCATCAACTCGACATAGCCCCACGGTCTGGTGGTGGTGTCGTTGAAACCCTGGAGGTATGAGCCCACGTAGGGGGTCAGATGCGTTTCATTGAGCTGGAGGGTCTCGAAGTGATGGGCATACATGATGTCCACCGAGCTCCCTTGGTCGACCAAGATGCGGCGGACATCAAAGTTCTCCATCTGCGCCCTAATCAGAATGGGGATGGTGGAGTTAGGGGCGTCGTCCGACAATTTTTCGAGGTAGAAGGTGATGGGGTTCGACCTTCCTTGGACCTTCTCGAAAGTGTTGGTCTGCGCCGAGCTCGTCTCTATCAACTCGTCGAACTTCCGCTTGATCGAACCCACCGAGACCTTGTTGAACCCTCCGTCGGATATAACCATTGCAGCGGGGAAACTTTCTCATGGGTTGCGAGCGGTGACAGGGATGTCAGGCTCGTCGGGAAAGTAGAACTCCTCTGGTCGGGTGACACACAGGGCGACTTATAGTCCGTTCTCACCGGATGAAGGGGTCGCCTCCTCGACTCTTTGCATCTCCCGGGCCTCTTGTCGGGAAGCGTCGTTCCTCTTCGACTACTGCTTGAGGTGCCCCTCCTTAATCAAGATTTCTATCGCATCCTTGAGGTGGATGAAGTCCTCCGTGACATGCCCGTGGCTCCTATGGAACCTGCAGTACTTGGACTTGTCAACGTTTGGTTTGGGGGTGTCGGCTTCGGGAACTAGACACCTCCTTTCTGGAATTTCGAGTTGATGCACTCGGCCGAGATTCGCTCGCGGGGAGCGGTGAGTAGCGTGTACTCTGTGAACCGGCCTGCTGGTCTCCTCAGCTCTCGAGAGTCTTGAGGCCAGTCTTCTCTTCTTCTTTCTACCCCTTGTCGGGGGGCGGTGGATTCCTCGTGCCTAGAGCTTCTGGGGCCCTCTTGATTCCACGAGTCGCAGGCATAGTGGCCAGCCTCTATCTCCTCATACTATATGTATGATTGGGCCTTGTGGAAGAGTACCTCCAAGGTGCGGGGCCTTTCAATGCCGACAGCCTTGGCAAACTCGGTGCGAGATCAAGAATTTCTTCATGTCGTCCGTGGTGGATACTTAGACGGCTTCCCAGTTGAATCTCTGATGCAATCCCGGAGAGATTCGTCTTTTCCCTGAATGATGGCTTCTAGGGATGATTCCATCTTTAGGTGGTGTCGAGAAGCAGTGAAATGCCTGAATAATTGTCTCTTCAGTTTCTTCCAAGCAGTGATGGACTCCGGTGCGAGGCTCTTGTACCACACCATGGCTCCCTTCCAGAGGGTAGTGGGGAAGATCTTACACTTGATGGCTCCCTAGACGTTCCGGTACATTGGTCGTCCTCATCACTATTGACGGGTGATCGTGACGGGGATTGGTCACCCCGGCCGCGTTTGCTTCGTCGGGGGAGACTTCTCAGTCGGCTCTTTGGCTTCTCGCCGTGTCTGTCGACCTTACTCCTCTTTTGAACGGGGGAACATCTTTCCTTTCGAGGAAGGGACCGGTCGCGCTTCTAGGAAACCACGAGTTGGGGTCGTTCTAGGCATGGACGGCGCCCAAGCATCTGGGGAGAAGGGCTCATAGAGTCATCGTGTCGCGTCCTCCACTGGGGAGGAGAGGGGCTGCGAGAGATGGGGCGACAATGTCTTCGCGGGGGAGAGCGCTGTTGTCGCTCCCTCTTGAGCACCCTTATCCGTTCATTCTATTGAAAGATTATTAGATTGGTCTGATTGATCGCTGCAAACAGAGCCACCATGGTCGGATCAATATTAGGTGGCGTGGGGATCGGCTGGTAGACAGCCGGGCTATCAGCGTGTTGGGCGGCGTTGAAGGCCGCATCGTCAGAGGAGGGATAGGCAGTGTACCTGTCCCCGTGGTCGCCTTCTTCGACGTGAACGGCCACGTTGGGGTCGTGGTCGTCTCCGTTGTTGAATGGGACGAAGGCGGTGTCCGGAGTATTGGCGTCAGTTTGAGGGTTGGTAATGATTGTCAGAGATTGAAGGTTGCTTTGGTTTTTACGGGAGGAAAAACGGGGAAGCAAAGGGTTCCTACAGACGGCGCCACTAATCGTACCTGATCAGAAATAGATCGGTGGCTAGCAACACATGGTGAGCTCCGTTACTCCGGTGGTGGTGAGAAGATGGGAGGTGTACCTGCAAGGTACTCCGATGCCAAAGTAAGAGACGGAGTAAAAGCGCAAGTACATAAAGGTAGTAGTGAGAGTAAGGATTCAGAATACCTGGCCCTCTAGTGTTAGAGGGTATTTATAGTGTGCCCCCAGCGCTGGGCCAACAGTCATTTGCACTTGGTTGGATCACTAGGCCCAGTGCAGATAACTGCCAGGGCTTACGTGCCGTAGGGAAGACCAGCACGTGGTCTTCGCTCTGGAGCAACTTCCCCGTGATCTTCGAAAGGTGGGCTGACCAGTTCTTCAAGAGGTGGGTAGTTGCCTGATGACATGTCCCTGCATGAGGGGCACATGGAGTCTGTGGGGAAGACGCGTGGTCTTTCCCCGTGCCAGGTAGTGACCTGCTCGACCATAGTGGGTGTTGAACGTGCCCGACGACGAGGGAGGATTGGGCCTTAATGGGCGTCTCCCAAGTGACATTGGGTTGGACCTGTCCGACTGATGGGCAGGTCCTGGCCTAGTCCAGAACACCTTCCATTTCAACAAACTTGCATATCAACATCCTATAACTCTATTATGTTTTTCTACTAACATGAAACTTACATCATGAAATTAACAGCAGAGTTATTCTACACTAATTACAACATTCACATAGTCAAATCATGACTAACTAACATACTTACAGAACATTAAATAATGATTATATAAAAACATTAAATTGATGATGCTAGTACATGTTTTCGATGAAAAATTTTAGATTATAAGTTTTACTACACAACAATTAAACTGGACCATATTACAAATAAATTAAGTTCGGAGTAGAAGAAAATATAACTCACATGCTTATTTCCCGGACTGCCACCCAAAAAAGACGCACGGTCTGCTTCCTAATCATTGTTCCATTCAATCCCTGAATAACTTCCTCAACATTCTTTCTGTTACAGAAATAGCAGAAGGCATTAAATCAAGTTAACACATGGTTAGAACAACAAAGTTTTCACACTCAAATCAAGTTAACGGAATAAACATGTATATAATTACAAACCAAATCATACTTTTCTAACCATGTGTAAGTTATCCATTAACAACTTGTATCCACAACAAAGAAATATAATTAAATCAGTTACTATATATTCTCTAAATGCTAATTTTATAAACTTAAACAACTGCTATGAATTTAAAAACATCAAGCGAAGTCTCAAAATTAAATAAACATCATGAATTGAAAAAAACTTCACGATGTTATTAAAAACCTGCTTTTCAAAAGTTGCAGGAGCAGCTGATATACTATTTAATATAAATTAGTCAACCATCATATTTTAAACCTGATTTTGATAAGTTGCAGGAGCAGCAACAATACAATTCTATATAAATTAGTCATCATGTATATAAACCTGCCATCGAAAATTTGCAGCAACAGAAGTATAAAATATTAACTAAAGTACAATCTCTTTTCCAGTCATATCAGCACCATTAAGAATTCTATCATGTGAATGCCCACCCTTCCTCATTAGATGCAAGTTACCGTCTTCCCCGTCATCAAATGATACACCCATAGCAATTAGTTCCCTGACTCTACTAAAATAAACAAATCAATCAACATAGAACGGTATGAACTTTACTTGTTCGAAGATTAATCACTGTTAAAGCTAGAATAGCAGCAAGCAAAAATATATAAGTAACCTAATTTTATCGTTCTCCACAGGGATCAGTGCGAGGGAAAGAATGCCATTCGACGGTATCTATATTTCCAAGCTCGTGGTTCAAAAGTTTTGGTTGTAAGAAGGAACCAAGATAAAATACATGAAATGTAAAGACTGAAAATATAAATTAAAGACAGAATTATAAACAGAGCCTTGTTAGAATTGGATCTTATCAATTGATAACACATGCATTCTTTTAATCATATAATACATAAATTAATCATTCGCCTAATATCCTCACGTATCACCCACGACAGAGGTTATGTCTAACGCAACGTCGAGAGATCGACTGTATTACCTCATTGGTGATGTCTCACGCAACAAAAACCAACACAGAGCATTAAGAGTTGATACTCACGCAAGTGTTAAGCCTAAATCTATCTCTAGAGTTTAGAACAAAACAGATAATCATCTTAGATCCAGATCTGAAGAGTATATGTCTATAGAGGTTCAAATAAAAAATAAATAGGTAAACAAAGATGACACCAAAATCAGATAAATGACTGCTTCATATAAAATGCCAACAATCAGAATACATACATACGTTTAACCCTTTTTACATGTATTCAACTAATTTGTCAAATGAATATGAATACCGTTCTTCATCACTATTATCATGCATCCTCGCAATACCGTATCAATCCTACTCATGCTATCCATGCTACTTAATCGACACAATACAACAAAAGATAAAATAAATATCAACTCACAAAATCGTGTCAAAAGTTTGGCTCATTGATAGATGAAAATTGAGATCAAGGATTTGTAAAGGTTTTGTCAAGACCACAAATAATCAATCAAAGACAACAACAATAGAGAATCAAAACATATTCACAAACATACATTAGATGAAATACATAAGGTATCAAGAGATTACATCCTCATCCAACAAGAAATCAAAGCTCTTACCTTCTCTAACTTGAAGATGAAGAGATTTCAATTTCTATGCTGAAAAATATCTAAAACTATACAAAAAAAACTCTATCTAAAAAGTGTGAAAAATGTATTTATACACATTCAGGATTTTTCATGTTCGCTAAGCGAACCACTTCATTCGTACAGCGAATGGCAAAAATAGGCACTTGAGGTGCCTCTAAATAGTTAAACCGCCACAGAATTCTTCGTGAGTTCGCAATGCGAAGAATCACTCGCAAAGCGAACACTCGCTTTCCCGTTCGCAAAGCGAACTTTGCTGCCTTTTGCCCCTGCCAAATTCTGGGACCATTCTCTAGAAACCTCGCTGGCCTTCGCAAAGCAAACCTTCGCCAGCCAGCTCGCAAAGCGAATTTCCTGCTGTTTTCCTCTGTTCTTTGGCAGTTTGCATCAATTCTTAGTGTCTTTCAACTTTGATCATTTAGTGCACTTTCCTGCACAATAACACACGCATTACAAGCACCAAAGGTATATTCTCAAGGTAAGAAGAACAACAACAATCATGGATAAAAACCATGAAAACATGAGAATTGAGTAGAAAAAGTGCAAAGAAAAATGGTTCCTTTTTAGGTAAAATCTGCACCTAACAACTCTCCCCAACTAGATTTTTGCTTGTCCTCAAGCAAAGTATGCCTCATGAAAACAAGAGGATTTGCTCAAGCATAAGATTCAACCAAAGTCAAACATGAAAATGCGCACAAGCAACGTTCACCATTCAATAGAATCGAACAATGACAAAGAATTAAGTTCTTAAACAAATATCATAATGGTTCAAAGAACAACAACATTTTTCATACTTGAATCACTCTAACATTCCTCTTCAGAATAAGAATGAAGAAATTGACGCGTTGGCAACCGCGGGGAAATTTCATTCACCTAACAAACAATGCTAATAGCAATCCAATTCATACAACATCTAACAATAAAAAATGAAAATATGGAAGCAACAAGATCACTAAGGTGGGGATCAATCCTCTTCGTAGTTCGTTTTTAGGTTTGTTCCGTTTTTAGAAAAGAGGGTCTGAAGTTCTTCTATTTTTCATCACGTTTTATACCCTTTTTTCTTATTTTATTTTATTTCACTTATTGTGTTATTTAGTAAAAGGAAAATCTGGATTGTTGTTGCTACAGCATGACCACGCTGTATTAGTCTGGTTGGAAGGATTGGCTTCGGGCCCATTTGATGTCATTAAACACCCTTCCTGCGCCAGAACACCCCCTCCCCTTTTGATCACTTTTTTTTTTCTAATTTGTTTTTAGTTTTAATTCACTCTAATGGTATTTTAAGTTTTGTAGATGTTTTTATGTTTATGTTTTAAATTCCAATCCTAAATTTATTCTACTCTTTTATTTTATTTCTATTTAGATTTTTACAGACATAAAAACATCATAATTTTGTTGATTATTGCAAATCAATAAATTTTGATTATATGAGGCCAATGATATTACAAAATCATGACTTAGTTTATTTATTCAAAATGACTAAAAGTCTTGATATGTATGAGGCTCATTTCTTTATTTTTGTTAGTCAATGAAAGTCGAATATCAAAAGATTATCGATCCTCCGATTAAATCTTGATTAAGACGAGACTAACTCAAATTTCATTTCGATTCCATTCCCTATTTTTATTTAGGCCGATGATATCACAAAAATCATGACTTGGTTAATTTATTCAAAATCACTAAAGTCTTGATAAATATGAGGCCATTCCATTTTTTTTTAGTTTGTTGGTCAATGAAAGTCAAACATCAAGGTTATCAATTTATCGATTCAAACCTCGATTAAGACGAGACCTACTTTATCTTCTTTTCGCATTTTTATTTTTATCTTCATTTTCATTTTTGATCGATGAAGTCTTTCTATTCACGAATGTTGTCTATCGAAGCGATCAACCTTCATTATTTCAAATCTGTAGTGAGTGATCATCGAGATCTCTTTCTATACTTTGGGATCGTGATAGGTTACCTTCGACTAATCAACGAAAGTTTGTGATTAAGACGAGATCCCCACCTTTTCTTTTCGTGCGGCACGATTGTATCGGAGAATGATCATCAATATAATTTCTCCATCGTGTCTTAACACAAAGATTAAATTGTGCCTCCTCCTATAGTGTGGTCTTCCTCATAGACCGTGCTACGACGGTTTAGCACTACATTGGACCCGATTCACCGATCCAATAAGTTAATAATCAATCACCGACTTTACTTTCTGTCAATATTATCTTGATTTTATTTTCTGTCAAATATTATCCTGATTATTATTCTTGTTCATATTATTCTTGTCATATTCATATTTGTTCATACATTCTTTAAAACACACTAATAAATATCGAAACCCTAAAAAACTCAACTGACTGGACTGTGGTTACTATTCTGAGTTTTGGACTGAGGACTTAGATTTAGGACTCTTTACCCTATGCTCTTGGAGTGGAGGTTTTGATATTGGTTTGTCAGTGGCTCACCAGCATGTACTCTATTTTGGGTTAGATCTTTCTATCTCTTGCTCATTTACATTGATGCATTTTTATCTCTTGATGTCTGCTTGTATATATGTTTGCCTGACATTGTTTTAGCATTTTAGCATGTTAAGCATGATACTATGTATTTACTGTCATTCTTTGATTTATTATCATTTGACTTTGACATCTTGATTATTACCATGTTCATATCTCGTTCATTTTATCTTGATTATTATACTTGTTCATATTCATATTGTTCACTGTATATTCATACTTGACTCATTTGACCCTCATTCCAAAGAAATGTTTTTTCACTTTGACTCCTAAGTCACAACACCTCCCATTTCACCTTGGCCTCATAAGAGCCATTTTCCTCTTAGTTTAGTAATAGGATAGAGTTATCGTGGAATCTATGTGAATCTCATCATCATGAGTACTCACTTTCCCTTTACTTAGACTTATAGAGTTATCGTGAACTTTATGTGACTCTCATCATCATAAGTGCTCACTTTCCCATATAACTTAGAGAGAGTTATCGTGAACTCTAAATGAGCTCGTACTCATTTCCCTTTGGAACTTTGACCATAGTCAATGGTTCTTCTTTCACCCTTAGTTAGGTGAACTACGGTTGCTCTGATTCTTTAGTCAAATACGTAGGCACAAGATGCGACGTCTTGGCGAGCAAACTTAGTGTATATACCCCTAGGTCTTTACCTTAGCATAAATATCTTAGCAAGCAAACATAACTTAACACAAACTTAAGCAAGAGGTTCCTGTAGAGTACTACAGATACTTAGGGTGCTAATATCTTCCCTTTGTATAACCAACCCCCGAACCTTAGATCTCCCCCCTTTAGGTTTTCTCGGTCTTGAACCTTTCCTTTGGATAAATCAAAGTCGGTTGTGAATTAATTTTGCGATGCAAGTTAATTAATAGCTTGTTATCCGATTTTCACCGCAACAGAAATGGCGACTTTACTGGGGAAAGCTTATTTTTTAGGGTTAAGCCCACCTTGTTTTGTTTATGTTATTTATGTTTACTTGCTATACTTGTACGTATATCTGTATATACCTGTATACCTGTTTTGTTTGGGTTCTTCTGTGTGCAAGGTGCTACTATTGAGTGGTGAGATAAGTCTTAACCCAGACTTGAGTGCACTTATGATAGGATAGTGGATATAGTCAAGGAGACTTTGAGGGAGTCGAATCCCAAAAGAGTTAACTTGAGATTCCACACTCAGATAAGGCCCTCTCGGAGTTATTATATGTTGAACGAGCAATCGTGAAGGCGTTGCCACTTCGACCTTGGTGCCAGGGATACTGATGACCTTTAGTTACCCTTACCCCCACTTGGCCTTTTAGGATGTAGTGCGGTGACCATGAGGGAGTCTATTTCTGAAATGGTTGTCACGCGATACTACACTCACACGAGATTCTCTTGAGAATATTATTGATTACCAAGTTAATTGGGAAGTCGATAATATCCGAAAGATGGATTGTCGACTCTGGGAACCTTTTTAGAACCCTGTTCTGCAGATGAAAACCCATAGTACATACCTTCTGGGATGGGTAGACCATGGCTCCATGCTCGTAATTTTCAAACCTAGGCCCTCTCTTGTTTGTGTGTGCATATTTGTGAATATCTGTATATGTGTGTTTGTGCATACGTTCATACATGCATGAGACCCCTAAATCTAGGGCTTGTGTGTTGTTGTGTGTACATATATCTATGTTTTTGTGTGCCCGTGTTTTGTACATTGCATACATCTCATCGCATCCATTGATGGTTTCAAGGAACTCAGACGTTCTTTTCTTTGCAAAGATCCTTAGAGATCAACGAATTTTAAAAAAAAAACTCTTCAGTTTTCCAAAATGCTTGCAGCTCGCCTTTGAGTTCCTTGAAACCATTTGGCTTGCATTAGCATTACATTGCATTTGCATTGCATGTGCATTTCTCAACCTTGAGTTGCATCCACCCTCTATCAGTAACCCAGTTGACTTCCCGAAGCAAACATTGGACTTGAAATAGCTTTTGAGGGATCGTGAACTCAGGAGAGCAAAGCTAGTTTGTAACAAGAGCAGATTTTGAATCATTGAAAGATCAATTGGACCATATTGTGGAAGCTATGACAGCTTTGGCAAAGAGAGCCGACGCCCATTGTGACCACCATGCTGGGGCACAAGGGGCATTCAACTAAATACTGTAAGGTGCTCAGGAGCAAGGTTCAGACACTGATTGACTCCGAGGTGATCTCATTCACACCTCGAGGCATCTGAATCAGCAATCCTTCACTTAATCAGGCAGGTTCATCAGACTCCGAAATGGGAGAAATTGCCAAGAGTATATGTGAAGATGATTCTCAGATGGATTTCGACAATCAACTCTGAAGACGAATATCTCAACTTGGCAAATCAAGAAAGGAAAGCCCAGTTCCCTGAAGCTGGTAATCTTTTGGTTATTTCAGCATTTTTGTTGTAGTTTTCTTTGCATGTTTGAATTATTTTTGCTTATAATCATTGTTGTACTTTCAAATTGGCAAGATTAATGAATTGTTTATGCATCTTTTGATTAAGTCCATTCGTATTCACTCATTCTCTTTCTTTTACAGTCATAAAACAAAACAAAAAAAAAAACAGACAAATTTTTTTTCTTTTCTCCAAACTATTGTTCAAGCAAAGATTGGGGAGGATGATGAAAATATTATCCATAATTGCTGTGGTATGCTTTCGATTAAACCCTGCCGAGGATGTAAGGCATTGTTTCAATTCCCAAACACTGGAGAAATAAGGAAGATAATCCCTCGTTAACCCTTCGAGCCTAGAAGTAGGAGTTTTCTTTCTTTACACAAAAAACTCTTAAATCTCAACCTTGGGGCAGGGTAGTTCTCAGTTTAACTTGGTTATGCATTCGAATGCAAGCAAGACACCAGTCAGCTCTCTCAAATCAAATAAGTTAGCGTTTGTACAAGTTATTCCTCCAAACAGCAAATAAGGAAGGATCGTCGAAAAATCCTTAATCAAAGAATGAGCCGAGTCCCTTTCAAGGCAAAAGCCAAGAAAGATGGGAAGCCCAAAACTTTGCCTTATACAAAAAAACTTGTACAACAGCCAAGAAGAGGCCTCAAAACCTCAACCAAAGACAAGAAGAGGTATCATAACCTCAACCAAATCAAAAGTAGAGGTATCATAACTTCAACCAAAAAGAAGAGGTCTCAAAATCTCAATGAAGACAAAAAGGAGACCTCATAACCTCAAAACCTCAAAGGTGACCAATTCTGCAAGGGAGTAATGACTACAAAGGTGTCGGAATCATCGTCAGCTATCATCAATTTGCTCCCAGTCTGTGGGAACTTGAATGTATAACTTAAGTTAACTGAGTGTAGGACTGAAGTTCGTCACGAAGATGGGGTGGGTACCAAATAAACTTTGAGCCTTTATCTTTTGTTTCATAAACCGTGAACCAGGCCACGTTACAACCCTTAAAAAACCAAATTGAGGTAAGGTTGTTTCGAAAGCATACTACAGCAAGGTTGATTAACCTGACTCCTAATGATCTTTGCTAATTGTGTGTGTTGATCACTTCATCTGCCTGCCATCAATGGCTAGATACACCTTTGTTTTAATCATTTAATCACTCCACTGTGTGTGTTTCATCAAATAAAATTTGTTTTCAAACGATTGCATTGAAATTTCCAATTTTAAATGAACAATACTTGCTTGCAATAAAATTCAATATCAAAGGAATCCCAACAATGGCAGCCAGCTAGGGAATTTGACTTGATAAAGGAAGCTCAGTCAGGGGCAACCAAGCGGAAGGTTCTTCCAATCCATCATCCCAAGAGCTAAGAATCAGGGGCAGAACTCTTCAAAGTTTAGAATATTGAGGCAAGTCTTTTTGAGGTCATCTTACGACAAGTTTGGACCCTAGTGACCCGTCAGCAGGGGCAAGTTTATTCCCCAGTTGTTTCTACCACAGTTTGAGTACTTTGTTTTGCAAATACAGTTAAACAGGTGCAATTATGTCCAGTTTCATCTCCTTTCAAAAGTTTGAAGATATTGAAGCATCTGGTATTTCAATTCTTCTGTAAAATCCTTTTATAATTTATCCTCAAAGACTAGTTAATCAGAAGCAGTCAGGTTGTGATTCGGCAAATCTCTCAAAAGTCAACTAGTCTGGGGCAGCTCCTTCACAGATCAACTTGACAGGGGCAAGTTTGTTCCCCAGTTGTCAACAACCAGTCTGAAGCACTAGTTCAAGGACTTTGTCGTGCAAAGGCAGTCAATCAGGGGCAGTCAGGATGAAATTCATGAATCTATCCAAGAGTTTGAAGATATTGAAACACCTTGTATGCCAATTATTCTATAAAATCCTCTTGATGTATTCTTCTGACAGACCATGTGCTCCGAGGCAGATGAGTCATGCAGAATTACTCAGCTTTTGTGGCGTCTTTGCTAGCTCCCCAGAAAGTTGTCTCTTCAGCTAATCTTGGCAATTCTCAATGGATCTCTTATCTCCAGTGAAGAAATCAAGCTCATGATGACAATCCTAGTGAAGTCATGATGCTATACCAAGTGGAGTACTCTTTCCCCAGAGAAGGTCATAACCTTGAAGTAGAGCTGCTTCATCTGCAAGTTCATCCCCAGTAATGGTCCAATCTGATGAGTTTGGCTGGGTATCCTTGTCGAGATGTTTATTTCATCTCCAGTCTCGCTTCTCGTCTGTTTTGTCAGCATAAGCATAAGCATAGCATCTTAGCATTTTGCTTTCTCTTTCTGGTGTTTACCTGTGTCGTTCACTTTGGCGTTTATCTCCCCAAGTGATTGGGTTTGTCTATTCTCTCCAATAGAGTTGTCAGCCCTAGGCATAAAGTGCCCATCCATTCTTGAAATCCCCACAGAGCTTTATCCTCGTGGATGATGGTTGTTTCAGTTATCTTTTCCACATTTGGATAAGATAAATCCCCAGTTGAGTTCATTCCTCAATTGGAGTCTTGTTTGACCGTTTCTTTCTAGCTTGTTCCTAGACTGAACCTTGGTCCCTGACAGATGTGGTTTCTGAACCCACTTTCGAGTGCATTTATTTTGCACTGTGTCTCACAGGAAGAATCTTTTACAGATCCTCATTGAAGACATGATTATTTCTCCAGCAGTGTTGTAATGTCAACATCTCTTTGGAATTTATAACCAACAACAAGTGATAATCTCCTTGAGAAACTTGCTTTGCTATCATTACCTCTACGATGATAAGTGGTCATCTCTTACGAGAAGTTTATCCGTCTTTGATTTTACCTTCAGTCAGTCTGATGTGATCCCTATTTAAGGTGTTTCTTCCTGTCAATCTATTTGATAAGGTGTTCAAAAGTCCAACGTATACTGGTACGCAGATTTTGTCTCTATCTTTTCTGGCTTTTCTTGAAGCTCTCATTTGAACTCTTCATTATAAGAAAATTCCAGGAAATCTGTTGTTGGATGCTTATCCTTTTGTTTAACACTGATCCCCAAGTGGAGATCATGTCTTCTTTCTGTTTTCATACACTTTGACAATGTGAACCTTTATTTCACCAGTAAAGTGAAGACATTCTCGGTTTATCTCCAAAATCTTTGTCTAAGCTAGGCTTACGTCCGGGCTTCACCCTCATGCGTCAGATTCCAGCTCTTTGTGCATTCTTCCCCAGGAAGTCTAACCTGCAACCCTGGTACTGACTTATATGGTACTTAATCATCTCATTTGGATACCTAAAAGTCCAGTAACTGCTGGCATTGTTAACTTTTAAACGTTCTTGTTTGAATCGAGTCAAACCTGAACTGAGTCTTTGTTTTAATCGAGTCAAACACTGGCCATCTTTGAGTCTTTTGTTTTAAACCGTTCTTGTTTGAATCGAGTCGAACCTGAACCGAGTCTTTGTTTGAATTGAGTCAAACACTGATCATCTTTGAGTCTTTTGTTTTAAACCGTTCTTGTTTGAATCGAGTCAAACCTGAACCGAGTCTTTGTTTGAATCGAGTCAAACACTGACCATCTTTGAGTCTTTTGTTTTAAACCGTTCTTGTTTGAATCGAGTCAAACCTAAACCGAGTCTTTGTTTGAATCGAGTCAAACACTGACCATCTTTGAGTCTTTTGTTTTAAACCGTTCTTGTTTGAATCGAGTCAAACCTGAACCGAATCTTTGTTTGAATCGAGTCAAACACTGACCATCTTTGAGTCTTTTATTTTGAACCGTTCTTGTTTGAATCGAGTCAAACCTGAACCGAGTCTTTGTTTGAATCAAGTCAAACACTGACCATCTTTGAGTCTTTTGTTTTAAACCATTCTTGTTTGAATCGATTCAAACCTGAACCGAGTCTCTGTTTGAATCGAGTCAAACACTGACCATCTTTGAGTCTTTTGTTTTAAACCGTTCTTGTTCGAATCGAGTCGAACCTGAACCGAGTCTGTGTTTGAATCGAGTCAAACACTGACCATCTTTGAGTCTTTTGTTTTAAACCGTTCTTGTTCGAATCGAGTCGAACCTGAACCGAGTCTTTGTTTGAATCGAGTCAAACACTGACCATCTTTGAGTTTGTTACTTTAAACCGTTCTTATTTGAATCGAGTCAAACCTGAACCGAGTCTTTGTTTGAATCGAGTCAAACATGGAGCCTTTTGTTTTAAACTATTCCTGTCGAATCAAGTCGAACTTGGACCAAAAGTCCAATTATCGTTGGCACAGTCTTTGTTTGAATCGAGTCAAACATTGTCTTAATTTCAGTTTGTTCCTGCTTGAATCGAGTCAAGCTTGGACCAAAAGTCCAATTATCATTGGCATCGTCTTTGTTTGAATCGAGTCAAACATTGCCTTAATTTCAGTCTGTTGTTTTAAAACGTTCTTGTTTGAATCGAGTCAAACCTAAACCTAACTTTCCGGTTATTATGGACCATTCTTTGTTTGAATCGAGCCAAACATTGTCTAAACTTCAGGTTATAGTGAACCCATTGTTTGAATCCTTTTTCAAAATCCAGCCCATACTGGTACCTTCACCAACTTAAATTGGTATCTTATTCAACCCAAATTGGTGTATGTTGACATATCACTTCTGAGTCCAATCCTTGTTGGCACTTTAATCTGGTTCCCAGCAGAAGTTTAGTCTTTATCTTTACCCCTTTGAAAGTCCTTGTGATTAATCATCATTTGGCACACGTAGAGTTTGTCTCTGTCTTTTCTGGCTTTCTTGAAGATCCCGTTTGAACTCTTTAGTATAAGAAATCCTAAGAAAATCCTTGTAGGATGTCTTTCTTTTATTTCAAGCTGATCCCCAGTGGAGATCATGTTTTCTTTCTGGTTTCATGCCCAGTAAGAATGTGTCTTTTTCCCCAGTGTCGTCCGATCGCGTATGAACCTGTCGTCCATCTCCCTGGATCTTTCCCCAGTGGAGAACACCTCTCTGACTCCCATCTCCAGTAAGGACCTGTAGGGTTTTTCCCTCGGTTTCTTTTTCCATCCCCAGTGTTTCCTTAGGGTCTTCCCAGTGAGTCTCTTTTGTTGGTTAGCCTGTATTCCCAGTGAGTTTCCCTTATGGATACTAACCTTCATCCTTCCCTGGTGTTACTCACCTGTGGTTGTTTGCTTGTTTGTCTGCATTTTTTACATCTATCATGGCATCGTATCATCATACTAGAGTTCATGGCATGTCTGCATCTTAGACTAGTTTTTTTTTCCATATCATTGCATATCAGCGTATCTAAGGGCAAAATTTTCGGTTATCTATATTTAAATATCTTTCACCATAATTTCCATTTCCCATGTCATTCGGTGAAAATATTTAAATAGGGGCAACTGTTGCACCCCAAATTTTACCCTCAGATCCTCCGATCATTTATCATAGCATTTTTAATCAGTTTTTTTTTTGCGTTTTTTAGTTAAACATTTCATTGATCATTAATCATGCATTTTTAGCCATTTTATCATTTCATTTTAGAATTTGTCTTTTTTTTAAGATTTTATTAGAATTTATTGAGTTTAATATTTCAATTTAGTTTAATTTTAATTCCAATTTAAAATTTTATTCTTTAGTTTAGTTTTAATTAGATTTTAATACATATTTTTATTATAGTCAAATTTCAATTTTAATTTTTAATTTTGATACAATTTAAGTTTAGGATCTAATTTTATAAAAAACCACAAAAATAGTCATTGAGCCAAGCCCATTACACTTTTTTTGTTTGTTCAAACCAATACAAAAATAGGGAAGTGAGTGACCATCTTCAGCGAGACCCAATGTCTCCCGCCACTGCTTCAAAGCTTACACACCACTCCAATACAAAACCTGCTACTACTCTGCGAGACAACAACTACACAACTTGCCAAAGCCTGGCCCAACAACCAAAATTGGTCAAATCTGCAAGTGAAAATGACGGATCAAACAACTGGACAATTGACTTGTACCTTGAAACTTAATTAACAAGCTTTCAAGAGGATTTAAAAGAGAGGATTTTGGAGAAAAAAAACACAAACCTCACTTGGAAAATTACTCAGAACATTAGCCTTCAAGAACAACAAGGGAAACCGATCCTCATCTTCTTCGGTATACCTTATCTTCATCTTTCCTTACTTTCATTCTCCAAACATCACCATTAAACATCACCTTGCACACATCTTCAACTCAACCCAAAATACCACCTGCCATTTTTCTTATACCAGAACATAAACCACAAGCCACTCTTCTAACCACTACCTCCCTGTTCACAAACCACAACTACTTCGACCCTCTGTTTCATTCAAACAATAACAATAAACCTTCAAACACTGAATACGCCCGTGTTTCATCCCTATGACGCCGACTGCACCCTTCCAAAGCCAACACTTACAACATCATGATCTGGATGCTTTCTCTACCGCCATTTCGCAACCTCACACATAACCACCATTAACAAAGACTCAAATAACTTTCTGTTTCTTTTGTTTTCGAACTCATCCGCCGGCGACAACAAACATCCACGGAAGCCACACAAATATAAACCACGAACCACCCTATAACAACCACAGTTCACGTCTTCATAAACATCAACAACAACCGCAAATCCTCCGACCAAATCCCCTTCGAGCTTCTCCATCTCCTTCACCAAATCTCCCTTCAACCATGAACGCTTTCAAATCGATTCTTCAACACAACCTTTCATAACCCAAAACCCACTTAAACCACCAAACAACCTATTCTCAAATCCATGTTCAAAACCAAACCGGACCCGAAACCGAGAAACAAGGAGATAAAGAGATTTTGAAAAGAAGATTAAAATCACACACAAACCTTAAGGCAACCCCGGAGCGATCTGAAAGCGAAGCCTACGAGCGAGAGGATTTGATTCCGTGAGGAAAGGTTGAGCGAGAAAGAGAGGGACCGAATTTGAGCGAGAAGAAGGTGGGGATCAATCCATCTTCGTAGTTCGTTTTTAGGTTTGTTCCGTTTTTAGAAAAGAGGGTCTGAAGTTCTTCTATTTTTCATCACGTTTTATACTTTTTTTTTCTTATTTTATTTTATTTCACTTATTGTGTTATTTAGTAAAAGGAAAAATCTGGATTGTTATTGCTACAGCATGACCACGCTGTATTGGTCTGGTTGGAAGGATGGGCTTCGGGCCAATTTGATGTCATTAAACACCCTTCCTGTGCCAGAACACCCCCTTCCCTTTTGATCACTTTTTTTTTTCTAATTTGTTTTTAGTTTTAATTCACTCTAATGGTATTTTAAGTTTTGTAGATTTTTTTATGTTTATGTTTTAAATTCCAATCCTAAATTTATTCTACTCTTTTATTTTTATTTCTATTTAGATTTTTACTGACATAAAAACATCATAATTTTGTTGATTATTGCAAATCAATAAATTTTGATTATATGAGGCCAATGATATTACAAAATCATGACTTAGTTGAATTTTTCAAAATGACTAAAAGTCTTGATATGTATGAGGCTCATTTCTTTATTTTTGTTAGTCAATGAAAGTCGAATATCAAAAGATTATCGATCCTCCGATTAAATCTTGATTAAGACGAGACTAACTCAAATTTCATTTCGATTCCATTCCCTATTTTTATTTAGGCCGATGATATCACAAAAATCATGACTTGGTTAATTTATTCAAAATCACTAAAGTTTTGATAAATATGAGGCCATTCCATTTTTTTTTAGTTTGTTGGTCAATGAAAGTCAAACATCAAGGTTATCAATTTATCGATTCAAACCTCGATTAAGACGAGACCTACTTTATCTTCTTTTCACATTTTTCTTTTTATCTTCATTTTCATTTTTGATCGATGAAGTCTTTCTATTCATGAATGTTGTCTATCAAAGCGATCAACCTTCATTATTTCAAATCTGTAGTGAGTGATCATCGAGATCTCTTTCTATACTTTGGGATCGTGATAGGTTACCTTCGAATAATCAACAAAAGTTTGTGATTAAGACGAGATCCCCACCTTTTCTTTTCGTGTGGAACGATTGTATTGGAGAATGATCATCAATATCATTTCTCCATTGTGTCTTAACACAAAGATTGAATTGTGCCTCCTCCTATAGTGTGGTCTTCCTCATAGACCGTGCTACGATGGTTTAACACTACATTGGACCCGATTCACCGATCCAATAAGTTAATCATCAATCACCGACTTTACTTTCTGTTAATATTATCTTATTTTATTTTCTGTCAAATATTATCCTGATTATTATTCTTGATCATATTATTCTTGTCATATTCATATTTGTTCATACATTCTTTAAAACACACTAATAAATATCAAAACCCTAAAAAACTCAACTGACCGGACTGTGGTTACTATTCTGAGTTTTGGACTGAGGACTTAGATTTAGGACTCTTTATCCTATGCTCTTGGAGTGGAGGTTTTGATATTGGTTTGTCAGTGGCTCACCAGCATGCACTCTATTTTGGGTTAGATCTTTCTATCTCTTGCTCATTTACATTGATGCATTTTTATCTCTTGATGTCTGCTTGTATATATGTTTGCCTGACATTGTTTTAGCATTTTAGCATGTTAAGCATGATACTATGTATTTACTGTCATTCTTTGATTTATTATCACTTGACTTTGACATCATGATTTTTACCATGTTCATATCTCGTTCATTTTATCTTGATTATTATACTTGTTCATATTCATATTGTTCACTGTATATTCATACTTGACTCATTTGACCCTCATTCCAAAGGAAAGTTTTTTCACTTTGACTCCTAAGTCACAACACCTCCCATTTCACCTTGGCCTCATAAGAGCCATTTTCCTCTTAGTTTAGTAATAGGATAGAGTTATCGTGAACTCTATGTGAATCTCATCATCATGAGTACTCACTTTCCCTTTACTTAGACTTATGGAGTTATCGTGAACTCTATGTGACTCTCATCATCATAAGTGCTCACTTTCCCATATAACTTAGACTTAGAGAGTTATCGTGAACTCTAAATGAGCTCATACTTGATTCCCTTTGGAACTTTGAAGATAGTCAATGGTTCCTCTTTCACCCTTAGTTAGCTGAACTACGGTTGCTCTGATTCTTTAGTCAGATACGTAGGCACAAGATGCGACGTCTTGGCGAGCAAACTTAGTGTAGATACCCCTAGGTTTTTACCTTAGCATAGATATCTTAGCAAGCAAACATAACTTAACACAAACTTAAGCAAGAGGTTCCTGTAGAGTACTACAGATACTTAGTGTGCTAATATATTCCCTTTGTATAACCAACCCCCGAACCTTAGATCTCCCCCTTTAGGTTTTCTCGGTCTTGAACCTTTCCTTTGGATAAATCAAAGTCGGTTGTGAATTAATTTTTGCGATGCAAGTTAATTAATAGCTTGTTATCCAATTTTCACCGCAACAGGAACCTTGTTGGAATTGGATCTCATCAATTGATAACACATGCATTCTTTTAATCATATAATACATAAATCAATCATTCGCCTAATATCCTCACGTATCACCCACGACAGAGGTTATGTCTAACGCAACGTCCAGAGATCGACCGTATTGCCTCATTGGTGATGTCTCACGCAACAAAAACCAACACAGAGCATTAAGAGCTGATACTCACGCAAGTGTTAAGCCTAAATCTATCACTAGAGTTTAGAACAAAACAAATAATAATCTTAGATCCAGATCTGAAGAGTATATGTCCATAGCGGTTCAAATCAAAGATAAACAGGAAAACAAAGATGACTCCAAAATCAGATAAATGCCTGCTTCATATAAAATGCCAACGATCAGAATACCTACATACGTTTAACCCTTTTTACATGTATTCAACTAATTTGTCAAATGAATGTGAATACCGTTCTTCATCACTATTATCACGCATCCTCGCAATATCGTATCAATTCTACTCATGCTAGCCATGCTACTTAATCAACACAATACAATAAAAGATAAAATGAATATCAACTCACAAAACCATGTCAAAAGTTTGGTTCATTGATAGATGAAAATCTGAGATCAAAGATTTGTAAAGGTGTTGTCAAGACCATAAATAATCAATCAAAGACAACAAAAATAGAGAATCAAAACATATTCACAAACATACATTAGATGAAATACATAAGGTATCAAGAGATTACATCCTCATCCAACAAGAAATCAAAGCTTTTACCTTCTCTCCCTTGAAGATGAAGATATTTCAATTTTTATGCTGAAAAATATCTAAAACTATAAAAAAAAACTCTATCTAAAAAGTGTGAAAAATGTATTTATACACATTCAGGATTTTTCACGCTCGCTAAGCGAACCACTTCATTCGCACAGCGAATGGCAAAAATAGGCACCTGAGGTGCCTCTAAATAGTTAAACCGCCACAGAATTCTTCGTGAGTTCGCAATGCGAAGGATCACTCGCAAAGTGAACACTCGCTTTCCCGTTCGCATAGCTAACTTTACTGCCTTTTGCCCCTGCCAAATTCTGGGACTGTAGCGGAGAAATTTGTGAGTGTAAGCTATTGATTAACTTAACTTAAAAATAAGCAAGAGTCGCCACCGCACTTTTATTTTTATCCACAAAGGGAAAGGAAAAAGAGTGAACAAAACCTAAAGAGTTCTAAAAAAACAAGAACAAACAGAGAATGGGTAAGGGGGATTGGTTACGCAATGGGAAGATGTTAGCACCCAAAACGTCTATAGTACTCTATAGGAACCCTTTGAAATATCTACCGCTTTTTGGTTTGAAAATGGTTTGCTTGTAAAGAGATTGAAGAGATGAGAGGAGAATTATTTTTTAAGATTTTTGTGTTTGGAGAGACTTATCGCCTCATGCCTACGTACCCACGATGTGCAATGTAGGATCAAAACTCTGTAGTTCGTGGTACAAAGAACGAAAAATTGTTGGTTATGATTGATTTTTAATGTAAAGACAAGTCGTCATTTCTAAGCGAATAATTCCGCTTAAAGAAATGAATCATGTCTAAACTTATGAAAAAGAGTTTAAAAGGAAAAAGGTGCATAAAAGCACAAAAGATTTGAATATGTTTTATATTTTTTATGTTTTTATGAAATGGTCAAAGTATGGTTAAGATGAATTGACATTTATTAAAGAAAACAAAGCTTTAAAAAAAAGTCACTTGACAAAAGTCAAGGTTTTATTATGAAAGCGGTTTTAAGTTAAAAAACAAGAAGGTTTTGAAAATGAGAGAGGATTTTGAAAATTTAAGAATGGGGAGGAGAAGAAGTGATTATCCTAGTGCATAAAGTAAAAGCTAGGGAAAAGAAGGATCTAACCAAAATGGAGCCACTTCAAAGCAATATTAAAAGAATTCCATCCTTAAGCAAATTGACCACATAAAGGCAAGTCTTCAATCAATACTCCAAGCAAAGGGATAAGAAGTCCTAATTCTAGGTCCATAAGTCCAATATTACTTCAAAAGAGGTCCATAAAGAGATCATTCCAAAGCATAGGATTGTAACTAATAGTCCAAGATGAGGAGAATTAAGTTTTTTATGGTTTAAGCCTTTAATAATGTTTTAAGTCCAAATGGACAAAGAAAAAAAGGCGGAAACATAAACATGTGTCCAACGGACAAAGAAAAAATTGCGGAAGCATAAACATATGTCCAACAGACAAAGGAAAAATTGCGGAAGCATAAACATATGTCCAACGGACAAAGGAAAAATTGTGGAAACATAAACATATGTCCAACGGACAAAGGAAAAATTGCGGAAACATAAACATATGTCCAACGGACAAAGAAAAAATTGCGGAAACATAAACATGATATGTAATGAAGCATAAAAAAAAAAAAAGAGATAGGGAGCGAGAAGGAAACATAAACAAAATTAATACAAAATATTGTTAGTAAGTTAGTGATTAGTTGTTAGTATTAGTGATCAATAACAATTGAATAATTGCACTTAGGTCAAGGTTGATGAAACTCATTGGAGGATTGATAAGACCAAAGCCTCCTAACAACAAGTTTCATGAGTTGTAAACCATAAGACAAATAATCAACCATTCTTGAAAGTTTTCCGATACGGGAAAAATATTGTGCTATGTTAAGCAATCGCCGAGTAATTTACGGAGTAATTACCCTACAATGAGGCCGGTCAATAGCTCTTTGTGCTAATGTATGCTAGATGAACGATATATAGATCGTCATCCGAAAGCAATACCGCACGAAAAGAAAAGTGGTAGCAATCTCGTCTCGATCGAAATTAAACAAAAGAATTCCAAGATCTTTAGACTTTCATCGATCAAAAAGAAAAATAAATAGATGAAGAGAAAGCAAAATTAAACCACACAAATATGTGATCTAAGGCTAAGAACAAAGGAAAGGGAAGAAAAAAAGGAAAAGGAACCAAAACAGCCCCAAAAACAAAGCAAAAATTGCATTTTATTTCGAAGTAACCTGTTACAGCATATCTGCTAACCGGTTACTTAGTTCAAATAAGCACAGTTTTTTCAAAATTTACACAATGTAACCGGTTACAGCATAACTGCTAACCGGTTACACAGCACCAGAATGCAGAAAAATGTGCAAAATTCAGCATGATCCATTTCCAAAACTTTTTACAAACACCTTATGATCATGGAACTGAAATTGCACGAAATTTAAAGTAAAATAACAGCCAAAACCAGCAATTAAACACAATTACAAGATCCAAAGGATCAAGTAACAAGATCAACAAAAGATCTACATTATGGAAGATGGAGATGAAGCTTCAACAATGGTGAAAAGTGAATTACCAATCCAAATCAGAAAATTCTTCCGAATTGCAGCAAGATCTACACTACAAAACCTTGATCTGTGAACAAAAACAAGAAATGATGAAGGTTTAGCTCT
This sequence comes from Lathyrus tuberosus, assembly GCA_022829125.1. NCBI lineage: Eukaryota > Viridiplantae > Streptophyta > Magnoliopsida > Fabales > Fabaceae > Lathyrus > Lathyrus tuberosus. The sequence continues at coordinate 16,447,978 of JALAZF010000083.1, forward strand.
AAATTAGTAAGAATCAATGTGAATTCTTACTAACTTATGAAAGAAGAAATTGAGCTTTTGGTGAATTTGTGGTTTGGGGAGAGAAATTGCAAGGGATTTGTTGGCTATCAAAAGCTTGTAGAATCAATGAAATGAAGCCTCTATTTATAGAATTTAGGCTTGGAAATTTGGTGGTTTGGAATTAGGCTTGGGTGATCAAAATTAGGATTGGAATTCAAATTTGGAGGGAAATCACAAAAGAGTGGTGATTAATGATGGTACATGGTGGGAAATGATCAAAGTGATGTAGGGGAATAAAAATGAGATGGTCTAGAATATTCCAAATGTGATCAAGGGATGAGATTGGTGCCAATTGCTGAATTTGAAATTGCCACAATTTTTCAAATTTTCACGATGGTAATCGGTTACAGCATAACTGCTAACCGGTTACACAGTGCAAAATTTGTGAAAAATGAGCATTTTGTTGCACTGCGGTGGTTCGGCTCGATTCTTTTGCTCGTCAAAGAAGGCATGGAAAGAAACACATGAACCTTGGAGTCTCTTGAATAAAAGTCAATTAAAATTTGAGGAATCCTTGATCGGATGATTTTTGAATTAATTGCAATCAACTTTGACTTTTCTCAAATAAAATTCATTTGAGCTGTGGAACTGTTATTTTGGTATTTTTAACCTGTTCTTCCCCTGAAAATGTTAGTGAAAGAAAACAAAATATTTTTGGATTTTAATTATTGGTTAGTAAACATAAACAAATTAAACAAATCAAACACACACAAACTCAAAAATCCCTGCAAGGCACAATCCTATCAAAGAGGGAACCAATATGTGATCTTGTTTGTCGTATGCAAAAATGCAAATGACATGTGGGATCTTAGGGGTAAAAATTAGGGTATTACAGCTGCCGCTATTTAAGTTTCTTCTATCCAGAGATAAGAAGATTGACATCTTTGTCTCGACGAGATAGAAGATACTTAAATATAACAACAACCCAATTTTTGGCCCTAAGAGACCACAAGATGATATGACCATGCAAATGATATGCAGACACAAGACCACCGTGGGGAAAACACATCCCAACAAAGGGAGGAGACAAACCGGGGATAAGTGTATATGGAAATAAACCATAACACCACAAGGATATAACTCAACAGGGAAGACTTAGCACAACAAGGCTCCACTGGGGAAAATCAATACCTCAACAATGAACTGTCTCTAGCATACCAAAGAGACTAACCATTCATCGGAGTAACAAAATCTCAACAACGAACTGTCCCATCAAACCGAAGAGACTTACCATTCATCGAAGTCACAAAATCTCAACAACGAACTGTCCCATCAAACCGAAGAGACTTACCATTCATCGGAGTCACAAAATCTCAACAACGAACTGTCCCGTCAAACCGAAGAGACTTACCATTCATTGGAGTCACAAAATCTCAACAACGAACTGTCCCATCAAACCGAAGAGACTTACCATTCATTGGAGTCACAAAATCTCAACAACGAACTGTCCCATCAAATCGAAGAGACTTACCATTCATCGGAGTAACAAATCTCAACAACGAACTATCCCGTCAAACCGAAAAGACTTACCATTCATCAGAGTAACAAATCTCAACAACGAACTGTCCCGTCAAACCGAAGAGACTTACCATTCATTGAAGTCACAAAATCTTAACAACGAACTGTCCCATCAAACCGAAGAGACTTACCATTCATTGGAGTCACAAAATCTCAACAACGAACTGTCCCATCAAACCGAAGAGACTTACCATTCATCGGAGTCACAAAATATCAACAACGAACTGTCCCGTCAAACAGAAGAGACTTACCATTCATTGGAGTTACAAAATCTCAACAACGAACTGTCCCATCAAACCGAAGAGACTTACCATTCATCGGAGTAACAAATCTCAACAACGAACTGTCCCGTCAAACTGAAGAGACTTACCATTCATCGGAGTAACAAATCTCAACAACGAATTGTCCCGTCAAACCGAAGAGACTTACCATTCATTGGAGTCACAAAATCTCAACAATGAACTTTCCCATCAAACCGAAGAGACTTACCATTCATTGGGGTTACAAAATCTCAACAACGAACTTTCCCATCAAACCGAAGAGACTTACCATTCATTGGAGTCACAAAATCTCAACAACGAACTGTCCCATCAAACCGAAGAGACTTACCATTCATTGGAGTCATAAAAGATATTAACTGCATCGCCTCAGGCTTCTCAAATAAAGGAATGACAAGAAACAGTATTGAACCTTCCAAAAGGGGAATCATACGCAGATTTCAGTTGAAGGGCGCAGAATCTTCAAAGGTGCAAAATAAATGCACTCTCATTCTAGGTTTCACAGCCTAGAGATCCAAACAAAATATTGCAGGGGACCAAAGTTCAATCCAGGAACAAGCTGGAGAGAAAAGGTCAAACAAGACTCATCCTGAGGAGGAAATATCTCAACTGGGGACTAATTCCATCCAGATAATGAACTGGAGAGGAAACTGAATCAAAAACTTCCACGAGAAATAAACTCAGTGGGGAATTAACAAAGATAGGCATTTTTCTACTTACGGGTCGACACTCTAAATGGAGAGAGGACACACATGCTCTGCGGGGATAACAACACCAGAGAGCAAAGAAGCACCAACAGAAATGCAAAATGAAAAATGCAACAACAACATGCTATGCACAACAAATGAATGCACATGCGATGCTTATGAGTATGAATATGCTGACAAAACAGACATAAAGAATAAGTAGAGGGTGGAATAAACATCACAACACCACTAAATACTCGGCTAATCTCAACAAGATAAAGATATCATTAGCAACTCTGCTAGGCATTTAGCTGAAGAAATCCTGCAAGGGATAAACAAAAGCCATCAAAGGAAAATAAATCCTACTACAAGGCTCAAATCTTGCTGGAGAACAGAAAATACTCCTTGGGGAAAGACCCGAACATCAATCTTCTAACATAGATGATCCACAAAGAGGATAACAACATAAACTCTACTTTGAGGACGGCAGGAAATCTGTCGGGGAATCATACAAACCAAATCTTTCTGAATCTTCCTGGGGATTATAAAAATTCATAGGAACTTCCATTTCAAGAGGGTGAGGAGATCTGCTGCGGAGAAATAAAGAATGAATCCGCTGGGGATTATGGTCATATAAACATCTATGCAAAAATCCACTGGGAAAACAAGGCAGATCTGGTGGAGATACGAGAACACTCTCAGAGGATTAACCAATTATGAGCAAAGCATCCTGGACTTGCTGGGAAAACAGCTAAAGGTCAAACTGTGGGGGATTTTAGATCAATACTCATCATAAGTGAGAGAAAACCCAACAGGTAACTAGAGATATCATCAGCGACTTCACTGGGGAATAGCCGCATTAGTGATGCACAATCTTCACTAGGAGGATAAATCTCTGAAAAAACAATCCGGAGAGAAGTACATCCTGGACTTGCCGGGGGAAATGAGAAATTAACCTCACTGCTTTATGCTTGGAGAACAAACGAAACAATAATGCTCTGTCTCCGTTGGGGAATCAGCAAGGATAAATCATCTTGGCGAGAAATACAACCACATATAAGATTCCAACAAACAACCATCAAGTCCATGCTTCTTAAAAATAATATGGCTCTCTGTTCGGGGATTTCCAAAGCAACAACAACACGTTTAGAGTGTAAAACTCTGAGTGAAGATTCCTCATATGATTTCAGCTAGGGACAGCGAAAATGAATCTTTGTGTGGGGACCACCATTAAGGAGATGTGGACCTCAAAACTACTCAACTGCCTGACCATAACATAATCAGCTGGAGAGGAAACAGATCAAGACCTAGCTGGGGAGAAACCAAGCAGCACTGGACCTTATGAATTCAACACATCATAACAAACCCATCATCTTATCATGAATTAATCACATTCATAGGAACAAACTCTGTTGAGGAAATATCAACAAACTCTACTGAGGAAAATATCGACAAACTCTACTGGGGAGCTGTCGATAAACTCTGCCAAAGGAGCGAGAACGAACCCTGCTGAGGAAAACATTGATCCTACCGTTCTTGGAATAACTGTTGACATTCCTTTTTTATATTCATGAATCAAAGGAAAATGTTTTTATAATTTTCAAAAAAATTTAAATCAATTATTCACATTTTGTTTCAAAAATCATCATAAAAAATAAATGAAATTTTGCAAACAGAAACAAAATAAGAATTGCAAACAAAGGGACAAAGGCCCAAATTTTATTAATAGAATGGAAGTCCGCAAATGGCGTAATTCCATGGATCATTACAAAGTTTGAAAAATGATAAATACATGGAAAGGGTTACATTGAAATGCAATGAACATTATTCTCCCTAACAACTTTGAATTCCCCTGTGCTCAAAACTTCAGTTGAGGATGATTGAAGCAGAATCCTTGATAGACAATGTTACTTTCAAATGATCAAGACTGACCATATGCAGTTACTTGCCAGAATCCCTAACTTTTGCCTAGATTGCCCTTTTGGGTTTTCAATCTACCGGGATGATTATTTCTGTTTTTGTCTCTAATTTTTGCCTGGACCGCCCTTTCGGATTTTCAGCCCACCGAGATGCTCATTTTTGCCTAAGCCGCCCTTTCGTGTTTTCAACTTAGCGAGCTGTTCCTTTATTTTTTTTTTAGGCGAAGTATTTCTTGACTGCATCGACATTCACAGGACGAGTGAACTCTTCACCATCCATAGTTGTAAGAAGTAATGCACCGCCAAAGAAAGATCTCTTAACAATATATGGGCCTTCATAATTAGGAGTCCACTTGCCCCTAGAATCATTGGTAAAAGTCGAGATCTTTCTGAGCATGAGGTCGCCTTCTCTGAACACACGAGGTCGAACCTTCTTGTCAAAAGCTTTCTTCATTCTCTGTTGATACAATTGGCCATGACACAAGGCCGTCATTCTTTTCTCTTCAATCAAATTCAACTGGTCATATCTGCTTTGGCACCATTTAGCCTCAGACAACTCAGCTTCCATCAAAACTCTCATAGAAGGGATTTCAACTTCTACTGGGAGCACTGCTTCCATACCATAAACAAGAGAGAAAGGGGTTGCCTCTATTGAAGTGCGGACGGATGTACGATACCCATGCAAAGAAAAATGGAGCATCCCATGCCAATCCTTGTAAGTAACAACCATCTTCTGAACAATCTTCTTGATATTCTTATTAGCAGCTTCAACAGCCCTATTCATCTTAGGTCTGTAAGGAGAAGAATTATGATGCTCAATCTTAAACTCATCACATAATTCCTTCATCATCCTGTTATTCAAATTCGACCCATTATCAGTGATAATCTTGCTCGGAACACCATACCGACAAATGATTTGGTTCTTGATAAACCGGACCACTATTTGCTTGGTCACATTGGCATACGATGTCGCTTCAACCCACTTGGTAAAATAGTCAATAGCCACCAATATGAAACGGTGTCCATTCGACGCTTTAGGCTCAATCGTTCCAATCATATCAATGCCCCACATGGAGAAAGGCCAGGGAGAAGAGATAACATTGAGAAGAGTTGGTGGTACATGAATTTTGTCAGCATAAACCTAGCATTTATGGCACTTCTTCACAAATTTGCAACAGTTAGATTCCATTGTCAGCCAATAGTAACCTGCCCTTAACATTTTCTTAGCCATTGCATGCCCATTGGCATGGGTACCAAAGGATCCTTCATGAATTTCTTTCATCAACATGTCTGCTTCGTGTCTATCCACGCATCTGAGCAAGACCATGTCATAATTTCTTTTATACAACACATCATCATTCAAGAAGAAACTACCAGCCAATCTTCTCAAAGTCTTCTTATCTTTCTTGGATGCCCCAAGCGGGTACTCTTTATTTTGAAGAAAGCAATTAATATCATAATACCATGGTTTATCATCAACAACCTCTCCAACCGCAAACACATGAGCTGGCCTATCAAGCCGCATAACATCAATTTTGGGCACATCATTCCACCGATTCACCACAATCATGGAGGATATAGTTGCCAAGGCATCTGCCATTCGATTTGCTGCTCTGGGTACATGGTGAAACTCAACCTTATTGAAAAAAGTTAACAACCTTCTTGCATAATCTCGATAAGGAATGAAATCAGGTTGACGCGTCTCCCATTCTCCTTTAATCTGATTAATCACTAGGGTTGAATCTCTGTATACATCAAAAATCTTGAATCTTAAATCAATAGCTTCTTCCAAGCCCATAATACACGCTTCATACTCAGCCGCATTATTTGTGCAAGTGAACATTAACCTTGCAGTGAAAGGGATATGAGAACCATGGGGAGTAACAATTATTGCCGCAATACCATTGCCATATTCATTAACAGCTCCATCAAAAATAAAACCCCAACGGGATCTAGGCTCAGGCCCTTCATCAGGTAATGGTTCTTCACAATCTTTTACCTTTAGATACATTACATCCTCATCAGGAAAATCAAACCTGATTGGTTGATAATCATCAATTGGCTGGTGTGCCAAATGGTCAGCCAAAACACTTCCTTTTATCGCTTTTTGAGTTCGGTACTCGATATCATATTCTGACAACAACATTTGCCAACGAGAAATCCTCCCAGTTAAAGCAGGCTTTTCAAAGATATACTTGATTGGATCCATTTTGGATATCAACCAAGTCGTATGATTTAACATATACTGGCGGAGGCGCTTGGCAGCCCAAGCTAAAGCACAACATGTCTTTTCAAGCATTGAATACCGAGACTCACAATCGGTGAACTTCTTGCTCAAATAATAAATGGCAAACTCTTTTCGACCAGATTCATCTCGTTGACCTAAAACACAGCCCATAGACTATTCCAGCACATTCAAATACATGATCAAAGGTCTTCCTTCCATGGGAGGAGACAAAATTAGAGGTTCAAGCAGATACTCTTTAATTCTTTCAAAAGCATTCTGACAATCCTCTGTCCAGACACAACCCTGATCTTTGCGAAGAAGCTTGAAAATCGGCGCACATGTGGCAGTCATATCGGATATAAATCGGGAGATGTAATTCAAACGTCCCAAGAATCCTCTTACTTGTTTTTCTGTTTTGGGCGCAGGCATTTCCTGAATAGCTTTAACTTTACCAGGATCAACTTCAATGCCTTTTTGGCTGACAATAAAGCCCAACAACTTTCTAGAACGGACACCAAAAGTACACTTATTTGGATTCAAATGGAGCTTAAACTTTCTCAAACGCTGAAACAACTTCAATAAGTACTCAATATGATCTTCTTCAGTCTTCGACTTACAAATCATATCATCCACATAGACCTCAATTTCTTTATGCATCATATCATGGAACAAAGTGGTCATAGCTCTCTGGTACGTTGCACCAGCATTTTTCAAACCAAAGGGCATTACTCTGTAACAGAATGTTCCCCAGGGTGTAATGAATGTTGTTTTTTTCCATATCCTCGGGTGCCATCTTTATTTGATTATAACTGGAAAATCCATCCATAAAAGAAAAGATACTGAATTTAGCAGTATTATCTACCAACATGTCAATGTGTGACAGTGGAAAATCATCTTTTGGACTCGCTTTATTCAAATCTCTATAGTCAACGCACATTCGGACTTTTCCGTCTTTCTTTGGAACAGGCACAATATTGGCCACCCATTGAGGATACTCAGAAGTCACAAGAAAACCAACATCAATCTGCTTTTGAACCTCCTCTTTGATCTTTACAGCCATGTCAGGATGAGTTCTTCTCAATTTTTGCTTCACAGGTGGACATTCAGGCTTCAACGGCAATCTGTGCTCCACAATATCAGTATCAAGACCAGGCATGTCTTGATAAGACCAAGCAAACACATCAACATATTCTCTAAGAAGCTCCACAATCCTCTTCTTAACATCTGACTGAAGCAGTGCCCCAATCTTGACTTCTTTTATATAATCATCTGGACCTAAATTAACCAATTCCAACGGTTCTTCATGAGGCTGAATGGCATTTTCCCCGTGCTCAAGCAACCGAGAAATTTCATCGGGAATCTCCTCAATATCCTCTTCTTCAGCTCCAAACACAGGGAACTCAAAGTTGGGAGGGGGCATAGGGTCATTGTTTTCAATGGGTTTAACAATCAATCTACACAATGATTTATGTTTGATTTTAGAATATGAACAAAAAGTGCAAGTATTATGCAGATAAAAGTGATTATCACATTATTATTTTTTGGTTTTTTATGTTACCATTTTTCAGAAATAAAGCAAAAAGGGAAAACAAAATATGGATAAACAAAATAACATTTTATTGATGATGATAAAATTTGAAACAAAGCCCTCACAAATTCACTTTCACCTTGGGCAGAGTGAAAGGATTTTTGAAAGAAACAAAAACAAATTACTTTGAAAAATGAACAACAGTGGGAACATCAACAGCTATCCAATTCTGGCAGACTTGTCCATGTGTCACGAAGTTGGGAAGTTCTTCCTCTTCATCATCTTCAATGATGGCACTGACTTCATATTCAGGTTCCTTAAACTTCTTCCGAGGGGAATAAAAAGGCACATATGCATCCTCTGGGGACATATACCCGGGGTCTTCCAAATAAGGCTCCCATTCTTCAGTAGGAATGACGTCATCTTCAGAACCAAACGGGATGTAACCCACAGGGTCATCTTCAAGAATTGCAGCCGTAGAATGATCTTCACTAGGGAAATCTTGAACCATATTGATAGACGCCTTGCCATGATTAGGCAACGGATTTGATTGGACATTAGGGTTGGAATCTTCAAAAGACAAAATACCACTCCTAGCCAATCTCTGAACTTCCATCTTCAATGGATAACAGTTCTCAGTGTCATGCCCAGCTCCTCCCTGATGGAAACCACAATGAGCTTCAGGCTTATACCACCATGGTGAATCTTTTGGAATAGCAGGCGGTGGACGGGTCTGAACAAGATTCTTCTTAATTAGACAAGGAAGCAATTCTGTGTATGTCATCGGAATCGGATCAAAATCTTTCTGAAAATGGCCCCGTTGATTGTTTGGCTGATTAGAACGTTGTTGTTGAGCAGGAGCTGCCTGAACAACAGGAGCTGAACTGATAACAGGAGTGACATATGCAACATGTTGCTGACACTGATTGTTCCTATCATGAGGTCTTTTATACCTTTCTTGAGAAACGGTATTAGTTTCTCCTTCTTTCTTTTTGGAAAATCCTCCACTATATTTTTTGGAACTTCCAGTAGAATTGCCATCTTTCGACAAACGTCCTCACGGACACCCTCTTCCAATCTCATCCCCATATTAACCATCTCAGTGAAATCACTCGGGGCACTAGCAATCATACGCTCATAATAGAAAGGACTCAGAGTTCTCAGAAAAATTTTGGTCATCTCCTTTTCTTCCAAAGGAGGGTTGATTTGAGCAGCAATCTCGCGCCATCTCTGCGCGTACTCTTTGAATGTATCCTTATCTTTCTGAGCCATTGCTCGAAGCCGGTCACGATCAAGAGCCATATCCACATTATACTTATACTGTTTCACAAACGCCTCGCCCAAATCTTCGAAAGTGCGAACTCGAGTACAATCAAGTCCCATATACCATTTCAAAGTTGTACTAGACAAGCTATCTTGAAAGTAGTGAATGAGAAGCTGATCATTATCCTTATGAGCCGACATCTTACAAGCATACATAGTCAAGTGACTCAACGGACAAGAGTTACCTTTATACTTTTCAAAGTTAGGGGCCTTGAACTTATGCGAGATCTTTACATTAGGAACCAAGCATAACTCTTGAGCATTCTTTCCAAACAGCTCTTTACCTTTCAGAGCTTTTATCTCTTTCTGCATTTTAGTAAACTGGTCTTGAATCTCTTCCATTCTATCATATGCACTGGCATTCTCATTCGGAGCAGTATGGAAAATTTGCTCTTCACCAAAAGGAACAGTGTGAAACACAGGCGGTGGCACAGTCATCAAAGGTTGAACGGTAGGAACAACTGGAACTTCAGGAGGTGGTGGTGGTTGATAACCTTCATGAACAAAGTTATGAGCCATGCCCTAGGGGAAACCAGGAGGCATGGAGTATTGAGGAACCCTAGCAGGCGCCACAAAGATAGGCGTAGAGACAATCTCAGAAATGACTGTCCTTTGCACATGAGTTGAAAGCGGAGGAGGAGGAGGTGGTGGCTGATTCTGAGCAGCCACCAGAGCTTCCATCATAGCAGTGAGTCTTTCCAAACCATCCTTCAGAGTTAATACTTCTTCACGAAGCTCACGGTTCTCTTGTTGCAATTGATCCATCTTTTTCTTCAGATTAGCTTGAGTATTATACTGGTGCGACAGCTTGGCTGAATGAAGACCAAATGGAAACAATAAGACACCTGGAAAAGGCAAGAAATAATGCAGAAGATGATGCTTGATATGCAAGATGTAAATGCAAAGTTTCAAGGAAATATAAGGCATATTGAAAACATTGTTAACTGAAATACCAAAATCTCATTCATTAATGATGGAAAAGATTACATCTCGGAAGTACAAATTCAAGAATCCTGAAACAAATAGAGAATGAAGAAAACTAGAACCCTAGAGAATCCTATGAGAAGAAGTTCCAGCTCTATCTTCCAGCTTCTTGATGTGGGCCTGCATTTGAGTCTTCTCAATCAGCAACTTATCAACGATCAACTTCCAAGGAGATTCTGAACTCTTCGGAATATCGAAAACTGGCTGAATGCGAGAGGAAAATAAATCCTCTTGTTCCTTTCTTTTTTTATTGGTAACTTCATCTTCATTCTTCTTCTTGAAGTGCGCTTGAAGCCTTGCATTTTCTAACTCAATAATCTGATACTTGTTCTTCCAAGCGTCTCTCTCTTGTTGCATCTCGGCCAAAGCAATCTGAAGCTTCTCTGTGTCTTCCATAAAGTAGAGAATAGGCTTCTTATCAGTTAGAGATAAAGGCTCTTGACGCTTATAAGGCAACTTCAAAGAAATAGCTCTATTTTTAACCCACTGGAGGTAAGGTTCCGAAGAGACACAATTCGGATTTCCCAAACTTTCCTTTCCTTTTCTACGAATGTTGCACCAAGCTTCCACAATTTCTCTCTTGAGAGCAACCTGAGATTCTTTTTCCTTGAAAAAGAGACCGGCCAAATGAATGTTCTTCGGTACCTCTTGCAAAGGATATCCCAACTGACAACGAGCCAACACCGGATTGTAACTGATTCCTCCCTTTGTACCAAGAAGAGGCACGTTGGGAAAATCACCACAACTATTAATAATCATTGCTCCAGAAGGAACACGGCTACACCAATCAATATATGAATGAGTGAGAGACATGATCTTCCGCGACCAATATAAACCATCCTTGAGATTCCAGAAAGCTGCAGACTTCGGCAAGTGAGAAATAAACCACTTGTAAAGCAAAGGCGCACAACAAATAATCATCCCTTCACCATGGAAATTCCTGAGGTGAATAGAATGGTAAGCATCGACAAGCAAAACGGGAATTGGATTCTCAATCAAGAAGATCTGAATAGCGTTGATGTCGACAAAGTTCTCAACATTCGGGAAGAGGAACAATCCATAAATAAGCAAGGCAAGAATAGCCTCAAAAGCAACTGTGTTCTTCACACTAGCAAAGTGATGAGCTCTATCCATCAAGAACTTAGCGGGTAACCCAAGAATCTTTCCTTTGGTATCCATGAGAGCCTTAATCTCAGAAACCTTCAAGTGAGTAGCCTTCGGAATAACATCATGCTCGGGAGCGGGGTCCAAACCAGAGAAAATCCGACCATAAACAGGCAAACCAAGCAGGAGAGAATACTCCTCTAGCGTAGGTACCAACTGATAATCAGGAAAGGTGAAACAATGTAGCAAAGGGTCATAGAACTGAAACAAAGTAGCAAGCAATCCTTTAGCCATATCAACCTTCAAGAGAGACAAAAGCCTTCCATATCTGGACTCGAACTTCTTGGTATCAACAACCAAAGATACTAGCTCTCTCAAACCCTCTAACTTAGGACTCTTGAAAGTGTATTTCTTGGTACTTCTCCTTCCAAAATCCATAACAAAAGTATCTGCAATGTTTACAATAACACCTTTAAGTTCCTTGAAACCTCCCAAAAGAATGCTCATGAATGCATGAGTGCATGAATGCAACAACCACAAACAAGATCACACAAAGCACACGGGCCAAGGTTCAAGTCACGAGCATGAAGCCAAGGGTAAGAACCAATCCCACAAAGATATGTACTAAGGTTTTTTCTTCATTGTACCTGCAGAAAACAGCGGTTCGCAATCCACTATCAGACACACCAGCACACCGATTTGCTCAGAGGTTGGTAGTTATCCTCAAGAGAATCTAACCTGAGTGTAGCATCGCGTGACAACTAAGTCAGATTTGTATCTTCATAGCTTCCGCGCTACGATCCTAAAAAGGCTAGGATGGGTTAAGGGTTACTACGGTCCTCAGTGTTATAGGCTTCTATGGAAAAATTAATGCCTTCTCGATCGCTCGATTGGCATCATTAATTCCAAAGAGGTAACCACCGAGCGAATAGATTCTCAAGTTCTTCTTTTTCAGGATTCGACTCCTTCAAAGTTCCCTTGACTATACTATCCTCCTATCTCAAAGTGCAGTTTGGTCCGGGTATAGGACCTATCTCACACACAGAGGAACTCCCAAACAGAACAAACAAGTAACAAGCAAATCAGACAAAAGTAGTAAATAAATCAAAGTAGGCTAAACCCCTCAAGGGAGGATTTCCCCAGCAGAGTCGCCGTTTTTCTGTAGCGGAGGAATTTGTGAGTGTAAGCTATTGATTAACCTAACTCAAAAATAAGCAAGAGTCGCCACCGCACTTTTATTTTTATCCACAAAGGGAAAGGAAAAAGAGCGAACAAAACCTAAAGAGTTCTAAAAAAACAAGAACAAACAGAGAATGGGTAAGGGGGGCTGGTTACGCAATGGGAAGGTGTTAGCACCCAAAACGTCTATAGTACTTTATAGGAGCCCTTTGAAATATCTACCGCTTTTTGGTTTGAAAATTGTTTGCTTGTAAAGAGATTGAGGAGATGGGAGGAGAATTATTTTTTAAGATTTTTGTGTTTGGAGAGACTTATCGCCTCATGCCTACGTACCCACGATGTGCAATGTAGGATCAAAACCCCGTAGTTCGTGGTACAAAGAACGAAAAATTGTTGGTTATAATTGATTTTTAATGTAAAGACAAGTCGTCATTTCTAAGCGAATAATTCCGCTTAAAGAAATGAATAATGTCTAAACTTATGAAAAAGAGTTTAAAAGGAAAAAGGTGCATAAAAGCACAAAAGATTTGAATGAGTTTTATATTTTTTTTATGTTTTTATGAAATGGTCAAAGTATGGTTAAGATGAATTGACATTTATTAAAGAAAACAAAGCTTTAAAAAAAGGCACTTGACAAAAGTCAAGGTTTTATTATGAAAGCGGTTTTAAGTTGAAAAACAAGAAGGTTTTGAAAAAGAGAGAGGATTTTGAAAATTTAAGAATGGGGAGGAGAAGAAGTGACTATCCTAGTGCATAAAGTAAAAGCTAGGGAAAAGAAGGATCTAACCAAAATGGAGCCACTTCAAAGCAATATTAAAAGAATTCCATCCTTAAGCAAATTGGCCACATAAAGGCAAGTCTTCAATCAATACTCCAAGCAAAGGGATAGGAAGTCCTAATTCTAGGTCTATAAGTCCAATATTACTTCAAAAGAGGTCCATAAAGAGATCACTCCAAAGCATAGAATAGTAACCAATAGTCCAGGATGAGGAGAATTAAGTTTTTTATGGTTTAAGCCTTTATTAATGTTTTAAGTCCAAATGGACAAAGAAAAAAAGGCGGAAACATAAACATGTATCCAACGGACAAAGGAAAAATTGCGGAAGCATAAACATATGTCCAACGGACAAAGGAAAAATTGCGGAAGCATAAACATATGTCCAATAGACAAAGGAAAAATTACGGAAACATAAACAAATGTCCAACAGACAAAGGAAAAATTACGGAAACATAAACATATGTCCAACGGGCAAAGGAAAAATTGCGGAAACATAAACATGATATGTAATGAAGCATAAAAAAAATAAAAGAGATAGGGAGCAAGAAGGAAACATAAACAAAATTAATACAAAATATTGTTAGTAAGTTAGTGATTAGTTGTTAGTATTAGTGATCAATAACAATTGAATAATTGCACTTAGGTCAAGGTTGATGAAACTCATTGGAGGATTGATAAGACCAAAGCCTCCTAACAACAAGTTTCATGAGTTGTGAACCATAAGACAAATAATCAACCATTCTTGAAAGTTTTCCGATACGGGACAAATATTGCGCTATGTTAAGCAATCGCCGAGTAATTTACGGAGTAATTACCCTACAATGAGGCCAGTCAATAGCTCTTTGTGCTAATGTATGCTAGATGAACGATATATAGACCGTCATCCGAAAGCAATACCGCACAAAAAGAAAAGTGGTAGCGATCTCATCTCGATCGAAATTCAACAAAAGAATTCCAAGATATTTAGACTTTCATCAATCAAAAAGAAAAAGAAATAGATGAAGAGAAATCCAAATTAAACCACACAAATATGTGGTCTAAGGCTAAGAACAAAAGAAAGGGAAGAAAAAAAGGAAAAGGAACCAAAACAGTCCCAAAAACAAAGCAAAAATTGCATTCTGTTTCGAAGTAACCGGTTACAGCATATCTGCTAACCGGTTACTAAGTTCAAATAAGCACAGTTTTTTCAAAATTTACACAGTGTAACCGGTTACAGCATAACTGCTAACCGGTTACACAGCACCAGAATGCAGAAAAATGTGCAAAATTCAGCATGATCCATTTCGAAATTTTTTTACAAACACCTTATGATCATGGAACTGAAATTGCACGATATTTAAAGTAAAATAATAGCCAAAACCAGCAATTAAACACAATTACAAGATCCAAAGGATCAAGTAACAAGATCAACAAAAGATCTACATTATGGAAGATGAAGCTTCAACAATGGTGAAAAGTGAATTACCAATCCAAATCAGAAAATTCTTCCAAATTGCAGCAAGATCTACACTCCAAAACCTTGATCTATGAACAAAAACAAGAAATGATGAAGGTTTAGCTCTAAATTAGTAAGAATCAATGTGAATTCTTACTAACTTATGAAAGAAGAAATTGAGCTTTTGGTGAATTTGTGGTTTGGGGAGAGAAATTGCAAGGGATTTGTTGGCTATCAAAAGCTTGTAGAATCAATGAAATGAAGCTTCTATTTATAGAATTTAGGCTTGGAATTTTGGTGGTTTGGAATTAGGCTTGGGTGATCAAAATTAGGATTGGAATTCAAATTTGGAGGGAAATCACAAAAGAGTGGTGATTAGTGATGGTACATGGTGGGAAATGATCAAAGTGATGTAGGGGAATAAAAATGAGATGGTCTAGAATATTCCAAATGTGATCAAGGGCTGAGATTGGTGCCAATTGCTGAATTTGAAATTGCCACAATTTTTCAAATTTTCACGATGGTAACCGGTTACAGCATAACTGCTAACCGGTTACACAGTGCAAAATTTGTGAAAAATGAGCATTTTGTTGCACTGCTGTGGTTCGGCTCGATTCTTTTGCTCGTCAAAGAAGGCATGGAAATAAACACATGAACCTTGGAGTCTCTTGAATAAAAATCAATTAAAATTTGAGGAATCCTTGATCGGATGATTTTTGAATTAATTGCAGATCAACTTTGACTTTTCTCAGATAAAATTCATTCGAGCTGTGGGACTGTTATTTTGGCATTTTTAACCTGTTCTTCCCCTGAAAATGTTAGTGAAAGAAAACAAAATATTTTTGGATTTTAATTATTGGTTAGTAAACATAAACAAATTAAACAAATCAAACGCACACAAACTCAAAAATCCCTGCAAGGCACAATCCTATCAAAGAGGGAACCAATATGTGATCTTGTATGTGGTATGCAAAAATGAAAATGACATGTGGGATCTTAGGGGTAAAAATTAGGGTATTACAGGGACCATTCGCTGGAAACCTCTCTGGCCTTCGCAAAGCGAACCTTCGCCAGCCAGCTCGCAAAGCGAATTTCCTACTGTTTTCCTCTATTCTTTGGCAGCTTGCATCAATTCTTAGTGTCTTTCAACTTTGATCATTTAGTACACTTTCCTGCATAATAACACACACATTACAAGCATTAAAAGTATATTCTCAAGGTTAGAAGAACAACAATAATCATGGATAAAAACCATGAAAACTTGAGAATTGAGTAGAAAAAGTGCATAGAAAAATGGTTCCTTTTTAGGTAAAATCTGCACCTAACAATCACTGTTATTTGTCTCGATCAAAACATAAAAGTCATGATGCGAAGCGGGAAATTATCATATTGAACATATAGGACGAGATTCAACACCATAGGCTTGGGCACAGGGTCTGTCGCATTTTCATCAATTTTTCCTCCCAACTTCTTGAGCCAAATCAGTTTTGAGCACATTTATTCAAAAACATTGTACAAATGCTCAAGAGGTATTGATAAATCATACTTGTAAATAGCTCATGCATTCATCAATGCCTCTGATATACCTTGAAACAGTTAAGTAATATTTAAAAGGCCAAGAAGTTTGACGGCCTTTTCAACAAAAAACAATGAAAATTTTCATATCAAAATTAAATTTTATTCACTGATGACAGAAAACCATTCTTGAAAAAAGAACATTTAAAACAGCAAGGACTTTACTTGTGCGAAGATTCATCACTTCCGATTCTCTCGATCAAAACATAAAAGTCATGTTGTGAAAGAGGAAATTGTCATTTTAAACATCAATCTACATAAAACAAAATAAACAATAATCAAATTGTCAAAAAATATAAAATGGTATCATTTTTTCCCAATGCCAAACCCAATCTAATATACAAAATAGTCCTCCGTACCTTGCTGAATTTGTGATAAGGTTATCGAATAGAAGCAATGACTTTCATAGAAAATATGTATTAACTTCAAATACTTTAACACGCAATTTATCTGCTTCTTGTTGGTAAAACTGGAAAATTTATATATGAAATTATGGGTGAAAGTATTAGGTTATAGAGTAAAATAAATATGAAGTAATTTAAGATTAATGAACAATACCTGAGCATTAGTCTTAGATGCAGACCCTGTGCCAGAAGAATCTGAACATGCATTTGGAATCAGACCCATATCCCATCCAAAAACCATATCTTGTCCAGCGGTATCCCTATCATAAATATTTTTGTTCTTCTCCAAAGTCTCTGCTTAGAAGCGAGGATAAGATGTCTGATAAACAAAATAAATATACACCTTTAACAAAAGAAAGAGCCTTATTTTTAAAGAAGAATTTAAAATATCATCCATGTGAGAAAAACATATAAGAATGATATCCCATGAATAAGATTTTGCACATGTACTAATAATTCCACAACAAACAACAGAAAATCGCATTAAATTTAAGTGTTAAAATGCAATACCAGGTTCCTAACTGTTGACACATTTTCCACAACACCTTTGCCACAAAAAAAAAACCACAACCAAGAAGACTATAGGGTATGATTCCAATTCCAAGTCCTCTATATCAACAAAAAATTTAAATAAGTAAAATCTCATTTAAAACAAACACAATCAAGAGCAACTGGTTCAAACTTATATATACATACGTTGAGCAATTCATACTACCACTATCTACTTATTAAAGGTCGAGACTCTTACTTTTGGGTAGCATCATCAGCCGCGGGAGCATCTGACGGCTATCGAGAAACTTCCTTTTCCAACTTGAAATTATTATATGCTGATACACCTGCAATGGCTGTATGAATATTTACAACAACGATTAGCCACACTCACAGTTACAGAAGCTGTATGAATATATTATTAACTTGCATTCAAAAAGAGACACAAATTTGCTAGAAGAAATGAAATTCCTAAAACTAATGATAGATTTCCCATCCTTTTCTGTTCATAGGAGCATACACTCTTATTTCTTCTCAAAAGCGCTTATTTCTTCTCCATCTCACGGTTCATAGGCCCTTAACTCGTCGCCAACATTGTTCGGCTTCTGAAAAATATCTCAGAGCAAGAAATGTAAATGTAAATATATCGATGAATAACCACCATCTGAAACCTGAAAACAAAATATCCAAAACCACATATATGAACAGGAAAGAACACAAGAAGATAGAACAAAAAACCTAAAAATCAAAATGTTAGAGGCAGGCCTAAAGAAGAGAAAATGCCATCCTGTATATAAAAGTTGAAATCAGTGATTTATAATCAACATCTTCTTAAAACCCAATACATACTACAATTTTCACACATCATCTTTACCACTATATTGTTCAAGATAAAATCTTGCATCCAATCGATGTAAGCTAACTTACCATGCAACATGCAGAGCATAACCCACATGCAGAGTTGTTACGAAAAACCTAAAAATCAAAATGTTAGACATATATCTATACAAATCAATATAGAACAAAAAACTGGAATAACTTCGGTTAGGGTTTCGAAACCGATATTTTTTATCACAAAGGAAGAAGAAGAAGAAGAAGAAAAAGAAGAAGAAGAAGGAAGGAAGGAAGAGAGAGAGAGAGAGAGAGAGAGAGAGAGAGAGAGAGAGAGAGAGAGAGAGAGAGAGAGAGAGAGAATGTCAAAATACGCATAAAGAAAGAAACACGATGGAGAGAAGATAGAGAAAATTCAGAACTGAGTTAAATTTTAGAAATAAAATAATTGAAATAGAACCAAATGACATCATCATTTGAATCAAATAGAACCAACAAAGGCTTAATACAATAACTATGTACTTGGATTACAACAATGTGACATCATTAATTGCATAAAGTAAATTTTGGACCAAAATTACCCCTAAATTGGAGATGTGGCAAGAAAAAAAACTCATTGTAAGAAGGCCTAAGAGTAAGCCACGAGACCGAAATAAATTGAACTAATTGTAAGAAGGCTCGAGAGTAAGCTACGGGACCAGAAACCAACCGAAATCGAAAGCAACTGAATTAAGCTCTCAGGTAACTTAAGGTGGATTCATATAGGAATCACTCTATAAGAAGTCAAGTAAATATATATATATATATATATATATATATGCGCCCAAGCGATTTCAAAAGTTAAATAGAATTTTAAATCCGAGATCATAATGCAATAAAAAATAAGCAACAATCACACACATTATTTTTATTACAGTAGTGCCACAATTTTTATACCAACTCAAAGTAATCGATAAAATAGAAAGTTAAAGACAACACGCACACATTATCCACAATAAATCGGCAATGCTACAGTATCGAAATAGAGTTAAAATAAAACACACCACACATATACATAAAACTTATGTAAACCAAAAGTGTATATTGTATTAAGCCTTTGTTGGTTCTATTTGATTCAAATAATTAGACCAAAATTTTCTTTTTGTGCTTGCATGGCTTACTTTTACTCGCTTTCATACTCGCCATTGCCAAAATGTATCCTCATCCCTTGTTTGTAATTACTATTCGCTTTTCTTACTTTTATTTTCTTTAGATAGATCATAAACCAAAAATAACAAAAAAACATAAAAATCAATCACTTTTCAAAAAGAACTAAAAGTAATAAGCGCTTGATCCAACGTCGAGCCATTTTTTCTCAAACCATCCTCACATCACTTCACATATCAAACCATTTTCAAACTCTCCAATCACTTCAAACATTTTCATAATCATGAATAAAAGCATGATCCAACGTCAATTCATTTTCCCAATAAAAATCTCAAAACATCTAATAAGATCAAAACTCATTCTAATAAAGATGGAAAAAGGAATGAGGTGGATACCACGAGCTCCAGAGGCTAGGATTTGAGATGGATATCTCGCTAATTCAAGCTCTTGCCATCACCTAAAAAACATCAAACACATTCAAACCTTTATGCCTTCAGGCTTCTCTGTGCCTTTAAGCAGTCGAGAAGAGCCTTATGGAATTCCAACATCCATGATGGCGAACAAACATAACGTTGGGTACCTTCTCAGAACCCGTAATGAGTGTAACTTCACCATTACAGGGGTCAGGGTCTGGGATTAATAATATGGGTCGAAATGGCCAAACCATAGGGATAGGTTTTTCTGCCCAAATGCCAAGCTTAACCAATAGTTCTACAACACTTATTAGGTAGAAAATGGACGAAAGTAATCATGAAATGGTCCAGATGCTTGCCTAAACAATGAGGACAATCTTTAATCCTCTAATACAAAACACTACCCAAACCAACCAACAAATGGCCGCGCAAATGACGCTTTACGGACTTTTTTGGTGTACCACAACCTCCTCGACACCCACAGAGGGAGTATATGGTGTAAAATCAAGGGTTAACCTTTTGAGAGGATGTCACTATTAACCAAGTCCAACAAAACCAGTGGAACGCACCCCGAGCAAATGTGGCGAACCTAGGAGAGGTAATCGAATAGCCTAGAGTCGAACCCCCCAGGAATCAACCACAAATTTCCAATAGAGGAGGAATCAAAGGTAATAGTGGTGAATAGAAACCAGAACGCTGGCAATGTCATATAACAAGTTCTACGTGATGATATGGCAGCGGATAACAATCTAGCAGCCATGGTCGAAAGGATTATGGCGCGAAATGGGGTAAATTTTGGCCTTCTAAGACCAAATTACACATCACCATTATCAGAATACATTTTGCAATCAGATTTACCTGCTAGATGGAAAGTTCCTAAATTCAATAAGTTTTCGGGGGATACCAATGAGTCTATTGTCGAACATGTGGCTAGGTACTTAATAGAGGCATGAGAGATTTTGAACAACGAAAATCTTAGGATTAAATATTTCCCAAGCTCTCTCACCAAAAACGCCTTCACATGGTTCACAACCTTGCCAGCAAATTCGATCCATACTTGGACTCAATTAGAGATATTGTTCCATGAACAATTTTACATGGGACAAACCAAGGTTAGCCTAAAAGAATTTACTAGTATCAAACGAGAGTTTACTGAGCCAATAGACAATTATCTGAATAGATTTCTCTTACTCAAAGCTAGGTGCTTCACACAGGTTCCAGAACACGAGTTGGTGGAAATGGCCGCTGGGGGCCTTGACTATTCTATTAAGAAGAAGTTAGACACCCAGTACTTGAGGGATATGGCCCGGTTGGCTGATAGGGTTCGACAGTTAGATCCCCTGAAGGAGGAAAAGGCTAGGGCAAATAAAAATAATAGAATGGTAGCCTACGCTGAATTCAATGAAGACGATGAAGGAACATACGACGAGCCCTTAAGCTTCGACGAAAATGAAATTGACCTTGTTGAACTGAAGTAAGGGCCACCTTACTCTTGTAAGGCCTTAGCCCCTTTGAATGGAAAAAACCCAATTGAACCAGAAAAGAACGATAGATTTCCTAAGAAGACTTACACTTTTGACGTCACAAAATATGAAGAAATCTTTGATTTGTTAGTTAAGGATGGCCAAATGATAGTGCCTCCTTATGCTAAAATGCCTCCTTTAGAACAACGAAAAAAGAGAGGTTTTTGAAAGTATCATAATTTCTTGGGTCATAAAACATCTCAATGTTTTCTTTTCAAGGATCTCGTTCAGAATGCAATTAAGGATGAAAGGCTCAGATTTGGAAAGAAATCAAAAACCCAAATAAAGATTGATTCTGACCCTCTTCAGGTGGCCGATGCCCATTACACAGAGCCAAATGTAATCAACATGGTCAAAGTTACTGAAGACTTCGCCAATGAAGCAGCCATGGTCAAGGTTACAAAGGATCTCGACAGAGAGTTCACTGAAAATTTCACATGCGAAGTCACTGAAGGCTTCACCACAGAAATCACTGAGGGTTTTGAGAAAAAAACTGCTGATAGTTTCGCTCATGGAGTCACTGAAGGCTCCAACAAAGGAATCACTGAATATTTCAACTCGATGATAACAACAAAAGAAACCACTGAGTGTTTCGTGCAAATTGATAATCTGACTAAGGTTGTTGAGGGCCTTAAGGTAAAACTAGAAGAGCTGGACATTGTTGAAAAGGGCAGCATGGGTATGAACATGGTCGAAGTCTCTCAAGAAACTTCGATGGTGGTTGACGAGGACCTTCAACAAGAAGAATATAATAAGTTGGTTTTCCCAATGCAGGATGAAAGCCTTACTGATTTCCTTCACAGATGTCAGAGGAAGAACTCAGAAGTTATGTTATGCCTTCGATGTAGCGCAGTGGTCAGCAAGAAGGCAACACAAAATCTCGAAGGGGTTCAAAGGGCGAAGAATAGAAGAAATTAGAAAGCCTCTCATGGCCGCCAGGCTTTTGACAGTAGGAGTGACCCTAGGAGATAGAAGCAGGCAAGGCAAAGGCTCAATGGAAACAACCCCACTACTTTCAAACCTACAGCGGATGCTCCTAGAGACAAATGGATCAGACCAGTAAAAAATCGAGAGCAGGTCCAACAAAAATGGAAAAACTTTGAAGTTTAGAGAGGCTTTTCTTTGACGTACCGAAAAAAATTCCAGGCGTCAAAGCGGGTAGCATACCCTTCAAAGAACTATACAGAAAAGAATATGATGTCAAGATCCCAGTAGAGGAGGCGCCAAAGGCAGAGAAAGGCCTAGAGGGAAGCCATGGAGAAGGCGAAGCCTGAATCCAGTAGTAACATACTGGCGAAGAAAGAGGAAAAGAAACCTGTCGAGAGAAAATTGTTCTCTCCTCAGAAGGAAGCATCTTCAAAAAGTCCGATCATGAAGACGGAATAATGATGGACGATTTCAATTACTGATCAAAAGCCTCACTAGACATCATGTGCAATGTGGTGTCAGTACTTCCTAAAGAATACGACCAGGTGATGGAGGTAGAGGAGCCAGAAGATGCGATGGAAATGGAGACGGCTCGACACAAGCCTGTTTGTTACTACATTATGAATAATGGTTGCGTAGAGGAACATAACGCCTTCTTTGAAAGGCCTGATGAGTCGATGAATATCCATTTAAAACCTCTGTTTATCAGGGGGAAAGTAGGAAATATCGAAATAAGTAAGATCTTGGTCGACGGTGGGGTAGCAGTCAACTTAATGCCGCATCTTATGCTGAAAAAGATCGGGAAAGACGACACATATACAAAACCCCATAATATGGTGTTGTTGAATTATGAGGGCAAGATAGGAACCACAATGGGAGTTATATAGGTAGACTTAAATGTTGGCATTATAACTAGGCCGACGATGTTTATGGTGATAGCCTCGAAGGAAAGTTACAATCTACTGCTTGGTAGGGAGTGGATTCACGGCATCGATGTCGTTCCCTCCTCAATGCACCAAAGGATCACTATTTAGAGCAATGATGGGATCATCAAGATCATCAAGGCGGACCAGAGTTATTTTATGGCCAAAGTGAATCAGGTCAACAGAAGGAGCTTCGACCGAAATTTGGCCCACATTGGTCCATGTAATCCTGCGGGATTCGACATGACACCCACAGATAGCGCTTTCTGTTCTCTCTATCTACACCGAACTCATAGGTTTCAGTGGGACAAAGAAGTCGTAGGCGAAGACTATGTCTTCGGAACGGCCCATATCCAGCCAACCGAATGGGGAAGAGAATTCGGTGACAATGACCGAGTCACTGGAGCTCGAAAGGATTTTGGCTTATATAGCCGAAAACAAACTAAAAGCGGCCTTAGAGGTTAAAGTAAAATTTATGGTTGTCGAAGCCAAGAAGATTGAAACACATCAAGGAGGTCTTGACGAGGACTTCGATTCAGAACCACCTGATAAGGTTCAGGATGAGGTGCAAGGCCAGAGGCTCGATTCCATCTATGATGATGAGCCTTTGGACTTCGAGAAGGATCTGCTAGCAAGCAACATCAAAATGCTGGCACAAGATCCACTTGAAGAAAACAACCTAGGGGAGGGAGCAGTGAAGAGGCCGACATACATTAGCGTCAACATCATCCCACAACACAAGGTCAGAGTAATCCAATTGCTGAAGGAGTTTAAAGACTGCTTTGCATGGGATCATGATGAAATGCCTGGTTTTAGCAGAGATCTGGTCAACTGAAGCTTCCAATAAAGCCTGGGAAGAAGCCTGTCAAGCAGACTCAAAAGCGATTCGCACCTGAAGTTCTCTCGAAGATCAAAGAGGGGGTCGAAATACTTCTTAGATGTAAACTCATCTACACGACCAGGTATGCCGAATGGCTTGCCAATATTGTTCCAGTTATTAAGAAAAATGGCAAGTTAAGGGTGTGCATAGATTTTAGAGATTTAAATTCTGCAACCCCGAAAGATAAATATTCGATGCATGTGGCGGAAATGTTAGTCGATTATGCCGCAGGACATGAGTGCCTTAGTATGCTCGACGGGTATTCTAGGTACAATCAAATTTTCATTGCTGAAGAAGACGTTCCAAAAATGGTGTTTAGATGCCTTGGAGCCTTAGGCACATATGAATGGGTTGTAATGCCTTTTGGTTTAAAAAATGTTGGGGCAACATACCAAAGAGCAATGAATTCGATCTTCCATGATTTTATCGAGACTTTTATACAAATCAATATTGATGATATTGTTGTTAAGTCTATTTCAAGGAAGAGTCACTTAGACCATCTTCGACAATCCTTTGAAAGGATGAGGAGACATAGTCTGAAAATGAACCCTCTCAAATGTGCTTTTGTGTACAGGCGGGAGATTTCTTAGGCTTCGTAGTCCATAAAAAGGGAATTGAAATAAATTAGAACAAGGCCAAAGCCATAATGGAAGCGAAAGCGCCATCAACCAAGAAGGAGTTGTAGTTGCTGCTTGGCAAAATTAATTTCTTAAAGAGGTTTATCTCAAACCTTAGTGGCAAGACTCAAGCCTTCTCACCTCTGCTTCGACTCAAGAGGGAAGATTTTGAATGGGGGTAAGCTTAGCAAAACGCCTTCGACAAGATCAAGGAATACCTGATCCACCCTCCAATTTTGATGCCTCCTTGTAGGAATAGAAGTATGAGGTTGTATATATCTGCGTCAAACAAGACTTTAGGGAGCATATTGGCTCAAGAGGATGAAAATAGCGTCGAAAGAGCCACGTACTACCTTAGTAGGGTCTTGAGCGATGCAGAAACTAAGTATAGTGTAGTCGAAAAATTATGCTTATCTTTGTATTTCTCATGTACGAAGTTAAAGCACTATATAAAACCAGTGGATGTTTTTTTTTCATCTCATTTTGATGTTATAAAATATATGTTGTCTAAACCAATCTTGCATAGTCGAATTGGTAAATGGGAATTATCTTTAACTGAATATTCCTTAACCTATATGCCTTTAAAGGCTGTTAAGGGACAAGTGGTAGCCGACTTTATAGTCGACCACTCTATAACTGAGAATTCATTAAACTACCTTGAACTTGAGCCTTGGAAGTTGTACTTCAACGGTTCTAGTCATAAAGATGGAACGAGCATAGGAGTCCTAATTATTTCTCCTAATAAAATTCCAACAAAATTCAAGTACAAAGTCGAAGGCCTTTGTTCAAACAATGAGGCTGAATATGAGGCTCTAATAGCCGAACTTAAGATATTGTTGGAATTGGGGGCAACTCAAGTCGAAATAATGGGTGACTCAGAGTTAGTCATAAAACAAATTACAAAAGAGTACAAATGCGTTAAGGAAAATCTTATCATGTACTTCGTGATAGCCAATCGAATATTGAAAATATTCGAGATGGTTAGTATTAGACATATCCCTCGACTAGAGAATCAAGAGGCCAATGACTTGGTACAGACTGCCTCTGGGTATAAAATTTCAAAAGAAAAATTACAAGATGCAATCGAAGTCAGAGGAAGGGTTGTGTCGGCCAGACTATCCCCATCAGATCTGGAAACAACGAAGCTGGGATACACTGACGAAGAGAATTTTGAGATACTGAATATAGACAGCCTTATGGATCAAGATTGGAGAAAGCCAATAGTAGATTACTTACAAAATCCAACAACATCTGCTGAGCGGAAAACCATGTATCTAGCTTTAAGTTACGTTCATTTGGTAAACGAATTATTTAAAAAGACTCCTGAGGGAATCTTGCTCAAACGTCTTAGTGAATCTGAGGCATATTTAGCCCTTTCGAGTGTTCATAGTGGGGCATGCAGGGCACATCAGGCATGCCATAGAGTGCCTAGTACACGCAGGTATACAACATATTCCTGCAAGCAAACTGCATTCTATAGTAAAACTTTGGCTCTTTAGAGGTTGGGCTTTGGATTTAATTGGAGAAATTCGACTAACATCATCCAAAAGTCAAAGATATATTCTGGTTGGCATCGATTATTTCACAAAATGTATCGAAGCTATACCATTGGCGAATGTGGATCAAGACGCTGCAATCAAATTCATCCAAATGCATATTATCTATAGGTTTGGAATCCCATAGACTATTACAACGGATCAAGGATATGTGCTTATTGGTCGAAAAGTGCAAGAATTTGCTAAGGAAATGGGTTTCAAATTGTTGGCATTTACACCTTATTATGCACAGGCCAATGGTCAGGTCGAAGCAGCAAATAAGGCTGTGATCGGTATGATTAAGAAACATGTGGGGGAAAATCCAAAGAATTGACATAAGACATTAGACCAGATTCTCTGGGCATGTCGAACTTCCCCTAAGGAATCTACTAATACTACTCCTTTTTTACTGACGTACGGTCTTGACGCAGTCTTGCCAGTTGAAATCTACTTACAATCAACAAGAATCCAAAGACACCATGAGCTTCCATCTGAATCATATTGGAACATGGTGTTTGTAACACCGTTCTAAACCCCCGCAGAATATATATATAAATAATCAGAGTAATTATCATGCATCTCAAATAAAGGCGTCACATATATTTTCAAATCATCACACATACACCTGTGATGCTCATTGGCACTTAAAATAATTTCATGCTTTTCATATACTTTCACTTAGCATGTAGCAGCGGATTTACTTCAATCATAACAGACATAAAAAAAAGTCTCATACTCATCTCATTCATACTCAATACTTAGGTATAAAAACCAATACTCCACATAATTCAAAATAACAATAACAGAATGAAGTAGAGTACATAAAGTATATCTCAAAACATGAATTGAAACGTTTCCCAGTGTTACATAATCAGATCACGACTTGACCCAAAATAAATAAAGAAACTAAACAAGCTACTTCAACGGCTACCTCGCACTCGAAGCAACTCTACTCCTCGGTACCTGAGCGATGCCGTACAAAATATCATTCCAACGGAAGGGTGAGAATTCACATAATTATTGAAATCATGAGATAATAATTAATTTAAAAGCATACAAACATAATTACAATGATCCTCACACTTCAAAGTTTCATCAACAAGGTATTACTCAAGTAACCATACCATTCACAAGTATATCCACACAATCCATAATTTCACCAATTCAACAATTCACATAAATACACATATACACAATGAGACTCAATACAAAACTCAATGCAACTCATGCTATGTGGTACCAACACTTATTATTTTTCGATTTACATTTAAACCGGGTCTGTTCCCTAGACCAATAACACACAAAAGTCTGTTCCCTAAGCTTTCAAACCCCGCTCTAGGTTTGGGACAAGTCACTAGCTCCCACGGAACTAACAAGCATTGTCTCTTGACACAAATGATGTGTATGCAATCAACAATCATATGCAATTAAGACCATTCCCTAATCTTAATATCATGCATATCTTCAATATTCATCACACTTGAATTACCACACAATTGCACACACAATCACATTTTAAAATCAAGATATTCTTACTTCAAATATTACCACTACACAATTCAATATTCAATAAATAATCAACATTTTGATAAATAATCAATATTTAATAAATAATCAAAATTTAATAAATAATCAATAGTTAAATAAACAATCAATATTTGAATAAATAATCATTAATAAATAAATAATCAATAATTAAATGAATAATCAATATTTAAATTGAATATCCAATATCTAATTAAATAATTAATAATTAAATAAGGTCTCAATATTTTAAATAAATATCTACTAATGAATAAGTATCAATAATTATTTAAGAAATCATTAATCAAATGGGTTAAGCCTTGATGCCATTTGTACCTAAGTAAAAGATTTCCAATAAAATATAAAATAAAAAAGTATTTGACCAAAAATTGTCAACATAATTGCAACCTAAAGCTGTTCATACCAAATTATGAAGGAGCAACACATCAAGCCTTATTTTATATTATCAGTTATAGTATGATTTCAACTCCAATATTTTGGAATCATAACAAAAAGTGACAAGAGATTGTCTCAGATGTGAGTAATTGAACTCAACTTGCATGGGTGAAATGAAGATATCTTTTTAGAATTGTCTATAATTGGAAAGTGTATCTTAGGCTCAAGTACACTTCAAACAAACAAACATAAGAGCACCAATGCTATTTGGTTTAATCTGTCAACTACAATTCTCTCACAAATTAATTTTTAGGTGATTTAAATCTGGTTTCATTGAGACATAATATTAAAACTTAACCCCTTAAATAAATTGATCGACGTAATTGTTAAGCCATATATATTTAAAACATTTAAAATCTATAGAATATTTAATAATCTTTGTAAATTAGAATTAATAAAAAAATTATATAATATAATTTGTAGCCGGTACTGCTACAGGATAATTGTCCTAAGCAATTAATTCTTTCATTACCTATTGTTATTAAACTACAATGCTATTTCACTTTAATTGTTTTTTTTTTTAATAAGTAATTTGTATCCAGCAGAATTCGAATCCGAGATCTTGAGAGTAGTACACTCTCAAAATCTAAGTGTTTTTCCACTGGACCACACACACGCACACTCATTTTAATTGCTTTGGTTCCCTAGCGCTACAACATCTCTTAATATATATATTTTCATCTCATATAATATTAATACTATCTCATTGCCATTAATTATCAATACGTTTTGTTTCACTTGCAGGTTAATATTTTATCTACCAATCGTTAGTTGGTTCAGTGATGATTGACGTTGTACTTAGTAAAAAAAATACGGTTTGATCTCCCGTAACTGTGATCAAGAGAAGGCTGAAATTATTTGATGTCAGAACTGACCCACGAACTAAATTAAACTCGCGGTGAAAACCTAAAAACAAAAAGGAAAGGTACATTAATTGCCCCATAATTCTAGACACTACGGTTCATAATTTTAATGAAATTATCACTTTCACCTCCTACTCAATAACAAGTGTTGCGCTACAATTACAGTATCATAAAGCTATCACATTCCGCTACTCTACAACAATTACATAAATTTTCCAATTCCAATGGGTTACTCTAATATTGAATGAGTCTCTATAATATACTAATATATTAATTTCAAAACACAATTAAATTAACACATTTTAAAGATTAACACTAAAACCTAACAATTTCAAATTCATGGAAAATTTGAGGTTTTCAACCTAAACATATTTCTACCTATTAAACGCTATCAAATAATCTCAATAATTAGGTAAAAACTCACTCTTACCTTGATTTGACGAATTTCTTGAGCTTTCTCTTCTCTTCCCCTCTTCTTCTTCTTCTTCTTCTTCTCTCCTTTGCTCTTCCTCCTTTTCAACTTTTTCTCTCTTTCTATCTTTCTACTCTTATCAAACCTAAACAATCTATAATATAAGAAATCCATGTGTTGTTGATAACACTAATTTAACCTTTGCTCTTGGCTTGACAACTCACCAAATTAGGGGCAATTTGTGTCTTAATCCAACAATTTCCAACCAAATCAGCATCTAATTCAATACTAACTATCTATTTTGCACTTTATATACTATATTTTATCCAAACCAAACTGAACAGTGTATATTCAGTTATCCCACACAACTATCTCTTTTACTAATACTGATTTTGCTTTTGGTCTGATTTGACATTTGGAAACCAATTTTCTCTTCCCGATGCAAACCATGGAAAAGGGCGCTGCATTTGTTCTTCTTCTCCTTCTTCTCACACTCACATTTGGACCACATCCCATATTTGCTCTCACTTTTCACTTCACGTCTTCTTCTTCTCACGGTCGCTTTGGAACAGCATTTGTTATTCTTCAAAAACTAAGCAAGAACAGCAATGGCGAGACCCTTTTCCATGGTTAAGGACATCAATGATGGTAAGGAGCTTTGGAAGATTGCGGTGAGAATCCATCACAAGTGGAGTGTGGTTTCAAAGAATAAAGAGCACTTTGAGATGATTGTGGTTGATAAAGAGGTGATTTTGCTTGAACTTTCTTCAATCTTTGTATATTTCCCTTCAGCTGCTTATAACCGTTAGACTCAGTTTTCATTTTTCCCAAATCTTTATTGCTTAACATGCCATTCCTGGATTTCTTTCCATTTACAACTGGAATCATTCTGCATGTATTGTCTGAGTAACCTTCGCACTTCTTTCAAACTTTCAGGGTACAGACATACAAATCAAAGTTCCAACGATGTTTAAACAATCTTTTGATTCTGTTTTGACTGTCCATAACACATATACAATTGCAAATTTCCAAGTGCTTCCGAATGATGCCATGTTCAAACCGTCTATGCACATGTATGTCTTGGTTTTCACCGGTGGTACTTCTGTCTGTGACAAAAATAAACACGAAATACCTCCAAAGAAGTTGATCTTCACACCATTTGCTGATATTATTACTGGAAAGTGGAAAAAGGATGTTTTAATTCGTAAGTTTGTATATAATGAAAGGATAAATTCCATAATGTTATGCCATACTGTGTCATAACTCTTTGTTTCTTATACTATTATCTGTGTTGCAGATGTGATGGGCATTATAACTGACATTGGCTACACACAGATGCAGAGTGTCCACAAAAAACAACAAGTTAATTTGGTGTTGAAGGACTTAGGGTTTGTATCCCAACTTTTTGTGTCTTTTTGCATTTTGGTTTTCTGTCTCCATCCATATAACCTTGCCTGACTATCTTATTCCATATTGATGCAGTAACAACACAATAAATTGTACCTTGTGGGAAGGTTATGCTCTTCAGTTCCATCAGTACCTACAAACTACAAAATACACTTTGGCACCGACGATTATCGTTTTACAATTTGTTAAAGTCAAAGAAGAAGGTATAAAATTGTTAAATTTATCTGTTGTGGATTACTTCTGTATCAACTTCTTACATCATTTCAATATTTCTTTGAAATTGGATTTTTAGGAAAGTATCCATTATGTGTTTCAAACACATTCAATGTTACAAAATTGCACATCAATGACGAGTTACCTGAGATTCGTGAATTCCTAAAAAGGTAACGACTTCTTGCGTATGATGTCATGTATGTTTTGTTGTTTTTTGTATTCTGCACATATCCTTCTTTCATGTTTATCCTATTTTGATGTGTCATCACATAGATTACCAACAATGGTAGCCAAAGAGGGATCAAATAATACTTTGACAACACTCTCACAGAACTGGTCTCAGACTTCCGGTTCTTCTCAACTCACGCCTTATGACAAATTCATGTATAAGGCTATACTACTTCCTCTAACTGATATTGTGCAACTTAAAGATGTAATAAATATTCTTATTCCTTCATCTTCGTTGTTCTATCAATATTGGTTGTTTCTTTTACTTATGTTATATGATTTAAAACTTATTCTATTAAATAACAGATCACACATTATGTGACGGTGGTAAAGACCGACAAACTGAAAGCATCCCACGGGGGCTGGTATTACCAAGCGTGTCATGAGTGTCCAAGGGTTGCCAAGGGTCAACAGCCACCATACATATGTGGTGCTGGCCATAATACGGAGACTGAGATTTACAGGTCATTATATACTAACGTCAAAACATTAATCTTCCATGTTTTTCATTTCTGTGTCGACATAATAAACTGGCATAAATAGGTATAAGATAATGCTTGAGGTCGCAAGTCACGGTTGTCGTACGACATTTGTACTATGGGACCGTGAGTGTTCACAGCTGTTGAAAATTTCTGCTGATCAAATGCGCATCAACATGGTCAAGGTCAATCTCTATTCTTTTAATCTTCAATGCACATAATTCATGTCTATTGACTTACACAGTTTCAAGGATGTAGCCCTACTAATTCTGTTCATTCTCATACCCCTTCCCAAATAGGATGGAGTCACGGACCCTCTTGAATTTCCTTTAGCCCTCGATGCTTTGGTAGGTCTCAAACTTGGTTTTAAGGTTAAGTGGCAACCAACATGGGCTAACGGATCGGTTGTCTCCATATATGAAGATGAAATTGCCATTCAACACATTAAATCAACAATTGCCCCTGTCGTGGTACAATTCATGTGTCCTGACTTTACTCCTTCCACTTCATACCTACTGGTTGAATTTTAACATATTTTTTTATCTATCATTCAGCCAACACCCACTACTCCTCAGTCAGAATATCTCCTGCAGGTTATTCTTTTAACCACATCACTTATTTCATGATATTTGCTGTTGTGTTACTTCTGTACTTATTATTCACATCACACTGGTACAGTTCCAGTGTCCCAACCTTACTGCCTTCCACTCCATTTTTACTGGTTTTATTTTAACTTATTTCAATTCGTTTCTATCAATCAGCTAGCACACACTACTCCCCAGTCAGATGATCTCCTACAGGTTAGTCTTTGACCTACATATATAGCTTATTTTTCCTTCTATGCTTATTTCATGATATATCCTGTTGTGTTGGTTGTGTACTTATTATTCACATCGTTTCTTTCTTTGTAGATTACGGAAAGTGTTGATGAAGCCATGTCAATTGGGGAATGGAATTTAATAGTAGTAACTTATTCTAATTCTTCCAAACTTTACTTCCTTCTTACTTGGTCACTTTTTATGTTATCTTGGATCGTGTTTTCTTTTTTACAACGAATCTACAATACGTTCTGTGTCAATTCCAGGAAATTGAATTCACCTCCAAAAACAACACCAATCCGATTACACCCGTTTCTACCTCAAAGCGATTGGCTGCGGACGTTGTAAATGCCTCTGCTCCTTCAAGTGCATTGGCGGACTGTGAAGGTTCCTCCACCAAACTCAAGAAGCATATCAAATTGGAAAAATGATGATTTCAATCTATGAAGCATTATTTAAGCATTATGTCTTTTTTTTTATAACCACTATGCATTACATTGTCTTACTCTTCTTGAACAATGAAATCTATGTGTAATGTATATTTGAAATGAATCACTTAGTCGTAATCGACACAACGTTGTCAAACTATCAGTTTTATCCACTTCAAAGTAATGTTAACTCAATTTATATACTGTCATACCCCTTTAAATCTTTAGCTTACTGGTCAGCTTCTCAAACACTTATTTACTGTCAATTAATATACTGGCTTCTCTAACACTTCAATGTTTGCTCCTTTCAATTTATACATGAACCATTACAAGACACATTATGGACTAAAATCATACAATATTTTCAACAGCCTTTACACTGGATCCATTTTAATTAATTATTTACAAATACAGTGGATCCTTTTTACTTTTACAAACTATGTGTTCAGCTTTTATACCTTTACAAACCACACGGGTGGGTCATGTACTGCAACCCCAATACAGTGGATCCAGTTTACTTATTTCGTTACCACATCATTGCATATATTACTATCTCACTTCTTATTTAGTTATCATAATTAATATTTTATAACAAAACCCAGTCTACTTCCACACCAATGCAACTTCTACTATACACAGCCTCCTGTCCACAGCTATGTCTACATCAATCAATTTTGCTGTCCTATTTCATCATGCCTTCACTTTTTTCAAGATTTAATATTTCTGGCCGTTTACTTTTCCAAGTTAATCACTTATCTCAATAAAAATTTATAGTATCAAGGCTACCTAATGATTTTTATATCACATTTTTAAACAATATTTTTATACTACTGTTTTCAGTATTGCCGCCATTTATCTCCACCTTCTTAATATGTTGTTGTTTTTCTTTACTTTCCCACTAAACAACTTCAGTAAATATTAGCTTACACATTACTCATTTTATAATGGATCCAAATATGGAAACCAGCACTATCTTTTTATGATGTTTGCTGCAACCGTTTTCCTTCTCACATTAATCATTTGTATTATGCAAGCTGTTAATTCAAATTCATCATAAAGGCATGTTATTAGAAAATTTTAACACAACTGTTATGGATTCATCAATGATTTCCAACAATGAAACACCTGCATCTATTGCAAGAAAAAAAAGAAAGCTTTCAATGTTGAGCAAAAAAATTGCCACTGAACAACGCAACAAGGAGAATGTTTCTCCCCTGCAAGTTTCCAACAACAATTACACACCTTCCTCGAGCAGAATGTCTGTTAATATTACTCCACTGTCTCAGCATTTGTTAAATGAGCAGCATACTGCTGAATCTAATCGTCATAAGTATCATCAAAACACTTTTAAAAGGCCAAGAATACCTATGCAGCCAGGAGTCAATCTAATCAACGTCTTCAACGCGATGGAGACTAGCCCGCCTTCATTTCTCATCCAACCACCAGCGATCCCGGTGGCCAGTATCCACCCATTATGTCAACCAACTACATCTACACACCCTCCACATCCTATGAATTCAGCTACTATTGATACCGACAGCTCGGAAAATTCTGATGACGACGACCCTTTTGAAGACAATTCTGAAGATGAGGCTGGCCACAACTCTGTTCCAATGGGAAATTCACATGCTCAAGGTTTGTACATTCTTTAACACATTGCATACTAATACCACCACCTGCTTACAATGTCTACCTCTTTAACATTTCTGTTTTTTTCCTGTTTCAGTTTATTCAGACATAGGTGACCTGTTTTGGGAGTGCGAAGAATGTCATGCCATAATGTGGTACCAAGAACGTTCAAGAAACTCAAGACACTCAACTGTTCCAAAGTTTACACTATGTTGCAAGGGAGGCAAAGTAGTCCTTCCAATGCTGAAACCTCCACCACCTGCCTTGCACAAACTTCTGTTTGATCCTCAATGCAAACATGCTAAGAATTTCCAGAATAACATTCGAACATATAACGCAATGTTTTCTTTTACATCCCCGGGAATGAAATTTGACACTTCCAATACAAGGGGTGGATGGGGGCCACCTACTTTGCGACTACATGGTCAAACATGCCACCGAATCGGAAGCTTGCTGCCCGAATTAGGCCAACGTCCTAAATATGCACAATTGTATATTTTCGACACTGACAATGAAATCGACAACAGGATTGGCTGTTTCAGGTTATGCACTTTTCATTACTACTTCAAAATTAGTATTTTAACTTCCAATTCCAACTAAATTTGTATTTTCCTTCTTTCATTACAGTGACAATCAACAAATTGATAGAACAATTGTGGCAACACTCAAGTACATTTTAGATGAGAATAACCCTCATGCAAAGGCTTTCCGAATGACAAGGGACACGTTGAGGAATAACAATTATCAAGATTTGAAACTACGACTTATCTCTGATAGATCCAATGATGGTCGTGTTTATAACTGCCCAACAGTTTTCGAAGTCGCAGCTCTAATAGTCGGGGATATAGATTTAGCTCCAAAAAGAGACATAATTGTGCATCACCGTGATGGTCAATTACAAAGGATTGACGAATTTCATCCAAGTTACTTGGCGTATCAATATCCGTTGATTTTTCCATACGATGAGGATGGATACAGGCCTAACATACTACACAAATATCGGCATGAAACGGTTGTTACCAACCAAAACCGTCAAACCATAAAGGATTGGCTATGCTTCCGGCTTCACAAAAGAGCATCTGAGGCAAAAACACTCCTGCATTCGCGAAGACTCTTCCAACAATTTTTGGTCGACGGTTACACAATGATGGAAACAGAACGTCTTAATTGGTTGAGGAAGAACCATTCTAAGCTAAGGGTTGGCAAGTATCGGCAACTTAATGATCGGCATGCCCCTGATCAACAGAACGAACAAAGCAAAGTGGGCAGAAGAGTGGTATTGCCTTCTTCGTTTGTGGGGGGGGGGGGGAACGTTACATGGATCAATTATATTTTGATGGTATGGCTATCTCAAGCGCACTTGGGTTTCCTGATTTATTTATTACTTTTACATGTAATCCCAATTGGCCTGAGATTACGCGGCTGCTGTCGAAAAGTAATTTAAAGCCACATGACAGACCTGACATTATTTCTAAAGTGTTCAAGATCAAATTTGATGAACTCATGATCGACCTAACCAAACGACATGTCCTTGGGAAAGTATTGGCATGTAAGTAATTTAGTAGTTATCATAAGTATTCTGGTTTTCTTTTTCTTGCTATTCTTATTAACTAATCTTTCAAGTCTATTGCAGACATGTACACTATCGAATTCCAGAAACGCGGGTTGCCGCATGCTCACATACTAATTTTCTTACATCCACAAAGTAAGTATCCCACACCACCCGACATTGACAATATAATCTCTGCCGAAATTCCAGACCCTGTGAAACATCCAAAACTGTATCAATTAGTCAAATCACACATGATGCACGGTCCTTGTGGACTGGCAAGGTTGACATCTCCATGCATGAAGAATAGAAGATGCTCAATGTTTTTCCCTAAAAAGTTCAATGAGGAAACAATTGTTGACGGTGATGGTTTTCCACTTTACAAAAGAAGTTTAAAAACACACACAATTATCAAGTCGGGCATTACTTTGGACAACCGGCATGTCGTTCCTTACAACACAAGATTGCTCCTATAATATGAAGCTTACATCAACATGGAGTGGTGCAACCAAATTACTTCAATCAAGTACCTTTTCAAGTACATCCAAAAAGGATATGACAGAATCACGGCAACTGTTGTTCCAAAAAATAATGGTACGTCCAATCATCATGATGGACTTGATGAAATAAAGGAGTACTTGGACTGTAGGTATGTCTCTCCAAGTGAGGCATGTTGGAGGATCTTTTCTTACAAGATTCATGGTCGAAAACCTGCTGTTGAACGTATGTTTTACCACCTCATCGGTGAAAAACCTATCTACTATACTGATTTCCAAAGGATGGAGAATATTTAGGAAAAAGCAAGTGTCACAGAATCTATGTTCACATCATGGTTAATTGCAAATGCCAAGTATGACGAAGCAAAGCACTTGACTTATGCACAATTTGTCTCTAAATTTGTGTATGTCAAAAGCAGTCGAACGTGGAAGCCGCGTAAAAAGGGTTTTACAATTGGCCGCTTGATTTGGGTTCCCCCTACTACAGGAGAACTATTTTATCTGCAAATGATGCTAACTGTTGTCAAAGGACCTAAATGTTACGAAGACATTCGTAAGGTTGGGGAACAACAATATGATTCTTTTAGGGATGCTTGCTTCGCCATGGGTTTTCTTCAAGATGATAGGGATTACATTGGAGCACTTAAGGAGGCAAGTGAGTGGGGGCCTGGCCACTTTTTGCGCAAATTAT
Source organism: Lathyrus tuberosus (assembly GCA_022829125.1). Lineage (NCBI taxonomy): Eukaryota > Viridiplantae > Streptophyta > Magnoliopsida > Fabales > Fabaceae > Lathyrus > Lathyrus tuberosus. Next base: position 16,485,454 of record JALAZF010000083.1, read on the forward strand.
TTGTTGTAATGCTGCTGTCTAGGACAATCAATAGACCGGTCCATGTATGGAATGAAACCTGGCTGTTCTTAGTTGATGGAATTTTGCACAAACAAAGGGAGCTTGCTAATAACCAGGGTAATTAATTTTAATCTTAGCAATATATATGTACTGCTGCCTTATTTTAGTGTTTCTGTTTAAGCTAGCCAATTTTTCGTTATTTGCCTTTTATCATTTATTATGAACCTCATTGGGTGCTTCTGGCAAATCATACTGCAGAACTGCAATTGAATGAGGTTGAACTACAAAATTTAACTTTGATTGAAATTGAAGCTTTACTTCAAGCAAACCGTCGCAGTCTTACTGATTTCAAGCCAATATCGTATCCTGATGGTTATGTTATACAACAACTGGGAAATAGACTTATCTATGAAGAGAGAAGTTATGATACTACGGTTATGAAATCCGAGTTCAATACTCTTTTCAAATCACTTACTGGTAAGGAACTTTTTAACTGTTACGGTCTTACACAATTCGCACGGCACTCTATAACCAATATTACTACTTTGATATTGTTTTGTAGATGAACAGCACAAAATATATGACAAGATAATGCTTGCTATTTCAAATCAGAAAGGAGGCGTGTTTTTCTTGTATGGCTACGGTGGAACCGACAAGACGTTTATGTGGAAAACACTTGCAACTTCATTGAGGTCAAGGTATCAAATTATTTTAACAGTAGCTTCAAGTGGTATTGCTTCTCTGTTATTACCTGGCGGTAGAACCGCTCATTCCAAGTTTAAGCTACCTGTCCCAACTTTGGAAAATTCAACCTGCAAGATTGACTTTGGTGATGAGCATGCCGAACTGCTACGCCAAACTAAACTGATTATTTGGGACGAAGCCCCAATGTGTAGCAAATTCTATTTTGAGGCACTGGATAAGACTTTAAAGGATGTCATGAGTAACTGCGGCAATTTTGAGGTTGTGTTCGGAGGTAAAGTTGTTGTTTTCGGTGGAGATTTCCGACAGATCTTACCTGTGATCCCAAGAGGGAATAGATCCGATATTGTACACTCAGCCATTAATGCGTCTTACATTTGGGATTATTGTGAGGTGTTGACCTTAACACGTAATATGAGGCTGAAAGGAGGTCTAAACACCCAGGATTGTAATGATATTGCTGAATTCTCAAAATGGCTATTGCAATTGGGAGAAGGTCGGATATCCAAACCCAATGATGGTTATGCTGACATTGAGATTCCACCAGAATTACTTATCCAACAGTTTGACGACCCAATTCATGCTATTATGGAAAGCACTTATCCATCTTTCATGGATAATTATACTTCTTACGACTACTTGAAAAGTCGTGCAATATTGGCATCAACAATTGAAGTTGTTGATCAAATCAACAATTTTGTTCTCGATATGATGACGGGTATATTACACATATACCATTCTATGAAATCCATTCAACTTTCTATTTTTCTGAAAATCATACATTCTTTAGTTGTATACTATCACCACAGTTTTGATGTTTTTTTTGCACACAGGTGAAATCAAGGATTATTATAGCTCTAACACCGTTGATCGCTCTGAAATTCATGACATCGGCATAATCGAAGTCCTTACTCCCGAATTCCTCAGCTCTCTCAGGACTTCTGGGTTGCCCAACCACCACATCAAATTAAAAATAGGTACACCGGTAATGCTTATGAGAAACATTGATCAAGCGGAAGGGTTGTGCAACGGAACAAGATTAATTGTTACAAAAATGGCTAATCACGTTCTTGAGGCACAGATTATGGGTGGGAAAGGGCATGGAAAGAAAATATACATACCAAGAATGGATATGTCCCCATCACAATCACCTTGGCCTTTCAAACTCAACCGGAGACAATTTCCGATCATTGTTTCATACGCCATGACGATTAACAAATCTCAAGGACAGTCTTTGGATTACGTTGGCCTATACATACCGAAGGATTTATTCAGTCATGGCCAGCTCTATGTTGCAATCTCACGGGTAACGAGCAAAAAAGGTATCAAAATCCTCATACATGACGATGACAACAACCCAAAGTCAACCACTGCCAACGTCGTCTACAAGGAGGTCTTCAACAACGTTTAGCCGGTATCTATTTTCATTTTCTTCTGTCATTCAATTTTTGGTTTACAACATGCTATTCACATTAAAATCACATTTTTCCTTTCCTGTCTATACACTAAGAATGCTATTGCAAATTTGGAACCCGTATTTTTCCTCCTAAAGCTTCTATCAAGTCGGACGCATTAATATCCGGTTCTGACATATCTCCGTTTCTCCAATGCAGGTTTTTTTCCAAGTTTAATACACGACCAAATAGCCAACACTTCTATATGGATTCCACGGCGATTATTTTCCTTCTGCAATTTTATTTCCGTCCGTCCTATTGTTATAGTTTAACCGATTGTTGGATGTAAATTTGCACTTCACCTTTAAATTTTTGTTCACTGGCAACAACACTGTCTTCCTCAATATCACAAACATGCCTTTGGAATTTAAAACTAATATTCTGTTTTGTCAAAACATTCCCTGTTATACTGTCATGTTCATCTCATTTTCTTTTTCAATTTATACTTTCAACTGATGGTACAATAATAACTAAATGTGGTTGATTAGTTGAAACATAATAGGACGTGTATCTAATTCGTAATACTTAGTCATTCCATTATATTTACTTCCGTACCGTTAACTTTGAACACTCAAAAAGTAAATTTTCTTTGCCGCGTCATTTTGTTATTTTTATAAATATTTTGCAATTTATAAAAATAATTTCACAATTCATACTACACATTTCCCGTACCATATTACTTATCATCGATGTCTACGATTTTATCTTTAAAAATGATATACCCAATTACAAACATTACGAAACAAATACCTTTCCTATCCATGACATTAAGAAGTATTTTACTTTGCAATTATATATTTTACATTAACATTATGTATATTATGTCTCCTAATTTAAATGTTTACCAAACACATTACCTTTAAATATATAACATAATTCCTATGTCACTATCATGCCAAAAACGTTTTCAATATTATTATTATACATTAAAGGGGGACCTAATGGGGTATTACATGTGCCAAATTTTACATTAAAGGGGGACCTACTGGGGTATTACATGTGCCAAAAACGTTTTCAATATCTTACATAAATAAGTTAGACAAATAATAAGTTACACAAATAGCAAATGGGATTATGCATGTTCCAAATACTGAAACTGAACAGTTAACGTGTGGATTAACTCATACTTTGGCACAGTGTCTCGGGAATCCAAATTGAGGGTTGATGATGGATGGACTTTAAGACTTTAAGTTTGGGAAATGTGTACACACAATACATTGTATGTGAGTGAAAATTTGGTCTTCCCAAACACACTTGCGAAAGCACACCATCCATGGCCGAAGAACGATCAAGACGTTCCCTGCAAGGGTAAGCAAACGACATGCATCTTTGTAACGATTATCCACCCTTTCTTCTGGGCTTTTGTTAACCTGATTTCCATTTTCCGCTTTCCTATTTTCAGCAACACCCACATGCAGGATATTGAATCAACCCTGAAGAAATTGGTTTTTGAAGCTGCAACCACTGATGACGATCGTAGACGACTTAGGGGTGTCCTTACTAAGGGAGACTATCTCAGTCTGTCTCTGGAAAAGGGTGCAGAAGAAGGAAACAGTGGGACGAAAGAGGGAATCTTGAAATCAAGGTAGGGTTACGATATTTTTTGTGCATGCATGTTTAACAAATGGCTTATGAAATGATATCTAATTTTCGTATCCTTTCATTGCAGAGACGATGATTCATGGTTGAAGCGCGAACGGCAGATTGAATCCCAGATACGGGACCTTAATGAAGCAGCATCTGCGGGTAACTTTGAAATCGACCGGACGCTACCAAAAAAAAAGGGTCTCATTTGCTGAAGATCCTATACAGGTTTCTCCACCAGCCAAGGCTGTAGTCCATCAGCTGGAAAGACCTGCAATCCCAATGACTTCCGGGTAAAATCTCACATAAAAACTTTTCTTGCAAGGACTATTTGTATACAGGCAGCTTACAAAATTACTTTATAACATGTTGTCTGCATATTACCAAAGTTTACATCAGTATAAAATGAACTTCATATCTAATGCTTATATTCCATGACATGGTAGGTTCTTAGTGTTGTTAATATAATTAACTAAAACCATATATTACATGTCTATAGCTTGCAGGAATGCCGTCAGAAAGGTCAAGTAAATTCTGGTGAAAATTTTAATGAAGTAGATGCACTAAGGATCCGTAGGGCAAGGTACATCTGACATATAACACTTTCATGCATCTTTAACACGGTTGTAACGTCCTTTGAAACATTACAAATTGGTAGATACAAAATTCTATGGTCTGGAAAAAATAAGTTCGTCGTACATTAATTACCTAATTATTACTACTTCTGATTTTTTCATGTCATGGTAGGAACGTGGAATCATGGTTGAGGCAGAGAAAGGAGATTGACGACCAACTACGGAAACTGAATACAGAGGCATCATAGGGGCAGTTTCAGATGGATCACCCTTTACCGTCTGAGAACGTCATGGTTGCTCAGCATCCTACTGGGAATATACAGAAGAACACAGACATCCCAACCAAACCCAGGTAATATATTACATAACTAAACATATACGCTGCTTTGCGTCCTAACACTACTGCTGTCAACTATTTCAATTTCGTTATAAAATCCTTTCTATGAATAATATAACTCAGTTCGATACCTTTTTGACATGTCATCAACAATGGAAATTGTATTGCACTTTCAATCTGTCATTTTCATTTTATCCTTATACTAATCACTATCTATTCAACATTCGGTTCAGGTCTGCAATGAATGAACAGGTTCCCCAACACACATCTGATGGAAGTGTAGACATTATTCATGTGGATGATGATGATGATGGACAACGGTCGGACAACGAAAAATCTGATGAGATGTTGGATGATCAGGAATGCGAAGATGAATTCTACTGGGAAAAGACAGTCACTTTCGGTTACAGGGCTACAAGGAATGTCGTGGTAAGTTTTAAATTACACGGTCCTTGCACATAATGGAGTTAACGTATACAAATTATATAAGTCATTCTTATGCTTCCATTTTTCAGCATTTTCCAAAGACTGTTACAAGGGACATTTTAGGCGTGAACCAGACAGACATTGAGTTGGTAGATGTAGACGACGGGAGGATTTATCATGCTGAGGTGCGTTCCGCCCGGTGTAACGGAAAGATCAACAAGATGGAGAAGTTCATGGCGAATGGCTGGTACCAGTTTACTGTCAGTAAGAGGCTCGGTAGGGGTGATACACTTCAGTTCACAATAACGATTCCTCCCAGAAGGCTTTATGTTTCCGTTGTTAGAAGACGTGAACGCCCTTAGATTGGTGTCGTGTTACTGCTGTATGGTTGGAACCTGAAGCAAATTAGACAAGTATGATACTCAAAGTCTGTTTTTTATGGGTTTTTTGTGGAATGTTATGTTTTAATTTTATATTGCCTAAACTTAGTTGTTTGCTTTTAACAAGACATGTTGTTTGGTAGACATGGTGGATAATATCATGTATATTACATGTCTGTACTATGCTTTGTTGGGTGGTTTAATGGCTTACATTTTTGTTAGCAAAAATTATGAATTACATTTTCTAGGAAATTAGAAAAGCAGGGATGTCAAATACTTAAGTGTTTTTCAAGGTTTTGTTGCATCTTATTAGGGGAGGTTCAATCTGCCAAGCCCATGAAGCTTTTTGGATTGACAATGTTGTTAACGTAAAATAGTTATATTATTATTCATCATTTTCCTATTTTTATTTTAACTCCAACAAATTATTAATACCACTTTGTTTGTATCATACTAAGACATGTTCTATTTTTGCTTAGTAGCACTTATGAGACATTTATTTTATTCACATATTTTTAATATGTTTTTAATATGACTACTGATATCAAAGGTGTATAAACCTTTTAATATGTTGGATCTACATTATATTTGTGAAAAAATAGAATGGTTTTCATGATAACTTTCTTGGATCTACATTATATTTCTAGCACCAACTTTTAAAAATATTAACTTTTTTGGTTGAACTATTTAATTTTTTTAATATCAATTTTATTATATTTAAAAAAAAATGCGCGTATCATACCAGTACCCGTGCGAACGCACGGGTATCCGACTAGTTTGTCTTAAAACAATTGAGCCTAACTCAACCCACTCTCACTTACTATTCACACACCTAATTAAGCCCAACTAAATTCTACTAATTTCAATATTTTATTCCACCAAATAAAATAAATCAATTAATTTAATAAATCACATACTTCAATTAAACCGATTAAATCAATTAACTCAAATAAATCAATTATTTCAAATAAGTCCATAAATCAATTAATCCAAATAACTTAAATAAATCAATTAATTTATATAAATCCAATAAATCAATTCATTCACATAAATCAAATAATTCATCTAAATTCAATAAATTAAATAATTCATTTAATTCAAATAAATCACATAATTCAATTAAATCAAATAAATCGAATAAATCACATAAATTAATTAATTCATAACATCACTCAATTAATTAATATAAATAAATAATTACTAAAATTGGGGTGTTACAATGTTGGATGAGTTGGTTGATTTAGATGAAGAAAGACTTAGTGCCTTAGAATTGTTGAAAAGGCAAAAAAAGAGAATAGAGAAATCGTACAACAAAAGAGTCAAAGTTAAAACATTTTCGCCTGGAGACTTGGTTTAGAAAGTGATCCTTCCCATGGATCGAAAGGATAGAACTTTGGGAAAATGGTCACCTAAGTGAGAGGGTTCCTTCCAGATTATAAAAGTTTTTTCAAATGGTGCATACAAAATCGAAGAATTAAATGAAGATAAAAGGATCCTGAGGGTGAATGGGAAGTATTTGAAAAAATATAAACTTGCACTCCAAGAAGTAAAAATAGCGAAGGAGTAATTGCATACAAAATGGTCGAAGCCAACATGGTAAAGCAAAACATATGTTGCTAAAATGGCTTAAGTCATTACATTAAAAAGCCACGAAGGGCTCAAAGTCATTGCATCAAAAAATAAAATCTTGCAAAGCCAAAATAAAGAGATTGAGACTAAAATGTGAGAGAAGCTTTCATGCTAAGATACTTCGATTTCTGAAGCACCAGACACTTTTCATAAACAGATTTGTTCGATCTGAGGGTTTCAATCCTTGCCTCTAGCTTCTGACCCCTGTCGACGTACCCCAGCCTAACTTTAATCTCTTTGGTCAGTTCAGAGTCATCGAACTTTAGAAGCTCAGCTCGATGCTCCTTGGCCTTAGAGATCTTGGTTTGAAATTCCTTGATTTGTGCTTCCCAAGATGCAATGTCCCAACCATAGCTTTTGACTTTCGCTCTATTTTTCTCTTGGCTCTTTTCCAGTTCTACAACTCTGGAGGTGGATTCGGTAGGAGCATCCCATACAGCTGTTATTCCAGCCACATTTTCAATCTCACTTGAAGCTTGTTTTATTTTGTTTAAATCAGCAATGGTGTGTTTGATCATCGAGTTTAGCTCTATGATGACATTTTCAACTTTGGGAGAAGCAGTTAAAATGTTAACTTGTTTAAGAAGGCCTTTTATGGAAAATTGAGTAGTTGAATCGCTTTCCAGGATTCGAAACAAATCAACTTTAAAGATTTTTCCCTTAATCTTTAAGAGTGCATCATCCATAGGTTTGCTCGAAGACTGACCACCTGATGCGGAAGAAGAACTGGGGCTTTTCTCTGATGAACTTCCTTTGGAGCTGATCATAGCTTTCAGATATTCGAGAGGTTTGCTCTGCTTCAAGGCTACTAATTCCTCAGAAGAAAGAGTCGTAGTTGTTCCAGTCGAAGTTTTCTTGTTCTTGTGAGTAGCATCAGTTGTTGGAATGATGCCAGATTGATCTTGTGCTTGCCCTTTCTCTTTTTCACCTGTCCCTTTATTCTCATCATCATTTTCATCCTCATCTTCAAATTCGTCAACAGCAGGTGTAGGGTGGTATTGGAACAAAGTGTGATCCTCTTCTTCTCCCATTTCGTCATCTTGGTCTTGGCCAGCAGAGCCTAGATTTTCGACCTTGGGGGAGCCATCTTCAGATCCACCTTCGACATTCCCTTCAGAATGCTCCATTTCCACATCATCCTTGGTTACCTCAACCTGGGTTTATTTTTCTTGTTTATCCTCACGCTCAGAGCCGCTAGTGTGGGAATACTGAGTGTTGGTATTAGGTGGCGAAGTCTCGCGTTGTTCCTCGACTGGTTAATTTATTTCACTCATCGAGCTCTTTTCTGAGTCTTTTGCAGAAGTGGGATGATAAGTGGGATCACCATCACTGTTGAGAAGGACTGGTGTGTCAGATGATTTAGTTGTCGGCTGCATAGGAGCACCTGCAGCGTCTTAAAGATATCATCGAAAGTTAGTAAGTCAAAGAGATAAGGTACTGAATAAAATACTAAGTTGGTACATTTGTTATACCTTGGAACCCTCAGCTCCAGGACTTTTGAGCTGCTCTGCAACTTTCGTCAATAAGTCCTCAGGGTTGGGTTCCAATATCTTGAGAGCAGTAGGTTCCTTTGTCGAAAATTTGGTAACCTTCACCTGAGTTTGGGCTAGAGCCTCAGGCATCTTTAGTTTCCTTTTCCTTCGTTTGAGCGGTTGTTCTGTGGTGGGACACAAATCATCATCGTTAGATTCGATTACTTGGACTTCAGGCTCTTTCGGTTTGAGTTTCTCTGGAGTTGGTGGTGGTTTTCGATTTCCCTGAAAAAAATGATTCAAAGCATTAGAAACATAACAATACATGACAAAGGAGTAATGAGTAAAATAAAATTACCCTTGTTGTTGTTGTTGTTTTGCTGCCTCCTTCTTCCTTTACTTCGACTGGTTTTTTAGCTGTAGGTTTTTTGGGTGGAACCTTCATGGCTGAAAGAAAATCAAAGCAGTTATTACAATTAAAGAAAAAAATAAATAATCGAAAAGTTTGAGTCAAAACTCCTCCTATTCCACACCTTCATATATTTCAGATTCGATGCGAACATCTTCGATGCCAATATGAAGGTGTCCTTTGAAACTGTCTAATGTATGCTTAGTCTCAACCACCCACTGGGAACGTTTTTGTGATTCATGGTGAAGGATTTATACAAAATCCCCATAGATAAACCAGTCTGGGAATGGAGGGCTAAAAGCCACACCAAAGTCAGCACTTGGCAACTGGGGGAATTTAGGAGGATACGTGTTAAAACTTGTTTCGTACCGTTTCTTAGAAGGAACAAACGAAGGTAGATTTAAGTTCTCCATTTTCCTTAAAAATTTCTCTTTTAAAGTAACGGTTGCTTCGCGAATGGTTCGACTAAGATCATCAGGCCTATAGGCAGTTTTGAAGTACTTTTGGAATGCTTGGATTTCCTTAATATGAGTCGAAGTACCTTTCGTGATCTTCTCCTACACAGAGAGGAAAACCTTGTTAAGATGCTGAGTAAAGGCAGCAACATCGAAGAATTCTTTAGCATAGTACTCTTTCCACCACTTGTCGAACTGTGGAGTGCAGAGGAAATTTGATTTAAAGGGAACAAGAATGAGTTGTGTCTGACCAACATAACGAGCTATTTGCTTGATGGTCACAACCTTAACGTGAATTGCATTATAGAGAAGAAGGGCGTTCTTTTTCTCATATATGGGTTTTGGTAGAATTTGGATCAAGCCAAACTGTCGAGCGACAAGATTTGGTTAATAAGCAATAAGGGTGACCCGACTTTTCGACAGGTTAAGCCTGAGGGTTAACACCCTAGGAGTTAAGAAAGCTTCCCAGATGGCAAGGGTTTTGTTGAACCCTAATTTTTACCCCTAAGATTTCACATCTCATTTTGCATCTTATACCACAAACAAGATCATGCTTTGGGTCCTTGATCCCTCTCTTCTTTGGGTTTATGCCTTGCAGGGATCTCTGAGCATTTGTGTCTTTCTTATTTTCCTTTATTTGCTTATGTTTACTAACCTTAACCAAAACCCAAAAATATTTTGTTTTCTCTTTATTGACATTTTCAGGGGAACAACAGGTTAAAAATGCCAAAATAACAGTCCCTCGGGTCGAATGAATTTCATCTGAACAATGTCAAAGTTGATCCGCAATCATGTCAGAATTCATCTGATCAAGAGTTCTCAAATCTTTGATTGATTACTATTCAAGAGACTCCAAGGTTCATGTGTTTATGTCCATGCCTTATTTGACAAGTCAGAAAAATCGAGCCAGAGCCACAACAACACATCAAAAAGCCAATTTTCTCATTTTTCACTGTGGTAATCGATTAATCTAATTGCACTGTGAAATGGTTAATCGATTAACACGTGCAATTTTTGGAAAATGGCAGCAAATTCAAATTCTGCAGCAATTGGCACCAATTTTCATCATTTTGATCACATGTGGAATATTCTAGACCATCTCATTTTAATTCCATACATCGTCATAATTAATTCCTACCATACACCTTCACTAATCACCACTCTTTTATGAATTTCCCTCCAAATTCAAATTCCAAGCCTAATTTTCATTTCCAAACTAAATTCCAAACCACCAAAATTTCCAAGCCTAAACTCTATAAATAGAGCCCTGATTTCATTCATTCTTCAAGCTTTTGAGAGCCAACAAACCTCTTGCAAATTCTCTCCCCAACCACCAAAATTCACAAAAGCTCATTTTTCTTCTTTTGAAAGTTAACAAGAATTCACATTGAATCTTGTTCAACTTTGAGCTAAACCTCCATCCAAACTTGTTTTCTTCATCAATTCTTGTAGATCAAGGCTTTGGAGTTTGGATTGTGGAACAATTTGAAGGAATTTTCAGATTTTGGAGTGGTAATTCATCTCTCATCATTGTTGAAGCTTCCATTTCATCTTCCATGATGTAGATCCTTTGTTGATCTTGTTTGCTTGATCTTTGGATCTTGCAATTTGTGTTTGATTATTGGTTTTTGCTGTTGTTTTACTTGATTTTTCGTGCACAAATGTATCCTTGATTAAGAGGTGTTTGAATAAATGATTGATCAAGGATTATACAATTTTTAAATTGATTTTCTACTGTTTTTACAGTGTTAATCGATTAACCAAAACAGGCACGAATTGGTTAATCGATTAACCGTTGAATTCTGCGCAAAAAACTGCAAGTTTACACTGGTTAATCGATTAACCTAATTGCACTGTGAAATGGTTAATCGATTAACCAGCATCCAGAATGTGAAAAATGCTTGTTTTTGGGACTGTTTTGGTTTTTTTTTGCCATTTTTCCCCTTTCCTTTTGTTCTTAGCCTTAGATCACATAATTGTGTGGTTTAATTTGGCTTTCTCTTCATCTATTTCCCTTTTCTTTTGATCGATGAAAGTCTTATGGATCATAGAATTCCATTGTTGAATTTTGATCAAGACTAGATTGCTACCTTCTTTTCTTTTCGTGCGGTATTGCTTTCGGATGACGATCTACATATCGTTCATCTAGCATGCATTAGCACAAAGAGTTATTGACCAGACTCATTGTAGGGTAATTACTCCGTAAATTACTCAGCGATTGCTTAACATAGCGCAACATATGTCCCTTATCCGAAAACAATCAAGAATAGTTGATTATTTATCTTTTGGTTCAACACTTATGAGACTTGTTGTTAGGAGGCTTTGGTCTTATCAATCCTCTAATGAGTTATCATTAACCTTGACCTAAGTGCAATTATTCAATTATTATTGATCACTTACTCTAACAACTAACAACTAATCACTAACTTCTAACTTTTACTTTTACAATTCCTTCTTGCTCCCCTATCTCTCTTTTACTTTTATGCTCCATTATTATCATTTCATATCATGTTTATGATTCTGCAATTTTCCTTTGTCCGTTGGACACATGTTTATGCTTATGCCTTTTTCTCTTTGTCCACTTGGACCAAAAACATTAATAAAGGCTAAAACCTCTAAAAAACTCGTGCTTCTAATCTTGGACCATGGTTACTATCCTTTGCAATGGACATGGAGTTTGGCACCTAGACCTTGGACTTCAATACTATTCTTGGATCCTTGGACTTAGAACTAGGGGTTTTTCCCTTTGCTTTGGAATTATGGTTTTAAGACTTTGGACTTCAATGCTATTCTTGGATCCTTGGACTTAGAACTAGGGCTTTTTCCCTTTGCTTTGGAATTATGGTTCGAAGACTTTGGACTTCAATGCTATTCTTGGATCCTTGGACTTAGAACTAGGACATTTTCCCTTTGCTTTTGAATTATGGTTTGAAGACTTTGAAGACTTGTGCTTTTGTTTGGTTTATGGTGAAGATAGCTACATTTGTGGTTAGATCTTTCTTATCCTTAGCTTTTACTTTATGCTTTAAGATAGTCACTCTTTTCCTCCCCATTCTTCAATTTTCAAAACTTTCTCCCTTTTTCAAAATCTTCTTGATTTCAAACCATCACCTCTTTCATAATCAAACCTTGACTTTGTCAAGTGATTTTACTCTTTTCCTTTCATTTCTTAACAAATGCTAAACTACGTAAGCATATTGACACCTTTTTCAAAAGACTTTAAAAAACACCAAACTCATCAAACTCTTTTGTTCCCTTGTGCACTTTTTCCTTTAACTTTTTCATAAGTTTAGACATGATTCATCTCTTTAAGCAGAATTATTCGCTTGTAAATGACGACTTGTCCTTACATTTTAAATCAACCAAAACAAACAATTTTCATTCTTTGTACCACGAACTACGAGGTTTTGATCCTACATTGCACTTCGTAGGTACGTAGGCATGAGGCGACAAGTCTCTCCAAACACAAAAATCTTAAAAACAATTTCTCTTCTCATCTCCTCAATCTCTTTTCAAACAAACCTTTTCAGACCAAAAAGCGTAGATATTTCAAAGGGTTCCTATAGAGTACTATAGACGTTTTGGGTGCTAACACCTTCCCTTAACGTAACCAACCCCCTTACCCAAACTCTGTTCACTTGTTCTTATTTAGAGCTTGTGTAGGTTTTGTTCGCTCTTTTTCCTTTCCTTTTTGGATAAAATAAAAGTGCGGTGGCGACTCTTGCTTTTTTTAGTTAAGTTAATCTATAGCTTACACTCACGATTTTTGCCGCTACAGGTTTCTACTTCTTGGGTTTTCGATGGAGCTGGGAATGGCCTAGTGAACCATTTAGGACCATATCTTCTTGCAGCAAAAGGAGCCATGTTGGACGTAAAATCATAACGCTTGGCGAACATCATCACATAGTTAGTGAAGGTCTGCTGGAGGTGATATCCTTCATCGCTAGGGGTTAACATGGCCAATCGCGTCCCTTCGGCCCTCCTATTATTCACTTCATCTGCATCTGTGTTAATAGGGTTCTTGAGGGGGAGCATGCTTGGAAGGAAGCATTCAGCCATAGCTGTAACAACCAGAAGGGGCTAGAAAGAAGGAAGTTTCCTTTGTCTCCAAGGCATTTGAGCTGGGTGACACCTTCACCCATGGACTCATAAAGATTCGCCAGAATCATTTCAATTAAACATAAATTGTGACCAGAATGGAGTTGGTTAGCATGGTTAGATACTTCTTGGCCACCTGAAGTGACTTTGAGCAGAAGACACAACGGGACAACCATAAAGCAAGGAAAGCTATATGCACTACCTCAGAGACTTCGTCAGTTGTTTTATCATGGTAATGTGCAATATGGGTAGAATACGCAGCTCTAGAAGTCGAAAAACCTATGGTGTCGTCATCCTGGTAATCTAGATCATAAGTGTTACCAGTAGGTTTAAGCCCCGTGATGGTAGCTATGTCTAAAAGGGTTGGTGACATCATTCCGCAAGGTTTCTAACCAGCTTAAGAAGTCAGAAGGATCTTTAAGCGAGGGACTTGATCGAAATACCCTAAAGTCATTGTTCATATATCTTAGGTCAATGGTTTCATCCGTCGAAGGATTACTTTGATTGGCAGGGTTAAGGTCTTCGTTACTAGCCCTAGGTTTCTTAGCATGAGTTATGGGTTTGTACTTGTGGTAAGTAGAGGAAAAATTCCCTAAGTTTACTAGGATTAGCAGTGGGATCAGATAATAGTCCTAGGAAAGCATAAGGTTTACCAGCAACAGAAACAGGGACAAGTACCTGGGATTTGTAGATCCTTCGTTGTTCTTCAGAAAGTAGTTCTGGAACGTATTATTGATTTCCCACCATGGTTGGGCCTGGAATCGTGTCAAAAGGAGGAAGGCTTGAAAGCTTATTAGGATCCTTCACATTTTTGGTTGATTCTTTAGTAGCTTTGGTTGATGATGCCATTGTTGCTGGAAGTTTGAAGATGATTTGAGAAACTGGGTTTCTTAAGTGGAGGAGATGAAGAAGTTGAAGGGTGTTTGTGAAAAGTTCAGAAAAGCGAAAAAAGTAGAAAAGAGAGAGAAGTGACCTATTTATAGAGGCTGAATTGGAAGCGGTTCTCAAATCAACATTTATGGTTGAGAAGTGAGTGGGACGCATGTCTTTCCAAGAGCTCGCGATTGGACGGTGGCAGTTAAAGCTTACCCCCACTATCTCTTAGGATCTAGGAAACGTGATGATTGTGAAAGATTCTTGCATGGGATTGAGGAGAAGTTTCAAAAAAAGTGTCATGATGATTGTGACGTCATAATTGTGTTGAGGTACATGAACAATTTGTGATTTCGAATAGTTCGTGGCGTCGAATTGTGTTGTAAAAAAATGCCTTTTTCTTTATTTTATGTCGAAAATGACATTTTTGGAGGGTAATTTGTTGGCTCGTAATTTCGACGCCTGGTTTGAGTTAATGGAATAAATAAGGAAATTAGAATTTCTGCGAAGTTATGATGAACTTCGACAGGACAATATAATTATGGAGGTCCAGTTGAAGTTACCCTCGTGCAAGAAAGAAGGGTTGGTTGGACTTAGGGAGATTTTCTAAGTTTAAAGATGTAATTCAACGAAGACGTTACTGATGGTGTCTTCGATTTGAAGTTTGAATTTGAATAAAGGGAGGAACTTTGTTCTTATTTAGTTTCAAGAGAAGACACGTGGAGCACATTGGAGAAATGAAGACATACCAAACGCCAATTGTCTTGATTTATAAGAAAGGCTGTTAGAAGCAGTTATTTTGATTTAGTATAAATAAGAGGTCTTAGTGTTAGGATTTGGGGTGTGAGATCAAGTTTGTTCAAGTCACTCAAATTACTCAAAGTACCTAGTGTGTAGAGAAAAGAGTTATTGAGAAATGTACGTTTGATGTAACACCATTTTCTTACATTTTAATCAAATTCAGTTTATGCTTTTGCCTAGAAATTTATCTTCTTTATTTGCACAAGTTACTTTTAACGCATTTTACTGCATTTTTGATTACTTTCCCGCAGCGTACTTTCTTTTATATTTTCGAATTAAACTATTTTCAAATCATGAATACTGTCAAAGTGTTCATTGTTTCTCAGACTTCAATTTAAAAATCATTAGCACATGTTCTAGGATTCACTGGTTGATCCTGCAAGTTAAGTAATATTTGGAGACCAGCGGTTGTTTACCAATTTTCACAGTAAACAGTATTGCGGACTCTCGAGGAGAATATCTAGTAAGGTTCGGCGTGAGAGCCTCACTTAGATTAAATCCTTTTAAAAGTGTTGTCGTCCGAGGTGAATACCTTG
Organism: Lathyrus tuberosus; assembly: GCA_022829125.1. Taxonomy (NCBI): domain Eukaryota; kingdom Viridiplantae; phylum Streptophyta; class Magnoliopsida; order Fabales; family Fabaceae; genus Lathyrus; species Lathyrus tuberosus. Next base: position 16,501,185 of record JALAZF010000083.1, read on the forward strand.
TAATTCGACGTTTCAAGGGATCTGTGACTCTAAGGACCTTGTAGAACATTGAACCCTTTGGCTAACAAGGAACGATGGTTATGTAGTATGGATTTCCGAGGTGAATACTTCATAGTGATCAATATGGAAACCTCGCTCATAATAAATTCTCTTGAAAAAGTTAACGTCCAACAAGAATTTGCCATAAGCGTCAAACATTCTTGTGAATCCATGACTCTGAGAACCACGTCTAGAACTGAAGTCGATGGTTGCATAGTGCGGATTCCTGAGGTGAGTACCTCGTAAGGGTCGGTACGAGAACCTCACCCAGAATAGATTCCCTTGGATCCATGACTCTGAGGTCCTTTGTAAAACCTTAGATCATACCCAGTGAGAACCCTGTTATGGAAAGAAATCAGATTCATTCGTACCTCAATCCTTTGAATCTATGTACCAAAAAACAAAAAAATACATGTCATCTGATTGCATCCATTCCATTGCATCTGAATCTCATCAGTATGCATTGCATATCATTCAAAAAAAGAAGAAAAAAAACTCATCCCACCTTTTGTCCATTACCAGCCGCTAATTTCCCAGTGCCCATGTTGAACCTATGGAATTTGTTGAAGAACGGTAGAGTTATTGAAGCAAGATCAAACTGTGAAGAGAAGGGATATAAACATTATGAAAGGCTAGAAAGACCAGAAGTAGGAACATGTGGTATCTATGTCGAATCTTCAGCGTGTTGTTGAAGAGAATGTTAGTCTTCCATCAGGGTTTACTGTGGAAACTAACCCAATGTACATTCATACCCCTGAATGTTCTCCTCAACAAGTTCTTACTCAACCTCAAACTGTGCGTATCCCGTATTAAGTGAGATCCCCATGATGCAGAAGAACCCCACTATTCATATTGATGAAGAGGGTCCTCAATTTACGAGGAACATGCCAAAATTCAGAGTGCCCAACTGATGACAAAAATGGAGCGTTCTCAAGTGGCTGAATTCGTTGAAATAGATCGTGATCCTGAGAAACGATTGAAGGCTATTGAAGGTTTTATCATGTTGAGACTTGACGATATGTGCCTAGTGAAAGGCCTGGTTATACCTTCGAAGTTTAAAGTACTCGACTTTGAGAAGTTTAAATATGTTAGATGCCCAAAGCACCATTTGGTGATGTTCTATCAAAGAATGACTTCTCATACTCACAATAATAAAAAGGTGATTCTCTGTTTTCAAGACAATTTAAGTGGGGCATCATTGAGTTGGTACATGAAATCAGAAAGAATCTATATTCAGTCATGGGAAGACTTAGCCAATGCCTTTTTGAAGCAGTACAACTACAACTTGGACATGACTCCAGATCGAAGGTAGTTACAAAGCTTATCTCAAAACTGAAATGAATCCTCCAAAGGATATGCACAACGGTGGAGAGAATTAGCAGCTCAAGTTTAACCACCACTCTTAGACAGAGAATTAGTTAACATCTTCATGGATTCCTTTTAGAGCTCATACTTTGAAATAATGGTAGGCATTATGTCATCAAGCTTCTCTTACTTGGTGATGGTCGGAGAATGCATCATAAGCGGCCTCAAGAATGGAAAAATACAAGATGCCTCAAGCATCCAGGATAGCAAGAATGAATCCCTTAGCAGCTCCCAAGAGGAAGAAGATGATGTAATTAATGCAATCATGGAAGATGTTGAGTATTCTCATAGTCCACCTGCAAGACCTTATGATCCCTCATCTTCTCAGTGGTCATCATTTCCAACGCCTCACTATCCTTATAGGAAACCAGCAATGCCTAGAGCACCAGACCAACAACCTGGGGTTTCTCCTCATTCAAATCAGCGAGTCCAAGGCCGAGGACATGAAAATTAGTATCAGAGCCAGCATAGGCCTCACAACAACCTGGAAAGAAGGAATACTCCTCTTGATCCAATTCCTATGTCATATAGCCAACTTCTGCAACCTCTGATTTAAAGCTCACTAGTGGTTCCCAAGTCTCTCAAGCTAGTTCCACAACCATTCCCGTCTGGGTACGATCCCTATGTGCAATATGGATATCATGGCAGATCAATAGGGCACTCGATTGAGGATTGCAACACTTTCAAAGCTAAAGTACAACAATTGATTGACAAGAAGTACATAACCTTTTCTTATTATTATATAACTCTCTTCATCTCTCTTTAATATTTTTCTTTCACCAAAGTTGCTTTATTGCTTTGTGAGTGAAAACTATTTGTGTGGATAGTGTTGTATAGGTGTCATGCCATTGTTTATTTCAAGTGTGCAATTCTCTTAAAGGTTCGTGTTTAGTTCTTGGGATAAACCACTAAAAATCTTTGTTTGGTTCTAGAACAAGGCCTGGTAAAAAAAAACTGGTTATTGAAATTAGCAGGTCAAATCTCTACTTAGTTCATGAGCTCAGCCCGTGTAAAAGCTCTTATTTGGATAGGGGATAAGCCAGTGTAAAATCTTTCAATTTTCTTGTATCAAAGGTTTGTGGAATTAACCTGTAAAAGCTCAAATTATTATTGAAACTCATAGGATGCTTTCTTGGAGAAGGAAGTAGGCCAATGTTCGATTGAACTTGTATAAATCTCGACGCCATCTCTTTAACCCTATCTTTTTAATTTCTGTCATTTACTTTATTATTTTATTTCTTTTTGTTGTTTTTCTCTATGTTTTTTCAATACTAACACAAATTTTTATTTTAGGTAAACAATCTTTTAAATTAATCGCAATTTTTAAATACCGCCATTCACTATCTCTCTCTTGTGTTTAGAGTCACTTGTTCAACATATGTCACTGCTTCACGTAACATATTCATTTAATTATTTAATTAGTTCCAAAAAATATTATATTAATTATTTTTCACTAATTAGTTTATGTTGATCCAAACATGGATCTTTCGACATTTTTACAGTATTAGCGAGCAAGCATACACGAAGATTAAGTCATGTGTGAAGTTTCTCCTAGTATACCCCCTTTGGATTTTGGGTGTTTTGTTATATTTTTACATGTAAATTAAGAGTTTTATTGAGTCCCTCACAGTTCTATGCATTTGCACTATCTTGAAATACCTTTTTTGATGCATAAAATATCTTTTTGATCAAAGTCAACAGTCATGATTCAGATCATGAAATAGCTTGAGTCAAATCATGAATATTTTTAAAACCATTTACAAAAGTCCACCTTGTAAGACTCGGATCAAGTATTTAATTAACCAATATCTCGAACCTTGTTTTTTCCTTGTTTTCGCCACTTATGTTTTATATGAATTAAACATGTTATGACCAGAGTAATGATTTGAATCAAACATGTTGTTTTTGCCATCATATTTGTTATCTGAATCAAACATTTTGTGACCAAAGTCATAATATGAATAAAAATGTTGTGACCAGATATTGGTTTACCCTTTTCCTTTAAAAATGTTCTAGAAGTGTAGTTGTTGTGTTAACAAAAAATATGTAGTAAGTAAAATTATCGAATCTATAAGGAATGAGAAAAATAACATATTTGCAATTACTACTATTCTAGTTATGGAATTATGGAACATATTTGCAATTATTTCTGCAGCTTTTGCTCTCCTAAGGAGAAGTAGTTGTAACAATTATGGAATGTTTGTGTGGTGTGCTGCTGTTTGGCAGTTGTGGCGGAGTCGTAACGATGTAATTTTTAATAACGGTGGAGTCTCGATAGAAGGAATCGTGAAAGCTGTTAAAGTGTCTGCGTGGTTGTGGCTAGGGAAGGGCTTAAAGTTGTCTTCTTCTTGTAATTGGTCGGTCTGGTCTTCTAACCCGTTAGCGTGTATTTCTTGACGTTATATTCGTTGTAAGGGTTCGAGTACCCTTGTACTCGGTGTTAATTATATCATTGCTTTTAAAAAAAATTACTATTCTAGTTATAAATTGGGTTTTGATGGAAAAGTTTGTTTAACATAGAACAAAAGAATGTAAAATAGTAGAAATATGATTGATAGAATGTTGGGATTATGTTGCATTATTATGATTACATTTATATTAATTATCAATTATGGTCAATTTAACCATCAGTCCTTATTATTAGTTATTGCTAGCAATGATATATAGTTTATCCCTAAAATTTTGGGCTAGTTTTGCTATACAATCAATGATTGATAGTATATCTTAATATATCTATAGTTGCAAGATTGTCAATTTGTATTAATTTAGTCTTAGTAGATTGGCTATCTAAACTCAACTTATTGTATAAGTACATGTGGCTGCTAAGTTTTCTAACTTGGAAAGAGGTAAGCTACTAAGTTTATCTTATTATTTCTATGGTCAATAATCATAATAATCACTATATTATAATTCAACAGGAGATTGTGAATAGAAAGCCAAGGGCTATAAATAAACTTTTGATAGATATTGATAGGATGAATATATCATGAAAATATATAACTCTAAAAAATATTCTATGTATACATTTGTACTTGATTTATACATATTTGAGTTGTATCATATAGTTCTGGATTTGTTGGGAGTTCACCCTCTACTACAAGCTTAACAAGAGAGTGATAAATAGTTGTTCTTGAATTGTATGTAATAGTCAAGCTTTTTTTGTAAAGGCAATTGGAATTATCACAAAAACCTGCACAAGAGGTGCAGGACCCCTTACAAAGAGAAACAACAGATCTAATTCCCATTACAGAATAAAATTGGGACTGTAAACCAATCATAGAAAGCTATAAACTTTTTGTTCCTATGATTTAGCACCACTTCCAACTAAAGAATTTTATAGCATTTAAAATATCAAAAACAGAGAGACCTTTCAGCTCAAAACGACTAATGTTTCTACTATACCACAAATACCAGACAGCGGCACACCATATCATAATGCCTAATCTGCTTCCTGATTATTTCCTAACCGCCTTAGTGAACTCATTAGCAGAAACAAACCAACTATCAGAACTACAAAACTCGATGCCCAACCAATCCTTCAAACCTTTCCAAATCGCCATCGATTTAGGGCAATAAAAAATAACATGATTAAGAGATTCTACCTCACTACTACCACAAACAGCACAATTCAACATCCCTTCAGCACCAACAAATCCTCTTTTCGCAAGTTGAACCATCGTTGGAAGTCTATCCCTTGCAAATCTCCACATGAAAATCTTAATCTTTAGAGGAAGATTAGAACACCAGACGTTGCTCATGACACGAGAAGAGCCGTCAGCCTTTACTGCAACATTCTTGGAGGCCCATAACAATTCGTAACAACCTTTGACAGAAAAGCCGCTACACTCTTCAATACCTCCATACCTATTAGGATCCCACCTATGAATATCCTCTCCTCTTCTAGGAAAACAGGATTGAAGCAAATCCCTCAAGTCCTCTTCCTCCCTTTCCATCACAGAACCCTCCAAGTAAGCAGAAAAAGTGACATTCCACTTCCACACGTTTCCTATCCACGATCCAAGACTAGCGACAGAACTAGAAGGACCTTCAGCATAAAGAAACAGGTTAGGAAATAAATCTTTGAGGGGAACATCAACAGCCTAGATAGAATACCAGAACAGAGTTTCATCGCCATTGCCTAACGATATGCAAACATTAGAAGAAAATAAATCTCTATCCAAACTTTTGTCGTAACTGATACTTCTCAGATCGCGCCACCATATCGAGTCAAACCTGCACACTGAGATAACACCAGGACTATAGAGCTTCAAGGCCAAGTTTCCATATTTATGCTTCAACAAGCTAATGTAATATGGATGTACCAAAGTGAGTGTTAATGATTACTTAGAGACTAAGCACATCTTCTGATTTAATATCTCATATTTTTTTTTTCCTTTTTCGTTTGCACATTTAGTACCTTTGTCTATCTTTATAGTATCAATTTAGTTGTTGTACCGATCGAAATCCACCATTTTTAATCTCCTAAATTTATTTATATCATTAATTTATTTCTTTATAAATATGTGAATTTTTTAGGTAAATCTAGGATTAATTGAGGCAAAAACTTGAACGAAGTGAAAAGGAACAACACCAACTTGTTTTTTATTACAGAAACAACATTTTAACACCAGTTATTATTATTAATGAGAGTTAAATAATGATCTCCAATATTAGCTTATAAACTTAAATTGACATTTAACACCTATTTTATGTCATAATGAGGTGTTAGATATTAATATTTAACATCAGTTTTTACTAATAATAGATATTAATTTTTATTTTGTAGTGCCAAAATAAGATATTACACTTACCCTAGTGAATTTAATATCAGTTCAAATTCGGGTTAAATAGATTTATCGTACCGATTTTAAAATCGGTGTTAAATATTGCACTTACAATACTGGTAGCAATAATACCCGAAAAAAGGTGTAAAATGTCAAAAAAGTAGGTACTATATCCTATTTTGCACTAGTGACTCAACAATGTTATCTATGTTTGAAATAATATCAGGGTATTCATCGTATTGTTTATTCAACAATCTCTCAACCTAATAAGCAATTCAACGGCATTACACTTAAAATATATATAGAAATACCACGTCTAGATCAATGTCTAGATTCTATCACATGATAGATTGTTATATAGATATAAGTCTAACAACACCTCTTAGCATTAACTAGATCCACACATCATGTCATAAACGATCATGTCCTTCAAGCAATACCCACAAGTTACCCTTGGTTTATACTTATAAGATCCTCTTGGAACCTCATAAATCAGCAATCATAATACATGTGTAGGATGTATTAAGAAAATGATGAAAGATCAAATATGTTTGATTGATTAAAGTAAGCATAACACCATGATCATATCAAATACATAGAATACATAATAATGTAACCTAACTCCAAAAAGAGAGAACCTAACTACACATGGCGTTGGTAGCTAGATAAATAATGTAGAAGTATAACCATATTTGGATGATCTATTTGTCCTTAGTTGCTCGAGTTCAACAGGCCTTCGAAGTTATAACACTCTAGCTTTCTCTCATTGATAGTGTTACTAAATTAACTAAAATTCATATGTATTTGAAAATTGACTTCTTATTTAAAACTAATTATTTGATCCCATATTTATAGATTTTAAAAGTTGTCTTCATTCGCTAAGAGATCTGTAATTTTCCCAGCGCAATTTCCTTTAGGGTTATATAGTGAAAGTCTTCTTCAAAGTGCCTTGTGATCCGCCTTAGATTCGTTGAGAAAGTTGAAGATTTTTCCATCAAATTTTACCTATTTTCCAACCCCACTCTCTATTATGGATTCTTTGGTTGAGATTTCATCCCCCTTGCAAATTTTTCTTTGAAATCGCCCATTCTTTGCTACCTTGAATTTAGATAGAAGTATGGTCCTCAACTATGCTCATTTTAACGTCGGTCCCTATTATCAATTATTGCTAGCAATGATTGATAGTTTATCCCTAAAATTTTGGGCTAGTTTTACTATACAATCAATCATTGATAGTTTATCTTAATATATCTATAGTTGCAAGATTGTCAATTTGTATTAATTTAGTCTTTGTAGATGGGCTATCTAAACTCAACTTATTGTATAAGTACATGTGGTTGCTAAGTTTGCTAACTTGAGAGGATATAAGCTACTAAGTTTATCTTATTATTTCTATGGCCAATAATCATGATAATCACTAGATTAGAATTCAACTAAAGATTATGACTAGGAAGCCAAGGGCTACAAATAAACTTTTGATAGATATTGATAGGATGAACATACCATGAAAATATATAATGGTAAAGAATATTCTATGTATATATTTGTACTTGATTTATACATATTTAAGTTGCATCATAAGGTCCTCGATTTGTTGGGAGTTCACCCTCTACTACAAGCTTAACAAGAGAGTGATGAATAGTTGTTCTTGAATTGTATGTAATAGTTAAGCTAATGTAATGTGGATGTGCCAAAGTGAGTGTAAATGATTACTTAGAGACTAAGCATATCTTCTAATTTACTATCTCGTATATTTTTTAATTCCTTTTTCTTTTGCACATTTAGTACCTTCTCTATCTTTATAGTATCACTTTAGTTGTTGTATTGAATGAAATCCATCATTTTTAATCTCCTAAATTTATTTATATAATTAAAAAGTGAAAACATTAGAGATAGTGTTGGGGGAGCATCGGGAGTATAAAAAATGGTGGAAATTAGACTTTGATGGTTTGTGCATGTAGAAAGAATACCCGTAGATTCTATGGTAAGGAGGGTAGATCATATAGAAAGGAGTTAAACAACTAAAGGTAAATAAAGACCTAGAAAAACTATAAGAGGAATTATTAAGAAAGATCTCGAGATTAACAATTTAGATAGAAGTATGGTCCTCAATAGAATATTATGACATAAGTTAATCCATGTAGGCGGCCCAACTTAGTGGGATAAGGTTTGATTGTTGTCGTATATATTAGATGTTTTGTGTTATTTCTATGTACGATTTGAATTTCTTTTTTTCCTCTCTTTTGATATTATCAATGGTGGAGATTGAAATTGATTCTAAGGTACTCTTTGGATTTTGGGTGTCTTGTTTCTTGTTTTTGTTTAAATTAGAAGTGTAATTGAGTATCTCACAATACCATTCATTTTCACTACGTTGAAATATTTTTTGTATGCTTAAAACAACCTTTTGACCAAAGTCAACAGTCATGATTCATATCATTAGATAACTTGACTTAAATCAAGAAATTTTTCAAAACTGTTGACTAAAGTAAACCAGTCATGATTCAGATCAGGAATATCCTTGCCCATGATTATGAGCTTAGTTTTCTTATTATTTTCGCTACTGTATATTTTATCTGAATCAAACTTTTTTTATCAAGTAGTCTAGTGGCTAAAATTTCACCTTTTTAAAAGTGAATAAGTGAGATATCGTGGGTTTAAACTCTCTCCCCTGCATCTAATATCCATATACAACTATCAACTGAATTGTTCAACTAAAATTTTCTGAATGAACCTTGGTATGACCATAGTCGTGATTTCGAATCAAACTTGTTGTTTTGACCACTAAATATTATTCTAAGATGATTTTACATAAGTATATGTATAGTAGTAATTATTTTGATGTTTGATGTGCACAGGGACGGAGCCAGAAACTTTAAATAGTGGGGGCAATAAGAAATTATTACTTATAAATTAAATATTTTCTTTGAATAATGTTCAATTTTTAAATAAGAATTAGTTTGTGTTTGGAGATAATTGATTATGCCAGAATTGAATTTGGTAAAATTAATTTTAACTTTAATCAAGAAGGTAAAAATTTTCACTTTGAGTATAAACAACTATGGAACAGAATCATCTCTACTTTAGAAGAAACAAACACCTCAAAATTATTTCAAAATCAATTCTACACATCTAAAATTACTTTTGGCTTTTTCAAAAGTCAAATCAAACATACTATTTGGGTCTGTTTGTAAATTAAAAAAAAAAATATTTTTTTTCTTTGTATTTTAAAAAAAGATTTTATAGAAACTATTTTTTTTAAATATTACATGTTTATATATATATATATATATATATATATATATATATATATATATATATAAATTAAAAAACTAATTTTGACATACAATATCATAAACATATATTATTGAAGATCAAAACATAGTCGAAATTGCAATTTTTTCAAAAAAATGTATTTTAAAAATAATTTTAATGAAAAACTATTTAAATTGTTTCAAAATTAAGTGATTTTTTGAAATTTTGATATCTAAAATTTTTTCAAAAAAATGATAAAATATCTAAAATAATATTTTCAGAATAATTTTTTCGAAACAAATTTCAGTTGAAACTTTTATATAAATTATCTTTGTAAATTTCTTTTATACAAAATTATGTATAAAAATCATTTTAAAAAAAAAATCAAAACAAACAGGTCTAATTTGATAAAATCAAATTAAATATATAAAAATATGTTAGTGAATAAATGAATAAATGTTTTATTAATATTTTTAAATAGCAATTATTTGAGTGCTAAAAAAAATATGACAATTTTTTAAAGTAAAAAATTTCATATTAAATTCTTAATGATATATTGTAAAAACTCTCATCAATTACACATTTAGATAGTATGAAAGAAATTCTAATACGGTATAAATATGTCACAAATATGAAACATATTTACGGATTGCTACAAATTTTATAAAAGAATTGATATAATCTTCTAATCTTGTAAGTTTTATTAAAATGACTTGGACTTACAGTTTTTCTTAATGGATTATATAAAATATTCACTTAATGTATTTATATTATTCATTAAGAAATGTATAAATGATAGTGGGGGCACTGACCCACACATAATTATATATAGTTAGGGGTGGGAATAGGCCATGCCAACTAACAGGGGCCTACGACCTAGCCTACATAGGCTCAGACCAGGCCAGACTTTTTCTTAAATAGAAAAGGCCTAGGCTTTTTTATAAGCCTATTTAGCTAAAGAGGCTAGGCCACATGCCGTAAGAAAAGCCTTTTAAGCCTATCAGGCTGGTCTATTTAAGAAAAAATCAATAAATTTATTATTATTATATTCTATTTTGTACTTTGAACTAAAATACGAAAATAAAACTTAGTTATCTTGAAGAACATATGAAAATAAGTTGAAAAAACATTATAAACAATGTCATAAGTTGTTGTCATAAGTTTTTCTCATAAGTTATCTTCAACAAATAGTATCACCAAACTTATACTAATAAGAAAACTTGAACGAGACAATGAAAACAAACATTTAATCTTATTGATCTTTTAACTTGTTAGTCTATTTAACATTAGTTGAATTTCTTATTTATAGATGTTCAAATGAAGTAGGCTTTTAAATAGGCTAGTAGGCTAATCAGGCCTTCGAAAAAGCCAGACTTAGGCCTAAAAATAAGCCTATGATAGACTACAGGTCAGGCTTAGGCTTTGCATTTTTTAGCAGGCCAAACTCAGGCTTGACAAAGCCTAGCTCGGCCTAGCCTATTCTCACCCCTATATATAGCTCCGTCCTTGGATATGCATTAAATTAATAATAAGTGTGTGTTAGAATGCTCTTAGGAGAATGTTAAAGAAATGCATTAAATTAATAATAAGTGTGTGTTAGAATGCTCTTAGGAGAATGTTAAAGAAAGACCATTTCTTATTCCACCATCCATATTTCTTAGATAGCGAATTTCTATTTTTGCCCTCAGTTTTCGGATATGCACATTCGGACGCACCATTTTTCTTAAAAACATTGATTTGTTCCGGATGTGCATTTCAGGAATAATTCCTTATCTGCAGATCTGGAAAAAATCAAAAGAATTCCATAAAATCATTTCCTGATCTGCAGATCCGGATAAAATAAAAAATATTCCATAAAATCATTTACTTCTAAAGATAATTCTTATAAATAGATAAGTTAAAATTTTAAAATTCAAAAATATGAACAATATGAAAAAAAATTAATATGCTTTTAAACAAGATATGTTATTAATTATATTGGATTTTATTATTTTAGATGTTTTTAAAAATAATTCTATAAAAAATTGTGTCAGATTTTAATATGACATTTTACAATTAAATTCATATATGTCTTACTATATTTAGCAAACCAAATTTACGAATCTCAATAAAGAATTTTTTTAATCAAATATATATAAATTCTTATAGCATATACCGCTTTAATATAAATATATATATTTATATTAGTATATTCGGAACAAGTCAACGTTTTTAAAAAAAATGGTGCGTCCGGATGTGCATATCCGAAAACTTGAGGCAAAAATGAAAATTCGCGTGGTACCTAAGAAACATGGGTGGTAAAATAAGAAATAGACTAAAAAAAATTAATGTTTAGTGAACTATAATCAATTGTGATTTTTGATTTTATATAACCGAATTGATGTTGTGATTTACTATGACAGAAGTTGTGATTTATTAGAAAAACATAGCATCATATGCTTTTCATGTTGGTTCTATGCGTTAGGTGGGACATGTCTTAAATTCCATTGTCTCTATCATCCATAATGAAGTTGTTTCCTATTGATGAATAATCTTTTTCTTGAAAGAAAAAGTAAATTTTTGTTTCATTAAAAATATTTCAATAGTAAAAAAATTTAATTTCTTAATTATTTCCACATATCCCAAGCACACTCAACGGAATTGCTTCAACTAGAAACAAATTCATGAAGAATAATTGTTTTCTCATCGGTAATTAATCAAACATCCTTTCAATATAATAAAGTTGTGTTTGAAGTAATGTCTATAAACCTGAGTTTGTTGTCAAAATCAATTTTGTTTCGAATCACTTTTGTTAATTTCTCATAAAAGTGATCCAACATAGTGCAATATGTAATTAATTAAATACAAAGAGACTTTGTAATTTTATTCAACATAATTCAACCAAATATTTTTCTTACTTGGTTTAAAATTTAGATCCGAACTCTCTTATATGTAAATAATTTATTTTTGTGTGGGGGTAAGTTCAAACTGAATTTTAGTTTTAACTGAAATTCTTACAAATAAACGGCGGAATTAGATCTCTATAATAGTGGATCACAAAATTGAATATCAAACTAAAAGAAATTTACATAATTCAAATTCTATCTAAATATGTTTCTGGAATAATATTAATATGTTTAATTTTATTTTTAGTCCTCTAAATTTTTGTTTTCAAATGATGATATTTCTATTATTTTTTATCTATACTTTTGGTCGATGATGTTAACGGTGGTTAACTAAATTTGACGTAATATGTCATGTGAAATTTTTTTATGACTGAGTATACACATGACAATGTCACCGTGACAAAAAAATACTTACATGAATGCGATATGGTAATTGTTTCCATTTATTTTTTATTAAAAGAATAGCGACAGAAAGTTTGTTGTTAAGATGAACACCATACATAAATCTAGAATGGTAGCTAATAAGCAGCTAATTTCTAACTAATCTCTAGTTAATTTAATATATAGCTAATTAGTTGCCATTTTTGAGTTTATATATAGTGTTCATCTTAATGATAGATTTAACAACAAACTTTCTGTTACTACAATTTTAATTAATATTAAAAATAAAAAATGGAAACAATTGTCATGTGGTGTCAATGTTAATATTTATTTATCAAAGTGCTATTGCCACACGTATGTCCAGCCATAAAAAAATTTCATGGAGCATACCACATCAGCTTTTATTAACGACCGTTCATACGAGAGACAGAAAATATAAATGGAAAATATTAGAAAGTTTGAAAAAATAGAAGGATTAAAAATGAAATTAGTCATATTTAGAAGAAGAAGAAAAAACATATTTAATCATTAATATTAATATTATAAATAATAATAATAATAATAATATATCATTCTATTGTGTCTCTCGATTATGATTCATTGTCTAAAAAAATAGAACATTGAGCGAGAGAGTTAAATTAGCTAGAGTCGTATTTTAAAATGTATAGTTGATCGTTTAAAAATTTCCATACAGTTAAATAGAATATTAAAAAAAAATTATTATGGTTAAATTTTGACAAAATAAAACCTATTTTGTTTTATTATAGTTGAATTATAATTAATCAAACTTTCAAAAATTTAAGACAATTTTAATTAAATTACTCACACTTAACCAAAGTAAATCGTCTCTGATCAAATAAAGAGGTGTTGGAATTAGGGTTCAAGAAAGATGAGGTTTTTCAAGGAAGAAGGATGAGAAAACGAGAGAGAGAGAGAGAGAAAAGACTATGTTGCAGAAAATTGTGTAAAATTGTATTAATTGTTTCAAGCTGTGTTGTATGTAAAATTACAAACTAGAGGACCCTTTATATAAGCTATCAAGGCCCAGGCCCAAACTACATTTCGACACAACTCTTTATCAGCTATATTCGACTCTGTCGAATACAGCTGACTTACAATGTATTACAACTATTCGACTAACATACACTACTTCGACCAAACCTATAAACCTTCGACTTCGACACAACACTGAATTACAATTTCAACACACCCCCTAATTCATGTTGTCGAGACTTCTCATCCCGATGCTTCTCTTCAATTCGTCGAATCTGACTCTTCCCAGAGGTTTGGTGAGTATATCAGCTAGTTGAACTTCTGTCTTGCAATACTCCAGTTCCAGCTTCCCTTTGTTGACTTGATCTCTCAGGAAATGATACCTCATCTCAATGTGTTTGCTTCGACCATGGCTCATTGGGTGATTCGCCAGGTTGATAGCTGACTTGTTGTCTACAAGTAACTTTACTTTCTTCGATTCCATTACCTTGAGTTCTTCAAGCAACATTTCGATCCATGCTGCCTGACACGCAGCATATGATGAAGCTACATATTCAGCTTCACATGAGGACAAAGCTACAATGCTTTGTTTTCTTGAGCTCCAAGATATTGGGGCTCCTTCGATCATGAAGATGTAGCCTGCAGTACTCTTCCTTTCGTCTTGATCTCCGCTGAAATCAGAATCAGTGAACCCATAGACTTCTGCCTTTGTATTATCTTTCGACTTCCTTGGCATCAACACACCATGATCAATCGTTCCCTTTATGTATCTCAGCACCCTCTTCACAGCAATGAGATGACATTCTTGGGGTTTCTCCACAAATCGACTTAACACTCCAACACTTTGACATATATCAGGTCTAGTGTTGTACAAATATCTCAAGGAACCAATGATTTATTTGTACAGAGTTGCACTTACAAACTCATCATTAGTTTCCTTCTTCAACTTTGCTCCAGTTTCTAATGGTGTGGTTGCTGTATTACAGTTGCTCATCTTGAATCTTTTCAAGATGTCTTGAGCATACTTCTTCTGGTGTAAAAATATTCCTTCACTTGTGTCCTTAAATTCCATCCCTAAGAAATATGACAACTTCCCTAGGTCGGACATTTCAAACTCCTGCATTAGCTTCGACTTGACCTTCTTTATCTCAGCTTCGTCTGCTCCTGTGATTAACAAATCATCGACATAGAGACATATAATGATTCGACTGACACTGTCAACATCATTCACGTACACTCCATGTTCAGAGACACATTTCGTGAAACCTGCTTCATTCAGAAAACTATCTATTCGTTTATTCCAAGCTCTAGGAGCTTGTTTCAAACCTTAGAGAGCCTTCCTTAATCTGTACACCTTTGACTCCTGCCCTTTGATGTCAAATCCTGGTGGTTGAGTAACATAGACCTCTTCTTCTAATGGTCCATTCAGAAATGCTGACTTTACATCCAACTGATGTATCTTCCACCCTCGATAAGCAGCAGTTGCCACAACAATTCTGATTGTCTCCAACCTTGCAACAGGTGCATAAACCTCGTCGAAATCAATTCCCTGTTTCTGCAGAAAACCTCTAGCCACTAATCTTGCCTTATACTTGGCAATCTCACCATTTGGTCTTCGTTTCAACTTGTAGACCCATTTTACGTCAATTGGCTTCTTGTTGGATCTTTCGACAAGCTCCCAGGTCTTGTTCTTCTCAATAGCTTTGAGTTCTTCCTTCATAGCTTCACACCACTTTGAATCACTCATGGCTTGATCCAAATCAATTGGTTCTGCTTCAGCCATCATCATGGCTTCTTCGATTAAGTCACCATCTGCATCAACTGCTTGGTCTGGAAATCTCTCATATCCAGATAGTCTTGTCGACTCAGTTCTTGTTCTATTCGATCTTCTTGTATTCTGCTCAGGTTGTTCTTCATTTCGATTGGTTGAAGCTTTATCCCGTTCACTCCGACTGGTTGAAGCCTCATTCTGTTGATCTTCTTCAAACACAGTTGTGACTGTATCTGACTCCTGTCGACCTAAAGTTTGACTCCAGTCCCACCCTTTGCTTTCATCCACAAGAACATCTCGACTGATCACTAGTTTATCATCGTTTGGTGAATACAGTTTGTATACACCAGTCGAATGATAACCTATTAACACCATAGCTTGACTTCGATCATCCAGTTTTGTTCTCAATTGTTCAGGTACATGCCTGAAGCATATTGATCCAAAAACTTTAAGATGACTAACATTTGGTTTCTCACCTGTCCAAGCTTCATAAGGAGTTTTCTCGACTAGCTTCTTCGTTGGACATCTATTCAGAATGTATACTACTGTCGAAGCTGCTTCAGCCCAAAATCTCTTTGGCACCTCTTTCGCCTTCAACATACTTCTCGTCATATTCAGTATTCTTCTATTCTTCCTCTCAGCTATTCCATTATGTTGAGGTGTATAGGGTGCAATAACTTCATGCTCTATACCTTCCTCTTCACAGAATCTAGCAAACTCTCTAGAGGTGTATTCACCACCGCCATCAGTTCTCAGTTTCTTTAGCTTGCAGCCACTCTGTTTTTCAATAAGCAACTTAAACTTCTTGAACTTTGTGAATACTTCATTCTTACTTTCAATCATATAAATCCACATATATCTGGTGAATTCATCAATGAAAGTTAAGAAGTAACGCTTACCACCATTTGACCTAACTTCAAAAGGTCCACACACATCAGAATGAACTAGCTCCAGTTTTTGCCTTGATCTCATGGGCAAGTCATGCTTGAATGTTTTTCTGGCTTGCTTTGCTTTGCAGCATTCTTCACACACCTGCTTTGGTTCCTTCAACTGCGGTAAACCAAACACCATTCTTTTCTGGTTGAGCATGCCTAAACTTTTGAAGTTTAAATGTCCATACCTGTGGTGCCATAGCCAATTCTTGTCTTCTTCAGTCATTGAAGCGAGACACTTATGATCTGATGTGTGGAGTTCAACTTTGAAGGTTTTGTTTTCTGCCATAGGTGCTTTCATTATCAACTTCCCATCAACCCTATGTACCTTCATGTGATTCTTCTCTAACTTCATATTGAAGCCTTTTGAAAGTAATTGACCTACACTTATCAAGTTACTTGTCATTTCTGGTACATACAATACATCAGTGATAGTTGCTCTTCGACCATCCTTTCTGACAATCGAAATATCTCCTTTACCACCTGATTTGATGTGCCTGCCATCTGCGAACTTTATAACCTTTTCGACTGATTCATCTAAGTCGGTAAACCAGTTTTTATTGCCAGTCATGTGGTTGCTACATCCTGAATCTAGATACCACATGTTAGTTCGCTCAGTGTTCGACTGAGTGTTGGCCATCAGCAACACATCATCAGAATCACTATCTCTAGTGCGTGCATATTGGGCTTCATCACTCTCTTTTGCTTTTGCCTTCTTTCTCCTTCGACAATCTCGAGCATAGTGACCAAAACCTTGACAGTTGTAACATTGCACGTCCTTCATGTCTTTCTTAGTCGAATCAGTCTTCTTGCTTGACTTCTCATCATTAGCAACATTCTTTGACTGCTTCGATTTCTCTTTTCCAGATTTCTTGGTGAATCTTGATTGTAGCGCCTTTTCAGTCACCTTCTCTCTTTCTGAGTTCCTCTGCTTCAATCTCATCTCATGAGCCTCTAAAGAAGCTTGAAGTTCTTCAAACTTCATCTCAGAAAGATTCTTGGACTCTTCTATTGTCACTACAAAGTAATCAAAATCTGCTATCAAAGATCTTAATACCTTCTCAATCTTTTGCAGATCAGTGAGTGATTCACCACATGCCTTCATCTGGTTTGTTAACATCACGATTCTTGAGAAATATGCTGAGACTGATTCATCTTCTTTCATCTGAATCATCTCGTACTGCTTCCTCAAGGTCTGCAACTTCACCTTTTTCAATTTCTCATCTCCACCATACAAGCTCTTTAACTTTTCCCAAGCTGCTTTTGCTGATTCTTCTTCAATAATCTTTTCAAACACGTTTGGATCCACACATTGGTGAATCAAGAACAGTGCTTTGCCATCTTTCTTCCTTTGATCTTTGTGCACAGCCTTCTGCGCCTCATCTGCATTTGCCCCCAATTCCGATACTCCATCATTGACGATTTCAACAACATCTTGAAATCTGAAAATGACCTTCATCTGCGCCACCCACCGTTGATAGTTCTCGCCTTTGAAAACCGGTAAGTTTGCTGGAAATTGCGTAGATGTTGTTCCGTTTGCCATTTGATTCTCTCAAAATTGCAATCGTAACCGGGCTCTGTAATACCAATTTGTTGGAATTAGGGTTCAAGAAAGATGAGGTTTTTCAAGGAAGAAGGAGGAGAAAACGAGAGAGAGAGAGAAGACTATGTTGCAGAAAATTGTGTAAAATTGTATTAACTGTTTCAAGCTGTGTTGTATGTAAAATTACAAACTAGAGGACCCTTTATATAAGCTATCAAGGCCCAGACCCAAACTACATTTCGACACAACTCTTTATCAGCTATATTCGACTCTGTCGAATACAGCTAACTTACAATGTATTACAACTATTCGACTAACATACACTACTTCGACCAAGCATATAAACCTTCGACTTCGACACAACACTGAATTGCAATTTCAACAAGAGGAAAAAAAATTTAGTAAAAAAATTGTACATCTCAAAATATGAAAATTGAAACACAAAAAGAAGAAAATGTTTCCTCCATTAAACAAACATCTAGTGACATTGAGAACCACCCTATCAAAAAGCTTGATATTGTACAACCAATCAAAAGTGTGGACCCCATCAACCATGTCCACTCTTACTTCACTCCATTTTTTTACATAATAGTCCAAGTCTTATCTTAAGTGCTTTTGTATTTTAACAATTATTGGAACACTTAAGCATTGAGCACTAAAATTGATTTTTAAAAAGTTAAAATGGAATGCATAGTAAGAGATTAAAAAAGTTTAAAGAAACCTAATTCTATACGTAGGTTCTATGAAAATGATGTTTTTCTTTTATTTATAGAAATCAACATCTAGTATTGGTAGTGATTGGTCCCTCTTTTCTCCCCTCTCATTACATATCATTATTAGATAATAATCTTATTCTTTTCAATATTAAATTCATTAAGTAATTAGAAAAATTTGAGTTGGTGGCATGTCTTTGTCTATTTAATGCACTATGATTCAATAATTGTAGATGTGTAATACATTACTTATTTGCTTATGTTGATGTAAATTGGATTTACACAAAGTAAAATCACATAATATTTAACATTTAAACCAACTTAATTGGTACATGATTGTATATATCAGAAAGAAATAATGTATATATCAGAAATATTGTATGTCCGCTTTATTTATATTTATCTCGGAAAAAACTAAATGGGCAGCAACAAATATAATTTAGACTGAAGACCTAAAATTTTGATCGTTTTGAGAAAATTAGAGTGAGGCAACACCTTTAAAATCTAAAAACTATAAAAATTTATGTTAATATATGTGTTTGTAAAAATTTAGGGTGGAGTGAAATTAACATGTTAGAGAGTATTGATTTAAAATTTTAATATATCCGATAAAAAATACAGAAAAATGGTCATCCATGACGAACACGTCCGTTTTGCCACTTCAACGACGTGATTTCAAACCGGCAATATTCAATTATTCATATTTAAATAGTGAAATTCAATTATTTGGTTAATAAAAAAAGCACATAATATTTTATTCACATTAACCAACGCATCAATTTTTGTTCTTAGAGATGGTATCAATGATTTGCCATATTAAAGAGACATGTTGTACAGAAATTATCTTTGTACTATGGATTTCTACTTCTGTTGAGTCACAAATTAAATTATTCAATCCATATAGAGACGTTTTCCTTTTCTATTAATCTAACTATCAACTATGGATTCCACAACAACAAAGTTGAGACAAAAAAGTTGGAATACAAGCTATCCTAAAATAACTTGCCTTGCGTTTAATTAAACTATAATTAACAAATGTTTAAGAATAAATAACCTCTTTTCTGTTTAATCTATATAGGCAAATTTAAAAAATAATTTAAAACATGTATTGTTATTGTGTTGGTCTCTAACATTCACATATTTGAAGAAAACACAGGACAAAGTTAATTAAAGTTGGGAGAAAGATTGTGACTTGTTTATAAAAAGCAAAAACTTAATTTAAAAATTAAAAAAAAAACATAAATAAAGAAGAAGAAAAAATGGTAAATGGCTTTATGATTTAATTCAATACTTAACCTAACACATCCATAATATTTTGCAAGAATAATCTTAAACAACTTACAATAACCCAATTAATTTCACAAAATTGGAGAATAAAATCAATACCTAAACTATAACTGAATCATCTTAAATTTTTAATCACGATTCAATCTTGACAAAATAAATAGAAACTCTATTTAACCATAGTTTAATTGTGAAAAATATTTATGAGATTCTATTTATTTATAATTTAAACGTGACAAATTTTAGGTTCCATCGAGTAATAATACTCTACACATCTTTAAAGACACGCCCTAAAAGACGACTCTCTTACTATAACAAACTATAATTTTAAATTTCAGTGCTGAGATTCGAAAATATTGGAAGGCCTTACAACTATATTACAACCGCAATTCCAACCGAATTCTCAACATTTAATGCAAATACAAAATTCGCAACCGTAATTTAAAACCATCTACCTGACCTCACAAATTTGATGAATTGAAAAACCCATAATCACAATGATTCAAGAAAACCAGTTTTTATGAGGACAGAGTTCCTCACTTTGCTAAGATCCCTACCCTTAAGTGTCCTACCAACACCTTCAAAAACAGAAAATGAAGAAATCTGACTCCTTGCAAGCCTCCTTGCAATTATCTCATGAGGTGGCAGCCTAGTACCACTCCCCCCATCATCTTCATCTTCATCACTACCTTCTCCACCATGCTTCAAAACATCATCATCACCACCTTCATGATCATCATAGTAACCATAATTATCATTTCCATACCTTGAAACATTCTCAACACTCTTGTTCATATCACCACCACTGTAAATCTTTGACCAATCCGGAATATTAACCGGCGCCGATGATTGTTGAAAACCTTTTGTCTCATGAGACGAATTCGCGCTACTACTCTCACTACTAGTCCTCGGAATTGGAATCGTTCTCGAACCAATCGGAATCGGAAGAGAAGATAGTTCTTTGTTCTTTGACTTGTGGTGAAAAACCTCTTCACATGCGTAATCTTCTCTTTCTTTCACAACATCCCAAATTTCTTCTTCTTCAAAATCTCCATCTCTCAATGTTCTCCATAGCTCACTATGCTTCCTAACTAGCATATACTTATCATCCATCTTTCTCTTCCTACACAAAAAATTACAACAAAAAATTTAAGAATTTAACTCAAACTATCAGCGTAAAAATTTTATACACTGTCAATCAATTATAATCGTTATTATTTTATTTTCAAAGACGAGTACATAAAGTATTCACAATAAAAAGTTATGACAAGGGATTGTTGATAATATATATACCTTTCTTGGAACAAGAAGCTTCAAAGAAAAAACTTTATGTAGAACTTGAATCTTGATACTATAATTTATGAATGGAGGGTGTAGTTTTATGATGTATTTTTGATGGAGAGAAGAACAAGGACATCCCCACAAGAGGTGAAGTACACAGCAGCAAGGTCCCAAGAGGCAAGAATAAGACAGAACTGATTTTGATTTATGCCTCTAGAGGTTCTCTAAATGATGCAACTTCATCTATTTAACTCAATTCATGCATAAGATAACTTTTGATAGTGAAAGGTAAAAGGATTTGGATTTTATGATGTAATTGTGTGATACATTTATTGATTTTTACCGTCTGATTTTAATTCTATGATGAATGTTATTTAAAAAAATATGAAATTAAATATGTGGTTTAGAAACAAATTTTTTTTTGTTAATTTTCACATTTAATATTTTCCGCATTCACGTGGTCAGAATATATTGTTGATCAAACAACTTTAATGAAGATTTAAATTTTTTTAACCTAAAATATCAAATTTAAACTTAAATAAATATTTTTTGTCAAATAGATTAATAGTTTAAATTTCATTTTTAAAAGTAAATACGTGAAATTTTATATATTTAAATTTACATTTTTGCGTCTTTTGCGTCTGATATTTCTGTATAATTGATCAACTGAGATAATTTAACGATATTTTTTTAGTAATATGTGACAAACTATATGTATTGAAATCTTTAACGTGAAATGAAAGAAAAAAATAATGATAGATGATAAATTTCATGTGACATAAGTGGTGAATAGTGGATGCTTTTTAGTTGTGTTTCTTTTCATCTTTTTAATATTAATGGTAAAGTTATGTATTTTTTACTTTTCTTTTGTGGGGCTAAAAATAAGGTTTCTTTTCTTCATTTATAGTTTTCACACGGCCACTTGTCATGATCACATTCATATAGCACTTTTTATCCTTCAAATTTACCTTTGGTAATTTTTATAGAACATAGGTAAATTGGCTTTTAATGAAGCATAAGGGTAAAAAAAACTTTAGGATAACTATGACTTTGTAATAAATTTTGTAGAGGTAAACTGAGGGTATTGAAATGATGGTAAAGGTACAGTCATTCCAATATTGTGAATGGGTGGTTAATAGATGAAGGCTGGTTATTGTCAAGGAAGCAGACAAATATGTCAAAAGTTTTCAATGGAAAGAATACAAATGTGAATTTGTTTAAATTAAGAAGTATGCACCTAATTATCGTTTGTTTTTTAATCAAACATCTTTGCGCATAATATTGACTAGTTCAAATTGAATCCTACGCATATTTGAATGGTAAATTTTTTGAAGTAAAATTTTTCCATCTCATTAAAAAAATTAGTCTATACAGATATGCACATAAGATACTTAATTTATATAAAAAATAATAATATAGAGGAAAAATAGATTTTAATAATTTGGTGTCGGATTTAAAATAAAAATAAATTTTTTTGAGTAATTTGTTCAGTTAAATAATATTTTTAAACAAAAACACAAAATTTAATATAAATAAATTATTTTTATGTTATCTTCAATTTTTTTCTTCTATTAATGCACCATTACTTAACTAATTTTTATGTTATATTACCAATTTTTTTATCTATATAAAATAAAAGGAATTATTAAGCAATGTTATACGTTTAAAAAACTTTATTTTGTCCTCTATTGTTCCATAATTTATAGTAGGAATTAATGATATATTAAATTGGTACTCACTTGCAACCACAAATAGTAGGTGCATATTTATTTATT
Source organism: Lathyrus tuberosus (assembly GCA_022829125.1). Classification (NCBI taxonomy): domain Eukaryota; kingdom Viridiplantae; phylum Streptophyta; class Magnoliopsida; order Fabales; family Fabaceae; genus Lathyrus; species Lathyrus tuberosus. Next base: position 16,524,186 of record JALAZF010000083.1, read on the forward strand.
GTTACTTTACCTATATATATATATATATATATATATATATATATATATATATATATATATATATATATATTTCAAATAAAAAAGTACAAATATAATATAATATAGGAGAAGAGTTAGATGTAGTGTATATATATATATATATATATATATATATATATATATATATATATATATATATATATATATATATATTAAATAAAAAAAGTCCAAATATAATTTAATATAGGAGAAGAGTTAGATGTAGTATATATATATATATATATATATATATATATATATATATATATATATATATATTATAGACAACATGAGAATAAATCTAAACCATTCGATTTTAAAATAAATTGTGGTATGTGTGGGTTTTTTTTTCTCTCCTCCATTATTAAAATAAAAGATAAAAGAGAGAGAAAAAAATAACATATAATTTTAATCATTTATTTTAATATCTACTGATTTAGATTTATTCTTATGTTTTTATATTAAAAATAGTATTTTATATATATATATATATATATATATATATATATATATATAAAGAGAGAGAGAAATAATAATATTAATAAATAATATTTTAAAAACTCTTGCAAAGAGAAAAAGAAGAAAATTGATTCACGCAAATTCTATATCTAGCTCATATTAATAATTAAAAACACAAAGCCAAATGAAATCTTTGTAACTGAGGAATCACATGGTCTAATTGCATATAGCTGACATTCAATGTATTTGGATACTATTTGCCAAAGTTGGAAAATAAAACACTATAATTAAAAAATTGGTAAATAAGCCAAAAACAACTTGTTTTTAAATTAATATAAAGATTCTATTTGAATCATGATAACTAAAGAATTGTGATGTTTTTCCAAAGAAGGAAAAAAGTCATGTTTGCTAATTAAGCTGAAATCTGCACTTGGACAGTTGATTAAAATGGCGGCTATAAATTAAAGTGCATGAGGCATATAGTGTGGGACAAGAAAATTAGTGTTTCCACAATTGTTTAATGTATAATGAAGTCATCAAACGTTAGTTGGTTTAGTAGTAATTGATATTGAATATAATAGAGAGAATTACAGTTTGATTCTCCACAATTATAATTGAAAAAAATTGAAACTAATTGATGTCAAAACTAATTCTAAATCAAATTAGTCGATCTAGTTAACCAAATACTAGTGGTGCGGATAAAAATAATAATAAAGTCTGACCCAAAAAATATAATGGTGCATAATAATTTTTTTTTCTAATGGTTACTAAAATATAATAAAGAGGTTAATAATTAGCTAAGCATAAAGACAACAACAATGCATGTAAGATGAAAATAGAAAAGTAAAAAGTAAGATGAAATCAGAAAAGCAAAAAAGAAAAAATAAATAAATAAAAAAACGATAACAAAAACAACTCAATCAACAATTCTAATAAAGAGGTTTCTGCGTATAAATATTTAAATTATTAACAAAATCCATTTTGTTGAGAACATATTATATTTCAAATTGTTACATCCATCATCAACAGATAAAATTTCATCAAAAACGCACAATAAAAGCAAAAGTCAAAACCTACCTCTGAACTATGTCAAACACTTGATTTGCTATAGGTGCATGTAGATGATAAGGTTCTGAAATCATTTAGAGAATGTGTAAGAGTTCATCCCTGATCTACCCATAAACCATTTTCCGATTTAAAAAAATATCATTCTCCTTCACCTCATTCCCCCATTTTGTGACTCCTTAAACATGACAGTTTTATGAGTTTTTTAAATGGACCAAACTACAACGTGTCAAATCAAAAGCTAATCACCCCTATACTTAAACTTGCCCTTTCAAGAAAGAAAAGACTCAAAGAGCACTCTGGGGTTATTTGGAATAACTACATGTCACTCTCAACCACTTAAAGATTTTATAGCACACAAACAAGACAAACTCATAAGTGACAAATAAGTGAGAGTCTGTCTCAACCAAATACACACATAAAGGACAAGTGATCCTACTAGGATTTGAAATCACTCATCTCTTAGACAAGGTTTCTCTTGTCGGGAGTCTATCTTGCAAAAGTTTCTAATAGAATATTAAGATCTTAGAAGGAGCCCAACTAATACAAATAAGGGGGATCTAACTTTTATCCTAATGAGGAGCCAAAGAAGAGATAGAACGGGCCCTATGAGTAAGGTATATGGATGCCACTAAGAAAATACCCTATCTAACATGCTTCTAAATCAACTTATCTTCATCTAGGGAGAGGATGACATCTCAAAGTAGAGATAAAACCTCCTAAAAATGAGTAACTCTCGAAGAAAAAAAGGCTTGTATCACCTAAGATCCCATATCAAGTGTAACGCCCTGTATAATATATATCTAGAATAATACCATACAAGTGTTTTATTTGGTACTGACACCATCATAAGTGCCTATTGGCATAATTCACATACTTGACCATTTAAAAACATAATACAATCTATGGTACAAGGCATGGAAATTAGCTAAAACAAGAAAATCTATTAATAAAGTACAATATTCCTCATTGTACAAGAAAATAATACACAGCGGAATAAGCTCAACTAAGCTTCTCTTGAAACATCCCAAGCATAGTTCCACTTGTAAATCAAACCTGCAAATACCTCCGGAAAATAATCAACAATGGTAGGGTGAGATACATCAAATCTCAGTGAGTTCCCTATCCTATGGATTCTCTCGGCTTTACAGGGTTCTAGCCAAATCCTAACTCAAGTCAAGGGGAAGGGAAATAACCTTGAGTTCTCAAATTTCACACTATATGGAAACATGTTATAGAGTACGTGAACTCAAAAATTATCATTATCGTTAACCTTGTCAAGAAATCTCCTTTCTCCCGTCCTCTTCTACGTCTAGAAGTAGGAACGAGTCATGGACCCTCGTAGATTACTTGGCATACGAGATGGATTCGGAGCTAAGGGACACATTATCACCTTAAGTCGTCACTTCACACGGTCCGTACACCGTCACAAGTCTCTTTACCATATAGGTTTCATTCGTACTATAACATTGGGAATTAAACCTACCAAGTAATCGTGCATTCGTTCCAGAGGAGCTCGTTACTCATGGACGCACATAATGGAATAATGGTTACGATTCATGATTTCACATACAACCATACTTGTATTCAATAATTCTAGGCCACATTAGCGTTTAGGCCTATTTTTCCTTTAACAATAAAACATAATAATTACACGTGTTCCATACTAGTGTCTTATTCTTTCTATACCATTCGGTACTGGACACACGCCTCGGCCTCTTCTGCACGAGCGTTGTCATTAAGTTATTCATCAATTTCCTAGCTCATTACTAGGTTCCAATCGAAGTTTCATGGTAAGGTTTCATCACTCTACCTATTCCATATTTTTAACATGCATACCCTCTCGATCATGTTTTACAACAATATTAGGCACAACATATTACAATTGTACATTTTAGAATTTCATATAATAATTCAATCATAAGTTATACAAAGCATATTACAATTGTATAATAAACACATATAGTGAATCAATCATACTTGCATTCAACATCTCTAGGCCTCTTTTGCCTTTCTCAAATAAACATAATAAATACACGTTTTGGGTTTTCCTCTGATTATTTAATCGGGCATCAAAACCGATATTTTACACCTTCATTATGTAGAATATCTCCATAGCTTTCCATCGATACCAAGAACTCCTCGATTGGAAACACGGTCCAAAAGATATGGATTTACAACATATCGTATAAACATTATTTTCATTTATTTTCCACTAAATAATTTATTCCGCATCATACCCATAATTTTCACTTTTTATTGGGTAGAAGATCGTCATAGCTTTCCAACGATACCAAAAACGTTTAAATCGGACACCAGAGTAAAAAGATATGAATTTTAAAAATCTTTTGGAAAAATCAAACAGTGGTAATCGGTTACTCACCATAGGGTAACCGGTTACTTGAGAAACAGATCCAAAATGAGGGTTAGAGACACATTTGGGTAACTGGTTACTCACCACAGGGTAACCGATTACTCAGTTCATTTTCTGCATAGAAACACAAATTTTCAAAGGGTAATCGATTACTCACCAGAGGGTAACCGGTTACTCTGGGCGCAGAAGCAAAAATAATTGTTTTCATGAACTCTCTTCCATTCCAATCTCAATCAAAACCATTTCAAACACACAACTAAGCATTAACAGATGATTATACATGCATATTGATTGTTCCATGCAATTTATATCTCATTCTATCCGTTAGATTTCATTGATTAGGAAAATTACTCATTTTCTCACAATATCTAACCTAGCTCTAGAACCCCAGAAATTCTACAACTAAGTCTCTATCTAGAACCTACCTGATAATCGAAGAGGAGGTTGAAGAAGATGATGAATGTCGAAGATGATCCAAGCCTCTCCCAAATTCTTCTCCTCTTTCCCTTTCTTTCTCTCTTCTTCTTCTTTTCCTATCTTTTTTCTTCTTTTCTTTCTAACATATATATATATATATATATATATATATATATATATATATAAATATAAACTTTATTATATAATATAATCCGATAGAGTAAAATATCTCTGATTGATATTTTATCGTCTAACACCAAATGATCAATTATTAGCGTTACTATAAAATTCTCTCTTGGACTAATACTTATCGACCTATCTCTTTCATTAAATAATCTAACTCTTCAGAGTTCATTTAATGATCTAATGATCCCACTTAACAATACTTAAATAATTCTGTTAATTCAATTTATCAGAGATAGAGCACATAGACACTCATCTGATATCCAATTAAGCATTAAGATAAAATGGGGTATTACATCAAGATCCTATTAGCTACCAGACCAATCTCATCCACCAACCCATCCGATTCAAATGAATTATAGAACAAACCATGAAACTTAGTCTTTAAGAGGATGAACCATAACCAAGGGTCCTTCCAAAAGGAAGTTTGGGTACTCGCCCCTACTTTCTTAGTGACACCATCGGCAAACCAATAAGAGTTATCATCCTCTTTAGACCCAGGAAGAGATGTCCCTTTCCATCATGAAGTATAGTAGAAACCCTCAACCCTACCCTCACAAAGAGAAGAAACCAGTGAATCTCTATATCTAGCTACAAGGATATCCCTCCTCATATCTGGATCCCATGTAAGAAGCCCCTATCTCCACTTTGCCAAAATGACAAGATTAAACAACCAGAGATCCCTAATTCCAACCCCTATTCTTTGGTTTACAAACATCTTCCCACTTAATCCAAGATATCTTTAAAGCACCTTTCACCCCCTAAATGAACCTTTTTTGTAACTTGAAAAGCTTCTTACAAACATATAGAAGCATTTAAAAAAAAAGACAAGAAGAAGATGGGGATATCATTGAGCACTAAATTAAGGAGAACCACTCTATCATCCATGCTGACATATCTATGCTTTCAAGAATTGAGGCTCCAGCAAGTTAACTAAGGGCCTGTTTGGTTGGGTTTTTTTGGAGGTGGGGAAGAAGGGAAAAATATTTTAAATGATAGTGTTTGGTTCAATATTTTAGAAGAGGAGGGGAGGTAGGTGGAGGGGATCAGAATCTATGGTAGAGTGATTTTTTCTTCTCCCCGAATCATAGTTTTTCAGAGGGGTGGATGCTACAATATAACTTATTATATTGACGAATTTAACCTTAATTTTTTTAAATCATAATTTATCCTTGTGAAAATATTAAAAATTATATTTTCTATCATATTGCTCTTCTTCTTTCTTTTACGTTGAAGTTTTCTCTTTTGTCGTTAAAAGTTTGCTTCTACCTCAAGTCAATCTAATATGTTTCAACCATTGATGCTTTCTTTTTTTTTTTTTCCAAATCAACATCATTTTCATATTTGTTACCCTTATTTACTTTTTTATTTAAATATAAACTTAATTTATTAAAATATTAAAAGTTCTATTTTAGACAAATTTTATCTTTCTCTTATATTTCTTATATTCTTATATCTTCATGTTATTATTCATTAAATGCATTTAAATTTATTTTATTTTTAAAATATTGATTTTACTTTTTAATTATCTTAAATTTTCTTTTATAATAATTTTCTTTAGATTTTATTGTAATTGATTATCTTTTAAAATTGTATATTATTGTTATATTTTTATAAAATATTTTATGATGTTTTCTAATTGAATACTTATGCTTTGTTAATGTATTTGTGTTCGAATTATGATTAGTGAATTTGTATTCAAATTATGTATGGTAAATATATGATTCTTATAATAAAATTACAAAGATAAAAAAAGTAAATTAATTTTAAAGTATCTATCATCCCCTTGTTACCCAAAAATGTTTGTAATTAAAATTCCTCTCCTCCATTCCCATTTTATTTGAATCAAACATGTATGTAATTAAAATTATTCTCATATCTTCCCATCCCCTCCACTCCCCTCCCTTTGTTAAAAATTTCTCCCCTCTCCTCCCCTCGGTTGAAACAAACGAACCCTAAAGGATCCCAAATGATTTCAAGACGAGGATTATCCTCCACTACTAACCCAAAATACTTTACAATTATAGTAAGTTTAATCTTGTTAAGTTTTATATAAATAAAATTTAATGGAAATAATACATTTATTAGTGAAAAGGCTAAGAGCCAAGGAATAGAGCAAGAGTACAGACCCTCGCGTTTTTCCATATTGTTTGGAGTTTGATTCAATTATTTGTTGAAAGAGAATTAGGAGAGAGATAGTCTATCTTAATATAGATCAATATTATTGTTGTAATCTAGAAGATAATATTATATACATATAAATTTTATTATTGTAAAATTTTATTTATTTCAATAATATTATGAAACTATATTTTCTTTTGTTATTAGATGTTGCTCTAACATTTTCTCTAAGTTACGATTGCATTCTACTTCAACTTAAATTGTGATATTTTATCTTGATCAAAATTTGTAATGTCGAGTCTGCTAGAGTCCAGTGAGATATCATATCCTTCATTAAATAAATTGTAAAAATACGTCTTTCACCTATCCTTTATATCCTTTTCTTGAATCAATATTTTGCCTTTTATATCTTTTACACACTTCACTTGATCTAAATCTCTTATCTTTCTTTTTCTTCTCTTAGCAAGTTTATATATAATTTTTTCTCTCTCATTGGTTCCTAAAGATTAGAATAATCCGTGAGAGAGCTTGACTATCCTACATAGAGTATTGGTTATGTATGTAAGAATCAAAAGAAAAGCTAAGAGAAGAAGTTACATGGAAGTGCCACGAATCAAGTCGAGGAATTTTAAGGGTGAACAACAAGGAAGTTTCAAACATAAGATATTGGAGGGAGGGTTTGAACATCCGCAAAGAATTGCAAATGATATGTAGAACAAGATGCCCCAAGAGATTAGAAAATTAGCTAAAGAGACATTGGGAGAATCAAGAGATTTTGGACCTAAGGATAAATAACCATGATGGTGGAATGAAAGTGTTCAAAGTAAAGTTAGAATTAAAAATGATTCTTTTAAAGAATGGTGAAGGTGTAAAAATGCCAAAACATGGAAAAATGTATAGGAAAGCTAAGAACGAGACCAAGAAGGCGGTGAGTGAAGCAAGAACCCAAGCTTTTGACGAATTATATCAATCTTAAGAATCAATGAGGGTGAAAATTATATATATATATATATATATATATATATATATATATATATATATATATATATATATATATATATATATATATATATATATACACTTGCTAAGGGAAGGGAAAGAAAGACAAGAATTTGGATAAAGTGAAATGTGTTAAAGATGAAGAAGGACAAATTTATATTTAATAAAGGATGTGATATCTCACCAGACTCTAACATACTCGACATTATAGAAAAGGGTCAAAACTATAATTACTATCGTCGAATTCAGAAACAAGAGGTAACAGTAAAGGATGAGTAACAATAAGGCGGTCGAGCCAAACAACGTACTCATTGAAGTGTGGAAATTTCTTGGAGATAAAATTATTGAGCGGCTCACCAAACTCTTTAATGAGGTATGAGGTAAAAGAAAATGTCAAATGAATGGAGAAGAAACACTTTAGTTGCAATCTATAAGAATAAGGGGGTATATAAAATTGTGCAAATTATAGAGGGTTTAAACTTATGAGTCATGCCATGAAGTTATGAGAAAGAGTGATTGAGTGGAGACTAAGAAAAAAGACTCAATTCACTGGGAATCAATTTAGTTTTATGTCTGGGATGTCGACCATGGAAGCGATCTATCTACTACGACTTGTGATGGAGCAATATCAAATGGACCAACAAGACTTGAACTTAATTTTTATTGACTTAAGAAGGAATATGATAGAGTGCCTAGCGAGATTTTGTGGAAATCCCGAGGGAAGAAAAGGGTTAAGTTTACATATATTTGAGTTATCCAAGATATGTATTAAGAGGTGTCAACTAGTGTATAAACACAAGGTGGAGAGACAGAGGATTTCCCTATTACAATAGGTTTGCACATAGGTTCAACCCTAAGCCCCTACCTTTTTACAATAGTTTTGGACATGGTTACGGAGGACATACAAGAGCTGGCACCAAGATGCATGCTTTTAACAGATGATATAGTCCTACTTGGAGAGTTGAAGGAGGATTTAAATAGGAGGTTAGTGACGAGCTTTAGAAACGCATGGCTTTCGCTTAAGCAGGAGTGAGATGAAATATATGGAATGTAAGTTCAGCAAAAGGAGAAGTGTTTGTAATATAAAGGTGAAAGTTGGAGACCAGAAAGAGAGAAATAACAAAGCATAAGAACAAGAAAAATCATCTGTGTAGAAAAGAAGAGAGAGAGAGAGAGAGAGAGAGAGAGAGACTCAACGCTTTCATTATATATCATTTTAAGTGTTTTCATTTGATCTTCATTTGTGTGTAATCTACTTAACAAAGAAGCACGCTTGTAAACACAAATATGTTGTAACCAAGTTTGGTTGTATTCCTCAAGCGACATGGTTGGTCAGGTTTTTGAGAGGGATTTAACAGTCTGTCAAAGAGGATGAACTCCTTAGGGGGTTAGGTAGGTCAGAATTCTTAAGGAGTCAATGGCCGTCATATTTCTTAGGGGACCAGGTTGGTCATAACTCTTAAGAAATCACTGGCAGGTTGTCATTGTTTTGTAATTTGATTGATTATTTAATTAAGTCATTTTCTAAGGAAAAATCACTTAGGTGGGTGGACTGGAGGTAAACTAGTTAACAGTGAACCAGGATAAAAATGCTTGTGTTCATATCTTTATCTTTATCGTTGTTGTTTGATACATTGGGTGGCAAAAAAAATTTATCCAGGAACCCAATTCACACTCCTACTTTCTTGTGTTTCTTGCACCTTCAGTTGTTGTTGTTCTTGTTGTTTACCAACCTTGAAAATAACATTTTTCTTCTCTTACGATCCATCTCATTAAATGACGTTGTTTTTATTGATTCCATATTTTGCAATCCATTTTTATATTTGGGAATGATTTCATAATGTTGTTATCAAAGGAGAAAATTCAATGATTTAATCAGACTTAAAAATATTGCAACAAAAAAAAGTGGATGGTAAAAATCTGTAAGTGATATACTTTACAATTCAACACCATTTTATTTTTGAATTGCAATAGGAGTGATCAATTCTCCCAGATGGCCTGAATTCGAAGGAAAAAGTCATTATTTTTATTTAATTTTTATTTTATATTTTAATTAAAAATGAAATACTTTATTACCTCGGTTTCACAAACATTCGCGAGAAAAAATGACAGACGCGCACACACACGCACACGCACGTACACGCACACACACACATACACACACACACGCACGCACACGCACACGCACAAGCACACACACACACACAAACACACACAAACACACACACACACACACAAATATATATATATATATATATATATATATATATATATATATATATATCGTCTTATTACCTTGGATTTTTCAACTTAACTATAAGTGGCAAGTATTAATAGAACAACAATAAATATGCCATGTGGGAAGTCAAGGTAAAGTGGAGTCAAAGGGAGATTAAGTTGACTCAAGGACAGGGGTTACCCATAGTAATACCGGTGAAGAAGCGGTAGGTCGAAGGACGTTGAAGAGTTCAAGGACTTAGTGAAATTGAGTACTATGTTGTGTTGGCTAAGGTTGGAGTTCACCATTACAATGAAAACAATGTCGACTTGGGCACTACATGTGGAAAGTATTACAGAGTGTGTTGTCATGACATGGTCGGTCCAAAGGACTTCGACGTAGGAAGTCAATTCCTGATGACCAGTAAAAGTAGTTATGATATTTGAATGGTGTTAAAATAGCGGAAAATGGTTTAACATAGACGGTTACTCAAGACACGTGGAGACTCGTCGGAAGAAACTGTTGCATGGGACTGAACCGTGTCGTGATAGGGTTAGTTGACCGTTATTAGGTAGTTATTTTAGAGTAGTATATATAGGGACTCATGTTCATTTTGCAAAGGGTCCAGAATTATACTCATATTTTTGTAAACTCAAAGTATCTGCACATTTGAGAAACGAGTGAGGAAAATGTACGTATGTGTTCCACCATTTATAAATTTCAAGTCTTTTTACATTCAAGTACTTTTTATGCATTAAGTTACTTTTCGATTTCACTTTACAATTCATGCTTTTACTTCGTCCCACACTTCGATTTCAGCCTTTACCTTTTAAAAAACTTGTATTCTCAAATCTTGTTTCAAAGTGGTATTGAAAATTTCTTCAAAGCATTACTCTTTGATTTCAACAATAAAAATGTTGTTCAAAGTCATGAATACATACAAATATGTTCTGGGAAATTTTCGAGTTTAATCTCTTCAGTATTAATAGAAACTTGTTTTGTTTACCAAATTTCATTGTAAACACGTCCATGTTTTGATTATCAACACTCAAGACATTGTCAACTTTTCAGTCCACAAGAAACTAGTGATCCGCGTGAAACCCTATCACGCTAGCCAATCAGAACGCGAACACCCCAAATATAGATCTCGAATGCTACATTGTGTATCATAACATTTATAATGAAAACATTAAGATTGAAAAAAGGGAAACCAAAAGAAGTTTTAAAATAATCTCTATGATGGACTGTAAATGTCGAAAAAAGTATTGGTTCAAGGTTGATGTTCCTTACATCAAGAATCGAGATGTTCGATGGAAAATTAGATTTTATTCATTCTTATTAATTAAGAATATTGAAACTCACTTTTCACTATGTATCTTGCGGAATGGTATGACCCCTCACAATTTTTTCGTGTTTCACTAAGATCAAATTTAGCCATCGATGTCAATTGTTAGATCATATAGTTTTTAATGATGCAAGAGATGAATACATACACAATCAGGGGTCCTGGAGGGTGTTCGGGAGGAGCGATGACACAGGACACCTGCTTCTTAGGGGCACCAAACTTTTGGAATGCTATTGATACATGTTCGAATTGATAGATACATTATAATTACGGTTGTCATAATTTTATTGTAGTTTTGATTTGGTGTAAACTTTTCAATATTAATGTAATTTTTAACTTTTTTTACAAATATTTATAATTATATGACTTATAAATATGATTAAAAAAAATTATAAATTAAGAAAAATTGCAACAAATTCTTAATTTTAACAAGGCATTCAAAATCTTGGAGACAACCCTGCACACAATGAACAAGATGAAAGTGTCTTGAATGTGAATACATTATGAATTTATTAAAACTGAAATATTACAAACAACTTTATATAGTTTGGTGTTGGTAAGAATAAAGAATGATACTTTCTTTATTCTTTGGCAATCTTTGATCAACATTAAAATAAGGAAAAGATAAGTAATTAACATTAACCCCATGTGGGTTCCATAGCAATTTCTCTTTTGCTACAAGTTGTTGTTAGTTTAATTAAGATTAAAGGAGCATTAATGCAACTATAATACGTCAAGTTATTAATGTTGCACGATGTGTGGATTATAAAATCAGATAGAGACATATTTCGCATAATTTTAATGCCATCACTCTTACCTAATTATACGGCTTCTTATTTAAGGTGAAGTATACTTCCACAAAATAAATATAGTTTTTCTCAAAATAAATATATAAATGAAAGACACATACCTAGTTCGAATATGCTATATTTTATTTATAATAATTAAATGTAGTATATCAAAAATCATTTTGTGTAGAGGTAAACGATCCGTTTGTTTTGACTTTTTTTTTTAAAAGATTTTTATAGTGTAATATAATTGTATGAAAAAAAAATTTACAAAATTTTTTTTTATAAAAGCTTCAAATAAAAATTTAGTTTGAATAGTTATTCTTAAAATATTATTTTAGGTATTTCATCGTTTTATCGAAACTTTTTTTGAATATCAAAATTTCAAAAAAACACTTAATTTTGAAGCTATTTCAAATAGTTTTTCATAAAAATCATTTTTGAAATACAACTTTTTGAAAAAATTGTGATTTTGACTATGTTTTGATCTTCAATAATGTATATTTATGTTATAGAATATCAAAATTAGTCTTTTAATTTAAAAAAACAAAATTTAAAATTTTATAATATTTTGAAAAACGTTTTTATAGAATCCATTTTAAAAAATACAAAGAAAAAATCCATATTTTTAAAGCTAAAATAAACTAGCCCAAAATTGGTTCGGTCTGTCAAACATATTTATTTTATCCACATCTCATTGGTATCTTTGGGGGAACATGTTTAGACTCTTAGGGTTTGGTTTAAAGTCCTAATTTTCGAATTAGGGACCTTCCTCCCTCTGGGTCTTTTAATGCATTGTTTCTTCCATTGACGGTATCTTTGATCTGCTCATCTTTGTTTGCTTGGATTCGGTTTTTGGTTGCTTAATCATGGTTGGAGTGTCACATATCACGTAGTATCGGAATTAGAAGAATTTTCCATGGATTGGGAGATGGTCTCGCGTAGGAAGAAGCACGTAGGTCCTTTCAGATTTTCTGTTTGGAAGGAGAGAAAAGGAAAAGGAGTGGGAGCTAGTGAACATCTTACCTCTTTTTTCATTTCCGATTTACCGGAAAACATGCAGGCGAAGGAATTATTCGAAGTATTCTCGGTGTATGGTCTAATTTCTGAGGTTTACATTCCAACGAGGAGAGACAAAAGGGGTTTAAGATTCGGATTTGCTCGTTTCAGGAAAGTGCATGATCCTCGTATTCTAGCGGTAAAACTTGACAGTATCTTCTTGCAAGGAAAAAAAATATAAGCTAATGAAACCAGATTTCATAGAGTTAACAAAAAGGTGGAAGACGATAAAGTTTCGAGAGGGAGAAATTTGCAGCCTTTGTCTTATTACCAGGGCGGGTCTGGTAAAAGTTCACTTGTCTCTTTTGCCCAGGTAGTTAAGGGTAATAACGATAATGGCAACGATGTGTCTCCTTTACAACCTAGAACCAAAAATGTTGTTCTAGCATACCAGGATACGACAAGATTCGACAAAGTTATTGTAGGCAAAGTTCATTCTGAGGTTAACCCTTTTACTATACAAAAAGCTTTGCATCAAGAAGGATATTTCGATATTGTGGCCAACCCTTTAGGAGCAAGCTTGTGCCTTTTGGAGTCCAAGGGTCAAGGAGATGTTCAATCCTTTGTTAAGCAAGCTCAAGTTTGGTGTGATAAATGGTTCCAAGAGTTTAAAGCCTGGTCTTTAGATGTCGTAGATGAGTACAAGTTTTCTTGGGTGCAATGTTGGGGCATCCCTTGTTTTGCCTGGAATAACATTGTTTTCAGTAGTGTTGTGAAGAACTTTGGTTTTTTTATCAAAGTTGATCCAGTTACTGAGACTAAATCTAAATTCGATGTGGCTACATTACTTATTAAATCTGATATATTTGAAAGTATTAGTCAAGACTTGGTTATTGAGATTAATGGCAAAGATTTCAATGTAGGAATTCGGGAGGTTTCTTTTGGGCTTGAACCCAAACAATCTTTGATTGGAGACCTACATGCTGGATACCCTGAACTTTCGGAGTGTGAAGATGAAGTTGGTAGCGATGAGACATCAGATGAGGAAGCAGAATTTGCAGAGTCCCCACCTAGTGGAGATAGTGAGGAGTTCCCACCTAGTGGAGATAGTGAGGCTGATAGCCTTTTGGGCTATGAAGTTACCCATGATGATTTGGGGAGTTGTGCCAATTTTTCTCTTTCACATGTTAGTGATACATAGGGGAATGTGAAGGAAAGACTAAAGGATTTTGTCCCTAATGAGGTGGTCAATCTGGACAAAGTCAATTGCAACTTGACAGTTCATCCTACGGATGTGTCTGCCCAAACAGCTCCAAATGTTCCTCTTTGTCCAACTAGTTTGGTTGGGGTTAACCCGTTAGCGGAAAGGATTAGAGTCCCACTAAACTTGGGCCTAGTTGGTGGGCCATGTTTTGTAAGTAATGGGCCATACGATGAATCAGACCCAATCTCCCCTAATCCTAATTTCCCTCCAGTACCCTCCTCTGTGGCGAAAGAGAAAAAGAAAAAACCATTGGCTGATTTCTATGAAAACATTCAGATCCCTTTCAAACCTTCTTTCTTTTCAACTCTTATCAAAGTTATGCCCCCTTCCCCCCTAACAAGGTCGAGAAACAAAGCTTCAATTAGATCGTACAAACCCCTCCCTCTTGTCCCTGGACCTGAAGGTCCCCTTAACGAATGTTGAAGGGTCGTTTGGTTGCTCTGTCGATGAATCGGATATTCGGATAATCAAAATCAGATGCTTGGAGGCGATGGAAGATGTCCCGAAAAAGTTATGGAATACAGTTAATTTGTTGGGTATTGAAGCGGATGAAGACGATGAGGTTTTTGAGGGAGTGGTAAGGAAGCTTGAGGATAGAGATAGGAAACAATTTGACATCAGGCAGGGTGTAGACAAATGTGATCAATGATTTTTGCTTCCTTCAATGTTCGTGGGTGTGGATTGCCTCTTAAAAGAAAGAGAATCCATCAAATTTTGGTTGAAGGTAAGGCTGATCGTTGTATTATTCAAGAAACAAAAATCCCTATTATGAAGGATTGTTTGGTTCGGAGCATGTGAGGTCAAGGGGACTTCGTCTGGTCTGCTAGTGATTCAGTTGGAGCCTCAGGCGGTCTTCTCACCATTTAGAGAAAGGATTTGTTCTATCCTATTTCTACTTTTAAAGGTAAGGGTTTCTTGTGCTCTCCGTTTTTATGGAGAGATATTAATCTTTTTGTTATCAATGTTTACTCGCCTTGTGCCCTGAGAGATAAAAGGATGCTCTGGGACAACATAATTAAGCTCAAAAATGAGAATGCTGGAGGTAGGTGGATAATAGGAGGAGATTTTAACTCGGTTAAATCCTTTGTAGAGAGAAAAGGTAGAGGTAGATGTTCTTCTGCTATCAGTGAGTGTGAGGAATTTAATTCTTTCGTTTCTGATTTGGCGCTGGTGGACCTGCCTTTCGTGGGAAATTGTTTCTCTTGGTTTAATTCGAATGGAACGAGTTGTAGTATATTGGATCGGTTCCTTATTGATGAATCTCTTACTAATATCTGGGATTTCAAGGCTCAGAAAGTTGGAAAGCGAGACTTATCGGACCACTGCCAGATCTGGATCAGTTCTAACTCTGTCAATTCAGGCCCTAAACCTTTTAGGTTTTTTAACTGTTGGATTCAACACAAGGAATTCTTGAATTTCCTTAAGGACACGTGGAATTCGGTTAATATTCAAGGTACTCCTTCCTTTGTCTTCAAGGAAAAGCTTTTGGTCCTCAAAACTAGGTTGAAGTGGTGGAATGCCAACATCTTTGGCTGGGTTAATCTTAAGATTGAGAAAGATGTTGAGGATCTCAACGACATTGACCTGATGTTGGTTAACAGTATTGAGGGGTTGTCGGATGAGGCGATCAAGAAGAGGGCTGCTATTCAGGATAAGTTCTGGAGTGACCTTCGTTTTAAAGAATGTATGATTAGTCAAAAGGCGAGATCGAAATGGCTTAAAGAAGGTGATGTTAATTCTAGTTACTTTCACTCCTCCCTCAAGGCCAGGACCAGGATTAACAATATTTCTGTGATCAATGCTTCTGGTAATTTGATAGACGATATTAGGCACATCAAGGAGGTTGTTTTTTGTTTCTTCCAAGACAAGTTTCAGAGGGAAGGCTGCGATAGACCTAAGATGGATATGAGTTCTGTCAAGAAGCTGAGTGATGAGGACAGATCCATGTTGGATGCGAATTTTACTGATATAGAAATCCGTAATGCTGTCTTCGACTGTGAAAGATCTAAATCTCCGGGGTCGGACGAATTTTCCTTTGGTTTCTTCAAGGAATGCTGGGATGTTGTTGGTTCTGACTTCATAAATTGCGTGCTGCATTTCTCTTCGTCGGGAAAGTTGCCTAAGGCTTTTTCTTCTTCTTTTCTTGCTTTTGTTCCCAAGGTGGACAATCCTCAACGTTTTGAAGATTACAGACCTATCAGCCTGGTTGGTTGTGTTTCAAAAGTGATCTCTAAGTTATTGTCCAAAAGGTTAGCTACTGTCATATCAGGCTTAGTATCTACCTCCCAAACGGCGTTTATTCCGGGAAGAAATTTACTGGATGGAGTCTTACTTACTTGCTAGGGAAGAAATAAAAGCAAGTGCCTTATGCTGAAAGTCGATTTTGCTCAAGCCTACGATTGTGTAGATTGGAACTTCTTAATTCAAGTTCTTACGGCTATGAATTTTGGGCCTAATTGGATTAAATGGATAAAAGGAGCTGTTTGTTCTAGTTTTGTATCCGTTTTGATCAACGGGAGTCCGACTAGGGATTTCGAGGCTACGAGAGGGCTGAAACAAGGCGACCCGCTAGCTCCGTTTCTCTTTGCTTTGGTGGCTGAGATGCTGGCTGTCTTGGTGAGAAAGGCGGCTCATCTTAACCTTCTTCGGGGTTACGGTTCTC
Source organism: Lathyrus tuberosus (assembly GCA_022829125.1). Lineage (NCBI taxonomy): Eukaryota > Viridiplantae > Streptophyta > Magnoliopsida > Fabales > Fabaceae > Lathyrus > Lathyrus tuberosus. The sequence goes on from JALAZF010000083.1 coordinate 16,541,098, forward strand.
AAGAGGGAACCTCCATTCAATTGCTCCAGTTTGCCGATGATTCGCTATTATTTAGTGATGGAGGATATGCTAGCTTGTGGGCTTTCAAGTCTATTCTGCGTGGATTCGAAATGGTTTCAGGTTTGAAGATCAATTTCTTTAAAAGTTGTATTTTTGGTGTGGGTCTTGATCATGGTTTTATCAAAGCTGCGGAGAGTTTTCTATTTTGTAAGTCGGGAGTTTTACCTTTTAAATTCTTAGGAATTATTATTGGAGGCAATCAGAGAAGACTATCGTTTTGGAACCCGGTTCTTTCTTGCCTTAAAAAGAGACTTAATTCGTGGATTTGTAGGAACCTCTCCATCGGAGGCCGAGTTACTCTTATTAATTCGGTCCTCTCTAATCTGCCTATTCACTACCTCTCCTTTTATAAGGCCCCTTCGAAAGTCGCTAAAGATATCATTGCCATTCAGCGGCGGTTCCTTTGGACAGGTAATAAGAATAACAGGTCTCTTGCTTGGGTCAAATGGAGTGACGTTTGTAAGCCTAAAATTAAAGGAGTCCTGAGAATAAAGCACGTCGGTTTGTTCAATAAAATCCTTCTTTCTAAATGGTTGTGGAAATTCATTAATGGTGGCAATGAAATATGGAGAAGTTTCTTGAATAATAAATATGGAAGGTTGGAATCTTGGGCGATGGACTCTGAATCTGCCCCTCTGCCAGGTTATTTTTCTCTGTGGTTTAGAGACATTCTGAAAGTAAAAAAATTTGTGGCTGGCTTCAACTTCCAGAATTTTGTGCAACCTGTCCTAGGTAGAGGTTCTATTATTCCTTTTTGGAGTTCTCTGTGGTGTGAGAGTGATGTTCTTAAATCAACCTTCCCCTCTGTTTTCGATGCCGCTGCTGTGAAGGATTGTAATGTAGATGATGTTGGCTTTTGGGATCAGGACCAATGGCAGTGGAATATCGACCTGCTTCAGGTGGATAGGTCGAGGCTGGCCGATGGGTCTTTAATTATTTTCCAGAACTTTTTGACAGGGATCCAGGTTAAGCATAATGTTGAGGATGCTTGGGCTTGGACTTTGGAAGCGAACAAACAGTTTTCAGTTAAATCTTTTTATTCCTACATTTTGTCTGTTGCCGATGCTTCTTTAATTGAAGAGGATAATCTGTTTCTCAAAGTCGTGTGGAAAACCTGCATTCCCTTAAAAAGTAAGATCTTTGCTTGGAGGCTCATATTGGATAGGCTCCCAACTCGTAAAAACCTTGGAATTAGAGGTATCGTCGACTCCCCGCATGATAAGGTTTGTGTTATGTGTTTCCAAGAGGAAGAAGATTCTTTCCATCTCTTTTTATACTGTCCTAAAATATTGCTTCTTTGGAGAAAGTTATTTGCTTGGCTTGACATTCGTCCGTTCCACGAGGTCTCCATTAGTAAACATGCTTTGTCTTGGTTCTTGGCGTTGGTAGATAGATGTAAGGAAGATATGGCTTGTTTTATTTGGTTTGCCACGACTTCGAGCATTTGGAGTTTGAGGAACAACATCATTTTTAATAACGATATTTGTAGTGTTGAAGAACTTTTTCTCCGTATTGTGACTGTTTCTTGAAGATGGTCGGAGTTAGGCCGGAGGAGATGTGGTTTTTACGATTGGTCGAAACAACCTCTTGATTTTATGTAATTGTGTTGAAGGTTCTTTGTAGTTTTTTTGTTCTTTTGATTGGTGTTTGTATTAGGTTGGAGAACCCTTTTTTCTCCCTTAAATACAACATGGCTTATCAAAAAAAAATATTTATTTTATCCACATTTTTTTAGAGCAGATCAAATTGATCTATATACTTTTAAATATGTTTATCTATACTGTTTAATCTTATTTTTGTGAAATTTTGCCAATGAAACATAAATTTTTATAAATTTTAAATTAAAAATATACAATGTCAACAGTCATTCTTTTTTGCCCTTAATACTTTTTTTAAAACAGACCAAAATTTTAAACTTACATCTAATACAATGTCTGCATTACTCTGATTTTTTTCGAATTTTTGCAAACAAATCTAAACGGGCAGATGTTTGTCACTACTATTCTATTTTGAGGTAGTCTCTATATAGAAGACTCAGTGTATAATATGTTACTGTTAAAGTTTTGTTTGGTAGTATTTGAAGAGTCTGAAAACTTAGTTTGGACAAGAAAAATAATCACTAGTAGGTTGTGTCCAAATGTGATATACTAAATCAAAATGCCAAACGAAACACAGTCATGAAACCACCACCCATGTTCAACCAAAAATATTGATATCTCTGATAAGGAAGTAATGGGTCCAGAGCACATGAATCGATGAAGATAGATCTGTTTCAATGTGTAGGATTGTCAATTTTGGACACCACTTTTATTGTGAGTAGGGTTAACGTTAACACCATATGAAAATACATCTTTTTAATTATTCAAATTGTTTAAAATATGGTTTTCATCAACACCTACAAATATATCAACGTAACATTTTTCTTTATTGTTATACTTATTCTGTACAAATGCAATAAAATTTAATGTGGGTAAAAAACTTATAATTAAACATTGAACAATGTTGAGTTGTCCTCGTAAAACATAAGTTAAAATTTTAAATATAAAAATAATATTTTAGAAAATATACATTGATTTTAATAAAAATTTAAAATTAATTTTTTATTAATTTTTAATAAAAAAATTTTAAAGAGAATTTTTAAGGCACAAATAGGTATGATAACATAATATATTCGTGGAAATTCACTTAAATATGCTCCAAATTTGAGTTTGGATTTAAATTTGCCTTTTTCCTATTTTATAAAATATGGGGAAGAATTTGGTCTCTCTCTCTCTCTCTCATAGATATAGCAAATAAAAAGCAATTAAAAAAATTGTTCGATGCTCTAAGCATCAAATATAGTAGTATTGTACAAAAAATTGTCTTGTACTTTTCAATCCTAGCCTGTATTATTCTATCCAATACTGACTAGATTCAAATGCATCCTAAAAGTATATACGTGAGATGGTAACTCATCATTTAAAACTCGTTATTGTAATTTCAAAGTATTAAATTTAAATTTTCTTAGATTTATTACTAGTTTTTAAAAGTGTCCAAAAATATGAATTAAAGTCAAAATTAGAAAATATTCTAAATACAACAAAACAACATGTAGCATAAAAATCCACAAAATTAATACATGTGTGAGTATGTATAATTAACTATTTAAATAAACGAATATAGATGTGGGCAGTACATTAACACCAACCTCATCTCATATCTGCACAATCTCATATCTGCACAATGTATATTTATATATTTTAATTTATATCATCATATAGAAAAATATGTGTATAGATATAAAAAAAATACATCACTATTAAACTATAACACCTTTTAATATAAGTGTTCGTTTATTTCATAATTCAACAATAAAATATTTGACTTTTTTTATATTTTTATTAAAAATTTAAAATGATATAATATTTTTTAATTGATAGATTTATTTTTGTTAAAACAACGGATAACAGGTAATTGTAAAAATACTTATGTACTTATAGAATACGGTTACAAATATAAAAGTTGGTGTTATGAGAGCATGAAGTCAGTATAATTTTTTTTTTCAAATTAGGCGAATAAAGACGAATATTATAATACTATATTTAAACTATATACATTGTCATCTTCATTCCTAACAAATCTTTCTTTTGTTCTTATTCAAAAGCATTTGTCCTTATTCAAAATCAAAGAGTTGCAAATTTACAAATTATTAAAAGTCATGAAAAATTTTATTCTTTATCCTTCCTAGAATTACCATATAGAAAAAAACTCTAATATTTAGATAGAATGTGTTCTGGACTAGACCAATGGTTAGAATTTGCTCAATCCGCTTCTGCTCCAGAGCAGCCCAAACTACCTAAGCCCAATTTACAGAGGGGCAAAAGTGACATTCCTGCCCCTACACCCGGGCAAGGAACGCAACGTCAATCCCCGGTTCAGATGCCCGTTACGCACGGCTTCCTCGCTGCCCGAATGTCAACGGGCAAGTGTCCGCAACTACGTTTATGCCCGACATAACGGCTAGTTCATGGCAACCTGCCCGTCACAACGGCTAGTTTGGGCAGTTACCTATTCTTCGGGAAAAACGGCTAGTTCGCCCCGAAAATAGGACCGTTGGCCACGCGCTGAGGGCTCTATATAAACCCTCTCGTTTGAGAGGGTCAGGTATCACATTTTCACTCTAAGAATACACTTTGTACTTGCCCCTTTTTCTCTGACCCTTTCTTACTTGAGCGTCGGAGTGCCTTGCAGGTACACCCCCTTTTTTCCTCAACAGTCCGAACACCCAGCACTTCCAGCGACCATCATCTACCGAGCACCTCACCATCTGACGACCAGCGTGTGTGGATCTGATCGAATACTCGAGATCAGTGGCGCCGTCTGTGGGAACTCCTTGTTCTCCCCTTCTTTCTTTCTTACTCGGAAACTAAAGATCAAAACATACCTTCTTTAATCCACCCACACATGGCCGCTCAGAACCCCGCAAAAAATGTTGACGCTACAGTTCTTGTCCCCGTCAACAAGGTGGACGTTAATGGCAGTTCGCTGTTACTTTCTGATCCCCGTTTCCTTCGAGACGGGGCCACTGCTTCTCTATCTCCTCCTCCCACCGAGCAAGGAGAAAACAGTCGCCGTTGGGGGAGCGACCAATTCCTGGCCCCCCAGCACTGATCTAGCCGTCGCAGCCCTCCTAGATGCTGTCAACCGTACGAACCTCCTTATCTTGCAGCAAGGTGAAAGGATATGAGCCCTCGAAGAAGCAGCTCTCCCAAGATCTTCTCCTCCCAAGAGGAAACACCAGAAATCAAGAACCCCGCCACCTGGGCGCCGGGAAGACCGTATGACGAGGCCCGAACCACTACGCGTTCGCAAACGCGACCAGATCTCCCCGCGGGACCAGTCGCCACCAAGACACAAGAGAACGAGGCAGGACGGGCATTCTCCCCCTATCAGACATCGCGACCGGCCACGATCGCCCTCACCCCGCAGAGACCGCCGCCGCGAGCGCAGACAACGGTCACCGTCGACGTCAAGTTCGGACAGCGACGACGAGCCTCGCGGCCCGTTGTCCCGCAGGATCCTGGCCACCCGTCTCCCCAAAGGACTAGAGAAGCCTCCGTCTCTAGGGACTTATGATGGAACCACGGACCCAGACGAGCATATAGAAAACATAGACGCTCTTCTGGACTACCGAGGTGTACGAGGAGCCATCAAGTGTCGCCTGTTCCCGACCACGCTCCAGAAGGGAGCAATGACCTGGTACAAACAACTGCCCGAGGAATCCATCACCTCCTGGAGGCAGCTCGGGAGGATCTTCTCCCGACACTTTACCGCATCACGACGCCATCCTAAGACTGAGGCGTCCCTTAGAGCTGTTGTACAGGGGAGAGATGAACCCCTTCGGGACTACATTGAGCGGTTCAACAAGGAAGTCGTCCAAGTGCCAACGACCGACGATATGAAGAAATTCCTGCTCGAGCTGGGATTACGTCCTGGCTCGGATTTCGCGAAAGCCATCGGCCTAGATCCACCAAGGAACCTCAACGCTCTCCTCCACCAAGCCCAGTCGCATATACAGTACGAGGAGAAGGTCGCTGCCCACTCTGTCCGGGCCTCCCGTCACCAAGAAGGTGCCCGGACATCCAGAGCCGAAGAGCCCTCGACATCCCGTCGAGGAGATAAAAGACGCGACGATCGGCCTCGCGATGCACGCGAACAGAATGGACCTTCTGGACGGTTCCACGACTATACCCCCCTCACTACCTCGAGGGAGAAGATCTTGTCCGAATGTGCCAACTCAGAGTTCAAACAAGCGGGGGTCCGTTTCCCCAAACAGCTGTCAGCCAGGCCAGGTGTGGACAAATCCAAGTATTACCGCTTCCACAAGAGCCACGGCCATACGACGGAAGAATGCATCCACCTCAGAGATGCCATAGAAATCCTCATTCGCGACGGCCATCTGAAGCAGTTCGCGAAGAAAAAAGAAGCTCCCCGGCAAGAAACCCAGGGGAGCAAGAAGGCGGCTGAAGAGACTCCGCCCTCCGATGACACCAACGTACAGGTCGCTATGTCTGTGACTCGACCAGAAGACTTCTGCATCCCTGACAGTCTGCCCGCTTCCACGTTCCTCGGCGCTCACAGCCCGTGGGAAACCTTCACGTCGGCCATGGTCATCTCCGGTGGCGGATTCAATAAAATCACGGTTGGTTCGGTCAAAAGAAAGTTTGATCAACTGATCAGCAACAGCGCCAACGAAGTCACCACGCTGGATACCACTCGCAAAGGATCCTCTCCCATTTCCTTCTACAAAGAGGAGCTCCTCGGCGGGTCGCCGAACTCAAGCATCCCGCTTCTCATCCGGGCAAGGATGGCGAACTTCGACGTTCGCAGGATACTCGTGGACCAGGGCAGTTCAGTTGATATTATGTACAACCACCTGTTCGAGACACTGCAGTTGGACGACTCTCACCTTACCCCATACGTTGGATCCGACCTGCAGGGATTCAACGGAGCAGTAACAAGGCCCCGAGGTTACGTAGAGCTCATCGTGACCTTCAGTTCAGGAAAGATAACCCGAGCAATCAAAGCACAGTTTCTGGTAATCGACTGCCCGTCACTATATCAGTGCATTTTTGGAAGGCCAACCCTGACAGAGTTGGTTGCAGTGCCTTCCACCGTACATCTCAAGATGAAGTACTACACTTCTGAAGGGATGGTCGCCACCCTCCACGGCGACATCGAAGCTGCCCGTCGATGCTTTGAAACAGCATCGAAAGGATTGAGCACAATCTCAGCGAAGCCGAGGACATCTGGTCGCCCTCCTCTGCCCAGCAGCTCCGAGCGGCCAAAACCACTCCCCCAGGTCGAATCCATCGACTTGGACAACCGTTTCAACGAGGATGGTCACACCAAAGCCCCGACGACTTCGGGTAGCCAGTCCCACAACAACGGCCATCTCCTGCGCCCCATACCAGATGGCAACTTCGAGATCATCCCGTTCGGAGAAGACCCCCAACGGGGAGTAAAAATCGGAGCAGACCTCCCCGACCTGGCCAAAAGACAACTAAAAGCCTGCCTCAGGGAGAACGCAGACTTGTTCGCATGGAGCGCTGCTGAAATGCCAGGATTGGACCCCTCCGTCGCTTGCCACCAGCTTACAATCGATCCGGCCATCAGAGTCGTTGCCCAACGCAGAAGGAAACAGTCCCCGGAGAAGATGGAAGCCGCGGAGAAAGCTGTTAAAGACCTTCTAGAAGCTAGGTTTATTTCCGAGGCCAAATACACTATGTGGCTCTCAAATGTTGTACTTGTAAGAAAAAATAATGGCAAATGGAGAATGTACGTTGATTATACTGATGTTAACAAGGCCTGTCCGAAGGACGCCTACCCCTTCCCCAATATAGATAAGCTCGTGGATAACTCAGCAGGTTTTAAGCTGTTATCATTCCTCGACGCCTACTCGGGCTACAATCAAATCCCGATGGCCGCGAGCGATAAAACGTACACGGCCTTCATGACCGAATCGGATAATTATTACTACAACGTGATGTCTTTCGGTCTGAAGAACGTCGGCGCTACATACCAACGAATGATGAACAAAGTCTTCCAAGCACAAATAGGCGACATGCTCGAGGTATACATGGACGACATGATCGTCAAGTCCCACGAAGAACTAGACCACGTCGCCAATCTTCGAACAATTTTCGAGCAAGCAAGAAAATATCAAATGCGTTTTAACCCAGAGAAGTGCACGTTCGGCGTACGGGCAGGAAAATTCCTTGGTTTCTACCTAACGGAACGAGGAATAGAGGCTAACCCCGACAAATGTCGGGCATTCTCTGAGTTCCCAACGCCCACGTCTAAGAAGAACATCCAGTCCCTCAACGGGGTACTCACCTCGTTGTCCCGCTTCGTCGCAAAATCCGCCCAACACGCCCTTCCTTTCTTCAAGCTCTTGAGGAAAAAAGCCGCGTTTGAATGGACCGAAGAATGCGAGGCATCCCTCCTCCACTTAACACAAGCTCTGTCGAAACCGCCCGTGTTATCGCGGCCAGATACCGGGGAAGTTTTGTTCCTATACCTCGCTGTCACCGCCGAGGCCGTGAGCGCTGTTCTCATCCGCGAGAATCACGTCGGGCAAAAGCCCGTATACTTCACGAGCAAAGCATTGCAAGACGCGGAGTTGTGATATCAGCAGATAGAGAAGGTAGCACTGGCCCTCGTTAACGCCGCCAGACGACTGAGGCACTATTTCTTGGCCCACACGATCGTGGTGAGGACGGATCAGCCCATCAAGCAGTTGCTGGGACGGCCAGACATGGCCGGTCGAATGCTCAAGTGGTCGTTGGAACTGTCCGAATTTGACGTCCAGTATGAAAGCAGAAAGGCTCTCAAAGCACAGGCCCTGGCCGATTTCGTGGCAGAAGTAACCTTCTCAGACTCCTCACCCCACGTAGCAAACAGATGGACCATCTACGTAGACGGAGCTTCCAGCTCGAGCGGCAGCGGGGCAGGAATCATTCTGGAGAATGACGAAGGGACCATAGTCGAAGCGTCTCTCACTTTACCCTTTCCCACGTCGAACAACCAGGCCGAGTATGAAGCCTTCCTCGCTGGGTTACGCCTAGCCGAAGACCTAGGGGCAGAAGAAATCGTCATCTGCACGGACTCTCAGCTCGTAGCCCACCAGGTCTCCGGGGAGTATCAGGCCAAAAATGACAGTCTATCTGAATACCTCTCCCTAGTCAAGGAGAAGATGTCGAGGTTCAGGACGGTAGCAGTAAGACATGTTCCCCGCGAACACAACGTGCGAGCAGACGTCCTATCCAAACTAGCGAGCACCAAGAGGAAAGGCGGAAACATGTCAGTCATCCAAGAGATACTTCCCCGATCCAGCATCGACAAGGGGCCCTCGACCCTACACGTGCACGCAATCGGGGATGCCGACTGCTGGATGACGCCCGTGTACAACTACCTCACCAGGGACGAACTTCTGGATGACCCCAAAGAAGCCAGCACTATCAGACGAAGAGCTTGCTCGTACGTCATCCTCGAAAACAAACTCTACCGAAGGGGTTTCTCCATTCCGCTACTAAAGTGCATAGAGGAGGAGATTGTCCCCCACGTATTACGAGAAATCCACGAAGGCATTAACGCCCAGCACCTGGGGGGAAGGTCCCTTGCCCGCAAGGCCCTCCGGGCAGGATATTACTGGCCAACTATGCAGCAAGACGCCAAAGAGCATGTGAAGAAATGCGACAAATGCCAACGGCACGGGGATATGCACCTAGCTCCCCCTAACGAGCTGAAAAGCTTGACATCCCCGTGGCCATTCGCCTGGTGGGGCCTAGACATCCTAGGACCCTTCGTGACAGGGTCTAGCCAAAACAAATACCTGATAGTGGGCGTAGATTACTTCACAAAATGGATAGAAGCAGAAGCCTTAGCGAAGATAACAACACTTAACATTCTACGCTTCTACAAGCGGAATATCCTTGCCCGTTTTGGGATTCCCCAAGCAATCGTCACGGACAATGGAACACAATTCACGGACAAGAAGTTCCAAGACTTCGTCGCCCATCTTGGAACAAAGCAACACTTCGCTTCGGTCGAGCACCCCCAGACCAACGGGCAGGCGGAAGCGGCCAACCATGTCCTCCTTCGTGGCCTCAAACGAAGACTGGACGAAACGAAGAAGGTCTGGGTCGAGGAGCTCCACAGCGTCTTATGTGCATATCGTACTACTCCCCAATCCACCACCGGGGAGACGCCTTTCCGCTTAGCATATGGCATGGAGGCTGTTTTACCCATCGAGATCCACGTACTGTCCAGGAGGACCGAGTCACCTCTAGACGAGGAGAGGAATAACGAAGCGATAAGAGAAGAGCTCGACCTCGTCGAGGAAATCCGGACAGGAGCAGCCCTCCGCGAAGCGTCTCTTAAGCAAAAAATAGCAATCAGGCACAACGCCAAAGTCTTACGATGAGAATTCGACGTGGGCAGCCTTGTCCTGCGAAGAAACCACAAGGACTCTCGCGAAGGCAAACTAGCGACCAACTGGGAAGGGCCATACAGAGTCCGTGCCAAAACGGGAAATGGCGCATACTTCCTAGAAAATCTCAACGGGGAGGCACTCCCTCGACCATGGAACGCTGAGAAACTTAAGCAATACTACAGCTAAAGTAACCTTAGGCTTCCTCGTACCAAGAGACCACCTAGCGGTCATCATGCTCGCCCAGGTACAAGCGACACATGCACACAAAGTAGAATCCCGCTCAAACAAACAAGCCGGAACTCTTCTCGTCGGCGGTCCTCGACCGAGCACCGCCTTCGCCCAAGTACCATGATTGGCAGAACCCCAGCTCGCGATGGGACGTTCGCGCCGCGACCTCAGGCCTCAATCGCGACCTGAGATCCACAACCTCGCCAGGACCTTCCCCGGCTGTTCGCTCAGTTCCCCGCACTGGCGAACTCACACGCAGCGGGCTACCTTCCAAAAGAAAGCTCCACTAACGGACACACCCTCCGACGGGCAGTCATACACGCATAACTAAGATAAAGTACAACAATAATGTAAAGTACAACAAAAATTGTATAAATATACCGGGCATTAAATAAAAAGGCCACAAGGGCCAAAAAACTGTGCGTATTACATAAAAAGGGGGCCATACCCCCCCCCAAAACCAAATAGATTACAAGTTAATCAACGGCACGCAGGCCGGACAAAACACAACAACATCAAAATAACACGAGTCCTCATCCTTCCACATGCTCGGTCGCCTCGGGCCCGGTCTCCTGCTCCTCTGCGGGCTGATCTTCGGACTGAGCTTCGGGGGTGTCGAGAACCAGGCCTGCGGGTAAGACGATGCGGTCATCTTCCACCCATGCAAGGTAGTGGATACCATCGGTCGAAATATCAAGCACGGGGTTCACCACCCGCAACTGGGCCACTGCACTTTCAAAAGACTCTGATGCCACAACAATACCATCCTCTTCGGCTTGCAGTATGCTGGCGACCAGCTCAGCCTTAGTTTTCAGCACCTTTATCTCGTCCGATTCATCAGCACCCGGGGCACTGGCCGCCATCATCTCCTTGTTCAAGTCCTCCGCAGCCTTCTTCTCCGTCTTCAGCCTGGTTACCTCCTCCTTCAGCTTAGCTGTCTCCTCCTAGGCCTTCCTCCTAGCCTCGCGAGCACCCTTGACTTCTTCCTTTAGGGACGCCTCGGAGGCCCGGGTAGTAGTGAGTTCAGCCTCAAGCACAGAGTCCCCTTCCGCATAAACGGCAGCCATTTCCAGCATCCTCACCATGGCGAAAGCATCCTGGGCCACCATCGCCCTCTTGGTCGCACGGTCCATGCTTCCGAGGTTGAGTGACTCTGCCCGCGGAACAACCAAAGTGTTGCCTTCAAAGAACCTCCGGTCAAGGACACACGGAGGAAGCTCAAACTTCCCTTTCTCGGGTGCCCGAGTCAGGTCCACGGCATCCAACGACCTTTGTCGCTTTGCTCGCCCAGCCAGAGCCAATGGGGAGTCCGGGGAGCCGGAGTAGGAGAAGCAGAGGTCCCCACCACAGCCTGAGCAAGGGGAAGAGTACGAGCACCACCAACAGGCCGGGCCTTGGGAGGAGCCGCTCCAGCCTTGCCCCGCGCCATGGCGTTCCTCACCACACGATCACGAGCCTGAGGCATTTCACCTGCACAAACGAAACAAACACGTTAGCAACGGGGAAGAAAAAGAAATAACAGATAAAGTCTAAGTATCTAAGACTACCGAGCAACTTCATGGCATCCGCGGGAGTCTTGCACTCCAGCAGAGCCTTCACATTGATAAACCTGCGCTCGACTCTCTGACTCCCGTCGTCCTCGTAGATAGGGGTACCCTTGCTCGTCCAGCAGGTCGCAAGGTCGAATGAGTTTACCCACTTCACCAACGCCTCATAGGCCATAACATCCTGTCCGCGCAACGCGCTCGGCTCAAAGACGTATGCACTGGGCTTCTTTGAGAAGTGTTCGGGCGTCCATCGGATCGGGAACTTATACAATCTCTCCCCGATATATTTCCCTTCCTCGGTAAGCAACTCGTCCCCGTTCTCATCATACCCTACCTCCCAGACATACACGCTGTCCTGTGCAGCTTCAGACAAGGGCTCGACGATATAATACCGCCCCTTGAACGTTCGGATGGACTCCGAGAACGACTTAAACAACTTTCTAGGCTGCTTCAAAGAGACCCATCCATTCCTCTTCCCCGCCAGCTGCCGTTGTAGGTTGAAGACAGCAAAGAACGAAGGAAGGGTGGTCCCCAGAGCAAGGTGCTCGCACACCAACTCAAAAGCCTGTATGAAGGCCAACGAATTGGGGTGGAGCTGGGAAGGAGCCAACTTCAGGTGCTCGAACACCGACCGCTGGAAGTCAGTAAAGGGCAACCTCAGCCCCAATTCCTTGAAGGCATACTCGTACATTGCGAAGCAGCCCCCGAAGTTCGAGCAGATCCGCTCGTCCAGATTATGCATAAGCACTCTCCATTCACCCGCTGGCCCCACCTCAGTAAAAACGTCCGCTGCAGACCTGGCAAACGTCGATATATGGTTTGAAGGTTCGGTCACCTCCCACTCTTCCGGACAGAACCCCTCAACGTCCTCTTCCATTGCGTCCTCCTCCACGACCTCCAAATCCTCTCCCTCCTCGGCATCGCTCGCTTCCCCCTCAACTTCGCTCGAGGAGTTCGAAGCCGACGAGCTCGAGGATGCAGAGCTCGAGACCGCTGCACTACTGCTCTCCTCGGACACAGTCTCCTCCTCGGAGGTAACGGTGATTACTTCCCTCTCTGGCTCCATCGCCTCTACGATCACCTGAAAAAGCAGAGAAAGACAATGAATTCGACAGAAAATCAAATCCACCCTTCCACCGCTAAGTCAAGTGAAAGGGCGCGCGGAAGGCTAAGGACAACGTCCCCGACCTAAGCCCTAACACCAAACAAAGAAAGAAAAACCTCCCCGCAAGGAGGCGACCGAGACACGCCATCTTCCTACGAGGAACCTCCCCGCGCTCAAATTCCGTTAGAAGCTCCACCGGAATCTGGAAACACTCCACCGGAAAAGTCACCAATCCATCGGAAGCTGGCATGACGCGGTGGTCACGACTCGCGACCACGACGTGGACCACCACGTGCACCAAACGCGCTACCTACTCCGACGAGATGCTTGATGCGGCATATGGGCAGAACCGCCGCCCACCACCAACACTCGCCAGAAATCTGCCTACTTTGTCACCTAAAACTAACCCTAGCCGCATGCAATCTACCATTGACAGTGAAGGGAAGTGAAACAAGCTGGAAACCAGAAAACTTACTTGTTTTTAAGTAGAAGAGAAGGCTGCTCGAAACTTGACACGGTGGTCGGTTGCTCTAAGACGATACGGGCAGGAACGCTGATGACGACGAAGAAGGATCAGAAGGAAAAAAGTGCAAAACGGGACAACCTTCCCCCTTTTATACTGGGGGGCACGTGCACACACGCGCCCGTAGGTAATAATGACTGCCCACTAGCCATAATTACCTATTAACTACTACGCAGGGCTCGATGCACACGTGGCAGCCCAACGTTTCCCATTCTGTCTGACACTTGATTTTCCCGACTACCGGGCAGCGTGGTCACGACCATAAACATCACGAGCACAGAGGGCCACGGGCACCTCGATACAATTTTCCTCGTCTCCAAGCGACGACTCTGCGCGATGAGAAGTCCTTAAGTCATCACTCCCATGCTCGAGAGCAACGACTTGGGGGGCTCGTGTTCTGGACTGGACCAATGGCTAGAATTGGCCCAATCCGCTTCTGCTCCAGAGCGGCCCAAACTGTCTAAGCCCAATTCACAGAGGGGCAAAAGTGACATTCCTGCCCCTACACCCGGGCAAGGAGCGCAACGTCAATCCCCCGTTCTGATGCCCGTTACGCACGGCTTCCTCGCTGCCCGAACGTCAACGGGCAAATGTCCGCAACTACGTTTATGCCCGACATAACGGCTAGTTCATGGCAACCTGCCCGTCACAACGGCTAGTTTGGGCAGTTACCTATTCTTCGGGAAAAACGGCTAGTTCGCCCCGAAAATAGGACCGTTGGCCACGCACTGGGGGCTCTACATAAACCCTCTCGTTTGAGAGGGTCAGGTATCACATTTTCACTCTAAGAATACACTTTGTACTTGCCCCTTTTTCTCTGACCCTTTCTTACTTGAGCGTCGGAGTGCCTTGCAGGTACACCCCCTTTTTTCCTCAACAGTCCGAACACCCAGCACTTCCAGCGACCATCATCTACCGAGCACCTCACCATCTGACGACCAGCGTGTGTGGATCTGATCGAATACTCGAGATCAGAATGATTTAGACTTATTAGGGATGGTTTGTTTCAAAATTAATGATCATGTCTTATGAATTGAATTAGGCTTAGTCCAATTCATAATAGATTTTACAACAAGGGCACACATTAAAACGATGCACCTCAGACTCATAACAAGTTATTGATCATAATTATATAGTAAATCTTTAAAGGCGATGTCTAGAATCTCCCTAACATATATTTCGTCCGTTTTATATTATAAACACATTTTATATTTTAATATATTAAATAATTAATATATCTGGTCGATACATTAATTATTTAATATATCTAAAAAGTAAAATTTATTTATAATATGGAACGAAGAGAGTAACTATCTCAAAATTTGCCCTAATTCACATGAGATTTTTTTATAAAAGAACACTTGCATAAAGAAAAAAGTGATAATTCTATTCTAAATATTTTAACTCTATTCAATCAAACACTGACTTTAGCATCAAAATATTTAACCTGAAACACTATTATTATTATTGTTAAAAGTTTCACATCCGATAATATATAGTTTGAACATATGTTTGTGCTTATAAGTGAACACAATGTTCATCTTACAAATCGATTCACCCTAAAACCAATTTTGTATGATTGCGTTAAATCTAACCAGATTTCATAAATCATACCGAAGTCAGGTTACAATCATGCGTCGATACCATATTAAGAGTTTTACAACAGACAATATATGATTGAACATATGCTTATAAAGGGGACAATCCTCATTCTACAAGTCGTTTTTGTATGGTTGAGTTAAACTCAACCACATTTTTTAACAAGGTATGATATTTGATTATTTGATCATTTGTTATCATATTTTTGCTATCAGATTATCCACCATTTATTTTCACTCCAAATATCCAATCATAAACATAAAAGAGTGTTAAAAATTTCATTTCAAATAAACAAGTAATTATAAGTGGAGACAATCTTCATTACAGAAACCGATTTTATACACTTAACTTAGGCTTAATCACATTTTTCAATAAACACCTTTCCGCTTACAAATCTAACTTGTTATAAGCAAATGATATGTAACCTTCAAATATCTAAACCAAATCTCTCTCAAGGCAGTAATTTTCTTCTCTCTTTTACTCCTTCCTCCAAAAGAGCCTATAAATCACCTCATGTCACGGTCCACCAACTTAAATTTCACAAATCATAATAAATTAATTTCCTTTTTTCAACCTAGCATCTACAAGCCCTTCCACCATGCACACGTGACCTTTTAACCTATCCCTAAATCAAAATTGTACCCCTAGCAACCTCCAATAGTGAAACAGAGTACTATATCAAGAGCTACCCTAAACCATAGAGTGTGTGAGTGGACCAAGTACCATTTTTATATCACATCACGCGTGAAGATCCTGTCATCTCAAGGGGAACTATATTTTGATTCATCAATTATAGGCACTCGTTTCCTTCATTGAAGGTTTTTGCTTTTTTCAATCAATGTACTTTGATCATGCGAGGACTAATTTCATTCATATGTTTTTATCATTCTATCAATAATTCAAATATTAAAGCAACTTTATCTCTTTTTTTAATCATTTTTTACTCATTTTATCTTGGAGTTAATGCATAGCAACCAATATATGTAAACGAGGGCCCAAATTTTTTATTGATGATGCTAAATTTCCTGAAAACAAGGACCGGGAGAAGGGCAAAGTTACATAAGCCATTACTTCCTCTCAAGGTTTGGAGATAATGGTGGTTGCTTAAACTTAAAGGTTTTTGCGATTATGGTCGTCGCGATTTTAATTATGATCCATGTGGTATAAATTAAAAACAATTTACTAATTGTTAGTTCAATAGTTATTGACGTTTGACTTGATAGAAAGATTTACGGTTTGATCCTCTGCAACTGCAATCAAAAAGGGGTTGAAATCAATTTATATCAAAACTGATTTTCGAATTAGATTAGACGGTGTAATAAATCGGATGTTGGTGGTGAAAATTAAAAAAAAAATAATTACATTATTGAATTAATTGACACATTTTATTGCATACATTTTTTCGGTATTGAAAGATATTTTTTAAAACCTTGCTTCCTCGGTTTGGTGACAAGAATCATTTAATATTTTTCAAATAAATTAAAAAGAATGTAAGAAATAAACGAATTTTAAATTTTTTAAAAATAATTTTACATACCATGTCACAAACTATTAGATAGCATATGTTTGGTAAAAACAAAATGTATGAATTTAAACTTTGGGGTGATTGTGTGCCACTAGGTGACCAGAATTCGTCACGAACCTTTGGCTATTGGTGGTATGAACAAATTTTGAAAATTCAAATAGAAACAAATATATGGTGTTAAAATATGTCATAAAATTTAAAGAGATGAATAGATAGAAAACATACTTTGAAGTTGCAAAAATTAAAAAGTAGTTAGGAAATCGACGAAGACGGCATACCGTAGAGTGAGATTCACGGTGGAGCCGGTGTTGGGAAGGATGACGGCGACAGTGCTACAGAGGGTTTCTCAATTTGCATGTATCCAATTTTGTTGTTTTAGTTTGTGATTCCGTTCGTTTATGGATTATATTTTGGGCTAATTATGGATTTGTTAGATTTCAATCATTATAAATATGTATCTCTTGCATGCTTGCGTTCACATCCTACTGAACTTTAAAGCTAAAGGCAAAGAGAACGATTCACAACTTGCTAAACTTTAAAGCTAAAGGCAAAGAGAACGATTTGGAATCCTAGTAGTAATCTTAGAGAGATAAGAGAAAACTTTTAAGAGTGTGTTATTGGAATTTGAGAAACTCTTAGAAATATTTAATGGGATTTGGAAACACTTAAGAGCATAAATATTGGTGTGCTCACACTCTTTCTACACAATATTTAAAAGCCACATGTCAGATGTTGTTGGATAATTGAAAAAAAATAAAGTGCCTTGGTTTGTGACCGTCTTCGGGCTTGTGAACGTTTTTCTTTACCAGCTAGATCAAATAACTAATATAATATAAAAATTATGGGTATATTGTGAGATATAGTGGGACCCATTTTAAAGTTTTTGATGAGTTGTATGAATATTTAAAAAATGTAGTTTACTTGTTTAGAAAATATAAAAGTGTAATATAATATAAAAAATTGTGTGGGCCCATTTAAGAAACCAAAGTGAAGATGATGGGTGTGGATGCTCTTATAACCACCTTAGAGCATCCACACTCATCATCCCTACTTTGGTTTTTTAAATGGAGTCTACACAATTTTTTATATTATATTACACTTTTACATTTTCTAAACAATTTAGCAATATTTTTCAAATATTCATTCAACTCATCCAAAACTCTAAAATAGGTCCCACCAAATCTTACACTATACCTCATTATATTATACAACCGATAATTTTTAAATACAAAGTGGCACTTAATTTTTTAAGTATGTAGCAATGAATAATTAAATAATATATTTATAGAGCTATTGTCAGTGTAGAAGCGTGCTCAAACTAAACAACGATGTCAAGTATACACACGCCTCTTAAAGCCAATTATCCAAAATATCTGACACCATTACTTTGAGAATAGTGTAGTAACGATGCAAAAATGGGCGATATCCATGCTCTTAGAATTATGTCTCTCTCTCTCTCTCTCTCTCTCTCTCTCTCACACACACACACACACACACACACACACATGTGTGTGTGTGTGCAGTGCATGCGTGCGTGTGTATGTTTATATATATATATATATATATATATATATATATATATATATATATATATATATATATATATATATATATATATATATATATATATATATATATAGGATTGAGAAACATTTGGGTAGAAAATAAGGTTTGTTCTTGAAAACTTGGATGACTATTTTTTGTAACTTATTTTTAATCATTTGTAAGAACTTTTGATATAATGGATCAGAGGATCGTTCTCTCCCCTAGAGTAGACGTTTGATCAAACCGGATAAACAAGTTATTCAATTTATTGTTTTTATTTTATCTTATTCGGCTAATTTAAATTGATGTCTAATTATATAAAGAGTTATTTTTGTTGAACGCAATATATTTTGTTGCCTTTGTTCTTTTTCCTTATACATCGAATTTCTTTGTGATTGAACTTTGAATAATTCTTCTAAGGTGTTTTTAATTATTCTATCAATTTCACAACAAGTATCGTCCACATGGGGCAAAAGGGTTTTTTTTTACAAGGGAAATGGCAGATCGATAAGTTTTCCAGAGATAAATTTTTTTATTGTGAAAAGTGAATATGAAAGCAATTATAACTTAAGAAAAACATATTGAAGCATTGAAGGGTGAACTATCGATGTCTGCACACCTAATGGAAATAGAGAAAATTTAGATTGTGGGTAATGTAAGAAGTGTCATTATCTTATGTCTCAAAGATAAAGTTCGAAGGAAATTCGCAGGTCGTATCTAAAAGAACAACTCTACTCATTATGAATGGTAGAGAATATAAATTCATAATGAAGCAGTTGACAGAATTTCACAAGATTATTGATGATGATCTTGAGAATATTGAAGTGAGGATTGATGATGAAAACAAGGCCCTGCTCTTGTTGAGCTCATTACCCAGATCCTTTGAGCAATTTAAGGATATCTATATCTATGTTAAGGACTATATTATTACTTTGGATGAAGACCAAACGACGTTGAGATCCAAAGAATTTTGAAAAGACGAAATATTTGAATACTTTTGATAATGGTGAATGCTTGAATGCCTAAAGAGGAGGAAGTCAATGTACATGGATGTCCAAATTAAAGAGGTTTAACAACTTAAGGTTAAAATGCATTATTTGTCATAAACCCGGTCACTTCAAGAGGGATTTTCTTGAGAGGGGGGTAATGAAGATTTTGTCTAGATTGCAGTTGCGTAAGAATAGTTATGAGAGTATTGGTGTATTAGTGATGTCAAGCTTGGAGACTAGATATGGTTAGATCATGGACTCAGGTTGCCCTTATCACACGTGTCCAAGAAAATAATACATTAAACTATGAAGCTGGAGTAAGGTGGAGATTTTCTCCTCTGTGACAATAAAGCTTGCAAGGTTTATGGTATTGATACTATCAGACATAAAATGTTTGGTGATAGTGAGTTTCATCTTCACAACGTGAGGTATGTTTCACAGCTCATGTAAAATTTGTTATCCATAAGCATGTTTGATGATATAGGCTATTGCACTAGAATTGAACATGGGGTGTTGAATATTTTGCATGGTGAAGTGATCATAGCTAAAGGATCTAAAATATGTGGTTTATATATTTTAGAAGGTTCCAATATTTTGTTCATTCTTTATTCGTTAGTGAAGACTTTTATGACAAGAACAAGTTTTGGGATTTAAGGTCAATGCATGGGGGATGCCTGTAGGTTTTTTTTAGGTAACTTTAATGAGTTTTATAGAAGATAATGGATAAAAATGTATGTGACTGCTGAGTTGTCATTGATTTTCTAGGGTTAGGCTGGTGCAAAAGCAACTTACCTAATTGACAGGTTTTCATTTATAGGAATAAACTTCCAAATACTTATGGAGGTTTAGAGTGGGAAGATTGTAACCTACTTTATTTTAAAGGTCGTTAAAACTTTGCTTATTGATCAAATAAATCCAATTCAGCTTGATGGTAAAGTTATAGATTTTATCTTTAATGGATTTCTAAGTAGTATGAATAGTTATGAGCTATTAGAAGTGGAACCTGGAGGAATGAAGTTCATCAATTACAGATGGATTACTTTCAGTAAGTCATGTCACAGGGAGAAGAGTAAAGACATGGGAATAAAGCTTTTAGATACTATGATGCAGAAGACTCAGTTTGAAGTGGAGGTTCATACTATAGATACTAGTAGTAGCGAGGGAACGATTATAGAGACCTCTGATTATCATTTGACTCGTGATAAGGTAAGGTGGGAAAATGCATCACCTCAAAGGGACGATTATGTAGGTCTTGGATATTATGCTTTGAATGTGGATAAAGGGCTGTAAAACTCATAAACAAGGAACTTCGGGGATGCATTTGAAAGCAGGTGGATTCAACTACGGTTGAATAACCTTTATTGTGGGCTTATTAGACTACTATAGAAGAAACAAGTGGCTCGGAGCAAATGGATGCAAGTGGCAAGATCAAGGTTCAAGCGAGTCTTAAACTTGATAAAAATTGTTCAATATATGTTGAATTGGAAGAGATCGGTAAGGTTGTTGATGGATAAATTAACATCACCACAGTTTGAAGTTAAGATGGATATTGTTTAAGTCTTCCTTAAAACCTTAAGTGATAAAGAGAAAGAAAATGTATTTCGAGATTGCAGAAATCAAAAATCAGCTTAGAAGTTGACAAAAACGACATATGGCATAGTGAGGATAGATGTGGAGACAACGTAATGGGAGGCTTACGGTGAAGTCAGTGGCAGCGACGCGACATTGGGTCTATTTCTAACTGGTGGTTCGGTTTGTTGGAACTTGAATCCGTTTTTCTCTATTCACGTGTATTGGGCTTCATTTTTTTAGTTTGTGGTTCCGTTCGTTTATGGGTTATGTTTTAGGCTCAATATGGATTTGTTGCGTTTCAGTGGTTATAAATATATATCTCTTGCATTCTTGCAATCAAAACCTTCAAAACTTTAAAGTTGAAGATAGAGAGAAGAGTTTGGGAATCCTAGTGGTAATCTTAGAGAGGCGAGGGTAAATTCCTAAAAGTTTGTTCTTGGAATTTGGAAAATCATTGGGGATATTTAAGGGAATTGAGATACACTTCTAAATATTTTGTACTTGTGTGATTCATATATAGAAAGTTAGAGAGGTTGAGAAATACTTGGGTTGAAAATAAGGGTTATTCTTGGAAACTTTGATGACTATTTTCTTATAACTCATTTGTAATATTTTGTAACAACTCTTGAAAGTATAGTGAATCGAAGAGTTTCTATCTCCCATAGAGTATATCGTTTGATCAAATTGGGTAAACAAATTATTGCATTTATTGTTTTTACTTTATATTCTTCTGTCAAGTTAAATTGATGTCTTAATACATAGATAGTTATTTTTGTTGTAGGTCATTTATTTTGGTTTCTTTTGTTCTTTGTTTTCACACATCAAATATTTTGGTGTGATTGAAATCAGACTAATTCTTCTGAAATGCTTTTAATTGTTTTATCGATTTCACAACATATAAAAATTAGAGAAAGGAGTGCAACTTTTATTTATAATGTTGCTTAGAACTATTGTAGCAAAATGAGGCTGGATTGGCGAATAAACGTGTAATTAATTTTAGAGTTTCTTTTTCTTCTTTTTTTTTTAATTCTATATCTCGTGTTATTACCGACTAATTTAAGAACCAATTCTACCATTCATTTCTTAGAAATTCGTTTACTTAATATATAATAAGAAAATATCTTAAAAGTATTAGTCTATTTCTTAAAAGTTTTATTATTTATTTTGACCTATCCATAAAAGTGATATAAATTAAAAATATTAAAAAAATTCTATTTATCAATTTGAATAAGTATTTTTTTTTTCATGTCAGCCGTCTATTTTATTCATTAATTTGGCATTTTATACGAGAAAATTCTAATTACTAGATTTTTTTAGAGGCTAGATCCCAAGGTTCTTAAATTTTTTAGAAAAGTCGATAGAATTATATTTTTCTCTCTTGTTCTACCTGTGTCGTGTCCCCTTGGTGGGTGATCTTCTTTGGCACCTCTATGTCAAATCTCGATTGTGTCATTTCACATATTCCCTTTACCTGAAGAGTGACTCTAAGTGTTGCCCCCTATTATCTAAAGTTTTAATATCAATTTTACTATTCATTTTAGAGAAAATGGATGATTCACTAACAGTGTAAAATTTTACACTATCAACTAATCATGGCCGTGAATTTCGTTAAATCAGACTGTAATTTTTAAAAAATTTATATGACATAATAAAACGATATATTTTTATTGGATTACATTTCCTTTAACCTCTTCATCTTATCCAATGGAAAATCAAATGGATACTTATCTTAGAAAGGTCTAAGATTAATCTAGACCTTAACCGATCATTCCAAACTAAAATGTTTCATCTTCCTTCAAGGTCTATTGAATGAGAAAGTAGCGGTTCCAAGATCCTTGACTTGAAAATAGAAAATAGAAATTATTACAACTATCATCATTAAGACTTGCAAATTGAACCCTAAGAACTATAAAATGAAGATCCTAGATATTCTAACAACCAACATTCCAAGAAACAAACTCCACTACAAGAATAGAAAGAGGAATTTTTCGTTTATGGTGAAAGCGATATCAATAATGATTCAAAGGCAATCAAAATTCCATGATTGGAAACTATATATCTGAAAAAATTATACACAAAAGCTCTCTCAAGGTTGGGCTGGATAACATTTGGTGTGATCCATGTGGGCTCAAAACAGTCAAAATGGAGGCTGGCCTTTTTTCAGATTTCTATAGGAAAACAGGGGATTTTTAATGCACCTATATGTTTCTTATAGACCATACGAAAATACTAAAATGTCTCCTAGATTTCGGAGATTCATTTCCGGACGCACCCCAAAGACACACTTCATTCGTTTTTGAGTTACGTCTCAATTTTATGAATAAATTTATTTCTGAAATGCATCTCCGAAAAATGTATTTCTAAAAACTATTGAACAAAAAAAAAACATAAGTCTATAAAGATGTGACCAACTTTACAGATTTCCCTATTAGCTACTTTACTTTTTTAAAGAGTTCTATAATCTTCATATGAATATTTATCAACCACTGTAGATTTGTCTTCAACAGCTCCATTTAAACCATGCTTCAATGTCATTAACCTGCACCTATATATTTTCATAGACTTCTGCTACTTTATTTGAAATATAATGTCCATTTTTTCTCATTTTCATTTAGTTTAGGCAATGGCAGAACAAGCTTATGACAGGGGGTCATGGCCACCCCAATTTTTTTTATATAGTGAAAATACTAAATACCCTTACTTATAATAAAAATTAATAAAATTTTCATTCGACTATTAACCTAACAAAACCTAACTTTCTCATTCAGAAGATACTATCTTTCTCTCTCTCTCTCTTTATCTCTCTCTCTCTCTCTCTCTCTAGTATTCAAAAAAACAAATTTCTGAGAAACCCATGTCGCCCACATCGCTGCCCGTACGAGACTCGTTTGCCCCTCCACCCACGTCGCCGCCGGAGGCTGCCGAGTTTGTTTTCATTAGTCCATCTTAATCTTCTTCATCTAACTTACTTCTCTTGAATCTTGAGTAAGATTAATTTAACATTGGTTTTGAAAAACAAATCTATGTTTTTGAATTCATCTTGGTTTCTATTCTCATTATCTTGGTAAACAAATTGTTAGGAATTTTATTATTTTTAATAGTATCGTGCTAATGTGATTTTGGTTTGTTTTAGGTTAATGTTTTGTTCTGGTTTGATGTAATCTTTAAATGTTGTAATTCATTCTTTTTTTGAATAAGTAAAAGATCACCTAAAGGTAACAACTTGTTCTGTTTTGTTCTGGTTTGAAGTAATATTGGCATGTGTTTGAAGTAATATTGGTTTATATATCAATGAAGTGATATTGGTATGTGTTTGAAGTAAAAAAAAAAAAAACTGAATTGAAGTAATATTGGCGTGTGTTTGAAATTCTATTGGTGTGTGTTTGAAGTTATGTTCTTGTTCCACTTGGTTTTTATATCATTGAAATAATAAACTAATATTGTAGTGGAATTGGAACAAATTTATTACTAAGTTATTATGGGAGATTCCATATGACTTCCCACTTGGTTTCTATATCATTGAAGTAATATTGTAGTGGAATTGGACCAAACTTATTACTAAGTTATTAAGTTACTTATGATGTATATATTTATTTAATTTATTACTAAGGTACTAATTTAATAACTTATAATATGTGTAGAATTGAATTATGTTGGGATTTTTTTGTGCTGCGTTAATTTATTTAATTGATTATGCAGCACAAAAGTGATAATGAAGAGTAGAAAAATTGATTATTTTTTCAAAAGGAAAGAAAGATATGAAGATAATTTAACACCTATGTCCGAACCTCAAAGGGTTATTGAGAATCCATGAATTGAAAAAAAAAACGTTAATAGAATTTGTTCGGATGACATTGAAAATTCTTTAGAACGTGATCCTCGAAAACGTCTGTTAGTGTGGGAATATCATTATATAAATCAAATGGATGAAATACAAAGATCTTATTTAAAATGGGGTCCATATCAAATGAATTTAGAGCAATATCCATTGTCTGGTAAAGAAGACCATCAAAGACGCTTATAACACGCTTGGTTTAGCCTTTTTTCTTCATGGTTAGAATATTCACCTTCAGAAGATGCTGCTTATTGCTTACCATGTTATCTTTTTAGCAAAAGACCATGATATCGAGATTCCTGATCTTAATGATGAATCGTTTGCTTCTGTGTAGTCTTTTTGTGAAAAATATGATATTGAGATTCCGGGTCTTAATGATGTTCATTCAACAAGATTTGTTCGTTCTGGGCTTGAAGATAACCAGGTAACCATTGAGCATTATTTTAGAGTTGAAATATTTTTCACTACCATTGAAAAACAATTGCAAGAGTTGAATAATAGATTTAGTGAGTAAGCGGTTGATTTTTTAACTCTAAGTTGTGCTTTGGCTCTCAAGGATAGTTACAAGGTTTTTAACCTTAATACCATTTGCACTCTAGTTGAAAACAATTATCCTATAGACTTCAATGAGCAAGAGAAGATTAATTTAAAATTCCAACTTTGGCATTTTATTATTGACGCTCGTCAAGCATCGAGTTTGAATAATTTGTCAACTATTCAAGAATTATGTTCATCTTTGGTTGCAACCGAAAAGAAAGAAATTTATTATTTGATTGATAAGTTGCTCCGTCTTATCATGACTCTCCCTGTATCTACAGCTACTACGAAAAGATCTTTTTCGGTAATGAAAATTATCAAGACAAGATTGAGAAACAAAATGGAAGCTGATTTTCTAGGAGATAGCATGACGATTAATATTAAAAGAGAAATTGCTACAAATATTGATTCTGAGACTATTATTAATGATTTAAAGCTCCTTAAAAACCACAGAGCATTATTTTAAGGTATTTTTATGTAATACTCTTTAATCAACTCATGTTCAACTATGTGTTTATTACAATTTAGATATTTTATATACATTATCGTATGAATATTTGATTTATAAATTATATTTTAATTTGGTCTCCATCCCAAACTTTATAGTCTGGTTCGGCCACTGGGTTCAACAAATTCTACTACTATATAGACTTCTGTTTTTCAGCAGGTTTCGGAAATACATTTTCGAAAATTTTTCGGAGATGCATTTCCGAAATAAATTTATTCATAAAATTGAGATGTGACTCAAAAATGAATGAAGTGTGTGTATTGGGTGCGTCCGAAGATGCATCTCTGGAATCTGAGAGGCATTTTCGGATTTTCATATGGTGTCTAAGTAGTATATATAGGGTGCATTACGAAATGTTCAAGAATTATGGTGTTGTCAAACACATTCTTAAAGGGAGCCCTTTGATATTTTCATATTCTTGGCTCATTGTAAATCCATGGCAACAAGATCCGCCCCATAAACAAAATAAATTTAACATGGTCCCGACATGGGTCTAAAAATGGGCTATAAGCTAGGGCGGGTGGAAAAATCCGGGCTATATTCCTAAGATGTTGTTGGATGTATCTAAACCTTTTAGAGAATTTTTTTTGCACCTTATAAGTTTCTACCGCACAGTACGAAATTCCACTAATGCCCCCAGGTTTCAGAGATGTATCTCCGAAAGCACCATTTGCTCACTCAACAAAGGCGATTCTGAGAGGCACCCTATATGTTGTGTTTAATTTGTTCCGGAGATGCATCTCTGGAAAAAGTTTGTAGTTAGATTTCTGGAAGAAACTGGGAACACATTCAGTAAATAGACTTTCCAAAATACAATTAATATCCATAACATAAAATGATCATTACAATCATGATTTTAACAAAAAATTAAATATTATATTTCAATATCTCGGTGAACGCTTGCACATCTTCAGGATATCTTCAACCAATCTTTGTAGCGTCGCTTTCAACTCGAGCGGAACTTTCTCTTCGAAACCGAAATACGTATCCCACATAGCTAACATTCGCTCGAGTCTTGAGCTCAAATTTGTTGAACACAATGTTCCCTTCATTGTCAACTGAAGGTGAACGGTATTCGAGCTTCACAATCCTTCATTTGTCTCTGTAAGGTAGGAGATAGTAGATTTTGTCTAAGATATCTTCGAAGGAGGTGATATTGGTGAGCTTGAACGCCCTCCTAAGTGTAGATCCGTCGAAGTATGAAACACTTGCGACATACCAACAGATGTTTATTTGTGACATTTGAGACATTTTGAGTTTGTGTGAAATATAACACAAGAACGCCTAAATTTATAGAAGACCTAGTTCAATATGGACCACTCATTGACTGTCAAATTGATTCCGAATATATATCTCCGAAAACACACCCTATTATATTGTTCCGGAGATGCATCTCCGGAACTTTCCCTGAACCATTTCAAAACAAAGAAAATAAAATTGCCTTTTTGAGATGTATCTCCGAAACTTTCCCCGAAACATTTCCAAAACATAACCATATAACAGACACTAACATTAAGATCAAATATGCATAAAGACCAAATATGAATAAAAAGTGAATATGTAACACTTCATTTATATTGAGAAATAAATATATTGTATTATTTGTTCGGTTAAACAAGAAATTAAAACGAATCGAAATAAGTGTCGTCGGCTAAATTTATAGATGGTACCTCCTTGGACTTTTGTGCATTCGATTCTTTTTCAGTGTTGTTCAATCTCTCGAATTCTTGCATCCTTTCAATGAAATGATCCGGCCACGTCTCGGCTTTTGCGGTTGAATGGGTCCTCCACTCCGGTGATGTAGGTGGTATGGGGCTACCCGGTTTCAAGTAAATTTGAACAAAATGACTTGATTTTGAAATCCTTCCAATACACATGATACGATCATTTTGGATTTTGGATTTTGGTGTGGTGCGGTGCGCAGTGGGAAAAAAGTTTTCGAAAAACTATAGCGTGTCAGGTCAATGCACACCCTATCATATGCACATGCAATTAGGTGACCCATATTCGGGAAGCTCATCCATTTTGACTTCTGTACCCGACCGCTCAAGCAAAGAACAATAGACTTATAAATCACATTTAATTTTTCTTTATTTCCGTACAACCGCGCGTACGATTCTTTATGCATCGTCAATTCTTGGATACATTGATGTCGTACAAGCGCGTGACTATCTTCTCCTTTACCGAGTAAAGCTGAAATTGCTCGGTAACTGTAATTACCTTTCCCCCACGACATCGACGATCCGCTCGATATATTTGTGCATAAAAATCGGCATCTCGTCGATGGATGAAATCTTCTGTGGAAGCGGCATCGAATGTGGTTTGCTAATGCGGGCTCCTTTCACAACACTTTTTTAGATATTTTGGAGTTGGTGAGTCGGGAAAAACTTTGTCAACGTGTTCAAAATATGAAGGAGACCGTGTATTCGAGTTGTCATTCGGTGTAGGCTTCATTTTCTTTAGAGCACCTTTTGTTTTTACCGGTTGAGAAGACGGTTTCATGTCGGTGGTTTCAGGATAAGAAATCTTCCACAATTATTCTTTGATGTGTAGTTTCATGATGTCATGGGCCTTCGAAAATCTCTCTTGTATCGCTTCCCATTCGGTCAAAATTGAGATATTCAAGGTCATGTCACTAATACATTCCTTCTCTTCCAGCTTGAGCCAACATACACTAGGATGACCGGCTAATTTTAAACTCAAATCATGGTTATGCAAACCACATATCACATTAAATCTTCAATTTTTTGTTGCCAACATGTAACCACAAACCTTAAACAGACACTCACATTTTCTTCTACATGTGTCGTCTCTTTTAAGTTTCTGGAGAGGAGTTCGATATCTCCCGCTTCTTTCGCAATACTTTGTCACAAATATGCATCTTCTATCCAAGTCGTTATCGTACCTTCCGATTACCATACCATATCCAAGTCTAGATGTCTCCATGCAAATCCATTCAAGCATTCTATCACGATTTTCAAACTCTTGCTTGTTATTAAAGTCGTTGCCAACATCTACCGCCTTCACAACAATCTCTTGAACATTCAGAGAAACAACGTTCGGAGAAATCAATTGTTTTGGGAAAACGTCGAGGTGCACCATATTTATTGGAAACAATTAAAAAAATAACATAACATTAATTAATCTGCTGCTGGAGAAGGGTTGGAAAACAAACACAGACACATTCCGGAAATGTATCTCCGGAAAAGTTCAAACCCAAACACGTTCCGGAGATACATCTTCGGACACTGCATAAGTTTTTTCAGAAAAAGATGATGATTAGTGTGAGCAATGTAGAGGATAAAAAACAATATTTACCTTAAATTTAATCTTCTTTTGCTCCCAATGATATGTTGAACCAAAAGGATGGAGATTTAGAGTGAAAAAATGGATTGAGAATAAAGGGTTTTAGGGTGAGGGTTTTTATTGAAAATGGAGTATGGCAACAATGGGGGACTCTCAAATACCTTCGGAGATGCATCTCCAAAAATACCTGACTTTGAAACCATTCATATTTCTCTGGAATAAAAATATACCAAATATATGGGTCGTATCTCATTATTGCCTTGGTTGCGTATGTAAAGGATGCGTCCTGAGATATATCTCCAAAACCGGAGGGCATAATTAGAAATTCAAACGGGACACTAGAAACTTATAGGGTGTAATAAGAAATTCTTAAGCTTTTATACCTGGTATGCACATTGGAAACTCTAAAGATGGTATACATTTAGTGGAATTTAGGTATGAGAAAATCCATATGTTTTTCTTAACTGTGGCATAATTGGTCGCAACGAAGAACACCGCTTCTATTAAAATCAGAAAAGCAATGATCCTACTATAATGAATCCTTACGTTCATTGGATTATATCATCATACTATTGAAACATAATAATAGAACAATCTAAAAAATGCTATAATAGTAACCCTATGAACTCCCCTAATTTTGGGAAATTTAGTCATAACCTTGAAGCCATGTTACAACAGCTCAATAGAATGTCGATGGTCAAACAAAAATAACAAGACTGCACAAGGTGTTTCAATTTCTTCTGTGGCAATGTGTTCTCAGCCATTTCCCTGGTCGATCCAGACTACGTAAGGTATTGCGGTAAATTTATTTGAGAATAAAGATGATAATTAATTATTAGGGAACATTCTGTTGGGAAATAACCTTCCATAATTTCCCTCCTCCGTGAACTCAAAAATAGGCACTTGCGAAAACGTGAAAAAATTAAGCAAAAATGACACAAAAAGATTTTAGCGTGGAAAACCTTCTCAATGTGAGAAAGGGAAAAACCACGGGACCCTTAGGCCTCTTAAAACATCCACTATAATAAAAATGGGAATACAACAACTTCACCCTTAGGTGGAACTCTCTACAAAGTATCTCTCAATTTGTAAGGAACACTCTCACAAATTGGCTCACTATTTCTCTCACAAGGAAAAACTCTCTAAAACAATTTTCTCTCTTGAGCAAGGCTCTATTTCTCTTGCTTCTTGTTTCTCTTGTGGTTGTATTTTGAATGCTTGCTCTTGGTCCTATTTATAGGAGAAGCAAGCCAAAAGGTCTTACATGCATGAAGACACTTGTTCTTTGCCTTTCATGCAAGACACCAAGTGTCCTTTGCCTTTCATGCAAAACACCAAGTGTTATTTTTCTTTCATGCAAAACACCAAATGGCTGGACCCCACATTTCTCCCCCTCCAGCCATAGGGGAATGTTCTGGGTTAGTTTGGAGTTGCTGCTAATCCAGCAACTTGTTTGCAGAGCTCTATCTTCTCTTTTGGAAGAGGTTTTGTCATTATGTCTGCCCCATTCTCATTGGTATGAATTTTCTCTACTTTCAACAATTTACTCTCCAACACATCGCGGATCCAGTGATATCTTACGTCAATGTGTTTTGACCTTGAATGGTATGTCGAGTTCTTGCTGAGATGGATTGCGCTCTGATTGTCGCAATAGAGAACATAAGTTTCTTGATTCTGACCTAACTCTTGCATGAACTTCTTCATCCACATGATCTCCTTACAGCCTTCAGTAATTGCTATGTATTCAGCTTCTGTGGTACTCAAAGCAATGCACTTTTGTAATCGTGATTGCCATGAGATAGCTCCCCCTGCAAAAGTAATCAAATACCCGGAAATAGATTTTCTTGAATCTACATCCCCTGCCATGTCTGCATCTACATACCCAGTGAGTAATTGCTTTTCATTGCCAAAGCACAAACACTGTTTGGCAGTTCCTCTTAGATACCTCAGTATCCATTTCACAGCATTCCAATGCTCCTTTCCTGGATTTGACAGGAATCTACTTACTACTCCAACAGCATAAGCAATGTCTGGTCTTGTGCAAACCATTGCATACATAAGGCTACCCACAGCTGAAGAATAGGGCACCTTGCTCATTTCTTCTTTTTCTTCTTCATTGTTTGGACACTGTGTCTTACTGAGTTTCAGATGACCAGGTAGTGGGACATGTACAGGTTTAGCATTATGCATGTTGAACCTCTCAAGGACTTTCTTGATATAATCTTCTTGTGACATCCACAACATTCTTTTGGGACGATCTCGAATGATTTTCATTCCAAGAATCTTCTTTACTGCACCCAAATCTTTCATGGCAAAAGATTTGCTCAGTGCATTCTTTAGAGCATCTATCTTTGTCTTGTCTTTCCCAACAATAAGCATATCATCAACATACAACAAAAGTATGATGGATTCACCATTATCATATTTCTTCACAAACACACAGTGGTCTGCAGAAGTCTTTTCAAATTTATGTTGGGTCATGAAGAGTTCAAACTTTTTGTACCATTGCCTTGGAGCTTGCTTCAACCCATATAGACTTTTCTTCAAGCGACACACAAGATGTTCTTTGCCTGGTTCTGCAAATCCTTCGGGTTGCTCCATGTATATCTCTTCCTCCAAGTCTCCATGTAAGAATGCTGTTTTGACATCAAGTTGCTCTATCTCCAAGTCTAGTGTTGCAGCTAGACCAAGGATTGCTCTTATGGATGTCATCTTCACCACTGGTGAGAATATCTCTTCGAAGTCTATGCCTTTCTTCTGATGGCACCCCTTCACGACAATTCGTGCTTTGTATCTGGGGTTTGGGTTGTTCTCTTCAGACTTGAGTTTGAACACCCACTTATTTTTCAAAGCCCTTCTTCCCTTTGGTAATTTCACCAAGTCATATGTCTGGTTCTCATTCAGTGACTGTAATTCTTCTTGCATGGCTTGCATCCATTTGTCTTTGTCATCCGTCTCAATGGCTTCTATGAAGTTTTGAGGTTCTCCTTCATCAGTGAGAGTGACATACTCATCTGGGGAATATCTTCTTGATGGTTGTCTTACTCGCACGGATCTTCTCACTTGAGGTTCTTGGTCTCTCTGATCAGTATCTATCATTTGTTCTTCCTGCATTTCCTGATCTTCTTCTGTTTGGTCAGGTTGCTCCATATGATGGGGTTGTGCTGTCTGATCAGGTTCAATATCTCGTTGAGGAATCTCTCCCCCTGAGTTTTGTACCACAATGGTCTTTGACTTCTTAGATTGAATATCATTGATTGTTTGATCTTCATAAAATACCACATCTCTGCTTCGAACAATCTTCTTGTTTGCAGGATCCCACAGTCTAAAGCCAAGTTCATCTCTTGGAGAACCAAGGTATATGCACTCCTTCGTCTTGGCATCGAGTTTTGCTCTTTCATCTTTAGGAATATGAACAAATGCCTTACACCCGAATACTTTCAATTGACCGTAAGAGGCTTTCTTTCCATACCATACTTCATTCGGTATCTCTCCATTTAACGGTCTTGAAGGAGACAAGTTTATTAGATCAATGGCAGTTCTCACTGCTTCACCCCAAAATGATTTGGGAAGTTTTGCATGAGAAAGCATGCTTCTGACTTTCTCTGCAATCGTTCTGTTCATTCTTTCAGCTACTCCATTCATTTGGGGAGTCTTCGGAGGTGTCCTCTCATGTCTTATCCCATGAGCTTTACAATATGCTTCAAATGGACCTAGGTATTCACCTCCATTGTCACTTCTTAAGCATTTCAACTTTCTTCCAGATGCTCGCTCTACAGAGGCGTGAAACTCCTTGAAAGCTTGTAGAACTTGATCTTTCTTCTTCAATGGATACACCCACACCTTTCTAGAGTGATCATCAATGAAGGTAACAAAGTATTGTGCGCCACCAAGAGACCTTTCAGATGTGGAGCAGACATCTGAGTGAACAAGATCTAGGATTTTCTTTCGTCTTCTTGCATCATCTGATCTTTGAAAAGATACTCTGTGTTGTTTGCCTGCTAGACAGTCTTCACATGATTCAAGTGGTTGTCCCTTGATATTTGAAAGATGATCTTTAGCAAGAATCTCTAAGCTTTTATCACTCATGTGGCCAAGTCGTTTATGCCACAATTCTTTGGTTGCATCTTGAGAAACATTAGTCTCTCCCTTGTTTATCTTTCCCTGCATGATGTACAGGGAGCCTTCCTTTTTGCCACGAGCAAGTGTCATGCTCCCTTTGCTAAGCTTCCATCTACCATCGCCGAACTGGTTTATCATCCCTAGGTTATCCAACTTTCCTGCTGATATAAGGTTTAGATGCATCTCTGGTACATGTCTTACTTCCTTCAACACAAGCTTATTTCCATTGTCTGTGATCATAGTCACTTCACCAATACCAACAATCTTGCTTGTGACGTAGTTTCCCATCTTCACCGTACCAAAATCTCCTCTTTGGTATGATGAGAATAATTCTTCATGAGGTGTAACGTGGAAAGATGCTCCGGTGTCAATTATCCAAGTGCAATTATCGAATGCAACATTTAGATAGTTGACATCTCCAAAAAGGAAAATATCCTCGTTGTTCGAGGCTACTGCAGTTGTGGCTCCTTCTTCCTTATTCTTCTTTGGATTTATTAAATCTGGACGGACTTTTCCAGCCTGTTGATCTCTCTTCAAGAATCTGCACTCAGGTCTTCTATGGCCCGATTTGCCACAATAATAACAGCTTACTCTTGTGCGAGACTTGGATCTAGCTTGTGATCTCCCACGACCTCCTCTTTCATGATTCTTACTCCTTCCTCTGTTATCAACAATGTTGGCTTCGAACTGGTTGTTGAAGCCTCTTTCCCTCCGTCTTGATTCTTCATTTAGCAAGGAATCTGTGACAGAATCCAAGACAAGTTTTCCGTCTGGAGCAGAGTTACTAAGAGTGACAACTAGAGTGTCCCAACTCTCAGGTAGAGAACTTAGGAGCAGAAGAGTTTGCAACTGATCATCTATCTTCATGTCAGCTTTCGTCAGCTGGTTCACGATACCTTTGAAGGTATTCAAGTGCTCGATCATATTTTGGCCATCTGAGTACTCCAATTTCACCAGTCGTCTGACAAGGTGTGCTTTATTTCTCGGTGTCTTCTTTTGAATCAAGGATTCAAGTTTGGTCCACAACTCATACGCATTTGTATAAGTTGACACATGCTCGAATAGACTCCTATCTATGTATTTTCTGATCATGGCAACTGCCTTCCGATTTTGGAGCTCCCACTCGTTATCTTTCTTCTCCGTTGGCTTATCCTTTTGAGAGATTGGCTCATGCAAATCTTTGCAATATAGGTGGTCTTCCATCATCGGCTTCCAATAGGTATAATTATCAGCGGTCAGCTTGAACATATCTCCTTCATAACTGATAGAACCATCCATTTTTGAGAACACGGGAAAGTAGTTCTTTTAGCTAGGAGATTTTGTAAATAGTGTCGTACACGGGAAAAGTTACCGTGGTTTATGAATAGTGCAACTAGGAAGTTCCCAGGAAAGAGAGGTGGGTCAATATTGACGCGCTTAAATACCAAGTCTTTCCTTAGCCAGAACTTACAAAGACACACTTTCACAATACTACGATTTAATTCCAACAAGAATATTTCTTTTCTGATGTGGAAGATCAAACAATGTTGCAACCACAGAGCATACTAAGAACTTTCTTACGAGTACAACACCGTAGTTACCCAGAACTCACACAGAGCTCTGATACCACTGTTGGGAAATAACCTTCCATAATTTCCCTCCTCCGTGAACTCAAAAATAGGCACTTGCGAAAACGTGAAAAAATTAAGCAAAAATGACACAAAAAGATTTTAGCGTGGAAAACCTTCTCAATGTGAGAAAGGGAAAAACCACGGGACCCTTAGGCCTCTTAAAACATCCACTATAATAAAAATGGGAATACAACAACTTCACCCTTAGGTGGAACTCTCTACAAAGTATCTCTCAATTTGTAAGGAACACTCTCACAAATTGGCTCACTATTTCTCTCACAAGGAAAAACTCTCTAAAACAATTTTCTCTCTTGAGCAAGGCTCTATTTCTCTTGCTTCTTGTTTCTCTTGTGGTTGTATTTTGAATGCTTGCTCTTGGTCCTATTTATAGGAGAAGCAAGCCAAAAGGTCTTACATGCATGAAGACACTTGTTCTTTGCCTTTCATGCAAGACACCAAGTGTCCTTTGCCTTTCATGCAAAACACCAAGTGTTATTTTTCTTTCATGCAAAACACCAAATGGCTGGACCCCACACATTCGATGTATTATTGTGATCAATGATGTACTGAGAAATTTGCGTCTTGAATCTTTGTGGTGGAAAGACCTTTTGGGTTATGCTTTCCCTTTGGAAACAGGTGGATTTTCCATGAATTTAAAATGCAGGTTAGGCAATGGGCGTTTGGCATCTTTTTGGTCTGGAAATTGGCTTGGTAGGAGTCCGCTGTTGTAGTTGTTTCCAGGATTATTTGATGCAGCTGTTAATAAATCTGCGTCAGTCTCGGAAATGGGAAGATGGGATGGGTTGAACTAGGTTTGGGACCTTGGAGATGACTTTGTTGCAGTATCTGCTAGTTTGGACTCTGAGTTGTTTGAACTTTTGCGCTTTTGTTTGAGGTAAAACCTTCAACTGGCGTAGATGATGTTTTCCTTTGGCCTTTGAACCATGATAATTGTTTCTCAGTGCTTTCCTCTTACTATTCATTGCTCAATGTGTCTGGCCTGGTAGTTTAGAAGATAACCTCAAAACAATTCTTTCCTTATTATGGCAAACTAACATTCCTTTGAAGGTGAAAATCTTTGGATGAAGATTATTGGTGGATAGACTTCCAACTCGCTCAAACCTCGCAATTAGAAATATTATCTCCAAATGTCATGAATTCGTGTGTGTATTTTGTTTTAATGCCTCTGAAGATTCACACCACTTATTCATTTCGTGCCCGCGGATCAAACTTGTTTGGGAGAAGATTGGGATTTGGTTGGGGATTAATGCTTTCGTTGAGGCCAATTGTGGTGAGCATCACTTAGCTTGGCTCCTTCGATTGTCTTTATCTTGTTCGAACTCTTCCGCTTGCTTGATTTGGTTCGCGACTTGTTGGTGCATTTGGTGGACGCGCAACTAAATAATTTTCAACAATAAGGTTTGCGATTCGGTAGTTCTTTTCGACAGGAATACTCTCTTTTATTGGCGTTGGCTGGCTATAGGTTACAACATAAAGCTTAGGTTCTCGTTTTATGATTGGTAAAATTACCCTTTAGATTTTTTGTATCTTTGCTAATTATTTTGCCGATGTTTCCATTTGTATCTTTGGGTTGAGGCACCTCTAATGCCTCCTTTAATTGAAAGTTTCTACTTGTAAAAAAAATATTTAATAAAACTTTAAAAAAACACTTGTGATATACTGACTACCTATATCATACTTTAAAGATGCCGTGCTTGCCATCAAAATTTCAAAATTATAGTATGTTGATGGAATTGACGGTTACAAGGTTTTTATTAATTAAGATTAATGTTCAATAAATGAGATAATCTATTCACTTTGAAGGGTTTGCATGATACTATGCATCCTAGTGTTGCTCATGATTTGGAGATATTGAAAATTTTGATGGATAAAGATGTTATAGAATCTAAACATGATATATATTATATATTGCTGGGACGGAGACAACAATAGCTACTAAATATTTGCTTAATCATTCTATCACAAGTGAATAACCTTGTATAAAAGTGATCTTTAAGGTAAAGAAAAAATATGATAAAGATATTTTAGTTACATAATACCTACTCAAAGGATAGAAAACCTATGTAATGTGAGAAACTTTGTTTTGTTTTATTTTGGTTTACTTTTTTTCTTTATATTTTTCCTTTTTTAGGTTAAGTTTATATCCCTCTAGTTTTTGTTTTTTCTTCATTAAATTTTAGATTATATAAAAAACATCACTTTATTTTATATTATTCTACCAATCTTAATAAAATGTGATTTTTTGTGAGGGTAATTGAACAAAAAAATGTTGAAAATATGAGATCAAATTTTTGCTATTACCATTGGCCTTTATTTGCGAGTTTGGTGGGATGTGAATAAAAAAGTTTCGCAATCTAAATTACATCAACAATCAACATTAAAACAAAAATCATATAAAAAAAGAGTGTATCGGGATATAAAAAACGAGTGTATCAGGATTAATAGGTTGAGATAGTGACATGCATAAAACTAAAAATTATTAGAGAATTTTTTATTGCACTCTAGATGTTTTTAATACATCATGTGAATTTCTATAAATGCCTCACATTTTTGGAAATATATCTCCGGACGCATCAAAATGTAAGTGAATGTTAAAATATTTCAGAGATTTATCTCCGGAACATTTTGCAGCATAAGTTGCGTCAGACTCTTCTCCTTCCTCATTTCACAGTTTTCTTCCAAGAAACACAACTTTAAACTCTCAATATGCTTCCCTACACCAAATCAAATTTCATCAAGCAAGGCTCAAAGGAACTCAAGGGAACATCAAGTTTCATCTATAACATCATTCAACTTCATCAAAACCATCAATTTCAAATAAGTTTTTCGAATTTTCGGTAAATTTTTTATTTTTAGTATAAATGTGTAGAAATCAATTATTAGGGTTATAATTATGTAGAAATCACATGTAATATAGTTTATACATAGTGTATAACTTGTTTTTTGGCTGAAATTCGTTATCAGATCATATTTTTGTCAACTTACATGTGTACATTCGCCATTGATGCAACTTTTGAGTTGCATCTCCAGAATGTTTCAGCGTTTCATATACTGTAGGAAATTCCAGAGATGCATCTTCGAAATTGTTCAACGTTTTAGTTTAATGGTGCTTCCGGAGATGAATCTCTGGAATGTTTCAAATTTTTAGTTTAGTGGTGATTTCGGAGATGCATCTCCGAAATTTTCTTCAGTGTGTTTTTTTATAAATTTTATTCCTTGTGTTTTATTTGTGTGCACTAATGATACGCCTTACTTTACCTTGCAGACATAATGGCTGACAAAGTTGACAGACTGAGACATGGCAGGGTTACTCATCATGCATCCGTTCGGCAGGAGCATAGCCATCAGGTTCTGGAGGCTCCAGGTACCTCTTGTTAGGAAAAACTGTTGACTTCTGGGGCGTCGTCTACTTCTAGGGCTCGTGTTTCACCTCAGGCCACTCCATCTTCTTCTTCTTCCCGTAGGAGACGAGATTCACCATCTGACGCGTCACTTCCCTCATCCTCCCGCAGGCGTCAGGATTCACCAGTGCCACATCCTACGGGTGATGTTGTTGTTCTAGACCCACCTCCCACTGATGATGTTGCTGATCCAGTACCACCTCTAGAGGGTGAGGCTGCTGCGGATGCCGAGTCAGAGGCTTTTGGAGAAGGTCCATTTGATTTGTCCTTACTTCCTCTGTATCCAGACCATACTGTCAAACATATTTGAGACGGAGAGGTAGCATTAGTTGGATTCTTTATTTTTTATGCGTTAATTTTAATTGCTGACATTGATTATTTCTCACATTGATTATTCCTGACATTGATTATTTCTGACAAATTTTAGGAGCGTGATCCTGTCGTACCTCAAAAAATACGATCCTTCGCGATGGTCGCGGAAAGATAGTTTGAACAGAGCTGTCACCGAACTTTATTTATTCCAATTAAGGATTAGAAAAATATCGATAAAACCTTTAACAGCAGAATAATGGTCTTCACAACTGTATTCGAGTTCAGGAGTCAATTACGCAAGAGGAAAGTATTAGCACCCCCTCACGTCCATTATACTCAACGGGAACTTATTATTTCAATTTGTGATTGAATTTTAACTTATGTTATTTGTTTTCTTCGAGTTATAAGAGTTGTAAAAGGAAAAGAAAGGAAACCGCAAAAAGTTTTATTAAAGGGGGGCCTGACAAGATTGCAGGTATTGCTCCTAAGTATCTCCAGGTGCAATAGAGAATTCAAGGGTACGTAGTTCTGGGTAGGCTACAGTTTGTTGGTTTGTGTTTTTTAATGAACAAGTGTTTAGATCACATTTTAACGGTTATACATTGGTTGGTCTACTCTCGGTGAAGGCTTAACTAGTTTGTATTCGCATTAGAATGGACTAAACAATGCTCTTTTGAAAAAAAATTAGTTGTGGATGGCACGAGGGTGAGTAATTAGGTTTGATTGGTTTGATCGCACATGGGCGAGAAAAGGTAGGTTTGATATGCTGGATATCTTTTGGGCGGAAGACGATTATCTAAACAGAGAGCTATATAGCAGTGTTCAAATAATCGGGGAAGGAGAAAGTTTACACCACCCTTCTTTTTTCTTCTTTAATATTATGAAAGAATATGTTGTGAATTAAGTCATTGTTTATTAACGGAAGACGATTATTCACACAGTGAGCCCTACAGCAGTGCATAAATAATCGGGGAAGGAAAAAGTCTACATCACCCTTCCTTTTTCTTCTATAGGAGAAGCAAACACAATTCAAATAATTAAAGTGATTTAGAATGGAAGGTGAATGTTCGGATATAGAGCTTTACAATATTGTCCAAACATTCAGGGAAAGAGAAGGTCTACACCACATTTCCTTTTCAACTGAGTTATTGTGAAAATGAGCTTGAAAGATTTGAATCTGAATAGAATCGAAACGGATTGGTGAAGAAGAATCCATTTAGCGTTGGACCAAGGGTTTCGTTTGTAAAACTAAATCATGAGGATGGTTTAAAATGAAATGATCATGAATTAAGTCGAATAGATGATTTGAAAGTGATTGTGGAAATGATATTGAAACGATTTTGAAATGATGATGAAATGAGTTGATCGATTTTCAATTAACAAAAGTAATCGATTAAAGTTTGATTAAACCAATTAATTAGGGTAATTAAGATTAATTATCAAAATTATTCGATTAAATTAAATAATCAGGTTAATTAAAATTATTTAATCAAAATTAACTAATTATCCAAAACTTAATTAATTAATTAATTTAATTAAAATGAAAATAAAGCGAAAAAATCGGGACGAAATGATTAAAGCAAGTTAACCACAATGTGCTCAAAGCCGATTTGTGTATAATGACAACACGAGTAATAACATACGCAAGATTATAACGATGCGAAATATTATATTAATGTATAGAAATTTTGGCGGCATAACGACATAAAATTGCCGAATCCACGAATCACAAGTCTGATTTTTGCAATAGAATTAACTAAAACAAAGACAGCAGTCCCACATCATTATTTACATTAATTACAAATTATGCACACTGATCAAGAATTTAAAATGGCAGTATTTTATTTCAACGTGTTTATGTTATTCTCTGCTTTAACCATCACCATTGCTATGGAAGAGTTTTCTTGAAGTCATAATTGTTTCCAAGAGACCCTCTACATTAGCCATCTTTTCATGCTCCTCCTAACCATCAACCATACGCTAGATGGAATGGTGGATATTAGTCTAGTACAGTTAAGTTTGTAGGGTTTCTGGGTTTATCGTTGCGTAAGTCTTCGGCTTAAACTCCTTGCCTTAAGGCAAGGGGCCTTGGATTTCGTGAGGATTTCTCTGGAACTCTTTGTCTTGTTTTTCATAGCTTTCGTTGATAATGGCGTTTGGAGTGCATGGAGAAGACGAAAATGGATGGGAACAAGTTCAACGCCGTAACCGCAAAGGGAAAAACGTCCATTGGGAAGATGAAGGAAGAGTGAAAGGGAAGAAAATTTTGGAATTAACATCTATCTTCATAACATAATTTCCCGACAGATTTAGGGCGAAGGATTTGTTCACGATGGTGAAGGAATTTGGCGAGGTTGATGAGGTTTTTATACCTGAGAAAAGAGACAAAAAAGGGAAGAGCGTGAGAGACGTTCGAAGATTGGTTCTAAGACTCGACAACTGCCTGATAGAAGGAAAAAAAACTCTATGCAAATCTGCCTAGATTTGCTAAGAAGGGTGGTATGAAACATGCAACAACTGAAGGAATCTCAGGGACTGAGTCTTCAAGAAGGCATCCTAAGTCTGAGAAGTCCAATAGGCACACAGTCAAATCGGATAATGGAGGACTCATAAGGGAAATGAGCTACTCTAAGGCAGCTGGGGGGAGAGGAGCTCGGGAAGTTAAGAGTTTGAAGTTTGAGGTTTCGGAAGAGTCGTTGAAAAGGTTTCATGGTGCCTATGTGGGGAAGGTGATCAATCATGGTGCTTCTTATAATATGAACAGGAATTTCCATCTTGAAGGATATTTTGGTGTTAAGGTTACTCCTCTGGGGGCCAATTTATGCCTTTTAGAAGATGCTGGAGATGGCGAACTCGAGGGCTTGATGGAAGAAGCAAAGGACTGGCTTAATCAATGGTTCGTGGAAATTGTTAAATAGGAGCCTCACATGGTGGATCTGGAACGCATCACCTGGCTTAGATGCTATGGCATTCCATGCCACGCATGGTCGTTCGAATTCTTTGAATTCCTTTCCTCCTTAGTGGGCAAATATGTTTGCAGTGAAGAGAGTTCCATGGATGCTTCCAAGTTAGATGTAACAAGCATCATGGTTAGAACCAGTGTGGGGTCTCTGATTGGCGAGGTAGTTAAGGTATCCATTAATGGAGTAGTGTTCAGAATTAGGTTGGCGGAGGAGACTTTAGGTCCTCTGGCAAGGACGGTGAACAGGATGGCTAAGGTTTCTTCTAAATCAGAGTCAGAAACCTCCTTTGTGAAAGATAGTATAAGAGGAAGTAGGGGTGAAGAAGGGGATAGAGTTTGGGGTACTGATACGGAAGGAGATGTTGAAGCTTTCGAGGTTTCATAGCATGCAACATTGGGGCAAGGAATAGACGATAATTTGGGATCTAGAGCATTTAATGTGCACCAAAAGAATACGACAGAAGGTAACTTTTCTGGTAAAGATAAGTGTCTCGAGGTTGGGAAGGCTTTTGTTGTCCCTACTTGTGTGAAGGTTGATGTCGTTCCTCCATTGGACGATTTTGATGGCGCGTATGTCAAAAGTCTGGTGGGCCCTACGCTTGAAGTCAACAAAGAATTTGGTGGTAATATTTTTCTAAAAGATAATTCTGTTTCTTTTGATGGAATGTTGAAAGCCCAATTAGAGCGTAGTCCCAACAAAGGGAATAACGGGCAAGAAGTGTTGGAAGACTTTTGTGGAGGTGTTTCTTCTAATTCCCATTCTGAAGGATTGGGAGAAATGATAGGGTTTTGTGTACCCCCAATTCCCAATTCGTATTCTTCCATATCGAGCTCGTCGAAGGAAGTCCTTTCTAATTCTAGTAGAGTTTGTAGATGAATTGTGGCTAAGGCGTCCAAAGCCAAACTTCCTTTTTCAAGGGGCAAGAAAAAAGCTAAGGTAATAGCCCTTTTCGACGATTCAATCTCTCGTTGTTTCTCTGTCACGGACTCTGAAGTGGCAAAGGGCAATCTCAGGTTCTGGGCTGAAGTGGAATCAAAAGTCTCAAAGAAGGTATGCGACATTATAAATTCTTTAGGTATCAATGTAGAAGATAGGAAGGAAGACCTAATCGAAGTCATTCAAGCTCTTGAGGTCAGAGATAGAGAAGGAAAAGTTTCGAGGGAGTCTGCAAAAAGAAGTAGAAAATAAATATTATCTCGTTTAATATTAGAGGGTACGGTAATATTATGAAGAGGAAGAGACTCGCAGGTTATATTCGGGAAGGAAATATGGATTTGTGTTTCATCCAGGAAACGAAGTTGGTGTCTATGGACGATTGTATGGCTTCTTCGTTGTGGGGAGGCCCTCTGGTAGATTGGTCATCAATGAATGCGGTAGGTGCAACATGGGGAATAGCTATCTTGTGGAAGAAGGAGAGCTTCAATATTACTCAGAGTGTAAAAGGAAAGGGTTATCTTGATATTCTGGTTAATTGGAAGGGCAAGGATATTCTTTTAATCAATGTTTATTCTTCCTGCTTCATAGCTAGCAAAAGGAAATTATGGCATGATCTGTTGGTTCTGAAGAAGAAGTATGGTTCTGTTGATCTGGTGCTAGGGGCGACTTCAACGCAGTATCTCACTCTAGCGAAAGGAAAGGCGAGGGTCAAGATAGAAGGAAGAAAGAGGCGGATGAGTTTAACAGCTTTATTTGTGATATGGACTGCATTGATGTACCATGTCTTGGAGGATCTTTCACTTGGTTTAACAGCTCTGGATTTGCGAAGAGTAGATTGGATAGATTCTTAATCTCTCCTAACCTAGTTGAATATTGGGGGATTGCGGGTCAATTTATAGGTAGGAGGGATGTGTCTGATCATTGCCCGATTTGGGTGAAACCAAATCTCATTGATTGGGGCCCAAAGCCTTTTGTTTTCAATAACTGTTGGTTGGAACATCCGGAGTTTTGTGCTTTTGTGGAGAAAGAATGGTGGTCGTATGATGCCAGAGGCAGAGGTGACTTTGTGCTCAAATCCAAGTTGGGTCTCTTGAAGCATAACCTCAGAAAGTGGAACACTTTCATTTGGATAGATTTGAACATCGATCAGGCGGTTACTAATCTCAATGTTTTAGATGAGCAGTCTGGTTCTTTTGGTATGTCTGCGAGAGATGGTTTGGCTTTTCAAAGAAAGGCTGCGAGCAGGGAGGTGTGGAACAAACTCAACTTAAAGGAAAGGATGCTAAGACTCAAGGCTAGAGCCTTATGGTTGAAAGAGGGAGATAGCAACTCCAGGTATTTCCATAATGTGATAAGGGGCAGGCGTAGAAGGAATGC
The DNA here is from genome assembly GCA_022829125.1 of Lathyrus tuberosus. Taxonomy (NCBI): domain Eukaryota; kingdom Viridiplantae; phylum Streptophyta; class Magnoliopsida; order Fabales; family Fabaceae; genus Lathyrus; species Lathyrus tuberosus. The sequence continues at coordinate 16,584,692 of JALAZF010000083.1, forward strand.
GATTTCAGTAATTAAGTCTGGTAGTGGAGTGTTAGAAATGGTAGATGAGATTAAAAGTGAGTTAGCATCCTACTTTGAAAAGAACTTTGTTGTGGACTGCATTAGTCGTCCGGATATTAGGAATTTGTATTTGAAGGGTTTGTTGGAGAGGGATAAACGGCACATCGAAGAGGAGTTCACTGATGAAGATATTAAAGATGCAGTGTGGTCGTGCAAAGGAGGAAAGAGTTCAGGCCCCGACGGATTCAGTTTTGCCTTTTTTCAAAAATGTTGGGTTACGGTTAAGGAAGATGTCTTCAAATTTGTTAGAGACTACTTCTCTAATCCCACCCTTACCAAAGCTGCCACTGCTTCGTTCATAGCCCTGGTGCCTAAGGTCAAGAACCCTCAATCTCTTGTAAATTATCGTCCTATATGTTTAGTTAACTGCTTCCAAAAAATGTTGTCCAAAATTTTGGCTTGTCGTTTAAAGAAGGTGGTGAGCTCTCTTGTTTTTGCAGAGAAATCTGCGTTCGCACCAGGAAGGTGTATCTATGATGGAGTGGTAGTGGCCAATGAGTGGTTGGATTTAGCTAAGAGGTCCAAACGCGATTGTATGGTTATGAAGGTTGACTTCGAGCGTGCATATGACTGTGTTTCTTGGGACTTTCTTCACTTTATTTTACTTAAGATGAATTTTGGGGGGAGGTGGTTGTCGTGGATGGAGTCTCTGGTGTTTAGTGGGTCGATGTCGATTCTTGTTAACGGGAGTGTAACAAGAGATTTTACAGTGGGGAAGGGTCTTCGGCAAGGGGATCCTTTATCCCCATTTCTTTTTATATTGGTGATGGAAGTTCTCACTCAAATTCTTAACAGGGCTGTTTGTAAGGGTTTGTACTCAGGTTTCAAAGTCTCTGAGGAGTTGGTTTTTAGCATAGTCCAATTCGCGGAAGATAATTTGTTAATTGGTAATGCTAAGTGGGAGAACTTATGGAGCATTAAGGCAGTCTTAAGAGGCTTCGAACTCCTATCGGGGCTGAAGGTAAACTTTTTCAAAAGTAGAGTTAGAGGTGTGAATATAAGCCAGGAATTCCTCCTTGCTGCTTCTGATTTTTTGAACTGTGAGATATGCAACCTTCCTATTAAATTCCTTGGCATTTACATATGTCATAGTCCTCGTAAAATGCATATTTGGAGGGATGTTGTGGATTCGGTTGGTAGTCATCTCGCAACGTGGAAAGGCAGACAGTTATCTATTGGGGGTCAGGTTATTCTTATTAACACAGTGCTCAACTCTTTACCTTTGTACTCTTTCTCATTTTATAAAGCTCCTAGAGGTATCATCAAGTCTATTGAGAGTATGATGAGTAGTTTCTTATAGGGCGGGTCTCCGGAGAAAAGAACGGTTCATTGGATCGACTGGAAGACGGTTTGTTCTCCTAAGGACAAAGGCGGTTTCGGAGTTAAGGATCTCGAATGTTTCAATAGATCATTTTTTATGAAATGGAAATGGAGATGCTTGAAGGAGAAAATGTTATATGGTACGAGTTGTTGAAGTTCAGGTATGCGATAGATGAAATGAGTTTAGCTATTGCTGGTGTCAACAATAAAAAATGCAACAGGTCTCAATCTATTTGGTGGAGGGACATTCAGTCGGTAAGTGTTCTCAAAGATTCTGCAAGTGATTTCTTTATGAATAACTTGGTCTGTACTTTAGGTGATGGTAGAGACCTTTCTTTTTGGAACAGTAATTGGGCTTTCGATGCTTCTTTTAGATCTCTTTTCCCCAATTTATTTTTGTTTTCTAAACTTCCCAATGTCTCTGTTCACGCATCTGGATACTGGAGGGAGTGTCAGTGGAAGTGGGAAGTGGCTTTTCACCCTTATGGTTCTGATTCTGTAATGGAGAGGGAGAATTCTGATTTTATGTATATTTTGGAGTCGTTGGCCCCTAAGATGGTAGGTGAAGACAAGTTAGTTTGGGACGGGGTTGACACGGAAGAGTTCACAGTTGCCGACTGTTATGAGAAGATATATAGGGTGGGGGAGGGGGAAGCGAATCGAGTTTCGGTGGTGACGACGGAGTTGATTACAGCCTGCAACAATATCTGGAAGTTGAACATTCAATCTAAAATTCATATTTTTCTTTGGAGGTTGTTCAGAGATCGGATTTCCACGAAGGACCAGTTGGCGAAGAGGAAAATCATCTCAACCGAAGCGTCGCTGTCGTGCCCTCATTGCGACTTGTTGACGGAATCTAATACGCATCTCTTTCACTCTTGCGATTATGCAGGTGAGGTATGGAAAGGCATTAAATGTTGGACTGGTATGGATTATTCCCTGCAGGAAAATTGCACATCATCCTTTAACTCTTCCTTCTGCAATGCGTATAACAAGCATGGTGGAGGGTTCTGTTCCATCATTTGGTCTTTTACAGTGTGGTGTATCTGGTTTAGCTGGAACAGCATTTTTTTTAAGGATTTGTTTGTTTCTGTTCATGACACAATTACCTCTATCAAGTTTTTGTCATGGAATTAGTTATTTTCTAGGACTGTTGGTCACAACTGTAGTTTATTTGATTGGCATAGCGCCCCCTTAGTCTGTTATAAGCGGAAGTATCATTTCTGCTCGTTGTAATCGGGTTTTGCAGCACCCCTTGTGCTGTCTCTAATGAATCATCTTGCCTATTAAAAAAAATGTACACTGATCAAAATATTTTACAATAATAAATAAATAAAATTAGCCAACCATAAGATAATTTCTTTACAAGTTATGAAAACCCTCAATATGATCAATTAATATGCACAATACGAAATAATCATCAAGCTTATTTCTACAATACAATATCATGAGAAATAAATTGAAAAATACTAATATCATGAGAAATAAATCGAGAAACTAAAGAAATTTATTTCTAACATTTTCGTTGTGCTAAAGCCACGACAGCAAGTGCATAGTATAGTATAGCATGAATTAAGTTTTCCACTGACTTTAAATAACTTTACATAACTAATCACTAAAGCACATGTTGACACATTTCAGTCCTGAGCAAACTTGTTTCATTGCATATGCATGTGTATCTAAACTTTTAACAATAAAAATGAAAAAAATGAGGTAATTGTTTATACATGTAACCATAACCACACGACACACGAATGGTACCTGAAAGTATTAACAACGTAACTGCAAGGTTGTTCAAAATAGAGTAGAGATTCAGATTTTAGTTGGTTGGGAATTTTGACGTCAGGTTTCCATTTGAGAAACTAAGTAAAAATGAAAGTTTCTTACATTTGGTTGGTTTCGACAGGGATGGTGTAAAGTTTTGTCGAAATGGTTCTCATGAAGAAACGTGCTTGAGTAAATACTTAGAAATATTTTCTAAGTATAAAAAGTCACTTTGACGAAGGGATGCTATGAGGTCTTCGTTCGACAGAAGTTTGAATTTTAAAATACAGATAGATAATTGTCTTTTGTTCTTATCTGTTTCTCAGCGGAGACGTGCGGAGGCTTATGGCAAAATGAAGGCATGCAAGGCGAAACGTGTCAACTTTTGAAAAAATGCTCGTTGGAGACAGTTATTTCGACGCATTATAAATAGGGGTCTTAGTATTAGGATTTCCGTGTGTTTAATTATTGTAGTGTACTCAAATTTATTCAAAGTATTCAAGTGAACGTGAGAAAATAGTTACTGTTGAGAAATGTGTGTTTGAAAAACCATACATTTATTTCAATAGAAATTTATTTTCTTTTACCAATTGCTCTTTACTGCATTTCATTTACTTTGAAGTTATTTTTCTTCATTGCTTTACTTTACCAAATTTTTGCAAAGTTTATCTTTTTCAACAAACAATCAAACAATCTTTTCACAGCAAATGAATACTGTCGAAGTGTTCTATAATTTTCCAGAAATACATTAAACACAATAATTATATCCTTAGGATTCACTGGTTGATCCTGCAAGTAAATCAAATTAGTTAAGTTTTTGGAAGACCAACGATTACTTACCAATTTTCACGGTAAACACTCCCTGACTTAGATTGTTCAAACCAAAACATTTAGAATCAAAATAATTTGAGTCAATCAAGCACAAAACAGACCATAACTATCAAAGCAATAAACCTCGATTTGATTTATCATGACAGAGTAACTCACAGAACACAAAATACACGGGTACTTCTAAAATGATGAAGTACCGGTACCGGGTACGCACCCGTACCGAATACTTGTACCGTACTCGTGGTACTTCATTTTTTATTATTATTCGGTTTTGAGTAAAATTTCTAATTTTCTTAAATATCATTATAATATATTTATGTATTTTAATTTTTTGTTATTATATCATAACATTATTTTAGTATTTTAAATGTGAACCTAACAATTTAGTTCTCCACTCATGTATTTAATAGAAAACTCATATATTTTATTAACGTACCCGTACCCTAATTTTTTTTAAAATGCCATATTCCATAGCAGTACCGGTACCCGCACCGGGTACTGTACCCGTACCTATGCATCATAACAACTCAAACACAAACTCCATTCAAAACACCATTGTTCAACTCTTTCATGAAAAATCAAGTTTAATATAATCCAAAGCAGATCCAAATCAGAAATAGAAGGTAATCGTAAAAAACTTCAATCAATAGCCACATAGTTCATATCAAATCAAACCACAAATATTGGTCTACTATAGCACACTACTAGGAAAATCAAATTTCAAGACGGCAAAAATATGTCTCTAAAATATGAAATTTCCGGCACTGGTGATGTTAGAGACGGATCTAGTTCCGTTGTTAAGTTTTTCATCTCAAAAGAGTTTGAGACGAATTTAGTATTTCGTCTCCGATGAGAGAGACTGATATCTTCCGTCTCTAGGGATTAAATTCCATCACTATTATTTAGTAATAAAACTTACTAATTCTATCCCTATTGAGACTGAATAATAAATCCGTCTCTAATAATATATTTTTAGAAAATATTTTAATTCTAAACTCTAGAATTTATTATTGTTTTCTATTTTTATTTAAAAGCAAATGCATAATAGTTTTTAATTTGATTTTTCAATAAGTATATAATGTTAGGCATTACAAGAGCAAAAATTGTTAATTAACCTATTATATAATATAAAATTTTGAATAAAAGTTCTCTAAAACATATCATATATTTGATTAACAAAATTACAAAATTTACAATATCTAAAGCTAAAATCCACCCATTATACACATTTTGCCAAGCTTTTAGCGTCTTCCACCCTATGCACTCTCAACTAATATCGTAAATACACAAATGAATCGAAAACGTATAGAAATAGTTTACGTATAACAAATCTTGTATTCACGAGAAAACGAATTCTCAACAACCTAATAGAAAATGATCATAGCAGCTACATGAGTAAAATCGAAACCGAAACAAAATAGTAGATACACACAATACTACATAAGCAACAATCAAATCGATTCCAAAACATAAATCCGAACATCAAACTGTTGGAATATTTAATAATTTAGTATTATATTAATATTTTAATAATTATGTGGCCAAATATATTTATTTAATTATATTAGTTATTTTATAAATTAAGTGTTTTAAATAATTAAGTGATCAAATAAAGTTAAAAGGCGGGTTAGATTTCCTTTAGAAATTGTTTAATTAAATAAATAATTAGGTATGAATTCAAATATGAGTGAATATCAGGATGACCCATTTGGAAATAATGGAAACCCTAATTGGCCATCAGACTATATATAGGTTATGGTCTCCAATATACCGTACACAAGCAATTTATCTTTTCTCCCCATCTGAAGAGAATTCAAGCATTTGGAGTACCGGTTGAGAAAGAACCACACAAGCCATAAGGTATTTGTTGTTTGTCTTCTAACTTTGATGATTACCACCAACAAAATTTTCTCAATAGATCCAGATATTTCTGCAATCTCTTTGTTAGACTATGGCTATGGATCTAGAAAAGGGGGGGGGGGGGGGGGGGGGGGGTTGAATAGATCCTTCGAGTTTTACACGCAAATGGACTACAAAATTCTGTTTTTAAAAAAATTGTTTAAATGGAAGCTGCCACTGGATTAAAAGTCTACAACGAACCTACTACCAAAAGGATCGGATATGCGAGAGTATATATTGCGACAGAGTATGGAAGAGAAAAATTCAGTTCTACTAATGTGATCAAACACAATCAACAAATTATAGCGTGTTTATGTATAATCCAAACCAATGAGGCAAACAATGAAACACTAACGGTGTTTGGATTTGCTTTGCGACAAATTATCAAACACTTGGTGTGTACACACACACTAAGTACAGAATTTCTATGGTTAGTAATTTCAAGCTGCTCTTAGAAACAATTCAACGAATTGTGTCACTTTAACCAAAACGATTTTTCAGCTTTAGATTACGACACCTCAGAAATTTAGACAACTTGAAAACTTGGCAAATTCAAACAATGCAGAAAAACTGTAAAGAGTTAAAGGAGAAAGAGAACGAACGCGATTTGATTAGGCAGTTCCCCAATCGTCCTCGCTATGGGTACATCTGCCCCCAATTCCGAACATGGAATTGAGATATATATATATTATCGTTGTAATTGAGAGTTTATACAAGAGAAAACTTTTGAGCACACAAATCTTCGAACGTCTTCGAATTGTTGATGTAGAGCCTTCTCTTCCCTTGATTCAAGATGAATCAAGTGCTTTTAATATGGTTGATTCAATTATCGTCCCGCGCTACTAAACCGAAAGAAAAACATCGTTCTTCGATTACCTTCACTCGATCAATTGCAATCTACCAAAGATTCAAACCCAAACCACTCTTCTACGATCCTCTGATTACAGCTACTAAACCGATCTCTTCGGTTACCTTCGCCCAGCTGAATCCTTGTAGAACGAATCGGCTTGTGCAAAACCCCCAAGATCCCTTAGATTCTTGGAGGAGAAAACCCTAAGGTTTTATTCAAGAAACACCTACCACAAATCTCAACTCAGAGATGAAGATAACACTTCCTGAAATTTGAACCTTATCATTTCAAATCAATGAACACAACAAACAAAAATTGGTTATGTGTAGTTGTTTGAATGCTCAAGGAAGAAGATGAAATTTGATGAGAGAAATGGCATAACAATCTTTCACGTTTCTTGTTTTTTTTGGAAAAAATGAACTAACTAGATATATATATCATGATTTGTAATAATATGGAAATAACAGAATTTTGAGATGAAAATACAAGTGAGAAAATTGGTAGTAATCAGCGAGCGGTCGACCTATACAGAAGGTATAGGCGACCTGTTCAAGCCCGCACACACAACTACGCAAAAATGCATATTGTGCGTCGACCGGAACAGGGAGTGCGTCGACGCATACCTCCCAGTTTTCAATTCTATCAAACGCAGACTGCATAGGTCGACCTATGCAGGGTGATGAGTCGACGCATGCCCTAGAAACATGCAAAAGATCGGGATTTTGAGATCCCTAAGGTGTTGGGACATCTCTAATGAACCTAGATCATTTCTAATCATAATCAAACATATGTGCAATATTTAACTACTTGAGTTTTTCATATAAACCACTATGTTCTAATCATGAAGGTTTTGACATCATTAAAAATAAAGTACATAGAGAGAATCTTCCCTCACATACTCCCCCTTTTTTATGATGGCAAAACATTCGATGTGAGATGGTATCCTCCCCCTGACTTTATGCATCCACTAGTTTGACTATCTCAATACCTGTTATTCTTTCCAATGTTCTCCCCCTTTGACAACATCAAAAAGAGAGAGAGAATAGCATGACTAGAGAATAGCAATTGAAAGGACGTGTTTTTAACAAATTACAACGATAAGCATTAACACGCATTCACATATAAAAGTAAAAACAAGTTAACGGATATCCAAAACATGCAACATAACAACCCATAGTTATAACTGAAACACTGTCACAAAAACAAAAAAAACATAACAGGCTAAAGTCAATTTGAATGATAAACAAAACATGAGCTAGCAAGTGAAACGCAAAATGACATGATGCAAGATGCAATGTTGTTTCTTATGGCCTCCTCTCCCTAAATGAATGGCCTCTGCCGCGAAATGGTTGAGGATGATGAGGTGGTGGAGGTTGCACATCCAACTGCTCGGTCATCTCTAACACTGTACGATTCATAATGTTGAAGCTATTGGTAAGAGCCCGGTGTTGATTTGCAGAAGTTTCGGCCATTGTGTTAAATCTTTCCATTGCCTTAGTGGCAAAAGATTCAAAGTTGTTGGCATGAGTACGAACTTCTTCTTGCAAAGACTTGAACAGTTCTTCTTGAGCTGTGGAACCACTGTTGATCAAGTTGCATCGTCCTCATAAGTTCAAGAATGTCTTCATTGTTTTGTTGAGGACGTGGAGGTGAAGGAGGAGTGTAATATGACTCTTGGTAATTCAGCTCTTGTGTTGATGGCCTATAATTGGGACCAAGATGGGTCCAACAATTATATTGCCATTGACCCCATCCTTGGTCAACCTCAGTTTCCATTGGAGATTTCCATCCTTGATTTTCTTCAGATCCTTGATACATCCATGCAATATTAGCATCAACCCACGTATTCATTTGTTGCCATTGAGCATTGTCATTTTGATTCATGTCATCATCATTCTGTTCAGTCTCTCCTTCATTTTCCCTTTCTTCTTCTTCGTCTTCGTCATCTTCTTCACTAGAATCTTCCAGAACAGCCTTGTTGGCTTTCAAAATATACTTATATTTTCTCTCTACAGCATCCCACATATGGCCCATCATAGTCATAGTTTTCTGACAGAACTCTTGATTTGAAGTGATGGACTTATAGGCAATCCCAGGAACAACTATTGTAGCATTATTGAAGAACTTCTGAATCACAGATGCATATCCAAGTGCAGTCCCTCTACCAGAATCGCGAAGAGCATACATCCTACTTGAAAAGTAATAAGGCCAACTGATTTTTATCTTATTCATCAGAATGTAGATTAACTGAATCTCAGGTTGATCTATCCTAGAATAACTGCCCTGCTTGGGTCTAAGAATATGAGCAACAATCCACTGTAGAATTCTAGGGATAGGAGCCAGTTTTCCTGTTGTTACTGCCTTAGGGAAGAGATTACTTGCCACAACTTCATCAGTGTATGGTCTCCTGAGCATAGAATTTAAAGCCTTCTTATACTCATAACCATTTACATGCACAGTATCAATTATGTGCTGTACATGACTCTCATTAGCTACAGACAAATTGAATAACTCTTGCCATGTGGTGTTTTGGACAGTAATAACCTTATTTCCTAGGTTGCAGTTGAACATGAAATCATCAAATTTTCCAACGAGACCCGTATAGAAAAGCCTTACCAAATCCTCATTATATTTGACATCACATTCCAAAAAACCATTTAAATTCTGAAAATCTAATAACTCTATGATTTGATCCAAGTGCATGCATTGAACCGTAAGCCGATAATACACATATTGTTTAATCACAGTTCTTTTCTTCATTCTCTTAAACAAGTCAAGATTTTCAGGAGAAAGCAGAGAGGGAAGAGTTACCGACGAATTTTGTGGATGTTGAGAAGTACCGGCTTGAATAGGGGTTTCTCTTGAGACCCTTTAGCGGGTGACTCTACGTGTAGCCATTTGATGCTTGATGTTGAAAGAGGATGAGTAATGAAGAATTTCCCAAGATAGTTATGGAGCCCTAGCGTTGTGGGTGCAATTTATGAATTTAGGGTTTTTGGTGTAGATAGGATTAGGGAAGAGGAAGAGATGATACAATGAAGTAATGATGCAAAGAAAACCTAGAATGTTTTATCAGCAAAAAAAGAAAAAAAAACAAGCATTTATAGCAGAAGTCGAGCGAACGGTCGACCTAAGACCCTTATGCGTCGACGCATACTGAAGAAAAAATGTGTAATTTTAAAAGTTACAGCTATGCGTCGACCTACTTAGTCGACCTGTTCAGACCTGCACTCACTAGTGAAATACTGCATCAACAATAGGTCGACCTACAGACTGTATAAGTCGACGCAAAACATGAATTTGCTAAAAAATTAAAGTTTGTAACATTTAAACTGTAGTGTTGTCTAAGTAGAAAGATAACATGCACACCAAACATACAAATGAAGAAAGTGAGCATACTATAGGCAATAAAAACAACAATATCACTCAATTATGGTACACATAATATCTAATGAAAGAGAACGATATTACCTTGATCGTTTTTGATGATGCAAGACCTTACACATGTGGTAATAGCTTTTGAAATTGTTAGTGACAAGAGTATAGATGTCCATATAGATAAAATAAGGTCAAGAAAAAAAATCAAACACGATCCGAAATGTCGAGAATGCCAAGTTCCCTACGGATATGAAAGAAAGGCTCAGTGGCTAAAGGTTTTGTGAAAATGTCAGCAAGTTGATTTTTTGAATCAACATGCTCAAAAATCACATCACCTTTCTCAACATGATCCCTAAGGAAGTGATGACGTATTTCGATATGTTTGGTGCGTGAATGTAATACAGGGTTCTTAGTTAGATTTATTGCACTAGTGTTATCGCACAAAATCGGAATACGCTCAAGCTTTAAATTAAAATCAAGCAATTGTTGTTTAAGCCATAGGACTTGAGCACAACAACTGCCTGCGGCAACGTATTCAGCCTCGGCAGTTGACAACCCAACAGAAACCTGTTTCTTGCTATGCCAACTCACCAAGGAATTTGCGAAAAGATGACATGTGCCACTAGTACTTTTCCTATCCAACTTGCACCCGGCAAAGTCGGAATCGGAATAGCCAACTAAGGAACAAGCACTACCTTTTGAATACCACAGACCATACTTTGGGGTACCAGAGAGATACCTAAGTATGCGTTTAACAGCTTTTAGGTGGGATTCCTTTGGATGTGCTTGATACCTCGCACACATGCATACACTAAACATTATATCGGGACGTGACGCGGTAAGATAAAGAAGAGACCCTATCATACCTCGATACCTCTTTACTTCAACATCCTTACCTTTTTCATCACGATCAAGATTAACACTTGTAGGCATAGGAGTATCTATAGCTTTGCAGTTCAGCATATCAAAACATTTTAGTAGCTCAAGACAATATTTCGTTTGACTCACGAATGTACCCTCTTCAAGTTGTTTGATTTGCAATCCGAGGAAATAGTTAAGTTCCCCCATCATGTTCATCTCAAACTCCCCCTGCATTAAACTAGAAAACTCCTTGACCAAGGTCATGTTAGTAGATCCAAATATAATATCGTCAACATAAATTTGTACCAAAATTAAGTGTTTTCCTTGACGTTTAATAAAGAGGGTCGTGTCAACCTTTCCTCTTGAATACCCCTGATCAAGTAGAAATTTGCTTAGACGTTCATACCAAGCCCTAGGGGCTTGTTTAAGTCCGTACAAAGCTCGCTTAAGTTTATAGACATGATCAGGATATTCGTGTGATTCAAAACCTGGAGGTTGGGCTACATAAACCTCTTCATTTATATATCCGTTAAGGAATGCACTTTTGACATCCATTTGGAATAGCTTAAAGTCCTTTGTACAAGCGTAGGCAAGTAGAAGACGTATGGCCTCGAGTCGAGTAACCGGCGCATAAGTTTCCTCATAGTCGATTCCTTCCTCTTGGTTATAGCCTTGCGCTACAAGCCTAGCTTTGTTACGCGCTATTACTCCATTTTCATCAAGTTTATTTCTAAACACCCATCGGGTTCCTATTACTCGATGATCTCGCGGAGGGGGGACAAGGTCCCAAACCTCATTTCTCCCGAATTGATTTAGTTCATCTTGCATTGATAGATACCAATGCTCATCGAGTAACGCTTCCTTAGAGTTTTTAGGTTCAACTTGGGAAACAAAAGCAGAGTAATAGCAAAAGTTACTAAGTTTAGAGCGAGTAGTTACTCCCTTAGAGATATCACCGAGAATGTTGTCAATTGGGTGGTCTTTAGAAGACTTCCAAGCTGGAGGAAGTTCATCTTCTTTAGCATGATGATCATCCTCACTTTTCACTGGTTGGTGATCCTTTTCCTCCTCAATACGCACTGCTTCAGGATGATCAATTCCCTTATCAGTGTCCTTGAGTATGTCTTCAGTGGGTACACCTGCACCATGAAAAGAACTACCTTCTCCGACATTTCTCGGATAAGACTCGTCAAAAGTAACATGAACTGACTCTTCAACTACACGCAACCTTTTATTATAGATTCTATAAGCTTTACTTGACTGAGAGTATCCAAGAAAAATACCCTCATCAGCCTTGGCATCAAATTTGCCGAGAGTCTCTTTTCCGTTATTCAACACAAAGCATTTGCAACCAAATACATGAAGGTGGGAGATGTTTGGCTTACGCCCTTTTAAAAGCTCATACGGTGTCTTGTTTAGAATAGGCCGGATGAGCACCCTATTCAAAACGTAACAAGCCGTACTTATGGCGTCTGCCCAAAAATATTTTGGTAATCCACTATCATTGATCATAGTCCTTCCAAGTTCTTCCAAAACTCTATTTTTACGTTCCACTACCCCATTTTGTTGAGGAATACGTGGTGCGGAAAAATTATGATCAATTCCGTTGGAATCACAAAATGCTTCAAATAAATGATTTTCAAACTCGCCCCCATGATCACTTCTGATTGAACCAATGTTTGTGTTTAACTTGTTTTGAGATAACTTAGCAAATCGTTCAAAGGCTGAAAAAGTATCACTCTTATTTGCCAAGAAAATTGTCCAGCAAAACCTAGAAAAATCATCGACTATAACAAACCCATAGTAGTTACCACCTAGGCTTTTAACCCTAGATGGTCCAAAGAGATCCATATGGAGGAGCTCAAGAGGTCTCATAGTTGAAACAATGTTTTTAGATTTAAAGGAGATCCTTGTTTGCTTCCCCATTTGGCATGCATCGCAAAGATGATCCTTTGTAAATTTAATTTTGGGCAAACCGATGACTAGGTCTTTTGAGACAATTTTATTAAGCAAATCAAAATTGATATGAGCCAAGCGTCTATGCCACAACCATGAATCTTCATTCATAGCGACTAAACACTTGTCTCCATCCAATGATACCTCGTTTAAGTCTAGCATATAGACGTTATTCACCCTTAAGCCCTTAAACACGTTCTTCTTGTCGCAATCTTCAACTACGCAACAATCCTTTGAAAAAGAGACTTTATAATTTTTGTCGCATAGTTGACTAATGCTCAAAAGGTTGTGTCTAAGACCCTCCACAAGAAGTACATCAGAGATAGTAGTAGATGAGGGATTACCTATACTACCTTTACCGAGAATCTGTCCCTTGTTGTTATCTCCGTAAGTGACAAACCCCTTTTTCTTCGCCACAAAGTCGATGAAAAGAGATATGTCTCCGGTCATATGTCTTGAGCAGCCACTATCTAGAACCCATCTTCTTTCGGTGGTCTCAAGACTTTGTACCTACAAAAATTATCAAGGGAGAGTAGGTACCCAATTCTCATTGGGTCCTTTATGGTAAGTGAAACCAATATTGCCCTTGGGCAGCCATTGATAAATGCCCTTTGGAACAAGATATCTCCGAAAGCGGCACTTAGCAATAGTATGACCGGGCTTACAACAATATAAGCAATCACGATTTGTTTGGAGTTTACCTTTGCTATCACTATCTCGAATCACATACGTGTATTTTTGATACGGATTATTCATTGTTTCACGATAATGTGATCGATCAATAGCAAACATAATCTTAGGCTTGAGAGCCTTGTCTAACTTGGCTTTGAGGGTTCTCACCTCTCTTTGCCAAATATGACAAGTACCACAGCCCCCAAGGTCAAACCATGTATATTCATCCTTATCGATATTAGTTTTTGATACATTCACCATAGAGTTTTTGAGATCTTCCAATTCCTTTTGGGAATCGGAGACCTTTTTCTCCAAATAAGAAAAAATCTTTTTATTCGAAGCTAAGCGTTGAAATGCTTCCTTAGCTTCGTGGTGTAATGTGTCAAAAGCTCTTTTCAATTCAGCATGAGACATATTTTGACAGTTTTCATATTTAGAGTGTTTTACCTCTTTTCCTTTGTTGTGACGTGCCATGAGACAAAGGTTGACGGATTCACTTTCGTCACTTGATGAGTCATCTTTCTCCGACTCGCTATCGCTTTCCCAAGCGATGTATGCTCGTCGAGACTTGTTGGACTTTTTGTTTGAGCGACTCTTGTTTTTGTCCTTATCTTTGTCTTTCTTTAGGGATGGACAATCCGGCTTGTAGTGCCCGGATTTTCCACAATTGTAGCACGTCCCCTTTACTTTGCCATTTTTATGTCCTTCACTTCTTGATTGCTTCCAGAACTTGACAAGATTTCTGTCCGAGTGCTGAATATCATTCTTGCGAATGTATCTATTGTATCTCTTCACAAATAAGCTCATATCATCACCAGATTCTTCATCCTTGTCATCTTTGGCTTCATCATCACTTTGCTCTTGATGTGTGGACTTTGAACAAGAAGCCTTAAGAGCTATCGACTTCTTTTCCGTATCTTTTGCCTTCTCTTTCTTTATACTCTTTTCATACTTATCCAAGCTAATGAGCACTTGCTCATGCTCATCGAGTTTACCAAAGAGTGTTGTGAGGTCTAATGTAGCAAGATCATTGGCCTCCTTGATAGCGGTAACCTTTGGTTGCCATTCCCTGCTAAGACACCTCAGAATTTTATTAGTAGAAACCTCATTTGGAATTGGTTTACCAAGGACATGCAATTTGTTGATAATATGAGTGAATCGTTTTTGCATATCCGCAATGGTTTCCCCTTGCTTCATGTAAAACAAATCAAACTCTTGCGTTAGAGTATTAATACGAGCCAATTTAACGTCATTAGTGCCTTCGTGGGCTACTTGTAAGGCATCCCACATAGCTTTGGCTGTTTCACAATGGGAGACTCGATAATACTCATCAACTCCTAAAGAGGAAATGATCATATTACGAGCCTTCCAATCATAACTGTACTTTTTCTCGTCCTCCTCAGTCCATTGGTCTTCGGGTTTAGGAACGACAACGCCTTCCGCGTTAGTCATAGTAATTGCCATGGGACCGTTTAAAATAACGTTCCAAACCTTCCGATCTAAGGAGTTAATATGAACGCGCATACAATCCTTCCAGTAGCTGTAGTTTTCACCTGTAAAAACTGGAGCTCTATTATAAGCCCCCTTAGGTTCGTTCGCCATGATCCAAGAAGTTTTACCGAAGCACCAGAATAAACCGGAGCTCGTGATACCACTTGTTAGACTATGGCTATGGATCTAGAAGGGGGGGTTGAATAGATCCTTCGAGTTTTACACGCAAATGGACTACAAAATTCTGTTTTAAAAAAAATTGTTTAAATGGAAGCTGCCACTGGATTAAAAGTCTACAACGAACCTACTACCAAAAGGATCGGATATGCGAGAGTATATATTGCGACAGAGTATGGAAGAGAAAAATTCAGTTCTATTAATGTGATCAAACGCAATCAACAAATTATAGCGTGTTTATGTATAATCCAAACCAATGAGGCAAACAATGAAACACTAACGGTGTTTGGATTTGCTTTGCGACAAATTATCAAACACTTGGTGTGTACACACACACTAAGTACAGAATTTCTATGGTTAGTAATTTCAAGCTGCTCTTAGAAATAATTCAACGAATTGTGTCACTTTAACCAAAACGATTTTTCAGCTTTAGATTACGACACCTCATAAATTTAGACAACTTGAAAACTTGGCAAATTCAAACAATGCAGAAAAACTGTAAAGAGTTAAAGGAGAAAGAGAACGAACGCGATTTGATTAGGCAGTTCCCCAATCGTCCTCGCTATGGGTACATCTGCCCCCAATTCCGAACATGGAATTGAGATATATATATATTATCGTTGTAATTGAGAGTTTATACAAGAGAAAACTTTTGAGCACACAAATCTTCGAACGTCTTCGAATTGTTGATGTAGAGCCTTCTCTTCCCTTGATTCAAGATGAATCAAGTGCTTTTAATATGGTTGATTCAATTATCGTCCCGCGCTACTAAACCGAAAGAAAAACATCGTTCTTCGATTACCTTCACTCGATCAATTGCAATCTACCAAAGATTCAAACCCAAACCACTCTTCTACGATCCTCTGATTACAGCTACTAAACCGATCTCTTCGGTTACCTTCGCCCAGCTGAATCCTTGTAGAACGAATCGGCTTGTGCAAAACCCCCAAGATCCCTTAGATTCATGGAGGAGAAAACCCTAAGGTTTTATTCAAGAAACACCTACCACAAATCTCAACTCAGAGATGAAGATAACACTTCCTGAAATTTGAACCTTATCACTTCAAATCAATGAACACAACAAACAAAAATTGGTTATGTGTAGTTGTTTGAATGCTCAAGGAAGAAGATGAAATTTGATGAGAGAAATGGCATAACAATCTTTCACGTTTCTTGTTTTTTTTGGAAAAAATGAACTAACTAGATATATATATCATGATTTGTAATAATATGGAAATAACAGAATTTTGAGATGAAAATACAAGTGAGAAAATTGGTAGTAATCAGCGAGCGGTCGACCTATACAGAAGGTATAGGCGACCTGTTCAAGCCCGCACACACAACTACGCAAAAATGCATACTGTGCGTCGACCGGAACAGGGAGTGCGTCGACGCATACCTCCCAGTTTTCAATTCTATCAAACGCAGACTGCATAGGTCGACCTATGCAGGGTGATGAGTCGACGCATGCCCTAGAAACATGCAAAAGATCGGGATTTTGAGATCCCTAAGGTGTTGGGACATCTCTAATGAACCTAGATCATTTCTAATCATAATCAAACATATGTGCAATATTTAACTACTTGAGTTTTTCATATAAACCACTATGTTCTAATCATGAAGGTTTTGACATCATTAAAAATAAAATACATAGAGAGAATCTTCCCTCACATACTCTTCTCTCATATACTAACATGTCGTAGATCCTGTAATTATATACACGTTCATATTATCTATTTTATTCTGCACTAAAGTATATGACATGATATGTAGAACATGTATATGTGATTAATTGTTATTGATTTAATTCCAACAAGCCATATCAGAACAGGTATTCATGTTTAGTTTATTGAGATTTGTCCTCTAAACATCAATGTTTTATTTATTTATTTATTTTGGATCATGAAACATATATTTGAAATTCATGGTTTTTTTCTTTCAATATTGATATATATATTGATCGTACCTGGATCAGACAGTATCGAGTGACCAACAACGTCGTCTGGGCTTCAGCTCCGGTGAGGTTGAAAGACGGTGGGGGGTGTACCTGCAAGGTACTCCGACGCTCAAGTAAGGTAACGGTCAGAGAATAATAGCAAGTACAGAGATGAGAGTAAGAAAGTGTGTGTAACCTGACCCTCTCAAGTGAGAGGGTATTTATAGAGAGCCCCCAGCGCGGGGCCAACGGTTACTTGCATTGCGCTGGATTGCCAGGCCCAATCCAAGTAACTGCCAGGGCTTACGTGGCGTAGTGAAGACCAGCACATGGTCTTCGCCCTGGGGTAACCGTTCCTAGATCTCTGGAATTAGGGCATACCGATTCCTTCGGTTGTGGCCGGTTACATGAGAACGTGTCCTTGCAGGGAGGAGTCCTGCGTGTCGGGGATAATCATGTCCTCGCGGGGGAGGACTCACTTGCGGGCGGAGATGGCTCCTCTCGGGGAGGAGCACATGAGCGTCGAGGAGAGGCGAGTTCGGGGAGGCTTAGAGCCTATGCCCGATGGTCCATGTAGTGAGTGTCGTACACACCTGAGGTTAGGCATGTGCCCGACCCTGAGGAGGTGAGTCTGTGCTCGACAGTGGTCTTGCTAAGAGTCCTTATTGGGCCATCCCAGGCCTTGTGGGTTGGGCCTGCTCGACTGATGAGCATGCCCCAGCCCAGTCCAGAACAGGAGCCCCCCAAGTTGTTGCTCTGAGCATCAGAGTGATGACTTAAGGGCTAGCCATGTCGAGGACTCATCGAGGAAGAGATGCTAACGAGGGGCGGTAGGTCAACCGGGGAGAGATAAATCGATCCTTCTGGATGGGTTGACCGAGGATGCGCGACGTCGCGAGGATATGAGAAGTCTGAAGCGAGGCGAACGGGAAGGCACTCGTTGGGAAACGAAAAGACGCGCGTGGGGAAACGTGTGTCACGTGTCAGACGCCATCATTGCCTAGAGGCGACTAGGCTAGGGTAGCGTACTCCAGTAGTCTAAAACTCTTCGAATTCCGTGAGGATCCTATAAATAGGCCTCACCTCGTTTCATTTGCACCATTTGCTCTCCCTTCGCTCAGACTTCCTCTCTTTATTCCTTCGCTGCTTCGCCACCGCGCGCTGCCACCAACTGTCGTGCCGGAACCCTACCGGAAGTGTTTTACAAGTAAGTTTTTCTCTTTTCCCTCCTTTCGTTTGCATTTATAGGGTGAATCTTATGGTGAACTGGTGAAGTTCCCATGGAATTCACGAAATATCCGGCGAAAACGGCGGAATTTCATAGTTTAGTCGTTGAATCTCGCGGGGAGGGATGATGAAATCCCCGAGGACATGAAGAATATCCCGGGGTCGTGAGATGAACGTTTCTCAGTTCTTTTGTTGAATGTCCCGGGGAATAATGACGGAATCCCCGGGGTGCCGACGCTTATCTCGGGGATATGGGTCGAATACCCCCGGGTGTCATACCCCAAATTTTGACCACCATTTATCAAAACTCGGTTGTGTTTTCACTTTGTGTCATCTGCATATCATATCATTTGTTTTTGTCATGCATATCGTTAGAATTTTCAGTCAGAATATATGCATTGATATCTTTGTCTTTTCTGGTTAATTATGCGAAAAATCGATGAACTGACATGTTTTTCAATCGAATTGACAAATGTTCTTTATTCACTTATTTTTCTCACAATTTAATCCAATATCTCATTTATATTTTATTTTTCGTAAATAAAGATAAAAATATCAAAAAATATATGTATATGTCATTTTTGTAATATAAATATAATTTGTTTTATTTTATCCATAAATTAAAAAAATTATGTATATATATATGTTTGTTTCTCTCACGTTACTTATTATGTATATATATATATATATATATATATATATATATATATATATATATATATATATATATATATATATATATATATATATATATATATATAAACTATATTTTGTTTTATTTTTTATATATGTATATTTACATTTTCTTTATATATAAATTCACAATTTTGTTTTAAATTTAAGTTTGTTTTTTATGAATTTTGTTTTAACCAAATTTTTTTCTCATGAGACAAGTAACATGGTCTTGTCTCCTTGACTCATTTTCACTAGCCAATTGTAGAAGAGGCTCAAAAACATTGTCTAAGACTTTGAATTTTCATTCAACTCTTATCTTGAGATAGCTTAAGAGTTACACAATTTTCTTCTATAAATAGAACTTCAAATTTCACTTTCAAGGCACACCAACAAGTCTTAACTTGTTCTTTCTTTTCTTCCTCTCATATATTTTTCTTTTGTTTTAATAAACAAAAACATTCCACAGGTTACAGCAAAAACAGCTTGTTTCTTAGCAGATTCAATGATTCAAAATCATCCAACATCTAGGCCAATGTTCTGCTGGAAAATTTTGTAATTGGCATAGGAAATTTTGTTCTTAGCACAACCATCATCAACATAACAGCTTCACCTGCAGAATCACAAACAGAAAGGGATAAAATTCACCTGCATGATTGAAATTTCAAATTACAAATTCAACTCAATTTCATCAATTCCAATTTTCAAAATTCTAATCAGTTCCAATTTTACAACTTGCAGAATTCAATTAATTATAAGCTACCTTCTGCATTTTTTTCTCTTACAGGAACAACATCAATAATCGCGGTAACAACAATCTGCAAATCAGTTGCTGCAATACATCAGAGCCAACACACCAACGTTCTCGCCGACATGAGAAACAATTAACAGAGCTGCAACGGCAACCCAAAATTCGACGTTGCCGATACGTCGAAATCGCCAACATCAACGGCTTCAACACAAAAATTTACCTGCAAAATTTTCATAATTTTTCCAACAGATTTTCAATTAACAGATTATTAAAATCAAGTTGCAGGAATCATATCATAACATCTTCAATTTCTCTCTACAGGTTCGAAAATCAAAAAGGGGAAAAACATGGAAATTGAGGGATTTGTGTTATTACCTTAACAGTTCATCATTCTCGCCGGAAATTGGAGGCAAACGTCTCGTTCACGGCCGGGAAACTTGTCATTTGAGACGGGAAAGAGATTCACGACGAAAACCACCGCTCCACCACCGCGGAATCGCTACCACACCGGAAACACATTCGCAATCTGCCGAAATCGCGACGGACTGAAGGAGTTTTCGCGTCGCTACAGAAGGAGCAGAGTTTGCGAGCACCATCGTGAAAGGAGATGAGCGATTGAAAGATGAATGAAGCCAGGAAGCGATTTCAACGTGAAGATGGTTGAGGGTTTCAGTTTTTTACGAAAAATAATCGTATGCTAACAGGTATTCCTCACCTTTTCAATGGCATTTTTTTTATCTTTTTCGTTAGTCTGAATTTGGGCTCAGCCCATTTTGGGAAAAATTCTAACTACACACCTGTTTTCATTATCGGCCCATTTCCTTTTTCTTTTTTTTATTATTATTATTATATTTTTGACAAATATTTTGATAATTAATTCTTTTAATTATTTTTAGCTTAACCAAATTTTGATCAAATGATTTTTATCTTCAATTAATGTGTTGGTCATTTTATTTTATAATTATTAAGCAATTATTTGTTTTTATTATATTTTTAGTTTGATTAATATTTATTAGATTAGTTTGTTTCTTTTACAAAATATTTCTAATAAATTAACTTGAGTGGATCGTTTAATTATTCAATTGATTTTTTCGATTATTGATTTATTCTCGGGTTTAATGTAAATAGTTAATTAATTATTTACTCTTCGATTCACTTATTCCGTTTGGGACTTCGATTCAATTCTAACCACCTAACGAGATCAAGATCATTTTCAGATGATCTCTGGTTTTTCTCTGCTTGCTTGGTTTTTTCACTTAACGCATGAATTCTTAATTGAATAACTCGATGATCTTTGAAAATCATTGGACGCTTAAAGATTCATCAGATACTTCTGGCTCATCAGACGCTCCTCTGCTTGCGTGGAAAAGTTCACCGGTGTACAGTAAACTCGAATTTAAATGCTTTGCTTGTATGCCATGCATGATTTATTCACATCTGTTAAAAACAATTAAACTTGCAAACAAGTA
Organism: Lathyrus tuberosus; assembly: GCA_022829125.1. Classification (NCBI taxonomy): domain Eukaryota; kingdom Viridiplantae; phylum Streptophyta; class Magnoliopsida; order Fabales; family Fabaceae; genus Lathyrus; species Lathyrus tuberosus. The sequence goes on from JALAZF010000083.1 coordinate 16,606,006, forward strand.
TTTCCTGTAAATACACAATGCACCAGTCATTTTCAATAACACTTTTGGGCCTCTAATAGAGTGTAAGACCCAATCCCCTTTTATACCAAAACCATTTTGGGCCTCAGTCATTGTATAAGTCCCTGTACAGCTTTCAAAACTCTGACACGATGTTTTGCCGTGTATTTTCTTTCTGTTTATTTTACACGATGCTTTTCCGTGTATATTTTCAATTGTCGTGATATCACGATGTTTTTTCCGTAAATGTTTATATCTTTTCACGATGCTTTGTCGTGAATATCTGTTATTTTATCCACGATGTTCTGCCGTGTATATTTTTATCTGTCACGATGTTTTGCCGTGTGTTTTCTATTTACTTTCACTGTGATGTTTTGCCACGTATATCTTTTATTTATCTTGCAATGCTTTGCCGCGTATCTTTGTCCGCTGATTACATGATGTTGTTCCGTGTATTTCGGTTGATTTTTATTGTCTGATTACCATGATGTTTTTCCATGTGTATTCCGTAACTTTTTATTTGTTTAATCTGTTACACAATGCTTTGCCGTGTATTTATTTATTCTGTGATGTTTTGCCACGTATTCATGTTCCCTTAGGATCTCTTAGTTCAAACTTAATTTTCGAATATTGACAGACATTAGAATATTCTACCTTTGCATGATAACATTAGGTTAGATTTTTCCCCCTCGCCGCCGTGCGATTTAAACTTTATTTTCTGTAGTTCGTGCCCTATAAGGGTGAACTACGACCGCTCTGATTTCTCAAGATCCCGTTGAGAATACGTAGGCATAAGACTGTAAAGTCTTAGCGAGCAACCTTTTCTTTTTTCCATCGTCTCTTTACATCCGACGTTTTCCCGGATATTTTCAACCTTTTCCTTTTTTTTCATCGTCTCTTTACATCCGATGTTTTCCCGGATATTCATATCGTTTCTTTTCAAAACAACTTTCCTTGTGATTTAAATTCAAATACATATTTGTTATCAAAACTTTCTTTCATTTCTTTGTTGAACAACTAACCAAACAACATGGAAGCTCTACAACCGAGTAAGTGTTTATCCGCTTTCATTTAACCGCTTTCATATGTATATAACTGTATTATGGGGTTGTTTCACTGTAAGTCTTCTTTTATAAACTCTTATATACTGTGTATGTACTAGTATAGCTATTTAGAGTTTCCCCAGCAACTACGTCTAGAACCAGATAAAATCTCGTCTCCTTACATCCGACGTTCTCCCGGATATTTCACCCTCTTTCAACATAGCTTAAACAATTAGGATTTTCTTTTACAACAATTTTAGACAACTAGAACTAAGGAATTTCCCCCCTTGAACAGTTCATATACAGAAGGCCATTGTTCCAAGTGAAACCCCTTCTGGAACTGTTCATCAGCCTCCTCTTGGGCTTAGTGCAAGGACCCACAGGCTTCCTAAAAGCATCCCCGCCTCCTCTTGGGCGTTGTACAAGGACCCTTCGGCTTCTTAGAAGTTTTCATAGCCTCCTCTTAGGCTTCGTATAATGATTTCTTCCTTCGGGAATGATAGCCTCCTCTTGGGCTTCGTACAAGGACCGATCAAGTTCTTAAAAGTTTCCAGCCTCCTCTTAGGCTTTGTACAAATTATCCCGACGACCTCCTAGAGGTATAGGAACATAAATTAGTCATCTTACTAGAACAGTCTTTCAAAAGAGTCTAGATCTTGATCCCGAAGCGTACTTTCTCTTACACATAGTACAAAAGACACACCCAGTAGACTCGGACACTCTATATCCCCTCTTGAGTCTCAAAGACATTCTCAAGTTCCTTCTAAACACAGGAAAAACCATTCCCTCTTTTTAAACATCCGACGTTTTCCCGGATATTCCTTTTCTTTACATCCGACGCTTTTTTGGATATTCCTTTTCTTTACATCCGAAGTTTTCCCGGATATTCCTTCTATTTTCGTCCGACGTTTTCCCAGATATTCCTTCTATTTTCCGATGTTTTTCTCGGATATTCATATCTCAATCTTTAATCTCTTCACTCTTTTCAATCAATTCCCACAAACACCCTTTTAGCTTCAATCTTGGGTTTTAAACAAGATACCCAAACATCTTTTTCCTCCCGTAGAATAGGAGGAACTACGATTGCTCTGATTTCCCTGTTATCATTACGGGAATACGTAGGCATAAGATTGCAAAAGAATCTTAGTGAGCACACTAAAAAAAGCCTTAGGTCCAGTACCTCACCAAAAACATCAAAAAACCCGAAAACAACAAAAATATCTTTTCAACATCTCTCAACCTTCCCAAAGGAGAAACTTTCCCAACCCATGACAGATAAACACCAGTAAGTAGAAAACAGTAGAACAGTAGAAAATTGCTAACAACCCATGGATAACCATGTATAGGATGGGTAATTGACAACTCCCCATTGTATAACCTGACCCCGAACTCCCCAATCTCTTAGCACTTGTTAAATAAAACATTTGCGTGCAAGGTTAGTTTGAGATAGCTTCCCTTTCCTTTCCAGCTTCATAGGATAAATAAGAAATCAGAAAGTAGCACCCAATCCCATCCGCAGGCAGATGCGGGTGGTCACGAAAACCGCGCTACAGAAAAATGGCGACTCTGCTGGGGTCGCAAACTAGGATTAGAATTCCTAGGAGGTCTAAGTTGTTTAGCATTTTCTATCTGTCTTTCAATGATTGCATATCATTTGCATAAGTCATACATACGTCCGGGTCATCGTCAATTCATTCCAACCTTCTATCTTTTAGTCATCTGTAAGTCGTCAAACTGATTCCTCATCACCGATACAGAACTGAAACTTCAATCAACTTCAGCTCAGTTACTTCCCAAAGACAGGACATCTCATCCTTGTGTTTGATTAGTCACTGACCTTGTTTCTGTCTATTTTGAATTTTCCTTGTTTGTATCATATTTGCTTTCAAACTTGTTTATCTTTAAATGTCAATTTTGATGAAATGATCATGTACAGTATTTTGATTCAAATCATCTGTTTATTTGCATCTTTATGCTTTCTCTTTCAAATAAAAACATTCAAAAAAAAATGCACCTCTTTTTCAAATTTGGACTATGCAAATTTTTGTGGGAGGATGATGAAAACAAAATACCCATAATTGCTGTCGGTATGCTTTCAAATAAAAAACTTTGCTGAGGATGTAAGGCATTTTTTTCAATTCCCAAACACTGGAGATATAAGGAAGATAATCCCTCGTTAACCCCTTTGAGCCTTGAAGTAGGAGTTTCTTTCTTTATAAAAAACCCGCAATTTTAACCAGGGGCAGGGTAGTTCTCAGTTTAATTTGGGTTGTGTATTCAAGTTCAGAAAGTTTACATACAACAAGCAGATGCTGAAAATGTCTTTCAAATCAAAAATCAGTGATGGTCCGTCATAATCATCAAATCAAGCAGTCATTTTCTTTCTAAGAAGAAATCAAAAAGAAAAAGCCCGCTAAGTCAAAAAAAAAAACTTAGGCAAAAACTAGGGCGTCCCGCTGACTATAAATTTCAAAAAAATAATAGTTCAGGCAAAAGTTAGGGATAATACAGAGAAGAGGTCCTTAAATCCTCGATCTTTAAAAAAAGGGTCCACAAAGATGAAAAACAACTAAATGTTGTAAAGAAGCTGTAGCTGCTGTCTCAAGACTTCTGGACCATCGTCATCACTATCATCAGTACAATTCTGAATCCTTTTTAAACCTGAATGCACAATTTAAGTTTAACTGAGCATAGGACTGGAGAACATCACGAAGTTGGGGTGGGCACCAAATAAACTTTGAGCCTTTATCTTTCTTTCATAAACCGTGAACCAGGCCACGTTATAACCCTCAAAAGAGCTAATTGAAGCCAGGTTATTTTGAGAGCATACTACAGCAAGGTGGCGTAAATTGACTCCAAAATCATTTTTTGCAAATCATTTGTTTTGGTATCATACCTCTGTTTTACTTTTCATTCAAAATGTTTTAAGCCACCGTGTTTTTTAACCAGTAATCCATATTACTGTATTTTTTCTGAAAACAATGATTTTGTATTCAAAATTTTTGCATGAACTTTGCATTAAATTTGCCATGTTTAAATAAACATTTTTTATTGCAAACTAGCTTTCCTCTCAAGGAACTTTCAAAACAGTTTAGAAACTTGGTCAGTGATCCTATCAGGGGCAAGTTCTTTCCAGAGCCTGTTAAGAATCAATTCAAGATTTGTTCAGTGCAAGTCCTTCTCAGAATTGGTTTATTCGAAAAAACTTTCAAGATTCATTACTGGCGCAAGCCTTCTTAGTATACAGCATTTTTAGTCCCTAAGCAATGACAGTGATCTCTGTGTTGAGGAATCAGTTTTGTCTGTCACTCCCCAAAAGAGTATAAACTTGTTGATTTTCACTCCCCAAAAGAGTATAAACTGATTGATTTTCACTCCTCAAAGAGTCTAAACTTGTTGTCAGCATTTTCATTTACATTACATACATTTAATCATACATCATAACATTTTCGTATACCATGCATTCAAGAGTGTTTTAATCCTCATTTGCATTCATCAGTGGTCGTGGTATTATCAACATCTTACCTTTCTACAAAGTCCAACTTATCTGACACCTATACTTTTATGTCTTATCTGATGTTCTTCCAGATATAACTTTGTTTCTATCCGATGTTCTTCCGGATATGTCTACCTGTTCTGATGCTTTTCCAGAACTTTTCTCTGTTTCTATCCGATGTCTTTCCGGATATGTCTACCTGTTCTGATGCTTTTCCAGAACGTTTCTCTATGTTTATATCCGATGTTCTTCCGGATATGTCTGTCTGTTCTGATGCTTTTCCAGAATATTTCTCTGTGTTTACCCGATGTTCTTCCGGATGTATCTTTTGGTTTTGAAGTTTTTCCAAAACCCGTTCTGATGTTTTTCCAGAACTTTCTTTGTCTTCATCCGACGTTCTTCCGGATATGTCTCTTTTATTCTGATGCTATTCCAGAAACTCTTTACATGTCTATCTGATGCTCTCCCGGATATGACTTTTTCTCATCTGATGTTTTGCCAGATGTAACTTTTGTTCTGATGTGCTTATCTGATGCTTTTTCGGATATGGCCATCATTCTGCCAGTCTTCTAAAAAAAAATTCTGTACAATTAACGCTTTTCTAAATGTTTTGGATTTACACTCAAAGTTATTTTTAAATTTTTCAAATTTTTGACTATGCAAATTTTTGTGGGAGGATGATGAAAACAAAATACCCATAATTGCTGTCGGTATGCTTTCAAATAAAAAACTTTGCTGAGGATGTAAGGCATTTTTTTCAATTCCCAAACACTGGAGATATAAGGAAGATAATCCCTCGTTAACCCCTTTGAGCCTTGAAGTAGGAGTTTCTTTCAAAAAAAAAAAAACCCGCAATTTTAACCAGGGGCGTGGTAGTTCTCAGTTTAATTTGGGTTGTGTATTCAAGTTCAGAAAGTTTACATACAACAAGCGGATGCTGAAAATGTCTTTCAAATCAAAAATCAGTGATGGTCCGTCATAATCATCAAATCAAGCAATCATTTTCTTTCTAAGAAGAAATCCAAAAGAAAAAGCCCATTAAGTAAAAAAAAAAAAACTTAGGCAAGTAACTGCCAGGGCTTACGTGGCGTAGTGAAGACCAGCACGTGGTCTTCGCCCTGGGGTAACCGTTCCTAGATCTCCGGAATTAGGGCATACCGATTCCATCGGTAGTGGCCGGTTACATGAGAACGTGTCCTTACAGGGAGGAGTCCTGCGTTTCGGGGATAATCATGTCCTCGCGGGGAAGGTCTCACTTGCGGGCGGAGATGGCTCCTCTCGGGGAGGAGCACATGAGCGTCGAGGAGAGGCGAGTTCGGGGAGGCTTAGAGCCTATGCCCGATGGTCCATGTAGTGAGTGTCGTACACACCTAAGGTTAGGTGTGTGCCCGACCCTGAGGAGGTGAGTCTGTGCTCGACAGTGGTCTTGCTAAGAGTCCTTATTGGGCAATCCCAGGCCTTGTGGGTTGGGCCTGCTCGACTGATGAGCATGCCCCGGCCCAGTCCAGAACAGGAGCCCCCCAAGTCGTTGCTCTGAGCATCAGAGTGATGACTTAAGGGCTAGCCATGTCGAGGACTCATCGAGGAAGGGATGCTAACGAGGGGCGGTAGGTCAACCGGGGAGAGATAAATCGATCCTTCGGGATGGGTTGACCGAGGATGCGCGACGTCGCAGGGATATGAGAAGTCTGAAGCGAGGCGAACGGGAAGGCGCTCGTTGGGAAACGAAAAGACGCGCGTGGGGAAACGTGTGTCACGTGTCAGACGCCATCATTGCCTAGGGGCGACTAGGCTAGGGTAGCGTACTCCAGTAGTCTAAAACTCTTCGAATTCCGTGAGGATCCTATAAATAGGCCTCACCTCGTTTCATTTGCACCATTTGCTCTCCCTTCGCTCAGACTTCCTCTCTTTATTCCTTCGCTGCTTCGCCACCGCGCGCCGCCACCAACTGTCGTGCCGGAACCCTACCGGAAGTGTTTTACAAGTAAGTTTTTCTCTTTTCCCTCCTTTCGTTTGCATTTATAGGGTGAATCTTATGGTGAACTGGTGAAGTTCCCATGGAATTCACGAACTATCCGGCGAAAACGGCGGAATTTCATAGTTTAGTCGTTGAATCTCGCGGGGAGGGATGATGAAATCCCCGAGGACATGAAGAATATCCCGGGGTTGTGAGATGAACGTTTCTCAGTTCTTTTGTTGAATGTCCCGGGGAATAATGACGGAATCCCCGGGGTGCCGACGCTTATCTCGGGGATATGGGTCGAATACCCCCGGGTGTCATACCCCAAATTTTGACCACCATTTATCAAAACTCGGTTGTGTTTTCACTTTGTGTCATCTACATATCATATCATTTGTTTTTGTCATGCATATCGTTAGAATTTTCAGTCAGAATATATGCATTGATATCTCTGTCTTTTCTGGTTAATTATGCGAAAAATCGATGAACTGACATGTTTTTCAATCGAATTGACAAATGTTCTTTATTCACTTATTTTTCTCACAATTTAATCCAATATCTCATTTATATTTTATTTTTCGTAAATAAAGATAAAAATATCAAAAAATATATGTATATGTCATTTTTGTAATATAAATATTATTTGTTTTATTTTATCCATAAATTAAAAAAATTATGTATATATATATATATATGTTTGTTTCTCTCACGTTACTTATTATATATATATATATATATATATATATATATATATATATATATATATATATATATAAACTTTATTTTGTTTTATTTTTTATATATGTATATTTACATTTTCTTTATATATAAATTCACAATTTTGTTTTAAATTTAAGTTTGTTTTTTATGAATTTTGTTTTAACCAAATTTGTTTCTCATGAGACAAGTAACATGGTCTTGTCTCCTTGACTCATTTTCACTAGCCAATTGTAGAAGAGGCTCAAAAACATTGTCTAAGACTTTGAATTTTCATTCAACTCTTATCTTGAGATAGCTTAAGAGTTACACAATTTTCTTCTATAAATAGAACTTCAAATTTCACTTTCAAGGCACACCAACAAGTCTTAACTTCTTCTTTCTTTTCTTCCTCTCATATATTTTTCTTTTGTTTTAATAAACAAAAACATTCCACAGGTTACAGCAAAAACAACTTGTTTTTTAGCAGATTCAATGATTCAAAATCATCCAACATCTAGGCCAATGTTCTGCTGGAAAATTTTGTAATTGGCATAGGAAATTTTGTTCTTAGCACAACCATCATCAACATAACAGCTTCACCTGCAGAATCACAAACAGAAAGGGATAAAATTCACCTGCATGATTGAAATTTCAAATTACAAATTCAACTCAATTTCATCAATTCCAATTTTCAAAATTCTAATCAGTTCCAATTTTACAACTTGCAGAATTTAATGAATTATAAGCTACCTTCTGCATTTTTTTCTCTTACAGGAACAACATCAATAATCGCGGTAACAACAATCTGCAAATCAGTTGCTGCAATACATCAGAGCCAACACACCAACGTTCTCGCCGACATGAGAAACAATTAACAGAGCTGCAACAACAACCCAAAATTCGACGTTGCCGACACGTCGAAATCGCCAACATCAACGGCTTCAACACAGAAATTTACCTGCAAAATTTTCATAATTTTTCCAACAGATTTTCAATTAACAGATTATTAAAATCAAGTTGCAGGAATCATATCATAACATCTTTAATTTCTCTCTACAGGTTCGAAAATCAAAAAGGGGAAAAACATGGAAATTGAGGGATTTGTGTTATTACCTTAACAGTTCATCATTCTCGCCGGAAATTGGAGGCAAACGTCTCGTTCACGGCCGGGAAACTTGTCATTTGAGACGGGAAAGAGATTCACGACGAAAACCACCGCTCCACCACCGCGGAATCGCCACCACACCGGAAACACATTCGCAATCTGCCGAAATCGCGACGGATTGAAGGAGTTTTCGCGTCGCTACAGAAGGAGCAGAGTTTGCGAGCACCATCGTGAAAGGAGATGAGCGATTGAAAGATGAATGAAGCCAGGAAGCGATTTCAACGTGAAGATGGTTGAGGGTTTCAGTTTTTTACAAAAAATAATCGTATGCTAACAGGTATTCCTCACCTTTTCAATGGCATTTTTTTTTATCTTTTTCGTTAGTCTGAATTTGGGCTGAGCTCATTTTGGGAAAAATTCTAACTACACCCCTGTTTTCATTATCGGCCCATTTCCTTTTTCTTTTTTTTATTATTATTATATTTTTGACAAATATTTTGATAATTAATTCTTTTAATTATTTTTAGCTTAACCAAATTTTGATCAAATGATTTTTATCTTCAATTAATGTGTTGGTCATTTTATTTTATAATTATTAAGCAATTATTTGTTTTTATTATATTTTTAGTTTGATTAATATTTATTAGATTAGTTTGTTTCTTTTACAAAATATTTCTAATAAATTAACTTGAGTGGATCGTTTAATTATTCAATTGATTTTTTCGATTATTGATTTATTCTTGGGTTTAATGTAAATAGTTAATTAATTATTTACTCTTCGATTCACTTATTCCGTTTGTGACTTCGATTCAATTCTAACCACCTAACGAGATCAAGATCATTTTCAGATGATCTCTGGTTTTTCTCTGCTTGCTTGGTTTTTTCACTTAACGCATGAATTCTTAATTGAATAACTCGATGATCTTTGAAAATCATTGGACGCTTAAAGATTCATCAGATACTTCTGGCTCATCAGACGCTCCTCTGCTTGCGTGGAAAAGTTCACCGGTGTACGGTAAACTCGAATTTAAATGCTTTGCTTGTATGCCATGCATGATTTATTCACATCTGTTAAAAACAATTAAACTTGCAAACAAGTATTTCCTGTAAATACACAATGCACCAGTCATTTTCAATAACACTTTTGGGCCTCTAATAGAGTGTAAAACCCAATCCCCTTTTATACCAAAACCATTTTGGGCCTCAGTCATTGTATAAGTCCCTGTACAGCTTTCAAAACTCTGACACGATGTTTTGCCGTGTATTTTCTTTCTGTTTATTTTACACGATGCTTTTCCGTGTATATTTTCAATTGCCGTGATATCACGATGTTTTTTCCGTAAATGTTTATATCTTTTCACGATGCTTTGCCGTGAATATCTGTTATTTTATCCACGATGTTCTGTCGTGTATATTTTTATCTGTCACGATGTTTTGCCGTGTGTTTTCTATTTATTTTCACTGTGATGTTTTGCGACGTATATCTTTTATTTATCTCGCGATGCTTTGCCGCGTATCTTTGTCAGCTGATTACATGATGTTGTTCCGTGTATTTCAGTTGATTTTTATTGTCTGATTACCATGATGTTTTTCCATGTGTATTCTGTAACTTTTTATCTGTTTAATCTGTTACACAATGCTTTGCCGTGTATTTATTTATTCCGTGATGTTTTGCCACGTATTCATGTTCCCTTAGGATCTCTTAGTTCAAACTTAATTTTCGATTAGAGACAGACATTAGAATATTCTACCTTTGCATGATAACATTAGGTTAGATTTTTCCCCCTCGCCGCCGTGCGATTTAAACTTTATTTTCTGTAGTTCGTGCCCTATAAGGGTGAACTACGACCGCTCTGATTTCTCAAGATCCCGTTGAGAATACGTAGGCATAAGACTGTAAAGTCTTAGCGAGCAACCTTTTCTTTTTTCCATCGTCTCTTTACATCCGACGTTTTCCCGGATATTTTCAACCTTTTCCTTTTTTTTCATCGTCTCTTTACATCCGATGTTTTCCCGGATATTCATATCGTTTCTTTTCAAAACAACTTTCCTTGTGATTTAAATTCAAATACATATTTGTTATCAAAACTTTCTTTCATTTCTTTGTTGAACAACTAACCAAACAACATGGAAGCTCTACAACCGAGTAAGTGTTTATCCGTTTTCATTTAACCGCTTTCATATATATATAACTGTATTATGGGGCTGTTTCACTGTAAGTCTTCTTTCATAAACTCTTATATACTGTGTACGTACTAGTATAGCTATTTAGAGTTTCCCCAGCAACTACGTCTAGAACCAGACAAAATCTCGTCTCCTTACATCCGACGTTCTCCCGGATATTTCACCCTCTTTCAACATAGCTTAAACAATTAGGATTTTCTTTTACAACAATTTTAGACAACTAGATCTAAGGAATTTCCCCCCTTGAACAGTTCATATACAGAAGGCCATTGTTCCAAGTGAAACCCCTTCTGGAACTGTTCATCAGCCTCCTCTTGGGCTTAGTGCAAGGACCCACAGGCTTCCTAAAAGCATCCCCGCCTCCTCTTGGGCGTTGTACAAGGACCCTTCGGCTTCTTAGAAGTTTTCATAGCCTCCTCTTAGGCTTCGTATAATGATTTCTTCCTTCGGGAATGATAGCCTCCTCTTGGGCTTCGTACAAGGACCGATCAAGTTCTTAAAAGTTTCCAGCCTCCTCTTGGGCTTTGTACAAATTGTCCCGACGACCTCCTAGAGGTATAGGAACATAAATTAGTCATCTTACTAGAACAGTCTTTCAAAAGAGTCTAGATCTTGATCCCGAAGCGTACTTTCTCTTACACATAGTACAAAAGACACACCCAGTAGACTCGGACACTCTATATCCCCTCTTGAGTCTCAAAGACATTCTCAAGTTCCTTCTAAACACAGGAAAAATCATTCCCTCTTTTTAAACATCCGACGTTTTCCCGGATATTCCTTTTCTTTACATCCGACGCTTTTCCGGATATTCCTTTTCTTTACATCCGAAGTTTTCCCGGATATTCCTTCTATTTTCGTCCGACGTTTTCCCAGATATTCCTTCTATTTTCCGATGTTTTTCCCGGATATTCATATCTCAATCTTTAATCTCTTCACTCTTTTCAATCAATTCCCACAAACACCCTTTTAGCTTCAATCTTGGGTTTTAAACAAGATACCCAAACATCTTTTTCCTCCCGTAGAATAGGAGGAACTACGATTGCTCTGATTTCCCTGTTATCATTACGGGAATACGTAGGCATAAGATTGCAAAAGAATCTTAGTGAGCACACTAAAAAAAACCTTAGGTCCAGTACCTCACCAAAAACATCAAAAAACCCGAAAACAATAAAAATATCTTTTCAACATCTCTCAACCTTCCCAAAGGAGAAACTTTACCAACCCATGACAGATAAACACCAGTAAGTAGAAAACAGTAGAACAGTAGAAAATTGCTAACAACCCATGGATAACCATGTATAGGATGGGTAATTGACAACTCCCCATTGTATAACCTGACCCCGAACTCCCCAATCTCTTAGCACTTGTTAAAGAAAACATTTGCGTGCAAGGTTAGTTTGAGATAGCTTCCCTTTCCTTTCCAGCTTCATAGGATAAATAAGAAATTAGAAAGTAGCACCCAATCCCATCCACAGGCAGATGCGGGCGGTCACGAAAACCGCGCTACAGAAAAATGGCGACTCTGCTGGGGACGCAAACTAGGATTAGAATTCCTAGGAGGTCTAGGTTGTTTAGCATTTTCTATCTGTCTTTCAATGATTGCATATCATTTGCATAAGTCATACATACGTCCGGGTCATCGTCAATTCATTCCAACCTTCTATCTTTTAGTCATCTGTAAGTCGTCAAACTGATTCCTCATCACCGATACAGAACTGAAACTTCAATCAACTTCAGCACAGTTACTTCCCAAAGACAGGACATCTCATCCTTGTGTTTGATTAGTCACTGACCTTGTTTCTGTCTATTTTGAATTTTCCTTGTTTGTATCATATTTGCTTTCAAACTTGTTTATCTTTAAATGTCAATTTTGATGAAATGATCATGTACAGTATTTTGATTAAAATCATCTGTTTATTTGCATCTTTATGCTTTCTCTTTCAAAAAAAAACATTCAAAAAAAAAACTTTCAAAAAAAAATGCACCACTTTTTCAAATTTTTGACTATGCAAATTTTTGTGGGAGGATGATGAAAACAAAATACCCATAATTGCTGTCGGTATGCTTTCAAATAAAAAACTTTGCTGAGGATGTAAGGCATTTTTTTCAATTCCCAAACACTGGAGATATAAGGAAGATAATCCCTCGTTAACCCCTTTAAGCCTTGAAGTAGGAGTTTCTTTCTTTATAAAAAACCCGCAATTTTAACCAGGGGCAGGGTAGTTCTCAGTTTAATTTGGGTTGTGTATTCAAGTTCAGAAAGTTTACATACAACAAGCGGATGCTGAAAATGTCTTTCAAATCAAAAATCAGTGATGGTCCGTCATAATCATCAAATCAAGCAGTCATTTTCTTTCTAAGAAGAAATCAAAAAGAAAAAGCCCGCTAAGTCAAAAAAAAAACTTAGGCAAAAACTAGGGCGTCCCGCTGACTATAAATTTCAAAAAAATAATAGTTTAGGCAAAAGTTAGGGATAATACAGAGAAGAGGTCCTTAAATCCTCGATCTTTAAAAAAAGGGTCCACAAAGATGAAAAACAACTAAATGTTGTAAAGAAGCAGTAGCTGCTGTCTCAAGACTTCTGGACCATCGTCATCACTATCATCAGTACAATTCCGAATCCTTTTTGAACCTGAATGCACAATTTAAGTTTAACTGAGCATAGGACTGGAGAACATCACGAAGTTGGGGTGGGCACCAAATAAACTTTGAGCCTTTATCTTTCTTTCATAAACCGTGAACCAGGCCACGTTATAACCCTCAAAAGAGCTAATTGAAGCCAGGTTATTTTGAGAGCATACTACAGCAAGGTGGCGTAAATTGACTCCAAAATCATTTTTTGCAAATCATTTGTTTTGGTATCATACCTCTGTTTTACTTTTCATTCAAAATGTTTTAAACCACCGTGTTTTTTAACCAGTAATCCATATTACTGTATTTTTTCTGAAAACAGTGATTTTGTATTCAAAATATTTGCATGAACATTGCATTAAATTTGCCATCTTTAAATAAACATTTTTTATTGCAAACTAGCTTTCCTCTCAAGGAATTTTCAAAACAGTTTAGAAACTTGGTCAGTGATCCTATCAGGGGCAAGTTCTTTCCAGAGCCTGTTAAGAATCAATTCAAGATTTGTTCAGTGCAAGTCCTTCTCAGAATTGGTTTATTCGAAAAAACTTCCAAGATTCATTACTGGCGCAAGCCTTCTTAGTATACAGCATTTTTAGTCCCTAAGCAATGACAGTGATCTCTGTGTTGAGGAATCAGTTTTGTCTGTCACTCCCCAAAAGAGTATAAACTTGGTGATTTTCACTCCCCAAAAGAGTATAAACTTGTTGATTTTCACTCCCCAAAAGAGTATAAACTGGTTGATTTTCACTCCTCAAAGAGTCTAAACTTGTTGTCAGCATTTTCATTTACGTTACATACATTTAATCATACATCATAACATTTTCGTATACCATGCATTCAAGAGTGTTTTAATCCTCATTTGCATTCATCAGTGGTCGTGGTATTATCATCATCTTACCTTTCTACAAAGTCCAACTTATCTGACACCTATACTTTTATGTCTTATCTGATGTTCTTCCAGATATAACTTTGTTTCTATCCGATGTTCTTCCGGATATGTCTACCTGTTCTGATGCTTTACCATAACTTTTCTCTGTTTCTATCCGATGTCTTTCCGGATATGTCTACCTGTTCTGATACTTTTCCAGAACGTTTCTCTATGTTTATATCCGATGTTCTTCCGGATATGTCTGTCTGTTCTGATGCTTTTCCAGAATATTTCTCTGTGTTTACCCGATGTTCTTCCGGATGTATCTTTTAGTTTTGAAGTTTTTCCAAAACCCGTTCTGATGTTTTTCCAGAACTTTCTTTGTCTTCATCCGACGTTCTTCCGGATATGTCTCTTTTATTCTGATGCTCTTCCAGAAACTCTTTACATGTCTATCTGATGCTCTCCCGGATATGACTTTTTCTCATCTGATGTTTTGCCAGATGTAACTTTTGTTCTGATGTGCTTATCTGATGCTTTTTCGGATATGGCCATCATTCTGCCAGTCTTCTAAAAAAAATTCTTTACAATTAACGCTTTTCTAAATGTTTCGGATTTACACTCAAAGTTATTTTTAAATTTTTCAAATTTTTGACTATGCAAATTTTTGTGGGAGGATGATGTAAACAAAATACCCATAATTGCTGTCGGTATGCTTTCAAATAAAAAACTTTGCTGAGGATGTAAGGCATTTTTTTCAATTCCCAAACACTGGAAATATAAGGAAGATAATCCCTCGTTAACCCCTTTGAGCCTTGAAGTAGGAGTTTCTTTCTTTATAAAAAACCCGCAATTTTAACCAGGGGCAGGGTAGTTCTCAGTTTAATTTGGGTTGTGTATTCAAGTTCAGAAAGTTTACATACAACAAGCAGATGCTGAAAATGTCTTTCAAATCAAAAATCAGTGATGGTCCGTCATAATCATCAAATCAAGCAGTCATTTTCTTTCTAAGAAGAAATCAAAAAGAAAATGCCCGCTAAGTAAAAAAAAAAAAACTTAGGCAAAAACTAGGGCGTCCCGCTGACTATAAATTTCAAAAAAATAATAGTTCAGGCAAAAGTTAGGGATAATACAAAGAAGAGGTCCTTAAATCCTCGATCTTTAAAAAAAGGGTCCACAAAGATGAAAAACAACTAAATGTTTTAAAGAAGCAGTAGCTGCTGTCTCAAGACTTCTGGACCATCGTCATCACTATCATCAGTACAATTCCGAATCCTTTTTGAACCTGAATGCACAATTTAAGTTTAACTGAGCATAGGACTGGAGAACATCACGAAGTTGGGGTGGGCACCAAATAAACTTTGAGCCTTTATCTTTCTTTCATAAACCGTGAACCAGGCCACGTTATAACCCTCAAAAGAGCTAATTAAAGCCAGGTTATTTTGAGAGCATACTACAGCAAGGTGGCGTAAATTGACTCCAAAATCATTTTTTGCAAATCATTTGTTTTGGTATCATACCTCTGTTTTACTTTTCATTCAAAATGTTTTAAACCACCGTGTTTTTTAACCAGTAATCCATATTACTGTATTTTTTTTCTGAAAACAGTGATTTTGTATTCAAAATTTTTGAATGAACATTGCATTAAATTTTCCATCTTTAAATAAACATTTTTTATTGCAAACTAGCTTTCCTCTCAAGGAATTTTCAAAACAGTTTAGAAACTTGGTCAGTGATCCTATCAGGGGTAAGTTCTTTCCAGAGCCTGTTAAGAATCAATTCAAGATTTGTTCAGTGCAAGTCCTTCTCAGAATTGGTTTATTCGAAAAAACTTTCAAGATTCATTACTGGCGCAAGCCTTCTTAGTATACAGCATTTTTAGTCCCTAAGCAATGACAGTGATCTCTGTGTTGAGGAATCAGTTTTGTCTGTCACTCCCCAAAAGAGTATAAACTTGTTGATTTTCACTCCCCAAAAGAGTATAAACTTGTTGATTTTCACTCCCCAAAAGAGTATAAACTGGTTGATTTTCACTCCTCAAAGAGTCTAAACTTGTTGTCAGCATTTTCATTTACGTTACATACATTTAATCATACATCATAACATTTTCGTATACCATGCATTCAAGAGTGTTTTAATCCTCATTTGCATTCATCAGTGGTCGTGGTATTATCATCATCTTACCTTTCTACAAAGTCCAACTTATCTGACACCTATACTTTTATGTCTTATCTGATGTTCTTCCAGATATAACTTTGTTTCTATCCGATGTTCTTCCGGATATGTCTACCTGTTCTGATGCTTTACCATAACTTTTCTCTGTTTCTATCCGATGTCTTTCCGGATATGTCTACCTGTTCTGATGCTTTTCCAGAACGTTTCTCTATGTTTATATCCGATGTTCTTCCGGATATGTCTGTCTGTTCTGATGCTTTTCCAGAATATTTCTCTGTGTTTACCCGATGTTCTTCCGGATGTATCTTTTAGTTTTGAAGTTTTTCCAAAACCCGTTCTGATGTTTTTCCAGAACTTTCTTTGTCTTCATCCGACGTTCTTCCGGATATGTCTCTTTTATTCTGATGCTCTTCCAGAAACTCTTTACATGTCTATCTGATGCTCTCCCGGATATGACTTTTTCTCATCTGATGTTTTGCCAGATGTAACTTTTGTTCTGATGTGCTTATCTGATGCTTTTTCGGATATGGCCATCATTCTGCCAGTCTTCTAAAAAAAAATTCTTTACAATTAACGCTTTCCTAAATGTTTCGGATTTACACTCAAAGTTATTTTTAAATTTTTCAAATTTTTTACTATGCAAATTTTTGTGGGAGGATGATGTAAACAAAATACCCATAATTGCTGTCGGTATGCTTTCAAATAAAAAACTTTGCTGAGGATGTAAGGCATTTTTTTCAATTCCCAAACACTGGAAATATAAGGAAGATAATCCCTCGTTAACCCCTTTGAGCCTTGAAGTAGGAGTTTCTTTCTTTATAAAAAACCCGCAATTTTAACCAGGGGCAGGGTAGTTCTCAGTTTAATTTGGGTTGTGTATTCAAGTTCAGAAAGTTTACATACAACAAGCGGATGCTGAAAATGTCTTTCAAATCAAAAATCAGTGATGGTCCGTCATAATCATCAAATCAAGCAGTCATTTTCTTTCTAAGAAGAAATCAAAAAGACAAAGCCCGCTAAGTAAAAAAAAAAAAACTTAGGCAAAAACTAGGGCGTCCCGCTGACTATAAATTTCAAAAAAATAATAGTTCAGGCAAAAGTTAGGGATAATACAGAGAAGAGGTCCTTAAATCCTCGATCTTTAAAAAAAGGGTCCACAAAGATGAAAAACAACTAAATGTTGTAAAGAAGCTGTAGCTGCTGTCTCAAGACTTCTGGACCATCGTCATCACTATCATCAGTACAATTCCGAATCCTTTTTTAACCTGAATGCACAATTTAAGTTTAACTGAGCATAGGACTGGAGAACATCACGAAGTTGGGGTGGGCACCAAATAAACTTTGAGCCTTTATCTTTCTTTCATAAACCGTGAACCAGACCACGTTATAACCCTCAAAAGAGCTAATTGAAGCCAGGTTATTTTGAGAGCATACTACAGCAAGGTGGCGTAAATTGACTCCAAAATCATTTTTTGCAAATCATTTGTTTTGGTATCATACCTCTGTTTTACTTTTCATTCAAAATGTTTTAAACCACCGTGTTTTTTAACCAGTAATCCATATTACTGTATTTTTTCTGAAAACAGTGATTTTGTATTCAAAATTTTTGCATGAACTTTGCATTAAATTTGCCATGTTTAAATAAACATTTTTTATTGCAAACTAGCTTTCCTCGCAAGGAATTTTCAAAACAGTTTAGAAACTTGGTCAGTGATCCTATCAGGGGCAAGTTCTTTCCAGAGCCTATTAAGAATCAATTCAAGATTTGTTCAGTGCAAGTCCTTCTCAGAATTGGTTTATTCGAAAAAACTTTCAAGATTCATTACTGGGGCAAGCCTTCTTAGTATACAGCATTTTTAGTCCCTAAGCAATGACAGTGATCTCTGTGTTGAGGAATCAGTTTTGTCTGTCACTCCCCAAAAGAGTATAAACTTGTTGATTTTCACTCCCCAAAAGAGTATAAACTTGTTGATTTTCACTCCCCAAAAGAGTATAAACTGGTTGATTTTCACTCCTCAAAGAGTCTAAACTTGTTGTCAGCATTTTCATTTACATTACATACATTTAATCATACATCATAACATTTTCGTATACCATGCATTCAAGAGTGTTTTAATCCTCATTTGCATCCATCAGTGGTCGTGGTATTATCAACATCTTACCTTTCTACAAAGTCCAACTTATCTGACACCTATACTTTTATGTCTTATCTGATGTTCTTCCAGATATAACTTTGTTTCTATCCGATGTTCTTCCGGATATGTCTACCTGTTCTGATGCTTTTCCAGAACTTTTCTCTGTTTCTATCCGATGTCTTTCCGGATATGTCTACCTGTTCTGATGCTTTTCCAGAACGTTTCTCTATGTTTATATCCGATGTTCTTCCGGATATGTCTGTCTGTTCTGATGCTTTTCCAGAATATTTCTCTGTGTTTACCCGATGTTCTTCCGGATGTATCTTTTGGTTTTGAAGTTTTTCCAAAACCCGTTCTGATGTTTTTCCAGAACTTTCTTTGTCTTCATCCGACGTTCTTCCGGATATGTCTCTTTTATTCTGATGCTCTTCCAGAAACTCTTTACATGTCTATCTGATGCTCTCCCGGATATAACTTTTTCTCATCTGATGTTTTGCCAGATGTAACTTTTGTTCTGATGTGCTTATCTGATGCTTTTACGGATATGGCCATCATTCTGCCAGTCTTCTAAAAAAAATTGTACAATTAACGCTTTTCTAAATGTTTCGAATTTACACTCAAAGTTATTTTTAATACATTCAACGCTTTTCTGGATGTCATTAATATATCTTCAAGTTTGGTCGACAACTCGGTCCAATGCTTTTCTGGATGCCTTCGAGTTTGTTTCCCATTTATCCAATGTTTTTCTTTATGTGCCTGATTTATTTTGCAGACTTCATTCAATGCTCTTCTGAATGTCACTGATAATCATGTCTGCTTATGTTCCAAAACTTCATTCAATGTTCTCCTGAATATCTTTTACGGTTGTTGCTGTTCTTTTCCAGGGTTTTTCAATGCATTTCTGAAAACCTCTAATGATTGTAACCTTTCCCCCAGTAAAGTTACTTTTGCTTTCTGGATGTTCCCTTGTATTCCACAGTAATATTAAACTGTTTTCTCAGAAGTCTCTGACATATTTTCAGATCTAGTCTCATTCCACATCTAATGTTTTCCTAGATGTTTCTAATATATTTTCCAGAGTATGACACTTCTTTCGCATCTGATGTTTTTCCGGATGTCTGTATCTTTGTTCCAGGGTTTATCCCTCTCTTTCTAAATATTGCTGGATACCTTTGTCGCATCGGCAAATTTCCACAATATCTTATATCCCAAGAAAATTCTGTTGGTCTGTCTCCTATGGCGTCGTTCCCCACAGTGTTCAAAAGTCTTCCATTCATCACATATCATTTCTTCTGCAATCAAGGTCAAAGTTCTGGGTACTCTGATATTTAATTCTCTTATACCTCGAATGTCTAAAACTCTTTGTTATTCATACCTTCAGGTCTAAGAAGATTAAATAGGGGCATCTGTCATACCCCAAATTTTGACCACCATTTATCAAAACTCGGTTGTGTTTTCACTTTGTGTCATCTGCATATCATATCATCTGTTTTTGTCATGCATATCGTTAGAATTTTCAGTCAGAATATATGCATTGATATCTCTGTCTTTTCTGGTTAATTATGCGAAAAATCGATGAACTGACATGTTTTTCAATCGAATTGACAAATGTTCTTTATTCACTTATTTTTCTCACAATTTAATACAATATCTCATTTATATTTTATTTTTCGTAAATAAAGATAAAAATATCAAAAAATATATGTATATGTATATATTTCATTTTTGTAATATAAATATAATTTGTTTTATTTTATCCATAAATTAAAAAAATTATGTATGTATATATATATATATATATATATATATATATATATATATATATATATATATATATATATATATATATATATATATATATATATATATATATATATGTGTGTTTGTTTCTCTCACGTTACTTTATATATATATATATATATATATGTGTGTGTGTTTGTTTCTCTCACGTTACTTTATATATATATATATATATATATATATATATATATAAACTTGGTTTTGTTTTATTTTTGATATATGTATATTTACATTTTCTTTATATATAAATTCACAATTTTGTTTTAAATTTAAGTTTGTTTTTTATGAATTTTGTTTTAACCAAATTTGTTTCTCATGAGATAAGTAACATGGTCTTGTCTCCTTGACTCATTTTCACTAGCCAATTGTAGAAGAGGCTCAAAAACATTGTCTAAGACTTTGAATTTTCATTCAACTCTTATCTTGAGATAGCTTAAGAGTTACACAATTTTCTTCTATAAATAGAACTTCAAATTTCACTTTCAAGGCACACCAACAAGTCTTAACTTGTTTTTTCTTTTCTTCCTCTCATATATTTTTCTTTTGTTTTAATAAACAAAAACATTCCACAGGTTACAGCAAAAACAGCTTGTTTCTTAGCTGATTCAATGATTCAAAATCATCCAACATCTAGGCCAATGTTCTGCTGGAAAATTTTGTAATTGGCATAGAAAATTTTGTTCTTAGCACAACCATCATCAACATAACAGCTTCACCTGCAGAATCACAAACAGAAAGGGATAAAATTCACCTGCATGATTGAAATTTCCAATTACAAATTCAACTCAATTTCATCAATTCCTATTTTCAAAATTCTAATCAGTTCCAATTTTACAACTTGCAGAATTCAATGAATTATAAGCTACCTTCTGCATTTTTTTCTCTTACAGGAACAACATCAACAATCGCGGTAACAACAATCTGCAAATCAGTTGCTGCAATACATCAGAGCCAACACACCAACGTTCTCGCCGACATGAGAAACAATTAACAGAGCTGCAACGGCAACCCAAAATTCGACGTTGCCGACACGTCGAAATCGCCAACATCAACGGCTTCAACACAGAAATTTACCTGCAAAATTTTCATAATTTTTCCAACAGATTTTCAATTAACAGATTATTAAAATCAAGTTGCAGGAATCATATCATAACATCTTCAATTTCTCTCTACAGGTTCAAAAATCAAAAGGGGGAAAAACATGGAAATTGAGGGATTTGTGTTATTACCTTAACAGTTCATCATTCTCGCCGGAAATTGGAGCCAAACGTCTCGTTCACGGCCGGGAAACTTTTCATTTGAGACGGGAAAGAGATTCACGACGAAAACCACCGCTCCACCACCGCGGAATCACCACAACACCGGAAACACATTCGCAATCTGCCGGAATCGCGACGGACTGAAGGAGTTTTCGCGTCGCTACAGAAGGAGCAGAGTTTGCGAGCACCATCGTGAAAGGAGATGAGCGATTGAAAGATGAATGAAGCTAGGAAGCGATTTCAACGTGAAGATGGTTGAGGGTTTCAGTTTTTTACTAAAAGTAATCGTATGCTAACAGGTATTCCTCACCTTTTCAATGGCATTTTTTTTATCTTTTTCGTTAGTCTGAATTTGGGCTCAGCCCATTTTGGGAAAAATTCTAACTACACCCCTGTTTTCATTATCGGGCCATTTCCTTTTTGTTTTTTTTATTATTATTATATTTTTGGCAAATATTTTGATAACTAATTCTTTTAATTATTTTTAGCTTAACCAAATTTTGATCAAATGATTTTTATCTTCAATTAATGTGTTGGTCATTTTATTTTATAATTATTAAGCAATTATTTGTTTTTATTATATTTTTAGTTTGATTAATATTTATTAGATTAGTTTGTTTCTTTTACAAAATATTTCTAATAAATTAACTTGAGTGGATCGTTTAATTATTCAATTGATTTTTTCGATTATTGATTTATTCTTGGGTTTAATGTAAATAGTTAATTAATTATTTACTCTTCGATTCACTTATTCCGTTTGTGACTTCGATTCAATTCTAACCACCTAACGAGATCAAGATCATTTTCAGATGATCTCTGGTTTTTCTCTGCTTGCTTGGTTTTTTCACTTAACACATGAATTCTTAATTGAATAACTCGATGATCTTTGAAAATCATTGGACGCTTAAAGATTCATCAGATACTTCTGGCTCATCAGACGCTCCTCTGCTTGCGTGGAAAAGTTCACCGGTGTACGGTAAACTCGAATTTAAATGCTTTGCTTGTATGCCATGCATGATTTATTCACATCTGTTAAAAACAATTAAACTTGCAAACAAGTATTTCCTGTAAATACACAATGCACCAGTCATTTTCAATAACACTTTTGGACCTCTAATAGAGTGTAAGACTCAATCCCCTTTTATACCAAAACCATTTTGGGCCTCAGTCATTGTATAAGTCCCTATACAGCTTTCAAAACTCTGACACGATGTTTTGCCGTGTATTTTCTTTCTGTTTATTTTACACGATGCTTTTCCGTGTATATTTTCAATTTCCGTGATATCACGATGTGTTTTCCGTAAATGTTTATATCTTTTCACGATGCTTTGCCGTGAATATCTGTTATTTTATCCACGATGTTCTGCCGTGTATATTTTTATCTGTCACGATGTTTTGCCGTGTGTTTTCTATTTATTTTCACTGTGATGTTTTGCCACGTATATCTTTTATTTATCTCGCGATGCTTTGCTGCGTATCTTTGTCCGCTGATTACATGATGTTGTTCCGTGTATTTCAGTTGATTTTTATTGTCTGATTACCATGATGTTTTTCCATGTGTATTCTGTAACTTTTTATCTGTTTAATCTGTTACACAATGCTTTGCCGTGTATTTATTTATTCCGTGATGTTTTGCCACGTATTCATGTTCCCTTAGGATCTCTTAGTTCAAACTTAATTTTCGATTAGAGACAGACATTAGAATATTCTACCTTTGCATGATAACATTAGGTTAGATTTTTCCCCCTCGCCGCCGTGCGATTTAAACTTTATTTTCTGTAGTTCGTGCCCTATAAGGGTGAACTACGACCGCTCTGATTTCTCAAGATCCCGTTGAGAATACGTAGGCATAAGACTGTAAAGTCTTAGCGAGCAACCTTTTCTTTTTTCCATCGTCTCTTTACATCCGACGTTTTCCCGGATATTTTCAACCTTTTCCTTTTTTTTCATCGTCTCTTTACATCCGATGTTTTCCCGGATATTCATATCGTTTCTTTTCAAAACAACTTTCCTTGTGATTTAAATTCAAATACATATTTGTTATCAAAACTTTCTTTCATTTCTTTGTTGAACAACTAACCAAACAACATGGAAGCTCTACAACCGAGTAAGTGTTTATCCGCTTTCATTTAACCACTTTCATATGTATATAACTGTATTATGGGGCTGTTTCACTGTAAGTTTTCTTTCATAAACTCTTATATACTGTGTACGTACTAGTATAGCTATTTAGAGTTTCCCCAGCAACTACGTCTAGAACCAGACAAAATCTCGTCTCCTTACATCCGACGTTCTCCCGGATATTTCACCCTCTTTCAACATAGTTTAAACAATTAGGATTTTCTTTTACAACAATTTTAGACAACTAGATCTAAGGAATTTCCCCCCTTGAACAGTTCATATACAGAAGGCCATTGTTCCAAGTGAAACCCCTTCTGGAACTGTTCATCAGCCTCCTCTTGGGCTTAGTGCAAGGACCCACAGGCTTCCTAAAAGCATCCCCGCCTCCTCTTGGGCGTTGTACAAGGACCCTTCAGCTTCTTAGAAGTTTTCATAGCCTCCTCTTAGGCTTCATATAATGATTTCTTCCTTCGGGAATGATAGCCTCCTCTTGGGCTTCGTACAAGGACCGATCGGCTTCTTAAAAGTTTCCAGCCTCCTCTTGGGCTTTGTACAAATTGTCCCGACGACCTCCTAGAGGTATAGGAACATAAATTAGTCATCTTACTAGAACAGTCTTTCAAAAGAGTCTAGATCTTGATCCCGAATCGTACTTTCTCTTACACATAGTACAAAAGACACACCCAGTAGACTCGGACAGTCTATATCCCCTCTTGAGTCTCAAAGACATTCTCAAGTTCCTTCTAAACACAGGAAAAACCATTCCCTCTTTTTAAACATCCGACGTTTTCCCGGATATTCCTTTTCTTTACATCCGACGCTTTTCCGGATATTCCTTTTCTTTACATCCGAAGTTTTCCCGGATATTCCTTCTATTTTCGTCCGACGTTTTCCCAGATATTCCTTCTATTTTCCGATGTTTTTCCCGAATATTCATATCTCAATCTTTAATCACTTCACTCTTTTCGATCAATTCCCACAAACACCTTTTTAGCTTCAATCTTGGGCTTTGAACAAGATACCCAAACATCTTTTTCCTCCCGTAGAATAGGAGGAACTACGATTGCTCTGATTTCCCTGTTATCATTACGGGAATACGTAGGCATAAGATTGCAAAAGAATCTTAGTGAGCACACTAAAAAAAACCTTAGGTCCAGTACCTCACCAAAAATATCAAAAAACCCGAAAACAACAAAAATATCTTTTCAACATCTCTCAACCTTCCCAAAGGAGAAACTTTCCCAACCCATGACAGATAAACACCAGTAAGTAGAAAACAGTAGAACAGTAGAAAATTGCTAACAACCCATGGATAACCATGTATAGGATGGGTAATTGACAACTCCCCATTGTATAACCTGACCCCGAACTCCCCAATCTCTTAGCACTTGTTAAAGAAAACATTTGCGTGCAAGGTTAGTTTGAGATAGCTTCCCTTTCCTTTCCAGATTCATAGGATAAATAAGAAATCAGAAAGTAGCACCCAATCCCATCCGCAGGCAGATGCGGGCGGTCACGAAAACCGCGCTACAGAAAAATGGCGACTCTGCTGGGGACGCAAACTAGGATTAGAATTCCTAGGAGGTCTAGGTTGTTTAGCATTTTCTATCTGTCTTTCAATGATTGCATATCATTTGCATAAGTCATACATACATCCGGGTCATCATCAATTCATTCCAACCTTCTATATTTTAGTCATCTGTAAGTCGTCAAACTGATTCCTCATCACCGATACAGAACTGAAACTTCAATCAACTTCAGCTCAGTTACTTCCCAAAGACAGGACATCTCATCCTTGTGTTTGATTAGTCACTGACCTTGTTTCTGTCTATTTTGAATTTTCCTTGTTTGTATCATATTTGCTTTCAAACTTGTTTATCTTTAAATGTCAATTTTGATGAAATGATCATGTACAGTATTTTGATTCAAATCATCTGTTTATTTGCATCTTTATGCTTTCTCTTTCAAAAAAAACATTCAAAAAAAAAACTTTCAAAAAAAAATGCACCTCTTTTTCAAATTTTTGACTATGCAAATTTTTGTGGAAGGATGATGAAAACAAAATACCCATAATTGCTGTCGGTATGCTTTCAAATAAAAAACTTTGCTGAGGATGTAAGGCATTTTTTTCAATTCCCAAACACTGGAGATATAAGGAAGATAATCCCTCGTTAACCCCTTTGAGCCTTGAAGTAGGAGTTTCTTTCTTTATAAAAAACCCGCAATTTTAACCAGGGGCAGGGTAGTTCTCAGTTTAATTTGGGTTGTGTATTCAAGTTCAGAAAGTTTACATACAACAAGCGGATGCTGAAAATGTCTTTCAAATCAAAAATCAGTGATGGTCCGTCATAATCATCAAATCAAGTAGTCATTTTCTTTCTAAGAAGAAATCAAAAAGAAAAAGGCCGCTAAGTCAAAAAAAAAAAAAACTTAGGCAAAAACTAGGGCGTCCCGCTAACTATAAATTTCAAAAAAATAATAGTTCAGGCAAAAGTTAGGGATAATACAGAGAAGAGGTCCTTAAATCCTCGATCTTTAAAAAAAGGGTCCACAAAGATGAAAAACAACTAAATGTTATAAAGAAGCAGTAGCTGCTGTCTCAAGACTTCTGGACCATCGTCATCACTATCATCAGTACAATTCCGAATCCTTTTTGAACCTGAATGCACAATTTAAGTTTAACTGAGCATAGGACTGGAGAACATCACGAAGTTGGGGTGGGCACCAAATAAACTTTGAGCCTTTATCTTTCTTTCATAAACCGTGAACCAGGACACGTTATAACCCTCAAAAGAGCTAATTGAAGCCAGGTTATTTTGAGAGCATACTACAGCAAGGTGGCGTATTTTGACTCCAAAATCATTTTTTGCAAATCATTTGTTTTGGTATCATACCTCTGTTTTACTTTTCATTCAAAATATTTTAAACCACCGTGTTTTTTAACCAGTAATCCATATTACTGTATTTTTTCTGAAAACAATGATTTTGTATTCAAAATTTTTGCATGAACTTTGCATTAAATTTGCCAGGTTTAAATAAACATTTTTTATTGCAAACTAGCTTTCCTCTCAAGGAATTTTCAAAACAGTTTAGAAACTTGGTCAGTGATCCTATCAGGGGCAAGTTCTTTCCAGAGCCTGTTAAGAATCAATTCAAGATTTGTTCAGTGCAAGTCCTTCTCAGAATTGGTTTATTCGAAAAAACTTTCAAGATTCATTACTGGGGCAAGCCTTCTTAGTATACAGCATTTTTAGTCCCTAAGCAATGACAGTGATCTCTGTGTTGAGGAATCAGTTTTGTCTGTCACTCCCCAAAAGAGTATAAACTTGTTGATTTTTACTCCCCAAAAGAGTATAAACTTGTTGATTTTCACTCCCCAAAAGAGTATAAACTGGTTGATTTTCACTCCTCAAAGAGTCTAAACTTGTTGTCTGCATTTTCATTTACATTACATACATTTAATCATACATCATAACATTTTCGTATACCATGCATTCAAGAGTGTTTTAATCCTCATTTGCATTCATCAGTGGTCGTGGTATTATCAACATCTTACCTTTCTACAAAGTCCAACTTATCTGACACCTATACTTTTATGTTTTATCTGATGTTCTTCCAGATATAACTTTGTTTCTATCCGATGTTCTTCCGGATATGTCTACCTGTTCTAATGCTTTTCCAGAACTTTTCTCTGTTTCTATCCGACGTCTTTCCGGATATGTCTACCTGTTCTGATGCTTTTCCAGAATGTTTCAATATGTTTATATCCGATGTTCTTCCGGATATGTCTGTCTGTTCTGATGCTTTTCCAGAATATTTCTCTGTGTTTACCCGATGTTCTTCCGGATGTATCTTTTAGTTTTGAAGTTTTTCCAAAACCCGTTCTGATGTTTTTCCAGAACTTTCTTTGTCTTCATCCGACGTTCTTCCGGATATGTCTCTTTTATTCTGATGCTCTTCCAGAAACTCTTTACATGTCTATCTGATGCTCTCCCGGATATGACTTTTTCTCATCTGATGTTTTGCCAGATGTAACTTTTGTTCTGATGTGCTTATCTGATGCTTTTTCGGATATGGCCATCATTCTGCCAGTTTTCTAAAAAAAAAATTCTGTACAATTAACGCTTTTCTAAATATTTCGGATTTACACTCAAAGTTATTTTTAAATTTTTCAAATTTTTGACTATGCAAATTTTTGTAGGAGGATGATGAAAACAAAATACCCATAATTGCTGTCGGTATGCTTTCAAATAAAAAACTTTGATGAGGATGTAAGGCATTTTTTTCAATTCCCAAACACTGGAGATATAAGGAAGATAATCCCTCGTTAACCCCTTTGAGCCTTGAAGTAGGAGTTTCTTTCTTTATAAAAAACCCGCAATTTTAACCAGGGGCAGGGTAGTTCTCAGTTTAATTTGGGTTGTGTATTCAAGTTCAGAAAGTTTACATACAACAAGCGGATGCTGAAAATGTCTTTCAAATCAAAAATCAGTGATGGTCCGTCATAATCATCAAATCAAGCAGTCATTTTCTTTCTAAGAAGAAATCAAAAAGAAAAAGCCCGCTAAGTAAAAAAAAAAACTTAGGCAAAAACTAGGGCGTCCCGCTGACTATAAATTTCAAAAAAATAATAGTTCAGGCAAAAGCTAGGGATAATACAGAGAAGAGGTCCTTAAATCCTCGATCTTTAAAAAAAGGGTCCACAAAGATGAAAAACAACTAAATGTTGTAAAGAAGCAGTAGCTGCTGTCTCAAGACTTCTGGACCATCGTCATCACTATCATCAGTACAATTCCGAATCCTTTTTGAACCTGAATGCACAATTTAAGTTTAACTGAGCATAGGACTGGAGAACATCACGAAGTTGAGGTGGGCACCAAATAAACTTTGAGCCTTTATCTTTCTTTCATAAACCGTGAACCAGGCCACGTTATAACCCTCAAAAGAGCTAATTGAAGCCAGGTTATTTTGAGAGCATACTACAGCAAGGTGGCGTAAATTGACTCCAAAATCATTTTTTGCAAATCATTTGTTTTGGTATCATACCTCTGTTTTACTTTTCATTCAAAATGTTTTAAACCACCGTGTTTTTTAACCAGTAATCCATATTACTGTATTTTTTCTGAAAACAATGATTTTGTATTCAAAATTTTTGCATGAACTTTGCATTAAATTTGCCATGTTTAAATAAACATTTTTTATTGCAAACTAGCTTTCCTCTCAAGGAATTTTCAAAACAGTTTAGAAACTTGGTCAGTGATCCTATCAGGGGCAAGTTCTTTCCAGAGCCTGTTAAGAATCAATTCAAGATTTGTTCAGTGCAAGTCCTTCTCAGAATTGGTTTATTCGAAAAAACTTTCAAGATTCATTACTGGGGCAAGCCTTCTTAGTATACAGCATTTTTAGTCCCTAAGCAATGACAGTGATCTCTGTGTTGAGGAATCAGTTTTGTCTGTCACTCCCCAAAAGAGTATAAACTTGTTGATTTTCACTCCCCAAAAGAGTATAAACTTGTTGATTTTCACTCCCTAAAAGAGTATAAACTGGTTGATTTTCACTCCTCAAAGAGTCTAAACTTGTTGTCAGCATTTTCATTTACATTACATACATTTAATCATACATCATAACATTTTCGTATACCTTGCATTCAAGAGTGTTTTAATCCTCATTGGCATTCATCAGTGGTCGTGGTATTATCAACATCTTACCTTTCTACAAAGTCCAACTTATCTGACACCTATACTTTTCTGTCTTATCTGATGTTCTTCCAGATATAACTTTGTTTCTATCCGATGTTCTTCCGGATATGTCTACCTGTTCTGATGCTTTTCCAGAACTTTTCTCTGTTTCTATCCGATGTCTTTCCGGATATGTCTACCTGTTCTGATGCTTTTCCAGAATGTTTCAATATGTTTATATCCGATGTTCTTCCGGATATGTCTGTCTGTTCTGATGCTTTTCCAGAATATTTCTCTGTGTTTACCCGATGTTCTTCCGGATGTATCTTTTAGTTTTGAAGTTTTTCCAAAACCCGTTCTGATGTTTTTCCAGAACTTTCTTTGTCTTCATCCGACGTTCTTCCGGATATGTCTCTTTTATTCTGATGCTCTTCCAGAAACTCTTTACATGTCTATCTGATGCTCTCCCGGATATGACTTTTTCTCATCTGATGTTTTGCCAGATGTAACTTTTGTTCTGATGTGCTTATCTGATGCTTTTTTGGATATGGCCATCATTCTGCCAGTTTTCTAAAAAAAAATTCTTTACAATTAACGATTTTCTAAATGTTTCGGATTTACACTCAAAGTTATTTTTAAATTTTTCAAATTTTTGACTATGCAAATTTTTGTGGGAGAATGATGAAAACGAAATACCCATAATTGCTGTCGGTATGCTTTCAAATAAAAAACTTTGTTGAGGATGTAAGGTATTTTTTTCAATTCCCAAACACTGGAGATATAAGGAAGATAATCCCTCGTTAACCCCTTTGAGCCTTGAAGTAGGAGTTTCTTTCTTTATAAAAAAACCCGCAATTTTAACCAGGGGCAGGGTAGTTCTCAGTTTAATTTGGGTTGTGTATTCAAGTTCAGAAAGTTTACATACAACAAGCGGATGCTGAAAATGTCTTTCAAATCAAAAATCAGTGATGGTCCGTCATAATCATCAAATCAAGCAGTCATTTTCTTTCTAAGAAGAAATCAAAAAGAAAAAGCCCGCTAAGTCAAAAAAAAAAAACTTAGGCAAAAACTAGGGCGTCCCGCTGACTATAAATTTCAAAAAAATAATAGTTTAGGCAAAAGTTAGGGATAATACAGAGAAGAGGTCCTTAAATCCTCGATCTTTAAAAAAAGGGTACACAAAGATGAAAAACAACTAAATGTTGTAAAGAAGCAGTAGCTGCTGTCTCAAGACTTCTGGACCATCGTCATCACTATCATCAGTACAATTCCGAATCCTTTTTGAACCTGAATACACAATTTAAGTTTAACTGAGCATAGGACTGGAGAACATCACGAAGTTGGGGTGGGCACCAAATAAACTTTGAGCCTTTATCTTTCTTTCATAAACCGTGAACCAGGCCACGTTATAACCCTCAAAAGAGCTAATTGAAGCCAGGTTATTTTGAGAGCATACTACAGCAAGGTGGCGTAAATTGACTCCAAAATCATTTTTTGCAAATCATTTGTTTTGGTATCATACCTCTGTTTTACTTTTCATTCAAAATGTTTTAAACCACCGTGTTTTTTAACCAGTAATCCATATTACTGTATTTTTTCTGAAAACAATGATTTTGTATTCAAAATTTTTGCATGAACTTTGCATTAAATTTGCCATGTTTAAATAAACATTTTTTATTGCAAACTAGCTTTCCTCGCAAGGAATTTTCAAAACAGTTTAGAAACTTGGTCAGTGATCCTATCAGGGGCAAGTTCTTTCCAGAGCCTGTTAAGAATCAATTTAAGATTTGTTCAGTGCAAGTCCTTCTCAGAATTGGTTTATTCGAAAAAACTTTCAAGATTCATTACTGGGGCAAGCCTTCTTAGTATACATCATTTTTAGTCCCTAAGCAATGACAGTGATCTCTGTGTTGAGGAATCAGTTTTTTCTGTCACTCCCCAAAAGAGTATAAACTTGTTGATTTTCACTCCCCAAAAGAGTATAAACTGGTTGATTTTCACTCCTCAAAGAGTCTAAACTTGTTGTCATCATTTTCATTTACATTACATACATTTAATCATACATCATAACATTTTCGTATACCATGCATTCAAGAGTGTTTTAATCCTCATTTGCATTCATCAGTGGTCGTGGTATTATCAACATCTTACCTTTCTACAAAGTCCAACTTATCTGACACCTATACTTTTATGTCTTATCTGATGTTCTTCCAGATATAACTTTGTTTCTATCCGATGTTCTTCCGGATATGTCTACCTGTTCTGATGCTTTTCCAGAACTTTTCTCTGTTTCTATCTGATGTCTTTCCGGATATGTCTACCTGTTCTGATGCTTTTCCAGAACGTTTCTCTATGTTTATATCTGATGTTCTTCCGGATATGTTTGTCTGTTCTGATGCTTTTCTAGAATATTTCCCTGTGTTTACCTGATGTTCTTCCGGATGTATCTTTTGGTTTTGAAGTTTTTCCAAAACCCGTTCTGATGTTTTTCCAGAACTTTCTTTGTCTTCATCCGACGTTCTTCCGGATATGT
The DNA here is from genome assembly GCA_022829125.1 of Lathyrus tuberosus. Classification (NCBI taxonomy): domain Eukaryota; kingdom Viridiplantae; phylum Streptophyta; class Magnoliopsida; order Fabales; family Fabaceae; genus Lathyrus; species Lathyrus tuberosus. Next base: position 16,637,690 of record JALAZF010000083.1, read on the forward strand.
CTCTTTTATTCTGATGCTCTTCCAGAAACTCTTTACATGTCTATCTGATGCTCTCCCGGATATGACTTTTTCTCATCTGATGTTTTGCCAGATGTAACTTTTGTTCTGATGTGCTTATCTGATGCTTTTTCGGATATGGCCATCATTCTGCCAGTTTTCTAAAAAAAAAATTATGTACAATTAACGCTTTTCTAAATATTTCGGATTTACACTCAAAGTTATTTTTAAATTTTTCAAATTTTTGACTATGCAAATTTTTGTAGGAGGATGATGAAAACAAAATACCCATAATTGCTGTCGGTATGCTTTCAAATAAAAAACTTTGATGAGGATGTAAGGCATTTTTTTCAATTCCCAAACACTGGAGATATAAGGAAGATAATCCCTCGTTAACCCCTTTGAGCCTTGAAGTAGGAGTTTCTTTCTTTATAAAAAACCCGCAATTTTAACCAGGGGCAGGGTAGTTCTCAGTTTAATTTGGGTTGTGTATTCAAGTTCAGAAAGTTTACATACAACAAGCGGATGCTGAAAATGTCTTTCAAATAAAAAATCAGTGATGGTCCGTGATAATCATCAAATCAAGCAGTCATTTTCTTTCTAAGAAGAAATCAAAAAGAAAAAGCCCGCTAAGTCAAAAAAAAAAACTTAGGCAAAAACTAGGGCGTCCCGCTGACTATAAATTTCAAAAAAATAATAGTTCAGGCAAAAGTTAGGGATAATACAGAGAAGAGGTCCTTAAATCCTCGATCTTTAAAAAAAGGGTCCACAAAGATGAAAAACAACTAAATGTTGTAAAGAAGCAGTAGCTGCTGTCTCAAGACTTCTGGACCATCGTCATCACTATCATCAGTACAATTCCGAATCCTTTTTGAACCTGAATGCACAATTTAAGTTTAACTGAGCATAGGACTGGAGAACATCACGAAGTTGAGGTGGGCACCAAATAAACTTTGAGCCTTTATCTTTCTTTCATAAACCGTGAACCAGGCCACGTTATAACCCTCAAAAGACCTAATTGAAGCCAGGTTATTTTGAGAGCATACTATAGCAAGGTGGCGTAAATTGACTCCAAAATCATTTTTTGCAAATCATTTGTTTTGGTATCATACCTCTGTTTTACTTTTCATTCAAAATGTTTTAAACCACCGTGTTTTTTAACCAGTAATCCATATTACTGTATTTTTTCTGAAAACAATGATTTTGTATTCAAAATTTTTGCATGAACTTTGCATTAAATTTGCCATGTTTAAATAAACATTTTTTATTGCAAACTAGCTTTCCTCTCAAGGAATTTTCAAAACAGTTTAGAAACTTGGTCAGTGATCCTATCAGGGGCAAGTTCTTTCCAGAGCCTGTTAAGAATCAATTCAAGATTTGTTCAGTGCAAGTCCTTCTCAGAATTGGTTTATTCGAAAAAACTTTCAAGATTCATTACTGGGGCAAGCCTTCTTAGTATACAGCATTTTTAGTCCCTAAGCAATGACAGTGATCTCTGTGTTGAGGAATCAGTTTTGTCTGTCACTCCCCAAAAGAGTATAAACTTGTTGATTTTCACTCCCCAAAAGAGTATAAACTTGTTGATTTTCACTCCCCAAAAGAGTATAAACTGGTTAATTTTCACTCCTCAAAGAGTCTAAACTTGTTGTCAGCATTTTCATTTACATTACATACATTTAATCATACATCATAACATTTTCGTATACCATGCATTCAAGAGTGTTTTAATCCTCATTTGCATTCATCAGTGGTCGTGGTATTATCAACATCTTACCTTTCTACAAAGTCCAACTTATCTGACACCTATACTTTTATGTCTTATCTGATGTTCTTCCAGATATAACTTTGTTTCTATCCGATGTTCTTCCGGATATGTCTACCTGTTCTAATGCTTTTCCAGAACTTTTCTTTGTTTCTATCCGATGTCTTTCCGGATATGTCTACCTGTTCTGATGCTTTTTCAGAACGTTTCTCTATGTTTATATCCGATGTTCTTCCGGATATGTCTGTCTGTTCTGATGCTTTTCCAGAATATTTCTCTGTGTTTACCCGATGTTCTTCCGGATGTATCTTTTGGTTTTGAAGTTTTTCCAAAACCCGTTCTGATGTTTTTCCAGAACTTTCTTTGTCTTCATCCGACGTTCTTCTGGATATGTCTCTTTTATTCTTATGCTCTTCCAGAAACTCTTTACATGTCTATCTGATGCTCTCCCGGATATGACTTTTTCTCATCTGATGTTTTGCCAGATGTAACTTTTGTTCTGATGTGCTTATCTGATGCTTTTTCGGATATGGCCATCATTCTGCCAGTCTTCTAAAAAAAAATTCTGTACAATTAACGCTTTTCTAAATGTTTCGGATTTACACTCAAAGGTATTTTTAATACATTCAACGCTTTTCTGGATGTCATTAATATATCTTCAAGTTTGGTCGACAACTCGGTCCAATGCTTTTCTGGATGCCTTCGAGTTTGTTTCTCATTTATCCAATGTTTTTCTTGATGTGCCTGATTTATTTTGCAGACTTCATTCAATGCTCTTCTGAATGTCACTGATAATCATGTCTGCTTATGTTCCAAAACTTCATTCAATGTTCTCCTGAATATCTTTTACGGTTGTTGCTGTTCTTTTCCAGGGTTTTTCAATGCATTTCTGAAAACCTCTAATGACTGTAACCTTTCCCCCAGTAAAGTTACTTTCGCTTTCTGGATGTTCCCTTGTATTCCACAGTAATATTAAACTGTTTTCTCAGAAGTCTCTGACATATTTTCAGATCTAGTCTCATTCCACATCTAATGTTTTCCTAGATGTTTCTGATATATTTTCCAGAGTATGACACTTCTTTCGCATCTGATGTTTTTCTGGATGTCTGTATCTTTGTTCCAGGGTTTATCCCTCTCTTTCTAAATATTGCTGGATACCTTTGTCGCATCGGCAAATTTCCTCAATATCTTATATCCCAAGAAAATTCTGTTGGTCTGTCTCCTGTGGCGTCGTTCCCCACAGTGTTCAAAAGTCATCCATTCATCACATATCATTTCTTCTGCAATCAAGGTCAAAATTCTGGGTACTCTGATATTTAATTCTCTTATACCTCGAATGTCTAAAACTCTTTGCTATTCATACCTTCAGGTCTAAGAAGATTAAATAGGGGCATCTGTCATACCCCAAATTTTGACCACCATTTATCAAAACTCGGTTGTGTTTCACTTTGTGTCATCTGCATATCATATCATCTGTTTTTGTCATGCATATCGTTAGAATTTTCAGTCAGAATATATGCATTGATATCTCTGTCTTTTCTGGTTAATTATGCGAAAAATCGATGAACTGACATGTTTTTCAATCGAATTGACAAATGTTCTTTATTCACTTATTTTTCTCACAATTTAATCCAATATCTCATTTATATTTTATTTTTCGTAAATAAAGATAAAAATATCAAAAAATATATGTATATGTATATATTTCATTTTTGTAATATAAATATAATTTGTTTTATTTTATCCATAAATTAAAAAAATTATGTGTATATATATATATATATATATATATATATATATATATATATATATATATATATATATATGTTTGTTTCTCTCACGTTACTTTTTATATATATATATATATATATATATATATATATATATATATATATATATATATATATATATATATATAAACTTTGTTTTGTTTTATTTTTGATATATGTATATTTACATTTTCTTTATATATAAATTCACAATTTTGTTTTAAATTTAAGTTTGTTTTTTATGAATTTTGTTTTAACCAAATTTGTTTCTCATGAGATAAGTAACATGGTCTTGTCTCCTTGACTCATTTTCACTAGCCAATTGTAGAAGAGGCTCAAAAACATTGTCTAAGACTTTGAATTTTCATTCAACTCTTATCTTGAGATAGCTTAAGAGTTACACAATTTTCTTCTATAAATAGAACTTCAAATTTCACTTTCAAGGCACACCAACAAGTCTTAACTTGTTTTTTCTTTTCTTCCTCTCATATATTTTTCTTTTGTTTTAATAAACAAAAACATTCCACAGGTTACAGCAAAAACAGCTTGTTTCTTAGCAGATTCAATGATTCAAAATCATCCAACATCTAGGCCAATGTTCTGCTGGAAAATTTTGTAATTGGCATAGGAAATTTTGTTCTTAGCACAACCATCATCAACATAACAGCTTCACCTGCAGAATCACAAACAGAAAAGGATAAAATTCACCTGCATGATTGAAATTTCCAATTACAAATTCAACTCAATTTCATCAATTCCTATTTTCAAAATTCTAATCAGTTCCAATTTTACAACTTGCAGAATTCAATGAATTATAAGCTACCTTCTGCATTTTTTTCTCTTACAGGAACAACATCAACAATCGCGGTAACAACAATCTGCAAATCAGTTGCTGCAATACATCAGAGCCAACACACCAACGTTCTCGCCGACATGAGAAACAATTAACAGAGCTGCAACGGCAACCCAAAATTCGACGTTGCCGACACGTCGAAATCGCCAACATCAACGGCTTCAACACAGAAATTTACCTGCAAAATTTTCATAATTTTTCCAACAGATTTTCAATTAACAGATTATTAAAATCAAGTTGCAGGAATCATATCATAACATCTTCAATTTCTCTCTACAGGTTCAAAAATCAAAAGGGGGAAAACATGGAAATTGAGGGATTTGTGTTATTACCTTAACAGTTCATCATTCTCGCCGGAAATTGGAGGCAAACGTCTCGTTCACGGCCGGGAAACTTGTCATTTGAAACGGGAAAGAGATTCACGATGAAAACCACCGCTCCACCACCGCGGAATCGCCACCACACCGGAAACACATTCGCAATCTGCCGGAATCGCGACGGACTGAAGGAGTTTTCGCGTCGCTACAGAAGAAGCAGAGTTTGCGAGCACCATTGTGAAAGGAGATGAGCGATTGAAAGATGAATGAAGCCAGGAAGCGATTTCAACGTGAAGATGGTTGAGGGTTTCAGTTTTTTACGAAAAATAATCGTATGCTAACAGGTATTCCTCACCTTTTCAATGGCATTTTTTTTATCTTTTTCGTTAGTCTGAATTTGGGCTCAGCCCATTTTGGGAAAAATTCTAACTACACCCCTGTTTTCATTATCGGGCCATTTCCTTTTTCTTTTTTTTATTATTATTATATTTTTGACAAATATTTTGATAATTAATTCTTTTAATTATTTTTAGCTTAACCAAATTTTGATCAAATGATTTTTATCTTCAATTAATGTGTTGGTCATTTTATTTTATAATTATTAAGCAATTATTTGTTTTTATTATATTTTTAGTTTGATTAATATTTATTAGATTAGTTTGTTTCTTTTACAAAATATTTCTAATAAATTAACTTGAGTGAATCGTTTAATTATTCAATTGATTTTTTCGATTATTGATTTATTCTTGGGTTTAATGTAAATAGTTAATTAATTATTTACTCTTCGATTCATTTATTCCGTTTGTGACTTCGATTCAATTCTAACCACCTAACGAGATCAAGATCATTTTCAGATGATCTCTGGTTTTTCTCTGCTTGCTTGGTTTTTTCACTTAACGCATGAATTCTTAATTGAATAACTCGATGATCTTTGAAAATCATTGGACGCTTAAAGATTCATCAGATACTTCTGGCTCATCAGACGCTCCTCTGCTTGCGTGGAAAAGTTCACCGGTGTACGGTAAACTCGAATTTAAATGCTTTGCTTGTATGCCATGCATGATTTATTCACATCTGTTAAAAACAATTAAACTTGCAAACAAGTATTTCCTGTAAATACACAATGCACCAGTCATTTTCAATAACACTTTTGGGCCTCTAATAGAGTGTAAGACCCAATCCCCTTTTATACCAAAACCATTTTGGGCCTCAGTCATTGTATAAGTCCCTGTACAGCTTTCAAAACTCTGACACGATGTTTTACCGTGTATTTTCTTTCTGTTTATTTTACACGATGCTTTTCCGTGTATATTTTCAATTGCCGTGATATCACGATGTGTTTTCCGTAAATGTTTATATCTTTTCACGATGCTTTGCCGTGAATATCTGTTATTTTATCCACGATGTTCTGCCGTGTATATTTTTATCTGTCACGATGTTTTGCCGTGTGTTTTCTATTTATTTTCACTGTGATGTTTTGCCACGTATATCTTTTATTTATCTCGCGATGCTTTGCTGCGTATCTTTGTCCGCTGATTACATGATGTTGTTCCGTGTATTTCAGTTGATTTTTATTGTCTGATTACCATGATGTTTTTCCATGTGTATTCTGTAACTTTTTATCTGTTTAATCTGTTACACAATGCTTTGCCGTGTATTTATTTATTCCGTGATGTTTTGCCACGTATTCATGTTCCCTTAGGATCTCTTAGTTCAAACTTAATTTTCGATTAGAGACAGACATTAGAATATTCTACCTTTGCATGATAACATTAGGTTAGATTTTTCCCCCTCGCCGCCGTGCGATTTAAACTTTATTTTCTGTAGTTCGTGCCCTATAAGGGTGAACTACGACCGCTCTGATTTCTCAAGATCCCGTTGAGAATACGTAGGCATAAGACTGTAAAGTCTTAGCGAGCAACCTTTTCTTTTTTCCATCGTCTCTTTACATCCGACGTTTTCCCGGATATTTTCAACCTTTTCCTTTTTTTTCATCGTCTCTTTACATCCGATGTTTTCCCGGATATTCATATCGTTTCTTTTCAAAACAACTTTCCTTGTGATTTAAATTCAAATACATATTTGTTATCAAAACTTTCTTTCATTTCTTTGTTGAACAACTAACCAAACAACATGGAAGCTCTACAACCGAGTAAGTGTTTATCCGTTTTCATTTAACCGCTTTCATATGTATATAACTGTATTATGGGGCTGTTTCACTGTAAGTCTTCTTTCATAAACTCTTATATACTGTGTACGTACTAGTATAGCTATTTAGAGTTTCCCCAGCAACTACGTCTAGAACCAGACAAAATCTCGTCTCCTTACATCTGACGTTCTCCCGGATATTTCACCCTCTTTCAACATAGCTTAAACAATTAGGATTTTCTTTTACAACAATTTTAGACAACTAGATCTAAGGAATTTCCCCCCTGAACAGTTCATATACAGAAGGCCATTGTTCCAAGTGAAACCCCTTCTGGAACTGTTCATCAGCTTCCTCTTGGGCTTAGTGCAAGGACCCACAGGCTTCCTAAAAGCATCCCCGCCTCCTCTTGGGCATTGTACAAGGACCCTTCGGCTTCTTAGAAGTTTTCATAGCCTCCTCTTAGGATTCGTATAATGATTTCTTCCTTCGGGAATGATAGCCTCCTCTTGGGCTTCGTACAAGGACCGATCGGCTTCTTAAAAGTTTCCAGCCTCCTCTTGGGCTTTGTACAAATTGTCCCGACGACCTCCTAGAGGTATAGGAACATAAATTAGTCATCTTACTAGAACAGTCTTTCAAAAGAGTCTAGATCTTGATCCCGAAGCGTACTTTCTCTTACACATAGTACAAAAGACACACCCAGTAGACTCGGACAGTCTATATCCCCTATTGAGTCTCAAAGACATTCTCAAGTTCCTTCTAAACACAGGAAAAACCATTCCCTCTTTTTAAACATCCGACGTTTTCCCGGATATTCCTTTTCTTTACATCCGACGCTTTTTCGGATATTCCTTTTCTTTACATCCGAAGTTTTCCCGGATATTCCTTCTATTTTCGTCCGACGTTTTCCCAGATATTCCTTCTATTTTCCGATGTTTTTCCCGGATATTCATATCTCAATCTTTAATCTCTTCACTCTTTTCAATCAATTCCCACAAACACCCTTTTAGCTTCAATCTTGGGCTTTGAACAAGATACCCAAACATCTTTTTCCTCCCTTAGAATAGGAGGAACTATGATTGCTCTGATTTCCCTGTTATCACTACGGGAATCCATAGGCATAAGATTGCAAAAGAATCTTAGCGAGCACACTAAAAAAAAACCTTAGGTCCAGTACCACACCAAAAACATCAAAAAACCCGAAAACAACAAAAATATCTTTTCAACATCTCTCAACCTTCCCAAAGGAGAAACTTTCCCAACCCATAACAGATAAACACCAGTAATTAGAAAACAGTAGAACAGTAGAAAATTGCTAACAACCCATGGATAACCATGTATAGGATGGGTAATTGACAACTCCCCATTGTATAACCTGACCTCGAACTCCCCAATCTCTTAGCACTTGTTAAAGAAAACATTTGCGTGCAAGGTTAGTTTGAGATAGCTTCCCTTTCCTTTCCAACTTCATAGGATAAATAAGAAATCAGAAAGTAGCACCCAATCCCATCCGCAGGCGGATGCGGGCGGTCACGAAAACCGCGCTACACCGGGTCCTGCCCAATTTCGCTCCTGGCGGACCCGAGGATGGTCGCGGCCTCGCGTTCCCCGAAGTTCCCTCCTCGCCCCTTCACTTGATCAGCGGTGGAAGGGGTGGATTTGATATGGGTCATCGAATTCACCATTTCCTTATGCTTTTCAGGTAGATGGACGTATTGCCCGTGGCTGAGGGATCTTTGGACGTCGATGACCAACCCGACTCTCCAATGGCGCCAATCGCTAGGGTCGAGGAACGTCCCCTCGAGGAGTGGGTCAGCGATGAGCCGTTGAACATTGCTTCCCATTTTGTCGACGAGGACGAGGACACTATTTTTTGTACCGTCTGAAATTCTGGTACCAGATATGTGATGTTACATGTGATGTCACAACAACACACTCTGCAATGGACAATATAACACAACAGAAAAGACACAAAGAATTGTTCACCCAGGTCGGTCTAACAACCTACATCTGGGGGCATACCAAGCCAGGAAGGAAGTCCACTATTAGCAGTATCAAATTACAGACTCAACAAACCAGTTGACAATCCACTAACTTAATCACTACCCAATGACCCTTCTATCTATGTCCTCCCTAGATAAGAGACTCCATCTCACTCCCAATCATCGCAATGATGTCTAGCAGTCAACATCTCAGTCACTGCATCAACAGCTTGATTTCCAAAAACTCTTCAATCACAGAAAATTAGAAGACACACTTACATGACAATACCTAGACATGACACACATGACTAAGAACAATACTTAGAGTTGCTTAACAGCTTCCTCTAAGAACAATACATCTCTTACCTACAGGCTTTGAGATAAACACGATGACCATCCCACAAACCGGGTGGTTCATCAACCAACACAACCCTTATAATTTACATGATGGTTGGCTTCCCAAAACTAGGTTACAATGCTTCTATTTATAACCTATTTCCCAACTGGATTTGGGCCTTCAAATCACAACAAATCAGCTGCTCCAAATCTGCAAAAGATTCTGCTACTAAATAGATCTTCAATCAAATCTTCAATTAAATCTAATTATTCTCCATATCTTTTTGCATGAAAATAGTAACAATATCTGCTCAATATAAGATTGCAACAGAATATATTTGTCCCATGATATTCGCCTACAATCTCTCACTCTCTTCAGCAGAATATCTCTCCAATAATAGAAACACTCAGTCCTAATAAAATAACTCAGACTGATGTTTTATCAACTGATGTCTTAACATCGGGTTTAACATCAGCACAGAATCTGCAACCATTTACAACTTAACACAACCAGAATGTTAGAAACTCATGTTGAAACATCAACCATGACATCCACATTGTTTTACCAAAATTACAGCCAACTACAAGAACTAACAATCTCCCCCTTTGGCTAATTTTGGCTAAAACACTTTCAGCTTGTAGCGGAAAAACACTTACTAACATTCACAGCACAACCTGCATCAATACCAACCAGCTGCAATAACTAGTAACTCAGCACAAAACAAATTCCCCCTCAAAGCAAGAACCATCATACCTGCTGTTCAAACACAATTACTCCCCCTCAAGCCTATACCAACAAAACTAGGCAACACATGGGCTAACTCTCCCCCTTTTTGGCCACAATTGGACACCCTCTGAATCTGACAACTAACATACTCAGAACAAAATCCAGACTCAATAGCTGAACAAACATTGGGGTAAATGTATACTGCGGATTCAATCCATTGACATCTTGTCTGACACCATGAAACCAGGTCTAAACTGTCAAGTACGCCATGAACTTCACCAGTAACACAATGTCACGACATCTTGTCTGACATTACAATCTTGATAAACAACTTCTTCAACAAAAGATCAACTCCCCCTATCTAAGATAACCAATGCTCATTTGCAAGAAAAACACCTTAAATGAATGGAAAACATAAGACTCATCTTCATGTCTTCAAGAGCGCAACCTCTATTCAACACACCTGCTGAACGCATTCACATAATGCTTAATCCTCAAACAATCTAAGTACCACACTAGTGCAGATAGAAGTTCTCCCATTATATTATACAGATGGTGCTCCTTGACCAGTATATCATAACATTTGGAAAATCCAGACATAGTCTTCATTCATCCAGTCAAGAATGCTTCACACAATCATCCACAAGTTCTGAAGCACACACACACACAATGCCTTCCACTGAACTCTAAATAAACTCCTCTTACACACACCAAGACAAGTGTGACATCTCCCATCAACAAGGACCCTCACAAAGCTCTTCCAAAATCTGCAGAGAAACATAAATTCTCCCATACACAACCAAAGTTATCCTTCAGACTTCTCCTCAGAAGTATGTGTGCATATGATTCAAACAATTAGCTTCACATGGCTAGAACCATTCATGTCCACACCAACATGTCATCCAATAGCCTAATGTCATAACATGTTATCTGACATTATATCCTCATAAGATTCAACCAATCTTCACAATCTTGATCAGCATGCAATCTTCACAATATATGTACCTTTGCTGCAGAATCCATAGACAAGTACTCCCCCTGTCATGGTTAAATAATGCTCTAGATGGAGATGAACATTTGAGCACACTTGCTGAGCACATGCATTTTGGTACCATTGTCCCTTTCTCCAAAGGTAGTCATTCCCTATCATACTCTTCATCTTCACACTTCCAATCAATCAATACCTGATCTACTCCAGTCTTCTCTACATTCTCCATCCAAGGCAGACCTTCTACTTCATCATTCTACCGTATGACTATGTAGACGCTCCTTAGGCATAATGTATGCACCAAGCTTCAGAACCAGAATAAAATCATCCTTCACCAAGGATATTCAACCAGATAATGTCCCAACACAAGTTAGAACATTTGCCACACACCAAGATATCATCGCCATGATTCTTGATATGCTCCACCAACTGGACTTACTATTGCATAGTAATCCAAAGAACTAGAGAATTAAACTCTCATCCACCTTCAAGAAGAATAATCTCCTTAAGTCTTCAACTCATCACCCTTCTGCCCAAGAGTAACTTGTTCCAAGACAATCTTCAATAATAACCAGCTGCCAAACTCTGATTATCTTGATTCTTCGAATCCACTTCTGAGATCAACCAAATGCCACAATTTGATCACCTCATTCATGAATCCTCATATGAAAACAACCAAATGCCACATTTTGACCTTTTTCACGTTTGTCAGAACTCTCACAAAGATATCTTGATCCACCAAGGAAACTTGATCTTCAAGTCACATGTTCCACTTGCTCAAAAGCAAACACACTTAGACTCCTTAAGCCATGGTCATGTAACATCTTCTCCTTCCTACAGCTCCCGCAGACTGCCATGAGAACGATCTTTTTGAAGCATCCTATTGTTCATTCCTGTATATCACCCTATCATTAGTTGATGTGCCACATCACCAGCTGAGACTCCTGATGTTAAGCTAGATGTCAGAACATTATGTCATCTAACTGTTAAGTTCAGCTCTACCTTCTGCCACTCAGAAGAACCTCCTCCCTTTGCAGAAACAGATTTCCATGCTCTCATAGACTTGATTCAACAATCAAGTTTGAGTAGACAACCTCCATGCTGCTTAGAAACTCCAAAGACTTCAAACCTACCGCATCTGAATCTTCAGAAAATAAGTAGTCCAAAACTACCCCATAGCAATACTAAAGAAAGTCACTTCCCTTAGTAGAGCCGTCAGTAGAAAGCCAGAGATAACTGCCACTTATCCTCGACCTTCACAACCAGAGAAAACACCATGCTCCAAACCACTTAGATCAGAAATAAACTGATTCAAGCTGTAACCATCAAGATTATGATGTCTTCAAAGTCTTCCATCTTCATCTTCAACAGCACCACCATCTGGACAAGTCATTCATAATACTTTCTAAGAACAGATGCTAAGCAATAATCCCAGGTTAACACCTAGGCGACTTATGAGCGAATGTAGAACCCCTCCCATGATTCTCAAAACCTCTGATGAAAAGATGTTAAAACAATAGACAGAACATCCTTAATCTTGTCTTTCAAGGATAATCAATTAAATACTTGTGAATTTCACAAATAGCAATTGATCCCTGTAGTTTAACCCTTCTTCAGATTCCAGCATCTTCTGAATCTTCTTCATGACAGACCATTATGACAACCATTCATACCACAAACGCCTTTCAGGTTAGGTCAGTGTCTTGATCTTTTACTCCACCCTGAGCAAAGAACTGAAATGATGTTTCAACATCAGTTCCGACATTAGTCTAAATCACATTAAACATCTCCTATGGATTTGGAGACTACAACCATATTAATCCACACATATCTCTTGTAGGGAACACACGAGAACATATCAACATCTGATCAACTTCCAAGATCAGACCAACAAAACTGCAGTAACTTGCATAACACACTCTTCCAGAAGCTTCTTCTTATAAGCATAAGGTTCAGACCTCTTGTCTAACTTAAGAGTGATAACTGTCATCCTTCTGCATAAACATACCATAGACAATCTGCTACTTCCAATCCTTCAAGCCACAAAACTGAAAGAGCTCATGCAAACACCAATTGACCACAGGCTGATTTACACTACTACTGCACACAAACTCTTGGATGCATTTTCCCTATAAAATTGTCCTCGGACATTTTAGTTTAAACAAGGATCATTTCCTTCTCTTCTGCTATCAAGATAACTACCTTTTCTTCAACCAGCTCCAACTGAAATGCTATGACATTATGAACAGCATCTCAAAAATTGTTCAACTTCATAGCTTCAGTGATCCTTCAAAACAGCTACAATCTAATAGCTCTTTGACTTAGCATTTACCATAAACTGCTGATGTGTAGCGCGATGTCGAGACATATTAAGCTCAGCTTCTTTCTTGATGAAACTTCCTCCAGTTCATGATTTTGAAAATCAGAAACATGTATCTTCACAAGAGAATTCATCTTCAGATATACCAGAACTACATTTGACATCATAACCAGGAAGATCCTCCTAATTAGGTCACCACAACTAAGCTTAAGAGATAACTTATCATGATCTTCACTCCCGCATGAAAGATTTGACAGTGATACTCTTTTGCTTTGGCTCCACCCTCTTCTTTCACCATCAAGAAAATTGATAAAGAAGGAATCAATGTTCTGGACAGATTGGTCTTCAATGCCTGATTTGAAATATATTCTTCTTCTAAAAAAAACTAAAACTTCCATGTCATACAGTCTTTAATAAGATCCATTCACCTTTTGATCACTTCTTTCCCAAAACAAAGATATGAGATAATCCTCAAGTATCTTTGGCATCTCTAACCAAACGGTTGAAGCTGTCTTGCATAAACTACAACATCATAGAATATCCTGCTGAGGAGACCAAACCCTAATGTCTTTCTAAGAGAATACCTTCCTAGAATCTCACCACCAGAGATACAAGAACCAACCAGGGTTACATCAGATACCATGCACACAACAACTCCTCAACAACCTTCAGGCACTACTCAATAATCCTTGCACACCATCACCATAAACCAAGTGCCAAAATAAATCAAACTCACAACAGCAGTTCTCCACCAAAGCTACACACCTGATAACAACAGACAGGTCCAATACATACCCTGTCATGAATAGTCCATCCTTCACTTCAAGGGATCAAACAAACAACTATATGAACTGACCAAGTCCATAACTCACCAAAACTATCTTCCTTGCTCATGAACCAGAAAGTATCTTCCCTAGATCTCATCCAGAAACAGACAGGATGCCTGCTCTGATACCCATTGAAATTCTGGTACCAGATATGTGATGTTACATGTGATGTCACAACAACACACTCTGCAATGGACAATATAACACAACAGAAAAAACACAAATAATTATTCACCCAGTTCAGTCTAACAACCTACATCTGGGGGCATACCAAGCCAGAAAGGAAGTCCACTATTAGCAGTATCAAATTACAGACTCAACAAACCAGTTGACAATCCACTAACTTAATCACTACCCAATGAACCTTCTATCTAAGTCCTCCCTAGATAAGAGACTTCATCTCACTCCCAATCATCACAATGATGTCTAGCAGTCAACATCTCAGTCACTGCATCAACAGCTTGATTTCCAAAAACTCTTCAATCACAGAAAAGTAGAAGACACACTTCCATGACAATACCTAGACATGACACACATGACTAAGAATAATACTTAGAGTTGCTTAACAGCTTCCTCTAAGAACAATACATCTCTTACCTACAGGCTTTGAGATAAACACGATGACCATCCCACAAACCGGGTGGTTCATCAACCAACACAGCCCTTATAATTTACATGATGGCTGGCTTCCCAAAACTAGGTTACATTGCTTCTATTTATAACCTATTTCCCAACTGCATTTGGGCCTTCAAATCACAACAAATCAGCTGCTCCAAATCTGCAAAAGATTCTGCTACTAAATAGATCTTCAATCAAATCTTCAATTAAATCTAATTATTCTCCATATCTTTTTGCATGAAAATAGTAACAATATCTGCTCAATATAAGATTGCAACAGAATATATTTGTCCCATGATATTCGCCTACAATCTCTCACTCTCTTCAGCAGAATATCTCTCCAATAACAGAAACACTCAGCCCTAATAAAACAACTCAGACTGATGTTTTATCAACCGATGTCTTAACATCGGGTTTGACATCAGCACAGAATCTGCAACCATTTACAACTTAACACAACCAGAATGTTAGAAACTCATGTTGAAACATCAACCATGACATCCACATTATTTTACCAAAATTCCAGCCAACTACAAGAACTAACACCGTCGAGCATCAAGTGGTGGGTTCCTCAGAGTCGTAGAAGGTGTTCCGACCTCAAGCACACCATCGCATATGCTCGACGTACCGAGGGATGAGGTTCCCTCTTTACGAGTTCATGCTCGACAAGGCGGGGTGGCGTCTACCCTTTACAGATTTTCAACAGGCTGTATTTGTTTGGTTGCGTCTGGCGCCTTCGCAGCTCCACCCCAACTCCCTCACTTTCATCCGAGCTTTCGAGCTCGTCTGCAAATACCTCCGAATCGGGGCAACCGTGCCTCTCTTCTTTCGCATCTTCCACCTCCAGCGACAGGCCTCCGATGGCAGACACGGCTGGGTGTCTTTCAAGCAAGTGAGTAGCCTGTTTCACACTTATTTGGATTCCGTTCGTGACTTTAAACACCAGTATTATATCGTGAGGCCGATCACTCTTGAAGCTGTGAATTTGGTGTATTGTCGAGTTTCCCGTGAGGCGGACGGGCAAACGGAGGAGGTCCTCGAGCCGAGATTCCCCTTGTTCTGGACAGAAGAACACTTTAAAAAGGGGACGGACAACTATAAAGTCAGTCCTGGCCGTTTGGACGAGGGGGATCGTCTGGCTTATGAGAGAATAGTAGCGTTCGTCAACAGTTTTAATAGGGGCAAGTTCGTGACGATGGACGGGGAATTCGTCCGGGGGGACGACGGGCAGGTGTTGACGAAACGTCGTCTGATCAATACGAGGGCCCTCCTCTAGACGTTCTCCGATGAGGATACTCTCGAGCTGCTAGGTGGTGTCATCCTCTTCTATTTACTTTTTCTTCGTATATTGACCTCCGGTTTACAAACGTGTTTATTTTCTTTTTGCAGGAAAGATGTCGAGTGCTGAGGAGCGCTTCGAAAAGCTGAAGGCTACCCGTGCTACGAAGAAAGGAAGCAAGAGTCGTGTCGAGCAGCTCCGAGTGCAGGAGCCCGTTCCCACCCCGACACCCGGGGGTTCCTCTGGCTCTTACCAGGGTAGTGATTCTCTTAGCCCCCAGAGCTCTCCGAAGAGGCAACGACTTGCAAACACAGTGGACATCGACCTTACCGAGCACGAGAGCCCCTCTGCCGTGAAATTTTTGCTCCCGCCTTGCCACACAAGGCCGAACTTCTTTATGGGGAATAATTCGCTATGCGTGGGTGGCCCAGAAGCTCAGGCCATCTTAGGCATCGACAAGGCTTCTCGGAGAAGGATGCTGGTGGAGGATGTGTCTGCTGTGATGCGGGTTTGCGCGGCTGCCTTGGTTCTAAACGACGAGGCGTGCCCAGCAAGCAAGCTGAACAAGTTGCGAGAAAGTTTCCAGTCCATCTCGGCCGAAATGGAGAAGGAGGGTAAGAAGCTGGCTGACTGCAAAAGCCAGAACCAGGCCCACGTCGAGTTTCAATAGAAATTGGAGGAAAAGTTGAAGAGTACTGAGGAGGAGCGGAAACGTCTCGTCGGTATTAAAGAGGAGAGGGATCGTCTCTTGGCGAGGAACGCTGAATTGGAGGAGGTTGTCCGCCCAGCTGAGGAGGAAACCGAGGAGGACAGGTTGCTGACTTTGCGGGCAGCGCTGATAGCGAAGCTCCGGGAAGCCGAGGAAGACAATCTCGCGATAGCTGGCATAGGTTTCAAGAACGCCGTGGAGCAGCTTCGGGTCCTCAACCCCGACCTTTCGACCGAGGGGATTGACTCCGACTACGAGGTGGTCGACGGTCAGATCGTGCAGCCGATGAGAGTCGACGAGGTCCATGATTCCGAGCAGCCTGAAGGGACCGTCGTTGAGTAGGATTTTCTTCCCCGTTCTATTCGGTCTGCGAGCCATTTTTATTTATTGGGATATTTCTGCCCGGCCTGCGTGCCAGGGGCTTTTTGACATTTTTGTAATATTTGTACAATGGGCTTCTGCCAGCTTTAATGCATTCTTGTTTATTCGCTCGTGTGTTGTTTGTATTGTTCATACTGTGTGTGATGTTATTGCTTTTGTTATACTTTGTTTTTGTCTAAGTAATAAAGACTTTGGGATTTGCTCGACCTTGATAGTCCCTGACCGCGTGGAGAGCTGGTTGGGTGGTCGGAGACGTATTCCGGCCTTCAATGAGGCTAAGATCTTGATCGAGGTCTTAGCTTCGCGAGCTGGGTGTTCTGCCTAATTGGTACAACGACGGCGGAGCTCGATCGAGGTATCCCCGTCGGATCAAAAGTCCCCGCGCACACACGACGCGGCCTTTGATCGTCGTGTTCTGTATAGGGGTGACGCGCTCGTACCTTAGTGCGTCCCCGTAATCGCGGTGTTCGTGAGTCGCGGGCAGTGCTTAACTGTAGTATTGTTTGAGCTTTTCAGCGTTCCATGGTCGAGCAAGTTCTTCCCCGTGCAGATTTTCAAGGAAATAGGCTCCCGTCCCCGTTTTCTCGCGGACGCGGTACGGGCCCTCCAGTTCGCGGCGAGTTTATCTTCTCACGAGTCTTTCTGGTTCCTTCATAGGACGAGGGTGCCCATCTGAAAATCACGTTTGACAACTTTGTCGTTATAACGTAGTGTTATTTTCTGTTTAAGTGAAGCTTCTCGGAGAGAAGCACCCGAACGTGTCTCCTCGACGAAGTCGAGTTCTTCTCTCAGGGCTTCGTCGTTCGCGTCCCCATCGAGGGGGGTTTCTGTCCTCCTCGAGGGTTCCCTGATTTCCACGGGGATCACAGCTTCCGTTCCGTAGGTCAGACGGAAAGGGGTCTCCCCAGTCGTGGAATGTGGGGTCGTTCGGTAGGCCCAGAGGACACTGTGAACCTCCTCGACCCATCGTTGTTTGGCGTCTCCTAGTCGAAGTTTAAGTCCTCGTAGGATTACTCTGTTCGCCGCCTCAGCCTGTCCGTTCGTTTAAGGGTGCTTGACCGACGTGAGCTTGAGGCACGCCGAATCGGGCGAGGATGTTCCTTTTGTAAAAACGCAGTATGTTGAATGCCATGATTTTGGCTAATGTTTCCGCCTCAATCCACATCGTAAACTAGTCCACCCCGACGATGAGGTATTGTTTTGATATGACCCCTGGACGAAAGGTCCGAGGATATCCATTCCCCACCACGCGAACGGCCACGGGGAGGACAGTGTTTTGAGCTCGTTGGGAGGAGCAAGGTGCATGTCCCCGTGCCGTTGGCACCTGTTGCACTTCTTGACGTGTTCTTTGGCATCTTGTTGCATGGTGGGCCAGTAATACCCTACTCGAAGCGCCTTACGGGCTAACGATCGCCCGCCGAGGTGTTGTGCATTGATTCCTTCGTGGATCTCCTAAAGAATGTCGGGGACCTTGGTCTCCTTGACGCACTTGAGGAGGGGGATAGAGAACCCTCGCCGGTATAGCTTGTCCTCGACTATCGTGTACGAGCATGCCCGACGCTTGACCATTCCGGCTTCTTTGGGATTTTCTGGCAGTTTACCCGTCGTGAGGTACTCGTACACGGGGGTCATCCAGCAATTGCTGTCACCAATGGCGTTTACGTCTACCACCGGAGTGGTTTGTCGATGCTCGGCCGAGAAAGTACTTCTTGTATGACGGATTTGTTCCCGCCTTTCTTCTTTGTGCTTGCCAATTTGGACAAGACATCTGCTCGGGCGTTGTGCTCGCGGGGGATGTGAGTTACTTCCGTGGAGATGAAATTTTTCATTTTTTATTTCACCAAGGCCAAGTATTCTACGAGATTGTCGTTCTTGGCCTGGTACTCTCCTCGGACCTGCGAGGCCACGAGCTGGGAGTCGGTGAAGAGTTTGACCTCCTTGGCGCCGAGGTCTTCGGCTAGCCGAAGTCCTGTGAGGAAGGCCTCGTACTCCGCTTGGTTGTTCGATGTTGGAAAGGATAGTTCGAGGGATACCTCGATCAAGATGCCTTCCTCGTTTTTGAGGATAATGCCCGCCCCGCTTCCCTTCGGGCTGGATGCCCCGTCGACATAGATCGTCCATTTCTGGGATCCATTGTTCGAAGGTTCTGGGACAGTCATCTCCGCTACAAAGTTGGCCAATACCTGAGCCTTCAGGGCTTTCCTTCCCTCGTATTGGATGTCAAACTCGACGAGTTCCAGCGACCACCTGAGTATCCTCCCCGCCATGTCCGGTCGTCCAAGGAGCTGCCTTATAGGATGTTCAGTTCTTACGACGACAGTGTGGGCAAGGAAGTAGTGACGTAGCCTCCTGGCCGCGGTAACGAGGGCCAGGGCGACTTTCTCTATCTGCTGATACCTGAGCTCGGGGCCTTGGAGGGCTTTGCTCGTGAAGTAAATTGGCTTCTACCCGTCCGGGGTTTCCCGAATGAGGACGGCGCTGACTGCTTCACTCGTGATCGCAAGATACAAGAAGAGTGTCTCCCCGACCTCAGGCCGTGAGAGGACGAGGGTTGTGATAAGACTTGTTTTAGGTGGAGGAGCACCTGTTCGCATTCTTCGCTCCATTCAAACTCCGCTTTTTGTCGAAGAAGTTTGAAAAATGGGAGTGTGTACTGTGCAGACTTGGCGACGAAGCGGGAGAGAGCGGTGAGCATCCCGTTCAATGACTGTATCGACTTCTTTGAGTCCAGAGTAGGGATCTCGGGAAACGCCCTACACTTCTCGGGGTTGGCTTCGATTCCTCGCTCTGTGAGGTAAAAGCCAAGGAACTTACCTGCCCGAACGCCGAACGTACATTTGTCGAGATTGAACCTCATGCGGCAACTCCTCGCTGTGTCGAACACCTTCTTGAGGTGCGCGGTATGGTCTACTTCTTTCGCTGATTTGACGATCATGTCGTCCATGTAGACCTCGAGCATGTCACCGATTTCAGCCCGAAAAACCTTATTCATCATCCGTTGGTAGGTCGCACCGGCGTTCTTCAGACCCAAGGGCATTACATTGTAATAGTAGTTGCCCGACGCGGTCATGAATGTCGTGTGTTGTCTGTCGACCTTGTCCATGGGAATTGGGTTGTATCCCGAGTAAGCGTCCATGAAGGATAGTAGTTTATAACCTGCAGAATTTTCGACCAGCTGGTCGATGTTAGGCAAGGGATAACAGTCTTTCGGGCAAGCCCAGTTAAGATCAGTATAATTAACGAACATCCTCCATTTTCCATTATTCTTTTTAACAAGTACAACGTTGGACAGCCAGGTTGTGTACCTGGTTTCCGAAATAAAATTTGCCTCTAGGAGGTCTTTTACAGCTTTTTCAGCAGCCTCCGCTTTCTCGGGAGACTGCCTACGCCTACGTTGAGCTATGGCCCTAGCGGCCGGATCTACTGCGAGCTGATGGCAAGCCACCACGGGATCAAGGCCAGGCATTTCGGAGGCGCTCCATGCGAACATATCAGCATTCTCCCGGGGACATGCCTTCAGCTGCTCCTTTGCCAGGTCGGGGATTCCGGTGCCGATCTTCACGTTACGGTCTGGATCGTCCCCGAGTACCACGAGCTCAAAGTCTTCGTCGGGGATGGGGCGCGTTGGGTGGAGAGGGCGCCCGTTGTTTTCCGCTTGGAGGTCATGGTCTTCTGCCCCGTCTTCATCAGGTTCTCCTGGGAACCTGCTGTCGAGTTCGACCACGTTGACGCGCGGGAGAGGTACCTGTTCGGCGTCCGGGGGTGGCTTGGCCACGGTCTTAGGTTTGGCGCCGATGGAACTCATGCCTTTGATGGCGGTGTCGAAGCATCTTTTGGCCGCGTCTATGTCCCCGTGCATCGTTACCACTCGTCCCCTGGCCGTGTAGTACTTCATTTTGAGGTGGACTATTGATGGCACCGCCGTAAGCTCGACCAGGGTGGTCCTCCCGAGGATGCAGTTGTAAAGGGATGGGCATTCGACCACCAGGAAACGGATCTTCACCTGTCGGACAGTGTCTTCGGCCCCGAATTTGACCATCAGCTCAACGTAACCCCATGGTCTGGTGGTGGTTCTGTTGAACCCTTGCAGATCTGAACCGACGTACGGGGTCAGATATCTCTCGTCGAGCTGCAGGGTTCCGAACAGATGGGTATACATGATGTCGACCGAACTTCCCTGGTCGACGAGGATCCTTCGAACGTCAAAGTTCGCCATTTGTGCCCTGACCAGGAGGGGAATAGTGGCGTTTGGCGCTCCCCCGGGGAGTTCCTCGAGGTAGAAGGTGATAGGGTTGGAGTTCCCCCGCACTTTCTCGAGAGTGGTTGTCTTCGCCGACGTTGCGGATTCCAGCTCGTCAAATTTTCGCTTGATCAATCCGACGGACAACTTCTCGGGGCCACCCCTGAAGATGACCATTGCTTTGGGGAAGCTACGGGGTCCTCATGGGGGAAGGTCGCCCACATGTTGCGAATTTCTTCTTGGCCTTCAATGATTGGGGGAACAAAGAAATCTCCGGGTCGAGTGACAGTGAGGGCGACCTAAAGCCGACTCTCGTCGGGAGGAGGTGTTGTCTCCTCGACATTTTGGGCTTCCCTGGAGCTGGGACGAGGAGTGTCATTCTTCTGGGCGTATTTCTTCAAGTGCCCTTCCTTAATGAGAATTTCAATTGCATCCTTGAGATGGATGCAGTCTTCTGTTACATGCCCGTGACTCTGGTGGAACCTACAGTATTTTGACTTGTCAACATTTGATTTGGGGGCAGTGGGCTTCGGAAAGTGGACTCCTCCTTTCACAAATTCTGAGTTCTGGCACTCGGAGAGGATTTGCGTGCGGGGAGCGTTGAGCAGGGTGTATTCCGTGAACCGGTCAGCTGGTCCACGCGGTTCGCGAGTATCACGGGGGCGATTCTCTTTCTTTCTTTCTCCTCCTCGTCGGGGAGGAGAGTCTTCCTCTTTGTGGCCGCGGGGGACCTTCCTTGCGTCTCGATTCAAGGGCAATCTGTGCTGCCTCCGACTCCTCGAGCTCGATGTACGACTGAGCCCATTGGAGGAGATCCTCGAGATGGCGGGGTCTGCGGAGGCCCACGGACTTGGCAAAGTCAGATCCAAAATGTAGCCCATGGATGATTAAATACTTCTTCATGTCGTCGGTCGTATGGACCTCGACAGCTTCTCTGTTGAATCTTTCAATGTAGTTTCGGAGAGATTCGTTCTTCCCCTGGAAGATGCTTTCTAGGGCAGCTTCCGTCTTCGGGTGTCGACGAGATGCAGTAAAGTGTTTGGTGAAGCGTTGTCTTAGTTGCTTCCAGGATGTGATCGACCCGGGTGCCAGACCCTTGTACCAAGTCATGGCGCCCTTCCTCAAAGTGGTGGGGAAAATCCTGCACTTGATGGCTCCCCTGACGTTTCTGAAGTCGAGCAAGGCTTCAAAACTTTCGACGTGGTTGTCGGGGTCAGACAGGCCGTCGTAGTTCCCCATCTGCGGAGGTTTCTCCATGCCCGCAGGAATTGGGGCGTTCATGATCTCCCATAACAGAGGGGTCCTCTGGTCGTCGTCATCGCTTCTGGCCGGGGATCTCGAAGGGGACCGGTGATGCCGTGGAGGGAAATTCCTCGAACAGTTCCTCGATCTCTCCTCGGTGGTTTTGGACTTCTTGGTAGTTGCGGAGGGCCTGGGTTCCTTCTGAGGCGGAGAGCGATGGAGCTTCTGGGAGATCGTCGGCTGGAGGCGTTCAAGGCGTGGACGACGACCCTCGCGCACCGGCGAGGGGGTTCGAGATTCTTCGGATGGAGTCCTTCGCGGGGAAGGGGAGCGGTGAGGTGAGGGTGGACGACGATGTCTTCGAGGGGAAGACCGCCGTGTCCGCCCTTGCTCTAGTGCTTCAATTCTGGTATTCTGGTGTGCGATCAGCTGGTTGGTCTGATTGATCAAGGCAAACAGGGCCACGATGCTCGAATCTGCATTGGGCGGAGGAGCAAATGGCTGAAAATGGTTTGCTGATCGTCTTGGCGGGCGGCGTTGTCAGCCACGTCTTGGGAGTCCGGGGAGGTGGTCTGCCCATCTCGTACGTCGCCTTCATCGCCGTTGAGGATAGCAATGTCATCGTGGTGGTTTCCATTCTCGAGTTGTGCGAGGACGGTGTCCAGAGCTTTGTGAGCGGACGGATTGGCCATGCTGGTGATGAATGAGAAGATTGCTTTGGTTTATCGAAGGAAAAATGGGGAAGCAAAGGGTTCCCACAGACGGCGCCACTGATCGTACCTAGATCAGACAGTATCGGGTGGCCAACAACATCGTCTGGGCTTCAGCTCCGGTGAGGTTGAAAGACGGCGGGGGGGAGGGGGTGTACCTGCAAGGTACTCCGACGCTCAAGTAAGGTAACGGTCAGAGAATAATAGCAAGTACAGAGATGAGAGTAAGAAAGTGTGTGTAACCTGACCCTCTCAAGTGAGAGAGTATTTATAGAGAGCCCCATGCGCGGGGCCAATGATTACTTGCATTGGGCTGGATTGCCAGGCCCAATCCAAGTAACTGTCAGGGCTTACATGGCGTAATGAAGACCAGCACGTGGTCTTCGCCCTGGGGTAACCATTCCTAGATCTCCGGAATTAAAGCAGACCGATTCCATCGGTAGTGGGCGGTTACATGAGAACGTGTCCTCGGGGGGAGGAGTCCTGTGTGTCGGGGATAATCATGTCCTCGCGGGGGAGGACTCACTTGCGGGCGGAGATGGCTCCTCTCGGGGAGGAGCACATGAGCGTCGAGGAGAGGCGAGTTCGGGGAGGCTTAGAGCCTATGCCCGATGGTCCATGTAGTGAGTGTCGTACAAACCCGAGGTTAGGCGTGTGCCCGACCCTGAGGAGGTGAGTTTGTGCTCGACAGTGGTCTTGCTAGGAGTCCTTATTGGGCCATCCCAGGCCTTGTGGATTGGGCCTGCTCGACTGATGAGCATGCCCCGGCCCAGTCCAGAACATATATGTTTTAAGAGGCATGAAGTTTTAGTGATAATTTTTCAGTATTTTTTTTTGTTACACTTACTTGAAGTTTATGGTTTGTGTGTTATATTTATTTTCAAAATATTTATATAGATTTAGGATCTTCCATATTTTATATGAATCGTTGAAAATAAATTTGGTTATAGTATATATTTAAATGATATTTGTTTTAATGATCACATTTGGAATTATACTTGTGATTTGAAAACTATAATAACATAGTAAGGATCTATTTTAAGTTATAACTCCTAGAATTATATTTGTCATAATGGAAAGTTTTGACGAAATTCGCTTCGTTTGGAGAATTCATATCTGTTAGGTTGGGAGATGGTAATACAATTCCATTTTGTAGTACTCAGTGAGTAGGAACTCAACCTTTGAAACAAGTTTTCCCTAATCTTTTTCATCAGGCGCTTTCCCAAGAGTTACTCGTAGCTGACATGGGGTCCATGTTGAGATCAATGTGGGAGTGGAATTTGCAGATTCCAAGTGATCATCTATCTTTGGAAGCAACAGATGAGTTGCGACAACTGAGATTATCTTGGCTGACATTAGCCTGGTTCAATTAAAACCAGATGTGGTGATGTGGAACTATGGGTTTTCAAATATTTTTACTGTCAAATCTTATTACACATGCATACTTGAAGGTCTGGAGCAGAGGTTGGTCGAAGATTCTTCACTTGCAGCTCTGAAGCTATGCTAGAATTCTTCCATCATAAACAAAATCAAGTTGTTTTGTTGGAGGCTGATCCTCAATAGGTTAGCTACTAGAAACAATTTAGTTAGGAGGAGGATCATTACCAACAGCCACGAAACTTGTTGCGTATTCTGTTTCCAGTTTGATGAAGAAGTTGATCATCTGTTTTTGACCTGTCATAGGAGTAATATCATCTGGAACAAGGTTTGTCGTTGGATGGGGAGGAAACCATTCCAAGCTAATTCTATCTCTTCTCATTTTCTTGAATGGACCTTTGGATTCTAAGGTAAAATCAAAAGCAACTTGGCTTCTAGTTTTTGGATGGTGGTTAGTTGGGTCATTTGGAATTCTAGAAACAACATCATTTTCAGGGGCGAATTTTGCGATCCGAAGTTGTGCCTAACTTGCATTAAATTCTACACTTGGTGGTGGATTCGTACTATAGATAGAGGATATTTGAATTGTTTTTTTATGAGTGGCACAAGTATCCTCTTCAATTTTTGTAATTGTTTTAATTTGTTTTGGGGGCTGTATTTTCAAACTGGTGGTACACATTGTACCCTCTGATATATATTGAAATCTGGCTTATAAAAAAAAATGGAAAGTTTTGAATTTGACATAGAAACTATATGATAAAGATTTGTTTGAATATTAAAATTTGACTATTTTTTGGAAGAAAAATATTTGTGAAAATTTTGATTTTCTTTGAGAGATATGTTATTTAATATATATTATGCTAAATATATTTGAAATCACATATATGATTATGATTGATGATTGAGAATCCTAAAATTTATTTTCTTTTAAAGACTTTTGATTCTCAACGGTTTATTTATGCCTATAGATAATATATTTAGAAATATATATTCATGTCAATTATTTGGGAAAGATAAATATTGAATTTAAATATTATTTTGATGATTTGATTCTTGGTTTTGAATTAAAAAAAAAGTTTTATTATCAAATCATTTTATTTGATTTTTTAATTATTGTTTTATCTTTCAATTTGATTCACATAAAATCTTCACGTGAATTTAGATTTTTGAGAGATAAAACAAATACTAATTTGTTTAATATAAATTTAGTTATTATATATTACTTATGGAAATTTTTTGAATATTTTGAATGTCTCTCAAAATTATAAGGTAAAATTAAAGATTTGATTCTTTAAATTTTGGATACTTTGGATTTTAAAATTGGTTTTGTTGATTCAAAAATTATTTATTTAAAGAATTATTTGCTGTATAAGTGAATTTGTTTGACATTTATTTGGGATATATAAATATTTAATATTTATCTGATTTGAATTTATACATTTAGCATGATTATGTTATTTGAGTTTATTGTTATTAAGTTTTATACAATTTTTACTTAATCATGCAATTTGTATAAATTCATAAAAATTATGTTTTATTGAGAATTTGTTCTCACACTAAGTACTTTCAAGAAATATTATTATTATTAAACAACATTTTAAATGAATATAACCTACATTTGTGGATAGTGCCTTGTAAAATTAAGACTCTTTCCATTGAATTTATTAAAATATCTAGTAATTTTGATTGAGTTGATTGAAGCAACATGTTGCAAAAGTAACCTCTGTTGTGTAAATTTGATTAAATCAGAATTATAAAAGATGTAATGTGTAATTATTCACTCGAACTGTTATGATCGGCCAAAAGGAAGACACAGTTTGACCGAACAATTGCATACATGTGGTGGTAAATATGTAGTAATTGTTAATTTTATCCATGTGGGTAATGATTGATGTCAAAGATGTCCATTATTTGACCGGACTTATTACTAATTTTTGCAGTATATCACACTAAATGATGTCTCGTGTTTGTTACATCTTCCAATCAGGGGGAGATTCCTCGATCATGGAAAGATGACCAAATATGAGGCAGTAGAGATGATGGTAGAGCATCTGGGGGCTGATACAGAGAAGGCGATGAAGGAAGTGGATAGGACCAGGGGTGTTCATGCTAGATTTGAGTTCCTGGGTACGCTCTATAAGGATCAGATCCTAAAGGCACAATAGTCTCATGGTGATGATGAGCAGGTGGCGGTCCACGGGACGAATACATTAAGAGCATACTTCCTTTTTTGGTTGGCACTTTGATTTTTGTGGACAAGAGTGCCACTTATATTGACGTTATCTACCTATGGTACTTCTTGGATCTACAAAAAATCCATGAGTATAACTAGGGGGCGGCTTTCTTGGGTTGTCTGTATTTAAAGTTGATAGAGGGTTGTATGTGGAAGATGAAGCAGGTCACAAGCAGCGTGACACTAATGGTGGCAGTAATTCTTGATCCTTAACTCTTTTTTTTTGTCAATTTCATTTCATATTTGTAAAACCATTATTGATGATTCGTATGTTATAAACTATTTTATTTCAGGCTTGGATCCTCCAACACTTCCCGTGCATCGCTGGCTAGGCGAGTGTGCCTGAGTACACTGAGGATATGTCGCGTGCTACTGCTTTTATCCCGCTCAGAGGGAACCAGACGGTCGAGCCTTTCAAAGTCTATCTTGATCGTTTGGTTGTTGAGGACATGCACTTCAACAACTATGTTGACCACCGTCAAATGCGACCATTTGACGAGATAGTGCTATACTTTGGATGGTTGTCCTGTGGATCGTGTCTCACTTCTCCTCGTCTGCTCGAGCGCGTCGTGTGGCAGTTTGGGTATACTCAGACCATCCCCATATACCCTATTGTCTCTGCTCCTCCTACCTTGACACGTAGACAGATAGAGGAGATGTTTGATGATTTTTATAGTCATCTTGTATCGGAGGAGGCACGAGCTACCGTAGCCCCGAGCGACTGGAGCTACGTCAAAGGGTACATCAGATGGTTCTTCAGGGTGTTACATTCATACATGGTGCATGATGCTCCAGGAGATCCATCGAGACCGGCTCATCAGGAGATACTAGAGGAGGAGCAGACTCAGTTTGATCATACTAATGATGTCTTACCTAGTGTCGTTGCATAGTTGAGATTACGTAGGCAGGCATTGACGAGGGTATTTTCCCTAATGGGTCTGGTGTCAGGCGAGTCCTATATGCCATCATGACGGAGGCACAGGGGGCATTGTTGTACCAGAGACATCGTCGGAGGATAGGGGGATTGCTGTTCGAGGAGGTAAAGCAAGCAAAGGAGGTAGATGAGATGTTGTTAGACACACACAGTGTAGTAGTCTCTTTTTATTATGTTGTAGTATTATACTTTGTACTTTATTTTGGCAGTCTTACTACATTTTGGATCTCGATTGTACGACATTGTTTACATATATTACTATTTTATTTTCAACACACATAGTAGTGATTTATTATTACTTTGTACGTCTATTTTTTTATTTACGATTGTTTGTTATACTTCATCTGAACACAGATAAATAACTTATAGTATTAAATACTTGTTCTGCCACATTTCGAAGATGTATCTCTAGAATATTCACAAATATGCATCTCTGGTACATTTCAAATATAAATGGCTTTTGAGTGGGTTGTATTGAATGGTTTTGGAGATGCATCTGCAGAATATTCCAACGTTTATTCAGAATAGTTATGTTCGGAGATGCTTCTTCGAAAACTATAGACATTTAAATAATTTTGCATGGTTACTAAGAACTATCTAGGGTGCATTAAGAAATTCTCAAACCATTATACAGCGTACGCACATCAAAGCTGGCCCAAAGGATAAGCAACTTGTGTAAGATCTTTGACCTCAAAATTTTGGCCTAGAAAAGGTCTCAACAAATTTATATTCGCTTAAAGGGTACAGGGAGAGGATGACTATCATTACAATCATTGAGACAGGAGGTCTTGCAAGATAGTAACAAGAACTGGTGGATTGAAGCAGCATTATTGGTGATTTGATCAAAGGTTTTGGAGGTGGTAGAATCAACAACAAACCATAGGGTTTGTAGGGTTAGAGTTCTTCATCTCTTGTATATACATTTTTTGCAAAGTAATGTTAATTGCAACTATCTCAATTCGATTTCGAATTGAGGGCAGACGTATCCATGTTGAGGCCGATTAGGGAACTGCCTAAACAAATCACTCTCTCTCTCTGTCTCTCTCTCTCTCTCTCACACTCTCTCTCTCTCTCTCTCTCTCTCTTTCTCTCTCTCTCTCTCTCTCTCTCTCTCTCTCTCTCTCTCTCTCTCTCTCTCTCTCTCTCTCTATATATATATATATATATATATATATATATATATATATATATTGTATTTGCAAATTATCGGATCTTTGTTGTTTTGATCAATTTGTTTGGAAATTAACTTTTTGATTACGTTCTGAATTACGGTTTGCTAATATAATCATAATCACTTTGATTGTGATTGGATTTAACATTAAAAAATCAAATTACATTTCCAAACGTTATCGATTTCACACAAGGTGTTCGATAAATTGTTTCTATTGCTTTAATTAATTTTTTTTATCGTTGGAAATAAGCTCTACGTGTAGCTTAGCATTTAACTGGTTTGTGATTAATCGTTGTTAAACAATTTGTGTTCGTTATCATTCAGTTGTGCAACTTTACGCATACCGAGCTTTTCGATAGTAGGTTCGGTTAGACGATTCGATTCGGGTTATTTTCGTTGTGCCATAAAACTTTTTACAACCATTTTTAACAAAAGTTCAATTTTAAAATTTATGATCTATTCACCCCCCCCCCCCCCTCTAGATCAAAGCCTATTGTCTAACAGTATAATGCTTAAGCACACAAAAAACAGACTTCAGATGCTCAAGCACATAAGCAAGAGACTTCATAAGCTCAAGCACACAAGAAAGAGACTTCTAATGCTCAAATACTAAGTAAGAGACTTCTAACAATCTACCTAACAGATAAAAGATTGTTTGAGATAATACACTTGGTATACAATCAGAGGTGTAGACAAAAATACAATACAAAAATACTCTTTAAGACTTAGGGATTTCTAAGATATACGAAGATAAAAAATCCTAAGTTAAATTTATGCTTATGTTTTGACAGAGTAATAGCTCTTTGAATGTCAATAGTTCATTGTTGTTCTTGAAGTGTTCAACTCCTTATATAGAGAAAGAAAAGAGTCGTTTGAGAGTTTGCACAAGAAAGTCTTTGAGAAGCTTGATTCAGAGACTTTGAGATGTTTCTTGACATGGTTAATGTTGTGGAAAGGTCATTTAAAATTTCTTTTTTTCAAAAGGAATTATCAGTTACATCCCAGCTGTCTATATGAAAAATAGCTTAGGCCTTCACGTGATTAGAAGAAGACAAAATATTTTAAGAGTCTGATAGTGACCTATCAGAGTCACCTTGATCTTTTCACTTTGGGTGGCTTCACGTTGTGATATTAAAAAGTAGACTTCTTCAAAGTCTGGTCTTCATAGGTTGACTTCTTCAGAGTTTGGTCTCTAGACGTTGACCTCTTCAGAGTCTAATATTCAGAAG
The DNA here is from genome assembly GCA_022829125.1 of Lathyrus tuberosus. Classification (NCBI taxonomy): domain Eukaryota; kingdom Viridiplantae; phylum Streptophyta; class Magnoliopsida; order Fabales; family Fabaceae; genus Lathyrus; species Lathyrus tuberosus. The sequence goes on from JALAZF010000083.1 coordinate 16,667,840, forward strand.
TAGACTTCTTTAGAGTCTGGTCTTCAGCTTCTGATCTTTAAGCTTCTCTTTATATGTTCACCAATAGAACCAATACTTAGTTTATTCCTGAAATTTTAGTCTATAGTCATGCACACTTGAACAAATATTAGTATACCCAATTGTTCTTTAAATACTTTGTTATCATCAAAACCTAAAAGATATGGTACAAACCAATTTTGTTGCAAGAGAAAGTTCTTCAAAAGTGATGAATATTAGAACTTATACAAAGAAAAATGGAATAAAGTGTATGAATAACATGATTTCCTTTTAGAAGAAGAAGAAGAAGAAGAAGAAAGATAAAGAAGAAACAATTTTGAACTTGATTACCTTTTAGTATGAAGAAGAAAGACGAGTTCTATAGAAGAAGAAGAGAGACAAGATTGCTGGATGTGGAAGAGAGAGATGTTACGAGTTATATGGAATAAAAAGAGAGACGAGTTCGCTGGATGTAGAAGAGAGAAATGTTAGGGTTTGTGTTTTAAGAGATACGGATATATAAGCTTGATAACTTCGCTTATATATATATATGTAACACTTATCACCACGGTTGATGACAAAAACCGTAATAAAATGTAAGTACTATTCACAGCAGTTTTTGGTACTAACCATGGTGATATGTGTTTTAATTTTAATATATTTATAAGAGTATATAAACAAGCCATTCTTGTAATTAAAAAAAAAATGTTGGTGCTGGGATTCAAAGCATGTAGCCTTTCATATATCATTGTGGTTGTTATTATGAACTGTGATGAAATGTCTTTTAATAAAATTAAAATAAATTAAGGCGTGTTAAGATGATTTATTACTACGGTTGCTTAAACGGTCGTAGTAATATGGTGTTACCACATGTATAATTTGTACTAGTGGGGATTTAACTTCTTAAGTGTTTTACCTCTCGATCTTCAATTCGTAAGGGTGATGTTTCATAAGTTAGGTAATCTATTATTTGAACATCATCTAATTTAATCACATGAGACGGATCAGGAACATACTTACAAAGCTTAGAGACATGGTAAGCGCTATGGAGGTTTGAGAGGGATGGGGGTAATATAATTTGGTAGGCAACTTTGGCAACTCTTTTAAGAATTTTATAAGGACCAATAAATTAAGGAGTGAGCTTTGGAGACTTCAATGCCCGACCAACCCCAGTCATCGGAGTGACTCTCAAGAACACATGATCTCATTCTTGAAATTCGAGGGTGTTTCTTGGCTTAACACGATAACTCTTCTATCTGCTTTAGGATGCATTCATCTTTTCCTGAATCATCTTAACCTTTTCGGTAGTCTGCTACACTATTTCAGGTCATAGTATAATGCTTTCACCGGATTCATACCAACACAAATATGGTCTATACCTTCTATCATGTAAGGCTTCAAAAGGCGTCATTGTGATACTAGAATGGAAACTATTGTTATAGGTAAACTCAATCAGTGGAAAGTAACTATCACAACTACCTCATTTCTTTAGAACATAAGCTCTCAATAGATCTTCCAAGGACTAGATAGTTCTTTTTGTATGACCGTGTGTCTGTGGATGGTAAGCATAACTCATACTTAGCTTGGTTCCCATGGCTTCTAGCAAACTTTTCCAAAATCTCGGTGTGAACCTCGGATATCTATCTAAAACTATGCTAGAGGGAATTCCATGTAATCTCACTATCTCACTTATATAAATCTCGGCTAGCTTCTACAATGGATAATTAATATTTATCGGAACAAAATGAGTTGACTTAGTCAAACTATCCATTATAACCCTAATTGAATTACTTCCTTTAGCATTTTTAGGAAAACCCACTACAAAATCCATGGAGACACTATCCCACTTCCACTCAGTAATATTAAAAGGTTGTAATAACCCATATGGCTTATGATGTTTTATCTTTGATTTCTAACAAATCAAGCAAAAATACATAAACTCTGCAACATCCTTCTTCATATCTGACCACCAAATATTCTCTTAATGTTCTAATACATCTTTGTGGCTCCTGGATGAATATTCAAACCACTTCTATGTCATTCTTCTAAAATCCTCTTTTTAAGTTCCGGTATATCTCGCATGCAAACCTTGTCCCAAAACTTCATAATCACATTATCATCAACTTTGAAATCCATTCCTTTTCATAAATTTATTAATACCAATTGGTCTATCAAGAAAAAAATTCAACTTTTGAACCTCCTTGATTTCTTCTAATACATTTCTGGTTAATTTCAACATACCCATCTTCACACGTTTTGGCGTTAGCTTACATACCAAGCTTAGATCTTTAAACCGCTCAATTGAATCCATGTCTTTGATCATTAACACTGACATATGTAATTCCTTCTGGTCAAACAAATACAGCGGACTTTTATGATCACTAAAAACCTCAAATCTCAACCCATAAAGATAATGCCTCCAAAGTTTAAACACAAAAACTATCGGTGCTAACTCCAAATCATGGGTAGGATAATTCCTTTCATGAGTCTTGAGTTGTCTATAAGCATAAGCTACAACTTGACCCTTATGCATAAGCACGCCACCTAATCCCAAATTAGATACATCACAATATACCATAAAATATTCACTTGGACTTGGTAGAATCAAGACTGGAGATTATGCCAATCTCTTCTTGAGCTCTTGGAAACTCTTTTCACACTGAACATCCCACTCATAAAGCTCGTCCCTTCTGGGTAAACGAATTCAAAGGAAAAGCTAACTTTGAGAAACATTCTATGAACCTCCTATTATAACTAGCCAAACCCAGAAAAATTGGATCTCAGTCACCGACTTAGGCGTCTCTCACTGTAACATTGCGCCTACTTTAGACGGGGCACTACTATTCCACCACTAGAGATTACATGTCCAAGGAAACTTACCTCTCTTAACCAAAATTCACACTTGGAAATTTTAGCATTCAACTTCCTGTCCTTTAAGGTCTACAAAATGAATTTCAGATGTTGTGCATGCTCTTCATCTGACTTGGAATATAACAGGACATCATCTAAGAACACCACGACAAACGGATCCAAATAAGGGTGAAAATCATATTCATGTACTCTATGAATACTCCTGGTGCATTAGACACACCGATAGGCATAATCAAATACTCATAATGGCCATAATGGGTTCTAAACACAATATTAATAATATCTTCTGACTTCATCCAAATTTGATGGTATCCTAACCTCAGATCAATCTTGCTAAACACACGTGCTCCCACCAACTGATCTATAAGATCATCAATCCTCGGAAGAGGATACCGATTCTTAACAGTCACTTTATTTAACTGAAGGTAATCCACACATAATATCATGCTCCCATCTTTCTTTTTAAGGAATATCACTAGCACTCCCCAAGGTGATACACTAGGCCTGACAAATCTCTTTTCTAAAGATCCTTCAGCTGCTTCTTAAGCTCTCTCAATTCAGATGTGTAAATTCTATACGGTACCAAGGATATAGGTATAGTATCAGGTACTAAATCTATTGCAAATTTGAATTCACGCTCAGGTGAAAAATCATCAATATCATAAAAGACATCAGGGAAATCACACATAACAAGAAGATTAGCAATCGAAGTTTCGCTCACTACTTTAAGAGAAACTAGCATTATGAGCACTTGAGCATATTGTTCCAAGAATATCTCTTGTTGGTTGGCATTAATAAATTTTAAACCTTACTCTCTTCTGAATCAAGAAACAACACAATCTTACTAAAACAATTTAAGTGAACATGGTTGAACGATAACCAGATTATTCTCATTTTTAGTTGCGGATTTCTGATTTCCTTTGGCACTTGGGATTGCATAAGGCTTTCCACGATTCTGATTACAAAGTTCCTTATTCTTTTGGGCATTCACACTCTTATAATGAGTAGATCCAGTTCTACTATCTTCATCATAAATCCAATAATTGCTTACCAACTCTGAAAATTGGTGAATCTCCAGATATCCAATAAACTGCTTGATCTCACGACGCTTACTACTTTTCAAACTTCACAAATTTGGAACCTTCAGTATTGACACCATTATAATGAGGATAGAACCTGGACAACTCTTCAAATTTTGTTGCATTATCATTCACAAACATGTTACCCTACTATAGCTCCAAGAATTCAATCTTTTTACGCTTATGAACATTTGCTGGAAAATACTTGTCCAAAAACTCTTTCTTAAAATTATCCCAAGTGATAGAATTACCACCAACCTCTAACATTTTGCGGGTATTCTTCCAATACTCAACTTCATCCAATAACATGTAAGGTCTAAACAACACCTTCTGAGGATCGATGCATGTCATGACTGTGAAATTTTTTTCAATTTCTTGAACCCAAGCTTGGGCACCTTCAGAATCATATATTCCTTTGAATGTATGGGGATTATTCTTTTGGAATTTTCCCAATCCACAAAAATCATTAGCCCCTCCATTATAATTAGCTTGCAATGCTTGATTAGATTGAGCCATTACCTGAGTCATTTCCTCGATGTCATCAGCAATCGCATGATCATTATTTCAAGCAGCCATTTTTCCTACACAACTAGAAATAAACGTTGGTTGTAACAGTAAAGCAAATAACGCTTAAGGGAATATAATACTGACAATGTTAACACACAAGTCGTACACAAGGGTATAATAGATTCATAACACACAAGGCCGGATTGACCGACCTTCTCTGATACCAACTATGCAACACCCTAAACCCAAGAAAAAATGTTATCATTATAAAAGTGTTTCGGAATATAAGAATATAAGATAAGGGTGTCACACCAACAAAATACTCAACTTTTTACTTCGAAATAAAATTTTAAGTTCAAACATAATAATAAGGTACGATTATTCAATTTAAAACAAAGTAGAGAACATAGAAAAATAATCCCTACCCTGATGTTACAATATCAGAGTTTTTATTCCAAAATAAACTAATAATCAACTTAAGGTCCGGTAAAATATAAAGCAAGGCAAGTAGTCGAAGTGGCCATCTACACAATCTTCCATTAACAACACCAACAATCACTCCTCAGTATTGGCCTGAAAATAATCTGAACAGGGTTTCACATAGAGGGACACAAAAACAAAAGGGATAAAAGTACTTTTTGTAAAATTATGCGGTATAATAACAGCCAGGATAACATTTAACATACACGCACATTATTCATAATTAATCATAATCACACAATATCACGAAACATATACAAGAATAAACATGAAATGTTCATCTCCACTACTCCCATGCATGTGGTACCATCACCGGATTTAGAGTTAGTTTACTGAAATCCTAAAACACCAAACAGAAGTCCGAAAACACCGGACAAAAGTCCTAACATCAGACCGATGTCCTAACTTAACTCTGAAATATATGATGCATGATGCTTTAAATAAATTCATTATTCTAGTTAGAGCTAACACCAGTTCTTGTGAACCTAATAACAGTGCCAATTAGGCTACATCATCGACTTTTATGAACCTAAACAAAACCAATGATAGTTCTTATCAAACCTTTAACACAATGAAACACTTGTTCTTATCTAACCTTCAACATAATCACCATATTAGGGATTGACAAGTACTTTATTAAACATTGGACTTACGTTCTAAGGTATTCACATAATCACTCATTATGTATAACTTGGTTCACAACAATATATTATCAAAACATTGAACTCATTTCCTAAAACATTACACAACATTACATAATTATTTATTATTCACGTAATGATTTATACATTAAAGCATCTTAAAACATATACCATGGGATAGGTTTATGCTTTTATCCTTCTAACTCATCTGACTGTGTCTCAAACGGGATTACAGAACTCAAGTTAGGTCGTTTTCCATTTTGGCCAAAAATCCATAGCAGGGTGGAGAGTGACGGGTGTCATGGGGCATGAAAGGCTGCATGTCACCACTGGTGATGCCCGTCACCAGGGTAACTCTCTTATTTTCCACTTTGAGGCGATGACGACGGCCAGTCCGTCACCAGCGGTGACAGCCGTCATCGTGGCCAAAATGTGAAATTATGCATTTTTTACAAGTAACAACACCAGAACCCAATTTTTCCAATCCAACACAAATGTAAACATACAGAAATCATCATATACACACAACATGCATTTTGAAACAAGAAGTTCATGGCATTAAGGTATATAAACAACTGATAAACATAAAAATATGATTTTTCATTCATACATTCATTGTGTATTCATAGATCACTCAACTTTAAACCCCACGTGTTAAAATCCTCAATTTAGAACCTAATTCCTAGTACCAACTATGAACACACAAGCATCACACAAAGTTATCACATACACAATCCACATAAACCAAACAGCGGTTAAGGGAAATCCCATTATCCAATTTCCAAGATACCGGTTATAGAACAATCTCCCCATTACCTCAATTATGAAAAAATTTCTTGGTTTTTGGTGATGGGGGAATCTTCTCCTTGCACAACTTGTTATTAGAGTTTGCCTCCTTTCTTTCACTCTCTCAAGAAAATTTGTAGATTCTGTTTTCCCTTTCCCATTTTCTCCCTTTTATTTTATAACAACTAATTCTAATTTATTTTAAATTCTATTTAACCCCCTTTAACTTTTAAGTTTATTCCAACCCCCCCCCCCCCCCCTTTATTCTTAGATAATTCTCCACTAACTCTAAATCTGGTAAACAATTCTAACCATTTATAATCCGATTATTTTTAATATTTTCTTACTAACAAATTTAGCATCTTTATTTTATTTTTCTAAATAATAACATAAAAAATATCAATAAATGTACCTGTTCTAGCCAAAAATGGTTAGATCACCAAAAGTGCTAGTTCTCCTTGCGCAAGACAAGGAGAGTTACGCTGTCTATACTATAGACTATGTTTGGGGTTTTGAGAGCTATATAGGTGTTGTATATTGTCTCAAGATGAATGTGTCTTGCTAAACCCTCATGTGGGAGCCCCTTTTATAGGCTTCTTCTACCTTCATTTTAGTCATGCCATTAAGAGAAAACTCTCTGCCTTCTGACGTTTCATTGCCACCATTGTTGTAACTCTTCTTCATGAATACACGTTTTGAAGACAGGATAACGCCTGCATTGATGCGCCGCCGCTGTTACAACTGTTGGAATGACACTTGTTGAGCTCATGACCGGCATTGGTGCTGGGTTGGTAAGGTATAGTACCCGACCTTGTAAGAACTCGGCTGATGGGAGTCGAGCTCCCTGACCGGGCCGGGATGTGTATGATGCTTGTCTAGCTATTTATATTGTACAATCTTTCCTGCTATCACAGCCTACTCCATGCTTACCCTTATCCGACTACTCAACTCGGCATCAAATATATTTGACATGTACATAAGTCCCCCCGAGTACTATATCCATTTATAGGGGTGTAGTACTCGGCAGTAACATGAGCCGGATATATTTGCTAGGTGTCGAGTTGTAGATCGGCTTTTCTTCTTAGGTCCTTACGTGTCAAAAATTTCTTGGAGGGTCGTGTCCTTTCAAATCCCCCAGTATAATGATGACTATTAAAGGCTACTCCCTAGCTACTTTTGAGTCTTTTATCAGAATCCCCTGTTCCCTATTCTCATTTCTACATCCAAATCGTCTTCCCTCTTTATCAACCAAAGCGCTTTCCAATCTCCAAGGCTTCTTTACTCGCAGGTATCCTTCCATTACTTCTAATTTTAATTTTATTCTTCAATTTTTTTTATAGAAAATATGGCAGTCTTTAATAAACGAGACGGTGAGTGTAGTATTAGCGAACTCCGTATGAATGTCATGGAGAGAAAGGAGTTGTGGGAACAATGCATGTGGGAAATAGAAAGTGTTTTAGGGCCAGAGGAGTAAAGACGAGTCATGAACAAAATCTATGGCGATGTTCTTACTTCTAGGAATAATTTTGATTCTGGCTCATCTTCCTTAGGTTTTGTAGAGGTTTCAATGACGATTTACGCTCATTTTGATCTTGAGGTCATGAACCATAAGAATAGTACCTTTGATGACGTAGAAATTGCGAAACTATGGTCCCTAAGGAAAATATCTTCAACTGGGTCCAAAGATGATGTTGTCTTGGAATCGTGTATTCCTGGAGAGTACGTTTGTATACTGCGCCCCCAAGGCGTTAAAGAAGACTTTTTCTACTTTTATGTTGGGGTTCTAGAAGACTTTAATATACAAATACCTTTTTTTAATTTTGAAGCGGATGTACTGAAAGCCGTGAACATAGCTCCCTCTCAACTTCGTCCCAATAGTTGGGGCTTCATAAATTCTTTTGAACGGGTTTGTGAGGTCTTAGATATCACCCCTACAATTGGTCTATTTTTCTCTTTCTTTGAAGTGAAAGGTGTCGATAATTGCAGTTTGATACAAATCAGTGGGATTCCTGGATGGAGTTTTCTTCATGCATATACTTCTTATTATAAAAATTATAAGAATCGTTTCCTAAGGGTAAAGAGTGGACCGAGGTGTCCACATGTGTTGTATTCTCTGGATAGCCATCCTCGTTTTCCCTTTTATTAGGCCGAGAACCCATTGACGATCACTGGTTTCAACTGCGAGAAACTGAGTGATTTGGAAACTCAATCTTTGATTATTCTTGATTCCTTCCATATGATGAAGGTTAAGGAATTGCTACCTTTAAGTGACGAGCAACTACTCGCCTTCCTGGGTAATTGCTTGCTTATTATTTGTCCATATCTTTAATTATTCTCGTTCTAACATTTATGACTTTTTCTACAGATACCATGACTAAATTTTCAGTAGCTGAACAGAAAAAATTAATGTTAAAGGCTCGTGTTGCTCGGAGAGAATCCGGAGGGGTTGTCTCTTCTAAGTCGGATATGGGTGGGTTGGAAGTCCGACAACCAAAACGGACCTGGGGTACTAGTGCAAAGGCGACCCCAAGTAAGAGTCAACCTCAGCCTTCTGCTCCTCCCGCCCATGAAGGAACTTCACAAGGAGCTCCCAAGAGGTTAAAAACCCTTATGACTGATGAAGTCTGTCAGGCCGACATGGAGATCAATTCTCTTATGCGAGTTCCTGGGAGAACGCTGCGTCCAGGGAGTTTAAATTCTGGTCCAACAACTTTGAGGGGCTTAGGTTTCTGTACGACCATCTTAACGCCACTGAGAACGTTAACAAAGTAAAATCTATTGGTCGGCAGAAGATTACACAAAATATTAGCTCTTACCTCATGCGGTGTGTTGTTCTTGCCAGGGGTCTCTTTGAATCTAGTGATGATTCTGAGGCGGAGAAGCTTAAGTTGAAAGAAGAGGTTACCCGGCTACAAGAAGCCCTCAAGGTTCAGTCTGTAAAGCTTTTCGGTTTAGAGAAAAACCTGGCTGACGAGAAGAAGAGCAAAGAAACTCTTGAATCTGAACATAAGTCGGCTTTGTCCAAGGTTGCTGAGGAGCTGAGGCAAGTCAAAGTCTCTGACCAAGAGCTTTTAGTTTCCAATACCGAGCTCACTAAGTCTCTTAAGAAGGCTCATATTGAAGTTCTCTCCGCTGGTGATGAGGCCTTTGACAGGGCAAAGGAGCAAGTTTTGTGTCTCCATCCCGGGCTGGATCTGTCTGAAGTTGACTACTTCAAGGTGGTGCAGGATGGCCGCCTTATAGATCTGGACGAGCTTGAAAAGAATAATCCGGAGAAGACTCATGCTTTTGTCAAAGGCGAGAATGAGACCCCGGATGACGCTGGCGCTAATGGCACCTCGGTTGTTGAATGATTTTTGAAATCCTTCTTGTATTAGTTAGTCATCCTTCTGGATGCATTTTTAATGTATTTTGGTGAGGGAGTGTGGTGTTATCCCCCCTTATGCTTATGAAGTTTTAGCCTTCAAGCTTTATAATGTATAATATTTGGCCCTTCTGAGGCTTTATTGCTTATGTTATTTATCATGTTTTATTTCTTTGCAAAATAATCCCGTACATATATCTAGCCCCTCGGGAACTAAGTTAGATTAACTTAAGGTGTCCGATTATAGATTGTCGGGTATTATTTTACTTTGCTTGCGTTTGATTCACACGACCTTTTAGGTAGCTTACCTTGAAGCTGATTATTAAGGAGCCTTTAGTTATCTTGTGTGTATAGTCTTCACACTTTTGTGAGTCCTAGACTCTTGTAGGTTTAGGCGCCGATTATTGTATGGACTCGGGCGCCCCTTCAACAGAGATTTGCTCCTTTCTTATTGGTATTTTGCCATGTATGACTTTTTACTCACAAGCCTCAAGTATCTTTTGATGTGTTTTGGGCTTAGATGTTTCATCATCTTTATGTTAGATTGTCAGGCTTGTGTGCATGGAGCTATTAGACATGCTTGTTCAACCCGTGTACGCGGAGCGTTTGTGGGCGACCTATGTACGCGGAGCAAGTCGACAAGTTTATAGGAGTTTAATCAACCTGTTCATGGGCGACCTATGTACGTGGAGCAAGTCGACCCGTTTATAGGAGTTTAATCAACCCGTTCATGGGCGACCTATGTACGCGGAGCAAGTCGACACGTTTATAGGAGTTTAATCAACCCGTTCATGGGCGACCTATGTACGTGGATCAAGTCGACACGTTTATAGGAGTTTAATCAACCCGTTCATGGGCGACCTATGTACGCGGAGCAAGTCGACACGTTTATAGGAGTTTAATCAACCCGTTCATGGGCGACCTATGTACACGGAGCAAGTCAACACGTTTATAGGAGTTTAATCAACTCGTTCATGGGTGACCTATGTATGCGGAGCAAGTCGACACGTTTATAGGAGTTTAATCAACCCGTTCATGGGCGACCTATGTACGCGGAGCAAGTTGACACGTTTATAGGAGTTTAATCAACCCGTTCATGGGTGACCTATATACGCGGAGCAAGTCGACACATTTATAGTAGTTTAATCAACCCCGCTCATGGGCAACCTATATACGCGGAGCAAGTCGAGACGTTTATAGGAGTTTAATCAACCCGTTCATGGGCGACCTATGTACACGGAGCAAGTCAACACGTTTATAGGAGTTTAATCAACCTGTTCATGGGCGACCTATGTACGCGGAGCAAGTCGACACATTTATAGGAGTTTTCTGAGTTATAACTCATCATTTCCAGTCGATCACCTATAAACAAGACATAACAATTTTTTAAGTCCAGGTGCCTCGTTAAAAACCCTTACCCTTGCAAGGGAAAAGAGTGCAACCCGGATCCTTTATTCATTATTGGATTACATAAGATTTAGCTGAAGTACCAGATAGAATGGATACATTCCATGTCCTAGGTATTTCTATCCCTTCTAATGTTTCCAGCTTGTATGCTCCGTTGTTTAGCTTCCGAATTACCCTAAATGGGCCTTCCCAATTGGGGGCGAGCTTTCCTTTGTTTTTTGGGTCTGTGATTTTCTTCAAGACCAGGTCGCCTTCTTGGAATTCCCTCTGCCGTACTTTCAGGTTGTACCTTCTTGCCAACCTTTGTTTTGCAGCAGCTTCGATAATCCGTGTTATCTCTCTGACTTCATCTATCTGATCAGCCGATATGTTCAAATTCTCCATGTTGGTGATTTCATCAAAGTTTTCTCGTCTCCAAGTTGGAGTGTTGATTTCCACTGGTATCATTGCATCAGCTCCATATACCATCCTGAAGGGTGTTTTATTAGTGGTAGAATATGGTGTCGTGTGGTATGACCACAAGATCTCTGGCAAGTACTCGGACCACATTCCTTTTGCTTTCTCCAGCTTCTTTTTTATTCCGCCTAAGATAACCTTGTTAGCGTCCTCTGCTTGGCCATTTGTTTGTGGGTGTTCTACCGATGTGAATCTGTTCTGAATTCCATAATCCTTACAAAAGTCTACAACTGAGGTGCTTGCAAATTGAGCTCCATTGTCCGAGACTATAACTCCTGGCAAACCAAATCAGCATATGATGTTCCTCCAATAAAATTTGCGAACCTTCTCGGCAGAGATTCGAGCAATAACCTCGGCTTCTACCCATTTTGTAAAATAATCGACTGCAACAATTAAGAACTTTAGTTGTCCTGAAGCAACTGGAAATGGGCCTAGGATATCTATTCCCCAATGATAGAACGGCCATGGGGATGTTATCAGATGGAGCGACTCGGTTGGTAAGTGTTTGAATGGAGCGAATACTTGGCACTTTTCACACTTGCTAGCGTACTCGATGCAATCTCGCATCATATGTGGTCAGTAGTACCTGGCTCTTAGGATCTTTCCTGATAGTGTTATCCCGCCGATGTGGCTACCACAAGCTCTTTTATGGACCTCTTTAATTACCAGCTCCATCTCAGACTCTGACACACATCTGAGCATAGGTGTCGACCTTCCCATCTTATACAGTGTGTCTGAATTATGATATACCGGGAAGTTATCCTTTTAATCTTTCGGGCTTCATTGACGTCTTCGGGTAATACTTCCTGAGTCAAGTAGCTGATAATGGGTCTCATCCACCCTTGGACATTCTCTATGGTTAATACTTCTTTTGATTGAATGTTGGATGCTTCGAGAACCTCTTGAATTATGGTATTATTTATTCCCGAACTTTTTGAGCTGGCTAGCCGGGCTAGGAGGTCGGCCCGGGCATTATCTTCTCTTGGGATGTGGACAACTTCAAATTATGAGAACGCTTTGGATATTCCTGAAGCTTTCTGAAGGTACTTTATCAGGGTGGAATCCTTTGTCTGGTACTCGTTATTCATTTGTCCGACCACTAGCTGGGAATTAGTTTTCACCGGCAAGTGTGTTACTCCGACTTCTCTTGCCAATTTCATTCCAACAATTAAGGCTTCATACTATGCCTGGTTGTTACTAACCTGAAAATTAAAACACAAAGAATACTCTAATGTTAGATCTCTGGGTCCTTCCAAAATGATTCCGGCTCCGCTTCCCTTAAGATTTGAAGATCCATCCACATAAAGGATCCATTGGTTTGAGATTTCTTCTCCAGCCGGGGCACTTAATTCAACCACAAAATCGTCCAGTGTCTGTGACTTAATACTGGTCCTGGGTACAAAGTTGATGTCGTACTTGGAAAGCTCTATTGCCCACTTGACCATCCGTCCTGCCAACTCGGGCTTTCTCAGTATTTTTTTTATTGGGTAGCTCGTCTTTATTGTGATGGGGTGACCTTGAAAATAATGTCTCAGTTTTTGGGCTGTGATGACCACTGTCAGCGCTAAACATTCAATCTTCTGGTACCTTAGTTCTGCTCCTTTTAAAACTTTGCTGATAAAGTATACAGGTCGCTCTCCATCTTCTCTATCTTGTACCAAAACCGAGCTCAGGGCTTTATCCGTGACCAACAAGTATAGGACTAGAGGTGTATTTTCTTTAGGCCTTACTAGGATATGTGGCGAGGATAAGACACACTTTACTTCTTGGAAAGCTTTTTCACATGCCTCTGTCCATTCAAACTCCTTAGATTTCCTTATGGCTGCAAAGAAATGTATTGACTTGTCTCCTGCACATGATAGAAATCACGACAGTGTAGCTAACCTCCCTGTCAGCTGTTGAACCTCCTTTTTCATGGTTGGACTTATCATATCTATTATCGCCTGGCATTTATCCGGGTTTGCTTCTATTCCTCGGTTGGTAAGCATGAATCTGAGGAACTTCTCGGATTGTACTCCAAAGGTACACTTGTCCGGGTTCAGTCTTATGTTGTAGCTTCTAATGGACGTGAATGTTTCAGTTAGATCCTTCACATGTGACTGGTTTTGACTCGTCTTGATCACCATGTCGTCTACATAGATTCCCCCATATCTGAGTAGCGAACACCTTGTCCATTAACCTCTGGTAAGTAGCCCCAACATTTTTGAGTCCGAAGGGCATGACCTTAGTGTAGTAATTGCTCTGATGGGTCATGGAATCAGTTTTTGGTGCATCTATTGGATTCATGCGGATCTGGTTGTACTCGGAGTAGCATCCATGAAACTGAGTACACGAAAACCTGATGTAGCATCTATTAGTCGGTCAATATTTGACAGTGGATACAGATCTTTAGGACATGCTTTATTGAGGTCCATAAAGTCCACACACATTCGCCATTTTCCATATTTCTTTTTTACCATCACTACATTGGATAACCAGGCCGGATACTTGATCTCCTTGATGAACCCGGCCTGTAATAACTGCTCGACTTCTTCTGCAATTGCCTTCCTCTTTTCATCTCCACCCTTTCTCTTCCTTTGAGAAACCCGCTTGATGTCTGGATCGATTTCCAAATGATGGCACATGAAATTAGGATATATCCCTGACATATCTGAAGGCTTCCATGCGAAAAGGTCCACGTTGTCCTTTAGCGCCTGGACTATCTCTTTCTCTTCTTCCGGGTACAAGTTGACTCCGATGTGTGTAACATGGGATGGTAGATGCCCAATTTGAACTTGCTTTGTTTCTTCGTTGGGCACTATATTATCTTCAACTGAATCATCACGTGGTTTTATGTCGACCAGGTTGACTTTGAGGGAATTCTTGAGATCTGCTTCTCTCGTGGGCTCCTTTCTTTTCAACTTCAAGTTGTCCTTATAACACTTTCTCGTCATCCCCTGGTCGCCTTTGACAATTCCAACCCGACCATCTCTAAGTGGGAATTTCATTGTTAGATATAGCATTGAAAGCGAAGCTTCTAGGGCGTTGAATGATGGTCGGCCTATAATGATGTTATAGGGTGAAGCAACATTGACTATCAAGTACCTTACTCAGACAGACTTTGCATTTGCCGTGTTACCAAAGGTAGTCGGCAATGCTAGATGTCCGAGCACCTGAACCTGTTCTCCCGAGAATCCTACTAGACTGCCTTTGAATGGTAACAACTCGGTCACATTAAGTCTCATTCCTCTGAATGCATCCTAATACGTCGGCTGAGCTTCCAGGGTCTATCAGTACCCTCTTCACGCTCCAATCTCTTATCTGTACTTTGATAACCATAGGGTCATTCTCATGAGCCAAGACTCCTATGGCGTCTTGTTTGGAGAATGTTACAGCATCTAAGTTTCCCTCTGGTTTCTCTGGGGACTTCTGGTCAATATGCATAACTACTCTAGCATATCTCTTTCTGGCTGAACTTGTCTCTCCACCACCAGCAAACCCCCAAGAAATGGTGTTTAGGGTATGTCGGGCTGCCTTTGTCTCGTGACCCTCTTCAGCATCTGAACTTTTCTTCTAGGATGACTTTTCTGGTCCCTGGTCATCTCGGTGAGGACTTCTTTTGTTATTTTGTGGTTGAGAATCCTCCATGTATGCCAAGATGTGTCCCCTCTAGATTAGAGCTTCAATTTCCTTTTTCAGCTACTGACAGTCCTCGGTGTGATGTCCTCGTACACGGTGGTAATTACATCAAGCCTCAAGTTGCCTTCCCATGATTGCGTTGGCTCTCTTGGGACGATGAGGCTCTGGTAACAGATTCATGTGGCCGACTTCTTAGTTAGGTCCTGGTAGCTTAGGATGGAGAGCCGAGGAAGGCTCATGAACCATCTTAGGGCTACATCCTTCAAGGTTTCGGCCATGAGTTTGCACTTCAGTGAGTCTGAAGGGGCAACTATGGCCATCTGATTATTGATGGCAATGACGTGTTCCTGAGGATCTGTTTTCCCATCATAAGAGGTTAATGATGGTGCTTTGAAGTTTTCTGGTACGTGGTCATCCCAAATCTCTTGAGAGAGAGGTTGAGGTTCGAGAACCTCCTCCTCTCTATCACCGTCAGCTTGACTTTGCTGCTGCAGCACTTGTATGTTATCTTGCAGTGTTTCATTCTGTTGTCTCATGGTCTCCATCATAGCCAGTAGTTGAGCCATGTCTGGAGGATCTCCTTTAGAAGACATGTCGCTAGTGAGAGGTGTGGCCTGGGAAAGTTTTACCTAGGCCCCACGGTGGGCGCCAAATGTTCTAGCCAAAAATGGTTTGACCACCAAAAGTGCTAGTTCTCTTTGCGCAGGACAAGGAGAGCTACGTTATCTATACTATAGAGTATGTTTGGGGATTTGAGAGCTATACAGGTGATGTATATTATCTCAAGATGAATGTGTCTTGCTTAACCCTCATGTGGGAGCCTCTTTTATAACCTTCTTCTACCTTCATTTAAGTCATGCCATTAAGAGAAGCCTCTTGGCCTTCTGACGTTGCATGGCCATCATTGATGTAACTCTTCTTCATAAATGCACGCTTTGAAGACGGGATAACGCCTACATTGATGTGCCGTCGCCGTTACAACTGTTGGAATGACGCTTGTTGAGCTCATGACCGACATTGGTGTCGGGTTGATGGGGTATAGTACCCTGCCTTGTAAGAACTCGGCTGATGGGAGTCGAGCTCCCTGACCAGGTCAGGTTGTGTATGATGCTTGTCTAGCTCTTTACATTAGACAATCGTTCTTATGGAATTTGGATAAGGCCCATATGACACTTCATTATTGTCTTTGTATGCAAATCTTGTTGCTAGGCACGTGTGGGACGGAGAGGTAAAATTTGTTTGTATTTATTCTTTGAAACACATATGTTATAATATTTGAACCTTCTAACGAATATGTTTTTTTTTTTTTTGCAGTTCCATGATACTTTCAAATGCATCAACCATGGTAGGAAGATTGTAAGGCTCGAGCAGCCTGAGGAGAAATGGTTTCATGATGTCAGCTTCCACTGAGAGATGGCACTTATAGACGATATCTTTTCAACTTTCGCATGGTGAGATGTACATCACACTAGATGATGTGCCATCCCTGCTACATCTTCTGATTAGGGGAAGATTATTAATTAGACCACTCAAGAATGATCAGACCTAATTCACTAGGGATGATGGTGACCTATTTGAAAGATGACCTGGAGGATGCCCTAAAGAAGTTAGAAGACACCAGAGGGTGTCATGTTAGATTTTAATTTTTTTAGAACCTCTATATACACCATCTGGTTGCAGCATTAGAGGCCGATAGTGATGATGCATAAGTTGTGCATCATAGAGCATGTGCATTGAGGTCATACCTCATGTATTTGGTTGCCTCGACCATATTTGTAGACAAAAGTACTTATTACGTCGATGTGGTTTACCTTAGATACTTCATTTACTTTGACTAGATTCATGAGTACAATTGAGGGATCACTTGTTTGGTTTACTTATGCTTGAAGTTAATTGACAGTTGTCTTTAGAAGACCAGACAGATGACAGGAAGTTGCACGCTGTTTACGGTAATATATTTGCACTTTTATTGTTATAGTACCATTTTAATAACATTTGTGTTACGCCATTACTTATATTTTATTTGTACCATTTTTAGGCATGGATCCTCCAACACTTTCCACGCATCTCTGGTTGGCCATATGTAGATGACTACACTGAGAATCGACCACGTGCTTGTGCACTCGTCCCACTCGGAGGGAATCAGGCGACCGAGCCCTTCAAAATTTTCTTGACCACACTACAGAAGATGATATAAGCTACACACTATACAATAATCATCGTCAAACGCGTCTCTTGGATGACATAGTCGTCTACTCTTGATGGTTGGCTTATGGGTCACGCCTAATGCATCCACATCTTCTTGAGTGAGTCATGCGCCAATTCGGGTATCTACGGGTTATTCCAAAAGACCCATATGTAGCCGGTTCTTCGGGTATGGTCTGTAGAGATGTAGATGAGATGTATGATGATTTTCATAATCATCTAGTACAAGACAAAACACGAAGTGTAGTAGCTTCTCAATAATGGAGTAATGCATTCGGCTACATCCAATGCTATTTTAGAGTGTCACAACCCTACATGACACCAAATGTTCACGGAGATCTACATAGGTCAGCTTATCAGGAGATATTATAGGAAGAGCAAGCTAGGACAGATAATGTCGTTGGTGTGTTAATTGCATGTCATCATATACAGGCCATTGCGCGAACGAGTATAGAGAGAAAAAAAGACTTTTCAGAAAGCACTTCTAGGATAGCCACTATATATGTCATTCTATCTGAGGCATGGACGTCATTATAGTACATGTGACAGAGAAGGAACAAAGGTGTCAGATATACCCAGTAGTATTTGATAGTATTTGTATTATGTATTATGGATAGTATTGTGGTTTGTAATTTGTCATTTTGATAATGTTATACAATCTGGATTGATTCCAATATTTGGTATTTTAATCTTATTACATCAATGTATAGTTTAATTGATAACAAATTTATTATGATAGTATACTTATTATAAATGGCCTATTATATCAGTATACTTATTACATCAATTACATCAATGTATTTCTTTAAAAATGTCAAATTTTAATGCGTAAAGGGTGATTACAGAGGTATGCATCTATAACTTTTGCGGAGATATATCTCTAACCTAAATTATAACAAAATGAGAATGTGACTCACTAACAAAGAGATGTTGTGTATATAAAATGCGTACGAATGTATACTTCCGAAACATCGAATGGCAATATTGAGTTTTCATATGGTGGCTCTTCCTGCTACCACCACTAAGAGTGGGAAGAGCAATCCCACTTCATTCCATACTCTTCCATCATCTATTCAGACAAAGGTTAATGTTCCTTTCCATCATCAATTCAAACAAAGGTTAAGGTTCCTCAGAGGGCGATTAAACAAAAACATGTTTAAAATATGAGACCAAGGTTTTGCTATTATCCTGAAAGTTTTCTTTAAATCAAAGTAACTCAAGCTGCAAACAAGTATTTAACAAGTCGGGTATCATATTTAAATTAACCACAGTTTAAAAATGACAAATTAAATAAGAGCCTATTTTATCATAATTTTATCATAATTTAACCATGGCAAATATTTTATAAGACTCTTTTTAACCATGTGACAAATTTTGTCCTTGTGCCATAGTCATCCTGCACACCCTAAAAACAGCCTTGGTAACAAGCATGATGCAACTACAAATGTACAACCATTAACAATAAGAAACAATAAAGCAAACCAATTCCTTTTCCTTGAACCACAAGTAAATGAATTAGGGGTAAAAAACCCCAACCTAGATTCTGTATCTCTTGATCAATCATCTTTCAACATCCTATTTGTAAAGTAAGAAACCTCTATAATCTCATATGCTGTCCAAATTAACAACAATAATCAGAATCTCAGTATTCTCTCAACATCACAAACCTCAAAAAAACAGATCAATCAAGTGGTTGCAATGCCTCAGCTCCAGCCACAATCTCCACAATCTCACCAGTAATCTTGGCTTGCCTTTCCCTATTATAAACAACAGAAAGACTCTTAGTCAACTCAACAGCATTATCAGTTGCACTCGACATAGCACCCATTCTAGCAGCAAGTTCACTAGCCAATGATTCTTGCAATGCCTTCAAAACTTGACTATTCAAATAAAGCGGCATCATCGCATCAAGAATCTGAGCAGGATCTTGCTCAAATTCCATAATAGGAACACACCCATCTTTCGATTTCTTCTTGAAAACATCTCTCTTCAGAGCCAATTTCCCATCCTTAGAAGTTAACCTAAAAAACTCGTCTCCGGTCGCATCGACGCAGTTCCCATTCACATCGAAAACTTCGCCTTTTTTGGATAATGGCAACAATGTTTGAATCACTGGGTTAAACCTAACTAAAGAAACAAACTTTGTGTAAACAAGTTCAACTTTATCAACTTCCTCACTAACAAAAAGTGAGAAAACATCATCAGCAATAATCTGAGCATCTTTTGTCGTCGGAAAACCGCGGTTTTCGATGAATCTATCAACTTCAACGAAACTCCTACGTTTGAAATAAGAGTTACCCTTTTTACCAACACTGATAACAACACTACCTATACCTAGTTTCTTCAATTCGTCAACTCTTTCTTCTGCTTTTTTGGCGACGGAGTTATTGAAACCGCCGCATAAGCCACGGTCACCGGTGATGACAACGAGGGCGACGTTTTTGACGGGTCGAACGGCGGTTAAAGGAACTTCGACATCGTCGGATTGGAGCTGTTGGTTGATGGATTGGAGGACTTCGGCGAAGGCTTCGGAGAAGGGACGGCCGTTGATGACGGCTTCTTGTGCGCGGCGGATTCTGGCGGCGGCGACTAGTTTCATTGCTTCGGTGATTTTTTTAGTGCTTTTGATGCTGTTGATTCTGTCTCGGACTTCGCGGATTCCGCAGAGGGTGGGGAAATGGGGGAAACGGGTTTGGGGGAGGTGGAGATGAGGAAGGTGGGATTTTGAGGGAACCCCATTTGTGAGAATGGTGGAAAACATTGAAGGTGTGGTGGGGTTTTGGAAATGGGTGGTTTTGGTTTTGGGTTCGGAGTTGGTGATGGACGGTTTGCTCCTGCGAGAGTTTCGGGAAGGGAAGGTGGTGATGGGCTTTGGATACCGGGCTTTCTATTTGTCAAGGCATGTAGTTTTCACTTTTCACACACTTTATGGAAACTCTAAAATATTCTCATAAACTCTTTCTGTTTCAAAATAAGAGTCTTTTTAGCCAAAAAATTTTATCTCAAAATAAAAGTCATTTTACGTTTTAATGCAACAATCATTAATTTTTACCAACTTTATCCCTAATAATTATTATCTACACAACTTTTAAAACAGTACATCACATTACACATTTATGACAACCAATGGTAATTAAGGATAATTTTGTAAAATTGTTATATTTAATTAGTCAATCATTACTTTTCTTAATCTATGTGAAACAACCTTAAAAGACTTTCATTTTGAGACGGAGGGAATACTCCATATTCCAAACTTCAATGTGTTAATCTACCATATAAGAAGATATGGTATTACCGTGCTTACCATTCTACTCTTTTAGACACGTGTCACCTTCTTAGCCCCTCTTCTTTTTTTAACTTATTCCATTTTGAATTTCTACTTTCTATCTTCCTTACTCTCTCTTCTTCTTCCTACTATCCATTTACTTCTTTTCCTCAGTCTTTTCCTTTCTCCTTCGTCTCCTTCAAATTGACGGGAAAAAAAACCCATACACAATATCGATTCTATGCTAACTGAATCATTTCGTTGTTGTTGTTTAACTTTGTGGGTTCAAGTTAGGGTTTTTGATTTTACGGATTCACCCGATAATGTCGGAAGTTGAAGCAAGAATGACGGCTGGAAGAGGAAGCTGATAGAAGACATTGTCTAAATTTGAAGACTATTGAGGTAGAGTTTAGCATTTTTTCCTGAGTAAACTATCGCTAATACTCGATTTTGTGTTTTTTGTGATGTTTGCTAAAGAAAATACATATACATTGTCAATGTAACGTTGTGGGTACCGAAACCCAATATTTGACATCTATTGTTGTATGATTTGAGGCAAAACATATCCATATGTAACATCGATTATAAGGTTTTTGACTGTTTTTGTTGTTGTTCTATAACTGTGTGGGTTCAAGTTAGGGTTTTTACTATTTTTGTTGTTGTTGTATAACTTTGTGTGTTCAATTTGAGGTTTTTTATTTTATGGGTTCACCGGAGAATGTCGGGAGCTGGAAGAGGAATTAAAGTTGGAAGACGAAGCTGGTAGAAGGGATTTTCTAAAGTTGAAGATTACTCAGGTCAAAATTATTATTTTTCGTTGAGTGCATTATCAGTAATAGTCGTTTTTATGTTTGTTGGAATGTAAATGCACTTTTGAATTTTGTGTGTTTCTTATACTGGGTATGGTTAGTCTATCATTTATACTAAAAAGTATAAAAATATTATGATGCATAACATAACAAGATGTTCGATTTAATTCCACATTCAAGGAGTAGGTAATGATTGAAGATTTATGAAGTTTATTAAACATTTATATTTAACATAAACAATATTATGATTCCATCTGTGTGACATCTGTATGATTTTAGGCGAAAAATATCCATATCTAATATCGATTGTTAGGGCTTTGAATGGTTTTGTTGTTGTTGTAGAATTTTGTGGGTTCAAGTTAGGCTTTTTGATTTTATGGGTTCACCGGAGAATGTCGGAAGCTGGAAGATGAATTACAGTTGGAAGAGGAAGCTGGTAGAAGAGAACTTGGAACTTTCACTAACTCTGAGTGTCTCATCGATGATGCCGATAAGAATTAGGTCGCCATGAACCCTATCAACACAGTCTTCGGTTCGTTATTTTAATATTTTGTTGGAATTTTGTATTGACTGTTTTTGTTGGATTTTCCATTGCATGGTAGTGATATCTATGTTATCGTACCTCCGACATATTTTTACTACCAATTTTTTGTTATTCAGATGCTGACGACATCAAAGAAGGGAGTCGGAGTTTATTCATCTTACTCCGACATATTCAACACAGCCTTTAGTGTTTATAATTGTCGGTGCTTATTTCATGCAGGTGCAAATCTTTTAGGTCATTGTTAAAAACATCTTGACAAAGGTGAAATGCACCAAGGTCCAGCAGTTCTTGGAATTGCTATGGTAGCAATTGCTGACGAATTAGGCGTTTAAATGGTTATTCGATCGTTGCAACATCTTCTACAATATGGAGACCAGAACATACGCCGAGTTGTTGCTCGGGCTCTTGGTTTGCTGTGCATATCTTTGTTACAATGGTAAAATCGATTTGCCTTATGCTATTTATCACCATGGTATAATTATTAATCAGTGTCGAACACATTATAACGGTGTTCTGAAAAAATGACAGATGGTAAACATCTGTTGCGATCTAAGTAAGGTGTTGTGTTTATTTCCTTTGCTAATTTTGATTACTTTATTTGATTGTCACGGGTCAATGTTATGGAAACCTTAAGTACACTTATCCATGTTACTGATTGAGAAGTAGCAATATCCTATTGCACTCGACACTATGATTGTTAAGACAATGGCTTTTAAGCTAAAGTGGCAATTTAAGTGGAAAACTTCACCGGTTGTATCATTCCTTCAAGATAATTAAACAGTACATCAACTTCTTTCTACCTGCTACGAAGCAAAGGTATATACAACATTAAATTTGAAATAATACAAATAATTGATAATGATCCCTACTTATGTCATGTTAAAATCATTTGCAGCACCCAACCTCTACTTATGTTAATGATCCCACCTCTTCCCATGTTAATGATCCCAACTCTTTGTATTGTGGATAGAAGATAACATAAGGCAGTGGTTCTCACATCTGAGGGCGTGCTTAGGGTGTACAATGGGGTGATTCCTGAGCATATATTTACAACAGAACTTCTTGTTTGTGTTTCTCAATATCATCAGGTTGTGTTTTGGCGTATGAGGCAGAGGAGCAGTGTATTATGCGTGTTGCAGGGATCGACATTGGAATCAATATAAGAGGCACAAAGAATATTAGTATTAGTTGACTTATATTGTACATGAATGAATTGCAGAATATGTATGAGGATGGGGACGAAGAGATGAAGAAAACAATTGCAAAGGCATAAACTTATGCTCGAACTGGAAAAGCAGCTGACCCATTAAGTAGCTATCGTTGAGCAACTGACATGTTCAACTCCTGTTTTTTGAGAGTGATATGCTTAACTTATTTTTACATTTAGTTTATGTTATAAAATGAATTCTTGGTTTAGGTACATGGCAATGTAGACATTGATGTTGTTTTACTATTATCGTATAGGTTTTTACCTAATCATTTAGTTTCTATCATTTCAAAACGCAATGCTCTTCTTTCTTCTCTCTATTTCAGAATCAAAACATAAATATGGTTCTGAAGACGAACAGGGGAGCAGAGGACGAAAGGCTACTCCGGTGGCGGTGCCCGATTCGTGAGGAACGTGTGGTGGTCTGACAAAAGTTGTGGCCAATCGCACTTTATGGCAGATATGGCAGCGCCATATGGTGTTTTTTTTTTGGATTGTTGCTAGGCTAATATCTAAGCTTATTGTCATCTTATATCACTCTGTCAATGTTATTCACCAGATGATTTTGACGATATAATCATAACGGGGTGGCATTAGGAAAGTCTTGTTATGAGGTAAGTTCAACTTCTTCTGTCACAGATTGCATTACTGAAAATATGGTTGTTTTACCTTTTTCAAAATTAAAATATTATCATTTATCCCTTAAAAGCAGATGACTGTAACATAGACAAGTGGATACGGGATTAGTGATGCCGAGCCTTTTGTTGAATGGAGTCCAAAAGTAGGGGATTATGTACATTCACCTGCTAGGACGCTGACTTTCACTCGTGATAGCTTATGTGGTAAGTAAGCCAAGCCTTACCTTTGAATTTGTGCACTTGATGTATATCCTGTGATTAATTTTTCTTACACGTCCAAATTCTTGTCTGACACACTTCTGATGTAGACCCGGTCTATTTGTGTATGTTTCATATATGCTTAACAAGTGCTTTGGCCAGGCCACATATAGAATCACCATTTTTACTCAACATGTTTTGTTTAATGGAAATTTTTTCCCAACAATGTTGGTCATCACTCAGATAAGTATTGTCATGCCACTGCTTTCTAATGTTATGAATTTCATTTATAGATAACACTTGGATATCAACTTGATTAAGGTTTCTTTACAAGCATGCATTCGTCATGTTTTCCTGGTTTTTGACTTTCTCATTTTTGTTGTTCTTTCACGATGAAACCACTTCAGCTAAAGAAATTGAATAATCTTTTTAGATTGTAGACAACATTGGGCTGACGGGTTATCAGGTTAGACCACAAATGGTTTTCCTGATATTTCACTTATTCATTTTTGTTGTTCTTTCAGGATCAAGTAAAGCTGCATAATTTTCAAGACCTAATGGGATTACTTATTTGAAAGTACGCAACCAAACAATAGAGGTACTTGGGAAATCGGAATATTACTGCTCCAGCCCCGTCAATGCTTCTTTGATCAAACCACTTCAGGTGAAGAAATGGAATCATCTTTTTAGATTTTTTAGAAGATTGGGCTGATAGGTTTTCAGGTAGAACTGGAATTGTTTTGAATTTAATTTGTTACTACCGTCAAATATTAAAATCTCTTACGATGACCTAACCATCAAACATTTCAATGTTCCTCTTGCTTCAATGTTCCTCTTGCAGATACTCAACTTCCATTTCAGATGCATTTCAAGTTCCATCACACTTTCAATCCATTAGTTCCAAGACAAATGAGCGAAAAGCCAACTTAAGGTGTGTATTATTTTTCTCTTTCATGTCGTTCATTTACCAAGTTCCATCAAAGTTTCACTCCATTGGCTCCATTTACATTTTCAGTAAACATTTTCGATTGAATTTATTTTGTTCAGACTTCAAAACCGACCATGTATTTCTTATATTGTTTCTCATCATCATAACTTGCAGTTGTGCTCAAGCTTTAATCACACTGGTTTAATTGCTGATTCACTAAATACTTTTCGGTTTTTCAAGGTGACTTCCCTATGGCTTTAATGCCAAATCATATCACACCCCGTATTTCCAACTTCTCAATAATTTTGACCATCACCGTTACTTATTATTTTGCCTCTCTATATTCCATGATTACAGTTTCAAGATAATTAATGCTTTTGCATTTCCAAATGCAGGGAGAAGCTTAACAGTCTCAGCCAAACTATATAAATAAGCCTCCTTCTCTGACCAACACAAACAACAAATCAGAAACGTAGCACTATTTCTATGGGGAGCAACAACGTCGTCCAGGTATCACAGCCTTCTGAGGTGCAGACGACGCCTGAAATACAACCATCGAAGGCATTGCAACACCCATATGACGTCCAACAACCAGAGCAGGTTCGCATCCTAAATTACCTACTTTGTTTTTCAATAACTACATACATCTCTGTAATTTTCTTTCTTCCGCTTTCAACCATTTTTTTATAAAATCAACAGACGCAACAAAAAGTTGATGCTCCTGTCCAGGAAACAACCGCTGCAACTATCCAACCACTTCTGGAGAATCAACCACCTATCGTCGACCACCACCCCCTGCCCCACCAACAACCTTCCCATGTTGAACATCGTCATCAGGTCCGCCCGGTACGGTTCTATTTAATCCTGACTCTTTTTGCCCTTTCTTGAACATCGTCATCATGGTCCGTTCTTTTTTTTCTTCATGTCACATGAAATATTCTGTTCATGTTCTTCACAATAATGAGTTACTGGTTTATTCCAACAGGTACCTCGGGCCCTTGCTGTGCGACAAAGACGAAAGAGGAGAAGATTCGGGAGATCAGGAACAATGGGAAGAAGGGTTAAAAACTTTGTTTCACATGATAATGAAGAACCAGAGTATGATATCTTTGATTCTGATGATGACGATGAGCACAACTACAACTGGGACAACTTTATGACATCGAGGAGTTTTAGATTTGATGATTAAATTTGCAAATTTTCTTTCTAATTCTTGTTGCATAATTTTAGATGAGTTTTGTCTTCTTAATGTACTGCTCATCACTGTTTGTAGTGACCTGTTTCTACAATTAAATATTTATATTATTATATATTATAATCTTATCATTTTATCATATTTGTACTGCACTCCCAAACTTTCTTAATTTTTATATGTTGTTTGTGTCGCTCCCGAAAGATTCGCATCCAATGGTACAAACGCGAGAGTGGCGCGGAAAACACAGAGTCGCCAACAATGTGTATTTATCCCGAGAGAGGGAAAGGAAACACTGCATAAACCTGAGGAAAGGGAAAGAACATGGTCTCACGACCAAGAGAAACGGGTACGGGAGTCGGTTACGCGAAGGGAAGGTGTTAGCACCCAACACGTCCATCGTACTCGATGGGATCCACGCTTGCTGTCTGCATCAAGGGGTGTCGTCTTCTGGAGCTTCACTGCTACTGGACCGGAGAAGAAACGAGAACGGAAAGAATGGAGAAACGAAGAAGAAAAGAAAAAAAAAGTGACTCGATAGGACGTTATCGTTGTCCTAGGCCTGCGTACTCCCTTAGTGCAATGGGAAAGTCGGAGTCAACGTAGTTCGGACGGGAACTGTGGGGGAAGGTTGCTCGCCAAGACAATCGCTGTCTTATGCCTACATATCCTCAATCGGACGAGAGAGAGGAATCAGAGCTAATGTAGTTCGTGGATACGACCACGGATGGGTAAGTGTTTTTTACGTGAGCGACGAGCTCTTTTCTGAAAATGAAGTTTGAAACCCAACAATCCCGAAGGATAAAAAGATTTGAATTTGCTTGGTGTTTTTTAAGACAGAAGTGTTTTAAGTTAGTTCGTAACTTACATTGAACTAAAGTCTACCATGCAGGAACGAGTGAATCGCATGGTCGCCCCCAAATGGGACGTATGCTAAACACCCTAGAAGAGGAGGGGAGACCCCTCGTTCTTCATTTCCTACATTTAAGGCTCGAGCGCAATATGCGTTATATTTTATTAAGTGTTTTCAAGAAATTTTGAGATGAGAAGAGAGAGGACCCAAAGGAAACTCTAAAGGGAAACTAAGAGTCCTGATGTTATCATGCATGAGAGACCTATGGTTAGTGAGGCTTAGGAGGGATAACTACCTAATGTTATCATGCTTGGATTAAGAGCCTAATGTCTATCCTACTCCGAGCTTAATCAGAAATTAAGTCGGACTAGGAGCCTTAAGGGAGCATGCAAATACAGAGTAAACAGCAAGTAAACACCAGACATCGCAATCACAAAAGAAAGTCAAGCAAGAGGAAAGTCAAGTATTTAATCACAAATCAGTCTAAGTCAAAATTAGAATTAAAATGCTAATTAAAAGAAGATTAAATTCTAAGTAAAAAAGTTAATCTAAAATTAAAACTAATTCTAAAATTAATCCTAAAATAAAAAGTTAATTAATTCAAATTAAATTCTAAACTCTAATAAAAAAACTAATTAAAAAGAAATAATCAAAACCAAATTAAGAGTTAATTTCCAATTAAAAAACTATCTCTAAAATCTAAACCCAATCAAAATTCTAAATTAAAATCAAAATTCTAAAAATATTATCCTCTAATTAAAACCGAATTTCAAAAAAATTAACCAATCTAATTAACCTAAATCAATTAATTAAAACAAAATAATAAAACAAAATTCTAAACTAAACAAATCAATAAAAAGAAGGGTGTTGCAGGTGCTGCGGGTGCAAATAGAATTCTGGGCGTGTGGGCTTATTTTGTTAAGCCCAGGATTGAGTCAAACAGCCAGGGGGGTGCACCAGTGAAAAACAAGTGGCAAAAAACTATAGGGCTTAAAGCCCAATGATGCTTCATGAAGCCAGGGGTGCAGCGAATGAACTGAGGGTGCAAAAAGAAAATAAATGGGCTTAAGACCCAGAGATTCTATGAAGCCACAGGGGGGGATACTAGTACTCGTACGGGTTTGAAAATGGAAAACCAAACGGGTCTAAGCCCAATCCCCATTTCCACTCAAAACCTAAAAACCCCAAAAGATCTTCATCTTGCTAACAAAACCCTAGCAGCCTCTCTGAAACGCTTACCTCTCTCTCAAAATCTCAACCGTCGTCCGGCGAAACTCCGTCGCCAAATCTCTCTCCGTCAACTTCTCATTCTTCTCCCACGGTGACACGCAACTCGCCATTCCCTCTGTTCACATTTGTTTCAATACTCGCCATCATCCGAACCTCACCACGACGGAAAACTCAACAAAAACTTGCGCTCACTCCTCTCCTCCCACATGACATGGTCCGAGACGCACGCGATAAAATCAAACAAGAGGAAACAAGTGCAGGCTTACAACAATAATTTGATCAAAAAATAGCATCACAGAAACATGGAACCAGATCGACGTACCTACTGGAGTGAGTCTGGCGCTTCTTCAAATCGGCGAAAACAAACAGAAAACCAGAGGTAATGTTGATTCCACTTCACTTCTGATTCTTGTGCATGAGTGTACTTGAATCTAGGAAGATTTTCTTCTTAATTCATTTCTTGCTGCACAATTTCTTCTTCTTCCTCGCGGTTCTGAAATCACTTCTTTGATCTGGTTGTTGTGCGATTTGTTGAGAATTCTTCTTGCTGAATCGGTGTTGCTTTGAATTATGCAGGTGGTTTTGTGGATTGAACAGTGAAAATGATACTGGTTTATTGTGGTTTGTTGAAGAATCAATATAAAATGCTTCGTGAGGTGAACTGGTTTTCTTTATTTCTGCAGTTTTGGAGATGAAGGGAGATGGAGATGATGGAGTGTTTCTGCAGAAAATGAAGAGAGAAAGGAGATTGGTTCACATTAATGAGGTTTCTGTTGTAGGTTTTTTGAATTGGAAGAGTGAGGTGAGGTTGGTGCATGCGTCGTGATTTTTCCTCTGAGAATGAGAATGAGAATTGCAGCCTTTATACCAGAAATCAAGGAGGGGTAGAATTGGTTTTTACAGGGAAATTCTGTTAGGATTGATTTTGAAATTGTTCACGCGTATTTGCACCTGAATTTGTAACTTTTCCTCTGCTTTTCGTTTTGCACTCGTCACGCATGGTGTGTAGGAGGTGGGGCCAGCTTGTGTATGTAATTCCATCTATTTTCTTTTTCGGATATGCGTTTCTTTTGGCTGCTGTGATGTATTTTCGATTGAACTATTCCTTTTTATTAGTTATTGCTATGTAATGAGTTGGACCTCTTGTTTTTTTCTACACACAAAGATGGCAAATCAACTCTGTACATACTGAACAAGTGCACACCCCACCGAAATAAACCCAAAAGCTAACGCCACTCTAAACATTCTTTTGTAATGCTGAGGTCCCTTGAAAGCTTTTTCAATGCACGTGTAAATTCTATGACAGCAGTTCATGATTCCTACGTACATTTTCTCACTCCACAACATCACTTCCAGAAAGCTTAAATTGGTTGGCATCAAAACTCAATTTTCTAATAGAAGAGAATGCACCCATGATTCCAACACCAGTGAATGTCACCATGATTGAGATGTTGATCAAGTAAGTCAATGATGATTTTGGAGGCTTGTGTGTTTTGGAATTGGATTTGGATTTGGAATTTGGATTGAAAAAGAATGGTCATTAGATTTGGATAATTGGAATTGGTTAAAGAAAGTGGAGTTGAAAAAATGGTTTAATGGCATGAAAATGGATATGGGTGGAGATCTTTCAAATTAAAATGGATATGAGAAATGGTTTAACAACAAATGGATAAATTTGGATATGGTTTAAAGAAAAATGATTTTTGAACAAAATGAAAATGGGTATGGACTTTGAAAATGGTTAGGAAAAATGAAGTGGATAATTGAAATATAATGGATATTTAGTGATATTTTTGAATAAGATGGATAATGAAAAATGAATTCCAAGAAATCCACATAACCAATTAGACTTCCAATTCAAACCAAACTTGTATTCTTAATGAATCCCCAACAACAAGTCATAAGTAACTGAGCGGACAACAGTGCCTTGACCACAATATGAATCCACAACTCGATCTCTTGTACTGTGAATACCAAGATGCCTCTGACATGAAAATCTCAATCCAGTGAACCTCAACTGATATTCTCCTTGGTATGCACACTGACAATAATGAAAGGTCTTGATTTGAGAAGAAATTAAACCCTGATTCACACCAATGAACCCCTGACCCAAAGCCTCTGATGGATCCTCTGAATAGAAAAATTACAACGAGCAGAATTCAACCTCTTGCTCCAACTTAACCTGAAATAGAAACCGACTGAATCACCTTCGAATAGGGCCAACAAGAAAATCCTTTGATCCCATGTCTTAGAAGACCAATGCATTATATGATTATGAGTTATGACCTAAATGAGATGTAAATGAAAAGGAAACATAAGCCAGTTAAGGTTAGAAAAAAGGTAGGGCAAATTTTGGGGTGCTACAGCTGCCCTTATTCAATCGACTTGAACCTGAAGGGATGATAGCAACGGCTGTCATGCGTTCAAAGGATTCACGGAGATTGAATACCAAAAGAAACCTGAAATTTTCAATCCTCAAAGGAGGGACGACTCCACTGGGGAACAAGCAATAAATGCTGCACTGTCACAACACGGACGAGTGTTAGCAATGCTGGGGATAAACACCGACGGGTGTCAAGGAATCAAAGATATTAGATACGAACGGGTATCGAAAAGATACACGGACGGGTGTGAAGAGGTTCAATACGGACGAGTATCGATAAAATACACGGACGGGTGTAAAGAGGTTCAATACGGACGGGTATCGAAAAAATACACTGACGAGTGTTATCAACAGGTCAATACGGACGGATATTGAAAAATACACGGACGGGTGTAAAGAGGTTCAATACGGACGGGTGTCGAAAAAATACACGGACGGGTGTAAAGGATCAAATTTACTGGGGATTGGTCTTATTGTGGATTAAAATGATGAACTGAACACGGACGGGCGTTATCAACAGGTCAATACGGACGGGTATTGAAATCAAAGGTTCAAACATGGACGAGCGTTATCAACAGGTCAATACGGACGGGTATTGAAATCAAAGGTTCAAACACGGACAGGTGTCGAAGGAAACACGGACAGACAGACATCGTCAAGGAATTGACGAAGATAACACATTGTCATAGGGATGACAGAAAGAAAATTCCACCGTAGGAATACATCGTCATGGGGATGACGGAAAGAAAATCTGAAAAGATAACACATTGTCATAGGGATGACAAAAAGAAAATTCCACCGTAGGAACATATTGTCAAGGAGATAACACATTGTCCTAGGGATAACAGAAAGAAAATTCCACCGTAGGAACACATCGTCAAAGGGTTGGCAGAAAGGAAATCTGAAAAGATAACACATCGTCATAGGGATGATAGAAAGAAACACATATCTGAAGAAACACATCGTCAAAGGGTTGACGGAAAGAAAACTTGTTTTTGGAATGTCGTCATCAAAGGGTTGATGGACAAGGAGATGAGAATATCCGAAGGTACGAAACCTGAGCTCGGAACACGTCGTCAAAGGGGTTGATGGGAAGAAACTGCACACATCCGAAAGTACAAAACCTGAGCTCGGAACACATCGTCAAAGGGTTGACGGGAAGAAACTGAAAACATCCGAAGGTACGAAACCTGAGCTCGGAACAACATCGTCAAGGGGTTGACGGAAAGAAACTGTCTGCTGAGGAATGGCTTGGCATTCTCTTTTGGGATATGTCACTATTTTGACTGAAAATTGATTCAGGTTTCTGTACAAGGTACCAAATCCGGCTTATGCTTCACCTGCACATGCTTGAACTTTATTTCTATGGCGTAATGCTCCATACGAAATGGAATGCTACGCGTTTAAGGATGAAATGCAAAATGCTTATGATATGCAAAAGAGACCCCTCCAGCAAAATAAATACTGAAGAAAAGAGGCCAAACCCGCTGGGGATGGCGAACTGAACTGTCTCCGAGGTTACGAACCCTGCCGAGGAAGTCACACTGACCAGCCTTCCTGATATAACCACTGCTGAAGATGAAACCCGAAGAGAACTCCCACTCCATTTGGGATTACGAATAAACCTTGAAGATGGACCCCAAAGATCTGTTACGGAAGAGGTGTCAATAACCATTGGACTTTGAATCTGGTGGGGATGTCAACCACTGTTGATCAAGCCATTGAGATGACTATCACCTGCTTGGGGAATGAAGTCAATAACAGCGAACCTGCTAGAGAATATCATTAAACTTAGCCTGTAGTCGGGGAAACACCCTTAACCTGCTGGGGAATACCAGCCATCACCAACAACTCTTCTCGGGGAACGACGGTTGATGATATCCACTCTACTAGGGGACAACATTGAGCTTACTCCTCTGTAGGAGACTTACTTTCTACCCTTACTCTGTTGGGGAGAGAAACTCTACTGGGGACGTCACGTGTCGACCATCAACATGAACCCTGCATATGTGATATGACCAAAAGATGCCCTGATACAGCATAGCCCATAAAGGAACCTGTCTTCGAGAGGTCTCATGAAGATCTTATATATCTTACCCCATGATCTTGATTAACCGTTCTCCTGAGAAAAACCCTTTTGCTTTTGGGGTGACCTGCCCCAGCCTTGAAGTGATTTTGCCCTTGACTGGCTGATCTGTGAAGGAGTACCTCTGACTGACTGACCTTCGAGAGATTTGTCGAATCTCGACCTGATTGCCCTAGATTGGCTGAATCTTGGAATGAATTGCCCATTTGATATGACTATTTGATGGCTTGCCCCTGCTCAACGGAGTACTTAGGCACTCTGCACTTATATTGATCAATCTTTTCATTGCAGAAACTTCCCTGATCAAGCACTTACTCGCAAGTAAAACAATTCGTTTTGAAAATGACAATTTTAATGCAATGCATATGACAATTTTGAAATCTAAGTCTGTTCACTGGAAAAAAAGTTATGACATATAGTGAATGAATCACTAATCAAAGTGTCGTTGATACCAACATGAATGGTAAGAAGATCCTTTTAGGAGTCAGGTTCGACGCGATCTTTACCGAAGTATGCTTTCGAAACAACCTTGCTTCAATTAGGTCTTTTAAAGGTTGTAACGTGGCTTGGTTCACGGTTTGAGAAAGAAAGGATATAAGGCTCAAAGTTTTGTTTTAACCCACCCATTCTCCTTGATGTTCTCCAGTCCTACGTTCAGCTAACTCGACATAAGCGCTCACCTTTCAACAAGGTTAATGAATAGTATGAGGATAGAAAGAACCCACACGGTTTTCGGAGTGATAGCCACCCCTTTTGCCTTTGGTGTCTGTAAACACACGACTTGTTCTTTATTTGAGGATTTTTCTTTTTCCATTTTTTCGCTTTTTATTCCTTTGCTTTTCCCTGATTTTGCCTGGACTAACTCTTTTGAATTTTTCGATTTCGAAGTCCAGCGGGATGCCCTAACTTTTGCCTAAGCCATTTGTTTTCAAGTTTCGACTTAGCGGGCTTTCTTTTTCTTTTGATTCTTTTTCTCTTTTTTTTTTGAACAAATCGTGTGACACTGGCTTGTCTGACTTGTTTGAAAGGGGTATGACCGCCTCACTCTTCGGTTGGTGAGGGATAACCATAGATTTGATCCTCGAATTGAACGCTCGGTCAAGTTAATTGACACCTACCCTGCCCCTAGGTTAAGATTGAGGGTTTTTTCGTTTTCAGAAAAAAACTCCTACTTCTAGGCTCAAAGGGGTTTACAAGGGATTATCTTCCTTATATCTCCGGTGTTTGGGAAGTTGAAACAATGCCTGTACATCATTAGCAGGGTTTTGTTCAAAAGCATACCATCAGAAGTTATGCGTCTTTAAATTTCATCATCCTCCCTCAGATCCTGCTTAAACAAGGGTTAGATATCAATAAAGAAAATATGAGTGAACACAGATGGATTTAATCAAAACATGCATATTCATTTCATTATCATTATCAACTAAAAACAGACGAGTTTTACAAATGAGTTTGCACTTTACCAGAAAAGAAACTACAAATGCAAAGAAATGACATGATCTAAAAGATTGCCAGCTTCGGGGAACTGGGCTTTCCAAGCTTGACTTGCTGCTGAACTAGCCATCTTCAGAATTGCTCATCGAAGTCAGTCCAATAAAAACTTGCACCACTGCTCTCGGTGTCTTCTTCCATGACCTGGACTGATGAACCCGCATAACTGGATGAAGGAAAGTTGTTGATCTGAATACCCTGAGGCGTGAATGAGAACATATTGGAGTCAAGCAGTGTCTGAATCTTACTCTTGAGCACCTTACAATCTTCAGTTGAATGCCCCTGTGCCCCAGCATGGTAATCACAACGGGCGTTGACATCAAAATCTGGTGGATAAGGAAAAGGTACCGGCTTTACCCCCTTTGGCACTATAAGTCCACCTCTGATTAAATCTGGCAACATCTTACTGAACGACATTGGCAACTGAGTGAAATGCCTCTCTGGCTTCCTAGGTCTTTGTCGAGCGTGCTGACGCGGCTGACGGCGGTACAACCGTTGATTCTTAGGAGATCCCTGATACGAAGACCCAGAAGATTATTGACTCTGAACCATTGAAACACCTGAATACTGAGGATGAGGTGGGGGATATTCTTGGACGAAATTACTTTCTTCCTCCCATTCCTCTTGAGAACTGACAACTGATTCACTTTCACTAGCCGGGAAGTTCGAGGCGCTTTGGATTTTTCCCCTCTTGATATCGAACTCAACGTGTTCTCCAAGTATTACCAAGTCAGAGAATTTTAATACAGTAATCAACTTATCGAAGTATGGTCCTTGCAAAGTATCCTTGAACATATTAACCAATTCTCTTTCCAAAAGTGGTGGTTGAATGCGAGCAGCTAACTCTCTCCATCTCTGAGCATACTCTCTGAATGATTCGTTATCCGCTTTAGATAAACCTTGCAACTGCAGGTGGCTATGAGCCATGTCAAGATTATAACTGTACTGCTTTACAAAGGCATTGGCTAGATCTGACCATGATCGGATGCTACCACTTTCCAACTGCATATACCAACTCAATGATGCCCCACTCAGACTGTCCTAGAAACAGTGAATCATAAGCTTGTCATTATAGACATGTGAGGTCATTCTTCGGCTAAACATCACCAAATGTAGCTTCGGACAGCTATCCCCTTTGTATTTCTCAAAATTCGGCATCTCAAATTTCGGAGGCATCACAAGACCAGGCACTAAACACATGCCCGAAGCATCCAAATCAAGGGTATCACGCTTCATTAGGGCATCAAGCTTCTCTTCCAACACACGACATCTTTCATCAAACGCAACGGCCCTTGGATCCTTAGGTTTAATCTTTGGAACTACCCCTTGGAAATCTGGCACAGAGAAGGCAAAGCTTTGATAGTCTGTGGCATCAAGAGAAGAAGAATGCCCATCTCGGACGATGGCACGCTCGTGTATAGCTTGATTCTCAGTAGGGATTCGCACATGCCGAGCTTGAGCAATATTGTTTACTGGAGGTGGAATGACATTCCCAGTAACTAAAGTCCTCTGAACATTGGCCTCTCCCCTATTCATGGTTGTCATAGCTTCCACAAGTTGATCCAACTGACTCTTCATCAATTCAACATCGGCCTTAGTTACAAACTAATTATGTTCCCCTGAATTCATGATGATCTCCCCAAAAGCTGATTCAAGTCCGATGGGAAAGTCTATAAATCAACTGCGGTTTAGACAAAGGATGGATGAGCTCTCTGATCAGGCCGGAGACAGATATGCAAAAAAGATGCAAGATGCAAATGCAATGCAATATGAATGCAGCAGACATGGGATCAAAGCTTCCACATATTCTGAATAACTGTTGTGCTACTGACTGAATAAGTTCACAAGTCTGCTCTGAAGAGAATACCGGAATACTAGAATACCCAAAGATCCAGAATACTGAAATACCAGGCTGATAAATCCACACTGATAGGAAAACCAGAATACCAGGTAGGTTAAAGGCCAAGGTCACCTGAAAAACCTGCAAACACCCGCCCCTCTCACATGTGGGTTCTAGAAAGCCAAGGATCCTCAATATCACGGGCTCTCAGGTCGAGAAATGATGATACGTTCACCATTTTTTGTTTGGCATCATCACCAATCGAGGAGGCCTCAACTGATTCCCCTAAAAAATAAGGTTATCCTATAGTAAGTTCCCAGCATTGGGTCGTCGGATCGAGAATGTGCAATGGGTTTGCCACAGAACGTGGTCTGCCACTGTCACATCTCGGGAGGAGAGGCATTGCTGAGTCCTCGGGAGATGGTCGCCAGAGTCGACAGTTTTCCAGGTTATATTCCATCATCTGCCCCAAATGAGCAGGATAGAACATTACCAAGGAAACCTCGTCTGGATGTGGAGTTTTCATGTATACTACATCTGGCCAAATGCCAAACAAGTCACACTACTTTCCACGCTAATCATAGGTGTATGCTCAAGCCTGGGTATTGGGCTTATCTCTCAGAACAACCCAACCTGCCAAACAGAAAACAGCCAGCACAACACAGCAATATCCAGTATGACAGTAATAAAATGAAATGCAATGCAGTAAAAGCTGTAAAACAGTAATATACAACATAATAAAGCACAACAAATAAACACCCAACGACGAACCAAACAAGCGCTAGGATCGACTCGCTAAAGGGGATGGACCAGCAAGAGGTCAACCAGAATCCCCAGCAGAGTCGCCAGTTGTCGCTCCCAAAAGATTCACATCCAACGGTACAAATGCGAGAGTGGCGCGGAAAACACAGAGTCGCCAGCAATGTGTATTTATCCCGAGAGAGGGAAAGGAAACACTGCATAAACCTGAGGGAAGGGAAAGAACATGGTCTCACGACCAAGAGAAACGGGTACGGGAATCGGTTACGCGAAGGGAAGGTGTTAGCACTCAACACGTCCATCGTACTCGATGGGATCCACGCTTGCTGTCTGCATCAAGGGGTGTCGTCGTCTGGAGCTCCACTGCTACTGGACCGGAGAAGAAACGAGAACGAAAAGAACAGAGAAACGAAGAAGAAAAGAAAAAAAAGTGACTCGATAGGACGTTATCATTGTCCTAGGCCTACGTACTCCCTCAGTGCAATGGGAAAGTCAGAGTCAACGTAGTTTGGACGGGAACTGTGGGGGAAGGTTGCTCGCCAAGACAATCGCTGTCTTGTGCCTACATATCCTCAATCGGACGAGAGAGAGGAATCAGAGCTAATGTAGTTCGTGGATACGACCACGGATGGGTAAGTGTTTTTTACGTGAGCGACGAGCTCTTTTCTGAAAATGAAGTTTAAAACCCAACAATCCCGAAGGATAAAAAGATTTGAATTTTTTTGGTGTTTTTAAAGACAAAAGTGTTTTAAGTTAGTTCGTAACTTACATTGAACCAAAGTCTACCATGCGGGAACGAGTGAATCGCATGGTCGCCCCCAAATGGGACGCATGCTAAACACCCTAGAAGAGGAGGGGAGACCCCTCGTTCTTCATTTCCTACACTTAAGGCTCGAGCACAATATGCGTTATATTTTATTAAGTGTTTTCAAGAAATTTTGAGATGAGAAGAGAGAGGATCCAAAGGAAACTCTAAAGGGAAACTAAGAGTTCTGATGTTATCATGCATGGGAGACCTATGGTTAGTGAGGCTTAGGAGGGATAACTACCTAATGTTATCATGCTTGGATTGAGAGCCTAATGTCTATCCTACTCCGAGCTTAATCAAAAATTAAGTCGGACTAGGAGCCTTAAGGGAGCATGCGAATACAGAGTAAACAACAAGTAAACACCAGACATCGCAATCACAAAAGAAAGTCAAGCAAGAGGAAAGTCAAGTATTTAATCACAAATCAGTCTAAGTCAAAATTAGAATTAAAATGCTAATTAAAAGAAGATTAAATTCTAAGTAAAAAAGTTAATCTAAAATTAATCATAAAATAAAAAGTTAATTAATTCAAATTAAATTCTAAACTCTAATAAAAAAACTAATTAAAAAGAAATAATCAAAACCAAATTAAGAGTTTATTTCCAATTAAAAAACTAACTCTAAAATCTAAACCCAATTAAAATTCTAAATTAAAATCAAAATTCTAAAAATATTATCCTCTAATTAAAACCTAATTTCAAAAAAATTAACCACTCTAATTAACCTAAATCAATTAATTAAAACAAAATAATAAAACAAAATTCTAAACTAAACAAATCAATAAAAAGAAGGGTGTTGCAGGTGCTGGGGTGCAAATAGAATTCTGGGCGTGTGGGCTTATTTTGTTAAGCCCAGGATTGAATCAAACAGCCAGGGGGGTGCACTAGTGAAAAACGGGTGGCAAAAAACTATAGGCCTTAAAGCCCAATGATGCTTCATGAAGCCAGGGGTGCAGCGAATGAACTGAGGGTGCAAAAAGAAAATAAATGGGCTTAAGACCCAGAGATTCTATGAAGCCACAGGGGGGGATACTAGTACTCGTACGGGTTTGAAAATGGAAAACCAAACGGGTCTAAGCCCAATCCCCATTTGCACTCAAAACCTAAAAACCGCATAAGATCTTCAGCTTGCTAACAAAACCCTAGCAGCCTCTCTGAAACGCTTACCTCTCTCTCAAAATCTCAACCGTCGTCCGGCGAAACTCTGTCGCCAAATCTCTCTCCGTCAACTTCTCATTCTTCTCCGACGGTGACACGCAACTCGCCCTCCCCTCTGTTCACATTTGTTTCAATACTCGCCATCATCCGAACCTCACCGCGACGAAAAACTCAACAAAAACTTGCGCTCACTCCTCTCCTCCCACATGACATGGTCCGAGACGCACGCGATAAAATCAAACAAGAGGAAACAAGTGCAGGCTTACAACAACAATTTGATCAAAAAATAGCATCACAGAAACATGGAACCAGATCGACGTACCTACCGGAGTGAGTCTGGCGCTTCTTCAAATCTGCGAAAACAAACAGAAAACCAGAGGTAATGTTGATTCCACTTCACTTCTGATTCTTGTGCATGAGTGTACTTGAATCTAGGAAGATTTTCTTCTTAATTCATTTCTTGCTGCACAATTTCTTCTTCTTTCTCGCGGTTCTGAAATCACTTCTTTGATCTGGTTGTTGTGCGATTCGTTGAGAATTCTTCTTGCTGAATCGGTGTTGCTTTGAATTATGCAGGTGGTTTTGTGGATTGAACAGTGAAAATGATGCTGGTTTGTTGTGGTTTGTTGAAGAATCGATGTAGAATGCTTCGTGAGGTGAACTGGTTTTCTTTATTTCTGCAGTTTTGGAGATGAAGGAAGATGGAGATGATGGAGTGTTTCTGCAGAAAATGAAGAGAGAAAGGAGATTGGTTCACATTAATGAGGTTTCTGTTGTAGGTTTTTTGAATTGGAAGAGTGAGGTGAGGTTGGTGCATGCGTCGTGATTTTTCCTCTGAGAATGAGAATGAGAATTGCAGCCTTTATACCAGAAATCAAGGAGGGGTAGAATTGGTTTTTACAGGGAAATTCTGTTAGGATTGATTTTGAAATTGTTCACGCGTATTTGCACCTGAATTTGTAACTTTTCCTATGCTTTTCGTTTTGCACTCGTCACGCATGGTGTGTAGGAGGTGGGGCCAGCTTGTGTATGTAATTCCATCTATTTTCTTTTTCGGATATGCGTTTCTTTTGGCTGCTGTGATGTATTTTCGATTGAACTTTTCCTTTTTATTAGTTATTGCTATGTAATGAGCTGGACCTCTTGTTTTTTTCTACACACAAAGATGGCAAATCAACTCTGAACATACTAAATAAGTGCACACCCCACCGAAATAAATCCAAAAGCTAATGCCACTATAAACATTCTTTTGTAATGCTGAGGTCCCTTGGAAGCTTTTTCAATGCACGTGTAAATTCTATGCCAGCAGTTCATGATTCCTACGTACATTTTCTCACTCCACAACATCACTTCCAGAAAGCTTAAATTGGTTGGCATCAAAACCCAATTTTCTAATAGAAGAGAATGCACCCATGATTCCAACACCAGTGAATATCACCATGATTGAGATGTTGATCAAGTAAGTCAATGGTGATTTTGGAGGCTTGTGTGTTTTGGAATTGGATTTGGATTGAAAAAGAACGGTCATTAGATTTGGATAATTGGAATTGGTTAAAGAAAGTGGACTTGAAAAAATGGTTTAATGGCATGAAAATGGATATGGGTGGAGATCTTTCAAATTAAAATGGATATGAGAAATGGTTTAACAACAAATGGATAAATTTGGATATGGTTTAAAGAAAAATGATTT
Source organism: Lathyrus tuberosus (assembly GCA_022829125.1). NCBI lineage: Eukaryota > Viridiplantae > Streptophyta > Magnoliopsida > Fabales > Fabaceae > Lathyrus > Lathyrus tuberosus. The sequence goes on from JALAZF010000083.1 coordinate 16,708,329, forward strand.
TTGAAAAAAATGAAAATGGGTATGGACTTTGAAAATGGTTAGGAAATATGAAGTGGATAATTGAAATATAATGGATATTTAGTGATATTTTTGAATAAGATGGATAATGAAAAATGAATTCCAAGAAATCCACATAACCAATTAGACTTCCAATTCAAACCAAACTTGTATTCTCAATGAATCCCCAACAACAAGTCATAAGCAACTGAGCGGACAACAGTGCCTTGACCACAATATGAATCCACAACTCGATCTCTTGTACTGTGAATACCAAGATGCCTCTGACATGAAAATCTCAATCCAGTGAACCTCAACTGATATTCTCCTTGGTATGCACGCTGACAATAATGAAAGGTCTTGATCTGAGAAGAAGTTAAACCCTGATTCACACCAATGAACCCCTGACCCAAAGCCTCTGATGGATCCTCTGAATAGAAAAATTACAACGAGCAGAATTCAACCTCTTGCTCCAACTTAACCTGAAATAGAAACCGACTGAATCACCTTCGAATAGGGCCAACAAGAAAATCCTTTGATCCTATGTCTTAGAAGACCAATGCATTATATGATTATGAGTTATGACCTAAATGAGATGTAAATGAAAAGGAAACATAAGCCAGTTAAGGTTAGAAAAAAGGTAGGGCAAATTTTGGGGTGCTACAGTTTGTTGACACATAATTTCAAGTTTTTATTATAATTTAGTTTAAGCTAAATTTCATAATTTTTACAGACTAACCAATTATTATAAATTTTTGCAAAATAATTTATATCTTATGTTATCATTTATTTAGAATTTTTTTTCTTACGTCTAAATTTTCAATTACTTCTACACGTACACTGACGAATTTTATTTAAAATTTAAATATTATTTTTACATTTCCATTATCAATAATCTACCATATAAGAAAATCTATAACCTCCAACAATTCTGTTTAAAATTTAAATACTATTTTTATACACTTTAATCAATAATCTGATTTAAATATTTTTATAAACGGGAACGATTTTACTATTCATTCAAATTTATTTATAAATAGTGTCGATACAAAATTATTATTTATACACGGGAAAAAATACATCGTTTAGTGAGTGTTTCCTTTAAATTCTTTTTGAATATAAAACTAAAGTTTTTTTTTTTTGTTTTTTTTTTTATATTTCATAACCTAAATGGTGACGTATCCGCAGTCCATACTATAACCCGTGCGGACGCACGGGTTTTCCACTAGTTCTTTAACAAAATCACTTCAGGACTAAAGTATTTCGTTTTAGCGTGGTTTGGATTTCAATCTGTTCGAATTTCAATCTCCGAATTAATTATTTAACAATGTTTTTCACCCTTTGAAAATAACTTAGAAGAAATTTAACATTTTTTAAATAAAATTATATTATAAGTCATTTATAAATCAACCATGCAATAAATCATACATATTTTTTATTTGATTATAAGATTAAAATAGAATAACTATGTATATATAAATATCAAAATATCAAATACAAAATGTCATCATGTCATAATTAATCTAAGTACAAATCATAATATAAAAATGTCAAAATATACAAAATAAAATCTCACTACTAAGTGTTAGTCAAGAAATTTCAATGTACTAATTTGCAAGGTAGTTGGAATTTCTGCACACAATGCAAGGTTACATGTTTTTCGACCAGAGACGTTGGAGCAAAACATCAATGTTCGATGTATGAAGGATTTGGTCTGGTATTTAGTGAAATTTCTAAAAGCTTGGTTATTCACCAAATTCAATACATCGAAGGAGGTTTAACCAAACCGAATTCAAAATCAAACCAAATGCATGAGTAGCGTTTCAGATGGAAGACAGTTGAAAGTTGAAGACAATTAATTTCGTAGTATTATAAATTGGGATTCTAGTGTTACGATTTGGTGTGGAAAAATCATTGTAAACTTTAATACAAACTCAAAGTACCCATACGCAAGCGAGAAACGAGTCTCTGAAGAAAATGTACTTGCCTGCCAATTTTTACTTATGAAAATAAAGTTTCTTTTCATTTCATATACATTTACTCATTTTTATTTTCATTCAAGTTGTTATTTCGACTTAGTCGAAATCATTGATATGCATACTTTCAAACTTAATCATTTTTTTGAAGTAGTTAGCATTCAACGCAAATATCCAATAACATTAATGCACACTTCTTTTTCCCAAAAATTTTGCACAATATGCTCCAGGATTTACTAGTTTGATCATTCAAGAAATAAATTTAAAACTAAATGATTGTTTACCAAAAATACTGGTGAACACTGTGTATATCTGACGCTCTTGTTCCTCCTCGACCACGATTATTGCAGCATATGTCATGCCGCTACTATGATGTTCTATAGAGTGGCCATCTGAGGAGACACAATGCAGTGACATGCAGGTAATACATCAATGACATGGTCTTCCCTCACATGCTCTTCCTCTAGGATCTTCTAATGAGTTGGCCTCGGGGATCTCCCTCTACATCTAGTATCATGTGAGGATGTGACACTATATAAAACATTGGATGTAGACATATAACATACTTCATGGACGAGGAACATAAACACAACATACTTCCTCTAGCACCAGATGATGAAATTATGCTACAAAGATCTCATTAACATCCCTACGGAGGATAGTGGCAAAAGCAGCAACGGTGGAGTCCTTGGATATAACCTATATATATATATACCAAAATTGCCACAGGAATCGCTCAGGTAAATGGGTGTACATACGTCGAGACCCACAGTCCAGCCATCCAAAGTAAAATATTATCACCTCCAAGGTTTTTGTCTCACCACGATCGTCATACGGCATCTAGTTAGTATCATCTGGCACGATGCAGCTAAGAGCAACTCGGAACGGCTCAGTCGCCTGATTTCATTTGAGTGGGATGATCAAGCATGCACATGACAAGGACTTATAGTGTAGTCATCCATGCCAAAAAAAAATGGTTCGGATGAAATATTGGTAACAGAACAGAGTAACATGGGTATTATGACGTTAATATCAATAGAGGTGCAAAAAATTTACCATAAACGGATAATTGTTTTCAATCAAATGTTGAGTATTCCTTATACAACCCTCTGAAGGTGTGAGAAAACACAAGAATGGGGGGTTTGAATTGGGTTTTAAAAATTAAAGCTTTTTGTGAAACTCAAACAAAGATCACAAATAAACTAATCAATAGAGAAAGACACATGATATATCCTGGTTCACTTGAAGACTATCAAGCTAATCCAGTCCACCCGCCAAGGTGATTTAACCTTATACACAAGGACTTAATCCACTATTATCAACTGATTACACTGCACTAGCAATTGCTGGTGACTAACAATCAAAGACTAACAGTCTTTTCTTAAGGATTCTGACCCAACTAGTCCCTTAAGGAATACAAACAACTGTTTGAACAAATTTATGTTTACAATGAATTACTTCTACACAAGTTGATATAAACACTATGAATAGCTCAAAAAAATCTATACAGTATGAACCATGTTTCTTGCTTTGTATTGTGGTGCTTTATTGTTCACGCAAGTGTCTCTCTTATATATATCAGTATCTCACACAATTTCTTCAAGTGATCAAGTTCTTATATAGCCAGAAAGAGATCCGTTGGAGGGCAGATCAGGAATATCATTAAGATTGTTGGCAACTTGAAATAATGTCGTTATGCAGGAATAAAAATCGTACACAAAAGTTGTCTTTTGTACCACCAAATCAGGGTAGTGGAATGGTAGTGGAAAAGAACGTGTTTGATATGTACTTTGTACTATTTTCCCTCGCAAACATTTCATCTTCTTCTGTTCATTAAAGGCTTCTGAGTATATATGGTTGAAGCATGAATAGAAGAGTTAATCACTGGGTCTTCAAAGCTTGAGTCATCAGAGTCTTCAGAACTTGTTCACCAGAACATTGTCTTCAGAGTCTTTAGCACTCGGTCTTCAGAACCCTTGTTTATCAAAAACTTAAGTCTTCAGAGTCTTCAGAACGTTGTTCAGTAGAACCTTGTCTTCAGAGTCTTCAACACTTAGTCTTCAGAAACTTAAGTCTTCAGAAACTTAAGTCTTCAGAGTCTTAAGAACGTTGTTCAACAGAACCTTGTCTTCAAAGTCTTCAGCACTTAGTCTTCGGAAGATAATCATCAGAGTTATAATCAGAGGCAGAATCCAATAGAACATTGCAGCAGTAACATGTTGTCTTCTTAGAATCTTTCTAAATTTGAGCAGATCAGAAGAAGACTTGCTTCTTTGGCGCAGAAGCGACTTTTGGTCAAATAAGAATGATGTTCCACATGATCTCTATCAGAGTTAGAGCTTTCTTTATCAGAGTTAGATCATGTTTGCTAATTCTTCAGAAAACAAATGTTAGAGTATCAAAATTCTTCTCACACAAATACTACTTTGTTATTATCAAAACTTAGAGATATCTTGCAGAACCAAATCTTGTTCTAACAGTCTCCCCCTTTTTGATAATGAGAAAACAATGTATTTTTATAATACAATTTTGTACGAAGATTATTAATAGGAAATGAAGTAGATAAATTTTAGAATAAACTTCCCGTTATCAAGCTCCCCCTGAATCTAAGACTTAAAAAAATCTTATCAGATTAGGGATACCAGAGCCTGATTACAAGGATCTAGTCAGATCCAGAGCATCAACGCTTGATTATAGTGGTAATGAAGTCTGATAACAGAGCCTGATTGGTTATATCAGAGCCTGATTAAATCAAAGCCAAATTGTCAATATATATATATATATATATATATATATATATATATATATATATATATATATATATATATTGTTCCTGAAAAGCATTCTAAGAAGAAAATTGTACAATTAAAGTGTTAGAATGTTAGAGTTATGATTCAGAGACAAGATATTTATCAAAATAACTTTCCATTAATATACTCTCTCTTTTTGTCATAATCAAAAAAGGGTAATCAGTGGTTAACGCAAGCATTTGGATTTAATTCAAGAGAAATTGTATATGTTAAATTCAGTACTTCTCCCCTTTGATAGCAATCATAAAGAAATGCAATAAGATAAAATAGATGCAATAAAGATACTTTTTATTGATTAAACAAAATTCCAGAGGCGCGGTACAAAAGCAAGACGCAAAACAAGACAACCACAAAACAAAATATGGACAGAAGCAAAAACGATTAATCAAAGTCATGAGAAGAGAGACCAAATTCTGAGAAACCAACAGAAACACCTTCCGAGAGATATATCTTTAATCAATGATATTTTATTGATTAATGATGGTTTCAGAATAGTTCATAAGAGAGCACCAATCAGTAGCAAGTTTTTCAGTCATTCCGATTTGCTTTATGTGAGTAACAACTCCTTGTAGATCAAGAATGTGAGAAGTAACTCTGCTGAAGGGAATCCGAAACGATAACTCCTTTCTCGATGAAAGAATTTATTCTTTTAAATAGTTAAACATGGATTGAGGCAGATTGATCTTAGTCTTGGAGACTAAGAAGAAAATGAAAAGTCTGTCCAATGCAGAAAGCCATCCTGTTCCTTTTTCTCTAGGCCTAAGATTTGTTCCTATAATTTGGTACCAGACTTTTGCCGTAGAGGTGAGAGTAGAGGGACTGTCAGCGGGTCCTTCATGATGGTAGATGATGTGAATGTGTTTAGCAAGACACTTGTTTTCTATGTAATATCCAACACTTTCACCATCTTCCTCACACTCGATAGCTTGAGAGATGATTGTGGAGTTGATCATAATGGGAAAACCAGAGACAGTAGACAGGATATAACAAGCATCTGACTCATATTCAAGAACGCGAGCATTGGCCCAGAATTCCTTTACAAGTACTAGATAGATGGGTCCATTGAGTATTTCAATGTATTTATCCCAGTTTTGGTAGATGATATCTGAGAGAATATTGGAAAGACCATTATCAATTAAAGCCTTGAAGTCAATATAGTATTCTTTCAAGAGATCTAAATCAGAGATTTCTTCCTTAATGGTTTTAGATGACATAGAGAATGAAAAAAGATAGGAAGGAAAAACAAGTTGAAGAACTGATGAAGAGTTATGAAGAGGAGTATGGTATTTAAAGTGAAGAAAAATGTATTAGCAATAAATGGTAATAAAGATTAGATGAATTAAAGCGAAAATTCATCATTTCTAATACAAGAGATACAAACAAAAACAAAGAATAGGAAAAGAGTGTATCAGTCTCCAAAAGATCACAGATCAGGTATACGTTATTCAAAACTCGACATCAGTCAATAAATACGAATAAATGTATACTTGAAAATGGGAGGGAAGAATCTGACAGGGAATAAAGGTTGGAAAGAGAAGTGTTTAGTTTCAAGAAATCTTTGTCTTACACACAACTTAATGAATGCAAAATAAAGGGAAGACATAAAGATTTAATCTATTCTCAAGTAAATTACCAAACCCAATGCGTCAAAACATGATTACATCAATAATAAGGAATATTAATGAGTAATTACTTGAAACCTAGTCTCACAAAATCACGACGCTCGAGGTGTCTCTTCAATAGAAAGGTATGATTTGATTTTGGACAGGTGTCACAAATAATCATAGTCGTTGTTTTTCAAGAGAGCACGTTTGATATTCCCAAGGTCAAGAATACCGAGAGGTATATGACTGGACAAGTTTCTGATCAAGACATCTTCTAACATGTAGAAGTATCGTTAATCAAAAGGACATAAAATAATGACTAAAACACTTTCTTAAAGTCAGAATCGTATTTCAGAAGTTCTGGTGACTTGACACATCAAAATATCATCTTCTCATTCTAGACACGATTTAATAAATAGATTTTCTAGAATGAAATCTATCCTCAGCAAGGGGTTTTATGAAAATATCAGCCAACTGGTGGTCTGTATCCACAAATTTTAACTGAAAAGTACCCTTCTAAACATAGTTGCATAAAAGTGATGTTTTATTTCAATATGTTTTGCCCTAGAATGCAAAATAGGATTCTTAGATAAACAAATAGCAGAAGTATTATCACAGAAGATAGGAATGTTACTCTCGTGTATTTGATAATCTCGAGTTAATTCTTCATCCAGAGTATCTGAGTACTGCACAATGATGCTGAGATATATTCTGCTTCTGCAATTGAAAGTGCAATTGTTGATTGTCTTTTTCTTGCCCATGAGACGAGGTTGTTCCCCAGAAATTGACATTTTCCAGAAGTACTTTTCCTTTCCAATCTGTCTCCAGCATAATCTGCATCACAATGACCAAAAAGCTTGTACTCTGATGTTTTCTTATACATCAAGCCAAGGTTAGTTGTTTCTTTTAGATACCTTAGGATTCTCTTAACAACAGTTAAGTGAGTTTCCCTTGGATCTGATTGGAAACGAGCACAAAGACATACGCTGAACAGAATATCTGGACGAGAAGCAGTCAAATACAGAAGAAAGCCTATCATACCACAATAGAGCTTCTGACAAACCTTTTTACTTACTTATTCTTTCTCCATAATGCATGTCGGATGCATAGGATCTTAGCAGGTTTACTTTCTGACATATTGAACTTCTTCATAAGTTCTCTTGCATACTTGCTCTGATGAATGTACGTTCCTTCTGAACGATGATTAATCTGAATTCCTAGAAAGAATCTGAGTTCTCCCATCAGACTCATTTCAAATTCTGCCTGCATTAACTTAGAAAATTCCTTGCACAAGGAAGTATTAGCAGAACCAAATATAATATCATCAACGTAGATTTGAACAACCAGAATTTCATTTTTAAAGGTTTTACAAAAGAGTGTTGTATCCATTTTTCCTCTGGTAAAGTCATTTTCCAAAAGAAAGTTACATAGCCTTTCATACCAAGCTCTGGGAGCCTGTTTCAGACCATATAACGATTTTTTAAGTTTGAAAACAAAATCTGGGTTTTCAGAACTTTCAAAACCAGGAGGTTGGTGCACATACACTTCTTCAGAAATATACCCATTTAAAAATGCACTCATTACATCCATCTGATATAAAGTAATGTCATAATTAGTCATCCATGCCAAAAAAATGGTTCGGATGAAATATTGGTAACAGAACAGAGTAACATGGGTATTATGACATTAATATCAATAGAGGTGCAAAAAATTTACCATAAACGGACAATTATTTTCAATCAAATGTTGAGTCTTCCTTATACAACCCTCGGCTAGTTTAGAGTAGAGGTGCACCAAACAAGAAACCTCATAGTTATACTCGTGAATTATCTTCAGGTCAATGAAATAGATAAGGTAGATCACATCGACATAGGTCACACAGTTGTCCATAAAAATGGATGTGTCGACCAAAACCAATAGGTATGTTCGCAAAGCACAAGCTCTATGATATGTTTCATGTACATCATCACCATCATCCTCCACAGCTGCAGCCAAGTGGTGCTCATATAGATCCATCAAGAATTAAAACCTAGAATGACATCATACAGTGTCATTTAACTCCTGCTGAGCTTTTCTCGGGTTAGCTCCCAAATAAGTCACTATAATATCCAATGCCTCAGGTTCACTGGTTCTGGAATAGTTCAACAATTTCCCATAAGTCAGAAGATGTAGGAGGCATGATACACCATCAAATGTGATGTACATCTTATTGATCGAAAGATGAAATGATGATGTCTATGTAGCACCCTAATTCTTGATTTATCGAATTATTTGAATTGTTATGATTTAATTTAATTATCATGTGTGATAATTGAATTAATATGGGTGTCGGGGGTGTGTGACCTTGAGGTGGGAGTGTGAAGAGTGATTAGAGATTGGTATAGGTGGGCGAATTATTTGAGTCTAATTTTAATCATTAAATAATAGTATTTTAATTGAATTATTTAAGTAAAATGAGAAATAGAATGATAGAAAATAAAGAGTATTAGTAATATTTTTTTATTAAAATAAAATTAGATATGATAAAGTCACTTTGGTGAATAAGGGGTAAGTTAGGGTAATGCTGAAAGTCTCCAATTGAGGGATTAGGTTACTAATAAAAAGGTTAGTAAGGAGTGGTGAGAGTTTTTCCTATGTAAAAATAGAATTTGGTGGAAATAGGAAGAGGCAAGGGCTATGGAATAGGGAGAGCATCCATTGAAAGAGCTTTGAAGAATTTTACTGGAAAAATCTTAGGTAATGGGGGAGAATAATCTTCAATAATGGCTTATACATGAGGGGTAGGGTAGATGAGTCCTTCATATCCAATAGGGACGATGATTGTGATGATTTCTATGTGTGTGTTCTTGAGGAGTGATATTCCCCTAATAATATTGATGTGAATTTCGTGTGAATTGGTGTTTAAAATTTTGTAATGTGTATATATGTATGTTTCCACCATTGTTGCAATGTGGAAGGTTTTAGAGACATAAGTATACGGTCGATTGGTGGTCAATTGGTGTGTTAATTAATAGAATTGGGACTTGATAAGATTGGGGTTTGATTTTGAGAAATAGATGTTTGAAATAAGTTATTTTTATGCCAAGAAGTGTTTAGGTGGTTTATCATCACTAAATCATGTTCAAAATACGTTAAAACTGGTTATTAGGAAAAAACAGTAGTATGGGTCGACTTATACGTGTTTGAAGTTGACTATAATCCAATAGGAAGTGTTATTTTTGAAAACTAAACAGATGGAGTTGACTCATACATGCTTAGATTCGACTCCAAACTGGAAGAATGTCTATTATGTCTTTTACTGCACTATTCAATGATCTTGTCTATAACTTTGGTTCTATAAGTCCAAATGAGACGTCGTTCAAAGCGTTAGGAAGCTAACGCACAGAGCTATCTCATAAAACTACTTAATGAATGTGTGTTATGAGTGGTGGAAATGTTTAGAGATGGTATTTATGACTATTGTGTTGTTGCATGTATGAGTAATGATCTAATTGAGGAGATTGATTGTATACTTAAGTTGCACTGAATTATATGATGTTATGCATATGTGAATTGTTGTGGTGTGGTAATCCAGATAGGGGATTACTTGAGTTGTCAGTGCATTATATTAAGATCAGAGAGGGATCTTAACTCATAGATTTGATGTGTACGAGCATGCATCATTGATTTGTATCAATAGGCATGTCTGCTAGTTCAGAGAGGGGACTAATGGCTTGTCCCAAGCTCATAATGGGGGTTATGGGTTCAAAGAGGGGACCTGGTTCCATAGAGAACCAAATATTGAGTTGGTACCACATGCATATGTATAGAGTTGCATTGGTCGAGTTGTATTGTATAATGAGTTATATGCATATTTTTTTAGTTGTGATTGGTTGATGAGTATGGGTGTGAGAATGTATTATGATATACTATGAATGAGATAGTGAGAACGTGTTGCGTTTGCTATCCTACATTGCAATATATGCTTGTTATTATTGTTTGTGATTTCTCACCCCTTTGTTGTTAATGTGGTATGTGTTTCTCTTCTGAGTATAGATAAGCCAGTAAATGAGTAGATGCTTAGAGTTGGAGGATGGCGAGGGACCATTCCTTCCTTTTTCTTTCTGAGTTTTAGTTTACGTGCTCTGATATGTAACACTGGGAAATGTTTGCGAGTTTTTTCTAATCTTTTCGTCAGATATTTGATGTGTACTCTCATGTTTGATTTTTCAATGTTTCGAGGAGATTTCGTTTATGAGTTTGATTATGCCATAAAGTGCATTCAAAGTTTTAATGATAAAGTTAATGCATGCTTTATTATGAGAAATTCCACTGTAATAATACCATAAGTGAAGGTGAGCATCCGATGACACCCTAAGTGAAGGTGTTGATTATTTTTTATATGATAAAGTGTTACAGGGCATGTATGTTTTGAAAATAGAATGTGTGACATCCTATTTGATTGTGTGACTACTCTGATTTTAATGTATATTTATGCGCGGGGAAATAGGAAGTTACACAGTTTGTAACAGAGCGGATCTTTCCAACTAGGTTTTGTAATGTTGTTTAGTCCCTAGTACGCGACATGTGTGTGAAACACTATTAGTGATCGTTTGTTTTTCTAACCGCTTGTATGTAGGATCTAGAGTGAAACAAGTGGGGGAGAAGCTTCTACTTCTCTAAGATGTTTCAGGTGTGGAAAGTTGATTCGTCGTGTTGTTGTTTGCAAGAGTGAAAGTTGTTGGGTAAGTCGGTGTTGTTTCCCAGAGTTTATTGAAGATAAAGATTCGAAGTTCATATCAACTATTACGCCAAGACAGTGATGTTCTCAAAGTTTGTTAAAGATGAAGATATTTTTGTATCGACTAAGCAAGTAAGAGAGCCATTAAGGGATGGTGTTCAAGTGTTGGTGATGTTAACCTTGTTAAAAGCCGAAAGAAAGGGAGTACTTAGTGATCTTTCGGTTGTTTGTGATTTCCCATAAGTGTTTCCTGAAGACATCAACGATTTTTAGCTAGAGTACGAGGTTGAGTTTGCTAGAGAGTTAGTACCAGGTACTATTCCGGTGTCGATGGCTCCTTATAGGATGTTTGCTTTAAAGTTGAGTTAGTTGAATAAGCAATTGGAAGAGTTACTTGAGAAGAAGTTTATTTGTCCTAGTTTTTTACCGTGGGGTGCGTCAGTGTTGTTAGTCAAGAAGAAGGATTGTAGTATGAGGTTGTGTGTCGATTACCGACAACTGAATAAAGTAACTATCAAGAGCAAGTATCCACTTACGAGGATCAATGAATTGATGAACCAGTTAGTAGATTCTTTTGTTTTCGGCAAGATTCGTGTAAAGGCTAAGGACATTCCGAAGACTACTTTTCAGGCGAGATATGGTTATTACGAGTATTTAATGATGTAGTTTAGTGTGTCTAGTGCTTTTGGTGTGTTCATGGTGTATATGAAGAGGATCCTTCATCAATATTTAGACAAGTTTGTGGTTTTGTTCATCGACAACATCCTGATTTATTCGAAGACAAATGAAGAGAATGCAGATCATCTGAGGTTGGTATTGGAGATTTTGTAAGAAAATAAGTTATATGCTAAGTTGTCTAAGTGGGAGTTTTGGTTGAAGGAATTGAGTTTCCTAAGTCACGTGATTTCTAGTGGATGTATTGTTGTTGACCCTTCAAAGGTTGATGTTGTGTTATAGAGGGAGACTCCAAAGTCTGTTACTGAAATTCGAAGTTTTCTTGGGTTGGTAGGTTATTATTGCAAGTTTATTTAAGGTTTTTCTAACTTAGCTTTGTCATTAACTCAGCTAAAGAGGTAAGGCCAAGCCTTTGTTTGGGATGCATTGTGCAAAGAAAGTTTTCAAGAGCTCAAGAAAAAGTTATTGTAGAATCCTGTTTTGATTTTGCCGAGTTTGACTGAGTCTTTTGTTGTGTATTGTGATGCATCTTTGATGGGTCTTAGAGGTGTGTTGATGCATAATTCACAAGTTGTAGCTTATGCGTCAAGACAACTCAAAGTGCATGAGAGGAATTATCTTACTCATTACAGAGAGATTGGTTGCAGTTGTGTTTGTGTTAAAGATTTGGAGACATTATTTGTTTAGTTTGATATTCGAGGTGTATGGTGATCACAAGAGTCTGAAGCATCTTTTCGACCATAAATAGTTGAATATGAGATAGAGAAGATGGCTTGAGTTTCTGAAGGATTGTGACTTTGGTTTGAGTTATCATCCTGGTAAAGCCAATGATGTAGCTGATGCATTGAGTTACAAGAGTTTGCATATGTCGATGTTGATGGTTAGAGAGTTGGATTTGATCGAAGAGTTCAGAGATTTAAGTTTGGTTTGTGAAGTCCCGTCGCAGAGTGTGAATTTAGGTATGTTGAAGCTTACCAATGGTATTCTTGAAGAAATTAGAGAAGGTCATAAGATGTACTTGAAATTGATTGATCAATTAAATTTAATCAATCAGGATCAAGGTGGTGATTTCAGAATCGATGAGAATGAAGTGATAGATTTTCAGACTGTGTGTGTTCTGGATGTGCCAGAGCTTAAGCAGAGTATTCTTGATGAAGGTCACAGAAGTGGCTTGAGTTTTCTTTCTGGTGCTATTAAGATGTATCAAGACTTGAAGAGGATCTTTTGGTGGCCAGGAATGAAGAAAGAGGTTTCTAGTTTTGTGTATGCGTGTTTGACTTGCCAGAAGTCAAAGGTGGAGCATTAGAAGTCATTGGATTTGATGCAACCGTTGTCTATTCCAGAGTGGAAATGGGACATCATTTCGATGGATTTTGTTTCTGGTTTATTGAGGACAGTGAAAAGTTGTGATACGATTTGGGTCATCATCAATAGGTTAACTAAATCGGCTCATTTCCTTCCGATGAGACTTAATTATCCATTGGAGAAACTAGCGGAGATGTATATTGAGAGGATTGTCAGTATGCATGGTATTTCTCCCAGTATAATATCTGATAGAGATTCAAGGTTTACTTCAAGGTTCTAGGAGAGCTTGCAGAAAGCTTGTGTACGAAGTTACGATTGAGTTTCGCTTAACATCCACAGACAGTTGGTCAGATATAGAGGATTATCTAATCTTTAGAAGACTTGTTAAGAGCTTGCATGCTTAAGAAAGAAGGTTCTTAGGATAGATTCTTACCGTTGATATATTTTATCTACATTAACAGTTTCTATTCGAGTATCAGAATGACACCGTTTGAGGCGTTGTATGGTAGAAGGTGTAGGACACCTTTGTATTGGTATGAATTAGGAGAGTGTATTGTAATTGGGCTTGAGATTATCCAAGAGACGACAAAGAAGATTAAAGTGATTTAAGAGAATATGAGAGCTTCCCAGAGTCTCCAGAAGATTTACCATGATAAGAGGAGGAAAACACTTGAGTTTCAAAAGGGTGATCATGTGTTTCTTAGAGGTACTCCGATAACAGGTGTTGGTCGAGCTTTGAAGTCTCGAAAGCTCACTATGCGTTTCATTGGTCCATACCAGATTTTGCAAAGGATAGGAGAGGTTTCCTATTGGATTGCTTTACCACCACCGCTTTCTAATCTTCATGACATGTTACATGTGTCTCGGTTGGGGAGATACATTCTAGATCAGTCTCATGTGGTCCAAGTGGATGATGCGCATGTGAGAGATAACCTGACCGTTGAGGCATCACCCATGCAGATAGAGGATCGGGAAGTGAAGCAGTTGTGTGGTAAAGAGATTACCTTGGTGAAGGCAGCTTAGGGAGGACCTGCTGGTGGAAACGTGAATTAGGAGTTGGAGAGCCAGACGAGGGAGTCGTATCCTACGCTGTTTGCTTAAGGTAATTTTCGAGGACGAAAATCCTTTAAGTGGGGGAGAGTTATAACACCTAAATTCTTGATTTATCGAATTATTTGAATTGTTATGATTTAATTTAATTATTATGTGTGATAATTGAATTAATATGAGTGTCAGGGGTGTGTGACCTTGAGGTGGGAGTGTGGAGAGTGATTAGAGAATGGTAGATGTTGGCTAGAATTATTAGAGTCTATTTTTAATAATTAAATAATAGTATTTTAATTGAATTATTTAATTAAGATGAGAAAATAAAATAATAGAAAATAAAGAGTATTAGTATTTTTTTTATAAATAAAATTAGAGATGATAAGGGCATTTTGGGGAATAGGGGGATAAGTTGGAGTTGACTCATACGTGCTTAGAGTCGACTTCAAACTGCCAGAATGTGTGTTTTGTCTTTTGCTGCACTATTCAACGATTTTGGCTGTAATTTTTGTTATGTAAGTCCAAAATAGATGTCGTTCAAGGTGTTGGGAAGCTAATGCACAAAACTATCTCATGAAACTACTTGATGAATGTGTTTTTATGAGTTTTGGAAATTTTTTGAGATGATATTTATGACTATTGTGTTGTTGCATGTATGAGTAATGGTCTAATTAAGGAGATTAGTTATATACTTGAGTTGCACTGAATTATATGATGTTATGCATATGTGAATTGTTTCAGTGTGGTAATCTAGAGAGGGGATCACTTGAGTTGTCAGTACATTATGTTAAGATCAGAGAGGGGTCTTAATGCATTGATTTGATGTGTATGAGCATGCATCATTGAGTTATGTCAAGGGCATGTTTGTTAGTTCAAAGAGGGGACTAGTGGCTTGTCCCAAGCTTAGATAGGGGGCTCATGGGTTCAGAGAGGGGACCTGATTCCAAAGATAACCAAATATTGATTCTGTACCACATGTTTATGTATAGAGTTGCATTGGTCAAGTTGCATTGCATAATGAGTTATATGCATATTTGTTGAGTTGTGATTGGTTGATGAGTATGAGTGTGAGAATGTATTGTGATATACTATGGATGAGATTATGAAGAACATGTTATGTTTGATATCCTACCTTGAAGTATATGCTTGTTATTATTGTTGGTGATTTTTCACCCCTTTGTTGTTGACGTGGTTTGTGCTCCTCTTTGGAGTAAAGATAAACAAATAACTGAGTAGCTGCTTAGAGTTGGAGGATGGTGAAGGACAATTCCTTCATTTTTCTTTCTGTGTTTTATTTTACGTGCTTTAATATGTAACACTGGGAAACGTCTGCAAGTTTTTTCTAATTTTTTCGTCAGAGATTTGATGTGTACTCTCATGTTTGAATTTTCAATGTTTTGAGGAGATTTCATTTATGAGTTTGATTATGCCATAAAGTGAATTTAAAGTTTAAATGATTTAGTTAATGCATGCTTTATTATGAGAAATCTCGCTCCAATGATACCCTAAGTGAATGTGAGCATACAATGACACCTTGTGTGAAGATGTTGACTGTTGTTTTCATGTGATAAGGTTTTACATGACATGTATACTTTGAAAAGAGAATGTGTGACATCCTATTTTATTATGTGGCTACTCTAATTTTAATGACACCCTAGGGTGTTACAGTCTCTGCGTCTCTCCACAAAATCAGACAATAAGCCATGATCAATATAACCATATTGTTGCGTGACATTCCGAATCATATTATTGATTTTGTTTTTTTTTAAATTAAGGAGATTGATTATATACTTGAGTTGCATGACATTTTGAATCAATATAACCATATTATTGATTTTGTTTTTTTTAATATTTTTTTTTGTTTTTTTAAGTTATATTGTTTTGCTCCCCCTTTTATTTTTTTGGTCTAGTACTCTAGTTGCTCTAACTTTGCCTACCCCTTAAATATGAATAAGTAGGATGTCGCAAGTTTGAATCAACACTCATGCAATCACATGCCCATTAAAGGTGAACAAATTATACATTCATATCTCTTCTTCAACAAAGCATAGAAAAATTACACCATCTTCCTCTAAAAGATTAATACATTACATTATTCCTCCTCCTTAGATTAAAATCTATATTTCCATCCTTATTTTATAAGGTACTTTTCAATCTCTTTTTAACTATTTTAATTTAATTTAATATATTAAAACTTTGATGATGGCACCCTTTGGAAACTACCACAGTCCTGGCCAACGTGATATGTTCATGCATGATCTCATTTAGTTAGTCACTTCTAGTATTTGCCTCATACGCACCCATAGGCCTGTATTGCTATTGATAGGGAGTTTCTCCTACAATTGTTGTGATTCCTTTTCAATGTTCATTAAGATTATTAGTCCTTCAAATTCGCAAAATGTCCTCCCCGCGACGATGTATGCAACTAATAGTTTGGTTTTTTTCATAGTCCGAATGTCTATGTTTTTTAGCCACTTGGACTATTTCACTTGTTCTTATTTACTGGCTTTCTTCTTCCTTGCTCGTTTCCTTAGATCTGATTTTGTCTTGGGAGAAAAATCAGGACAACTTTATCTTCCTCATTAAATCTTTGACAACATCCTCCACTTGTACACATTCTTATGTGTTATGGACGTTACACATGTGGAAATGACAATATCAAGATTTTTCCATTCTCGCACGTTCTCAGAGTGGTTTTGGTGTTTCAATCTTTTCTTTTATAAACTTTGTGTTGATGTATTCTTGTAAGACACATTCTCTTGATACGTTTAATGATGTGTAATCTTTGTATCGGGAGGCAGTGCTCCATTGGCCTCTCGGTTGGTCAATGAACATTTCTTGGCTTCGCCCCTTTTTTTCTTTCCTTGTTTGGTTTCTTCGTTTCCTATTCTGATTGTTTATTCTTTCTCAAACCCTCTATCATAAATTTCCTTACTGAAGACCAGTTTTACCTCGTATATATGAACTTTTAGGCCTTTGCAAGTAGGCTGTTAAAGGTTTAGTTGGCCTTGATTCTAATACTTTTGGCAAATTTGGAAACTTGTTAGAGCCTTAGACTTAATATGTACTTCTTACTCTTCTCATCAGCACTCATGACTAGTATAACTTCTTCATTAAACCCTAGATATATGATCATATTTCCTCGCCTTCCATTGTTTGATGGATTTCAAGATTTTCATTAACATAGGTTGTCTTTCTGACGCTGTCAAGTATACAGAAAACAAGTACTTCACGTGGGGGTCCAAATTCGTGAAAGTATTGGGACAAGAAGGAGATGTCTTCTGTGCACTTCACGGTGTTTAGAAGGCAACCCAAATTAGTGAAAAGCATGGGATCTGTCGAACAAGGAAAAGACAAGCCGATACGATGCTACATAGAGAGGTTCAACATAGAAGTGATACTAGTCAGAGGCACCGACGATGAGAAAAAGAAGTGCATGTTAAGTCTAAGACTTTAACTATGGTCCATATTCCCCAAAAATATTGAAATCAAGGTCACTAAAACCATCAACAACCTTGGGAGATCTTCGCATATAGGGGTGTAAGTGAATAAAAAATTGATTGAATAAAAAATCCAAACCAAACTGATAGCGGATAATACATAAATTAATATAATGTTTGAAAAGAGAGATGTAAATTGATCAATTGAATAGAACCAAACATGTTAGTTTGATTCGGTTAAATTTTTGAAAAACACTAAAAATTGAACTAAACCAAACAGAACCAAACATGTTAGTTTGATTCGGTTGCATTTTTTAAAAATGCTAAAAACTGAACAAAACCAAATAGAACCAAACATGTTAGCTTGGTTGGGTTCAATTTTTGAAAAACGCTAAAAACTGAACCAAACTAAATCGATGGAGATATCATTGGTTCATACATTTTTTGGACCAAAAAGCGGTCCAAACCATATCCATTACACATGTATCCACGAACAAGGGATAGACAAGCCACTGAGAAGAATGGAAATGTGATTTATTCATCTTTTAGGGAGGAAAGTGTCATTTTTCTAATGTGTTTTGTCGAAGAAGAGATGTAAGTGTATAATTTATTCACCTTTAAATATCACCCAATTGCATGTGAGTGGATTTGAAACTACGGCATCCTACTTATTTCCATTTAAATGGGTGAAATTATGACCACTAGGCTATTAGACAAAAAAACATAAGATGAAAAGATAATGTAATATGAACATCTTTCTGGAGAGAGAAATGTAATATATATTTTCTGTGTAAAGAGAATGGGAATGTATATTTTAACATAAAAGCAGATGGTAGTGTAGTATATTTTTTGTGAAAAATAAGTGTATTATATTTTGCATAAAAGAGGAGGAGAGTGTAGTTTTTTTTTGCTTAAATGCACTTTTGATCCCCCTAGGTTGGACATTTTAAACAATTGGTCCCCCTATTACAAAACCAGCTAAAAAATGCTCATATTACAAAACTTTAGTTTTGATGGCCTTTAGATTTTTGTGGTCCCTAAAAACGCCCCTATTACAAAACCTTTGTAATAGGGGCATTTTAAACAATTGGTCCCCCTATTACAAAGGTTTTGATGGTCTTTCGATTTTTTTGGTCCCTAAAAAATGCCCCTATTACAAAACCTTAATTTTGATGACCTTTGGATTTTTGTGGTCCCTTATCCAATTTTGGCTTATGTGTCATCTTTATTAATGAGGTGGTAGCTTAGCTTTGGATCCATGTCATCAATTTATAATATTTTAAAAAATAATTCAATATTTTATTTAACAAAATATTCAAAACATTTTTTAAATAAAGAAAACACTTTTTAATTTTTATAAAAAACTGAAAAAGAAACAAAAGGTCAAACAGAGAGAAATTAGGTTCAACAGCTTTTAAATCCCTAATCCCCCATTCACACCCATCGTTCAATAGCTTCCAAATCGTTCAAGTGTGCAAGTAAATTTGTGGTTATTAAAGCTGGGTTTCGAAGTTCCCATTTTGTGACGTTGGGTTTCAAAGTTCTTGTGATTTTACAAAGATGACGAACTCACAATCTCAAAAAGGAGAGAAACTAAGAGGTCAAGTATTGTGTAAGGTATGATTTTTAGACCTTGTTTTGCATGATTTGGAAGGATACAATCAAAGGTCTTATGCGTTTATATCAAATCAACAAAAGGTATTAGATTGTGCATTTACATTATATGCATTTATTCTTATGATTTAATTTGTTTACATGTACTTACAGTTCTGCATACATGTATCAGGGACTTGTTCCAGTTGTTCAAGGCATTAGTGCCAACGTGGAGTCCAAATTGTGTGTAAATCACTTATATGGAAATTGGAAGAAGAGGCACCCTGGGTTGGAATTAAAGGAAGTACCGTGGGAAGCTGCTAGGGCAACAACAATTCCAACATGGGAAATGACAATGTAGAGCATGAAGGCAATGAAATAGGATGCATGGAAAGATATGTTGGATCTCCCTGCTTGCTATTGGAGCAGATCACACTTCAGTACATATTCAAAGTGTGACTTACAAGTGAACAACATGTGTGAAGCATTCAATAGGGCAATATTGGAGCATAAGGAGAAGCATATTATCACTCTATTGGAAGGCATCAAGCATTACATCACCAAAAGGATAAGAGGTCAGAAGGAGTTGTTACAGGGCTACACTGGATCCATATTCCTAAAATCTAGTTGGTTATTGAGAAGAATAAGAAGCAAGCACAAGGGTGGAGTCATACATGGCTTGGTGATGATGATTTATCAATATTTGGTGTCACCAATGGCATTGATACTTATTGTGTGGATCTAAAAAAAGAAACTAGCTCATGTAGAACATATGATTTGTCTGGTATACCTTACTGTCATGTAATTGCATGTATATGGAACATCAAGAAAAAACCTAAGGATTATGTTGCTGTATGTTATAAGTATGGCTGATATGGTATCCTAACTCTATTTACTACAATTTTGACTAATGTGGTATCCTAATTCTGTTTTGTTTATTTAGGAAATCAACATTTACGGGAACTTACTAAAACATTGTGTATCCAACCAATGGACCACAATTGTGGCCCATAGATAATTAGAATACAATGGCACCACCAATGACGAGAAGAGCCATAGGTCGGCCAAACAAATAGAGGAACAAGACAAATAATGAACCTATAAATCCTCACATACTGCCAAGGAGATTTTCAACTGTCACATGTGCAAAATGTGGTGCTATGAGACATAATAAGAGGAACTGTAATGGAAAAAAGATAGCTGATAGGGAAATTCCAAAGGGTGGTAATAAACCAAAGAAGGCTAGTAAAATGAAGGGTGGAAATGGAACCAAAAAGTCCAAAGAAAAGTAAACAGAAATTACTCAAAGTTCACAAGCTCTTATACCTATTCAAGAATAATAACATTGATTGTAGTTTTAAGTAGTAATGTATGGATCTTAAGTAGTTTCATTTTGACTCAAGGAATGACTTGAGTTTTATTTTGGTTGTATTGTATGTATTTTATGTAGTTTCATTTTGACTCAAGTAGTTTCTTAAGTTTTATTTTGGCTGTATGAATATTAATGTTCAAACAAGGTTAATGTTAAGTATTATGGTTTGGTTTACATGCCTTGTTAAGTTATTTGTCTTGATTTTATTATGAATACCTTGTGCAAATTATAGGTAAAAATTATTACAGGTCCAAATGGTTATTACAGGTCTTGTCCAAATTATAAAGTTAGGATTATGCATTATGTAGTCAAAATTATGGTAGCACTATGCAGTAAAAAATTCAACCATAGCAATAACTTGAACTATATTAACAACTTAAACAATAGCAGTAACTTTATTAAGAACGTATTACAATCCACATTATTAACTTAATCACCTTACACCATTAAATCAAACAACATAGAAACATAACCTAAAACCCAATCACCTTAAACCTATTTCATAAATTTTGTCCCAACAAATGCAAACAACATAACAATTAATAACATCCAGTTTTTCTTCAACAGTTTCTTCAACATCTTCACTTTCATCTTCAATTATTCCTCTTTTACTTTTTACGAATTAACCATATCATTCTCTTCATTCAAGTTCTTTAATAATGCAGAGATTAACTAGTTTTCCCTAAGATTCATCTCCTCATCCAACCAAACAAAGTGACTGCATTTTTTGTAACCTTGAATTTGTAAACATCAATGGAGATGAAGATAAATAAATGTCGAACCATATCCAGAGCATTAATTTGCATAAACTTATGCGTACCTTATACATCCCACATCCATATAAACGACAACCTGGGTTCGCATCCATCCATGTCGTCATCAATGGAGCATCCATACCACACTTGCATATGTATCTCAAACGATTTGAAGATCTACTTCCATGGCTAAAAGTAGAATGTTGCGACATCTTCAACAAATGTATATGAAAATGAGTTTTTTTACGATTTGAAGGATTGAAGAACAAGATGAAGCTTTGAAAAGGACCTGGAGGCGTGAAAAAGACAATGAACAGGTTCAAGAACGATATTGATTTTCTATTTTTTCAGTGTTTTATAACGATTATAAATTGTTTTCTTTAATTAAAAAGTGTATTTTAATATTTTCTTAATTAGAATATTCATTTGGATTTAAAACAATCCGGAATTGATGTCATGGACTCAAAGACAAGCTGTCATCTCATCAATAAACACGACACATAAGTAAAATTAGAGGGGCTTACAAAAATCTAAAGGCCATCAAAATTAAGAAATCAGAATGACTATTTTTGTAATAAGGGACCAATTGTTTAAAATCTCTAAACTATGTGGATAAAAAATGCATTTAAACTTTTTTTTACTGAAGAAGAATGTAGATTTAAACACAAGAGAATAATGTAATACAAGTCTCTTGGAGATTGTATTTACTCAAAACAAAATAAGAGATTGATTTTTTAAATGTTCTATAATAAGAAAAATTAAAATTGTAATTTAACTAAAAATTTATAATGAAATTAACCCCTAAATTTATATTTTTATTTGGTGGAGCCCTTTTTATTTAATACTCCCTCTGTCTCAAATTATAAGTCACTTTATTAAAAAAATTTATCGCAAATTATAAGTCACCTTACATTCCCAATACAATATTAATGACATTTTTATCAATATATCCTCAAATATTTATTATTATTTATTATTTTATCTCTTTTAATTTTTCTCTTGTATAATTATGAGAGACATTACCTGTAAAATCATACATAATTTATCTTTTCCATAAAATAATAATTAAGTTTCTTACTCCGTATGAAATGTCAAAAACATCTTATAATTTGGGAAGGAGGTAATAAACAAAAACAAACCAAAGAAAATTGAAACCAGAAGATTGAAAGTTTGGCACAGAAACCCATGTCATTACTCTTTCGATTTGATCCGAACCCATCAATACTACCAAAATAAAACTCAAATTTTTCGTTTTCCACCTTTCTCATAAACAAAAAGGTTTCAAATTTAACATTCTAATATTGGTAGCAGAAAACATTATTCCAAAGTGATCGTACCTGGATCAGACAGTATCTGGTGGCCAACAACGTCGTCTGGACTTCAGCTCCGGTGAGGTTGAAAGACGGCGGGGGGGGGGGGGGGGGGGGTGTACCTGCAAGGTACTCCGACGCTCAAGTAAGGCAAGGGTCACAAGTAAAGCAAGTACAAGGTTAGAGTAAGAAAGTGTGTGTAACCTGACCCTCTCAAGTGAGAGGGTATTTATAGAGAGCCCCCAACGTGGGGCCAACGATTACTTGCATTGGGCTGGATTGTCAGGCCCAATCCGAGTAACTGCCAGGGCTTACGTGGCGTAGTGAAGACCAGCACGTGGTCTTCGCCCTGGGGTAACCGCTCCTAGATCTCCAGAATTAGGGCAGACCGATTCCATCGGGAGTGGGCGGTTACATGAGAACGTGTCCTCGCGGGGAGGAGTCTTGCTTGTCGGGGAGAGACGTGTCCTCGCGAAGAGGACTCTTATGTGAGAAGGAGATGGCTCATCGCAGGGAGGAACACCTGAGTGTCGAGGAAGAGCGAGCCCTGAGGGGCTTGATGCCTCTGCTCGACGGACTCTGCTGATCCCGACAATGTTGAGGGGTGGCACGTGCCCGACGCTGTTGGGGCATATATGTGCCCGACAGTGGTCTTGTAAAGAGGTCCTTGTTGGGCCATCTCATGTCCTGTGGGTTAGGCCTTCTCGACTGAGGGGCAGACCCTGGCCCAGTTCAGAACAGGAGCCCCCCAAGTCGTTGCTCCGAAGTGTCGGAGTAATGACTTAAGGGCCAACAAGCATGTCGGGGAAGTATCGATCGCGTGACCGCGATGAGGGGAACTTGTTTGAGATCCACTGGCCGTATCGTCGGGTCGTCAAATGTTCGTTGGGTAGAAATCAGCGACCAGACTCGAGCGTGGGAGTTCGCGGATGGTCGACTCAGCGGGGATGCGAGAAGTTTGAACTTGGGTGTCGAAGCAAATGGAGAGGCGCGTGTTGGGGAGTGAACGGTCGCATGTATGCCACGTGTCAGACGCCATCATTGCCTAGGGGCGACTAGGCTAGGGTAGTGTACTCTAGTAGTCTAAAACTCTTCGAATTCCATGAGGATCCTATAAATAGGCCTCACCTCGTTTCATTTGCACCATTTGCTCTTTTCCTCTCAGACTCTCCCTCTATTCTTCTCCGTTTTTTGTCTAAGAAGTTTGAAAAATGGGAGTGCGTACTGTGCAGACTTAGCGACCAAGCGGGAGAGAGCAGTGAGCATTCCGTTTAATGATTATATCGACTTCTTTGAGTCCGGAGTAGTGATCTCAGAAAAAGCCCTACACTTGTCGGGGTTGGCTTCCATTCCTCGCTCTGTGAGGTAAAAGCCGAGGAACTTACCTGCCCGAACGCCGAAGGTACATTTGTCGGGATTGAACCTCATGCGGCACCTCCTCGCTGTGTCGAACACCTTCTTGAGGTGCGCGACATGGTCGACTTCTTCCGCTGATTTGATGATCATGTCGTCCATGTAGACCTCGAGCATGTCGTCGATTTCAGCCCGAAAAACCTTATTCATCATCCGTTGGTAGGTCGCACCGGCGTTCTTCAGACCGAAGGGCATCACGTTGTAATAATAGTTGCCCGACGCGGTCATGAAAGCTGTGTGCTGTTTGTCGACCTTGTCCATGGGAATTTGGTTGTATCCCGAGTAAGCGTCCATGAAGGATAGTAGTTTGTAACCTGCAGAATTGTCGACCAGTTGGTCGATGTTAGGCAAAAGGTAGCAGTCTTTCAGGCAAGCCCGGTTAAGATCAGTATAATCAACGCACATCCTCCTTTTTCCATTATTCTTTTTTACAAGTACAATGTTGGACAGCCAGGTTGTGTACCTGGCCTCCGAAATAAAATTCGCCTCTAGGAGGTCTTTTACAGCTTTTTCAGCAGCCTCCGCTTTTTCGGGAGACTGCCTACGTCTACGTTGAGCTATGGCCCTAGCGACCGGATCTACTACGAGATGATGACAAGCCACTTCGGGGTCAAGGCCAGGCATCTCAAAGGCACTCCATGCAAAGAGATCAGCGTTCTCCCTTAGACATGCGTTCAGCTGCTCCTTCGCCAGGTCGGGGATTCCGGTGCCGATCTTCACGTTACGGTCTGGATCGTCCCCGAGTACCACATGCTCAAAGTCTCCGTCGGGGATGGGGCGCGTTGGGTGGAGAGGCCGCTCGTTGTTTTCTGCCTGGAGGTCAAGGTCTTCTACCCCGTCTTCATCGGGTTCGCCCGGGAACCTGCTGTCGAGTTCGACCGCGTTGACGCGCGGGAGAGGTACCTGTTCAGCGTCCGGGGGTGGCTTGGCCACGGTCTTGGGTTTGGTGCCTATGGAACTCATGCCTTTGACAGCGGCGTCGAAGCATCTCCTGGCCGCATCTATGTCCCCGTGCATCATCACTACTCGTACCCTGGTCGTGTAGTACTTCATTTTAAGGTGGAATGTTGATGGCACCGCCGACGTAGAAGGTGATAGGGTTGGAGTTCCCCCGCACTTTCTCGAGAGTGGTTGTCTTCGCCGACGTTGCGGATTCCAGTTCATCAAATTTCCACTTGATCGATCCGACGGGAAACTTCTCGGGACCACCCCCGGAGATGACCATCACTTTGGGGAAGCTTTCCCAGGTGCTACGGGTAGTGACGGGGTCCTCGTGGGGGAAGGTCGCCCACATGTTGTGAATTGCTTCTTGGCCCTCAATGATTACGGGGACAAAGAAGTCCCCGGGTCGAGTGACGCTGAGGGCGACCTGAAGCCGACTCTCGTCAGGAGGGGGCATTTCTCCTCGACGTTCTGGGCTTCCCGGGAGCTGGGACGAGGAGTTTCATTCTTCTGGGCGTATTTCTTTAGGTGCCCTTCCTTGATCAGAATTTCAATCGCATCTTTGAGATGGATGCAGTCTTCTGTGACATGCCCGTGGCTCCGGTGGAACCTACAGTATTTTGACTTGTCAACGTTTGATTTGGGGGCAGTGGGCTTCGGAAAGCGGACTCCTCCTTTCACAAATTCTGAGTTCTGGCACTCGGAGATGATTCGTGCGCGGGGAGCGTTGAGTGGGGTGTATTCAGTGAACCGGCCAGCTGGTCTGCGTGGTTCACGAGGTTCACGGGGGCGATTATCTCTCTTTCTTTCTCCTCTTCGTCGGGGAGGAGAGTCTTCTTCTTTGTGGCCGCGGGGGCCTTCTTTGTGTCTCGATTCAAGGGCGATCTGCGCTGCCTCCGACTCCTCGAGCTCGATGTACGACTAAGCCCGTTGGAGGAGATCCTCCAGACGGCGGGGTCTGCGGAGGCCCACGGACTTGGCAAAGTCAGATCCAAAATGTAGCCCATGGATGATTAAATACTTCTTCATGTCGTCGGTCGTATGGACCTCGACAGATTCTCTGTTGAATCTCTCAATGTAGTTCCGGAGAGATTTGTTCTTCCCCTGGAAGATGCTTTCTAGGGCAGCTTCCGTCTTCGGGTGTCGACGAGATGCAGTAAAGTGTTTGGTGAAGCGTTGTCATAGTTGCTTCCAGGATGTGATCGACCCGGGTGCCAGACCCTTGTACCAAGTCATGGCGCCCTTTCGCAAGGTGGTGGGGAAAAGCCTGCACTTAATGGCTCCTCTGACGTTTCTGAAGTCGAGCATGGCTTCGAAACTTTCGATGTGGTTGTCGGGGTCGGCCAGGCCGTCGTAGTTCCCCAGTTGCAGAGGTTTCTCTATGCCCGCAGGAATTAGGGCGTTCATGATCTCCCATGACAGAGGGGTCCTCTGGTCGTCGTCGTCACTTCCTGTCGGAGACCTCGAAGGGGATCGCTGATGCCGTGAAGGGGAATTCCTCGAACGGTTCCTCGGCCTCTACTCGGTCTGTTTGGACTTTTTGGTAGTGGTGGAGGCCCTGGGTTCCTTCCGAGGCGGGGAACGAGGGCGTTTATGGGAGATCGTCGGCTGGGGGTGCTCAAGACGTGGTCGGCGGTCCCCGCGCACCGGCGAGGGGGTTCAAGATTCTTCGGAAGGGGTCCTTCACGGGGAAGGAGAACGACGAGGTGACGGTGGACGATGATGTTTTCGCGGGGAAGATCGCCGTGCCCGCCCTTGCTCCAGTGCTTCAATTCTGGTATTCTGGTGTGCGATCAGCTTATTGGTCTGATTGATCAAGGCAGATAGGGCCACGGTGCTCGCATCTGCATTGGGCGGAGGAGCAACTGGCTGAAGCATGGCTTGCTGATCGTCTTGGTGGGCGGCGTTGTAAGCCACGTCTTGGGAGTCCGAGGAGGTGGTCTGCCCGTCTCTTACGTCGCCTTCATCGCTGTTGAGGATAGCGGCATCCTCGTGGTGGTTCCCGTTCTCGAGTTGTGCGAGGACGGTGTCCAGAGCTTTGTTAGCGGACGGATTGGCCATGCTGGTGATGAATGAGAGGATTGCTTTGGTTTATCGAAGGAAAAACGGGGAAGCAAAGATTTCCCACAGACGGCGCCACTGATCGTACCTAGATCAGACAGTATCTGGTGGCCAACAACGTCGTCTGGACTACAGCTCCGGTGAGGTTGAAAGACGGCCGGGGGGGTGTACCTGTAAGGTACTCCGATGCTCAAGTAAGGCAAGGGTCACAAGTAAAGCAAGTACAAGGTTAGAGTAAGAAAGTGTGTGCAACCTGACCCTCTCAAGTGAGAGGGTATTTATAGAGAGCCCCCAGCGCGGGGCCAACGGTTACTTGCATTGGGCTGGATTGCTAGGCCCAATCCGAGTAACTGCCAGGGGTTACGTGGCGTAGTGAAGACCAGCACGTGGTCTTCGCCCTGGGGTAACCGCTCCTAGATCTCCGGAATTAGGGCAGACCGATTCCACCAGGAGTGGGCGGTTACATGAGAACGTGTCCTCGCAGGGAGGAGTTTTGCGTGTCGGGGAGAGACGTGTCCTCGCGGGGAGGACTCTTATGTGAGAAGGAGATGGCTCCTCGCAGAGAGGAACACCTGAGTGTCGAGGAAGAGCGAGCCCTGAGGGGCTTGATTCCTCTGCTCGACGGACTCTGCTGAGCTCGACAATATTAAGGGGTGGCACGTGCCCGATGCTGTTGGGGCGTGTATGTGCCCGACAGTGGTCTTGTAAAGAGGTCCTTGTTGGGCCATCTCATGTCCTGTGGGTTGGGCCTTCTCGACTGAGGGGCAGACCCTGGCCCAGTCCAGAACACAAAGTTTTTGTGTTTCTCACTCTCCAACGTTGTATCGTTGACATTCTAACATTCTGATATTGGCAGCAGAAAATATTGAAATCGGGGTCACTAAAACCTTCAACAACTTGGGAGATCTTCACATATAGGGGTGTAAGTGAATAAAAAATCAATTAAATAAAAAATCCAAACCATACTGTTAGTGGAGAATATACAAATTAATATAATGTTTGAAAAGAGAGATTTAAATTGATCAACTGAATCGAACCAAACATGTTAGTTTGATTCAGTTGCATTTTTTGAAAAACACTAAAAACTGAACCAAACCAAACAAACAAAACCAAACATGTAAGTTTAATTCGGCTGCATTTTTTAAAAACACTAAAAACCGAACCAAATCAAATAGAACCAAACATGTTAGTTTGGTTAGGTTCAATTTTCAAAAAACCCTACAAACCGAACCAAACTAAATCAATGGAGATATCATTAGTTCATACATTTTTTGGACCAAAATTCGGTCCAAACTGAATCAATTACGCCCGTATTCCCAAACAAGGGAAAAACGAGCCACTAAGAAGAATGGAAATGTAATTCATTCATCTTTTAGGGATGAGAGTTTCCTTTTTTCTAATACGTTTTGTCGAAGAAGAGATGTAAGTGTACAGTTTATTCACCTTTAAATAACGTCCAATTACATGTTAGTAAATTTGAAACTGCGACATCCTACTTATTTCCATTTAAGGGGGTGAAATTATGACCACTAGGCTATTAGACAAAAAAACATAAGATGAAAAGATAGTGTAATATGAACATCTTTCTGCAGAAAGAAATGTAATATATTTTTGTGTATAAAGAGAATGGGAATGTATAGTTTAACATAAAAGCAGATGGTAGTGTACTATATGTTTTTTGAAAAATAAATGTAATATATTTTGCACAAAAGAGGAAGAGAGTGTGGATTTTTTTTGTTGCTTAAATTCACTTTTGGTCCCACTAGTTTGGGTGTTTTAAACAATTGGTACCCCTATTACAAAACCAACTATTCTAGTCTCTTAATTTTGATGGTATTTGGATTGTTGTGGTTCCTTATCCAATTTTGTTTACGTGTCATCAATTCAAATTATTTCAAAAAACAATTCAAAATTTTAATTAACAAAATATTCAAAACATTTTATAAATAAATAAAACACTTTTTAATTATTATAAAAAATTGAAAAAGAAACAAAAGGTTAAAAGGAGAGAACTGGGTTCAGCAGCTTCTAATTCCCAAATCCTCCAATCACACCCATCGTTCAACAACTTCCAAATTGTTTAAGTGTGCAAGTAAATTCGTTGTTATTAGAAGCTGGGTTTCAAAGTCTCCATTTTATGAAGCTGGGTTTCAAAGTTCTTGTGATTTTACGAAGATGACGAACTCATGATCTCAAAAGGAGAGAAACAAAGAGGTCAAATACTGTGTATTTATTTGGAAGGATACAATCAGAGGTCCTATGCATTTATATCAGATCACAAAAGGTATTAGTGCCAATGTAGAGTCCAAATTACATGTACTTACAGCTCTGCATACATGTGACAGAGACTAGTTCCAACTGTTCAAGGCATTAGTGCCAATGTAGAGTCCAGATTATGTGTAAAGCACTTATATGGCAATTGGAAGAAGAAACACCCTAGGTTGGAATTAAAGGAAATACTGTGGGCAGCTGCTAGTGCAACAATAGTTCTAACATGGGAAAGGGCAATGTAGAGAATGAAGGCAATGAAAGAGGATGCATGGAAAGATATGTTGGATGTCCCTGCTTGCCATTGCAACATAGCACACTTCAATACATATTCAAAGTGTGACTTACAAGTGAACAACATGTGTGAAGCATTCAATAGGAAAATATTGGTGCATAGGGAGAAGCCTATTATTACTCTATTAGAAGGCATCAAGCATTACATCACCAAGAGGATAACAAATTAGAAGGAGATGTTACAGGGCTACACTGGATCCATATGTCCTAAAATCCAGCTGGTTATTGAGAAGAATAAGAAGCAAGCACAAGGGTGGAATCATACATGGCATGGTAATGATGACCTATCAATATTTGGTGTCACCGATGGCATTGAGACTTATTTTGTGGATCTAAAAAAAAAATAGCTCATGCAAAAAGTGAGATTTGTCTGGTATACCTTGTTGTCATGTGATTATATGTATATGGAACATCAAGAAAAAGCCTGGAGATTATGTTATTGCATGTTATAAGTATGACTAATATGGTATCCTACTCAAATGTTGTGTATCCAACCAATGAACCACAATTGTGGCCTATAGATGATCAGAATACGGTGGCACCACCGGTGATGAGAAGAGCCATAGATCGGCTAAAAAATAGAGGAACAAGACAAATGATGAACCTAGAAATCCTCACATACCGCCAATGAGATTTTCAACTGTCACGTATGCAAAATGTGGTGCTATGGGACATTATAAGAGGAGCTGTAAAGGAAAAGGGCAGCTGATAGGGCAATTCCAAAGGGTGGCAATAAACCAGAGAAGGCTAATAAAGCGAAGGGTGGAAAAGGAACCAAAAAGTCCAAAGAAATGCAAACAGAAATTGCTCAAAGTTCACAAGCTCTCAACTTACTCAAGAATAGTGATTTTGATTGTAGTTTTAAGTAGTAATGTATAGATTTTAAGTAGTTTCATTTTGACTTAAGGAATGACTTGAGTTTTTATTTTGGTTGTATTGCATGGATTTTAAGTAGTTTCATTTTGACTCAAGTAGTGTCTTGAGTTTTATTTTGGCTGTATGAATATTAATGTTCAAACAAGGTTAATGTTAAGTATTATGGTTTGGTTTACACACCTTGTAAGTTATTTTTCTTGAGTTTTATTTTGAATACCTTGTGCAAATTATAGGTCCAAATTATTCCAGGTCCAAATGGTTATTACAGGTCCTGTCCAAATTATATAGTTAAGATTATTCATTATGCAGTCAAAATTATGGCAACATTATGCAGTAAAAATTCAACAATAACAATAACTTGAAACATATCAACAACTTAAACAATAACAACAACTTGAGCAATAACAGTAACTTCATTAAAAAAGTATTACAATCCACATTACTAACTTAATCACCTTACACCTTTAAAGTAAACAACATAGAAACATAACCTAAAACCTAATCATCTTAAACCTATTTCATAAATGTTGTTCCAACAAATGCAAACAACATAACAAATAACAACATCTGGTTTATCTTCAACTGTTTCTGCAATATATTCACTTTCATCTTCAATTCTTCCTCTTTTGCTTTGTACGAATTAACCATCTCCCTCTCTTCATTCAAGTTCTTTAATAATGTACAAATTAACTATTTTGCCTTAAGATTCATTTCCTCATCCAACCAAACAAAGTGATAGCATTTCTTGTAACCTTGAATCTGTAAACATCAATGGAGATGAAGATGAATAAATGTCGAACCATATCCAGAGCATTAATTTGTAGAAACTTATACATACCTTATACATCCCACTGTTGGAATTAACCCAAAACCTATGGGAATTCCGACCCTATCTTGATAAACAAGAAGGGTTCTTAGTGCAACAATACCAAAGAAAAGAAGAAAATAGAGAAGGAAAGGAAATTAGGATTCTAAGAGAATTTGGAGAAGAAGGTTGTTACCCACAAACTATGGGATTTTTCTCTTTTTATTCACTTGCAACTGCAAACCGTGAATTACAATGTGTTGTGATTATTTACAAAATAAGAGTTACTCCCTGTTTATAGATTTTAGTTTACTTATTCTCCAAGCCAAAGCCTAAAACTATAAAAGCCCAAAATACATATTTTGGAACTATATCAAATCAAATCTATATGAAATCTAAATCAAATCTGTGTGAAACAACTGTTTTGACACACCCTTGCTTTGAAACTTCGACACTTCGACACAAGGAATTACAATTTAACACACTACCTAATTCATTGTGTCTATGCTGTCTACATTCATCATGGCTCTTAGTCTTCTGAAAACTTCGACCTGCACTCCCTTCGTCATGATATCTATAATCTGATTCTCAGTTCTGCAGTGTTCCAAGTTCATCTTCCCTTCTGCTACTTGCTCTCGAAGATAATGGAACCTCATTTTGATGTGCTTGCTTTGACCGTGTGCTATTGGATTCTTCGCCAAGTTGATAGCTGACATGCTGTCTAACATAACCACCTAACATAAACACATATCCAGCTGTGGATTTTCTATCCTCAACATCACTACACCAGCTAGAGTCGGTGTATCCCACTAACTTGCATTCTTTCCCTTCATCAGCTGCAGGAAACAAAATGCCGTAGTCGAGAGTCCCTTTCAGATACCTCAGTATCCTCTTTGTTACTGCTAGGTGTGATACCTTTGGCTTC
This sequence comes from Lathyrus tuberosus, assembly GCA_022829125.1. Taxonomy (NCBI): domain Eukaryota; kingdom Viridiplantae; phylum Streptophyta; class Magnoliopsida; order Fabales; family Fabaceae; genus Lathyrus; species Lathyrus tuberosus. The sequence continues at coordinate 16,740,514 of JALAZF010000083.1, forward strand.
TACATGGATCTACTTACCATACCCACACTGTATGCTAAGTCAAGCCTTGTGTGACAAAGGTATCTAAGTGACCCAATAAGTCTTCTATATTGGGTTGGGTCGACATCATCTTCATCTAAATCCTTCGACAGTTGTAGTCTGGTCTCAGCTGGAGTCGAAGTTGGGTTGCAACCTTGCATGTCAAATCTCTTGAGTATTTCGCCTGCATATCTTCTTTGGTACATCATCAAACCTCTGCTGGTCTTGTAGAATTCGATGCCAAGGAAATATGAGGGATTTCCCAAGTTTGACATTTCAAACTCCTTACTTAGGTCATGTTTAAAATCTTCGATCTCCTTCTTGCAACTTCCTGTTATCAACAGGTCATCGACATAGAGACATAGTATAAGCAATTCACTATTACTTCTTCTTACATACACTCCATGCTTAGTCGTACACTTCACATATTCCTTCTCCCTTAAGAAGCTGTCGATTTTCTTATTCCAAGCTCTTGGAGCTTGCTTAAGTCCATACAGGGCTTTATGCAGCCTGTACACCTTTCCTTCTTCGCCTTGTTTCACATACCCAACTGGTTGTGCGACATAAACTTCTTCATCTAAGGGACCATTAAGGAACACACACTTCACGTCCATCTGAAATGTGTGTCAATTATTCATATTTGCTAGACCAACAACCAACCTAATTGTTTCGATCCTAGCAACAGGTGCGAACACTTCATCAAAGTCGATTCCTTCCTTCTATAGAAATCCTTTCGCCACAAGTCTTGCCTTCTGTCGAGTTACCTCTCCTCTAGGATTCACCTTCACCTTGTAAACCCACTTCACATTAATTGCCTTCTTGCCTTGAGGCAATTCAACAAGTGGCCATGTGTTGTTGACTTCGATGGACTCTAACTCCTCATTCATTGCTTTCACCCACTTCGAATCTTTCAATGCCTCAGCTGCATTGACTGGTCCAACATCTGCGTAGAAAGCATAATGTACCAGCTCACCCTCTTCATCAACCACATCATCTGATGTAATTACACATTCTTGCAACCTTGTAGGCATGTGTCTTGTTCGTCGAGGTCTGCTTGGGCCTGCTTCATCTATGACCGGTTCTTGCCGAACTTCTCTTTCGAATTCAGTGACTGGTTCTTCACAAGAGATTCTCACTGAATCCTTCTTGGCATTCTCAGTCTAGTCTCATTCTTTAAGCTCATCTATTATCACTCCCTGCTGATCACTGCCTGCTTATTCACTGGGTTGAACAGTTTGTAACCTCTAGTCGAATAATATCCTATCAAGATCATCTGATTTGACTTGTCATCAAGCTTCCTTCTCAACTGATCTGGCACATGTCTATGTGCTATAGACCCAAACACCTTCAAGTGACTGAGGCTAGTCTTGACACCAAACCAACATTCTTCTGGTGTGATTCTTTCAAGCTTCTTCGTCAGACATCTATTCAAAATATACGTTGTTGTCGAAACTGCTTCTCCCCATGATTCTTTGGGTAGATGCTTTCCATTCAACATACTTCTCACCATGTTCATGATGGTTCTGTTCTTTCGTTCTGCAATGCCATTTTGTTGTGGAGTGTAGGGTGGCACCACCTCATGCATAATCCCTTCATTTTCACATAATGCATCAAACTCTTTCGAAACATACTATCCACCACCATCAGTCCTCAGAATTTTCAACTTTCGACCACTCTGTCTTTCGACCATAGATTTGAATCTGGCAAATACCTCGATCATATCACTTTTCTTCTTGATGAGGTAAGTCTACAACTTTCGACTGTAATCATCTATAAACGTGGCAAAGTATCTGTTGCCACCAATCGAATCCACCTGGATTGGACCACATACATCAGAGTATATGACTTCCAGAATTGCCTTCGACTTCCTTCCTGCATCCTTGCCGAAGCTATTATTTTGTTGTTTCGACTGAACACACTCTTCACAGACTTCACTTGGAATGTCGATTTCTGGTAATCCTGAAACCATATTTCTTCTTTTTAGCTCTCTGATGTCATTGAAGTTGAGATGGCCTAGTCGAAAATGCCATAACCACTCATCTCTGCTGGCTGCAGTTGCTAGGCACTTGTGCTCCATCACCTTGAGTTCAATCTTGAAGGTCCTATTCTGGGACATTGGAGCCTTAAGATCAACCTACCACCTGCGTCGAGGACTCTTATTATCTTGTCTTTGACAACTACCTTGTAGTTCTTTTTGACCAGCTGCCCTATACTGAGGAAATTACTCTTCATGCCTGGTATGTACAACACATTGGAAATTGTTGACCTCTTGCCATCTTTCCTCATAATCAGAACATCACCAACACCTTTAGCTGCTAGAGTGTTGTCATTTACAAACTTCACCATGTTCTTCGTCGAGGGCTTCATGTTAACAAACCAATCTTTCCTTCCGGTCATGTGTGATGAGCATCCTGAGTCCAAGTACCACTGATCTTGGAATCTTTCTTCATCTCTTGTTGTGACCATCAGCAACGTCTCTTCTTCTTCATGTTTCACCATCTTTGCAGCAGTTTCTTGATTTTTCTTCTTTTCTGGACATTCACTAAAATAGTTGCCATACTTCTGACAATTGAAACACTAAATGTGACTTTTGTCAGATTTTCGACCACCATCTCTTCCTCTACCTGCAGCACCACCTCTTTGATTGCCTTGATTCCAGGGTTTTCTCTGATTCGACCAGTTTCCTTTATGCTGATTTCGACCAGTCGAATTGTTGTAGTCTCCTATACCTTTGTTGCCATTCCCGCTTCCTTTGCCTTTTCTTTCCTTTTCTGACTGCGTCTGCAAAGCCATATCGCTCTTCGACTTTTCTGCAGCTCTTTCAGCCATCCTTTGTTCATGAGACTCAAGCGTCCCTTGAAGCTTTTCCTTCGTCAATACTGACAAGTCTTTCACTCTTTTATGGCTACTACCACGTGGTCGAACTTTGGAGCCAATGACCTCAAGATCTTTGCAACAACTGATCTTGATGTCAACACCTCTCCACATACCTTGATTTGATTCACCAGCTTTGTAACTCTGGTGAAGAAATCTGTTATACTCTCATTGTCTTCCATCTGAAGCAACTCATAGGTTCTCTTGTGAGTTTGTAACCTCACCTCTTTCACCTTCTCTGCGCCTCCAAACGATTTTTCAAGAATCTCCCATGTTTCCTTCGCCGACTCTACATCACTAACTTTTTCAAAGTTATCTGGATCGACACACTGATGGATTATAAAGAGAGCTTTATAATCTTTCTTCTTCAACTCTTTGTGTGCAGCCTTTTCTTGATCCGTCGCGTTCTCCGCAAGCGGTGTTACTCCTTCCTTCACAAGATTCCAAAGATCTTGATAACAGAAAACCACCTTCATCTGCTTGCACCAATTCTCATAATTATCTTTCTTGAGAATCAAAAGACTCACCGGAAAGTGCCCGTTCGGATGATTCATTGCCATAACGATTTTCCTTCCTTAAATCGCAACCGGAGCTCTAGATACCAGATGTTGGAATTAACCTAAAACCTATGGGAATTCCGATCCTATCTTGATAAACAAGAAGGGTTCTTAGCGCAGCAATACCAAAGAAAAGAAGAAAATAGAGAAGGAAAGGAAATTAGGATTCTAAGAGAATTTGAAGAAGAGAGTTGTTACCCACAAACTGTGGGATTTTTCTCTTTCTATTCACTTGCAACTGCAAACCGTGAATTACAATGTGTTGTGATTATTTACAAAATAAGGGTTACTCCCTATTTATAGATTTTGGTTTACTTGTTCTCCAAGCCAAAGCCCAAAACTATAAAAGCCCAAAATACCTATTTTGGAACTATATCAAATCAAATCTAAATCAAATCTAAATCAAATTTGTATGAAACAACTGTTTTGACACACCATTGCTTCGACACTTCGACACTTCGACACAAGGAATTACAATTTAACACCCACATCCATAGAAATGACGAACTGGGTTCGCACCCGGCCATGCCGTCATCAATGGAGCATCCAGACCACACTTGCATATGTACCTCGGACGATTTGATTATCTGCTTCCATGTCTGAAAATAGGCTGATGTGACATTTTCAATAGATGTATATGATAATAGTTTTTTCACAATTCGAAAGTTTGAAGAACAAGACGAAGTTTTGAAAAAGACTTGGAGGAGTGAAAAAAACGATGAACAAGTTTGAGAACGATATTGATTTTCTATTTTTTTTTCATTTTTTTATAACGATTATAAATTTTTTTCTTTAATTTTAAAAGTGTTTTCAATATTTTCTTAATTGAAATATTCATTTGGATCTTAAAATTTTTTGAATTGATGACATAGACTCAAAGATAAGTTGTTATCTCATTAATGAAAATAATACGTAAACAAAATTGTAGGTGTATTACAAAAATTCAAAGGCCATCAAAATTAAAGGATTATAATGATTGATTTTATAATAGAAATCAATTATTTAAAACATTACAACTAAGAGACCAAAATATTTTTTTTAACCAAAAATAAAAGACTATAGATTTAAACACAAGAGAAAGAGAATAAAGCAATACAAATCAGAATGTAATTTACTCAAAACAAAATAAGAGATTGATTTTGTAAATGCTCTGTAATAAAGAAAAATCAAAATTGTAATTTAACCAAAAATTTATAAGAAAATTAACCCCTAAATTTTTATTTTATTTTTATTTAATCATAAACAAAAACCAAAGAAAATTGAAGCGGAAGATTGGAAGTTTGGCGCAGAAACCCACATCATTGCTACTCCGATTTGATCCGAACCCATCAATACCACCAAAACAAAACTCAATTTTCCGTTTTCCACCTTTCTCATAAACAAAAAGTTTCCAAATTCAACATTCTAATATTGGTAGCAGAAAACATTATTCCAAAGTTTTTGTGTTTCTCACTCTCCAACGTTGTATCGTTACAACCATAATGCTCTCACCGAACCACAATTGAATTTCACTACCCAAAAAAATGCGGAGGGTATTTGGAAAAATTGCTGGGTTGTTCACCAATCGAACTGTGGCTGGAGTAGACAAAACCGGGAACAAATACTTCACCAGAATTGAAGAAATTGATGGCAGCAGTAAGTGTTTTTCCATTTTTTCTTGTTTTTATTAATATGGTGTATTGTGTTATGTGTTTGTGTTTATTGGATTAATTGGTTTTATTGTGGTTTAAGATTTTGGGTTTGTGTATAGAGTTTGAGTTCTATGGTTTTTTGGTGTTGCCTTCTTTGTGTTTGTGAAAATGTTGCAATGATCAGTGTTGTTGAATAGCGTCTATGGCAGTGTTATAGCGTAGCGAAATTTGAACAAACTGCTTTCGTTGAGCAATATGGATTACTGTTGTCAAATGGAGACTATAGTGGTAGCTGATATAGGATAGTGAAATTGGAACAAAAGTACTATTTGGCTATGCTCAGCTCAGCTCATTGTAAATACTTTACTCATATGATATGGTTGGTGTTCTTAATTTGTTTTATTGATGGTGAGCTCCAATCCAAGATTGGAGGGAAAGGTAGGATTTTTTTTGGCAGAGATGAGGATGTTGTGTTGGACGTGTGTGGTAAGACTAGGCATGATAAAATTAGAAATGACAATATCAGAGAGAGTGTTGAGGTAGAACCTACAGTATAAACGATGGTGGAAAATAGACCTAAGTAGTTTGGACATGTAACGAGCAGAGTTATCAATCCAAGATAGCGGAGTGGAGTGGTCGACTCCAAAAATGGGATAGCGGGATAACCACTATTTGACTATTTTTTAGACTAGTTATATGAATTATCTATAAAACATATATGTTTTATATCGAATGTAAAACGAAACAAATAAAAGAGGAAGGAAGAGGAATAAAAAATAGAGGTAATGAAAAATAGATGTAAAATCAAACCAGATTTATTTATTTTAAAGGTAGGTCTTATATTAAGGATAAATTTGGATTTTCACGATCAAAATAGTTCAAAACCACTCGGGCCGGGAAGCGCCCCGCTCCTGCTACCCGCTAAACATTAAATAGTGGAGGGTCACTGCTCCGGGCCGCTATCCCAGGATAGTTTCGCTATCGGCTGCTATCGATAACTTTGGCAGCGAGAAGACATGTAAATTCTATGGTAAGGAAATTAGATCAGATGGAGAAGAGTCAATTAGGTAGAGGTAGAGGAAGACCTAGAAAAACTATTAAGAGAAGTTATTAAGAAAGATCTCAAGATTAACGATTTGGATAGAAGTATGGTCTTTGATAGAACATTACGGCGGAAATTGATCCATGTAGCTAACCCCATTTAGTGGGATAAGGCTGGGTTGTTGTTGTTGTAATAGTTATTAAGGTTTGATTAATATTTATATTCTACTGTCACTCTTAAGGCTTAGAATTTGGTAATACTTTGAAAAAGGGTTTGGCAGCTAAGCTTTTAGGGTAAGGTCGTAGTAACAGCTGTGGTTGTGTCACGATCCTTGATATTGAGGAGAGTCGCAGTCAAATGTGGTCTATATTGTGGCCGTGTTTTGGTTTCACAACATAAAAAAAACCGTTATGTTGTAGCTAGATTGCGGTTGGCAACCTTTATATAAAACCTGGCTGTCCTAGTCCTATCTTAGTGATCAAAGAAAATTTACAAAGAAGTTATATTCACCTCACTCCAAGGAAATAGTAGAGATTTGAACTTGTGATTTGTAAGATGCAGGTGTCATGCTCAACTTGGCCAATAAAGTTGAATTTAAACTTTTAAAAAGAGTGAGAAGTGAGATAATTAACCTGAATACTGAAAAATAAAAAACTAAATGAATTTTTTGTGAGTTATTTTCTGCTGCTGTATTGATTCACTCATGATATCATTTGGTGCATTAGTATGGATTTAAAATTTCTAAACCACGGTTCTTCTCACTTTTTCCACATGTTCGTTTTGCATGGTACCCCACTTTACAAATAATCTGTCTGATTATGCTTTTTTGGTTTGGTTTACTAGTGAAAGAGAAGAGATGGGTGGTGTTTAAGGGAGAGCAAGATCCTACCTCCATTCCAGGTATATATTGTATGGTAGCTGTCATTCAACTGCTAAGTTATTGGGTTTTTGTTCACATCTATTAATACATGTGATTCCGGGATGATCCAATTATGATATATGTTGAATTTATTCAGAAAGCAGTCTATGATTATTTATCCCATTTCCTATTATTGATGGATTGTTGATGCTTAATTATTTTAGTTGAATGGATATGTTGGCTGAATGGACAGCGAAAAAGGGCTCCAACTCCAGAGGTAAATTGAAATGCCTTTATATATATCCCTTTGCTAGTCCGATGGAGTTTTTGGATTGATGGAATTGGATGGAGCGGAGCGGTATTGGATGGAATGGAGTGATATTTCATTGTTTGAATCGGTTAAAATCGGATGGAGTCGAGCGGAATGGAGTGGTATAAATCCCATTCCATTCCATTCCATCACTTACCATCGTATTTCTTCTCCTCCGATTTGGGCGAAATTAAGAACTTGTCTTATTCCGTCCTAAAATATCCAAACGATGGAATGGAATCTTCATTCCACGCTGCTTCTTTCCATTCCGCGCCGTTCATTTTATGATATCCAAATATAGCCAAAGTTATCAAATAGCTATTGCATAGGGGGAGCGTAGTTTGAGCAAACCGCTATTTTCCACAATCTGCAATTGACGACCTGGTCATAGCCACACTAGATGGCAGCATATACAATGATTTTTTATTAAAGTTTTGTGTGTGCATTACTTCATGTCTCCCTTAATAATTTAAGAGGCATATGGGGGAAATGGCCGACTCATAAGGCTGTCTCGCAGACTAAGGAAACAAGGAAGGCAGTAGGTTATTGTAATTCTTGTGCAAATAAGACTCTGTGATACTATTGAAACATTATGTCCTTGTAACATCTTCATATTTGTGCACTCTGTTCGAAAAAAATATAGGGAAGTTGATTGCAGTTATAGTCATCACTTATCAAATTGCTTCTGAGACAATATGTATGGATAGCACCAAATAGTTATCACCCTAAATTCTTAAATCAATTTTCCACCTTAATTATCGTTAACAAATTGTTCGTTTTGCCGTGAATTGAAGAGTTCTAAAGAATTCTACGGAAGTAGAAGAAGACAATGAGAAAGAATCTTTAAATTAAAATGCTTTGGGGATGTTCAGAATTTCAAGCAATATTCTTTCAGAAATACTAAACTAGCATTAGAATGTTTTCAGCTAAGTGAAACTATTATAGTATAACTTGATTTTCTTTTTTCTTATTCTTTTTTAGGAACAGATAGAATTGGATGCAAGACGTGAACAAGTTAGACAGAATGTTGCTCGTATGTGTCACTTATACTTCCACCTTATCTAATCAATTTTGTTTGAATACTTCACTCTGATTTAGTATGATTCCTCGCGTAATTTTTTAGTTGGTGTTACACAAGATAGTTCTCATTATCATAAAATAAAATAAAATAAAAATAAAACAGAAAAACATTCTTCTTGGCCAAGTTTAGTTCTATGCAGAAAAGATCTTAACACAAACTGTATTTCTTTCTTTCTTTTTTTTTCACCAAGTTCTCAAGAAAGAAGAAGAGGAAAGGAATGCCAAAGAAGGAAGTAGAGTCAGACGTGTTGTCAACACTGGTCAGATGCTTAAATTTGATTGTTATTGCAATATTCTTCTTTAGGAATTATAGCTAATTTATATTTCCACGCAGAAAATGTTGGTGGTCCGGACTTGAAAAGTTTTATTCAGCAGTTACAGGTTCCTTCCGAAGGTAGGTCATCTTATTGTTCATTACTTGCTTTCTGAGGATTTTTACAATACACAAGCACTACTTATCCTTTGAATAAAGCTTTTGACAAGTTTTCTACAATATAGGTAACAAGGTTGAGGAATCACGCGGCACAAAGAATGACAAGAATGACTTGAGGTTGGCCTTTGGAAATTTATATTTGATGCATTAACATCTTGTTTGAATTTGAAATGTATGTTCTTATGTACACCCCCACCCCACACACGCACACGCTAACAAAAGCTCTTTCGGGTACTTTATTGCAGTCTTTGGTTTAAGGACTCTGATCCTCAATGCTGTTGTTTTGAAATCCATATATGTTTCTTCCCTCTATTTCAGATGCTCTTTTAATTTTGGTTTTTAGGTGTCTTCTATTTGCCGCGGAATCGTGGTTTTTCTTTCCTTTATAAAATTGTTCAGGAGAGACAATTCAACATATAGTAATCATTGGTTCTTTCTGCAGGAACTCTCAAGATAATAACACAACTAAGAATGCAAAAGAGGAGCTTGAGTAAGTCAAAGTGCATAGATTTAGGGATTGGAAAACTTTTGTAAAAAAACTACTCATAACAGCTTCCAATTTAAAACAATTTTGATCAGTAACAAACAGATGAAAATTCTTAGAAGTGGACTTTATCAAATATATTTCCCAAGTTTTAACCCTCATATTTCATATAATTACGTAATTAATCGTTATCTGTTGGTAAAATTTTGTTTTCAGATCTTCAGAGCCAAGTGGGTCAGGTGCAAGTTATAGACCTGGAACATGGCAACCTCCATTTTGAACTTTCATCAATCATCAAAATTAAGGGAGGACCTTGCTGACACAACATTTGTTAATCTTGCTTCATGCTCTGTTTCGAAAAGCCACACATGATGTTTTCTTTATTCCTCAAGAATTTTGATATAATCTGTGTTCCAAGTTTCTGAAACTTGTAATTCATTGATTTAAATTTGTTTGTCGAAAATGACCACTAAGATAACCTGGGGTGTTATGCATTTAGTTCTTTCTAAATAATTTCATACTTAGTTTTGATGCATTGTGTTGTTGCAAATCTGAAGGCATGATGTGAAATTCTGATTGTAAATGTACTTTTGGGTGACCTTGTAAGCAAGGACCATTGCCTGAGTCTGAGCTGTAAATGAAGAATTGGAATCAAAATTACTGGCTTAGCTTATTGGAATTTTACCATAATCTTATTCTATCACTTATATCAAGATATACCAGCTGGTCATTATTATAAGCAATGAAATAAAATTTTAGGTTTATTAAATAATTGATGTATCTGATGTATAATATTAACCAAATATATTATTTATTTAATACATTTAATTTTTTTTGTGTGCTTATAATAGTAATTAGAGGGTGAATTTATGATTTGTTTTGTTGAACGGAAAGAAGGGGAGAGGAGAGGAGGAATTTTAATAGAGGGGGATGGGAAGAAAGGAGATATATTTTAATAATATTTATGTTTTGTTTTTAAGGAGGGAAGGGATTTAATAACTCAGGGGAATGGAGAGAAGAGGATGATATGCATTTTAATTAAGTATATATTTTGTTTAAAGAGAGAAAGGGGAATGGAAAGAAGAGGATGATATGCATTTTAATTAAGTATATATTTTGTTTAAAGAGAGAAAGGGGAAGGGAGATTTTTATTTAGATATATATTTAGTTTATATGAAAAGAGAGATTTTAAAATAATCTTACAAAACCCTTATTTTGTAAAAACAATTTTAAATAAAAATAGTTTTGAATAACTTCAAGGAAGGAAAATTTGTTCAATCATACAACACAAATAATCTAACAAAATATTAACTATTCTAAGTATTCAAAAATATATTAAAATGCAAATAAAATTCATAAACATAATAAAATTATTAAAGGATGATTAATAGTCAAATATAAAACTGCTTCAAGTGAGCATTGGAGAATTATCTTAAATTTGCAGGCATCTACTATAAAAGCACAATATAACTTAGACAATAACTATGTGTAACATCCACATTCCTTTATTAAATTTTATGTTTATTTGAAGGCAACTCATATTTTTTATTCTTTTCTGTATTGTCGCATTTCCTTCTTGTAGTGCATCTGCAATCACACTTATTGATTCTTGAAGTTCCATAATTTTGTTGTATGTCTATTTTTAACCACTCTCAACTTCTTCCTTTTACCGCCACTTGTTATGGGTGAAGAATCTAATGATTGTATTTCAGGTGCAAAAAAGTCGTAAGTAACATTAAAGCTCTCCAAAGTTATCTCATTTCGAGCAACCCGCACATCAATTTCTTCAATACTTTCAACAAAGTCTTCATTCGTGATTGATGAAATTTGTTTTTCTGACTCTTTTAAAGTTTCAGATTCATGTTCGTAAAGTATCAGCATCTTCTCATAATTTGGAAATGGTACATTTTTCCAATTTGATGCTTTTGGTGTTGACTGAAAAAAACATGATTAGTATAAACAATTTGATTAATAAAAGTTATACAATTATTCATTAATAAAATATCTTTAAATACAAAAATTTCATCAAAAATTACCGCAATAAGAGCATCCCAAACTTTTGACTCAGCATCCCATAACTTTGTAGTTGAATTCCAAAAAAATCCGCTTATACCATCTTTAAAAATGTCATAATATTCAGTGCAGTTGTTTTTCAAAGTTTTCCAACGGTTTTTTATCTCCATCTTGTCAAATTTGTTCCCAAACAATGCAGTGAGTTCAGCTGCAATATTTGCATATGTTGTTTCATTGAAGATATCACTGACTTTATTACCTTTTTCATATTCATACATAAAAGCATCAATAAGAGCATCATCTTTAACTCTAGTCCATCTCAAATTTTCACAATTACCATTGTTATTTGATAAATTGCTTTGCGGGGCCATAACCTATGAAAATGAGCACTAACATAAAAAAGTTAATAAATATATTTAAAAAGAAGCCCCAAAGTTACTTAGGTCAAACACAAATGTTAAGAAATATTCGATAAACGTCATAATAGACTTGATACTACTTCATTAAAGAACAACAAACATAAAAAATATAATATAACTCTGCCTATGACTTCAGCTGGGTTTGCGTTCGTTAGATAATTATGAAAAATACAAAATTTTTAGCTTTAAATTCACAATTAGGGTCGATTGAGCTAGACAAAATCTCAATTCTTTTTTCAATATAACCAAGACTCTTTCCATTGCATTGCATAAACATAAAAGTCACATATTAAACATCTCGATTATTCATTCTAGCTCAATAACAAATAGTCGCACAATAATAGAATCAACAAATTTTTGACGCAAGTGAAAAATATGGAATGAGATAAAAAACATCAATGCAATTTTTTTTGAATAAAACTCACCTGAGAGCAATAACGCACAGACAACAACCTCACAGTAGAAGACAACGAAAAACAGGAATTTTTAAATGAAAAACAACAAAAACAAAAAATCTAATATTTAAAAATTCAGTTAGGGCATTTTTGGAATTTAAAATAAAAATTAAGGATAAATTAAAAAAATATAATAAAAAATTAAATAATGAATCTTTTCTCTTCTCGAAATGCATACACAAGTACAATAACTAGTTAAAGACTTGTGACTCGTGCGGACAATAATTTTATTTACTACGATATAAGTATTTGATATCAATACAAACTTAATTAATATAATAATAAGTTTCATATATTAATTTGACTAATGTTTTCAAACCTTTTATTTAGTTTTTGAAAAAAAATCTAATTAAAAAAAATTAAAAAAATGTAAAATATATGTTCTTATATGGTAAATAAGTTTGGCAAATATTAATTGATTGTTACATGTGATGAAAGAGAATTTTTTAATCCACCCTTTGATACTCTTAGGCACTTCACGAAATTCCTTTTATGCCCACTGCTTCTGGAGATACACATCCAGACGCACCATTTTTTTCTTTACGTTGGATGCTTCCGGAGACATATTTACGGAAAAAGTTTCGTAGATGTATCTCCGAAATCTTATCAGAACATGTTTTTTTTTTAAATTCAAATTTTGTTGATCGCAGATGAAAATTAACTGTTGCGGATGAATATAACATAACATACATCCGTAAATAAAATAATATAATATATATATGAGAAGTAATATGTGATAATCATAAAGAAATAGTACATAAATGTCATCAAAATATATACATCAAAAAACACATCACAGTCACTACTGTGTGTGTCTGACAACATCTGCATCCCCTCCTCTGCCTATGCCTCTGCCGCCTCGTCTGTCTGTACCACCTCTCGACCGCCCGGTCTGCGTCCCCGGCCATCGATCCCACCCGTCCTAGCGTGATGCCTGCGATACATAAGTGCCCCCTGTGCCACCTCAATCATCTCATCCAATACACGCATGTGGTCAGACCCCTCAGGGAAAAAAACTGGCGGCAATCCATGCCCGCCCCATCTCCACTATCTGACGATACCGAGACAGGACATCCTGAGTATGGTCCAACTAAGACTGCTGCTCATCTAAGATCTCCTGATTAGCTGGTCTGGACGGTGATCCTTCTGCAGTGGGCACCATGTATGGGTGTGAGACAATGAAGAAACACATGATGTAGCCATCAACGCAGCTTCAGTCTCTCGGCGCTCTGGTCACCCGAGCCTCGTCTGGTACCAAGTGCGTCTGGTAGTCAGCAGAGATATTGTCTATCTTCCTATAGGTCAAGTCGAGAGGAGCGGAGACAGCTGGGTGTCTGGGTATTGTCTATGTGTACCCGAACTGCCGCATGACGCACTCGGGAAAATATGGAACATTGATGGTTGAACTGCATGCCAACCATCCCGAGTATAGTGATATGTCGTCAAACGGGCGCGTCTCACGGTGATCGGCATAGACGTCGTAACAGATGTCCTCAGCAACCAGGCGATCGAGATAGACTTTGTAAGGGTCGACCGTCTGGTCCCCCCTGAGCGGGATAAATGCACGGAACACAACATCTGCTCTGTGTAATCAGGCACACTCCCCCACCCGGCGATCATGGGAAAGTGCTAGAATATTCAATCCTGAAATGAAAATAAAAAAACACCAGGATTAAGCATTATCACAAATATAGAATGAAAACAAATGAAAAAAAGTTATCAGGATATAAGATTGTTACCACAAGTAGTGACATGCTGCCTGCCACAGTCCTAGTCTTCCACAGGCATCCCTCTCCCAGCCTCGAGTACGTGTAAACCAGGGTATTCGCCCTCCAGTTGTACTCATGGATCCGTATGGAATCCAAAAAGTACCTCGGGTAAGCGACATCGGTATATATGGAGGAAGTGTCCACAAACAGCTATGTGCCGACTAAAAATAGAAAATAACACCTCAACACATGTTGCCTGTGTATCTCAACCTTAGCTGGATTACCATCTTCCTGGCGTGAAGCAGCGAGCGCCTCACGAAATCTACGTGTCAGAAAGGAGAACCGCACATGAGCCCCTCTAGTCTTATCCACCTCCTCAAGCGCATGCAGTGGATCAGCCGCAAGCTCCTCGATCAACATCTCTCTCGCATCCTCCTTCGTCATCCTACCATGACGGAGGAGGATACCCCTGACCGGTATATCCAACAGACATGAGATGTCGTCCAGTGTAATAGTTAGCTCGCCGTGCGGTAGATGGAAGGAGGACGTCTCAGGGTGTCATCTGTCCGCAAATCCCATTAGCATCCCGTTGTGGATCAGGCTATAACCGATCTCACAAAGGTCCTTCAAACCAGAGTCGGAAATGACATCCTGGAAACAAGCCTCCTGTGGCTGCTCCAAAGATAATATCTTCCGCCCATGGTTGTAGAACTTCTGCGGCTCACGAGTCTGAAAAACTTCCATAAATAAGAAACAATGTTAGTAAGAAACAATGGTACAAATTATAAATTTCCAATGGAATCAAAGTAACAATCTGAGTAATGTTACCTCCCCATCCCAGACATGTCTGGCAGTATAGTCAGCGTACCCTGTCAGCAGGGATATATTTGAGGGACCCCCTGGGAAATCCTCAGGCTCATCATCATCATCGTAACCAGCATCCTCTGCTGGCGGGTCATCACCCTTTGGAGGTGGCACCAGAGCAACATCACCGGCAAGATGAGGAATAGGAGTATCCCGACGAGGCCTGCGGGATGACGGGGCCTATGATGAACCCTCAGCTGAATCCCGACGCCTCTGGGATGAAGAAATCGATGATAGGGTGGGATACGAGGTCGCTGAAGTGTCCTGGACATGTGATGAAGAAGGTTGTCCAGTAGGTTGTGCCTCAGCTGTATCGGCCTCGGTAACGGTGGCCTGGCTCGGCTCGCGTCTCACAGATGCATGCTGCGAAACCCGTCCAAGTCACAATCTATCGTCTCTGTCTGCCATAATGTCTGCAATGGAATAACCAAGAAAAAAATTAGATACAAATAAATCAAAAAAGAAAAAAGAAAAAAAATAACATTTTCTACTTCTAGATATACACACACGGAACAAGTTACGTAGATGTATCTATGGAAGAACTCATAATTTACAATGTTTAGGTTGTTCCGAAGTTGCATCTACGGAAGTTCCCTAACGTTAAATTGTTCCATAGATGTAGATCCGGAACAACCTGCAACTCTAAAGGTTACGACAATGGTGTCCCCTACCTATGGAAATGTGATTTTTGAAGCCCTGATCGTCCGTTTCAGGCAACAAACAATACCTACATTGTCTCTAAACTATGTTTCTAAAACTATCTAAGGATTTCTACCCCTAAAACTATATTCTAACTCGTTTACGGGAAAGATTCGAAAATACCTCGGAAACTCGAAAACTTATCGATTATATCGAGCTTGAATGTGTTAGTGTTTCTTGATCGTTGAAATGAACGCTCCTTGTCGAACTTGATTGAAAATAATGATGTTTGGTGGAAAAATATTTTTTGAGTTGAGAGAGTTTGAAGAGTTTGAAAATGAGAAGATGAAAAATAAAGAATGAGGGAGGAGAAGAGACTCTGAGGCGAATGTATTCTAATTTGTTCCGGAGCTATATAAACGGAAACATTCGGTAGTTGTAGCTCCAGAAAAAATCAACGTTAAGTAAAAAAAGGTGCGTCCGGAGATATATCTCCAGAAGCAGGGAATATTTTTGGAAGCGCACATAGTGCGTAAGAACCCTAAGGGGTGGGGTAAGAAACTCTTTGATGAAAAATATACATCAAATATTAAAAAAACAAGAGAACTACTTTTTGGTAAACTTATAAATGGGTGAACATATTTGAAATTTTAGTGTTTGGGCTTATATATTTGAATTCCAAAATTTTATCCTGTCACCTTACACTTTGATCTGGCACCTCCACATATTTTTATAATAATAAAAATATCTTTCATATTATTTATTTTTTTTACTATATTTTTTTATTATATAAAAATCTGGTATTTTGTTGCTTTTTTACTTGATTTTTTTAGAAAAATTCGATTTTTTTTGGGAAATAGTTGTGTATTTATTGCAGTTTTTAAAAAATTTCAGTACATTTCCACCGAATATTTTATAATAACTACAAGAAATAAATAAGATATATAAGGCAAGATATACATACAAGACGAGCAAGAGAGATCTGTTGACTGAAATGCAACATCTGTTGAGTCTTATTCATGAAGAGAAATAGTTGTACTGGACCAAAAACATGGACGATTCAAATTTTGTTGTTGATATCTTTTGCACACATCCTGAGTCAGTGAAGATAGTAAACATGTTTCATTTAGTGTTGATTTTTGATTGAACATACAAAACAAATAGGTACTGCATGCTCCAATTGCTTTTATTTTCATTTATTTGATTCTGGGTTGGAAGTTGATGATTATTTATTGTACATACAAAACAAACATGTATCGACTACCACTACTTGAGATTGTTGGTGTTACATTTGCAAAATTGAGGTTTTCGGTTGGATTTGCCTATATGGAACATGAAAGGGAGGAAAACTTCACATGGGCACTAAAGAAACTGCAAGAGTTGTTCACGTTCGAGAAGTTGCTATCGAAGGTTTTTGTGACAAATCGTGAAATGGTGTTAATGAATGTTGTGGAAGTTGTGTTTCCAAACTTAACTCATTTGTTGTGTCTGTTCCATATTTAAAAAAAAAATGTTAGTATAAAGTGTAAGGAGTGTGTTAAATCATACTAACATGAGCATGTTATAGATCAATGTAACAACATCATATATTTGAATAAGGAGTCTGAGTTTTTGGGTACACATGAAGCATTTTGAGGTTGTATGTGCTGATATCCCTTAATTTGTTCATTATGTGCACGAAACTTGGTTGACACCCTATAAATAAAGATTTGTTGATGCTTGGACTAATACAGTCACTCATTTGGAGAACACTGCCATACCCCAAATTTTGACCATTAAGATTCCCCATCATTGTGCAAATCATCATCACAATATGGATGGACCATCATACCTCATTAGTCTCCCCAAAGATGGGTGAGCATCTACTACAATCAAACTTAGGGTTTCAAGCCCTCTCAGAGCTCTTAGACAAAGGATCAATCAAGAAATGACATGATCTTCAACTTTTCTAAACCTCTCAAACATCCACGATGGATCAAGAGGACTCCCACATCAAGGATCAAGCACAAGGCTGCAACATTCCAAGTGGATTAAGCCTCAAGATCGCCAGTGTCACCAAATTAGGGTTTTGGTCGGCCAAGGCCTCCAGTTGGAATTTTTCCTCTGGGCATGAGCCAATGCTTCAAAGCATACCCTAAAATACTTCATGGGACCTCATGGACCCAAGCATCAAGTCAATTTAACCTCAGCGGATGTATTCATAAAAAAAATCAGGAATTAGGGTTTCTTGACCTAATTCACCCCTAAGTTAACTTTTGGGACAAAACATGAGCCAAGACCTCAAGACATGATTTGAGGGTCCCTAGTACACTACATTAATCCATTTGCAACAATGGATTGATCCAAGAAGCTTGATTCACAAGTTTCAAGTTCATCAGAACCACAGTTAGGGTTTCGCGGAAAAAGTCAACTATGCCTTTGACTTTTGACCAAGACATGCTCCCAAACCTTGGGACATGATTCAATACACCCTATAACACCTATGAAATCAATCCATCAAGTTTGATTTAGGTCAAGAACTTGATTTCATAGAGGATCGCACAGTTTGGAATTCATCTGATAAAAAGTCAACTGTGCCCAAAAGTCAAAGTTTGACTTTTTGATTTTTTGATCAATTATGGTCCCCTAACCCTAAAATGATGTGAATATGTGATTGGAATCATCATTCATCAAGAAAAACCAAGAAAAGTGAGATAACTTGTAAAAGGGGTAACCATAAAAAACTTAGAAATTTTCTAAGTTATGGAACAAAGTGGCTAGGGTATCAACTTCCAAGGATCATAACTTGAGATCCAAGCAACCATTTGGGCTGATCCAAAGATGGATTTGTAGCTCTTATGGCATACTTTAAAAGTGTCAACTACACCTCATTCTAATTCATCATG
Source organism: Lathyrus tuberosus (assembly GCA_022829125.1). Classification (NCBI taxonomy): domain Eukaryota; kingdom Viridiplantae; phylum Streptophyta; class Magnoliopsida; order Fabales; family Fabaceae; genus Lathyrus; species Lathyrus tuberosus. Next base: position 16,758,786 of record JALAZF010000083.1, read on the forward strand.
GATTTTGAGTTATGGTTGGATCAAAATGGCTGAAAACATGAAATGTCACTTTTTCCAACACAGTGAAATTTTCACTAAGTCAGAGTATGTCTTGCTTTTTTCCAAAAGTAGGGGGATTTTTTATTTGGATCCAAAAAGTATCAAGACAAACTATGATTATACATGTGTTGTATCATATAAGAGCTTTCCAAAATGGCCAAGAACTCCATCAAACTCCACTTAAGCCATGAGATATGACAATGACAATGTGCCTTGCTGCAAACTGTCATGGCAAGGCAGATTTGTGCATTTTGCTTGATTTGAGAAAATTTTGCAAATGACAAACAAGTTTATCCATCTGAACACCTCAAGGAGGGACCAAGGAGGGATAAACACTGATCCATAAGCCTCCCAAGTCTTTGGAACTAAAAATAGCATGCCAAACCTAAAAAACCCTAAAGAGGGGACAAGACTCCAATTTTGTTTTGGAGCATTCAATGGATGCACCAAGGTGGCGTGAACTGAGCTATTTCCAACTGAATGAGTCAAGGATGATCTCTGAACTAGGGAACCAGCAGCCTGTGCTCTAACCTCTAGTCAATGGCTAGAGGAGACTTGGATTCCTATTGATCAACATTTGCCAAACCTGCTGCAGTTGCCATTCCCTATTCCTTGCAAAACAAACTTGCTCTACTATAAATAGAGCTCATTTGTGCTCAGTTTAAGTACACCAAATCCATCAAACAGATGCTTTCCTCAAAATCACCTTCTCACTTCCAAATTTGCCTTCCAAAGCAAGTCGTTATCGGGTTTTGATTTTGAGAGTCATTCCAACCAAACCAATCACACACACACCTCATAAACATCATATAGAAGTGATCCAAACACTTAAACAACAACTGTAACACTGATTTCTCAGAATCACCAGCCAGTTGCTCAAGGTTTTAACCAAGTTGCAGCTGAGATGCCATGAAGTGATCCCGCCATTTCCAATCAAGTACAAGCATTCAAACACACTCCATATGGTGTAGGGAAGCTGTTCAGATCATCACGACTCATCTGTAACACCTCCAACTCAAAAATCACATTGCTCTTGCTGTCACGACCTTCAAGTAAGCCTAAACTTGGTCATCTCTTAATCTATGCATATTTCCTCGCACAATACTTTTGTCAAATGTTCATAATCATGCATAGAATGTTTCCCCTCAATTAATTGCTTTGTTTGAATCGTGTATCAAAATTCTCAGCCTTCATGCAAATTTTAGGGTTCTTGAGGTTTTGTCTTGATTTCTTATTCCATGCTTAAAATAAATGAAATTAAAGACCATAGACATGATCGTGAGGTGAAAACGAGCAGATTGATGTGTGGATTGTGTGATTTCATCGAGTATTCAGTGAGATTGGATAGAAAATGCAAATCAGGCCAAACTCAGAACACGCGCGTGTTCTTGCCATGTTCTTGGCGCCTTTTTCACAAATTCAAATATTTGAATTTTGTGATTTTATTTAATTGATTCAAAAATTAATTTCTCTCTGAGTTTTAATGATTTTGAGTTTATTCTTTTTTTAATAATTCACAAAAATGTTAAAATATTTTATTTTGCCAAAAATTCCCAAAAATATTATTTATTTCATATACTTGATATTTTTGCAAAGAATTAATATTTTATTTGTTTTTTAACATTTAAAATATTTTTTCCTCCTTGATTTTCCAAATTTAATTGGTTTCCAATCATTTTGTGGATATAAACATGATTTTTCAAACATTAATCCAAGATCACAACTTGTTTTTCACACATGTTTGATAATTTTGATCATTTTAATTAAATTTTTATTTAATTAAAATACATTTTGAAATTAATTTAGGGTTTTGATCTTAATCACCCTAAACAAATCATTTTCAAACACTCATGGGCCTCTAATAGAGTGTAAGACCCAACCCCTTTTTGAAACCAAAATATTTTGGGCCTCAGTGTATTGTATACGTCCCGATACCGTCAAAAAGTTCGACACGATCGTGGCCTTTTTAACAAAAAATCTTTGGGTTTCTCCTTGAGCTATAAGACCCATCTTTATTCATTTTCAAACTCTTTTGGCCTCTAGTAGAGTGTAAGACCCAATCCCCTTTTAACCCAAACCTTTTTGGGCCTCAGAAATTGTATAAGTCCCTCTGCGGTAAAGGAAAAAATCTCGGCGCGATCGTCAGTTCAAAAATCAAACAACCCCGAGCCTACCTGTCGCTCCCGGGATTTTCATCCAAGTACAAACGTGAAAGTGGCGCGGAAACAGAGTCGCCAGCAATGTGTATTTATCCCAAGAGAGGGAAAGGAAACACTACATAAACCTGGGGGAAAGGAAAAGCATGGTCCCACGACCAAGAGAAACGGGTAAGGGAGTCGGTTACGCAAAGGGAAGGTGTTAGCACCCTGTAACACCCCCAATCTATACCCCCAATTAATAATAAAATAATAAACACTTAATAAAAATTTCGTCAGAGTATATTCAAATTATCATGGCATAGACAGGGAGAATCACATTATATTGAAACAGAACATACAACACCTGCTCATAAAGATATACAACAGTGGGGTAGCAATCATCAGAGGAACTCAGTTCCTTACACCCACATATCAGATTTTAGAATAAAAGCGGAAAAATCTAAAACTGAATATCATATATATATATATATCACATAAAGGTTTATCTGTTGTCAACAGAATCATGTATATATACAACATCACAAAATAATCCTAATCGATCTCCCGACTACCCGGTGCTACATATCAGAGTCGGCCGACAAAAGAATGAAGACATAAGCTTCACAAAAGACCTCCAGCATCTAATCTGCAATGCCTCATAGAGCATTATAACACAGCAGAAGGGTGAGAGACACAATTATAATATAAATGCATATAATTATATATATCGACATAAAAATACACATATCAAGTATTCTCACCACGCTTCTCACATGCCAACACATAAAGCATATATAGATTATATTCACATAATCACATATTCACACATAATGCATATGTTTATACACCAAACATATCATTCACAATTTAATGCATTTAACACGAATGCACATCAATTCACAAACGCTATCACAACATCAATCACATAATTGCTCCATTCCCAATTGCATATTAATCATGCACAATACATTTATCACAAATGCATATCACAATATCTCACACATAATCAATTAAAACATGATTTTCCACATATAAACAATGCAATCATAATTCATGCAGATGCAAAGAGACCGACAACACGACTCTATGCAAATGCATATGTGGTACCGACTCCCTCATTACCAGTCCACTCAGGAACTATTGGAACCATCGCTTGTTACTACAAGTAACACCCCGTCGGGCCAACGGTGTTCACCCGTCGCTTGCAGTCCTCTTTGTATAAGGCTCACGACGTTTATGGATCGCTTGCAGTCCTCTTTGTATAAGGCTCACGATCCGATCGCTTACAGTCCTCTTTGTATAAGGCTCACGATCGTCTATAATCATCGTTTTCAGTCATCTTTGTATAAGGCTCACGATGTTATAGCAGATTCTCTCAGGAATCAATTCGTCGCTCACACCCCACATGGGCACACGACATCACAAGATGCATATCATGATGCTTGACACACAAGAACTCATGACAACCAATGCATCTTCACACATATATGCAACCATAACCATGCATATATAACCAAATACAACACATTGCATTTATTTGCCTTCCGGCCACAATTCATCACCACAACATGTCATCACATGCATTCACATCATATATCATCACACAAGTCATACGATATCCATATTAAAAGCACATTACACGATACACATCAATTACACTTAATTAATACGGTAAAAGTCGACAAAACGAAACTATTCCAAATACCGACACAATTTAATCGGCTAACAACTTCCAAATCATCATAATCATATAGTACAGCTCAATAGCTTTCCAACGATACCAAGAATGTAAAAATCGGATAAACGGAACCCAAGTTACGAAAGAAAAACGAAAACGATATTTTGAAAAGTCCCATTTTTACACTTCTCCTACCCATACGCGTATGGCCCCTGTCATACGCATATGGCAAAACCCTCATACGCGTACAATACGCATCTCACCAGATGGCCGGGAAAAGAGACATCCTATACGCGTATTAGCCCATCCCATACGCGTATTGGCCCCAAAACTCGCCCATGATACGCGTATTGCCAAGGCCCATACGCGTATATGAACACGCCCCATACGCGTATGATCTGGGCAAACCAGAATTCTGCAGGTTTCTTGCTGTTACGATTTTACACCCAAAACCCTTCCAAATCATCATCCAAATTCAGAAAAACACCAATTTGAGGTATATCAATACATACCCAACATGCATAAATAACAAGGAACACAACAACATGAGTTTAGACACATTTGGATCAAATTCTACCCATTTCTAAACATTATGATTTTTGCTCTAAATTTTCATACATTCCAAAATCAACAACACAAGCACATACATAATCATACACATGCATAGAATAATTGAATTTCACACCCTTACCCGATTAAATCGATTCCAGAAGTTGATTTGATCCAACCTAGCTTTTTCCTCTTTTTCTCTCTTTTTCTCTTCTCTTCTTTTTCCTTCTTCTCTTTTTCCTCTTCCTATTTCTTTCTCTCTATTTTTCTCTCCTTTCTATTTCTATCCCTTTCCTTCTCTTTTTCTTTCTAAGTTATAAAAATATAATATAAAATGACTAAAATGCCCCTACTCCCAAATACCCCGCAAACGCTCTCAAAATGCTATAAAACATAAACATACCGATGAAATATATTTCGGGGAATAAAAGTTTAAAAGAAATAATAATTTAATACAAATATTTTATCTATCAGAGAAATTAACCAATTAGCTCAATTAGCAGGTAAAATACAATAAATCCACACATTTCACAAAATTTACATAAATGAAATAAATAAATATAATTAAACAAATCGGGGCGTTACACACCCCACACGTCCATCGTACTCGACGGGATCCACGCTTGTTGTCTCGATCAAAGGGTGCCGTCGTCTGGAGCTCCACTGCTACTGGAAAAGAGAATGAACGAGAACGGAAAAGGGCGGAGAAATGGGGAACAAAAGAAAAAGAAGTGACTCGGTAGGACATCCTCGGAGTCCTAGGCCTACGTATTCCCTCGGGAACAGGAAAATCAGAGTCAACTTAGTTCGGGTACGAACTAAGGGGGAGGTCGCTCGCCAAGACATCGCCGTCTCGTGCCTACGTATCCTCAATCGGACGAGAGAAAGGAAATCAGAGCAGTCGTAGTTCGACTTAGCCAAGTCTGTGTTTTTTATGAGCGACGTTAACTTCGCGTCCGGCAGTTAGGGTCGATGTCTGTTTGCGACGAGACGGAAGTAACGTGCCCTTTTATGAAAATGAGGTGAAACTGAACAATCCTGAAGGATGAAAAGGTTTTGAATTTGTTTTGTGTTTTTTAGACAAGAAGTGTTTTTTGAAGTTGTGTTGTAACTTGCATTGCACCCAAGTCTACAACATAGGATCGAATGTCTCGCGTATCGATCCAAGACCGGACGCATGCTTAACATCCTAAGAAATTGAAGGAAGATCCCCCACTATCTCATTTCCCACCTATAAGGTTCGTGCGCAATACATGTTTAACCTTTATTAAGTGTTTTAAAAAGACATGAGATGAGAAGAGGAGACTCAAGTTGAAAAGAAAACACTAAAGGGAATTCTCTCCTAAAGTTGTCATGCAAGAGATGGCCCTAAAGTCAAGGTTTAGAAGGGGGATGCTACCTATGTTAGCATGCATGGATTGCTATCTTAATGTCTCTCCTACCTCCGACTTAATCGAAAATTAAGTGGAGCTAGGAATCCTACGGGATCATGTCATCAGACAAGTAAACACTGGATAAATCAATCACAAAATGGACTAAAAGCAACGAAAGAGTAAACAGTGTCAATCAAAGTAAAAGGGGAGCTTTAGCCAAGGGGTCATATCAACCGAGGCAAACAAGCTAGGTGTGGGAAGTAGGGGTGCTTACCCAACGGTATCAAGAACCATGGAGAGCAGAGTAAGAAAGGGGAAGATGTGAATCAGATCACATAAGCATCAGCATTGGTCAATGCGAGCTATAGACAAGGCGTGGGGGTTTGATTACTAAACCCTCATTCCACCGACGGACTCGATAACACGAGCAAGATATGTTCAAAGCTTCAATCATGTAATAAGAGCTAAGAACGACTCAACTAGAATAACGGGGGTCGATTGCGAACCCTACCTTCCGTCAATTGCCTCCTCGAAGGTCTTACCAGGGGATACAGGAATGGGATGCCTCATAGAGGTCTTCAGGCACAATATTAAACAAGCACAGTCATGGCCTCACTTGAGGGTTTTCCATACAATCCTACTTATCATGGCATCGGTTATTCCTACTTCTCATGGCATTTGAAAGCATTAAAGAGAAGTGAAGAGATAAGAAGTCCTACCAAATGGATATGAATCCGTAGCAAAGCAAAGAAAGCAAGTCACGAAAGCACCTATAAACAAATAGCAAACCAAGTTAGAAACAAGTTTTTATTTACAAAATGAAATGGTCAAACCACCTTTGGAATGTCTCCTTTATGTACCTTGCACATGTGAACCAAAGACATTAGTAATAACAAGAGAGGGTATGCACAATATGAAAATCTAGGTCTAATGATTATGTACATTTGAGTCACACTAGTCAAAGTGAAAGACCTAAAGGATTATGAAGTTACAAGTCAAGTTACAACTATGTTACAAGACTAATCTACTTTGAAGTTAGAAGTAAACCAACAAAAGAAAGCCATTACAAGTTAGATGAATTGAATTAAAACGTGAAAATGGACCAAGGTCAGAAGTGAAACAACTTATACACATGCTTAAAACCAATCTCAAAGTGTCACAAAGTTTTGCATTAAACTCTCTCTCCAAAGTCAATTCATTCCATGAGCAAAATCACATTTAAACTTCTTATACAAGCATGCAAAATAGTCACTTAAGTAAGGCAAATGAAATGACAAGGTAAGGCAATGTTAAAGCTCACACACCAGAGGAAAATGACCTATAAAATGTCCTAATTGAATCCCAAAACAATCATGATCATGACATACAAGTGGCATCAAAAGAAGTGGCCAAAGTGAGACACAAATTCAAGTTCACATACACACAAAGTAGGCATCATTTAAGGCATGTGAAATGATCAAATGCAATAATCAAGCATGTCTCAATTGTGCATCAAAATACACTTAATAATGTGCTAAAACTCATATTCAAAGTTAGCTCAAAGTGCCCTCACACAAGCTTCAAACCAAGACCTATTTCTAAGCATGTGCCAACACGTCATGTTCACTTTGAAAAATAGGTGAAAAATAGAAAAATGCCTTTGAAAATTATGAGTAATTAAACATATCATTCCAAGGCCAGTGAGTGATCATATACAAAATATAGGACACAAAACATGCATCAAACATCCTCAATCAATTGCAAACATTAATTATATTATCAAAGATGTCCATACATGACAAGGCACAAATATGAAGCTCAAAAGCAATTCAATAATCATGGCCAAGGGACCAATCAAACATCACTAAGTCACATAATCATAGGGCTAAATGCACAACAAAAATTATCTCCAAATTGTCAAGGGAAGATCACATTTTAGGACTCACATCACAAGATATACTATTAAGAACACATCCCTTTTCGAAACTCCAGAAAAATATCAAACAACCCCCAAAATGGAATTAAAATTTTCCAAAAATTAACTACACTTTTAGAAACATACATGAATTTTATTGGAATTTTCTGAGGCACGAAACTATTTTTAGAAAATCGGTTTCGAAACTATTATAAAAAATAGTAATAAGAGCAAATACCAAAGAAGTAGGGGTGCAGTAAGTAGATTCTTATGTTTAGAATTTTATTGGGCTCAAGTGGAGGAGTGCGCATAGCATTTCTATGGATTAGTCTATGCTGAACAGGGAGGGTGCAATCGAATTTGGGGACGTGTGGATAGAAACTGTGTGGACTGAGATTTAGCTCAATGAATTCCACCCTAGGGGGGGTGCGAATGGCATTCCAATGGTGGCCTTTTTCATGAACAAGGGGGTGCGAGTTGAAGTAAGGGAGTACAGTATTAAGGAAAACGGGTAGAGCCTGGTCCACAACACTGCATTCTAACCTAGAAACCACAATTACGCACAACACACTTTCTTCCTTCCTCACGCCATCGCCATTTCCGTCTTTCTTCCTCTTCCCATCGCCATTTCCTTCCTCCGTCTTGCTTCTCAGCTAAATTCATCGTCAATTCAACTCAAATCCTACTCTAACACCAAAACCTAATCAACCCCCTTCAAGAACCCTAACCTGATTTTGTTAAATTAAATCCTCGTGAATGCGAACTCTCGCCTGAATTCTTAGGGTTCTTATTCACCTAAACGAAGTCTACGCAACGGTATCAAACACGAATTGAATTGAAGGTTTTTTTGGCGTACCTTCGACGTCGACGACGAAGTGTAATGATGACGACACTTGGAAATTGCTCAGGTAAGCCTTTCGCTCCTTCTCTCTTCCACTCTCGTTTCTCTTCCGTGTACAACTTTGAATCGTGAATCGAGATTGTTAATACACTGAATCGCAGTATTTTGTGGTGTTAATTCTCTGTGCAAGGCGGTTGCAGATTATGAATCAAAGATATCAAGCAAAATTCGTTGAAAACTGATGAAGGATCTTGTGGAAGCAGAAGTTCGCTATGGCCTGAAGTGAAGATGCATAATCTTTGATTAATGATGAAGATTATTGCATAACTGATTCTAAGTTGTTCATGGTTCTTGCAGGTTCGTGAATTGATGAAGATGGAGAATTCAGAGGGAAAAAATCTGTTAGAATTTGTTAGAGAAATCTTTGGTTTTTTGTTGAATTTTGCAGGTTAGATGATGATGAAGCTCAGAGAGAGGTTCAAGATGGTGAATGAAGGTTGACGGTGAAGTAAAACTGTTAGCAAGTGGTTAGGGTGGATTGAGGAGGTTGAAGGTTGAAGATGAATGAAGGAGAAGAGAAGAAGAATCCAGAGAGAGAATGAAGAAGCTCCGGCCAAACCATTTTTTTTTTTACAGTTAGAAGTTGGTAGTTCTCTTATCAATCTGTTAGGGTGGTTGTGGCAGTTAGAGATTGAAGAGGAATATAATTGGAGATGGTGATCGAAAAGTGGAGAAGCTCTGTTAGATCCAAAAAACTGTTATTCTGTTAGGAGTTGGAAAAATTGGTTGTATCATTTAATTCTATTTAGAAACTGTTAGAAAAACGTTGGAGGAGTTGGTTATGCATTTCTGGAATTTGCTGTTATAGGTTGTGTTAGGAATTCTGTTAAACTCTCTTATGAAATTTTTAACCGAATTCCATTTCCCAATCTTATTTTCTGTTATGAACATGCTGAATTTCTTTCTTTTTCTGCTCTTTCAAGTCCAACAATGCATTAAGTAGTAATCACCTGCAAACAGCTAATCGTATCGGCTTTTGGACACTCTTCTCGTGATTACGCTGCTATGTACTTTCTCCACTATTGACTTTTCTTTTTAAAGCTATAACTCTCTGAATCTAATTCCACATATACCCTCTCATACTGTATAAATTCATATCCATGTTGCATCTAACATGTTCACTTAGGTTGTATCTATAACATACAAACTGGGGATGGATTGGATGATTGAGAAGAAAACCATGAAAAGGGATATCTGAGCTAAACGAGTTGGATCTGAAGTTTGGTTTTGATGAGGAATTGAATCGAGTTTTAGCCAATGGTTCCTTTTTTTTTTAGTTTAAAAGGGGATTGTGGATTTGTAAATGAAATGGTAACTTTGGATCTTGAAAAATGGTATTAAATGAATATGGGTATTTGTGAAATACATTGAAATGGATTTGAATTTTAAAATGGACATCAAAATGGCTTTGAACTGGATATGATTTTAACAAATGGACAATGAATAAAAGGGGATAAAAGATGGACTTGTATATTGGATTCCAAGCAATCCACATAACCACTCTTAACATGTCTAATTCCACTCAAATACCCGATTCACGCCAAACTCTTACCTTCCATGAGTTCCAAGATTCAATCAGTAAACTCAATTAACCATGGCTCAATGTCCTTTAAACCAATCCACCCATGCTTTGTCTTCGTGATCTTGAATTGACGAATATCAACCGATTCGTGCAGAGGATACGAAACCATGATCCCACGTCTCAAGAATCCAATGCAAATGAATGAATGAGTATGACCTAAATGAGATGCAAATGAGAAAGAAACATAAGCCAGAAAAAAGGTAGGGCAAATTTTGGGGTGCTACACTACCCTCATGTTATAAGCCCCATTTCTTTTCTTCAAACTCTCTGGGCCTCTATTAGAGTGTAAGACCCAACCCCTTTGTAAATACACCACTTTTCGGGCCTCAGTCATTGTATAAGTCCCGCGGTATTTTCAAAAACCTCGGCGATCGCCGTTTTCAAATAAATAAACCCTGGGCTTCTCCTTGAGCTATAAGTCTCATCTCCTATACAAAAATAAATCTTTGGGCCTCTAATAGAGTGTAAAACCCATCTCCTTGTACATAAACACTTTTTGGGCCTCACATATTATATAAGTCCCTCTGTACAGTTTTCAAAACAACGGTGCGATCATCATTAAAACTTGGGCCTCTCCTTGAGCTGTAAGCCCCAACAATCTTTTCAAAGCACTTTCTCCTTTGATTTTGAATTAAAATATATGTTGTTATCAAAACTTTCTTTGTTGAACAACTAACAAAACAGCATGGAAGCTCTACAACGGGTAAGTGTTTATCCGCTTTCATATGTATATAACTGTATTGTGGGACTGCTTCACTGTAAGTCTTCTTTCACATCCTTTTAAATACTTGTCATATATCAACTGTGTAATAATAGTATAGTTATTTAGAGTTTTCCCCGGCAACTACGTCTAGCACTAGGTAAAGCCCTGTTGGCCACTCTTAAATACAGACAAAACTAGATCCCCCATAGGATTCCTGATACAGTCTTCCCTCCTCTTAGGGTTAAACAATATGGAACAAAGAGAAAGGCAGTATTCTCGGTGAACCTTTTCTCAGACGGTCACCCTTAGAAATTGTCAAAGAAACTCTAACTCCCCAGAGATGATCTTTTCTCCGTGAATGGCATCTCTTGAGTTTCTTCTAAATTCTCAAACATTCCTGGAATGATCTCTTCTCTGTGAATTGCATTTCTTGAACTTCTCTTGGTTTGGGGACCCACAGGCTTCCTAAAAGTATCCCTGCCTCCTCTTGGGCGTTGTACAAGGACCCTTCGGCTTCGTAGAAGTTCTCATGCCTTCTCTTGGGCTTAATACAAGGACCCTGACGACCTCTTAAAGGTATAAGGTAGAACTTAGTCATCCTTTGCTAGAGCAGTCTTTCCCGCGTCAAAACTCCGACCATTTTAGGGTTGATACTCGTCCCTTAATACCCGTACCTCCTCTTGGACATGGTACAAAAGATAAAACACTAGACATGGACAGTCTAAAACTCTTAAGTCTCGAAGACATTCTCGAGTTCCTTTCAAACATAGAAAAAAACACCGATCACCCTGGATCAATCTCCAGCAGAAACCCGGTCTCTCTCATGAGAGTTCCCCACATTTGGACCCGCTTCAGGATCTAAATAATCCTTAGCGGTAAGTCAGCCTCCTCTTGGGCTTTGTACAAATGATTCTCCCTAGCGGAGCTAACCTTTTCAGACTCTCTTGTTGAGTCAATCATCTTTTAGCCTCCATCTCAGGCTTCGTACAAGATAGAAAAACACTCTCTTGTTGAGTATAAAAGACTCTCTTGTTGAGTCAACCACTTTTAGCCTCCATGTCGGGCTTCGTACGAGATAGAAAAACACTCTCTTATTGAGTATAAAAGACTCTCTTGTTGAGTCAACCACTTTTAGCCTCCGTCTTGGGCTTTGTACAAGACATATAAAACACTCTCTTGTTGAGTATAAAAGACTCTCTTGTTGAGTCAATCTCCTTTTAGCCTCAATATCGAGCTTCGTACGAGACAACAGATCACTCTCTTGTTAAGCATACAAGACTCTCTTGTTGAGTCAATCAACCTTCAGACTCTCTTGTTGAGTCAATCACCTATTCAAGACTCTCTTGTTGAGTCAACCTTTTTTAGCCTCCGTCTTGGGCTTTATACAGGACAGATAAAAGTACTCTCTTGTTGAGTTAAACCATCTCAGCCTCCATCTTGGGCTTTATACAAGATACATTATCCCCAACGGAGTCAAAATCCCTTTTAGCCTCAATTTTGGGCTTTGTACAAGACAGAAAGAACATTTTCCTCGGAAAAGTCAAACTTCCCGCCTCCTCTTAGGCTTTGAATAAAGAAAACCCCGGTTGAGTCAATCAACCTTTTAGCATCAAAGTTATGCCTTACTCACAGCATACAAACATCAACAACTCCTCCTTAGAGATGACAAATTCTCTCTCAGCCAAAACCCTTTAGCTTCATATCTTAAGCTTTGAACAAGATACAAATCACCTTTAGCTTCATGTCTTGGGCTTTGAATAAGACACCAAAACAACCTTTTTCCTCCCATAGAATAGGAGGAACTACGATCGCTCTGATTTCCCTATTTCGTTAAACGGGAATACGTAGGCATAAGATTGCAAAAATCTTAGCGAGCACACTAATAAAAAAACCCAAAATCCCGTACCTTCATACAAAACATCAGACCTAACGCCTTACCAGAAGCCCCACATATAATCCAGACACTTGTATTCTTAAGAAAATAACCCTAAGAAGGACCCCCATATTTTGATAGCATCTGTAAACCAACAGTTTTGACTGTTTAAACTCAGTTTGCAAGCAGGGTTAATTGGAGACATTTATTTCCTTTCCTTAATCAGCTCAACAAGATAAAAAATGAATCGAACTGTAGTACCAAAGTGATAGTGATTCGAAACCGCAAAAATCACGCTACAAACACGACAATGAAGAAGTACACTGATGTGAATTTCAATATGGGTACATTACTAATTATTAAATAATAACATCCCCTTTCTATTTATGTTTAGGGTAGAGTCTACTCACTAGAGACTAAAAAATATGTTGACATATAGAAGGGGAGATTTATGTAGAAGTTGGATGTTGTGAACACTATGTTGAAGTTTCAATTAGGTTCAATCATAATATCATTTCAAAAAAAGTACTGTCAACATTGAGCATCGGTATAACACTCCATTTTACTCGAGATTGCACGATTTCGTTTCAAGAAAGTATATACAACACGTTAGAAAGAAGATGGAAAGGGTAAAATTTGTTGAATGTGACAAAGATGCATGTGATTGCTTCATTTGAACAACACATGGGGTTACCGTGTGTGTGAACTTGTTGGCCTTCAAATTCAAGGAAAACCTATTATGTTAGAATATATTCATGTGTTTTTGGAAGAAATTATACATTGAGAAGCATGAGGTCACTCAAGAAAACAGTGGGACACAATTGGATTGAGAAGAAGGGTTAGAAAAGTTGAAGAAGCATTTCAGTAAAAAAATTGGGAACTAACACATTCATCCATAACTTCCATGTGTCCACCACCGGTGAAGTACAAGCCAAAGAAGGGAAAAAAATAAGAGTAAAAAGGGTGAAGAGAGTGATGTGCATTGTGATCCTTCTCAATAGGAGTATACTGATGGCTCGCAGGAAAGTCAGACTACGAAGAGATCATGTACAAAACTAATTGAAAGTCAACCGTGTAGACAGTCTTCAAAACATCTTTACTTGTCTGAGTTTCCTGTTTTCTTACATCAATACATTGATGACATTGTTGATGAGGGTAAAGACGAAAATTGTGGTTTTTCATGTTATTCCAGCTTTACTTGGATGGGGACGAAGAGTCTTGGTCTTTAGTTCGGACGCAGTTAGATACTGAAGTTTATCAACACCATCAAATGTATTATAATGTGTTTCATGACACAATATCGAAAGTTATGAGTGTGTTGCTGGTAATTAGCTTGGGTGTGCAGGATCATGAGAAGTGGATGACAGTTTCTGACATGGTTACCCTATTGCTTCTAGATACAGTGTGATATTAGCATCGTTGTCCAGAAACCTTAACATCACATTCTTCCAATTAGTGATAGCTCCATGCGTAAATTTGAGTAGACACAAAATTATTGTAGTTGGTTTTGTTTACAAGTGTTATTGGATTCAGGTGAAGTTGAAACCCAATTGTCTGTTGCCTTTCGTCACAGACCGATGGAGACAAAACTGTAGTGAAGGTGGAAGAACATGGGAATCATCATATGCAGGATGTATTAAACACTAGGAAGAAGAATTTAGGAAGTTAACATGATTTGTTTTTTATTGATATTGTAGCACTTTTTGCATTATACGTATATATTTTATCGAATATAGTTTGTTAAAAATGTCAAAAACTTATGTTTTTTTCTAAAACTCACCACTTCCTACTGAATTTTTAAACCTTCCGGAAAATTTGGTATGTACCGGATTTTTCAAAATATTTGGTATGTATTATAGGTTATCAAGTTTTTCAAAAAAATTGGTATATATGCACCGGATTTTTCAAAAACCAGATATATATACGCCAGATTTTTCAAAAACTGATATTTCGTCCACAATTTTGTAGATTCCCATGATTTTTTTACCGGCAATCTCATAAATGTCTAGTATTTAATAAAAAATTTGTACAAAAATCCAATATTTTTTTAAAATCGGTATTTCTTCACCCAACTGAAAAAATATGCAAAAAATCATATACTATAACAAAAAATCTGGTAACTTCAAATACTTCCAAAAAACCAAACATTCTTAATAAAGACATAATTATAATAGCAGACGTCATGTAAGGTGTCAGGTCAAAGTGCGGGGGTGGCATGACAAAATCTCGTGAATTTCATAGAACAAAACCAAATTGAAAATGAGATGTATCTGTAAAAGGAAAATTTTACCATATACTTTTGCAAATAATCTTTTACTTCTATCTTAAAACTTAATGTATTTTATTTTCTAAGCCCAATAGGAACTTAGACCCATTAGCCCATTGTACTTTATATTAGTCTTTATATTGCACTCTGGTTTCTCTTGCAAAGGAATGAAATATATTATTCAGTTCATTCTTTTTCAGTTTATTCTTTTTTTTATTCAATTGTTTTAATGCCTCTGCGGACAAGTGTCAACATGGTATCAGGAGATTGATATTACTCTGATCTTCTCCACTCTGATCTTCTCCACTCTTATCTTCCATCACGTGTTCCTTTCTCACTGATTCTTTTTTTGTGATACGTGGCTCCATATTTTTTTCCCATCATTTGGATAATGTTTTTTTCATCAATTCTTTCTTCTTTGTTTCTCTCTTACCCATCCTTTATACAGTTTCGTGTTTATCTTGCCTTCTTTTAAGATTCTAGTTTTCTGTTCATCTTGTTTCCTTTCTTCCTCTATTCTTCCATGGCTTCTAACGTGGATGAACTCACCCCCAAAAACTCTCCTTGCAAATACCTCAACAACAACCATGGAAACTCCAATCGAAACTATGAAACTTACATGCTCGATCCCTTCTATATGCATCCCAGCGATAACCCAGGCCTCTCCATTGTATCTCCATCGCTCAATAACACCAATTATTACCCATGGTCCCACGCTATCAAACTTGCCCTTCGATCAAAAAACAAATCAGGGTTCATCGACGAAACCCTAATTCACCCCAATTCCAAAGATTCTAAATATCTTGCTGAGGATCAGTGTAATAATATGGTCACGACTTGGCTTACGAATTCCACTATGAAGGAGATTTCTGAAAGTGTGTTATGGATGGATTCTGCTAAAGATATATGGGAAGAGTTACATGAACGATACCACCAAGGCGGCATATTCCGCTTCTTAGATCTTCAAGAGGAAATCTACGCTCAAAGGCAAGGTGAACAGACCATCACACAATACTTCACAACACTCAAGAAATTATGGCAAGAGTTTGATAATTTTCCCTATTCCGAGTTATACTTGTGAACCTATGTGCCATTGTGAATAAACCTCCATCGTCAAAGCTTATCATGATAACAACTACATTATTTGTTTCCTCAAAGGTATTAATGATATTTATGCCCATGTGCATGCTCAAATTATGCTCATGACACCCTTGCCTTCTGTCAATAAAGTATTATCACTTCTCATTCAGCAAGAAAGACAAATTGCTTAACCTATTGAAGATGACAAACTTCTCGCTCATATTTCAAACCCTATCCAAAAGGTCGCTCGCTTGACACGGGATCGAATAATCAACCTTACAATAAAACCAAAGGTTTAAAAATTTGCTCTTACTGCAACAAACCCGGACACACTATTGAAGTGTGCTTCAAAAAACACAGTTTTTCCCTGTATCTGAAGAAGCCACAAATTGCATAAGTTTACTCAGAAGAACAATCTCAGGAACGAACAAATGATTCAAACCATAGTACCAGCCAATATGTGCTAACTGGTGATCAACAACACGCTCTTCTCGCTCTTCTTCAACATCATGAGTGCCACTCCAAGTACATGTTCACATCCCTTAAACCTATTCCACCCATTAATATCCGGCTCCCCAATGGAGCCCTGATTACTGCTTGCCACTTTGGCTTCGTACATTTCTATGACAATTAACATAAACATGATGTTCTGTATCTACCATTTTTTTACCAACATTATATCTATTTCTAAACTTTGTGCTTCCTTGGGTTGTACCCTTCAATTTACTTTTACTCACTGTCGCATACAGGGGACCCATACCCTGATGAGGATTGGTGCAGCTAGAATACATCAAGGGTTATACTCTCTTATCCTACCTCATTCACACGAGACTAATACCATTGAAAATGTCCCCCACCCTATCCAACATGTGTTACAAACTTATTACCTTTGGCACAATAGACTTGGCCATCCCTCACATGTCACTTTGAATCATATAAATAAAAATTTTCCCTTACCTTAATTTTCTAAATCAGATTTACCTTCCGATGCTTGTTTTAATGCTAAACAAAAATGTATTCCTTTTCCTGATAGTTATACTAAATATGAAACTTGTTTTGAACTTGTGCATATGGATATTTGGGGTCTTATTTCTACTGTTTCTTAACTTGGTCACCAATATTTTTTAACTGTCATTGATGATTATAGTAGATACTGTTGGTTATTTCTTATGAAGGCTAAATTTGAAACTTCCATTTTAATCAAATCCTTTACCAGACTTATCCAAACTCAATTTAATTGCACCATAAAGACAATTAGACATGATAATGGACCCAAGTTTTTGTTGAAAATTTGCTATGCATCTCAAGGTATCCATCATCAGACATCATGTGTCTATACACCCCAACAAAATAGGATCATTGAAAGAAAACATCAACATCTCCTTAGAGTGAAACATGTTCTCCTTTTCCAATATCACACACCTAAGAATTCCTGGTCTTATGCTATTTCATATGATGTTCATTTAATAAATCGTCTCCCTTCTAAAATGTTGAATTTTACTTGTCCTTTTACTCTTCTTTACAACAAAATCCCTGATTATATGAATATAAATACTTTTGGCTGCCTTGTTTATGCTTATAGTAAATCTACAGCTAGGACAAAATTAGATTTTCGTTCTCGTAAATGCATTTTTCTTGGATTTAAATTTGGTGTAAAAGGATCTATATTATATGACACTGTGAATAAAAATATTTTCATTTCTCGTGATGTTGTATATTTTGAACATATATTTCCCTTTGCCAACCCCCACCATGCTGAATCACCACCCCCTCAACCCATTTACCATCCTTCCATTGATGACCCCCTTGACTAAAATCTACCTAATCCTAGTCATGAATCTCCCATTTCCATGGAATGTACACCCCACACCCAAATCATTAATTCTGACCCTGCTACTAATACTCCTCTAACCAAGACACCAACTTCCAGCCCTATTTCAATTACATCTTCTCAACCTATTCCTATTTGTTCTCCCGATAACCTGCCAATTGAAATCACAAACACAAGGCAATCATCTAGGATCTCAAGACCTCCTACCTATCTCCAAGATTACCATTGTTCTCTCCTTTAAGGTTCCACTACCTTTAACCATCCTTCAAATTCAGGTATCACTCCTTACCCTATTTCTGATTTCATTAATTACAATAATTTGTCTTCCTCTCATAAGTTATTTAAGTTAAATATCTCTATTGTCCAAGAACCTTCTTCTTATATGACTGCCATGCTTGACCCTAATTGGAAAAAAGCCATAGCCAAGGAACTTAAATCTCTCAACAATATAAACACTTCGGTCATTACTTCCCTTCCACCCAATAAAAAAGCCATAGGTTGCAAATAGATTTTCAAACTCAAATACCACCCTAATGGCACCATTGAAAGATATAAGGCATGACTTGTCGCTAAGGGCTTCAATCAAACACAAGGCCTTGACTATTTAGAGACTTTTAGCCATGTTATTAAGATGACTACCATTAGAATATTGTTGTGCATTGCCACTTCCCTTAACTGGCATGTTCATCAACTTGATATTAACATAGCTTTTCTTCATGGTGACCTCGAAGAAGAGGTCTACATGAAATGGCCTTTGGGCTTAAACATTCCCAAAAACATGGTTTACAAGCTTACCAAGTCTATTTATGGCCTTAAGCAATCTAGTCGCCAATGGAATCACAAACTCACTAACACTTTATTAGATATTGGTTTCTTGCAATCCAAGTCTGATTATTCATTATTCACCCATAAAACTGGAACTAACTTTACTGTTGTCTTGGTATATGTACATGATTTAATTCTTGTAGGCAAAAACTTACAACACATCAACAACATCAAACATGTTCTGGATCACAGGCTTAGCATCAAAGACATGGGATTTCTTTGTTATTTCTTAGGTTTCGAGATTGCCCATTCCTCCAAAGGCATCACTCTTTGCCAACGGAAATATTGCTTAGACCTTCTGCAAACCACGAGCCTGCTTGGTGCTAAACCAACATCCACACCAATGTACCATTCACACAAACTTAACAATTCTGCAAACACTGTGCTCAAAGATCCTTCACAATACATAGCAATAACTGGTAAAATTTTATACTTAACTCACTCTAGGCCTAACATTGTGTATTCTGTTTGTAGATTAAGTCAATACATGGATGCTCCAACTCAAATTCATCTCCACGCATTGTAACACCCTAAATCCCCCGCGTAATTTAAATAAATTATCAGAGTAAAATTCAACACAAAGACATTTAGGATGCTACAGTTCACCAAAAACCTGCTCATACTTCATGATATGTAACACATATAATTTTTAAAAAGTATTATTATTAATAATAATAGCAAAACATGTCTGAAAAGTTAATTCATATTGCAGCGAAAAACTTCAACATACTTGGCAATTTCAATAATTCCAAACATAATAATGTTCTTAAAGTAAACATAAATAACATAAAATTAAGAGATATACAGAATAATCTCCAACAGACATAAAAGTGTTCCATTCCCTAGTGTTACACATCAGAGCAGACACCGAGTCTATAAAATAAAAGGAAGACTCCATCTTCCACTCACATCAACTCCTATACTGCGAGTTATCTGCACGATACCCATGTAAAGGCAACATTCAAATAGAAGGGGTGAGATATCATAATTATATAAAGGAAAGCATGATAATAAGCAAGCATCTGATTATTACATGCTTAATCACCCATTCCACAACACACCTCCACACAAACAATAAAATAATCAACCAACATAATAACAACGCAACTACTATGCAATGAAATGAGACTCACAACTCGACTCAGTGCATGTGGTACTTATACTTGAAAACTCATGTTCACCGCTCCGATCCTTACCTCCTAAGATCCGAGCTCACAAATTCGTTACCATCACCACCGATAACGCTTCACTAATTCCATCACCTCCAAAATCAGCTACCCATACCCAATCCTAACCTCCTGGGATTGAGGCTCACCAATAACAGACCAATGTCTAACAACATGAATGCATGCAACATATTATACATGCAACAACAACACTAAGCACAATGACCAACACCTCTATAGTCAATGTACTCTGCCAATACTGGCCACCATGCACCAACACATGCTACAACAGTTCAGCAACATCAACAAAGCAATATAGTGACCAACAACAATGCATTCACAAATATGTCACACCATAACATAAGTGTTACAATGCATTTAAAACCATCACACAGTAAATTATTCAATTTCTGGCACATAAACCATTTTTAGAATAAAGTTCGTCACGTCAGCTTCCCGAGCTTTGAACGACACCCGAATCGGACACTCGGAACTCAAGTTATGAATTTTAGAAGTTTTTTAAAAATTGATCCCAGTGTAACTGGTTACACCCCTTGTAACTAGCTACACTACACAAAACCCACATAGTGTAACCGGTTATCCAAATCCTGGTAATCGATTACACCATGACAAAATGCCCAGAAAACACGTTTTAAAGTAGTGTAACCGGTTACACCATATCTGGTAATCGACTACACCGTGCGCATAAGCACTTTTCTGCAACTTTTCCAAACGAAAAACACTTCTAATCCACCCCAAAACCCTATTTTTCATACAATTCGTTTATCAAATTGTTTTAACACAAAAAATCACTTTTCAAGAGTTTCAAACCCCAAATTCCTTCCACCAAACACTCATAACTTAGTTCCGACTATGACTCGCAACTACACACAACAACACAACATCTACCATCAATAATTCCATCAATTGCACAATTTCAACAAAACATTACACAATTTACCATTCAAAAATCAACCACAACATCATCATACAACATTCTAACACAACTAATTCATCAAACAACATACAATTGCATAATTCACATCAATTAATCCATCATCAACATACATCATGTTCATACAATTCATCATCATCTAATTTCAACCAAACTCATCAACAAAAAAGAATTATACAATTGCAACAAAAATTATCGCATAGAGAAAAGAAAACACAAAGCAAGCATAAACATAATCTACCCACCATCATCATACAACCCTTAGATAATTAGAACCTCACCCTTACCTTAGATATCTTGCAAAAGCTTCTTCCACCTCTAACAATGGTGTTTCTTCCTCCTTACCCTAACTTTCTTCTTTCTCTTTTCTCCAAACTTTCACGATCTGGTAATTTTCCCCTCATTGTCCCTTTTTCTATTATTATTATTATTATTATTATTATTATTATTATTATTATTATTATTATTATTATTATTATTATTATTATTATTATTATTATTATTATTAATCCCAACTAATTAAAATAATAACAATAATAATAAGGCTTAATACCCTTTTTGGTCCTCTAACTATAGGGGTGGGTCCAATTTGATCCTTTTTCTTTTAAAAGTTCCAAATTGGTCCCATACGTTATTAAATAGGTCCACGTTTGTCCCTTCAGTTAGAAAAGTTAAAATTTCACTTAAAATGTTGATGACGTGGATTGGATGTGCTGATGTGCATGTTATTGAATGGGGATGTGGCACGGTTTATAGATTTCAATTCAGAAATATG
This sequence comes from Lathyrus tuberosus, assembly GCA_022829125.1. Taxonomy (NCBI): domain Eukaryota; kingdom Viridiplantae; phylum Streptophyta; class Magnoliopsida; order Fabales; family Fabaceae; genus Lathyrus; species Lathyrus tuberosus. Next base: position 16,780,414 of record JALAZF010000083.1, read on the forward strand.
GGACAATTTTCTTAAGTCATTTCAGTCTTTCATTAAACACTAGAAGAGAAGACATAGCATCCCAGAAGAGAAGACATAGCATCCCATACGAAGACGAAGACGATTGAGGTAGAAGACGAAGATGAAGCAACCCAGACGTAGCAAACGATTGAGGTTGACAACGAACACAAAGCATCCCAGACGTAGCATACGATTGAAGACGAATCATTATCCTGGTTAGTGGTCCTCTTTTTAAAATTAGGGTTTTTTTGTGTTCCTTTCGTAGTGGGGAATTTATTGATTCTGATAAAACGAATTACGTGGGGGGTAAATGTAATGAATTACAGGTAAAAGTTGATAGGTGGTCGTATTTTGAGTTGAAAGGTGTTTTGAAAGACATAGGGTATACTGAGGTAGACAATATCTACTACAAGGATCCAACATTTGGGATTAATGTGCTTAGTGATGATAAAGATGCGTTAGAGATAGCTGACTTATGTAGGGTGCACCTGAAAGTTGACATCTACATTGAACACCCATTATCCCAACCTGAGTATGTTGATGAGGGTGACACATTAAATGAAGAACCTACAAACATGGAGGAGGACACATTAAATGAAGAACCTTTGGATGTTGTCAATCCAGAATAATATGATATTGTTGCTGAACTTGTTGATCAAGTTCTTAAGGATGTAAACAATGCTGAATGTGTCAATGATGGTGAGGGTGTCAATGCTGGTGAGGGAGTCAAAGCTGGTGAGGGTGTCAATGCTGGTGATGGTTTGAATGCTTGTGAGGGTGTGACTGCTGATGAGGGTGTCAAGGCTGGTGAGGGTGTGAGCTCTGGTGAGGGTGTTGACAAAGAGGGACATAGGAATATGAATGCTGATGGGATTGATGGTCAGGTGCATGATGGGAATGACACAAGCTCTGATGACAATGAGGATTCATCATATAAATATGATAGTGACTTGGAGGTTGATTTTAGTGATTTTGATGCTAGTTTGGATTATGATGAAGAACATGTTGCCAAGATGGTGGAGTATGATGAAAAATATGAAGGAAGTAGTAAAATGAAGAAAAGGAAAGGGGAAACAGATAGTGGAGAGGAGAGTGGAGTTGTGTATGATAGTGAAGAGCTAGACAATGGATGTGACACTGAGGATGGTGAAGAACCAAAAAAGAGGAAGCATCCAATTTTCAAGGCTATGAAAGACATGTCTAACTATAAATGGGAATTGGGAACCTATTTTAATACAAACAGTGATTTTAAGGAAGCTATTCAAACATATGCTGTTCAGAATGGGAGAGGTCTAAAGTTTCTAAAAAATGACAACAAAAGAGTGAAGGTGGTATGTAAAGATGGATGTCAATGGGAGGCTTATTGTTGAAAGCTTCCTGATGAGGACACTTGGCAGCTTAGAAAATTAGTTGACACATATAATTGTGCTAGAGAATATAACTAAAGATGATGAGCACAAAATGGCTAAGCAAGAGGTTGCAAAATACATTGAAAAATAATCCTAAGCTTAAGCTAAAGGATATTAAGGAAAAGGCTCTTAAGAAATGGAATGTAGGTGTTAACATGACAAAGGCAATTAGGGCCAGATTTGCAGCCAGGGATATGGTAGATGGATCTTTTTTAGGATATTACACTAGGATTTATGACTACTGTCATGAAATTTTGAGGACAAATCCTGGTTCCACTGTCAAGATAAATGTCACACCAGTTCAAGATGGTATTGGGGATACTAGACCTTATTTCAAGAGGCTGTATATTTGTTATGATGCTTGCAAGAAGAGTTTCAAGATGTGTAGGCCAATTATTGGCCTTGATGGATGCTTTTTAAAGGGCCTGTGTGGTGGCCAGATTTTAGCTGCAATTGGAACAGATCCTAATGATCAAATGTTGCCTATTGCTTTTGTTGTGGTGGAAGGGGAAACTAGAGACAGTTGGACTTGGTTTTTGAAGCTCCTCATTGATGATTTGGGTGGAAGGGAAGAATGTAGGACCTATACTTTCATTTCTGATCAGCAAAAGGTACCACTATACTCATTACATTAATTTAAGTTTTAATGTTTTTATGATTAATAAATGTATTTTTGAACCTTTATTTGTTATATGCATTTGCAGGGTCTTCTTCCTGCTATGGATGAATTGCTACCCAGTGTTGAATAGAGGTTTTGTGTGAGACACTTATACAACAATTTTAGGAAGAAATTTCCAGGAAAAGTGTTGAAGGAGATCATTTGGAAAGCAGCTAGGGTTACTTATCCACAGGCTTGGGAAAGGGAGATGAGAGGTATGAGGAGGATAAATGAAGAGGCCTACAAGCACATGATGCAAACACCACCAAGATATTGGAGCAAGTCCTATTTTAGAACCACCAGCAAGTCTAATTCTGTCCTAAATAATATATCAGAAGCATTCAACAGTGTGATTGTGGAAGCAAGGGCAAAACCATTGGTAACAATGTTAGAAGAAATAAGGGGATATATAATGGAAAAATGGGCGGCAAATAGTTGAAAATCTCTAATTTAGGTGATGATGAAGTGTTGCCAAACATAAAGAAGAAGGTGGAGAAAACAAGCAGCTTCAAAAAATTTTGGATAGTAAGGTAATTTAGGTCTCTAATTTGGGTCTCTCTCTTTTAAGTGTTGCCAAACATAAACCATTGGTAACAATGTTGAAGTTCTCTAATTTAGGTCTCTCTCTTATGACTTACTTTTGTGTTTTTATAGGATGTCATCTGAATATATTTTTGAGGTGAGACATATTGAGAATCAGAGTGACATGTTCTCTGTCAACTTAAAGGAACAGGGTTGTTCTTGCAGAAAGTGGCAGCTGACAGGTCTCCCATGCGTCCATGCAATTTCCTCAATGAAGAGTAGAGGTCTTGCTGTTGATGAGTTTGTCCCAGACTATTACAAGAAGGCTAGGTATATTAAGGTGTATGAACCTATAATTTACCCTCTAAATGGTACAAATTTATGGGTGAGAACCGAATACCCTGATGTGCAGCCTCCCAAATTCAAGAAAATGCCTGGACGACCAAAGAAGAAGAGGAATCGAGAACAGGGTGAGATTGATGGTTCAGATAAGAAAATCAGGAAAACTGGTATGATAGTGAGGTACACTAGGTGCAGACAAATTGGGCACAACAAATCAACATGTAAGATGGCTCAACCACCACAAGCAACTCAGACCACTGCAACACAACAGGCATCACAGGCACAACATGCATCACAGGCACAATAATCATCACAGGCACAACAGGCATCACAGGCACAACAAGCATCACAGGTTACTCAGGCAACTCAGGCTACTCAGGCTACTCAGGAAACTCAGGCTACTCACTCAAGTGCAACACAATAAGCATCAAAGGTTTCTCAGACATCTCAGACAACTAAGAAGAGGACTGCAACACAAGCTAGGCACAAGTTGCCTTTTAAGAGACCTGCATAACTTTCAAGAGGACCCACCACCAGATTGAGTGCATCACAGAATGCAGTGGATCCTACTACTAGGAGGACCACACCAACTAAAAGGAACATTCCAAAGAAATCCTCTTAGAGTCTACAGTTTGTGTTGTATTGTGTAATAATGTCTTCTATCAATACTTCTAAGTACTTATGAACAATGGTTCTTATTTTGTGTACTGAGCATTTGTGTAATGCTTCTGATATTATGTGTAATGGTGTATACTAAGTACTTATGGTGCACAATGGTTCCTATTTTGTACTGATATTTTCTGTAATGCTACTGCTACTTCTGTTATTTTGTGTAATGCTGTATACTGAGTACTTTTGTATTGATATTTTGTGTTATGTTGCTCATATTTTGTGTAATACTACTGATACTTCTGTCAAACTGTTGTTAAGTTATGGTGTATACAAATTGTTATGGTGCATACAAATTATGGTGTATACAAAATTACGTTGTACAAAACTGTTATTATACAGAATTTGGTGTCCAAATATGTTCAAAACTGTTTCATATTTAGTGTACAAATCTGGTTACAAATATGGTGTACAAAATGTAAAATTTCTGTATGCAACAAATTTGTTAACACCAAACTTTCTTTTTGCACTAAATGTCAACTGTTAACAAATTTGTTTGCACCAAACTTGTTAACACCAAACTTTCTATTTACAAATCTGTTAACATCAAACTTTCTGTTTGCACTAAAATATGGCAATAACACTACACTTTTGTAATAACACTAAAATATGGCAACAACACTACTCTTTTACTCAGACCATTGGTACATGTTTATGTCAGCAACTTTTACAACAACTTACCAAGAAAACAACAACTGATAAACTAGCAACTACTGATAAACTAGAAACTACAACAACTAACAACATATGTTCCAACATTCACAACAACTTAACTACTAAAACAAATAACACAGTAAAACACAAGCACTTCTAGATCATCTTCCATTTCCTTGTGTTCTTCAAAGCTTCATCTAGTTGTAAATTGTTGAGCCTCAAAACTTTAACCATTATTTTTGCCTCTGCCAACTCTTTTTGGGCTTCTTCCATCTCCTTAAATTGCATTTCAATCTTCCATTGCATATTCCTCAAGCTTTCCTCCTTGTCATCTCTAGCATCATCATAGAACCATTCAAAAAAATCGCACCCAACATTCGTGTGTCCCTGTACAAATATGCAATGTATTCAGAACAGTGAAGATGTACGGGATGGAAGAAATGTGTTTGAGATAGAAGATTACCTTAAAATGTTGACAACCCCAAAAAAGCTTTCCGTAATTTTGGACGGTTCTTGCCTTGCGAAGTACAACAAGGTCTCCACAACCACACATGACTTTCCCAAAACTGGTATACACTTGTGATTCGACGCATTTTCTTGAAGATGAAGACGAAACGCGCCCAGAACTCATTATTGGAAGAGGATTCTCCTTTCAATTTGGTTAATTTTGGGGATTTTGAAACCTAGGGTTTGCAATTGGGGGTGGATTTATAGTAGTTCCAGATTCAACGAACAAGGAGATGCTGACTGTGCTACACAGATAATCCAAGTCAGATTACACATCACCAATTTTAACACCGTTAGCCTTTATTTAACGGAAAAGATCACTATGAACGTATTTAATAACGTATGAGACCAATTTGGAACTTTTAAAAGAAAGAGGATCAAATTGGACCTACCCCTATAGTTAGAGGACCAAAAAGGGTATTAAGCCTAATAATAATAATAGTAAATATTTAATCTAAATAATATTTACCTTATATTATTTAAATAAATAATTACTAATTAATATAATCTAATTAGTTCTACTCACCACACCACCAATCTCTACTCTATTGCTCACACACTCCAACACCTTAAAGTCTATTCTTAAGGCCATTACACCATACCTAAGGGTAGTCCAAACACATCAAAACACCAAACCATAGAACAAAACCACCAACATATTACATAATTAAATTATGGAAAATAAATAAAATAAGTCAGGGTGTTACAACTCTCTCCCACTTAGAATATTTTCGAACTAAAAAATTACCTGATGCAAACAACTCCGAATACGACTCCTGCATTCCACTCTCCAACTCCTAAGTCATACTCCCTCCGACAGCGCCTCCCCACACTACCTTCACGAGAGTAATCTCCTTGCCTCTCAACTGCTTCATTTTACGGTCATTAATTCTCACAAGTAAAGCCTCAACCGTAAGGTTATCTCTCACTTGCAAATCATCCATCATGATCACATGCGACGGATCTGGAACATGCTTCCAAAGCTGTGAAACATGGAACACATCATTCTAATTCGAAAAATTAGGTGGCAACGCCACTTTATAAGCAACAAATTCAACCCTCCTTGATAACTACCAATAAACCGAGGAGTAAGCTTCCTCAAGTTCAAGGCACGCCCAACAACGATCATCAGAGTGAATCTCAAGAATACATAGTCTCCTTCTTGAAACTCAAGATTTTTCCTCCTCTTATCATGGTAACTCTTCTGCCTACTCTGTGAAGATTTCATCTTCTCCTAAATCAGCTTCACCTTCTCAGTAGTCTATTGGACAATCTCAAGCCCAAGCACTACACTCTCACCAGATTCATGCGAACACAAAGGCGTCCTACATCTCCGACCATACAATGCCTCAAAAGGATCTATTACAATACTAGAATGAAATCTGTTATTATAAGTAAGCTCAATCAATGACAAATGACTATCCCAAGCACCTCCTTTCTCAATAACACGAGCTCTCAACAAGTCCTCTAATGACTGAATAATCCTCTTTGTCTGAATATCTGTCTACGGATGATAAGCATAACTCAACCTCGACTTCAAACCCAAAGCCTCCTGCAAACTTTTCCAAAAACTAGAAGTAAACCTCAGATCTCTATCCGACACAATACTCAACAGAACTCCATGCAACTTCATTATCACACGGATATAAATCTCTGCCAACTTGTGCAAAGAATAACTTATATTAATCGGAATAAAATGTGTCGACTTCGCTAGTCTATCAACAATCACCCAAATAACATCATGCCTTTTCAGAGTATTTGGCAACCTAGTCACAAAATCCATATAAATAATATCCCATTTCCACTCTGGAATATCCAATGGTTGCATAAACCCTGCAGGTTTTTGATGCTCAACTTTCGACTTCTGACAAGTCAAACAAGCATACACAAACCGAGCCACACCACGCTTCAATCCAGGCTACCAAAATATCTTCTTCAAATATTGATACATTTTTGTAGCTCCTGGATGGATACTCAAGCTACTCCTATGACTTTCTTCCAGAATCATCTTTTTCAACTCAGAATCATCAGGAATACAAATTCTGCCATGGAATCTCAGCACACCTTGCTCATCCACTTTAAAATCACTATCCTCAGTCTAATTACTTCCAACCATCAAGTCCACCAAATTTACATCCAACTTCTGACTCTCTTTAATATTATTAATAAAATCATTGTTGATCTTCAACATACCCAACATCACACTCTACGGTGTCAGCTCACAGACCAAACTCAAGTCTCTGAATTGTTCAATCAATTTCAACTCTCTAACCATCATAGCAGACATATGCGAAGACTTCCGACTTAAAGCATCATCTATGACATTAGCTTTACCGGGATGATAATTCAAGCCAAAGTCATAATCCTTCAGAAATTCCAATCATCTTCTCTGCCTCATACTCAATTCCTTCTAATCAAACAGATACTTCAAACACTTGTGATTATTGAACACTTCAAATCTAGAACCATAAAGATAATGCCTCCAAATATTTAACACAAACACCATTGCAACCAACTCCCTCGATCCGATCGACCAATCCTATATGTTTTTTAAAACACAGATCGATAAGGTCCATTCAATTTGATTAAATCTATTTTCATACTTAACTATTCAAATTTGATTTTGAGGCATATCAATAAATGCTTTAATCAACTTAACCACCCACATCTGGAATGTTGAAATTGTAAATTCTCTGTTTAATCATAGGGATGCTCAACTCATATTAGCTTTACAAATCATAGAAGAAGTCGACAGTGGTGAATGATTTTGGTGTTTTACGCCTCATGGCGACTACAATGTAAATTCAACCTACAAGTATATCATGGAAAGCCTTTTAGACAATAGGAGGCTGCATGTTAATGGAAATTGGAGAAAACTTTGAGATATCAAAATTCCCCAAAAGGTGAATGTGTCCTTATGGAGAGCCGCTCGTGGTTGCTTACCAACGCGACATCGCCTTCAAAATTGAGGAGTAAAGTGTGATGACCGTTGTGTTTTATGCGAGAGGTCTTACGAGAACGATTGGCATATGTTCTTCGAGTGTGACACAATGACATCGGTTTGGGAGGAAGCCGACTTATGGCACATCATCAGCAAAAATCTGGAGAGGGCAGACGATTTTGTGGCATTATTTTTCCAGCTTCTTGAAGAGCTACCCCATCACGAAATAATCACTTTCGCCATAATGATTTGGGGTATTTGAAAGAGAAGGAATGATAAGATGTGGAACGGGGTCGAGACAAGTGCACGAATGATTGTGCATATGGCGCGAGAATCGCCAACGTAGTGGCAACACGCCCGACTCAATGCGGGCTGCAGAAGTCGCCCCATGCAGGCAGAAACCGAGTCAGTAACCTCAGAAAATGTTAGATGGAGAGCCTCGATAAGTGGGGAGATAAAGTGTAATATGGACGCAATAATTTTCAAAGAGAAGGGGTGTTACGAAGCGAGAATGTGTCTTAGAGGATCACATGATGAATATTTAAAAGCAAAGACATTTTGGTTCCATGGTTTATGATCGTACCTGGATCAGACAGTTGATAGTGGCCAACGGCGTCTGGAACGGCAGCTCCGGTGATGGTGAGAGACGGCGGGGGGGGGGGTGTACCTGCAAGGTACTCCGACGCTCAAGTGAGAGAGTGTACAGAATATCAGCAAATACAGAAAGAGAAAGAGGTAGAAGAATGTGTCTAACCTGACCCTCTCAAATGAGAGGGTATTTATAGAGAGCCCCCAGCGCGGGGCCAACAGTTACCTGTAATGGGCCGGATCAACTAGGCCCACTCCAAGTAACTGCTAGGGCTTACGTGTAGTAGTGAAGACCAACACGTGGTCTTCGCCCTAGAGTAACTGCTCCTAGATTTTCGGAAGTAGGGCAGACCGAATCTTTCGAAAGTGAGAGGTTACTTGGAACGTGTCCACGCGGGATGGACCGTTGGGTGCTCCTCGCGGGGGAGGAATGCGAATCCTGTATATTACTCGCGGGGAGGAGACTTACGCGTCGAGGAGAGATGATGCCCGTGGAACGGACATGGCCTCGCGGGGAGGAGCCATGTTCGTCGAGGAGTGAGGTGTAGCACTCTCGCGGGGAGAAGCTAGTCTGTCGGGAAGATATATCCCCAGTAGGGTGGGATGTCCTCCTCCCCCATTGTCCCAAGTGCCCGACACTGCCTGAGTGCCCGACGAAACTGTGGCTAGCACGTGGCAGTCGCGTGTCTTGCAGAAGGACCTTACTGGGCCTCCCCAGGCTGTATGGGTTGGGCCTTCTCGACTATTGGGCAGCCTCGGCCCAGTCCAGAACAGGAGCCCCCCAAGTCGTTGCTCTGAGATGTCAGAGTAATGACTTAAGGGTTGCTGTCATGTCGGGGATACGCTAGGAGAGGAACCGAGGAGGCCATTCTCGTGGTCGACGTCCATACGGTCGCACATAAGTCGGGCATCGGACAGTTGTGTCTGGTCGTATAGTCGGGGAGACGAGGGGTTTCAGATTCGAAATGTTGAGGAAAATAGAAAGGATACGCGTGAGAGGATGAACGGCTGCATGCGTGCCACTCGTCGGCTGTCATCATTGCCTAGGGAGGCTGGCTAGTGTAGTGCACTCAAGTGCCCTATGTCCCTCGAGTTCCGCGAGAACCACTATAAAAACGTCTCCCCTCGTTCATTTCCCACTTTTCTGTTTCTCTCTCAACACTCTTTCTCCTTCTCCCTCTATCCTATACAGAGCCGTTCGCCGCCGTCAACCGCCGGAAACTCCGCCCCGGAAACCTAAACCGCCGCCTATAAGGTATTTGCTCAAAAACAGACCTTTTTCTTGCGTTTCTCTTTGATATTAACTAGTGTATAGCATTTCCTTGGTGAACTGATGAAGTTCCCATGAGAAATGAAAGGGTTCTTGGCGAATACGGCGGGAATCTCTTGTTGTTGAGAGAGGAAGTGTTGAGAACTTCTCTCGCTTTCGTTGAATGTCTCGGGGACCAGGGATGAACATCTCGGGGATACGTTGAATGTCCCAGGGTCCCAAGCGGTTACTTTTTTTGTTGGCGTTACGGGAACAAAAAGGGGTAGAATTTTCCGAGGAGGCGGTGGGTTCCCCGGTGAACATGTTGATCCTCGACCGGTTATGTCGTGGAAACGAGAGAGCCTCGTCCCTTCTTCACCCATTCACTTGAACAGCGGTGGAGGGGTGAATTTGATATGACCCATCGAATTCACCGTTTCCTTCTGCTTTTCAGGTAAATGGATGATTTGGCTGCGAAAGTGGCCGTAGGATCCTTTGAAGAAGACGACCACCCCGAATCTCCTATGGCCCATATGGCTTTTGCGCAAGAGCGCCTGCTCGAGGAGTGGGTATGCGATGGAGCCCTAGAGATGTCATCCATCTTTGTCTACAGAGACGTGGACGACGCGTTCTGCACCGTCGAGCATCGGCTAATCGGGTCTGACAAATCCTGGAAGGTTTTCCACCCAGAGGAGCATCATCGAATATGTTCGCCTTACCGGGGAATGCGCATCCCGCTATACGAATTCATGTTCGACAAAGCGGGGTGGAGGCTGCCCTTCACGGACTTACAAGAGGAGATCTTTGCCTGGTTGAAGCTAGCGTCCTCGCAGATTCACCCGAACTCGTTGGCCTTTATTCAGGCTTTTGAGCTCGTTTGTAAACACCTGAAAATCGTGCCTATAGTGTCCCTCTTCTTCCGTATATTCCATCTTCAAAGGTCGTCGGCCGGTGGACGACACAGCTGGGTGTCCTTTAAGCAGAGCAAAGCTCTGTTCCATACGTACTTGGATTCCGTCCGGGACTTCAAGTACCACTACTATTTCGTGAAGTCGGTCACCCTTGAGGCTATCAACTCGCTGTACCGGAGATTCACCCATAAAGTCGACGGTCGCTCCGAGGAGGTTCTGGAGCCAAAGTTCCCCCTGTACTGGACGGAGGAACACTTCAAAAAGGGGGTTGATAAATATAAGGTGAAACATAATCAGTTGGACATCGACGACCGGGCAGCTTATGATAAGATCGTCGCGTTCGTCGAAAGCTTCAATGAAGCTCAGTACGAAACACTGGACGGCGAGCCGATAACGGGAGCAGACGGGCAGGTGAGGAAGCAATGCCGCTTGATCAATACCCGTGTTCTGCTCGAGACCTTCTCCGACGAAGAAGCAGACGAGCTGTTAGGTGGTGAAAACATCCCCGATTTATGCCCTCCTCGTGTCTGTATACCTTGCCTTACTAATGTTTTCTTTCTTTTTGCAGGGAAAATGGCCGAAGATGAGGAGAGGCTCAAAAAGTTGAAGGCAAAGAGGGCTCGGGAAGAACAGGCTCAGGGAGAGTCATCTCGCTCAAAGGGTCAAGGTGTTGCTCCTTCTGGGGCCATGCCCGAGGGTGTTTCCTCCGCTGGGATGCCCGAAGGTTCCAGCCAATCCCAGCCTATTGTGACTATGTCGGGGATTTCAGGTGGGCACACACCTCCTGCTGGGAGCTAGTCTCCGGGCACTCAAGGGACGCCGAAACGACAACGGGTTTCGAACGCAGAGATTGTCGACCTGGCCCACGAAGAAAGTCCCCCACCTCCTTCAAGCTTCGAACTCCCACCATGCCACCTCAAACCCAGTTTCTTCTCCGAAGTCACCTATCCTCGCGTCCCTCCCTCTGAAATCTAAGTTGTGCTGGGGACCGCTGCGGAAGCGAGGAAGAGGTCGATCTTTGAGGACTTGTCTGCCGTTATGCGGCTCTGTTCAACCGATATTGTCCTGAACGATGAGACCCGCCCCGCTGCCGAACTTTCTCGACTGCAAGAAAAGCTCGAGACCTTGGATGCTGAGCTGCTAGACCTGCGCAAAGAGTTGAAGGAATGCAAGGACCTGAATAAAGAGCAGAGCGAGCAGCAGCAGCGGGCGGAGGCAAAGCTGAAGGAATCTGGGGAAGCGGAGAAAGGTCATCTTGCCCGGATCACCGAGCTGGAGGCAGAGGTGAAGCAGCTCAAGGAGAGGGTTGCCGAGTTAGAGAATGCTGTTCGGCCAGCTGAAGGCGAAACTGAAGAGGATAAGCTCCTAACCACTCGAGCGGCGCTGGTGGCCCAACTCAGGAGACTCAAGCAGGATCTCCGGCTAGCCGAGGATGATGCTCTTGAAACTGCGGGCATAGGGTTCCGAAATGCAGTGGCGCAACTTCGGATCCTAAATCCCGACCTGGTGACCGACGGGGCGGACGCTGACTGCGAGGTGGTCGACGGCCGGATAGTGCTGCCCGGGCAAGAAGGAAATGCCAACGAGGGAGGTGGGCCAGACGCCGCTGAGACTGCCGCAGAGTAGGAATATAGTTTGCTTGGCCTGCGTGCCATTTTGTTGTTTTTGCCCGGCTTGTGGGCTTACTTGATGTAATATTCGCACAATGGTTATTTTTGCCCGGCTTGTGGGCTTATATATGTAACATTCGTACAATGGGCTTTGCCCGATTCTTATACTTCATTTTGCCTCTTTATTTATTTTGCTTGTGTGTGATATTTTATACATTACTTATTTTTGCCTAAGTAGTTGAGATCACTGGCGCCTTGGGAGTTTGCTCGACTCTGATGATCCTCGACTGCAGAGAGAGCTAGTCGATTGGTCGGGGGTTGTACCCCGACCTTCAACGAGGCCAAGACGTCGGTCGAGGTCTTAGCTTCGTGGCGTGAACTTCCCATCGCGAGCTGGGTGTTCTGCCTAATTGGTACGTCGACGACGGAGCTCGGTTGAGGTCTCCTCATCGGGCCAAAAATTCTCACGCACACACTTCGTGGTTTTTGGCCGTCGTGTGTTATATAGAGGTGTCACACATGTACCGTTGCACGCCCCCGTAGTCGCGACGTCGTGCTGTCCCGGGCAGTGTCTAACTATAATATTGTTTGAGCTTCTCAGCCATGGTCGAGCAAGTTGTTCACCGTGGAGGTTTTCGAGGTACTAGGCACCCGTCCCCGTCTTCGCAATGACACGGTATGGGCCCTCCCAGTTTGCGGCCAGTTTTCCTTCGCGTGAATCTTTCTGATTTCTCCGTAGGACAAGACAGCCAACTTGGAAGTCGCGTTTGATAACTTTGTCATTATAACGCAAAGTTATTTTTTGTTTTAAAGAGGCTTCTTGGAGGGAAGTGCCGGTCCTTATCTCTTCGACAAGGTCGAGTTCCTCTCGCAGGGCTTCATTGTTTGTTTCTTCGTCGAGGGGAGCTTCTGTCCTCCTCGAGGGTTCCCTGATCTCCACGGGGATAACTGCCTCGGTCCTGTACGTTAGGCGAAATGGGGTCTCCTCGGTCGTGGAGTGTGGGGTTGTTCGATACGCCCAGAGGACGCTGTGTAACTCTTCGACCCACCGTTGTTTGGTCTCGCCGAGTCATCGCTTCAATCCCCGGAGTATCACTCTGTTCGCTGCTTTGGCCTGCCCGTTGGTCTGAGGGTGTTCGACCGACGTAAAGTGTTGTTTTGTGCCCAGTTTGGCGACGAAGTCTTGGAAGTTCCTGTCGGTGAACTGCGTCCCGTTGTCGGTGACGATGGCTTGGGGCACACCGAATCGGGCAAGGATGTTTCTCTTGTAGAAACGTTTGGCCAACACTTCGGCTTCAATCCACTTCGTGAAGTAATCCACCCCGACGATGAGGTACTTATTTTGGTACGACCCTGTGACGAAAGGTCCGAGGATGTCCATTCCCCACCACGCAAACAGCCACGGGGATGACAATGACTTAAGCTCGTTTGGAGGAGCGAGGTGCATGTCTCCGTGTCTTTGGCAACGATCACATTTCTTGACGTGCTCCTTTGCATCGTGCTGCATAGTGGGCCAATAATACCCCGCTCGGAGTGCTTTTCGGGCTAGGGATCTTCCGCCGAGGTGTTGGACGTTTATCCCTTCATGGATTTCTTGGAGGATCCCCGAAACTTTGCTTTCTTCAATACACCGGAGTAAGGGAATGGAGAATCCTCGGCGGTACAGCTTACCTTCGACGACGGTATACGCACATGCCCGCCTCTTGACTATCCCCACTTCTTTAGGATCGTCGGGCAGTTTGCCCATCGTCAAGTATTCATAAACTGGGGTCATCCAACAGTTTGCGTCTCCGATTGCTTTGACCTCGGTGGTCGGCGCTAGTTTGTTTATGCTCGGCTCGGTCAGTATCTCCTGGATAACTGATTTGTTCCCTCCTTTTTTCTTAGTGCTTGCAAGCTTGGAGAGGACGTCCGCTCGAGTGTTGTGCTCGCGCGGGATGTGAGACACCTCCGTGGAGACAAATTTCCTCAACTTTTCTTGCACCAAGGTTAGGTACTCGATGAGACTATCGTTTTTGGCCTGGAATTCTCCCCGAACCTGTGATGCCACAAGCTGGGAGTCTGTAAAGATTTTGACCTCTTTTGCGCCAAGGTCTTCCGCCAGTCGAAGTCCCGCGAGGAAGGCCTCGTATTCGGCTTGGTTATTCGATGTCTTGAAGGACAGTTCGAGGGAGACCTCTATCAGGATGCCCTGCTCATTTTCGAGGATAATGCCCGCTCCGTTACCTTTTGCACTGGAGGCTCCGTCGACGTAAATCGTCCATTTCTGGGAGCCATTGGTCGAGGGTTCGGGGATGGTCATTTCCGCTACGAAGTCGGCCAGTACCTGAGCTTTCAAGGCATTTCTGCCTTCGTATCGGAGGTCGAACTCGGATAGCTCAAGAGACCACCGGAGCATTCTCCCCGCCATATCTGGCCGACTGAGGAGCTGTCTGATGGGCTGCTCCGTCTCACCACGATTGTGTGGGCCAGGAAGTAATGTCGTAATCTTCTGGCTGCAGATACGAGGGCCAAGGCGACCTTTTCAATCTATTGGTATCTGAGCTCGGGACCCTGAAGAGCTCTGCTCGTGAAATAAATCGGTTTCTGTCCGTCGGGGGTCTCCCGTATGAGGACAGCACTCACCGCTTCGCTGGTGACAGCCAGGTACAAGAAAAGCGTTTCCCCGTTATCTGGTCGGGACAAGACCGAGGGTTGTGACAAGACTTGTTTTTAGATGGAGGAGGGCTTGTTCGCATTCTTCACTCCATTCAAAAGTCGCCTTTTGTCGGAGAAGCTTGAAAAAGCGGAGTGCGTACTGAGCGGATTTGGCGACGAAACGGGAGAGAGCAGTCAGCATTCCGTTAAGTGACTGGATCGACTTCTTCGAGTTCGGGGTAGGGATTTCAGAGAATGCCCTACATTTGTCGGGGTTCGCCTCGATACCCCTCTCTGTGAGGTAGAAGCCGAGGAATTTCCCTGCCCGAACACCGAAGGTGCATTTGTCGGGGTTGAACCTCATGCGACATTTCCTCGTCGTGTCGAACACTTTCTTGAGATGAGCGGCATGGTCGACTTCTTCTGTGGATTTAACGATCATGTCATCCATGTAGACCTCGAGCACGTCGCCGATGTCTGCCCGGAAGACTTTGTTCATCATCCGTTGGTAGGTGGCGCCAGCATTTTTCAAGTCGAAAGGCATTACGTTATAGTAGTAATTGCCCGACTCGGTCATGAAAGCGGTATGATGCTTGTCGGCCTCGTCCATGGGGATTTGGTTGTACCCCGAGTAGGCATCCATGAAGGATAGTAATTTGAATCCTGCAGAATTATTGACCAGCTGATCGATGTTAGGTAAGAGGTAAGAGTCTTTCGGGCATGCCCGGTCAAGATCCGTGTAGTCAACGCACATCCTCCATTTTCCATTATTTTTCTTAACGAGTACAACATTTGAGAGCCAAGTTGTGTACTTGGCCTCGGAAATAAAGTTTGCCTCTAGGAGGTTTTTTACAGCTTTTTCAGCAGCCTCCATTTTTTCCGGAGACTGCCTACGCCTACGTTGAGCTACAGCCCTAGCGGCCGGATCTATAGTCAGCTAATGACAAACTACTTCAGGGTCCAGTCCGGGCATCTCTGCAGCACTCCAGGCGAACAAATCTACATTTTCTTGGAGACACGCCTTCAGTTGCCTCTTCGCCAGGTCGGGGAGTCCATAACCAATCTTCACGCTTCGGTCTGGGCTGTTGCCGAGAGGAACCAGCTCAAAATCTCCATATGGGACGGGGCGCGTTGGGTGGAGAGGCTGCCCGTCGATCTCAACTGGGGGGTCCTCGCCTGCAGCTTCTTCTTGCTCCCCGGGAAACCTGCTGTCAAGGTCGACCGCGCTGACCGGCGGGAGTGGAACCTGTACGACGTCTGGAGGTGTCTCAGCCTGAGTCTTGGGTTTGGCGCCGCCAACGACACTCAGACCCTTGATTGCTGCATCGAAACATCTTCTGGCCGCGTTGATGTCCCCGTGGAGAGTGACCACACGTCCACGCTTCGTGTAGTATTTCATCTTCAGGTGGACCGTTGATGGTACGACCGTCAGTTCTGCCAACGTGGTCCTCCCCATGATGCAGTTGTAGAGGGACGGGCAATCTACCACCAAGAAACGCGTCTTCACCTGTCGGGCAGTTTCTTCGATCCCGAAGGTGACCATCAACTCCACGAAGCCCCATGGTCTGGTGGTCGCGCCATTGAAGCCTTGTAGGTCCGACCCTACGTACAGGGACAAGTGTTGCTTGGTCAGCTGAAGGGTCTCGAAGAGGTGGACGTACATGATGTCCACCGAGCTCCCCTGGTCGACCAAAATTCTTTGAACATCAAAATTGGCCATCTGTGCCCGGATCAAGAGGGGGATGTTGGCGTTCGGTGCCCCACCGGGAAGTTCCTCGAGGTAGAAGGTAATCAGATTTGATCTTCCCTTAACTCTCTCGAGGGTAGGGGCTCGAGGAGTTGTTGCTTTCAGTTCGTCGAATTTCCTCTTTATTGACCCCACGGTCAAACGATCAGCGGCTTCACCAGATATGACCAGGGCTTGGGGGAAAGACTCCCAGGTACTGCGGACACTTATCGAGTCTTCTGCTGGGAAGTTCTTCCACATGTTTCGGACAACTTCAGGGCTGTCGAGTTCCCCCGAATAACCAAAGTCTTCAGGCCGCGTGATGCTCAACGCGACTTGCAGAGATCCGTTGTTGGGGGAGGGAGTTGTCTCCTCGACATTCTGGGCCTCCTGGCCGCTGGGGCGGGGGGCCTCTTGTTGCTTGGCGTACTTCTTCAGGTACCCTTCTTTAATCAGCGTCTCGATTGCGTCGTTAAGGTGGACGCAATCTTCAGTGACGTGTCCATGGCTGCGATGGAACCGGCAGTACTTGGATTTGTCAGTGTTTGGTTTGGAAGCCGCCGGTTTCGGGAAGCGGATTCCCCCTTTGACGAACTCCGAATTGGCACAGTCGCTAAAATCCGCGCGCGGGACGCGTTCAGCGGTGTGTAGTCTTTGAAAAGGCCAGACGGTCCTTGTGATTCGCGGGGCTCTTTGGTCCGGGCTTCTTTTTTTCTTTCCCCGCCTCGCCTAGGTGGAGGGGAGTCTTCTTCCTTGTTGCCGCGGGGGCCTTCTCTGCGCCTCGAATCGAGGGCAATTTGTGCAGCTTTAGCCTCCTCGAACTCAATATGCGACTGAGCTCTCTCGAGGAGGCCTTCAAAGCTGCGGGGACGGTGTAGTCCGACGGATTCTGCGAACTTGGATCCTATCCGCAAACCCTTGATGATGAGATACATTTTGATGTGATCGGTCACGTGGATTTCGACTGCTTCTTTGTTGAACCGTTCTATGTAGCTCCGGAGAGGTTCATCATTCCCCTGAAAGATGGCTTCCAGGGAGGCTATCGTCTTCGGATGTCGACGAGAGGTCGTAAAATGTTTTCTGAAGCGCTCCCTCAGGACCCTCCACGACGTGATTGATTCAGATGTTAGGTTTTTGTACCAAGCCATGGCCCCTTTCCGAAGGGTCGTAGGGAATAATCGACACTTGATGGCGCCGGAGACATTCCTGAAATCGAGTAGAGCTTCGAAACTCTCGACATGGTCGTCAGGATCAGATGTCCCGTCATATGTCCCCAAGGATGGGGGCCTCTCCAGGCCCTTAGGAATAGGGGCGTCCATGATGTGCCTGGCCAGAGGGGTCCGGTAATCGTCATCCTCGCTGGCCCCCGGAGACACGGAGGGGGAGTGTTGTCCACGAACATGGTGACGTCTCGGGGAGTGGTCCTTCGGGCGGCCTCTGGGCTCCTCGTCGCCCGGCCTGCTCCTTTTATTTTTCGAGGAACGGACTGGTCCCTTTGGTGGCGGGGAGCGGTGACGTTTCTGAGGATGATCCGGCTGAGTACGCTCCAAGCGCGGTCGGCGACCTCTGGGAACCGGGGAGGGGCTGCAAGATGCCTCCGGGGACTGCGAATGTCTTGGAAATGGTGGTGGTCGGTGTCTTCGCGGGGAAGACTGACCACGACTTTTCTCCAGCGCCTCGATCCAGATGTTCTGGTTGAAGATCATCTGGTTGGTCTGATTGATCAAAGCAAACAGGGCAGCAGTGCTCGAGTCCGCATTCGGCGGCGGGTCCACGGGCTGGAAAACGGGCAGGAGGGCTGTTTCTTGTCCGTCTTGGTGAGTTGTCTCGTACTCCACTTCCTCGGAAAATGGTGAGGCGGTGAGTCCATCTCTGATGTCGTTCTACACGACAGGTTGGGCAGCGTTGTTGTCGATGCGGTTGCCATTGCTGAGCTGCGCGATGACGTTCTCTAGAGCTTGATTTGCCGACGGGTTGGCCATGATGGTTGTTGAATGAAGAAAGCTTTGGTTTATCGAGCAGAAAAACGGGGAAGCTTATAAGTTCCCACAGACGGCGCCACTGATCGTACCTGGATCAGACAGTTGATAGTGGCCAACGGCGTCTGGAACGGCAGCTCCGGTGATGGTGAGAGACGGCAGGGGGGGTGTACCTGCAAGGTACTCCGACGCTCAAGTGAGAGAGTGTACAGAATATCAGCAAATACAGAAAGAGAAAGAGGTAGAAGAATGTGTCTAACCTAACCCTCTCAAATGAGAGGGTATTTATAGAGAGCCCCCGGCGCGGGGCCAACGGTTACCTGCAATGGGCCAGATCAACTAGGCCCACTCCAAGTAACTGCTAGGGCTTACGTGTAGTAGTGAAGACCAGCACGTGGTCTTCGCCCTAGAGTAACTGCTCCTAGATTTCTGGAAGTAGGGCAGACCGAATCTTTCGGAAGTGGGAGGTTACTTGGAACGTGTCCACGCGAGATGGACCGTTGGGTGCTCCTCGCGGGGGAGGAATGCGAATCCTGTATATTACTCGCGGGGAGGAGACTTACGCGTCGAGGAGAGATGATGCCCGTGGAACGGACATGGCCTCGCGGGGAGGAGCCATGTTCGTCGAGGAGTGAGGTGTAGCACTCTCGCGGGGAGAAGCTAGTCTGTCGGGAAGATATATCCCCAGCAGGGTGGGATGTCCTCCTCCCCCATTGTCCCAAGTTCCCGACACTGTCTGAGTGCCCGGCGAAACTGTGGCTAGCACGTGGCAGTCGCGTGTCCTGCAGAAGGACCTTACTGGGCCTCCCCAGGCTGTATGGGTTGGGTCTGCTCGACTGTTGGGCAGCCTCGGCCCAGTCCAGAACAGTTTACCTCTACCTCATGTTGCGGAAGCGAGAGGTTTAAAAGAAGCGATTAAATGGCTAGGAAGTATGGGGTTATCCAACATGACTATCAAACTTGACTGTAAGCAAATGGTTGACGACATGGCTAGGAGACTCAATACCAACACCATTTTTGGCGCTATTATCAATATTTGTAAAGCTTCAATTCACACATATCAAAACTTTAGGATAATTTTAATCAGAAGACAAGCAAATAACGTTGCCCATTTATTAGCACGAACGACTTTAGCCCATTTATTAGCACGAACGACTTTATCTTATGCTAGTTCCAAAATTCATAAACTTATACCATATCGTATTGAGACCAATATATTTAATGAAATGAGTTAATTCTCTTGCTGTAAAAAAATTGATTTTGAGAGAAACTAAAACTAGTTGCAAGAAAATCTCGTAGGATCCGTAAAAATAAATAAAAATTAAGCAATGACTAAATTTACGAGCTCTTATTTTGTATGAAAGAAAAATACTAGTACTATATTAGCCATTCTAAAAACAGTAGGTAGGTGTGTTAAGTGTGGATGGGGGTATACCCATGACTTCTGATTACAGCCCGGCCCGAACCTTTCAACGCGTAGCCGTTTTTCAATCTGTACCCTCTGTTCCCGTTTTTCAGTTCTCTCTTCTTCTCTGAAATCGTTTGAACCAACCGAATTCGATTATCACTGCTTAAACCCTACACAGATTCATCTCCTCCATTGCAATGTCTACGCTAGAAATCGAAGCTCGAGAGTGAGTTTCCTCTACTAAACCCTAACCTATTACTAACTAACCCTATTTAATTGAATTGTAGCATTAACGTGAAATTTCACCTCATTGTTTTGTGCTTTTTCAGTGTGATTAAAACTGTGCTTCAGTTTTGCAAAGAAAATTCACTGCATCAGACATTTCAAACGCTACAGAACGAGTGTCAGGTTTCTCTGAATACTGTTGACAGCATTGAAACGTTTGTTGCTGATATTAATAGTGGAAGATGGGATGCAATTTTGCCGCAAGTTTCTCAACTTAAGCTTCCGAGGAATAAATTGGAGGATTTGTATGAGCAGGTATTTTGCATTTGAGTTATTGGGCATAGCTTAGAAAAATAATTTAACTATGTTGTATCTTTTGTTATAGAAATAGCTTATAAATAAGAGCTTATGCTACAAGCTGCAAATTAAAATTAAGTTGTTAATCCAAACAGTGCCATTGTACAATGTAACGGCGCCCAAATTAAGCTTTGAATTCGCTTATTTGAACTTTATTGGCATAAACAATTGTTACAGTGTTTCGAAGAACTTTGTGAAAATAGCTTACTACATGTTCATAAGTTGTTTCCAGTTTATTTTCTTAAGCTCTTCAAGATCGCTTATGGAAATAGCTTATAATAAAAATTTAATTTTTGGTTGTTATAGAAATAGCTTATACATGAGCAACTTGTGGTATAAGCTGCAAACAAAGGGGTTTATCGAAACAGGGCTATTTTATGTTACTATGCCCTAATTGAGATTATTTATTGATAAGGTTGTGGCTATGGTTGCAGATTGTATTAGAAATGATTGAACTTAGAGAGCTGGATACCGCACGCTCTATTTTAAGACAAACACAGGTTATGGGTGTCATGAAACAAGAGCAAGCTGAAAGATATCTGCGTCTTGAGCATCTTCTGGTTAGAACGTATTTTGACCCAAATGAGGTTAGCATTTACAATTTTATGTTTTCCTCGCTATTTTGTTTCCACAATGATAAAATTGTGTCTTCATTTAGCTTTAATTCCTTATATTAAAACAATTACTATGTATTTGTATGCATTTGTGTAAGTACCAGTTAAATTTTCAGCTAATTGGATAATTTTCATTTTAGCAATTCATTATTTTCGAGCTCAAGTAGAGCTAATGTAGTTTAGATAAGGATAAGTGTAGAAAGAAACTCCAACAATTATTGCAAAGGAGTGCTAAGTTAGATAGAAATACAGGATGGGCTGTCCTTTTAAACCTCAAAATTTGATTTGCTGTTCTTATGCTTTCTTTGAAAAATGAGTATTACAGATTATGGAACGACTTATAGAGCTTTTTACTAGTCATGGATCAGGGGTTTTTATTTGTTAAACTTCTTGCGTTGTTTCAATGCACACGGTTTGTGACTTGTGTTCTATGTGATAGGCTTATCAAGAGTCAACAAAAGAGAAGCGACGTGCGCTAATAGCCCAA
The DNA here is from genome assembly GCA_022829125.1 of Lathyrus tuberosus. Classification (NCBI taxonomy): domain Eukaryota; kingdom Viridiplantae; phylum Streptophyta; class Magnoliopsida; order Fabales; family Fabaceae; genus Lathyrus; species Lathyrus tuberosus. The sequence goes on from JALAZF010000083.1 coordinate 16,801,907, forward strand.
GGTTTTTGTCTTTTCCTTTCTTGTTCTTACTGCATCTTATTGTGATATGATACCAATTTAATGATTATTGTTAAGAAATGTGATTGGGCCTAACTCAACCCTACAAAACCGGTTGGTAGAGTGAGGATTGCCCCTACTTACAAACATATGTTCAGGCCATATATTATTCGATGTAGGACTCTTAACACACACCCTCGCGCTTAGGACTGGACATTTGAAACGTGAAAATAAATGGTGGGTGACTCGATACCAGAAACCTCATTGTAGGTGGCCCACAGGATCTTTAAACCAAAAGCTCTTGATAACATTTCATTTATTCGAAGATTATTTTATTGTTTTAAGAGATATTTAATCAAGGGGGAAAAAAAAGATTATTTATTATTGTACTCGCCAAAGTGTCATAACTCTGCGCCTACGTATCCTCACGTTTAATGAAGAATCAAGAGTATCGTAATATTAGAGAATATTAATTATATAGAGTAAGGGCAGTTATGTAATTCCAACTGTGTTGAGTAAGCATAGTTGAGTAACAGCTATATAAGCTCTCTCTCTCTCTCTCTCTCTCACATAGATATAGCAAATAAAATGCAATTAAAAAAATTGTCCGATGCTCTAAACATCAAATATAGTAGTATTGTACAAAAAATTGTCTTGCACAAATAGGTATGATAACATAATATATTCGTGGAAATTCACTTAAATATGCTCCAAATTAGAGTTTGGCTTTAAATTTGCCTTTTTCCTATTTTATAAAATATGGGGAAGATTTGCTCTCTCTCTCTCTCTCTCTCTCTCTCTCTCTCTCTCTCCTCTCTCTCTCTCTCTCTCTCTCTCTCTCTCTCTCTCTCTCTCTCTCTCTCTCTCTCTCTCTCTCTCTCTCTCTCTCTCTCTCTCTCTCTCTCTCTCTCTCTCAATAGCATCAACGACGAGTGTTTCGTTCAACTCGAAAAATGCATTCAAAATATTGCGCAACAAGTAACGCTAAAACTTGACGAAAACAACTTTTGTTCATGGAAGCAACAAATTGAAGCCGTCATCAGAAAGCACAAGGTGCATCGTCTATTTGTAAATTCGGTAATTCCTCAACGATATCTCACCGAAGCAGATCACACCAATGATGTGGAAAATCACGCGTAGCGTATGTGGAGTGGGAGCAACAAGACTCGTTGCTCTTCACATGGCTTCTCACAACGCTATCGTACTCGATTCTTCCTCGAGTAGTTCGCTGCGTTCATTCACATCAGGTCTGGGACGAAATTCAGGAGTACGTGTTCGCATGCACAAATGTGAAATCGCGCCAACTCTGATTTGAGCTAAAATCCATTACGAACGGTAAGGAGACGATTACGGAGTATCTCGCTCGAATTCAACGCATTGTGGATGTTCTTGAGTCGATCGATGATCCGATTTCGCATCGTGATCAAATTGAATCTGTTCTTGATGGATTACCAGAGGAATACAATGCCCTAGCCTCCATCATTCAGTATCATCCAAATTTGTGTTCAATCATTAAAGCTGAATCCATGCTTCTTTCTCATGAAGCAAAACTGGAGAAAGCGAAGAAGAATGTTCTTGCTGAACCTATCTCTGTCAATGTTGCTTAAGCTGCTTCTTCAGCACCTTCTTCCTCTGTTCAAGTTAGTTAAGATCCTTCCAACTTAGCTCAATTTGGTCTTAGCTCAATTTGGTGCTGGTGCTGTGTCTAATTTTGGAGAGTCACGTGGAGGTTTTCGTGGTAGTCGTGGCTTTCAAAGAGGAAGAGGTGGTAGGTTTGGAGGCAGATCCAAAGTTCAATGTCAAATTTGCTTTAAGATTGGTCATGATGCTAGTGTGTGCTACCACAGACACACCTCCATGATGCCTACTGTATGGCAATCTGCCCCTCAAGGACCCTTGCAGAGACTTCCATACTGGAACCAATGGACTAATAGTGCTCCTGCAGCTATGCCTCCATCTTATCCCAATCAATGGACTGCTACTCCACCTAATCTGTGGCTTGCTCCATCTTTAAGTGGTCCACCACCTGGCTTTCCTCATAAGCCTACTTATCATCCACAAGCCTTTCTAACTGGTGCTGCTACAGAGGTCCTTAGTGCTAACAATCACCTCTATTAGGCCTAGTTCCTATATTCAGGAGCCATACATCATGTCACCAACAATGTAGATTTCCTTTCAGAAAGCATGACTCTTCCTGGCACTGATCAAGTGTTATTAGGTAATGGCCAAGGTGTGCCTATTACCTCTGTTGGCTTAGCTTCCTTTTCTTCACCTTATCACATTTATACTTCACAATCTTTTATTGGTGCCTGCAATCACTAAAAACCTTATGTCTGTGAGCAGGTTTGCTATAGACAACAAGGTATACTTTGAGTTCCATGCTGACAAATGCTTTGTCAAAAACACAGGCCAATTATGATGTGGTACTCAAGGGAGTGCCGAATAAAGATGGATTGTATTCCTTACACTCTCTCTTACCCAGTGTACTACTGCATCAATAAACAACATCACCAGGGGGTCGTCTACTGCTGCTAGTCCTATTAGTCTTTCTTCCAATAGCCTATGGCATAATGGGTTTGGGCATCCTCATCATGGGGCCCTTAGGACTATGTTGCAATCCTGTAACATTCCTGTGCCACACAAGTCCCCCTTGGATTTCTGTACCTCTTGCTGCCTTGGCAAAATTCATAGGCTACCTAGTACACTTTCACACACCACTTATGCTAAAGCTTTTGATTTACTGTACTTGGATGTATGTGGCTCAGCTCCTATGAATTCTACTTGTGATTATAAATATTTGTTGACATGTGTTGATGCTTACTCCAAATACTCTTGGTTTTTCCACTGAAATTGAAGTCTGATGTTATGCTCACTGTCACTGTCACTGACGATGGAGGTGAGTTCAAGCCCCTGAACTCACTGTTTTTTTACTAAAGGCATTGCTCACAGGCTGACTTGTCCTCAGACACATCACCATAATGGTTCAGTAGAAAGAAAGCATAGGCACGTGGTTGAAACAGGCCTTACCTTGCTTGCCCAAGCAAGTCTTCCCTTAAAATTTTGGGACCATGCTTGTCTCACTGCCACCTACCTAATCAACAGAAATGCCAACCCCCATCCTAGACATGAAGTCTCCATACTTCATGCTCTATGGCGCTGTTCTTGATTACAAACATCTCGAGACCTTTGGTTGTGCATGCTATCCTCATCTCAGGCCATACTCATCTAACAAGTTCAACTTTAATTCTCAGGAGTGCATTTTCTTAGGCTACTCATCAAGTCACAAAGGTTTCAAGTGTCTTGATCCTAATGGAAGAATCTACATTTCTAAGGATGTTGTATTCAATGAAATCAAATTCCCTTATCCCATGCTTGCCTCTCAACCTCTCTCTCATCCCAAACTCCTACTTTAATAAACCATTTTGCACCCTTTCCCATTTCACTTACTCTATCACCACCCACTGCCACTTCACCAATTGCCAATGGGATAGTCAAACCTAGACTACATCCTACATTACTTGTCTCTGAACTTGAACCATCCTTACACAAGCTAGCTTTAAAGGATCCTAAGTGGGAGGCTGCTATGAATGATGAGTATAAAGCCTTGCCTGACCTTGCTCCATTATCTTCTAATAGGAAGGCTATAGGCTGCAAATGGGTATTTTGAGTCAAGCAAAATCCTGATGGTACTATCAAGAAATACAAGGCTAGGCTTGTAGCAAAGGGTTTTTACCAACAAGAAAAGTTTGATTTCACTGAGACCTTTTCACCAGTTGCGAAGCCTGTTACAGTCAGGATCATTCTCACCATAGCCATTTCAAAAAGGTGGCATATCACCCAATTGAATGTAAATAATGCCCTCCTTAATGGTCTTCTTCAAGAAGAGGTCAACATGAAGCAACCTCCTGACTTAGAAAGCAGCAACTCAACTCACCTTATTTGCAAGCTCAACAAGGCCATTTATGGGCTCAAACGTGCTCCTAAGGCCTGGTTTGAAAGGTTGAATCTAGCACTCAGGAACTTTGGATTTACCTCAAGTAGGTGTGATCCTTCCTTGTTCACTTTGGTCACATTCACATACACTATCATTATGTCAGCGTATGTTGATGACATCATTGTTACTGGAAACTCTCCTTCTCATATTTATAGGACCTGATTACCAAATTGAACTCTCAATTTGCTCTAAAAACAACTAGGTGAACTTGAGTATTATTTGGGAATTGAGGTGTCTCATAAAAAAATGGCTCTTTGTTCTTGTCCCAAACCAAATATCTCAAAGATCTACTAGCCAAAGCCAAGCCCAGTGATGCTAAAGGAGTGCCTACACCTATGATCTCAAGTCTCAAACTCACCAAACATGGCACTGATGTTCTACAGGATGCTACCTACTACAGGTCCATAGTTGGTGCATTGCAGTATGCCACCATAACTAGGCCTGAGATTAGCTATGCTGTCAATAAAGCTTGTCGGTTTCTCTCTAATTCTCTGGACAAGCATTGGGCAGCTGTAAAGAGAATCCTGAGATATCTGAACTCTTTATCATGGGCTGCATTTGCTAAGAGCCAACACTCAAGTTCCCCTATCTATAACAACTTCCCCTGATGCAGATTGGGGGGCTGGCCCAGACGACAGAAAATCCACGTCTGGGTCTTGCATTTTTCTAGGCCCTAACTATTAGACTATATGTATGAAATGGTACTGTTGTAATTAGACAGCTGTTAGTAGTGTGAGCTGTCAACAGCTAGAGTTAGTTACATTCTGTTACAGTTATGTAACAGAATTAGTTAGACTCAATGGTTACTATATAAGTAACCTAACCTCTCATTGTAATGAATTCTCAAAATAATGAAATAACAGATTTCTCTCTTCCTCTCTCTGTTTCTCTTTCTCTCTGTTTCTATCTTCTTCCTTTTACTCTCAGTTTCTAACATGGTATCCAAGAGCTTTTGATCCTTGGAACCTGTTTCCCTTTGCGCAATGGCTCAATCTACGAATTCACTATCTTCTACATCTAATTCCGCTGCTGCAACAACCTTCAAACAGAAAATTTCTGTCAAATTGGATGACTCCAACTATCGTCAATGGCGTCAACAGGTTGAAGGAGTTTTACGAGGCACTAAAATGGTGAAATTCGTCGTTTCACCTCAAATTCCTGAGCGATTTCTGTCCATTGCTGATCGCGACGCAGGGAGTGAAAACCCTAGCTTCGTAGCTTGGGAGGAACAAGATGCTTTGCTCTGCACGTGGCTTCTGTCCACGATCTCTGATTCTCTGCTTTCGCGTTTTGTTCTTCTGCGTCATTCTTGGCAAGTTTGGGACGAAGTGCACTCCTACTGCCACACGCAGATGAAAACTCGTTCCAGGCAGTTAAGATCTGAGCTGCGATCGCTATCAAAAGGATCACGCACCATTTATGAGTTTCTTGCTCGTGTTCGCACCATCATTGATACCTTGATGTCAATTGGTGATCCAGTTCTGCATCGTGATCAAGTTGAGCTTATTCTGGATGCTCTTCCCTCTGAATTTGATTCAGTTGTGGCTGCTGTTAACACCAGACCTGAATTCGTGTCTCTTGATGAGCTTGAATCTCTTCTTCTTGCTCAGGAATCACACATTGAAAAGACAAAGGAGGTCACTGAAGCTGTTTCAGTTAACCTTACACAAGGTAATGCTCCTCCTAATCCCTCTGCTCCTGTTGAATCTATGGATCCAACTCAATTTGACACCTCAAATGGTGGTTATGGTGGACGACAGAGCCAGTCTCGTGGCAGAGGCCAACGTGGTGGACGGTTTCGTGGTCGTGGCAATGGTGCACGCCATAACTACAGAGGTATAGTTCAATGTCAGATATGTCACAAGACTGGCCATGATGCAAGCTATTGCTATTTTCGTCACAGTCAGGATGTTTATGGATATCCTCCTACTCCTGCAATCTTTGGAATGCCTCAGTCCAATGTATGGACTCACCTTGGATACAGAGCACCTAGCTCTCAGTTTTACTCTGCACCTAGACCTGGCAATCCCTCTGTTCAGCCTTCCTTTGCAACACCAAGACCTCAGGCTCTTGTTGCTGGCACTGATTACACTCCCTTTTACAATCAGAATAGGTATCCTGACTCTGGAGCCACTCATCATGTCACTCCTGATGCTTCCAACCTTGCAGACTCCATTTCATTACCTGGATCTGATCAAGTGCATGTAGGCAATGGTCAAGGTTTGGCTATCACATCTCTTGGTTCCATGACCTTTTCTTCTAATTTCTGCCCTTCAAAGTCATTCAAATTGAATAATCTTCTTTTAGTCCCTTCAATCACTAAAAATTTAGTTAGTGTTAGTCAGTTTGCAAAAGATAATCATGTCTATTTTGAGTTTCATGCTAATGTTGCTTTGTCAAATGCCAGGCTACCTCTAAGGTGTTGCTGAAGGGCTCACTTGGTAGTGATGGACTTTACAAGTTTGACAGTTTTCCTTACTCCTCATCCTCTTCACAAGTTCTGAGTATTACTCATCAACAAGCAAGCACTTCTGTTTCCTCCTTTTCTTTGGGCTCTAGTCCTACTTCTCAGGCTCAATGTAATAATGTGTATAGATCTAGCCCTAGTTTATATCAAATTTGGCATCAAAAATTAGGGCATCCTAGTCATGAAACATTAAAACATGTACTTCATCTTTGTAATATTCAAATTCCTAATAAAGTGCTTACAGATTTTTGCAATGCTTGCTGTTTGGGTAAAGTCCATAGATTACCCTCTGTTGCTTCTACTGCTGTTTACACTAAGCCTTTAGAATTGATTTTTTGTGATCTTTGGGGACCCTCCCCTGTTACCTCCTCTTGTGGTTTTACATATTTTCTTACATGTGTTGATGCCTACAGTAGGTACACATGGGTGTATCCTCTGAAATTGAAGTCTCATACTGTAAACACCTTTGTTCAGTTCAAGGCACTTATTGAACTACAACTCAATCTCAAAATTAAGGTTGTGCAGACTGATGGTGGGGGTGAATTCAAGCCCCTCACTCATTTTTTGACCTCTCATGGCATTATTCACCGAATTACATGCCCTCACACACCATCAGAATGGCTCTGTGGAAAGAAAACACAGACACATTATTGAAACTAACACTTTTGGCTTAAGCAAATTTACCTCTTCACTTCTGGGACCATGCATTCTTAACTGCCACATACCTTATCAACAGATTGCCCTCACCCACATTGGCAAATGTCTCCCCTTTTTTTCTCATCTACTTTAAATACCCTGACTATAAGTTTGTGAAGCCTTTTGGCTGCTCGTGTTTCCCTCATTTAAGGCCTTATAATGCAAATAAGTTTGCCATGCATTCAAAGGAGTGTGTGTTTCTTGGTTACTCCTCATCCCACAAAGGTTATAAATGCATGGATTCCAATGGAAAAATCTTCATTTCAAAGGATGTTGTGTTTAATGAAGTCAGGTTTCCCTTCCCTGACTTGTTTCCCTCCAGCCATCTTGCTTCTACTTCTGTTTCAACAAATGCACCTCAGTTTGGTTCCTTTTTGCCTAGGCCTTTGTTGGATCATCCACCAACTCCTCATTTGTCACCTATGCCTACTGCCACTCAGTCTTCTTCTACCTTACCAAGTTCTCCTGATTCAGTTTCCTCAAATTCCTCATCCCAACCTGCCATATCTAGTCAGTCTGCCTCAGAATCTCTGAACAATTCCACACCTACACCATCTAGCCCTCATTCAGTACCTAGCCCTGTTGACCTACCTCAACCCATGCCTATAACTGCTATTCCTTTTGATTCTCAACCTGAAGCTCACTCTCAGGCCTTTGTGGCACCTTCTTCATCTCACACTGACTCCTCACCACCTATCTCAGTCAGTACTGAGTCCTCTTCTTTACCTTTTATTCCACAAAACACACATTCCATGGTCACTAGGTCCAAAAATGGAATTGTCCAACCAAGACTGAATCCCACACTTTTACTTACCCATCTAGAACCCACATCTTACAAACAAGCTATGGCTGCTTCTGAATGGTTGGCAGCTATGAAATCTGAGTATGAGGCTTTGCTGAAAAATCATACCTGGACACTTGTTCCTACACCTGCTCACAGAAAACCTATTGGCTGCAAGTGGGTTTTCAGAGTAAAAGAAAACCCAGATGGTTCCATTAATAAGTACAAGGCTAGATTGGTTGCGAAAGGGTTTCACCAAGTTGAGGGGTTTGACTATACTGAAACATTCTCACCAGTTGTTAAGCCTATTACTGTCAGGGCTGTGCTTACACTTGCTATATCTCACAAATGGGCAATTCAGCAGTTAGATGTTAATAATGCATTCTTGAATGGCATTCTCAATGAAGAGGTCTATATGGTGCAGCCTCCAGGTTTTGTACAGGGTGATTCCACTATGGTATGCAAGTTGCACAAGGCTCTGTATGGCCTTAAGCAGGCTCCTAGAGCCTGGTTTGATAGGCTCGAAGGTGCATTGTTTTCCCTTGGGTTTGTAGCCAGCAAATGTGACCCTTCACTATTCATTCTGCATTCTACTAAGAATTTCACTCTTATCTTAGTATATGTGGATGACATCATCATTACTGGATCCTCTCAAATGTTCATTCAATCATTGGTTTCCAAGCTTAACCTTTCCTTTTCCCTAAAAGATTTAGGCCAGCTTAACTATTTTCTTGGTATAGAGGTGCACCACCTTTCCAATGGCTCACTTCTTTTGTCTCAAGGGAAATATGTGAGGGATCTATTAGCCAAAACAAACATGCTTGCTGCCAAGGGTATTGCATCTCCCATGGCCTCTAGCACAAAATTATCCGAAGTTGGGTCTCCTCAAGTAAGTGATCCGACTTACTTCAGATCGGTTGTAGGAGCTCTCCAATATACCACAGTAACTAGGCCTGAAATATCTTATGCTGTTAATAAAGTGTGCCAATTTTTGTCCAATCCCTTGGAGGACCATTAGAAGGCAGTAAAAAAAATCCTAAGGTACCTGCAGGGCACACTCTCTCCTGCAAATCTCAGCTCTCCTATTACAATTACAGGGTTTTGTGATGCAGGCTGGGCATCTGACCCTGATGACAGAAGATCTACATCAGGGGCTTGCTTATTCCTAGGTCCTAATATTGTTTCTTGGTGGGCAAAGAAACAAACACTTGTTGCCAGATCCAGTGCTGAGGCTGAATATAGGAGTCTGGCTCATGCTACTGCAGAAATACTGTGGCTTCAGTCATTGCTCTCTGAGCTCAGAGTTACACATCAAACTCCTAGGATTCTTTGTGATAATTTAAGTGCAGTTTCCTTGGCTCACAATCCAGTCTTGCATTCAAGAACAAAACACATGGAGCTTGACATGCTTTTTGTAAGGGAGAAGGTTATCAACAAAAGTCTTGTTGTTGCTCATATTCCAGCCTCAGACCAATGGGCTGATGTTCTGACTAAGCCTCTATCTACAAATAGATTTATACTTCTGAGAGACAAACTTAGGGTTATTGACAAGCTGACACTTGATCAACCTCCCAAAGTTTGAGGGGGGAATATTAGACTATATGTATGAAAGGGTACTGTTGTAATTAGACAGCTGTTAGTAGTGTGAGCTGTCAACAGCTAGAGTTAGTTACATTCTGTTACAGTTATGTAACAGAATTAGTTAGACTCAATGGTTACTATATAAGTAACCTAACCTCTCTCATTGTAATGAATTCTCAAAATAATGAAATAACAGATTTCTCTCTTCCTCTCTCTGTTTCTCTTTCTCTCTGTTTCTATCTTCTTCTTCCTTTTACTCTCAGTTTCTAACACTAACTTGGTATCTTGGTGGTCAAAGAAGCAAACTTTGGTGGCCAGGTCTAGTATAGAAGCTTAGTACAGAAGTTTAGCCAACTTAGCCTCAGAAGTTCTATAGATTCAGTCTTTGCTAACTGAGCTTAAGATGCCCTTTACCACTCCTGTCCTGCTCTGTGATAATCTCAACACAGTTGCTTTGTCCACAACCATATTCTTCATGTCATTCGTTATGTCAAAACCAAGCGCATGGAACTGGATATCTTCTTCTTTAGGGAGAAAGTGTTGAGCAAGAGCCTAATTGTTAAACATATCCCTGCTTTTGATCAGTATGCAAACCTCCTCACCAAACCTCTCTCTCCTCTCAAGTTTTTGTAGCTTAGAGATAAACTCAAGGTGGTAGACAAGACCTCTCTTCGAAGGTGATCTTGGGCTTGAGAGAAAGATATTAAAGAATATTAATAATATAGAGTAAGGGCAGTTATGTAATTCCAATTGTCCCGAGTCACACAGTTGAGTATCAACTATATAAGCTATAACCTAACTAATTGTATTTTGTATGCAACTAACACTTTCTATTGTGAATCAAGATGAGTTAGTTACAACTCAATCTATTTTTCTCTCTTCATTCTTCTTCAACCTATACTCACTTTCTAACACGTAGTTCATCCTCTGATATGCAGTATCTTATTTCAAATAACTCCTGGTTGCCAACACATTCTAATTCCGGCCGAATTAACCCAACTCTAGTATGAGGCCTATGAACATGTAATGATGATATTAGACACGAATCGTCTCTGCAATGAAATTTGGGTGGTAGTAGGTGAGAGTGGGAGAAGTTTCAACTATTAGAGTTTGGCCTAACACAACCTTACAAAACTGGTTGGTAAGGTGAGGAGTGCCACTCTATATAAACTATTTCATTGCTCTATCTCCAACCAATGTGAGACTTCTAGGATCTTCCTAATACACCCCCTCACGCCCAGCACTCTTTTTTTTTTGGGCTTGATGCGTGGATTTAAACGGTGGGCTGCCCATGGTCCGATCGATAGGCGCTCTGATACCATATTAGAGTTTGGCCTAACACAACCTTACAAAACCGGTTGGTAAGATGAGGAGTGCCACTCTATATAAACTATTTCATTGCTCTATCTCCAACCAATGTGAGACTTCTAGGATCTTCCTAATATCAACTTGGTTGAGTGCTTTGAAAAGGTCTAACATTTTAGAGTAATCCAGAGTCATCTTAATGTATGGAATTTGACGGAGAAGTGAACAACTTCCGTGTGTCTTCCATTGTAGTTGCCAAAAATCACGGTCGGGAAAATAATAACTGGGTCAATATTTCTTTATTTTGTCGAATAAAAGCATAAAAGTAGAGGAATTCGATGTGTCAGAGTTTCAAAATATTATCCGAATGTTGATGTGTCACACTCTCTTGGTTGTGGTTCGTAAAAAGTGGGCGGTTAAAGGCCGTGGATGGTGAAATTGCTTTCGATAGGAAGAATTATGCAGTTGTTGTCTTTGTTATCGTTACACAGGGTCGGACTCCATTGTAGAACCAACTTAAAGAAAATCAAAATCAGTTACCGAGGGAGAATACAGTTTTCTCATGCACGCGCACTTCTTCTCCGGTACTTCTTCGATGATGAAGGCTTTCCTTTTTCACCTTTTTTTCTGGCTTCCATTTTGTTTTTTCCATCTTTAGCTGATTTTGATTTTTTTTAAATTGGTTCTACAATGGAGTCCGACCCTATGTCACGATAACAAAGACAACAACTGTTTAATTCCTCCTATTGAAAGCAATTTCACAATCCACGACCTCTAGCCGTCCACTTATTACGATCCACAACCAAAAGAGTGTGACACATCAACATTTGAACAATATTTGGAAACTCGCACGCATTGGATTCCTCTGCTCTTATTCGACAAAATGAAGAAATATTGCCCCAATTATTATTTTTCCGACCCTGATTTTTGACAACTATAATGGAAGACACACGAAGCTGTTCATTTCTCCGTCAAATTCCATACATTAAGATGACTTTGGATTACTATGAAATGTTATACCTTTTTAAAGCACTCAACCAAGCTGGAATTGCTCCCCGCACTTACCACCCAAATGTCATAACAGGCACGATTTAATATCAGCATTACATGTTCATAGGCCTCATATTGGAGTTGGGTTAATTCGGCCGGAGTTATTTGAAATGAGATACTACATATCAGAGGACAGATTTCGATGGATTAAACGTCTCAAGAGGAAGAATTTGAATGCCAGCCGTCTCCTCTTCCTGTAGTTCCTTCCTTCTCTTAATTTGATTGATTTTCCTACTAATTCTTAACTAATTGGTTATTCTTCCACTGTGTTTTGTGCTTTTGATGAGGCACCCGTGCTATTGGTGATTGTTCAACTAGCTAAGTGTTATTTACCGATGATTGTTCAATTAGCCAAGTGTTATTTACATTGTAAAGGTTAACTCAAATTTTAGGTGGTATTAGGGAAGTGGTTAGGTTAATGATAATCAAAGTTATTGAGTAACTAAGTGTTAGGTTGACTCAGATTTTAGGTGGTATTAGGGAAGTGGTTAGGTTAATAATGATCAAAGTTATTGTGCTATTTTTTTGGCATAAAAATTTGACAACAATTTAGATGTTTAACAGAGTTCAAATATGATAAGATGAACAATACCCCGGTAGAACAAAATTATAGAGAAAGAGAAATTGCAAGGAACTTGCGATTTTTCATTGATAAAGTAAAGGAAATACAATCTGAAAAACTACAAGACCAGTTTGCTCTCTCAGAAGATAACTTCTTCTGGCCTAGTAACTTCCCAACCCCCTAAGAAAACAATAAACAACTCAAATACAACCCACAACATCAGCCAATAACTAACTATTTGAATTTAAACTAACACTAAAATTATATTGCGTATTTATTTTATTTCTCCTTTGATAAACCTTCCAAATGACGGGTTTACCCTTCTCCTTAGTCTGTGCGCTATCAAAATATGTGGTTAATCACATGTAATTGGTGGTTAATGAATATAAAAAGGTGTCGCAACTTGGTATACATTAGCTATTCAATGAACACAATTAACCACAATTTACACGTGACATTAACCAAAATTCTCGGTCATTTGTATGATGGAAATAAGATACTTATATTGTTGGACTTCTAAGATATGTTCTCCAATTCATGTTTTTGAACAATATAACATCTGTGTTTGCGTTTTTAGCTATTGCAGCCGAAGTGACTGTGGTGCCACCTTCCCGATTAATGGCTTTAATTGGTCAGGCTTTGAAATGGCAGCAGCATCAAGGTAATTCTTTTGGTTCAAGTACTTGAGCAATGAAGACCATTGTTTATATTTGCAACTTTTTGATGCCTAAGAATGAATTCTGTTTTTAAAATTTCAATTATAAGGACGCATCTTTCATTTCTCATTTAATTAAGCACACAAAGAGATTTCTTTTTTATATTTTGGCATGACTAAATTTGCCATGCCTGGAAATGATAAAATGCTTGGCTGCCACCTATAAAGAAGTGATACATGGTTTTCCACCCTGTATCTGTATCAGATATGGTCACATCAGAGTACGCCATTCTAATGCTGTAAAATGCTTTGTCGATACACATGCTATGAAAATTGAAACTTCCAATTAATTGCACTTTAATTCACTGATTCAGTCTTCACTTCATTTACCTTCTCTGTCTGTACATACCCACTGGCTGATTAGCATTTTTTTATTTACTCACCCAAAATTTTATCTTTTACATGCCACCCACCATCATTTCTTTATCAAGTCAGCCTTCATGTGAAGGGCGTGTCATTTAACCATTTACATATATAAAATATTTGATTCTTACCAATAGTGTTAATAGATTTTTAAAGAATTTTTTAAAATTATATTCATTCAATTAATCGAATGTATAGTAAACCAAAATGATGTGTGCCACAGCCACAAAACGAAGAGGTGGTTTCTTTGATGTGCACCGTGGAAATATGTTGTGATATTTATTAGGTGAGTGAAAATTTTATATAGATTGTAGAATGTAGACGTAATATGTAGAGTTTGAAGTGATGGATGACAATAATTTGCAATTTATTAATGTTTTGTAATTCTTTTTTTACTTTTTTGTGCACTCTTTTAATTAAAGAAATGCTGTATCGCCGTCTTCATATGTTACCACCATGCTACTTAGAGGATAATTTATATCTTGATGGTGATGCTTTGCAGGTTTACTTCCTCCTGGAACACAGTTTGATTTGTTTCGTGGAACAGCTGCTATGAAACAAGATGTTGATGACATGTATCCAACCACTCTTTCTCACACTATAAAGGTATGTTTTTTATATCCCTCAAGGCATTGTTTTTGTTACATTTTAATGGATAGTGACATGTATCAATACTAAATGAGACAACAACAAATATGCAGAGCCAAATATAGTTCTGCACGGTCATTTTTATTTGAAGACTGAACTTTCTGCCATCGAATTAATTATTGCTTTCATTATAGTTATGTTTTTCCTTGTGATGTAGAATCTTCCTGTAAAGTTTATTTACTTTTGTTTTATGGTATTTTTCTGTGATTCTTTTGCTTCAGTGAAACACGTTTTCTTCATTTATCTATTCCCCCTCTCCTTTTTTTGGACTCAATTTCCCTCTTCTTACTTTATTGGTTATTGGCTAAGGCAGAATGGCATATGGGAGTTTTGAAAGGGGTGTGATTAGGGTTTTATTCGATGTTCTGAATCTGCAAGGTTGTTGTGGCATCTCGTTTGCATATCACACGACTAAGAAATAGGATGTTTCTTTGAGTACATTTTGTTAGCTACAAGTCTTTGAAATTGTTTTTGGCAGCATGTTGGCTAGCATTAATGTGTGTACAGTAGAACTAGGTTGTTTGTAGCTTTACTGTTATGGTTGGCCATTGGGTCGTTTTTGTTATAGTTCTCAATTTTACTTGCTTGTTCTCTGTTATAGTTAAAGTAGATTGTTAGAAAGAAGATGGCTGGCTTTATCTCTTTAGGTGGCCGTGCATCTTTTCTTTAGGATGTTTTAATGTATTTTTGTCGGGATAGTCAAAGAGTCAGAAAATTATGAGAATGAGATATTACCTTGAAAATCAATGGCTGGAACCGATCATAGTTAGTAGATTATCTCTTTCACCATCCTCTGGATTGCATTAGTATGTGAGAATGATTGCAGAAAGTGATATTCTGTGGTCATATCATACTGGGTCGTTAGTTATCAGTTGAACAATAGTTAATCTGACCCCTATTTATGTTACCTTTTAGAGGTTGACAGGTTGTCTTATTCTATCCTTTTATATTTCTCCACCATTATTTTCTATAAAATTTATTAGTTTCATTGATCACCCTTTAAAGTTGAAGAATACATAGTCTGACCCTTTTCTCGTGTGTGCTTCTAGTTTGGGGCAAAGAGTCATGCAGAATGCGCTCGCTTTTCCCCAGATGGGCAATTTCTCGTATCATGTTCAGTTGACGGGTTTATTGAGGTATGCATAGTTGAATTTGAAACTTCCATTATCGGCTGTTATTTTCCTGATTGTGGTCATTTTCTAGGTCTGGGATTACATAAGTGGAAAACTGAAGAAAGACCTCCAGTACCAAGCAGATGTAAGTTGGTTTTTATTTGAACTGTTTTATGTATCAAAAATCAATGTCTTGTATGTGATGAACATCCCGGGAAAAATTTCTTGGCCTATTGATCTTCAAAACACTTGGTTTTTCCCAGCATCTTTACTTATATAGGTACATTCAAAACCATAGAAAATAAACTTCATGTTATCAGATCTCTGTTGCCAATTTGGGGTTAATTTAACTTGATCTCAAAATGTAGATTTTTGCTGCAACATTAAGTATGAGTTGTGGTTCACATCCAGTGTTATCAAATGACGGCGCCATGGCCGTTATGGCGGATATACATGGTGGTTTTTGGTCTCGCTGCAATGGTAAATCTTGGCCGATATTGCAGGTTTTTCTGCCATAATCCGCTATTACGGCACTGCAAAGCGGCCGGATGGCGGGATTTTGGCTCTCCGCCATGGACCGTCATCTGCCATCAACAACACTGTTCTCATCACATGTTATATAAAAATCTTGTTATTTTTCCATAGACATTTTTTTGATTGTAAGAACTTGCAGGAAGTATTCATGATGCATGATGATCCTGTGCTCTGCGTAGACTTTAGCCGAGATTCAGAGATGATTGCGTCTGGGTCACAAGATGGAAAGATTAAAGTGAGTACTATTAATATGCATTGAAGGTGTTAGGAGCCAGTCTTTTTTTAAGAATCTTATATTCTCGCACATCATTTTATCTTTTTCAAAGCTTGCACATATGATTGTTCAACATTTCTGCAAAATTGAACCTAGCTATAAAATAGCACTTGGTCAGTGAATTTGATCCCGTACACTAGTAGTGGTTGTTAGTTAATTAGATGGCTCCAAAGATTCTAGAAAAAGGGGGGTTGAATTGACCGCATTTTGAAAAATCAACACTTTTTCTTAACTTTTGAAGGAGATTTCTAAAGGAATGGAAGGAATTTCTATTTTGTAATAAAATTGATTGAACTTATATGGTGATTTTACTTGGATTAGTTCAGTATACAAAGATTAATAATACACCAGCTAAAGGAGATTTCACTCACACTAGTTCACTATTTCCCTCTCAATACCCTAAAACCCTAAACCCATCAAGATAATAGATTCAGAGAATGTTAGTAGTTTGAAGATTCTCTCAATGTGTATTGAATGCTATGAATGTTATAAGAAATCACTAAAACTTTAGAATTTAAATGAAATGGGTTTCAATGAAAACAAGACTCAAATACTTAGAAATCTGATTTTTATTCGCATGAATGGTCTTGTAGTTCTAGAAATTTTGGAAAATTGGTTATACACGATAACATGTATGAATTGATTCATAGACTCCATGAATCTATTCAATGACACATTTATTCAGTATGAATCAATTCATGATCTGATGCTTTGTGCATGAATCGATTACATAACTTCCCAGTTCCAATTTCTACATATAGCAGGACTATGAGTTGATTCACAGATATTATAAGTCTATTATCTATTCACAGAATTCA
This sequence comes from Lathyrus tuberosus, assembly GCA_022829125.1. NCBI lineage: Eukaryota > Viridiplantae > Streptophyta > Magnoliopsida > Fabales > Fabaceae > Lathyrus > Lathyrus tuberosus. The sequence continues at coordinate 16,818,804 of JALAZF010000083.1, forward strand.
AATATGCACCAAATGTATTTTTAAAGTATGGTTTAGGATGTAGATGCAGTTCTAACATGATTCTATCCCAATGCACAATTTTAAACCAATTGTATCAACTAAGTTCTTAGTTCAAAGTGCTTGTGGTTATTAAAAGGAATTACACTAAGACTAAAAGAATGAAGACATAAGTTGGACATTCAAAACAAATCATCTAAGGAAACTATGCAACCACAATGATGTCTGGCGGAGTGGCCTATGGCTGCTCTAAGTTCTCTGCAGCATTGGTTTTGCTTGTTGCAGATTGCTCCATAGATTGTGGTCTTTTGTGAATGAAATTTTGAAGCAGCAACAACACTGAACAGGGACAAAATCGCAGTTTTGTCTACTTTTTGTGGTCATTCTGTACTCATCTTTAGGGAGAGTTATGCTATTTACACCCATTGTGTTGGAAGGTTTTTGAGTTAGAATCCCTTCACCGTGAAAATAAAATACTTAGCAACCTTGTCTTTTATTTGCACTGCAGTGTTTCCGATCATTTCCCTGCAGTGCAAATAGAAGAAAAGTGTTTTTCTGGCTATATCCATTTTTTTATTGCACCATCTCGGTTCTCTGGTTTTTGCTATGCGTCCTTTGCTTCATGCTGCATAGTCATTTCCAGATGTCACATAGCCAGTGTTGTCGATGGTGGATGCAGTTCATGGTGGAGAGCCAAAATCCCGCCATACCGGCCGCTTTGTGGCGCTATTATAGCGGATTATGGAGGAAAAACCTGCCATAACGGTCGACATTTACCATTGCGGTGAGCCCAAAACAGCCATGTATTTCCGCCATAGCGGCCATGGTGCCACTATTTGATAACCCTACATATACAGGATGGCATTTGTAGACGACAATTCTATCAGTATGGGTACATATATGATTCTGATGCATACGAACCTACTCACCCCATCCATTTCAAAACATATATTCGTCATTCAGCTTACCTAAAACATAGGTTCTATTCTTAAGAGGAAAAAATTTAAGTTTCTTTGTTTTTGTACTGAACTCTAAATTGTCAATAGAACAAATATTTCTTTGCCAATACTATTATGGTATGGCATATTTAATTCTCATGGATGGAAATCTTTTGCTCGAGTGGAAATGTTTTTTGCATGGTTGCTTCTTGATTTGTTATTTTAGTGATGCTATGATACTTGTATTTTTTGGCTTTTGCTTGAATTTTTATCTAACTGGATGTTTTATTGAAAGCTGGCTATTAAATGCCCAATGCATCAATGTACAGTAATGGAATCTTTGTGATTGTTTTATCTTTAAATGATATTTCTAAATTTATCTGTTGATTGCAGTTCTTGTCAATGTTACAATTGTAAGTGTTTTTGTTTTCACCGAAAACTATTAACGTGTAAACTTTAAACGGTATAATTCACATTTCATTATAGGTGTGGCGTATTAGGACCGGTCAATGCTTGCGGCGTCTTGAGCGCGCACATTCCCAAGGTGTTACAAGTCTTTCCTTTTCTCGTGATGGAAGCCAGTTATTAAGTACTTCATTTGACAGCACTGCAAGGTTTTGTTAAGTTAATTTTATGTATTCGATATCTTTGTTCTACATAATCATTTGATGGGCCTTGCTTCTTTCTTCCACCGAAACTTCAAATTTTTACTGAAAAATGTTCTGTAACATTTTGACATGCAGTAATAACCAAGTGAGTAGAAGCTAGTGTCGTTTATTATAGTTGATGGTAAGACAAAAATCGAACATGCAAGCTAACACTAGATCAGTGAATAAACTTAATCTAAAGACCACATCACACCTTAGACCTTGTAAAAAGTTACTCGTAGAGTAACTTCGAGGTTGTGTGTGTATCTAGTATATATGAAAGGAAAAAAACTGCAAAATTCAATCATCCTGAACTTACTATCCATGAAGTTTTAACTGTAGATCAAATAAACACTAATGGCTTATTATGAGTTGAGTATTAAAATCACTAACAGATTGCAAATCAAATTACTAATTTCTGTGCAATCCTTTTATAAAGAGCACAATCCCTTGTTTTAATTTTAACGCATTAGAGTGGCTTTAAATGTGTGTTAATCTTACATATTTAATCAAATATTTAGCTACTGCTGAGTGCAATGGTTCTTTTTGTAATATAGAATCCATGGTCTTAAATCTGGAAAGATGTTGAAAGAGTTCCGAGGCCATACATCTTATGTGAATGATGCAACTTTCACTCATGATGGGAGCCGTGTTATTACTGCATCCAGTGATTGTACTGTCAAGGTCAGTTACTTGACAATATACACGTGGCAAGTGCTTGTTTTCACTTTTGTTCTGAGACATGTACTTTTTCCTCCTTACTGCAGGTTTGGGATTTGAAGACTACAGACTGCATACAAACATTTAAGCCACCTCCTCCTTTAAGGGTGTGTCTTTAAAAAATTTCCATTTTGTTTTTTCTTTTTTATTCAATTTTGTGATATCATTTTCCCTAATTTTATTTTCCGTAATTTCTGGTTCGGTTGGACTGATAGGGAGGAGATGCTTCAGTTAACTCTGTCTACATTTTCCCCAAAAGTACCGAGCACATTGTTGTTTGTAACAAAACCTCATCAATATACATCATGACGCTTCAAGGACAGGTAAACTTCAAAGAGTTGATGACTAGAAGTCATTTCATTTATGCGTAGTTCTAATGTGTCAACTGTCTTAATTGTAGATTGTAGATATAGTTTTTTTACTTTCGTCTGAACTTACATATTTTGTTGTGTTTTATCACTGTTTGAGCTTGCTTTTCTTTATTTTTATTTTTATTGTAGGTTGTAAAGAGTTTCTCATCTGGTAAAAGAGAAGGTGGAGACTTTGTTGCAGCCTGTATTTCACCTAAGGGGGAATGGATTTACTGTGTTGGTGAAGACAGGTTGGTAGCCTCTCTTTTTTTCTAACAAGTTATAATCTTTCTTTTCCTTCAAATTATAATTTGAAATTGTCATGGATCATCGAAATAAATGCAGGAATATGTACTGCTTCAGCTATCAATCTGGCAAATTGGAGCATCTGATGAAGGTACCTTTGTCGATTTAGCATGCGATTCGATCTATAAATTCCTCTCAATCTGGTCTTATGTTCTTGTATTGTATTGAGGATGTTCTAATTATTTAGTATTTGATAAAATAATCTCTTGATTAATGGCAGGTCCATGAAAAGGAAATTATCGGTGTTACTCATCATCCGCATAGGAATCTTGTTGCAACTTTCAGTGAAGACGGCACGATGAAGTTGTGGAAACCTTGATTTTTTATTAGTGATGTACACTTCTGTGTCATGAACATCTGTGTAGGTTGAGTAATGTGTATATTATGGAGCTTAATTTAATGCATTGCTAGGAAATTGTTGTATACTGTTTGAACTGTAGGTCACAATTCAACAGATGCAAGTTTCAGCGAAACAACACTAAGATTGTTTTTCACAACAACTTAATGTGTAACTTCTCAATTTAAGAGCACCCAACGGATATGATTGCGACGAACAAAATTAGAACATAATCAATGAAACTGATTTATGTATAGTTCAGATATATCCAATTCAACTCATAAGTTTAAGATTTTTAGACTTATGTCAACAGATCCTCCTGACTCATACAAGATATTTTTAATTTTCGGCAACTTAACAATGTAAATTTTGATGAGTTTGAATAATTTTAATTCAAGATGATATAATACTCTCAATATTAAAAATATATAGTAAATAATAAATATTTATCTATTGTTTTATACAAAACATTTTTTTAAATAAAATAAGAGAAAATAGGTGATGCACTGCAGTGTAATTTTTTTTTTCACTGTCAATTAATTACGACCATAAATCTTGTCAAATCAGACTTTAATTTTAAAAAAATTTAACTGACATGGCAAAATGATATGTTTTAATTGGATGATAGTGTAAAACTATTTTGCACTGTCAGTGCATATCAATTAAGAGAAAAGGGATGATGCACTGACAATGTAAATTATTTTTACACTGTCAACCAATGACAACCATGTATCCTGTCAAATCAGCTTGTAAATCTTAAATTATTTATATGATTTGGTACTTTTAAATATTTTGATTGGATGTATGTGTAATACTTTTTTACACTGACAGTGAATTATCATTAAACTCATCAATTAAACCCATAAAATAAAGTATTTATCTATTTTTCAACATTTTTTATTTATTTACAAGTTATAAGCCAAATATCTTGAGATGTTATTGGAAATGCACATTTATCATTTAAAATAAAATATAACTCAAACTTTAAATGTATTACTAGTAGGATATTCCACAAAAGATCAATTAATTTTATTTGATATATAATGTATTTAGAAACACTTTGATATGAAATGATCAATTTAATTGCGTAGTTAACAACAATCATATAAAATGAATACTATTAAAATAACCATACGAATTAGAATATGTTTACACATGAAATATGATTGAGAATTAAAAAAATATAATGTAAAATATAGACTTAATTGTAACTTTGGTCCCTCTATTTTGCATTTTTTTGGTTTTGATCCCTCCATTTCAAAAATCACTATTTAGGTCCCTATTTTAAGTTTTGAGTTTGATATTAGTCTCCTTTCCATTTTAAGTCCTCTTCAATGATGTGGAGCGTTGAAAGGGTACGTGGTAATTCCATGTCATTTATATATCATCATATTCACCAAATATATTCCATGTCATTTTTAATTTTAACATTAATTTAAATTATGTATTAAATTTCAATTATCCATTACAATTACTTGACTCAAAACGTTTTCAGCCATTACATTCTTTTCTCAAGTTAGGAACAAAAATCAAGAATCTTTCCCTTTCACGTACAAACATGAACCCTAAGTAAATAATCTACAGTTGTCGTTCCAAATCAACTCGCGTGGGCGCTGTAGTAGTTAGCTCATCTCTGAAATGGCAAACCGAAGTTACGTTTCGAGGTATGTTTCGTCCCTTAACTCTGAATTGAAAAACCCTAACTCATCTCTGAACTAAAAACCCAACACGCAAATGTCGTTTATGTTCTGGATTATACAATGTTGTTCTGAAAGAGGATTTTGCTTAGGGTTGTTAGATTTGTTAATGTTGTGCCTTGATGAAATACTATGTTGTGCGTTAATGTCAGTGTTGTGAATTGTTTATGTCCTGAATTGTCAATGTGTTGTAGGCCATGTAGTGTGCATATTTTGTGGTCCCTATTTTGACAGTGTTGTGTTTTGTTTATGTCCTAAAGTGTTAAAGTGTTGTGGGCCATGTAGTGTTAATTTGATGTGGTCCCTTTTTTGTCTGTGTTGTGATTTGTTTATGTTCTGTTGCAGGCCATCTGATACCCAAGCTGTCAGATTTAGAGTACACCATCGGGGACATTTAATTCAGAATCCAGTTCCTTTGTATGTTGATGGGCTTGTAACTGAAATAAATTGGGATTGGGATGTGGACTTGATGTCCTATATGCAAATTGAAGATTTGATCAAAAGTGAGGGGTATTGTAATATAAAGTGTTTATGGTATTGGAATCCTAACTTTTCTTTTTCTTGTGGACTTCGGCCTCTGAACAATGACAATGATGTCTTAAGGTTAATAGAGGATGTTAGAGGATTTAAGGTAGTTGATATTTATGTTGAACACAAAATTGAAGAAATAACTATTGAAGATGTTATTTTTGAGGAGGATAATGGTGAAAAAGTCAATGTTGAGGGGGCAAATGATGAAGTTAATGTTGAGGAAGCAAATGATGAAGTTAATGTTGAGGGAGCAAATGATGGAGTAGATGAAGAGTTTAATGGTGATGGAGTAGATGAAGAGGTTAATGTTGATGGAGTAGATGATAATGTTAATGTGGATGGAGTAGATGAAGAGAGTGAAACAGATCCAGATTATAGCATGAGCAGTGAGGATGACGAGGAAGAGGATGAAGATTTAGAAGATGAAATTGATGAGTTGAATTTAGGCGCTGAAGCTGGTATAAATTGGACGACCGTTTTACCTACTGCTATAGCAAAAAAACCTTCAAAGTTGGATGATAATTCTGATAATGATAGTGATTTAGATGTGCTTCAAAGTCCACCCAATAGTGATGCTGAAGGTGATATGGAAAAGTTTCCAACTTATAGGGAAACCACAAAACTTGAAGTAGGGATGATGTTCAAGGATAAAATGAAAATCAAAGATGCCATAAAGGAATATGCAATGGAGAACAAGAAGAATTTTGTGTTCAAGAAAAATGACAAGAAGAAAATGGTTGCCAAGTGTTTAGATAGTTGTCCATTTTATATTAGGTTTAGCATGAGGACTACCAACCAATATTGGCAACTCGTTAGCTTAACTGATTGTCATAGTTGTCATAGGACAACCAAGAATAGACAAGCAAAAACGGATTGGTTGGCTCGCCAATTTGTGTACACTATAAGACACACTCATGAAATAAAAAATCAAAGGGCTGATTGCATAAGCTATTAAGAAGTGGGGGTGAAGTTGTCAAAGGATCAAGCTTATAGAGCCAAGAAAAAAGCAATAGAATTGATTCAAGGTGCTGGTCGTGAAAAATTCACACATCTTAGGATTGATTCAATGTTATTAAAATGTTTACAATGTTATTACTAATTGCTGCAATGTTATTACAATATTATTACAATGTGTTGCAATGTTATTACAATGTTTACAATGTTATTACTAATTCCTGCAATGTTATTACAATGTACTGCAATGTTATTTCAATGTTTACAATGTTATTACTAATTGCTGCAATGTTATTATAATGTGCCATGCTATTACAATGTTATTTACTATGTTGGTTCCTATTACAATGTGTTGTATTACAATGTTGGCTACTATTACAATGTGTTGTATTACAATGTTGGCTATATTATGTTGTATGTTCAGGGATTGGTATCAGCTATTCTTGAGACAAGCCAACATGTTGAACATATATTATGTGTTAAACACTTGTATGGCCATTGGAGAAAGAAATATCTTGGGATATTGATGAAGGAAGCTTTATGGCGGGCAGCTAGGGCCACAACATTACCTGGATGAAAAAGAGCAATGAATCATATGAAAGAGCTCAATGTCAATGCTTGGAAAGACGTGGTGGATGTACCTGCTGCATGTTGGACTCGATCTCATTTCAAGACAGACACACAATGTGATTTGCAGGTCAACAACATGTGTGAGGCTTTTAATCGCGAAATCTTGGAGTATAGAGACAAGCTAACCATTTCACTGCTCGAAGGAATCAAACATTACATAACAGTGAGAATCTTTGCTTAAAAGAAGAAATTAAGTAGGTACAAAGGTGTTACAAGTCCTAACATCCAACAAGTCTTGGAAAAAACAAAGAGGGCAGCAGAAGGATGAAATGCAACATGGAATTCAGATGATGACTTTACTATATTCGGGGTTTCAAACGGTGTTGAGACATATGCTCTTAACTTGCTGCAAAATAAATGTGGTTGTAGAAAGTGGGATTTAAGTGGAATACCATGTTGTCATGCTATTACATGCATATGGTTTAACAAGAAGGAGCCCGAAGATTATGTTTCATCATTCTATAGGTATCACCTACTCATATATTATGTTCACTTACTAAAGCATTGTGTTATTTTGTATAGGAAGTCTACTGTGCTGACCACTTATAACCATATTATTATGTCAACCAATGGCCCACTACTATGGCCTATTAATGTTGCTCATCCAATCAACCCTCCAGTCATGAGAAGATCTATCGGTCGTCCAAAGAAGAATCGTAACAAGGTGAATGATGAACCGAGGACAAGAAATACACTGCCTAGAACTCTTCAAACTGTCAAGTGCAAGAAATGTGGGAGTTTTGGCCATAACAAGCGAACATGTAAAGTAAAGCAGGCTGCAGAGAGAGCGATTTCTAAAGGTTGCAACAAAAAAGCTAAAAAGGGTGATAAGTCAGGCAAAGAAGCGGGACAGACCATTATAGACGGAGGGTCACAAGTACCGCCCCTAACCCAAGAATAGTTCTATGTTTAACATTACTTTTTGTTATGTTGATGAAGTTTGTGATGACCCAACACTTAAGGTCGATTAGTTTATGTACTGAGCAAAAACTTAAGGTGTAACACCCTACTCTCCCCATTTATTTAACTATAAAATCAGAGTGCAGAATAATCGAAAATACACAAGTAGGATGCCACATCATAAAAAAAACTCACGAAGTATAAAGTCACTTCATATATTTATTACTCGTAAAATAAATTAAACAGCGAAATTATTAAATTGTTCACTTTAACACCACTAAGGCCTTAACAACAAATAACCTCCACAAAACTCATGGTTCAACGTAATTGGAAACAAGATACGTAACAACTGAAAAACAATACAAATTAAAACAAATCGCCAATTCCTCCTGTGTTACGTATCAGAGCGGCTCCTAAGACTCGATCAATAAAAACACACGCTCCAAGCACTACTCAGGTACCTGATTATCTGTACTCCCCAAGAAGCACAGACACAACAATAGAAAAGGAGTGAGAATTACATTCAATAATTATACGGTGAATATCACATGATAAGGAGTAGTAAATCACACAATCCACATCAATCAAACAATCATAACGTGCATACAAGTGCCATATCAATATTCATCATGCTCAGTTCATATTCAATCATACATATATGCAATGTGACTCGACTTACACGACACCATTCATGAGGTACCAACACAATCCATACAGTTCAATCTTTGAATCCGATTCCCATCATAATCCAGATAAGTCGTATACGTTCCACTGAACTACAACTTATCTTCACTCGACTCCCACACGGAGTCCAGACGAGACTAGGCACCCATCATGGATTCCCACCTAAGCTCATCTCCACAAGACACGACATGAAATTCATGACATTCAATTATGCATAATACAATTATAATTAATGCCTAACACACGATCCACAATGATCACACATGAGCCACATACTCACCATAATTCCCTCTGGAATTACCATCTCTGCCCAAGATTGTCCACATAACAACAATCTTAGCAACACAGACATCAATCACACATCATAAAAAAATCCACACAGAAATCCCAGGTTTTACCATGTTTACCATCATTATCGGTTTCCTTATGTCTAATTATGTCATATTAATCTTACGAACCAAGAGGAATTGCATCGCACATGAAATCGGGAAAGAAATCGCGAAAACGGGAAAATTAGAACACAGGTCTGCCCATACGCGTATGACCCTGACTCATACGCGTATGGCCCTGTTTCCTCGCCCCAACCTACGCACAGTACGCGTAGGCCTCAGATGCCCAGGTCTCGTACGCGTATTTCCCCATGCTTTAAGCGTATGACCAGAGGCGATTTCTCTTCAAAACCCTCCCAAGAACTTCCCCTACGCGTTATGGCTACGCCATACACGTATTACTCATTTCCTTTACGCGTATCATACACGTACCAGCAGAGGTACGTGATGGCCATAGGGACAGGGCGCATACCATACGCGTATGCCTCTGAGAATGTCCTTCATACGCGTATTCCCCCCCGGCATACGCGTATGGCCAGTCTGAACAGAAAAAAAATCAGTTTTTGCATCAGTGCGATTTTCACCTATTAGAGCACTTTTAAGCTCCTATTTCTGACTCAAAATAGCACCCATACCAGTTTATCATCAAATGATGTTACTATATTTCATTAAATTATCATTCTATTAAGGTTTTTCACAAATTGAATCACATTTTCATCTTCTCGCAAAACCCATTTTTCCAGATCTGTTTTCATGGTATACACAACAAAAACAACACGCAATTTACATGAAATTTATATCAATATCAGTATACAGACACGAATTCACAGCAACAATCATACAGATACGGAAATTAAGCAAGAAGGAAGAAGAACACACAGAAAATCCTAAGAGGGAAAGGAACCCCCACTATCCTCCCATGTTCTAGTTACCATTAAAGAACCCATTCTCCCCCTTACCTTAATTTCAAGTTTGATCTCTTCCTAACATTGGTGGAACTCTTGATCTCCTCTTGCCCTATCTCTGCTTCTTTCTTCTCTCCTTTCTCTTTTCACGTGAAAACTGATATTGTAACTTACTTTCCCCACTTCTCTCTAATTATGTTTTATTTTCCCTAAATATCTCTATTTTCCTTAATTTATAATAATGATTATATTATTAAAAATATTATTAATGGTAAATATTTCATGTCACCAATAATAACATTAATAATAATAATAATAATGAAATATTTCATCCACCACTAATTATATTATTATTATGAAATTATTCTAAGGTTTATTCCGATTAATTCATTACACTAAGGTCTCACACTCACCCTTACACACATACCGTTAACTAAGCCAATGCCAAAATAATTAAACGAATAAAATTACAAAATAATTAAATATTTAAATGAGGTGTTACATAAGGTCTGCTTGTTTTGCGATGCTGCTGTAGCATATGTAATGACCAAAACACTCAAGGTATTTTTGACTTAGTTATGTTGCTTGTTTTCTCATGCTGCTATGTAATGACCAAAACAATAAAGGTCTTGTTGACTTGTAGTTATGCTGAATTGAATGACATTGAAATTACTTCAGTGTTATGTTAAATATTTATGTTGAATTGAATGACAAGTTGAATTGAATGACAAGCTGAATTGAATTACTTCTGGGTTATATGGTATATAATTACTTCATGGTTATCTGGATTATTATTACTTCATGGTTACTTCATGGAAATAATCTGGTATATAATTACTTCAGGGTTATCAAAATACACGGCAAACTACTTCACTACATAGTAACATTATTATCTGGTATATAATTGAATGACATGGAAAACTTGCACGTGGAAAACTATACGGTATATAATATAATGACATTACTATCTGGTATATAATTGAATGACATTACTATCTGATATATAACTGAATGACATTACTATGTGGTATTCATTACTTCAGTAGTTATACTGACTTGTAACATTACTTCATTATGCTGAATTGTAACATTATGCAAATTAGAACGAGGAAAACTACATTTGAAAATACATAAATTATAACACTAAGCTAAACTAAATTATAACATTAAGTTGAGTTATAACATTATGCATAATCTAACACAAACAACCATAACTCTTTCAGATACATAGAAAACTACTTCATTTGCAAATACATAAACATCATAGAAATTACATAATTTGAAATTACATCATTTGAGTACATGTGTTGCAACTAATGCAAACACAATTAAAAACATAAACATCGCAGATAAACCCATAAAATAAGACATAAACATAATCTTCATCTTCAACAAATATTCATTTTTTTTGATATCCTCAATCACATCCATAAGCTCTTCATTCTTGTCTTTCAAAGATCTAATCACATTTTTTGCACGGCTGCTCATGTCTTCATCAAACCATTGAAAATAATTACATCATTTTTTCCCCATCATCTTAAAATTACCACAACCATGAAATCTTCTTCCAAGATTATCGTATGTCCATGACGTCATCAACGGTGACTCAAGCTCACACCAACATCTATTACCTCTTCTTCTTATACCAGACTGGTTTTTTGAGGAAAAAGAAAAATTTGTTTCAGACATGTTTGGGTGTATGAGACACGGTGGGTTTACGAAGAAGAGTATAAAGAAACTTGAAACCTGCGAATGGGTTTGTGATGAACAGGATGTGCCTGGTTTTGGAAAGACAACGACGACTGGGCTGAAGAAATGGCAAAGAGGTAGTGAAATGATTCAAGCAAATGTTAGGGTTTTATAAGATTGATATTAATTTATTATTCCTGAAAATAAAATCAAAATACATTAAGAATAAATGACATGGAATATATTTGGTGAATAGGATGATATATAAACGACATGAAATTGCCACGTACTCTTTCAATGTGTCACATTATTAAAAAGAGGACTTGAAATGGAAAGGGGACTAATATCAAACTCAAAACTTAAAATGCGGGGATCAAAACCCAAAAAAATGCAAAAAAAGGGGGACCAGAGTTGCAATTAAGCCTAAAATATAATATTCATTTCTCAAAGGAAGACAAACACGAACACACTCATCCAAAAAAGAAAATTGTCTTTAAATGATGTTGTCTTACTAAACAATGTCGTGTTTTTATCCGACTCGAAAGATTAGTCTTTGTAAATGTGCACAAAGGATATCTGATTTCTACCCAAAAAACAATAAAGTGTTTAATAGCTATTCTTTGAGAAATTAACCTGCCACCTCCCAGTTATACCTCACATCCCTCAATGTGTATGAAAAAATCAAATTGACTTTGCAAAATTTTTTCCAAAAATTTCAAAATTTACAGTGTTGGGACAGAAATTTCAAATCCTTGGGGCGATATCAGAAATTTCAAGTTAAAGTTCCGGAAATTTAGAAAACAGTAAGTTTTTTCACAGATATTACATAATTTACGGTATTTTCTACCAAAAATTTAAAAAATTCCGGTACATAACCCATAATTTTTACAGGAAATTTTAAAATTCTGGTGCAGAACCTAGAACTTTACCGAAAATTTCAAAATTTTTGATAGTTTCAATAATCTGGTTTTGTATAGAAAATTTTGAAAATTTTGGTTGCTGCTATTATTATTATTATTTTCAATTTTTTTCTTTTGCAGTGAAATCCAGAGGCAGAGACAACACTATTGTAAGGAGAGTTAATGCTGAGTCTTCCTAGCTATGGGCAGAACGAGTGGCCCTAATAGTTCACATCAGAAGCGGTTGGATGAGCGGGGTCATTTCCGGGCACCTCGTTCTACTCGACGCTGACCAGTTCAGAGCAGACTACGGATGAGGTGCTTCTAGATGTACCTGTATCTGATCCCGTTGGTAAGCCGAGGGTTGAGCCGGTGGTTGATCCAGTTGCTCAGGAGGTTGTTGAGGATGTTGGTTCGGAGGAGGTTGCTCGGGTGGTATAGCCAGATGCTACTGTTGGTGAGTCGGGCCCATTGAGCCCTCTGTGCACACAGATGGATGATTCCCAGGAGGACCCATCGACCGGTCGGTGCTTACAGAGTATGTTGAGCATGTGACCTTACGATTATGGCAGGGCGAGGTATATGTCTTTTATGTTTAACTTTAATTTTTGTTCATATATGTCTGTCACATGAGGTATCAACTAATTTGTTTATATTTTGTTGTCACGGGAGCGACCCACACTGAAGGTGACATCACACGGGTCAAAGATGAAGGACTTCCCAAAGATTCTAATACATGAACAGGTCAGTCGAATTATACGGGACTTCCAGCTGCTTGATTTTCCCCAGTGCTCCCTCACCATGCTGAACGCTCCATTACTTAGTGCCTTTGTTGAGAGGTGGCACAAGGAGACATCATCATTTCATCTTCCGTTCAGGGAGATGAATATCACTCTGGATGATGTCTTTGCATTGTTCCATCTCCCTATCAGCGATGGATTTTGGACAACTCCCGTTCTTAGCATGACCCTTGCATGTCAGGTTGTGTCACATGATTTGAGTTTGTCTGAGGCGGAGGTGCTGAAGGAGTTTGGTGAGACTAGGGGTGCGCACCTTTGTATGCATTGACTTTAGAAGATATACGATTAGTTTGTAGCTACTGGGAGTTATGAGGTTGTCGCTAGGGCGTACATGCTATATATACTAGCATGTACTCTCTTTGCGGACAAGTCTGATACTTATATTGATGCCTGGTACTTGTGCCTATTCAGTAGCCTTGAGGACACCGGTTGGGCTTGAGGGTGTGCTGCGTTGACCCCGTTGTATACATCCATTGGAGTGGCGACGATCTTTGAGACCAAATAGCTTCTGGCTATTTGAGTTTGTTACAGGTATACTTGAGATTATTATTTGTTGTTGCTTTCGTATTTATTTTTTACGAATAAAATTTCTTATTATTATTTGTTGTGTCTCTGTTTTGATATTAGTGCTGGATATATGAGCATTTCTCTACCATCTGTGAGAGGAGGGTGCATCATTACAAGGTTGGGGGCCCACAGGCGAAGAGGTGGAAGGCGAGACAGTCACATCCTGGTGGTGTTGCTTAGTACAAGAGGAGGCTCGATGCGCGGATTGTTGATGATGTCATCTGGACACCATACATTGGTCATAAAGTCCACCGTGAGTTCGAGGAGTCATCATTATATTTATGTTACATGTGGTGGTAGACCATGGTTGCTAGACACTTTCCTGAGAGGTGTCTACGATAGTATGGCTATGCTCAGAGTATCCCACAACCAGTTCTAGATATACCAGCTTCAAGGATTGATTGGTGGTTTCAAAGTAACTTTATCAGCTCTGGTCGTGCCATTAGAGATTGAGTAGTCACTGTTCAACACCTCTCGCGGTGTGGGGATGATTATTTAGAGTGGTACCTCACTGCATCACACCCTCGCATCACCCCACCTACAGCTGATGTCAGGCCTTCTGATGACCAGGTACCTGTTGATGACGTGTCACCGCCGCCTCCTCCAGCAGATCACGACGATGACCAGTAGCGCCTTCAGATGATTGCAGTTATTATGGATAATCTCATGGGTTTGGTAAACCCAGATGGTGAGGTTTATACTCGATTAGCTCGGGCTGCACATATAGCCCATGGGGGGCCTAATTAGATATCTTTTGTAATATTTGTATTATTCGTATAATATTCTGACATCTTCATCATAACAATTTATTAGTTAATATTATTGATCATTCCTAAATTGCACTGTGAACGTTAACTAACATCTGACGATGAATTACATAACTTAAACAGAAAAAACTTAACAATACAATATGATTACTAAATAAGAAAAACCTAAACACTACCATACGCTTCAGGATGTTTCAATATCTCTATTATGTCGTCAATGGATCTTAAAAGCTTAGCATCTAACTCGATCAACCCATTTGTTATCCTACGGCGAAATGATCTTCACTTTTCCTTCACATCTTCGTCAGTCTTCAACTCAATAAGGTTGTATTTCACCCTCCTGTTAGTATCAATCCAATCTTCACGAAACTCGATCTTTCTCACCTTTCTGTTTTCGCCATTAGGCAACAAGTCATTCAACTTCGACGTCAGGCCGACAAGAGATGTGGTGCCATCGGGAAGCCAAAACTATATAGGAGGAGAAGCTCCGTTAAAGTACACTTTTGCCTTTATCAAAAATTAAGGAACAAACATTTTTTGAGACGTGTTTATCACCAACATGTGACCCCTGTTTATACAACTTTGTATCTATTCTGGACCACACAAACTGTCGGTGCAATCACAACTATCCAAAACTGTCGGCAAAATTCTGATCATCCAAAAAATCATACAAATGAAACTACCGGAAATTTCACTTAGGTTGAAATTTCCGATATCACAACGGAAATTTCAAATTTCTAGTACACCGGAAATTTCAAATGAACTACCGAAAATTTTAATTTGTACCAAAAATTTCATACAAAAATTTAATGTCTTTTTCACTTAAGAACAATTTTGAAAATATAACAATTTAAGGAGCAGCCAGATATAATTTGGGTGTGACAGGTTGAATTCTCCTATTCTTTCGCTCAAAGATTTGTGTTGGGTTGTTCTCTTTGTCCTATACTCCAATGTTAATCTCATTAATTGAAATATAGTTTTGTCAAATTTAACATTTTAAGCCTCTCATAAGTCATTCAACATTTTTAAACTTCTCATAAATCATCATTTTAAACATTTTTCAATTTGAAATATGGTTATATGTAAAAAATGTGCACACGGAAGAATGTAAAAAGTTGAAAATGTCTAAATTTTTTAACCCTGATAAATCATCAATTTAAATATTTTTCAATTTGAAAAATGGTTATATGTGGGAAACCGAGCACATGGAAGAATGTAAAAAGCTGAAATGTATTAAAATTTTAACCCTCATAAATTATCATTTAAATATTTTTCAATTTGAAAAATGATTATATGTGAAAAACTGAGCACATGGAAGAAGGTAAAAAGCTGAAAATTTTATAAAATTTTTAACCCTCATAACCAAATCAACTACAAATGTGACAACTGAGAAAAATTAAAAATTAAGAAAAAAAAATGGTAGTTAGACATCATGGACAATAATTTATGTTAGATATATTGTCTTTGGGGCTGTTCAAAACTAAGAATTAATGGAGATGAAAATAGAGAAATAAATTTTCTTGATAAATTTCCAAAGCGTATGTTTTCACACTAAGCTTAAGGAACAATTCGCCCCCACCAATCTTGGTATGTTGGATGCAAACGGGTTTACCGGCGAATTTCTTGCAGGATACTTTGGAATCCTTAAAGAGAATTGCACAGTCTCTCTAAGCGTATCTTTGATAGTATTTTACAGAAGAATATTTCTTTTACTTGCTCTGATGCATTAGAGAAGAGAAAATAATTTGAGACACATTGTATTTTTTTTTTTTTTTTGTGTTTCATCGTGTCAAGAAACATTCAATTTATAGTGATGCTGCATTCTGTTTGGGAACAGATGTATCTCTTAAAATATTGTATTGCACCGTTTTTGGTTACACCGAACAGTAACAACGCTTTGCTCAAAACTAGCAATATATTGTTTATAAGTTGCAACTGTTCCTAATTAAATGCTAACCAATGACATGGCATACTATACCAACAATATTCAGCACGTAGCATTCAAATTAGAGATGAAAAAAATCCAAATATAATATTTATATTATTAATTCAAATAATACAAGCATTCTATTTAATATTATTTTGGAAATTCTCTTACAATTTATAATATAAGAAAATTTGATGTTCGGAAAAAAAAAATTTTGCTCTTCTTTCTAAATTTGTCACATCTTTAAAATGGGGGTAATTTTGTTCCTAAAATTACTTTTTACAAATGATGATGTCACATTGTTGAATTCAAACTAAATACTTAGTGTGTTATGGCTTTGCTTTTTAGGTTTGAATCAATTGATGTTGTCACTTGGTACTCTTTGGTTCCAAACAAATCTATCCAATTCATTTTTCTTATCTTTTCTCAATGTCAATCTCAGATCCAATTCAAATTTTTTCTTTTCTCTTTTCTCTCACTTGTCACTCAGAACTTCTCTCACTTTTCTCACTTCACTTTCTAAATAATATTTTTCTGCCTCTTCTTCTTTCTTTTCCTCTTCCTCATCTTTCTTCTTTCTTTTCTCTATTTCAGAATCAAAACATAAGAAGAAACAAAAATAGGAAAAACAGAGGGATACAAATCAGAAATGGGGAAAAATCAGCGGCCACGGTGGTGCGAACTTGAGAGCGGAGGACGAATGGTACTTCAGTGGCGGTGACAGATTTGTGAGGAACATGTGGTGGTCGAGATTCACAGTTTTTCGGTGAGAAGTGTGGTGGAAGTCTTCTTCCTTTTAACTGAATGTAATATGTTTTTTTGAATATGTTGGTTTTAGCTATTTGTATTCCATTACCCATTTTCTTCGAGTTTTTATTTTTTTGTGGATTTTGAATTTTGTCAGCATCAGAGGAGGAATTTAAGGAGTGTGCGGCTCAGCGGGACCAACCAGTTTCAGAGTATGTGAAGTTGTTTGAGTGGTATTTAGGGTTTCAGTAGCTTGGTTCTATCTATGCATTTGCTGATGGTGATGATGGTCATAAAAGGGTGAATATATCCTACCAAGTGTTTGTTTTTTGTTCATAGTTGATTTTGAAATATTTGTTAGTCATAAAGGTGCTCTTTTCAGTTTTGGATATTAATGTTTGTGTGAATGTTGTTGCAGTTGTCATGGACGTTTGAGAGAGAGGAATGGCGTTGTAATGGCGATGGAAATGCATGCAATCTCCTAATTCTAAAAAAAACTACTGAATAAATATTAGACTTTCTCATGGATGCAAACATCAGACTTAGTGTATGATAAGTTGATAATATTCTACTTAACTTTTTGGCTTAAATGCACTTTTGGTCCCTCTAGTTTGGACTTTTTAAACAATTGGTCCCCCAATTACAAAATCAGCAATTTTGGTCCCTTAATTTTGATGATCTTTGGTGAAATTCTGGCACAGCAGATAACAGATGTCCTAACAACATGTCACGACATTGTTCTCTGCATAACTTTTAAAACAAGGGCAGAATAAACAAACTGATACTCTGAATATCAGCAACAGAAGCAAGACAGATGTTTCAACATCTGTTACAACATGTTAATCAATAATGAACTATAAATTTGTAGAATGATAAATAACACAGAATATGACGACACAGTTCGGTCCAAATCACCTACATCTAGGGGCTACCAAGCCAGGAAGAAGAATCCATTATCAGTAGTATAGTTTTATGTAAACAACCTCTAGTTTACAGTAAACAACTTATGGTTTACCTATCACTACCCAATGAAAACTTTATCATTAGAAGTCACATCTAATTGGTAAGAGAAACCCATCTCACTCCCTAAATCACAACCTGTGATATCTAACAGTTATATTCACAATAACTGTATCATCCTACTTGAAAGACACCTCTTTTAATGTAAAGTTCAGCCAAGCATTCTCGACTAACAAACCTACTTGGATTTGCTTCAAAGCTTCATCCAAGAACAATATACAATTCATTACCTCAAGGCTTCTGAATCTGTATATACATCTATGTCTACCACAATGTATCCAATCGATACAAAGGGAGACTTACAACACAAGAAAGTCCTACGAATTTCAAAACCCTAAACCCTTATTTCCCTTTTACAAAAGCGTTACAAGAGATTAGTTATTTTTAGCCCTAGGTTTTGGTCTTCCTTTTATAGTCTTCTACTATTCATGGGCTTTCAATCTTCTGTCAGCTGATTCCTTGATCCACTGCTAAACGCGCCTTGAATCTTGGAACATAATTAAAACACCTTGTTGTATTTGTCCAGATGTCGAGTCTTCATGCTGGGACATTTCATTCGATATCTTTGTTTTCTGGCAGAATTCTTCATGTTTGATCATCTTGTTCTTCATCAAGTTTTAACCAAAATTTTGTCAAACCACAAGAGCTTTCAATCTCCCCCTTTTGACAAATTTTGGCTAAAACTCCTTCTGCACAATAAACCCATGGTGAGTGAAGTTGAAAAAGGGTCCAGAAATGAAGTTGAGACTCCTAAAGAAGCTAGAAGGAAGTCTGAAAGGGTTGATCAAAGAACAGTCCCTTCAAACACACTCCCCCTCTAGAAAGCTCTCCCTTACCAAGGAATCTATACTTCCTCACCTGGGTAACTCAGAACACAGGGCACATCTGTGTTCATAACTCAGATCACAGGACACAAAGGAAGGACTCGAAACAGAAGAGAAACCTGAGACTCAGACAGAATGTCAGAACATTCTTTCTAACATCCTTGCAAACCAACTGCAAGGACAGACTCAACCCATGTACTTTTCTCCCCATTTTAGCCAAAAATTGACAAAGATGCCCAAGACAGACCCATACCCAAACTGAGCATACCTAAAGGTGGATAAATCCCATGAGCACACAGTACAATAGAAAATACAACCTGAGACAAGTTAAAGCCGAGAACCCCCTTTATATACGCGAGCGATTTCCTTAGGATGTAATGAACCATTGAGAATAACGCAAGTCAATTCAATAAGAGCATTAAAAGACGGACATAACTTCACAAACAAATGTGCACCGACCAATACACATTTGAATGTTTCTTATTTTAAGGAGAACCTTCCAAAGAATGTGCATTCACCGAGACATATGTTTAACACGCCTTCCCTAAGATACATTCTCTCCACCGTCCAAGATAATCAACTAGGAGACAGCCACACGTCTTAAACAATGTCCTGACACTTTGTTAGACTTTGTTCAGGCCATCTTGTAGACTCTGAAGCATAGTCACAATGCCTTTCAATGAGCCCCAAGAATACTCCTTTCAACCAAAAGTAGAAGAACTGGATAAGATGTTAAGACATTTCTTCAAACATCTCCTAGTTAACAACAAGGTCTTCCATGAGCCTTATCTAATTCTGTCAAGTCTACCCAGAACTATAACAGTAACAAAATGTCATGACATCTTGTCTAGCATTACACCCTCACCAGAGGTATTCTATTACAGACTGCTTGAAACCACAAACAATCTTGATAAACAACTGCAATACTGCAGCAACAGATCCTAGACAGAAGTCCAACTCCCCCTGTCAAAGTTAACCAGTGCTTCTTTGCAAGAATAACACTTTAAAATGAATGGAAAACATAAGAATCATCTTTATGTCTTCAAGAGTGCACTCCTTGTTCAACACACCTGCTGAACGCATTCACTCGCTGCCTGGTCTACAAGCAATCTACGTACCACAATAGTACATCCAACAGACAGAAGTTCTCCCCTATCTTCTATAAAAGATGCTCCTTCCAACAAGAAACACCCAAAATCACCACATGATATCACATGACCAACTTCATGTTCACATAGTGAGAGAGGACCAGGATCACATCCTTGTACCATAACTAACAAACTCTTGGATTGAGATCAAAATCACCATTGATCCCTCTAATCCTGAGCCCATCCATACCCTGTACAAATCCACCTTGAATTTTACAGGCATAGATATCCTTGTTCCTTGAGAATAAATCCAATTGAATCTGGAATGATTCATATTCCTCAAAGAGACATGCATAATCTCTTAGTTTGTTAGCTATCCCAGATGTCATTCACACTAGAAAAACATCAAATACATGCTCCATAAATCTTCAGCTTACTTGTTTCACAAGCACCAAACTGATCCACTTTTTTCTATAGATACTTGTAGCAGAAGAAACCACCTCTCCACAAGCATTCTGACCTCAACAAGATTCAGACTACCAGATAGACACCCTATGATCCAAGACAGTCTTCACTTCATCATTCTCCCATATGACAAGTTAGAACACTTTTGATTCAATTGGTGAATATCAGCTTCCACAATCTGAACTCCAATTTTAGAAAACATGATGATGTTCTAACATCAGTTAGGACATCCAGATCATATCACAGACACAACACACTATGGTTCTTGATACAATTACCATTGGACTTACTATCTGCATAGTAATCCAACTGAAGATCTTCAGAGAACACAGCTCCTACCAACTTGATCATTAAGAACTTCAGACAACTTGTAGAGATAAATAAACCCTCATACTCCCACCAAGGCAGGCACCTCAAGCGAAGATCCCTTCAATAATAAGCAGGTCTGGAGCAAAACCAGCTCCTTCTTTGGTCTTTAAGAAACATAATACTCTTGGTACAACCAAGAATCTAGGTCTTCAGCAAGATATCTTAGATACACTAAGACAATGAAATGTAGCCTCTACTAGCTTCTGCAATTCCCATACATTGCATAGGCTTTTTGAAGCATCCATTCCAATCACATCTGAGAAGATCAACTTCTCTCAAGATGACGTACTTCCACTATGACCAGATCCCACTGAGAGAACAGTCTGATGATAACCCAGATGTCAAAACATCTGACATCAATGTCATGACTTTCATCCGATGAGCTCAAGTTTGTCAACTCCCCTCAGACATACCATCTTGAGAAACTTCTCCACTTCTACATAACATAAACTCCATGCTCTCATCGACTTGATTAAAATATCAAGTTTGAGTAGGCAACTTCTATCCTGTGTTAATGGTCCACAACCAATCTTAAGACCAGATACCTTGAAGAGCATCAGCTTCAAGAGGTCATCCTTAGAAGAATCAAACATGCCAAAGCCTAATTCTTTAGGAACGAGCAGTCAATAGCTACAATAAATCCAGCTTCCTTCAAGATGTCAGAGAGACTGTCCTGGATACTTATCACGAACCTCCATGTTGTAGCGTGATTTTCGTGACCGCCCATCTGTGTGCTACATGTGAACTTTTATATTTATCCTATGAAGCTTTAAAGGAAGGGGAAAAAATCTAAATAAACCCTGCAAGAATGTAAATGTTAAAAAAAACAAAATGCAAATAAAGAGAACTGGAATCAGGGGTTGGTTATACTAAGGGAAGCTATTAACACCCTAAGCATCCGTAGTACTCTACGGGAACCTGTCGCACCTTGAAAAAATCACTTCATCGAAGACACGACTCTCGCGCGAAAGGTGCAGAATGGTTCGACAGAGTTGCCACCGAACTTTATTTATCCCAAAAGAGGGAAAGGAAAATATCGAGAAAACCTTTAAGGAGGAGATAAGAACATGGTCATCGCAACCACATTCCGGGTTCGGGAGTCGGTTACGTGAGGGGAAGGTACGCGCACCCCCTCACGTCCGTTGTACTCAACGGGAACCTCTCGATTTGAATCACGATGCTCGTTATCTAAGTTTGTTTGTTTTCTTCTCAAAAATAAATGCGAAACGGTAAGATAAAAGGAAAAGATGCTAAGGGGAAACAGGGTGGTTTTAGGATAGAATGCTCGCCAAGGATTGGGGCCCTTGTGCCTACGTATGCTCATTCGGACGAGAATGAGTAATTAGAGCAATCGTAGTTCGACTACGGGGTTTGGACGGAAAAAGATGGAAGTGTGGACGGAAAAGGGGGAAAAAGAAAAAGTGTGTCGCAAACGGGGGAAAAAGAAAAAGTGTGCTCGCCAAGATCATCGCAATCTTGTGCCTACGTATCTTTACTCGGACAGGAATAAAGAATCAGAGCAGTCGTAGTTCGTGGTACGCCCACAAAAAAGAGAAGAGGGTTGGTTTGTTTTAAAGGCGTCAATTGCTCACACACGAGTAAGAGAACCCGCACCTAAACAACCGAAGAGAGATCAAAGACTTGAACCCCCATTTTTCACCTTGAAAAGTGTTTCGATAGTTGTTAGTTGTTTTGAAGTTTATTTGTAAAAATTCGCTTGATGTTGGGTCAAAGGTTTATTTGTATGCGAAGAGGTTAGTTTGAAAAGAGTTTGGTTAAAGGTTGACTTTGAAAATGGGCTCGACGACGAGTCGGGGTTTTGGTTGAAAAGAGGTTTGTTTTGAAAATGGCTCGACGACGAATCGAGCGTTTGATTGAAAATGGCTGAGAATCGATCCTAGTCCCTAGGGGTGCTCCTAGTCACAAAACCACGATGAAATGCGAGAATGGTTGATGGCGATGCTAATGAGCAAACGACTTACGAGGGGTGTTTTGAAAATGGGCTCGATGACGAATCGAGAATTAGTTTGGAAATGGTTGTCTATGCTAGTCCCTAGGGGTGCTCCTAGTAAATAAACCACAATCAAATAAATAACGAATGCGTACATCGGAATGGGGAGCGGGGTACATGTAAAGTACAAGGGATTGCACGAAATAAAAGGTCTCATTGTAAGGTAGCCCAAGAGGAAGTTGTGTGTGTGCGAGGTGTCCTAAACTAAGCCTTGAGCAAGAGTCTGACAAAACCTCCTTGGTTAGGGTCTCTGTATAAGGTCCAAGCAAACAATAACAGTCCACCAATTGAGTTTTTTATTGTTTCGATAATTGTTAGTGTGTTTTGATTAAAATTTGAACAAAGAAACAAGAAGAGGGTTAGATGCACAAGTATGAATATGAACAATATGAATGGATGAATAATATGATCAAGATAATATTGACAAGAAAGTAAAGAAAGAATAATATTGACAGAAATTAACGTTAGTTGTTAATGATTAGTTGTTAGAACGAATGACCCACAATGGTTAAAACCATTCTTGGGCTTGCAAACATCGGTTTGGGCAACGAAGAATCATTTTTCGGTATGGGACATGTAGCGCTAAATCGTCGTAGCACGATCTATGACGAAGACCATATTATAGGAGGTTGCGCATTTGATCTTTGTGCTAAAACACTATAGAGAAAGGATATTGAAGATCATTCACCAATGAAATCGTGCCACACAAAAAGAAAAGGTGGAGATCTCGTCTTAATCACAAACTTGTGTTGATTAATCGAAGGTAACATATCAAGATCCCAAAGTATAGAAAGAGATCTCGATGATCACTCATTACAGATTTGAAATAATGAAGGTTAATCGCTTCAATAATCAACATTCGTGAATAGAAAGACTTCATCGATCGAAAATGGGAAGAAAATAGAAGAAGAAAATGTAAAATGAGATGGAAATCGAAATGAAATCGAAATGGTCTCGTCTTAATCAAGATTTAAATCTATAAATCGATAGTCTTTGATATTTGACTTTCATTTACCAATAAAAAAAGAAAATGGCCTCATATTGATCAAGATTTTGAATCGATTTAAATAAATTAACTAATCATGATTTTTGTTATATCATGGGCCCAAAAAAGAAAATGAAAATGGAAATAAAAACAAAGAAAAAGATTAAATGAAAGGTTAAAACATGTTTTGAGAAAATAAAATAAAAAAAGATTGAGGGGGAGGCGCTAGAGAAAAGATGCTGATGAAAAAGAAAAGAGCAATCTGGGATCATATGGGCTTATGAGCCCATCACCCTCTTAAGAAAAAACTGTACAAAATAAAAAAATGAAATGGGCTTAAGAGCCCAAAACACCCACCAAGATCCAGCTACTGCGCACAATTTTTGAGAGACAATAACCCCATCACTGCATCAGTTTTCAATATTTCTTAAAACTAACAAATAACACGAAAAGAACAGGATAAATATGGTCAACATCAACAAGTGACATTGCATCATCACAACAACAGTATCAGGCAGCAAAATAAAAATCAAGGTCAAAACAAAAAGAATAAACACGACAGATCGTTCTCCACCTTCTGCAATTTTTCTCGCGAACAAAGGCTTTCACTCGGATCAATACTGCTCTCCTTCGTCTCAAATCCGCTCGATTTCTCTCTCTCAGATTTGTATTGTTTTTGGTTTTTCTTTGCGATTTCACTCAATCTTCTTCTCCATCTGCATTCTGTTTTCGTTTGTGATTTGGAACTCTCTTCTTCTTCTCTTCTCTTTCAGATCTGAAACTGATTTGGTTCTTTGGGTTTGTTGATCTGTGTTGGGAATGGGTCGTTAAGGGTTTAGAAGTGATTTTAAAAAGGGTGGAGTGTTGAAGAAAAGTTTGAGACGGTTGTGGTGAAGGTTTTGTAGAATGGTTGAAGAAGCCGAAAGAGATTTGAGATGATTCTGGTTGAGGGGAGTGAAGGTCCGTCTTTATGTCGAGAATGAGTCGAGGTTGGGATGAAATTTGGGCAGAGGTCTCTTGGCTTTTTTAGAGCTTCCTTCTGAGGGAGAATGTGAGAGATTTTATAGAGAAGGTTGAGGGTATTAATGGAAGAGTGAGTGGGAAAAGGATTGGTACGTTGTTGCGTTTTGAGGTTTTTACGAATTTCTTTTTCAATTTCCTATCTAACATTGGTTTTGGGTGTTATATGTTGAGTTGTTTTTGCTGTAGGCTTAGAGCAAAATCTCCGGTTTTTACGGCATATCATGTGCGAACCGTTTTTACTTTTTTGGCTGAAGTGGCTTTTTTATTGCAGGTAAAGTTATTGTGATATTGTAGTGGGGTATATAAGGTTTGAGGAGCTGCAGGGGAGAGTGATTTTGTGCAGGCTGCAGAAGTCGTATTGCATGTGGGTGTGGAATATTGTTTGGATTCGTAATAGTTGATGATGCAGGCTGGTGAGTCATGGCTATTACGCAAGGAGTGGTTGTTCGTTTTAGAGCTGGCTCGTGTGTTGCGCAAGGATGTGTCTTGTTTGGTGCGTGATGGCTCTTTAGCTAGTTGGAAATGTTGAAGACTCGTATCATTCATATTGTTGGGGCTTAGTTGTGTGGGGAAAGGCTTGGTTTATATTTGTGTGGGCCATGGTGCATAATGTATGGTTTTGTGAAGTTGAAAAGTTTGTGGGAAAATTATGTGGGGCATGGTGTTCGCAACATGTACTGACTTGGAAGTGTATTGGTAATGAATTTTTTGGCTGGTATTAATATGTGGTAAAGGAAATTGGTAACGTGAGGTGGTATTGTGGAAGAGTGATTGTGTTATTAACTTATGAAGCATAAGGTGGTATGGTGCGTTGCAATGCTTGGCATATGGAGGCAGCGAGTCACATATTGCAATGGGCTCTTGGAAAATTTGAATCATGGCTAATGATTGTTATGTAGCATTTTGGCCTCTTGTATAGTTTGGCAAGATTGTGACATGGGCTTATCTTTTTTGTGATGGATTTTTTCTTTTGATTTTGTTTGTTTGTAATTTTATGAAGTAATGGAAATGGGCTTTGAAATCTTCTTGGACAATGTTTTGACTTTTGATCTTGAATTTGCAATTGTTTTGGCTAATAGCCTCCATGAAAAAAAACACCTATTGAACTTAAACTGCACACAATATACCCTGTAATCAGTTCTCGAGAAACGAAACCAAATGAACCAATGTTGAATCTTGATTTGATATATGCCCTGCTTGAAATGAATCCAAGAATCTCATTTAAAACCAATTTCCAACAATCTTTGAATTCTTCTTGAACTAATGCTTTGAATCAATTTTTAAGAAATGAACCCAAAAAGTGGATAGGCCTTGAGGAACCAAGACCTTCACTGTGGACCAAACGAACAGGAACGTGCCTTGAGATCAAAGAATTATGACTTGAGATATGAACTTCAGTACATCACACAAAACCCTAATTGAAGCTTCAAACACACCACTTGAATTGAAGAACGTCACCACACACACACTTCTGAATGAGCCTCAAATGAACCTGGACTCAGGCAAGCAGAAACAACCTATTTTTTTGGATTTTTGAATGATGGTTAGTGAATGGATGTACAGATGAAAGTTATAAACAGGTAGGACAACTTTGGGGTATGACAGATGCCCCTATCTAATCGGCTTAAATCGAGTAAGATGGACTACTGCGGTGTTCATTCTTTCGAAGTAGAAGACAATTAGATATGAGGAAGACCACAAATTTGTACGAAAAGAAAGAGAATGCTTGGGAGATGGAATAATAGATAGTTTGCAGAGGTCGTTATCACCAAAAGGATGATAACAGGAAATCTGACACCAAAAGGATGACAGGCCTATCACCAAAAGGATGATAGTAAACACACACGACGCGACCCTTCCACCAAAAGGATGAAAATGAGGCCAAAGCTCGCTATTACCAAAAGGATAGTAGAGCAAACACACAATTATCTGACACCAAAAGGATGACAGACCTATCACCAAAAGGATGATAGTAACACATGCACACAGACCCTTCCACCAAAAGGATGAAAATGAGGTCAAAGCCTGCTATTACCAAAAGGATAATATGGCACACACACAGGATTTTGATGTTGTCGTTCACCAAAAGGATGACTCACAGACCAAAGATACCACTGATTTACCGGCACCAAAAGGATGATGGGTCTATCACCAAAAGGATGATAGTGGACACACACACAGACCATTCCACCAAAAGGATGAAAATGAGGTCCCAACTCGCTATTACCAAAAGGATAATAGTAAGCCCACAGATTCCCGACACCAAAAAGATGACGAGTCTATCACCAAAAGGATGATAGTGAACTCACGCACACAGACACTTCCACCAAAAGGATGAAAATGAGGTTAAAGCCTGCTATTACCAAAAGGATAATAGGGCACACACAGTTATCTGACACCAAAAGGATGACAGACCTATCACCAAAAGGATGATAGTGAACACCGAGATATCTGACACCAAAAGGATGTCAGACCTATCACCAAAAGGATGATAGTAAACTCACACACACAATGACCCTTCACCAAAAGGATGAAAGTGAGGTCACAACTTACTACTACCAAACGGATAATAGCAAGCAAAACAATAACAAAGGTTGTCATTCACCAAAAGGATGATACACAAACCAAAGGTTCACAGATCGGCGACACCAACAGGATGACAGATCAATACAAGCTACTACCACCAAAAGGATGATAAGAATTTCCCACTTGCGAGGACCAACACCAAAAGGATGCAGATTAGATTGAATTGACAGGGTTTGGCTATCACCAAAAGGATGATAGTAAGGCAATTGGCAAAAGGTCAAGTTTGTTGGGGATATAATGAGTGAGGCTTTCTTGGAGACATCAACAAAAGGTTGAAGCAAAAGGTTGAAAGGAACCAATTTACTGGGGAACACTCAAGAAGAAGGTTGAATTCTATTTGTATAGGAACCACTGACTGGATCGAGGATGACAACTCCATCAACAAAAGGTTGAAGAGACACAACTCAATGAGGAAGCCCACTGACTCGGAGAAATGTTTATTGGTTGAGCTGGGGATGACAACGTAATCAATAAAAGGTTGAGGAACACAACTCAATGAGGAACGGCCACTGACTTCCGTGGGAATCACAACTTCATCAACAAAAAGGTTGAAGTACTTCATGAGGGACGCTCATGATTTGAAGAAGAAGCCCCTGCCTGGGCTGGAGATTGCTTGGAAATATTGTCTTGAGCTTGATCAACAAAAGGTTGAAACAACTTCATGAGGAACGCCCACAAATTTGAAGAAGATGCCCCTGGCTGGGCTGAAGATCATCTTGAGCTCTTGAGATTGATCATGGATCTTGACATGTGCATGTATGAATGCTTAATTTTGTAATGATGTGCAATGCAAATGCTGACGCACGGAGATGCAAGTCTTGGGAAAGTATGATTTGGTTTTTGGCATGCATATGATGCAAATGATGTTGAATGCGATGCGTATGATGGGTATGATGCATATGATTGCAGACGAGTGATTTGATATGTTTTAGGGTGCCAGCATGGTGGACTTTTTGTAGTTGCCAATACGGATTGGACTTCGGGTGGTGGGAGGGATTGATTTCCTCGACACGCAGTCTATTGAAGACGCCATGATTGAAGCAGACGAAGATGTTCTCGATGCCTTAAATTTGATTACTTGCTAACTTGTTGTGGTATTTATTCTGAGAGAACCACAACTTTGTGCTTGACGGTAGTGATGTGATCAGCTCATGAAGATTGTGCTTTTGCTCTGGACTTGATGATTGCTAGTGTTTGGCAAGGTATGCTTGTCCAACTTGAAGGTACAGAAGGGATTTGCCTGCTGAAATGGGTCTTGCCCCAGTCTGAACGTGGTAATGGTCTGCCCTTGATTAACAAGTTCTGAAGCGGTCAAATCTTTGGAAGCTGAGCTCTGATTGTGCTTTGAGATGACTTGCCCCTGATTGAGCTATTGAATGATTTGCCCCAGCTTGTGGGTTTTAAAGTAGTCTTGATTCGGGTCAGCACCACTGAAGGTACAAGTTCCTCTTTGATTGCCCCATGTTGGAATTGCTTTGATGTCTAGCACTAATTTGCAATTAAAATTGCCCATTCACAAATGGTGATCTCAATGCAATGCTCATGCAAGTTTTGAAAAAGTGTCATTTATTAGAGTGTCGTGATAGTGAGACAAATGAACCGTTAGTCCAGACGTTATGTTGATTTTGATAGTGCGGAAGATATAGCAAGGAGAGTGACACCAATGTTGAAGATTAACAAATACGTGGGGAGTCAGCTTACGCAACTTTGCAATAGTATGCTTTCAGAATAAACCTCATCTCAATTAGGTCTTTCGAGGGTTGTAACATGGTCTGGTTCGCGGTTTATGAAACAAAGGATATTAGGCTCAAATTTGGTTTGTACCCACCCCTTCTTCGTGATGACCTCCAGTCCAACGTTCAGTTAATTCTGCACATGTTTGTCTTTCAAAAGGGTTAACGGTGTAAGCGTGATGATTCAAGGTATGCTTGAAATGGCAGTCACCTTATTTTGTTTTGATGGATGTCAGTGACCCTTTGGTTTTGATATGGTGGTCACTGGATCTTATTTTGTTTTTGTTGAGGATTCGAGGGCCTCTTTTGATTTTGTCTTGATCCCTATATTTTGCATGGGCTAATTTCGCTTTTCTAGTCTATCAGGGTTGCCTTGATTTTTGCCTAAGTCTCCTTTGAGATGTTCGACTTAGCAGGTTTTTGATTTTTTGTTTTTGTGTTTTATTTTGTTGGAGGATCGTGACTGCCAAGTCATTGGTATTGATGAACAACCGTCATGTCCTTTGGATGTTTGTCTTGTGATTTGAGTGCGTAGTTGGAGGATCGTGACTGCCAAATCATTGGTATTGATGAACACTGCCATTCGCATTTGTTTTTTTTAATGTAGTGACTATGCATGTTTTGAATCAGTTATGTCGTATTCACTCATTTCTTCCATTTACTGCAAAGCACCGACACATATTGATCCACTTCACTCTCTTTATCAACTATTGTTTAGCAATGATTGGAGGGAGGATGATGACAACGAAATACCCATAATTGGAAATCGTATGCTTTCAGACAAAATCCCGCCGATGATGTACATGCATTGTTTCAATTCCCCAAACACTGGAGAGACAAGGAGTTAATCCCTAGTTAACCACTTCGAGCCAAGAAGTAGCAGTTTCCTTCGGATATACAAACCCTTACACTCAACCTGGGGCAGGGTAGTGTTCAGTTAATCCAACTACACATTCAAGTCACAAAGCAAAACCCAAAGGACATGACGGTTGTTCATCAATGACCCATGACTTGGCAATCATAATCCACCATCAAAAAACAAAAAAAATAAAAAAGAATCGAAAGCCTGCTAAGTCGAACACCTCAAAGGAGACTTATCAAAAATCAAGGCTATCCCGATGGACTCGACAAGCGAAATCAGTCCATGCAAAAGATAGGGATCAAAAACAAAATCAAAAGAGACCCTCGAATCCTCAACAAAAACAAAATAAGACCCAGTGACCACTATGTCAGAATCAAAGGGTCACTGACATCCATCAAAAAGAAAAAAAGGTGACTGCCATTTTGAGCATACCTTGGATCATCACTCTTACACCGTTAACCCTTTTGGAAGACAAACATGTGCAGAATTAACTGAACGTAGGACTGAAGATCATCATGAAGAAGGGGTGGGTACAAATCATACTTTGAGCCTAATATCCTTTGTTTCATAAACCGTAAACCAGACCACGTTACAACCCTCGAAAGACCTAATTGAGGCGAGGTTTATTTTGAAAGCATACTATTGCGAGGTTGCGTAAACTGACTCCCTCACATATTTGCTAATCTTCAGCATTGGTGTCATTCTTCTTGCTATATCTTTCACACCAACAAAATCAGCACAACGTCTGGGCTAACGGCCCATTCGTCTCACTATCACAACACTCCAATAAACGACTCTTTTTCAAAACTTGCATGAGCATTGCATTAAGATTACCATTTTCGAATGTATAATTTAAATTGCAAATCAGTGCTAGACATCCAAAACAATTCCAACAAGGGGCAATCACTGAGGAACTTGAACTTTCAGTGGTGCTGACCCGAATCAAGACTACCTCAAAACCCTCAATCTGGGGCAAAATCCTTCAACAACTCGACCAGGGGCAAGTTATCCCAAAGCACATCAAAGCTCAGCTTTCAAAGATCAGACCACTTCAGAACTGGTTAATCAGGGGTAGACCATTACCATGTTTGAACTGGGGCAAGACCAGTTACAGAAGGCATATCCTCTATGTACCTTCAACTCGAACAAGCATACCTTGCCAGACAATATCAATCATCAAGTTCAGAGAAAAAACATAATCTTCATGAGCTGATCACGTCACTACGCTCAGGCTATCCTGACTATCAAGCCTAAGAGTCATGGTCTTCTTAGAAACAACTTATCATCAAATGACCAAACTCGAGGCTTCAAGAGCATCTTTGTCTGCTTCAATCATGGCGTCTTCAACAGACTGAGTGTCGAGGAAATCAATCCCTCCCTCCACCCGAAGTCTAATCTACATTGGCAACTACCAAAAGACCACCATGCTGGCACCTTCACCAGAGCATATCCAATCACCCGCCTGCAATCATACACATCATATGCATCATATGCATCGCATTCGACATCATGTGCATCATATGCATACCAAAATCAAATCGTACTTCCCCAGCACTTGGATCTCCACGCGTCAACATTTGCATGTGCATTTCCATTCTATATGGAACATCATTACAAAATCAAGCATTCATACATGCGTTGATCAAGATCCAGGATCAATCTCAAGACTGCAAGAGCATCTTCAGCCCAGCCAGGGGTATCTTCTTCAAATCCGTGGGCGTTCCTCATGAAGTTGTTCAACCTGTTGTCGATCAAGACAAGATTTCAAGCAATCTTCAGGCCAGTCAGGGGCATCTCCTTCAAGTTCATGGGAGTTCCTCATGAAGTTACTTCAACCTCTTATTGATGAAGTTGTGATCTTCAAGCAAGTCAGTGGGCGTTCCTCATTGAGTTGTGTCTCTTCAACATTTTGTTGATGGAGTTATTACCCTCAAACCAGTCAGTGGTTTTCTCCAAGCAAAATTCAACCTCTCTTGGTCGTTCCCTAGTGAATTGGTCCTTGTCAGCCTTTTGTTGATGAGAATGGTGGTCCTTAGTGACTTCTTTGCCTCAACCTTTTGTTGGTGTCTCCAAATAGGCCTCACTCATCATATCCCCAGCAAACTTGACCTTTTGTCATTTACCTTACTATAATCCTTTTGGTGATAGCCAATCCTGTCAACTCAATTCAAACCTCATCCTTTTGGTGTTAGTAACCCTCAAAATCAGAAATTTACTATCATCCTTTTGGTGGTAGCCTTTCATGTTGTTTCAACCTAACCTGCATCCTTTTGGTGTTGGTCCTTGCAAGTGGGGAGTTCCTATCATCCTTTTGGTGGTAACTTTTTCATTTGTACATCTATCCACTAACTCTTATTCAGAAAATCCAAGATAAGTCGTTTCTGCTTGCCTAAGTCCAGTTTCATTTTAGGATAACAGGGCAGTGATGTGTACGATGTTAAGTGAAGTTTGTTTTGACCTAATTTGTTAGTCAGACAAGGATTGATCAAAGTCAGGGTGCATCAATTCAAATGGTGTGGGTGAGCTTTAAATTAGGGTTAATGCTAATTCAAGTCATCTGTGTATGAATCAACTTGTCAGGCTGTGTCAGATTCAGATGTTTTCATAGTGGTTCATTTGTGGCTTTGGTTTAAACTGGGCAGGTGGTGGTTAGAAGTTCATTTGAAAGATTAAGTGGCAGATGTGTTGTTGAAAAGTCAGTGAGAGGGCAACTCGTGACCAAATCCTTTTATATTCGTATTTTCCATTCCCATTTTTACTCACCATATCTCATATCACAAGGTCCATTGTTCAATATCCATGCTTTTGTCCATTTCATATCCAAATCTTTATTCCATTCCAATTATCCAAGTATGTTTCAAATATCCACTTCCTAAGATCCATATCCAATTTCACTTTTTTTTTTAATATCCATTCATGATCCATTTTTAGCCATTTCCCATATTCATTGTCCAAATTCAATTCAAATATCCATTCTTTTAGTTAGTTATCCATTTATCTCATTATCCATTTAAAATAAAATAAAAAAAATCCAATTTACCCTTTTTCAATAACCAAATCACCATTTTCTTATCATTAAACCATTAGTTATTTTCAAACCATATCCAAAACCACAAATCCACATTCTAAGCCCATGTTACTTTTTTCTCCAAGTCCATTTTCCATTACAAAAAATAGGTGCAAAGGGAGCCCATTGTGAAGGCCCATGACATGAAAAATCTACAAAATGTTCTTTATTCAAAATGTAAAACCCATGTTTCTTTTACAATAAAAAGCCAAAAAAAATATAATGAAGTCTATTTCATAAAGACTAATCTCAATTGTAAAAAATAATAAATCATTGCCTTTCTTGCCCTTCCAACACAAGAGACCAAATATCACATGCGCGTCGCTTCCATAACCTTGCCATACACCCACACAAGACCTTCACAACTGCAACCTCCTTGACCCCACTTGCCAACCTGCAAATGAAAACAGCAACTAATGCACAATAAAGCCAAGGATTAACAAAGCCACCCCAAAGTGATATAGCCAAGATCATGAATATTACCTGCATAAAAACCAATTTCAAAATTTACATACACACTTGAGCCACTGCAGTACACCACATAATAACACTCACACACAAAACAAGTAGTACTACGCACCTACGTCCTCACCATTTCGCAACCTCATACCAATCTGACCCCACAAACTTCCACCTGCAAATGCGCAAAACCATTATGAAACCAAATTTGAGGGTAAACGAATACACACCAGCTGGCCATAAAGATCTCAACGGATTATCCTCTAAAAAAGGTATGTACACAACAATGTTATATAAGGGACACCACTAGCCACAATAGAGGGGGCTCTTTCGACTCTCTCCAATCTACAGAAACTATCATTCATCACTCTCAAAACCAAAATTCCTCAACCTTCAAATCCTCTTCACCCTTATTCATTCTTTCCAACCACGACACTTTAACCTCATAATACCTGTAGAGTAAACAATAAACCTCAAACCCAACTTTACAAATCATCTTCATCCTTCCTTCATAAACCTCAAATCCGATCCCTTCATCAATCCATAACCTTTCTTCAACCTAAAATCTACATCTAACCTCCTTAAATCCTCACTGACACGAATTAACCACAACCAATAAACCCAAATCAAACCACCCATGAAACAACAACAACTCAGAAATTGTAAACCCAAATCAGAGAACTGAGAAGAAGAATGAAGAAGAAGATTCAAAACCCTTTTCAAACATGAGAACGAACAAGATCTAGAATCGTGCAAACCTGATTAAAACGGTCGGTCTAGAAACCTTAGCGACGCGAGTTGCTTCAACCCTGTTGTTTTGTTCGTCTGGTTTCATTGACTGTGTTCTGCCCTTTTTTTTGGTCTTCAATTTCAATTGTTGGTTTTGTTTTTTCATGACACTGTTTTTAAGAAAATGATTATGGTCGTTACTGTTGATCTGGTTTGTTGTTTTGTTTGACTTTCGAAATCTTATCTTGCCTTGCATTTTCAAAAACTGATGGTGATGATGTAGCCACACTGGCTTCATTAGGGTTCAGGGTTAGGATGACGGGCCTCAGGTCTACATGATTCCTTCATACCCACACTCTCTTAAGTTCTTCAGCGCCACCCCCTCCCCCTCTTGTCTTTGTTGATTTGTTTTACCTTTCTTTTAAAATTTTCTTTTTTATTTTTATTTTCAACTATCTTTTTTAAAAATCTAATTCGTTAAATTTTGTTTTTTACTATTTTCCAAAATTTTTTCTTCTTTAATTTTGTGTTTTCTCCTTGGATTTCCATTTTCTTTATTTTTGGGCCAATGATATAACAAAATTCATGATTAGTTGATTTATTCAAATCGATTTAAAATCTTGATCAATATGAGGCCATTTTCTTTTTTTATTGGTCAATGAAAGTCAAATATCAAAAATTATTGATTTATCGATTTAAATCTTGATTAGGACTAGACCATTTTCATTTTCATTTCGATTTCCATCTTATTTTACATCTTCTCCTTCTATTTTCTCTTCTTCGATCGATGAAGTCTTTCTATTCACGAATGTTGATTGTTGAAGCGATTAACCTTCATTATTTCAAATCTGTAGTGAGTAATCATCGAGATTACTTTCTATACTGTGGGATCGTGATAGGTTACCTTTGATTAATCGACGCAAGTTTGTGATTAAGACGAGATTGTCACCTTTTCTTTTCGTGTGGCACGATTTCATTGGAGAATGATCCTCAATATCATTTCTCTATCGTGTTTTAGCACAAAGATCAAATTGCGCAATCTCCTATAGTATGGTCTTCATCATAGATTGTGCTACGATGGTTTAGCGCTACACATCCTTATCGGAAAATGATTCTTCGTGGCCCAAACCTATGTTTACAAGCCCAAGGATGGTTTTAACCATCATGGAGGACTCTGTCATACCCCAAATTTTGACCACCAAGATTTCCCATCATTGTGCAATTTTTTACCACAATATGGATGTACCTTCATGCCTCATCAATCTCCTCAAAGATATCTAAGCTTTCACTACAACCAAGAATTAGGGTTTTGAGCCCCCCCAGAACACTTAGACAAAAGATCAATCAAGGAATGACATGATCTTCAACTTGTCTAACCTCTTAAAACATCCACAAAGGAT
Source organism: Lathyrus tuberosus (assembly GCA_022829125.1). Classification (NCBI taxonomy): domain Eukaryota; kingdom Viridiplantae; phylum Streptophyta; class Magnoliopsida; order Fabales; family Fabaceae; genus Lathyrus; species Lathyrus tuberosus. The sequence goes on from JALAZF010000083.1 coordinate 16,854,746, forward strand.
CAAGATAAATCCCACATTAAGAATCAAGCACAAAGTTGTGACATCCCAAGTGTTTTGAGCCTCGAAACACCCGATGTCGCCGAATTAGGGTTTTGGACAACCGGGACCTCCAGAGTGAAATTTTCACAAGAGAATGAGCCACAACTTCAAAACATGTCTCAATATGCCTAAACTAACCCTAGGGATATATTTGCAAAGTTAAATAGCCCTCAGAAGATGCATTCCCCAAAAGTCGGGAATTAGGGTTTTACGCGCCGAACCGTTCCGGAGCCAAAAGTCAAAACATGACTTTTTTTTGGAAAAAATGATCCTTATGACTCATATTTTCATAAAATGTGGCTTATAATGTCATATGAACAAGAATTGATCAAGAAATCATGATAACTTGTAAAAGGGGTAACCTTGAAAAATTGAAAAATTTTCTGAGTTATTATGTTTGAATGATTTTGGTACCAACTTCCAAGGACCATAACTTGTGATCCAAGCAGCCATTTTGGGTGATCCAAAGCCTGATTTGTATATCTTCCTACACACTACAAAAGCTTTAACTACCTCAAACTCCAATTCTTCATGGATTTTAAGTTATGGAGTGATCAAAATGACAAAAATGAAGAAAATGACACTTTTTCAACACTTAGTGAAAATCTGCCTAAGTTATCAGCTTTGGACACCAATGTTCATGAGGATTTTTCAATGGGATCCAAATAGTTTCAAGACAAACTATGATCACACATGGATTGTATCATATGAGGGCTCTTTAAAAAGTACAAGAGCCTCCCATAACTCAACCTGAGCAGGGAGATATGATCCCCTCAAAATCACCATTTCCAACTGTCTTGTACAAGGCAGATTTTGGCATTTTGCTCGATTTGGTAAATTTAGACAACTCCAAGCCTTGTCATCCATTTGGACACATCAGAGGATGAAATCAAACGGGAATGATCTGATCCCCAAGACTCCCAAGTCCAAGAATCTACATATAGCCCTAACGAACCTAAAAAGGCTAAAAAGTGCCAAGACTCCAATTTTGTTTCAATGCATTCAATGGATGCATCAAGGTGGCATGAACTGATGCAAACTTAACTGAATGAGTCAAGCCTTATCTCTGAACCAAAAGATCATAGGCCTGTGCTCTAACCTCAAGTCAATGACTAGAGGAGACTTGAGATTCCATTTGATCACCATTGGCCACAGACTTGCTGCAGTTGCCACACACTATTGCTGCCAAAACAAACTTGACACACTATAAATAGAGCTCATTTATGATCAGTTTGAGTACACCAAAGCACCCAAACTGATGCTTTCATCAAAATCTCTTCTTCACTCCAATTTTTCCTTCTAACTCAAGTCATTATCGGATTTTGAGATTGAGAGTGATTCCAACCAAACCAATCACACACACACCTCATAAACATCATGTATGAGTGATCCATAACACAAAATCACATTTGGAACATCAAATTTACAAAATCACCAGCCAATTGCTCAAGTTTTTGACAGAGTTGCAGTTGAGGTACCACAACCAGTTCCAGCTCATTTCAATCCACTCCAAGCATTCAAACACATCCCTTGGCACCTAAGGAAGCTGTCCAGATCATTGGAACCTAGCTGCAACACCTCCATCATCAAACTCGATCACCAGCTGCAAGAGGTAGGCTTGAACCCTTCAAGCTCTATGATCCATGCATCATGAATGAATTTTTGAGTTACCATCTTGTTTATGCATGTTTGTAGAGTAATAACCCTCAATCAATTGCCATGAATCTATGTGTATGGAATTTCATTGTGTTCATGCTAAAATTAGGGTTCTTGAGGTTTTCTGTTGATTTCTTCCTCCATACTTAATATAAATGCAATTAAACTATATGGTTGTGATCCTTGTGCAAAAACGAACAAGATTGGTACTTGAATCGTGCAAAACCATTGAGGAATCATGGAGAAAAGTGAGAAAATGCAAATCTGCAGAAACAGGGCACGCGGGCAAGAACTTTGTGTTCTTGGCGCTCTTTTTCAAATTTTCAAATATTTGAATATTTTGATATTTTTGTTAATTGATTCAAAAATTAATTTCTCTCTGAATATTTGTGTTTTTGAATTGATTCTTTTTTCTCAAAATTCACAAAATGTTTAAATATTTTATTTTACAAAAAAAATCCAATTTATATTATTTTTTAATATGGTTAGAATTTTTGTAATTAATTTCATTTTTATTTGTTTTAAACGTTTTTAAATGAAATTCCCACTTTGATCTTTCAAAACCAATTGAATTTCAAACTTTCATGTAATTAAACATGATTTTTCAAAATATTTTTCAAAGTGTACAACTTGTTTTTGAATATATTTGGTATTTTATATAATTTTTTTCATTAAATTTCCTTTGAAAAATGACATTTTAATTTAAAATTAGGGTTTCCTCTCGATTTTAAATTTTCAAACACTTTGGGTCTCTAATAGAGTGTAAGACCCAATCTTTGTTGTACATAAACCTTTTTGGGCCTCAGTCATTGTATAAGTCCCGATACGATTTTAAAAATCTCAGCGCGGTCGTCGCCTTTTAAACAAAAATCATCTGGGTCTCCCCTCGTGTTGTAAGTCTCATTCTCTTTTCTTTTAATATTCTTTGGGCCTCTAATAGAGTGTAAGACTCATCCCTTGTAAATACAATAATTTGGGTCTCAGTCATTGTATAAGTCCCAGTACAGTTTTCAAAACGATGGTGCGATCATTGTCTTTGACTTGGCCTCTCCTTGAGTTGTAAGCTCCATCTCTTGTATAAAAAACAAAATTTTGGGCCTCTAATAGAGTGTAAGACCCAACCTCTTTGTAAATACAATAATTTGGGCCTCAGTCATTGTATAAGCCCCAATACAATTTTCAAATCAACGGTACAATTACTGTTTTTCATCTGTGCATCTCCTTGAGTATAAGCCCCAACAATCTTTTCAAAAACAACTTCCCTTTTGATTTAGGTTCGAACTCATAGTTGTTATCAAAACTTTCTTTAATTTCTTGAACAACTAACAATACAGTTGTTACAATGGAAGCTTGTTCGCTTGTAAGTTTTTAAACATCTTTCTTTTACATACTTCAACATATATATATATATATATATTTGTTTGTGCTGGAAGCTTGCTCACCTGTAAGTCCTCCTACCCTCTTTTACATACAGTATATATTTCATCTGTATATATATCCCTGTATATTATCTGCTTAGAGTTTTCCCCGACAACTAGGTCTAGAACTAGATAAAGCTAGTGGTCACTCTTTCAACACAGTTAAAACTAGTTCCCCATAGGAATTCCAGATACAGTCTTGCCTTCTCTTGGGCTTATACAATATGGAACAAAGAGAAAGGCATTATTCCCGGTGAAATTTTTCTCAGACTGTCACTATTAGAAAATTGTCAAAGAAATTCACTTACCCAGGGAGGATTAATTCCCGGTGAAGCCTCTCTTGAATTTCTTCAAACCCTAGAACTGTTCACTAAAGAAAAGATTATTCCCGGTGAAATTTTTCTTGAACTTTTCTTAAGTTTGGACCCACAGGCTTCCTAAAAGCATCCCAGCCTCCTCTTGGGCTTTGTACAAGGACCCTCCGACTTCTTAGAAGTTCTCATGCCTTCTCTTGGGCTTAATACAAGGACCCTGAAGACCTCTTAAAGGTATAGGACAGAACTTAGTCATCCTTTAATAGAGCAGTCTTTCTAAAGAGTCAAAACATCAAACCAATTTAGGGTTGATTCTCATCCCTTAAAGCATCAGCCTCCTCTTGGGCATTATACAAAGATAAACTCTTCCGTACCAGTAGACTTGGACAGTCTAATCTCCTCTTGGATCTCAAAGACATTCTCAAGTTCCCTACAAACACAGGAAAAACCCTGGTCATTTAACAAATCTCCAGTAGAGTTAGAATCCTCATAGGATCTAAAACTCAGTCTTTCATCCTAAATTTCCCCAGCTAGGGTCAGCTTATCATCAGAACCTCAAGGCATCTGATACCTCAACTCTTCTATAACCCTCAGCAAGAGTTGATTCCCCATTTTGGACCTGCCTCTGGATCTCAATAATCCTCAGCAGAAGCCAGCTTCCTCTTAGGCTTTGTATAATGATTTTCCTCAGCAGAGTTAGACCCAAAAACACCCTTTTGTTAAGTCCATCTTCTTTCTATAAACACTCTCTTGTTGAGTTAACCCTTTTCAGCCTCAATCTTGGGCTTTGTACAAGACAAACAAAGTACTCTCTTGTTGAGTCAATAACCTTTCCATACTCTCTTGTTGAGTCAATGGTACAAAATAAAAGCACTCTCTTGTTGAGTCAATCAGCTTCAAAAGTACTCTCTTGTTGAGTCAATCACCTTTTTAAAAGCACTCTCTTGTTGAGTCAACCCTTTCAGCCTCAATCTTGGGCTTTGTACAAGACACCATACAAACACTCTCTTGTTGAGTCATTCTTTTTTAGCCTCAATCTTGGGCTTTGTACAAGACATATATAAACTTTCTCCAGTAAAGTCAAAATCTTCATAACCTTCTCTTAAAGCTCTGGATAAATATCTTCCCAGCGGAGTCAATTCCTCTCAACCTCCTCTTAGGCTTTGTATAATGATTTTCCTTAGTAAAGTCAGCCTCAATCTTGGGCTTTGTACAAGACACCATAAATATCCTCAGCTGAGTGAGTCCATCATCTTTTAGCCTCAATCTTGGGCTTTGTACAAGACACCATATAAATTTCCCTAAGCAGAGTCAATCCTCTTTTCAGCCTCAATCTTGGGCTTTGTACAAGACAAATCATACTCTCCAACAGAGTCAACCTTCTTTCAGCCACAATCTTGGGCTTTGTACAAGACAGATAAAACCTCTCCCCCGTAGAGTCAGTTTCCCCCTTTTAGCCTCAATCTTGGGATTTGTACAAGATAGACAAAATATTTCCCTGGAAAAGTCAACTTTTAGCCTCCTCTTAGGCTTTGTATAATGATACCCCCAAAAGAGTCAGTCTCTTTTTAGCCTCAATCTTGAGCTTTGTATAAGACAGATAAACACTCTTTTGTCAATCTTTTCTAGCCTCCTCTTAGGCATTGTATAAAGACTTCCCCAATGGAGTCAATCAATCTCTTAGCTTCAACCTTGAGCTTTGATCAAGGCACACAAAAATCAGCATTCCCTTCAGAGGAAATCAAAATCTCTTTGTAAGAAGATACTTCTCTGTATATCACATATCAAAACAGACAGTCAAAATAAACCTTAATCCTAGATAACTGCTGTAAGAGGCACACTTGTCGATTCAAATATCCAAGTTGTAGTCCATCTCTTATCCTGGTAAATCCCTTTCTCTCATCTAATTGCTGTAAGCGGCAAGCCTCTGGATTATTTACATCCACGCCACTGTCCATCTCTTAGCGTGAAAGGCTCCTAAGGAAAAATGGCATTGTTCAACACTGAGTTAAAGTTTTCTCCTTCAGGATAAATCCCCTATAAAGGAAATTATGGCATTGCTGGATTCATATATCCCAGTTAAAGTAATTCTCCTTTATAATCAGTCACCCAACAGTTGTGATAAACCGACAAGATGTCTCCCTTTAGAGATGACAAATTCTCTCTCAGTCAAACCTTTAGCTTCAATCTTGGGCTTTGAACAAGACACAAATATTCCTTTAGCTTCAATCTTGGGCTTTGAACAAGACACCAAATATCTTTTCCTCCCATAGAATAGGAGGAACTACGATTGCTCTGATTTCCCTGTTTCTTTAAACGGGAATTTGTAGGCATAAGATTGCAAAATCTTAGCGAACACACCAATCAAAAACTTTAGGTCCAGTACCTTCACACCAATAAAAAACTTTAGGTCCAGTACCTTCTCAAAAAACATCGGAACAAACCCAAAATCAAATAAAAAACTCTCTCTCAAATACTCCCCAAGGAGAAACTTTCCCAACCCACGACAGATAAACACCATCAAGTATAAAGCAGAACCTAATGCTAATCAGCCAGTGGATAACCACATATAGGATGGGTAACTAACAACTCCCCATAGTATAACCTGACCCCGAACTCCCCAAATATCTCCTAAGCGTTTGTTCAGTTAAACATTCGCGTGCAAGGTTAGTTTTAGATAGCTTCCCTTTCCCTTCCAGCTTCACGGGATAAATAAGAAATCAGAAAGTAGCATCCCACTCCTACCATCGCGGTGAGGAGAAACCTATGGCGATAAGGTGGTCGCGTTACCGACAAAAATCACACGTTACAAACTCATTCTAACAACTAATCAATACCCAGTAACTTTACTTTCCGTCAATATATACTTGATTTTATTTTCCGTCAAATATTATCTTGATCATATTATTCATCTGTTCATATTTATCATATTCATACTTGTTCATCTAACCCTCTTCTTGTTTCTTTGTTCATACAATAATTCAAAACACACTAATAATTATTGAAACAATAAAAGACTAATTGGTGGACTGTTGTTGTTTACTTAGACCTTGTACAGAAACCCTAACAAAGGAGGTTTTGTCCGACTCTTGCTCAAGGCTTAGTTTAGGATACCTCGCACACACACGACTTCCTCTTGGGCTACCTTACAATAAGACCTTTTATTTCATGTAATCCCCTGTACTTTACATTTACCCCTCTCCCATTCCGATGTACACATCCATCTTGCTTTGATTGTGGTTTGTTTACTAGGAGCACCCCTAGGGACTATCATAGACAACCATTTTCAAACTAATTCTCGATTCGTCATCGAGCCATTTTCAAAACACCCCCGTAAGTCGATTGCTCATTATCATCGCCATTAACCATTCGCACATTTCATCGTGGTTTCATGACTAGGAGCACTCCTTGGGACTAGGATCGATTCTCACCGATTTTCAACCAAACTCTCGATTCGTCGTCGAGCCATTTTTCAAAATCAACCTCTAACCAAACTCTTTTCAAACTAACCAAGCACATACAAATAAACCCTCGATCCAACGTCAAGCGGATTTTCACAAATAAACTTCAAAATGACTAACAACTATCGAAACTCTTTTCAAGGTGAAAAATGGGGGTTCAAATCTTTGATCTCTCTTCGGTTGTTTAGGTGCGAGTTCTCTTACTCGTGTGTGAGCAATTGGCGCCTATAAAACACTTCCAACTCGACTCCATTCCAACCATTCTTCTAACCATTCAAACACTTTTCAAACCATCAAACCTTTTCAAACTCAACCACCTTAGATGAAAAAGAGAGAGAGAGCCAAATCTTTGACTCACTCTCCCGATTACTTGGGCTCGAGGAATCTTTCTTAAGTTCAAGTAATCGTCATCTTAACACCAATTTCTCCCTTTGTTTTGTGGGTGCACCACGAACTACGACTGCTCTGATTCTTTATTCTCGCCCGAGTAAAGATACGTAGGCACAAGATTGCGATGATCTTGGCGAGCACACTTCTTATTTTCCCATCTTTACCCCGTAGTCGAACTACGATTTGCTCTGATTACTCATTCTCGTCCGAATGAGCATACGTAGGCACAAGATTGCGATGATCTTGCCGAGCACCCTACACTTCGACGACCCGTTTTCCCTAGCATCATTTCCTTTTATCTTACCGTTTCGCATTTTATCATTGAGAAGAAAACAAACAAGCTTAGCTAACGAGCATCGTGATTTGAGTCAAGAGGTTCCCGTTGAGTACAACGGACGTGAGGGGTGCTAATAGTTTCCCCTCACATAACTGATTCCCGAACCCGGAATGTGGTTGCGACGACCATGTTCCTATTCTCTCCCTTAAAGTTTTCTCGATATTTTCCTTTCCCTCTTTTGGGATAAATAACGTTCGGTGGAGACTCTGTCAAACCGTTCCACGCCTTTCGCGCGAGGGTCGTGTCTTTGATGAAGCAATTTTTTTGAGGTGCGACAATGACGTAGGTAGGCGATCAAAGTTTCTGTCTGGCCTCTTTGTCCTCTGTTGTTGAGCAGCTCACAGTTATTGATTATGAGGAGGATACTGATACCCTTGCTAATTTTAGGATTGTTGCTGAGGAGCTTGTTGCTGAGGCATTAGAGCTTGAACCGCTTGAACAGCTGACTGATAAGGCATTGGAGCATATTGCGCAGCAGCAACATACGGATACTGGAAGTAGGGAAGCTGAAAAGGCATTGGAGGAGGAGCTTATTGAGCTTGCCCCTTTTGAGAAGAGACGGCATTTTCTTCTCCCTCTTTCTTCTTGTACCCATTGAAAGGCTTCTTAGTTCTAGTCTGACTGCTAGAACCTCCTTGGATCTTTCCGCTCTTCAGAACTTCTTTAATTCTCTCGTCGATAATTACCAAGTCATAGAATCCAGCAGAAACACTACCAATCAACTTCTCATAGTATTGGCCTTACAAGGTACCCATAAAGATATCAATCAGTTCACGGTCAACCTGAGTTGGATGCATCCTTGCGGCTAGCTCTCTCCAGTGTTGCACGTACTCCTTAAAGGATTCGTGTCCTTTTGAGCCATACTCTGAAGTTGAGTATGATTCGGAGCAAGGTCAGTGTTGTATTTGTATTGCTTGACGAATGTATCAGCTAGCTCAGCCCAAGTGTGCACACTGCTACGCTTCAGCTGCATATACCACTCGAGAGATACTCCAGACAGACTGTCTTGGAAGCAATGGATCATCAGCTTTTCGTCTCTGGCATAGGCAGCCATCTTGCAGCAGTACATCTTCAGATAGATGTTAGGACAACTGAGTCCTTTGCACTTTGAGAATTCTGGCACTTTGAACTTGGGAGGAATGACAACATCTGGCACCAAGCACATTTCAAGAGCATTCAGAGAGGTTGAGTTGTGCCCCTCCATGACTCGGAGTTTTTCAGCTAAATCACGACACATTTTGATGGCTTCAGAATCCTGAGCAGCAGTAGGATTGGCAATAGGGATAGCAGCATGATAGTTTTGCACTTCGTCATACTGATCTTGTAGATTTTTCTCAGCATGAAGGATAGGAATCTGAGTGACAGCAGGTTGGGCTTGAGGAATAGCTCCAACCGTAACTCCAGATGTTGGAAGTGATTGAGAAATGGCTCCTTCAGCAGCAGCAGTAAAGTTCATTGGTATCTCATAAGTGATTGGATTGGGAACAGGAACTGAGAGCCTTGAGGTTGATCCTTGCATAAGCACATTGTTGTTGGCGGCAGCGGCTTCACGCATTTCTTCTTCTTTTCTGGCCATCATGATGGCTTCGAGAATTTGTTCAATTTTTCCTTTGATAGAGTCCAACTCTTCTCTGAAGGCGGCTTGCTCTTGTTGAATCTGCTCCATCATTCGTCTAGTGTTGGCTCGAGTTGCGTACTGGTGTCGAGGAATCAGCTTGATTTACTGGAGAAGGAAGGAAGCTAGAGTGAGATTCTAAAGGTTGTAATGGAATGCAAGATGCATAATAGATGCAATGCAATGCAATGACATGAGATGCAATGTAAGATGCAAGATCCAGGATCGCAGATCATAGGTTCAACGGCTTCTAAGGTTGGCCGGAGGTGACGGGTCAAGAACCACAACTCGGATCAAGAAAGCCCACGGGTAGGTTTCTAAACGGGTAGGTGCCTAGAGTTACAGAAATATTTCACAGTCATTATAGCCAAGACGAAGAGACATCCGACTATAATATCCTCGAAATAATCTCGTCTAGGTGAGGTCTTCATTTCTTCCCCACGAGAAAGACTCCTCGGAGGTGTCCACTACACAACCATCGACATATGGGTTCTAAGTAGGTCCTCAGAGTCATAGATTGAGGTTAAAAATATTACTGCCAGGAAGTAATACGTTCAAGGGATCTCATCTGATTGGGGAGTTCGTATTAACTGACAAGGAGTTAACACTACCATCCACCATGGGTAAAAGGGTTAATGGTTCTTAGGATCAACGATTCAGGCTTGAAAACATTACCATCACGACGAAGGAACATCGAAACGATAACATCTCCAAGGGAATCTACTCCAAGCGGGGTCTTCGCTTTGGATCACGCGGAAGAGACCACGCAAGCCTCCACTACACAACCACCATCCTAATCCTAGGGTTTTTCTTGACTCGGGTGTAGAGTCATCTCACAAAATTCCCAATATCAGAACAACCCAACAATGCCACAAAAGGTAACACAGATAAAGAAATAGGAAAGCAAGCAAATAAGCGAGAAGAAAATAGATAAACAAAACTAACAAGCTCGCGATTCAAATCAAGATAGGCTTGACTCTCTCTTGCATGGAGCAAATGATCCCCAGCAGAGTCGCCAGCTGTCGCACCTCAAAAAAATTGCTTCATCGAAGACACGAGCCTCGCGCGAAAGGCGCGAAACGGTTCGACAGAGTCGCCACCGAACTTTGTTTATCCCAAAAGAGGGAAAGGAAAATATCGAGAAAACCTTTAAGGAGGAGATAAGAACATGGTCATCGCAACCACATTCTGGGTTCGGGAGTCGGTTACGTGAGGGGAAGGTACGTGCACCCCCCACGTCCGTTGTACTCAACAGGAACCTCTTAATTTGAATCGTGATGCTCGTTATCTAAGTTTATTTGTTTTCTTCTAAAAAATAAACGCGAAAGTGTGAGATAAAAGGAAATGATGCTAAGGGGAAACAGGGTGGTTTTAGGATAGAATGTTCACCAAGGATTGGGGCCCTTGTGCGTACGTATGTGTCGCTCCCGGGATTTTCATCCTAGTACAAACGCGAAAGTGGCACCGAAACAGAGTCGCCAGCAATGTGTATTTATCCCAAAAGAGGGAAAGGGAACACTGCGTAAACCTGAAGGAAAAGGAAAGAGCATGGTCTTGCGACCAAGAGAACTGGGTTCGGGAGTCGGTTACGCGAGAGGAAGGTATTAGCACCCTCACGCGTCCATCGTACCCGATGGGATCCATGCTTGCTTGTCTCGATCAAAGGGTGTCGTCTACTGGAACCTCGCTGCTACTGGAAAGGAAAAGGAACAGGACAAAGGAAAAAAAAGAAAGGAGAGAGAGAACAAGAAACAAATGTAGGGAAAATAAAATAAGTGCTCGAATGGGCCCTACCCCACTGCCTACATATCTCATCGGGAGCATGAGAATCAAAGCGACGTAGTTCCCCTCACCGAGGGTCGCTTTGTTTGTGTTTTTTAGTGGAAACGTCAGAGTGCGCGTTCCAGCAGTTTAGGTGCTGCAGCTCGCTGTAGGGAGACTTAGGCGTTACCTGTTTGCAGTTGAACGGACTTGACGAGTCCTTAAGGGAGGAGTGAAGAGATGAGAGAAGAATTTGTTTTTTGTTTTTATCTTTTAAGAAAGAAGTGTTTTGTTTATTTGATGTTTTGCAACGCACATTGTATTTAAGTCCTTCATGTAGGATCGAATACCTCGCATATCGACCCAAGACGGGAAGTACGCTAAACATTCCAAGAAAGTGAGAAAAGATCCCTCACTATCTCATTCTTACATGAAAGGCTCAAATACAATATTTGTTTTGCCTTTATTAGGTGTTTTTTTTTCTTTTGTTTTAGGATGAGAAGAAGAGACTCAAATGGAGGAGTAAAGGTAAAACTAAAGAGGGAGACTAAGACTCAATCCTTATGTTATCATACATGGTGATCTTATGGTTAATGAGGTTTAAGAAACCTAATCCTAAGAGAAAGGAGAAGAGAAAGAAAGAAAACAACTTACTTCCAAGATGGAAGTTAAGTTATTTCTAAGAGGGAAGAAAGAAGATTATGAAAGCAAAGCATCATTGAATGCTTAAACAACACAAATTGAATGATTAAAAGATGAAAGAAGAAATTAGAATGTGGATGCATATCCACACTCAAGTGACTTACCATTAGCCCCTGAAATGGTTAGTGCAATCATTTACAAGTGAAGAAACAAGTTAAGATGAACAAGTAAAGCTTCAACAAAGTCAATAACCAAGGTAGAAGCATCTTAAAGGTTAAGGGAAGCACAAGGTCAGAATGCTCATCATAAGAAAGTTCTCCAATAATATGAGAGCAAACACAAATCAAATGCACACAAACAATGCCTTAAAACACCAAGAAATGCATTATGAAAGAAGTAGATGAAGAATGAGTGGATATGCAACGTGATCATGCATTAATGCTTCATGAAAGATTAAAGTCAGAACCAAAGTCATTTAGGAACATCTCACAATGCATATGAATCACCATACAATACATGGATAAAAAATAAGTAGAAGGAATAAGTTAAAGTAGAAGTGAAACATGTTTCAATATATGCACAAAATGACATATTATAGATGCATATCATGTAAAATGATTGATGAATGCACATGGGAAGTGGCATAACATTGATGATATGTAAATGGAATGAGGGAGATGTCATATAAAGCACACATAAAGCAATTAAAGCATAAGAGGAGAAGATGCAAAAATTCATATCAAACTTTAAATTAGAAAGCATAAACTCAAGCCAAAATGCAAACACATATCTAAATGACCTATAATGAAACAAATATGACCTCTAATATCATACAAATGACCTATAATGGATACACAACCAAACATCAAGTGGTGGCATAAATGCCTCATCAAAACATGTGAGAATGGGGCATAAAAGAATGCACACAAGTAACTTCAAATGCAAGGCATTAAACACTTATCAAAGTATATGAGAAAATTGTAAAATTAATTACTAAACAATCCAAGTCAGAAGCAAGAACATGGACCAAAACTCATATAAAAAATCAAGAGCAAGCATGACCTAATAGTTCCACAAATTCACATTGGAACACATCACAAGATTGCACAAAAATGAACACCTACACACATGATAAAATGACTTTAAAAATCAAATAAAAATGGATTTAGATACTTTAATGTGTTACATAAAAAATGCAAAAAGAATGAGTTAAAAATGTGATGTGAAATGGGAGAAAGAAAATATGCAAGTTTAAGTGTCATGAAGAAATTCAATTAAAAAAGAAATTAAAAGAAAATTATGCAATTAAGTGCAAAAATTAACAAAACCAGAATTAAAGATAAAAGAAAATTATTTAAATGTGTCAAGAACATACGTGAATTTATTTATAATTTTTAGAAATGTTTTACTATTTTTAAAATAATAAAACCAAACAGATATGGAAAAGAAAATAAAAATATGAAAGAAAATAGAGTGGGGGTGCAGCGTGAGTAAAAAGAGTATTTCAAAATAATTGGGCTCAAATAAATGGTGTGCAAAAAGCAAATTGAGTTCAGGTCCAGTAAACGTGTGGCACACAGTATTATTGTGGAAATCAGTCAATCATTTGACTCAATCATGTCCATTGGATGCAGTCAAAAGGAGATTATCATGAAAGTATGCAGATCCTATGAATCTCAATGCAAGCATATGATAACAAACAAACACACGCACACGTGGAATCCCTCAGGTCCCAAAAGTTGAGTCACGTGAGAGAGAGGCTCTCTCATTTATGTGTTGGCATCACATGAGCCATCAGATCATACCAATCGGACGGTCATGTTATAAAGTCCCTAAACCCTAACTGAAATAACAGCCACCGGACCACCACCGGCCGGAGAAGACTCCGGTCATCTTCTCCGGCCTAGTTCCACCGTCTGCAAACTTCAACCTCCTCAGAAACTAACAAGTCGTATACCAAAAGAAAGTTGAGCTCATGCACAATCCATATTCAACATCCAAATCCACAAATAACAAGCAAACACAGAGAAACGAAGCCAATAATTAAGCCCTAGATTTTCAGATCTAAGCACCTAAGTGCCTATCACTAGACGGATTGTTCACCTTGCTCCTACTGAGCTAAAACATGTTTAAAATCAACTAAAATCAAGCAATAGAAGTATGAATCGAAACCTGAAATTTGAAGTTACTTGAACCTTCAGAAAACCAGAGGTCCTTCCAAATGAATCTTGAACTTAATCTGGCCAAATAAAGGCTTGTAGAAACTTAATCTTGCAGGGAAATAGAAGAATATGAAATTACAGTGATGGAGGAGATTCCAAGCCTCAATGCGCTATGTTCTTAAGGTTGATGAATGGTGAAACTTGGAGAGAAATAGTGAGGAACACGTGCAGAAAGAGTGAAAGTTCAGAGAGAAAATTCAGAGTGAAGTTGTGAAGTGTGAGAAAATGAAGTCTTGTTTTTGGAGAGAGAGTGAAAATATGAAGTTGAAAACGAATTTGAGAGTGAAGTTTCAATATATAGGTTGAGTTAAGAATGAACCAGTGGTGGTTAAATGAGTGAGTTTATTGAGTTAATGGTGGTTAACTGAGTTGTCCCTAACTAACTGAGTCAAGTTAGTTAGGGCGAGTGGAAGGAGGTTGTGCTATGGTGTGGGTGCATTCCATGAAGTTATGGTGAGGTTAATGGAAAAGAGTGGTGGTGATGTGGTTCTGGTGTAGCTTAAGCTTATTGTGCAAGCTTTTATTCCTTTCCTTTCTTATGTATGATGTAACATGGTGAGTAGCATAGTGTAAGTGGGATGTTTGTACTAAAATGACAATGGTTGGATGGTGTGAACATGTATGCGTGTGAATGTGATAATCAACACCATCAATATCTTCTTTTTTTATGATTTTGTAGCAGCTTGATACCAATGGAAACAAGGTGGTTTGGTGGTGAATTTCTTTGTGTTCATGGCATAGAATCATGAGATATTAGTGGCTATGGAAAGATGGCACATGATAGAACAACTTTGGTATGAATTTTGAGTTGAATAAAGGTGTGTAAGATAGTGTAAAATTGCTTAGAACATTGAGGTTCAAAGTTGGTTCAAGGGCGAGGCATGTTGTGGCATGGCATGGCAAAATGGCACATGAATTTTCAGCATGATCATACCTACTTGGGATCACCATAACTATCTCATAACTTGCTCAAAATAAAAAATGTCCAACATGAACATTGAAGAGGGCATGGAAAGGAACAACTTTGATGTTGGAAAGTTTTCCATTTGAAGCTTACTTGATGGAGAAATTAAGCTTGACATTCTTCCCACCAAGTGTTTGTCAAAATTATGGCGCATGGGCCTGGTTTTGCCTTGCCATGACTTGGTTTTTGACCTAGTTTTACCAAACTTTGATTGATCCTAACTCCCTCAATTTTGATCCAATGGAAGAGTTCTTTATATGGATTTGAAGCTTAGAACATGAACTTTAATTGGATCAACTTGGGCCTGAGGTTTGGAGCTTTTATCTTGGAGAAAGAGAGCCTCAAAGTAGGGTGCAAAATGGTCCAAACTTGCCATTTTTGGAAACCCTAAAGTTTCTATTTTTGGCAGTTTTGTGATTTCTTGATTTTTCATAATTCCTCCATCATTTCTTGATCATATCTTGTCCAATGAACCTATAAAACATGAATTTCATGAATTTGACCTTAAAAAGTCAGGAGTTGACTTTTTTCACTGTACATTTGACTTTTTCCCCAATTTCTTGATTATCAAGCGACTGATCAATTGAACCTCTTCTGAAATGAATCAATGGCCAATCTTCCATCCTTAGACACTTAATATCATGTAGAAAACATTGAGATCAAGTTTGAATCAAAATTTCATCAGGAGACCACTTGAATCCAAAACCCTAATCTTGGTACCCTCTGGTTAGGAGGAAAAAACACATCCTCCAAATCCAAATTCCTCTGAACATGATGTATATCCTATCTAACAAAGAGGAGATATGTCATTTGGAGGTGATAAAAACCCACAGATCTTGCCCATTTGAGAGTCAAATCCCCATTTTAGATTGTTTTGTATAGGAGATGATGCATTGTTCAATCCTCTAGATGATTTCCCTTCTTTCAATGACTTGTGAGATCAAAGGGGGATGATATCTGATGTAAGAGACCTTTGATGCTTGTGAGAGACCCTTGGCTCTTATTCTTTTGCTTTGGATGATCAACCCTTTGAGAAACAACTGATCACATGCCCTTATGCAAGATGCAATGCTAAATGCTTGATGTTTTATTTTTCTATGCTTGAATGCAATGCAATGAAATGAAAGCTCATGCTAAATGATATGAAGAAATGAGAGGGCAAATTTTGGGGTATTACAGTATGCTTATTCGGACGAGAATGAGTAATCAGAGCATTCGTAGTTTGACTACGGGGTTTGGACAGAAAAAGATAGAAGTGTGGACGGAAAAGGGGGGAAAAAGAAAAAGTGTGACGCAAACGGGGGAAAAGGAAAAAGTGTGCTCGCCAAGATCATCGCAATCTAGTGCCTACATATCTTTACTCTGACGGGAATAAAGAATCATAGTAGTCGTAGTTCGTGGTACGCCCACGAAAAAGAGGAGAGGGTTGGTTTGTTTTAAAGGCGTCAATTGCTCACACATGAGTAAGAGAACCCGCACCTAAACAACCGAAGAGAGATCAAAGACTTGAACCCCCATTTTCACCTTGAAAAGTGTTTCGGTAGTTGTTAGTCATTTTGAAGTTTATTTGTAAATATCCGCTTGACGTTGGATCAAGGGTTTATTTGTATGCGAAGACGTTAGTTTGAAAAGAGTTTGGTTAAAGGTTGACTTTGAAAACGGGCTCGACGACGAGTCGAGGTTTTGGTTGAAAAGAGGTTTGTTTTGAAAATGGCTCGACGACGAATCGAGAGTTTGATTGAAAACGGGTGAGAATCGATCCTAGTCCCTAGGGGTGCTCCTAGTCACGAAACTAGGATGAAATGCGAGAATGGTTGATGGCGATGCTAATGAGCAATCGACTTATGGGGGGTGTTTTAAAAATGGGCTTGATGACGAATCGAGAAATAGTTTGGAAATGGTTGTCTATGCTAGTCCCTAGGGGTGCTCCTAGTAAACAAACCACAATTAAAGAAATAACGAATGCGTACATCGGAATGGGGGGCAGGTTACATGTAAAGTACAAGGGATTGCACAAAATAAAAGGTTTCATTGTAAGGTAGCCCAAGAGGAAGCCGTGTGTGTACGAGGTGTCCTAAACTAAGCCTTGAGCAAGAGTCGAACAAAACCTCCTTGGTTAGGGTCTCTGTACAAGGTTCAAGCAAACAATAACAGTCCACCAATTGAGTTTTTTATTGTTTCGATAATTGTTAGTGTGTTTTGATTAAAATTTGAACAAAGAAACAAGAAGAGGGTTAGATGAACAAGTATGAACATGAGCAATATGAATGGATGAATAATATGATTAAGATAATATTGACAAGAAAGTAAAGCAAGAATAATATTGACGGAAATTAACGTTAGTTGTTAATGATTAGTTGTTAGAACGAATGATCCACAATGGTTAAAACCATCCTTGGGCTTGCAAACCTCGGTTTGGGCCACGAAGAATCATTTTCCGATATGGGACATGTAGCACTAAAACACGATAGAGAAATGATATTGAGGATCATTCTCCAATGAAATCGTGCCACACAAAAAGAAAAGGTGGAGATCTCGTCTTAATCACAAACTCGCGTTGATTAATCAAAGGTAACCTATCATGATCCCAAACTATAGAAAGAGATCTCGATGATCACTCATTACAGATTTGAAATAATGAAGGTTAATCGCTTCAATAATCAACATTCGTGAATAGAAAGACTTCATCGATCGAAAATGGGAAGAAAATAGAAGAAGAAAATGTAAAATGAGATGGAAATCAAAATGAAATCGAAATGGTCTCATCTTAATCAAGATTTAAATCGATAAATCGATAGTCTTTGATATTTGACTTTCATTGACCAATAAAAAAAAAGAAAATGGCCTCATATTGATCAAGATTTTGAATCGATTTGAATAAATCAACTAATCAAGATTTTTGTTATATCATGGGCCCAAAAAAGAAAATGAAAATGGAAATCAAAACAAAGAAAAAGATTAAATGAAACGTTAAAACATGTTTTGAGAAAAAAAAAAGATTAAGGGGGAGGCGCTAGAGAAAAGATGGTGATGAAAAAGAAAAAAGCAATCTGGGATCATATGGGCTTATGAGCCCATCACCCTCTTAAGAAAAAACTGTACAAAATAAAAAACCGAAACGGGCTTAAGAGCCCAAAACACCCACCAAGACCCAACTACTGCGCACAATTTTTGAGAGACAATAACCTCATCACTGCATCAGTTTTCAATATTTCTTAAAACCAACAAATAACACAAAAAGAACAGGATAAATATGGTCAACATCAGCAAGTGACATTGCATCATCACAACAACAGTATCAGGCAGCAAAATAAAAATCAAGGTCAAAATAAAAAGAACAAACACGACGGATCGTTCTCCACCTTCTGTAATTTTTCTCGCGAACAAAGGCTTTCACTCGAATCAATCCTGCTCGCCTTCGTCTCAAATCCGCTCGATTTCTCTCTCTCAGGTTTGTACTGTTTTCGGTTTTGCTTTGCGATTTCACTCAATCTTCTTCTCCATCTGCATTCTGTTTTCGTTTGTGATTTGGAACTCTCTTCTTCTTCTCTTCTGTTTCGGATCTGAAACTGATTTGGTTCTTTGGGTTTGTTGATCTGTGTTGGGAATGGGTCATTAAGGGTTTGGAAGTGATTTTGAAAAGGGTGGAGTGTTGAAGAAATGGTTGAGACGGTTGTGGTGAAGGTTTTGTAGAATGGTTGAAGAAGCCGAAAGAGATTTGAGATGATTCTGGTTGAGGTGAGTGAAGGTTCGTCTTTATGTCGAGAATGAGTCGAGGTTGGGATGAAATTTAGGCAGAGGTCTCTTGGCTTTTTTCGAGCTTCCTTCTGAGGGAGAATGTGAGAGATTTTATAGAGAAGGTTGAGGGTATTAATGGAAGAGTGAGTGGGAAAAGGATTGGTGCGTTACTGCGTTTTGAGGTTTGTACGAATTTCGTTTTCAATTTCCTCGCTAACATTGGTTTTGGGTGTTATATGTTGAGTTGTTTTTGCTGCAGGCTTGGAGCGAAATCTCCATTTTTTACGGCATATCATGTGTGAACTGTTTTTTCTTTTTTGGATGCAGTGGCTTTTTTATTGCAGGTAAAGTTATTGTGATATTGTAGTGGGGTATAGAAGGTTTGAGGAGCTGCAGGGGAGAGTGATTTTGTGCAGGATGCGGAAGTCGTATTGCAGGTGGGTGTGGAATATGGTTTGGATTCGTAATAGTTGATGATGCAGGCTAGTGAGTCATGGCTATTACGCAAGGAGTGGTTGTACGTTTTATAGCATGCTCGTTTGTTGCGCAAGGATGCGTCTTGTTTGGTGCGTGATGGCTCTTTTGCTAGTTGGAAATGTTGCAGACTCGTATCATTCATGTTGTTGGGGCTTAGTTATGTGGGGAAAGGCTTGGTTTATGTTTGTGTGGGCCATGGTGCATAGTGTATGCCTTTGTGAAGTTGAAAAGTTTGTGGTAAAATTATGTGGGGCATGGTGTTGCGCAACATGTACTGACTTGGAAGTGTATTGGTAATGAAATTTGTGGCTGGCATTAATGTGTGGTAAAGGAAATTGGTAACGTGAGGTGGTATTGTGGAAGAGTGATTGTGTTATTAACTTATGAAGCATAAGGTGGTATGATGCGTTGCAATGCTTGGCATATGGAGGCAGTGAGTCACATATTGCAATGGGCTCTTGGAAAATTTGAATCATGGCTAATGATTGTTATGTAGCATTTTGGCCTCTTGTATAGTTTGGCAAGATTGTGACATGGGCTTATCTTTTTTATGATGGGCTTTTTCTTTTGATTTTTTTTGTTTGTAATTTTATAAAGTAATGGAAATGGGCTTTGTTGTATGGGCTTTGAAATCTTCTTGGACAATGTTTTGACTTTTGATCTTGAATTTACAATTGTTTTGGTTAACAGCCTCCATAAACAAAAACACCAATTGAACTTAAACTGCACACAATATGCCCTGTAATCAGTTCTTGAGAAACGAAACCAAATGAACCAATGTTGAATCTTGATTTGAAATATGCCCTACTTGAAATGAATCCAAGAATCTCATTTAAAACCAATTTCCAACAATCTTTGAATTCTTCTTGAACCAATGCTTTAAATCAATCTTTAAGAAATGAACCCAAAAAATGGATAGACCTTGAGGAACCAAGACCTTCACTGTGGACCAAACGAACAGGAACGTGCCTTGAGATCAAAGAATTATGACTTGAGATATGAACTTCAGTACATCACACAAAACCCTAATTGAAGCTTGAAACACACCACTTGAATTGAAGAACATCACCACACACACACTTTTGAATGAGCCTCAAATGAACCTGGACTCAGGCAAGCAGAAACAACCTTTTTTATTTTTTGATTTTTGAATTATGGTTAGTGAATGGATGTACAGATGAAAGTTATAAACAGGTAGGACAAATTTGGGGTATGACATAACCACTTGCATATATCTGTGCTATTATTATTATTTGCTATTGTTTGGGAAACTTTTATTGCTTATGAGAGATGAAGAGAATGAGAAATGTTTTTGTTGTCTTTTGAAATTTATAGAAAAAAATAGAAAATTTGAAGAAGATGGAAAAAAAAGAGTACTCGCCAAGGGTTGAGACCTTGTGCCTACGTATTCTCAAAAGAGAAATCAGAGCAGTCGTAGTTCGGAAACACAGGGAAAAGCTGGAAGGAAACTTGTAAGGATTGATTGAAAAAGAGTTAAGAGATTTGAATGAAGATTTGAAAGATTTGAAAAAGGAGATGCTTTTAAGAAGCCTATGGGTCCTTGTATGAAGCCCAAGAGAAGGCTAACCGAGGGTCATCGAGGGTCCTTGTATGAAGCCCAAGTGGAGGCATTGGCATCCTAAAGTCTGAACTAAAGGTGAAGAGGGTTTAAGAGGGGTTTCACCGAGAAACCTTCCTCTCTTCATTGAGGTGTTCTAAGGTTGTACAGTCTTAAGAAAAGTTTCACCGGGAATAATGCTTTTCTTTGTTCCATATTGAATAAAGCCCAAGAGGAGGCAGACCGTATATGAATGTGACTATGAGCATCTGGGAAAGCGTCGGGAAAGAAGATGAAGGAATGAATATCTGGGAAAACGTTGGATTGGAAATAAATAAAGGAATATCTGGGAAAACATCGGATGGATAAAAAATAAAAGAGGCCCATGGAAAGTTTATTTATTGTTTAAAACATTTATTTATGTGCACAGTGTTTTTGGGGCTTATAGCTCAATGAGAGGCCCAATTGGTCTAAGAGAAGTTTCACCGGGAATAATGCTCCTCTTAGTACCAATGTATGCGAATCTTTTTTTTATTAAAAGGGTGCGATATAAATATCCGGGAAAACATCGGATTGCAAGAGAAGATAGAAAAAAGAAAAGGTTGCAAATACGAATATCCGGGAAAGCATCAGATGGAAGGAGAGACGTAAAAAATAAAAAGGTTGCTCGCTAAGATCTTACGATCTTATGCCTACGTATTCTCAACGGGATCTTGAGAAATCAGAGCAGTCATAGTTTACTCCTAAGGGGCACGAACTACAGAAAAGAAAATTTAAATTGCACGGCGGCGAGAGGGGAAATCTAACTTAAAGTTATCATGCTAGGTTGAATATCCTAATGTCTATCTTATTTCAAACCTAATCGAAAATTAAATTTGAACTAAGAGATCCTAAGGGAGCATGCATACGTGGCAAAGCATCACGAAATAAAGGAACGTACACAGCAAAGCATCGTGTTAGATAAAACATACACAGAAGAACATTGTGTGTGAAATTGAATACATGGAAAAAAACATCATGCGATAAAAGTATATACACGGCAAAGCATCGTGGGATCAGAGATATACATACATGGAAAAACATCATGTAAGTGAAAATATACACGGAAGAACATCGTGGAATCATTAATCGGGAAAAGTATCAAGATTCTGGCATCATAAGGATTAAAATTCAACAAGATAAAAAAGACAAGTTAAAATCAAAGAAAATGAGAATTTTTTAAGATAAATTCAATTTAACATGTATATGATCATGAAATTAACAAATTTAATTAAAAGAAAATAATAACTTAATCATAATAATTATAAAAATATATGATCATGAAATTAACAAATTTAATTAAAAGAAAATAATAACTTAATCATAATAATTATAAAAAAAAAATTAGTTACTTTAAAAATTAATTAATTTAGACCAAAATTATAGAAATTGAATTAAATATAAAATAGAAATAATAATAAAACGAAATGGGCTCATGTGTTAGTAAAAAGAAAAAGGGTGTGAATATGAAAGTTGAGAATGGGCCTAGGAAAGCCCAAAAATTAATAACCAAGAAATTCAAAAATAAAAGATTAAGAATTTATATAAAATAAATAAATAAAAAAGGGACAATACATCTGCAGAAGAAAGAAAACGTGTTTACCTCAGTCCCTGGTGCCTCTTCCATCTCTGATCATTTTCCTCCCTCTGTCGTTTCCGTTTGCGACTCCGTTCATACTCCCTCCGTCATCGATTGTTTTCCGGCGAGATTCCCTCCGTCTGCGATTCAGATTCGTCGTACGTCTCCCTTCGTCTCAGCGTTGTTTCCGCCGCGGTGATTCCCTCCGTCTCTGATGCTCCGCCCGTCTCCGATCGGTTTGCTCCCGCTGTTGTTTTCGTTCGATTCCGGCGTGATTCGTTGCGATGTACTTGCTCCGGTGCTGTGGCGCCCTGTTTGTTTCTGTGACAGTTGTGCTGATTTCGTCCCAGCTTGCGAATTCGGCGGAATTGCGTGTCGGCGACGTCAAAATTGTGTTGGCTGCAGCTTGTTGAATTTGTAAATTGCAAATTTGTTGTTCTGTTGTGATTGTGAATTACAGGTAATGGTGAATTTGTTGAATTACAGTTTTGTCGGTAAATTGCAGCAGCTGTTGATAATTGTCTTTTGATGAATATTGTTTTAAATTTGTGCAGTTTGATTTTGTTTCAGCTGCTGTTTGTTGTTGTAGATTGATAGAATTTTGGTTTCGGCGTCGTTGATTTTGATTGGCTCCGATTTCGCAGGTACCTCGCGGTGAAGTTGCTGCTCGTTGTTGAAGGAGGGAGCTCCTCCATCTCGCGTTTTCGCCGCTGCTGTGGTGTTATTGATATTGTTTTCGTGGTGGTGATTGCGAAATGAAAATCACGTTTTTGATATCTGTTGTGTGAATTTTGCAGGTGCGAGGAAGTTATGCTGCAGCAATTGGTTGAGTTGCAGTCGTGTTGTAGTGCTGCTGATGTTTCGATTTTGCAGCGGCGGAAACGGTCTGAGTTGTGTTTGTGGTGGAGTAGCAGTGTTTAAAGGATGGTGATAATGATTATGTAGTTTGGGTTATGGAAGATGAGTTATGAAAGTTAGTGTGAGTGTGTTGAGTTTATGAAAGATAATTGGAGAGGCAGCTTGTGTTCATAACATGAGGATTAATGGTGAAGAACTTTGGAAAGAGGTTGTAGAACAAGTTCGTAGTTTCAAAGTAGTAGCAGAAAGTTTGTGAAGAGATGGGGTGTGTTGTTGCTCATGTGTGAGGGAGAGAATGTTGTGAGAAAACAAGCTTAGGATCTTTGTTTTGGTGTCTTTTTAAGTGAAGGAAATTGTCTCCTATTTAGAGTGAAATTAGGACTTATTGATCAAGCAAAAGATGTAAGCCATGACATATAGAGGAAGAATTTTGTGGCAAGAACAATGATGAATCTTGAATATTTGATCAAAGTTTGTTAAGACATTAATGCTTAGTTTCTAAAAATTCAAGATTAATGATGGAGTTTGAAAACAATTTGTGAAGAATTATTTAAAACATGATTATATAAAACAAATGGTGATGATTATAATTGAATTTGGACAAAAAATGCTTTTGAATGTTGGAACAAAAAGATTGAATATTGAACAAAAAGATTGAGTATTGAAAGTGATGATGAAGTGAATTTAATGAGTTTGAAAATTGGAACAAGATACATTGTTGAATGTTAAAACACATGTTTTGAAAGTTGAAAAATATGTTTGAATGAAGAAAATTGTGTGAAAGTTGAAATTGGTGATTATGAGATTTGAAAATTTGCAAAACAATGATGAAAATGGACTAGTTGTTAGTGAATGAATTTATGTTATGTGATGGTTAAGTGTGTAGTATGTGAAGTGTATGTTGTTGAATGAGGAAAAGAAAGTAGCAGGAAAAGACAAGGAGGGGGCGTGTAGTTTGTGTAGGAGAGAGGAGAAAATTTGTGAATTTGAGAGACTAGTAGTATAAAAGAGAGACTAGTAGTGTAAAAATAAAAAATAAAAAAATTATATTATATATTATAATAATATACTAATATAATAAACAAATTAAATATAATAAAACATGTAATGAAAACTAAGTTATTAAAATCTTGATTAATTAATAAAAATTAATTAAAATCG
Source organism: Lathyrus tuberosus (assembly GCA_022829125.1). Classification (NCBI taxonomy): domain Eukaryota; kingdom Viridiplantae; phylum Streptophyta; class Magnoliopsida; order Fabales; family Fabaceae; genus Lathyrus; species Lathyrus tuberosus. The sequence continues at coordinate 16,878,975 of JALAZF010000083.1, forward strand.
GAACCGAAACCGGTAAAAAACGATAAAAATGTCCGGTATCGAAGTTTCGAAAAAATAAGTTGAACACACCAAAACGATCAGCAAAAAATATACGTATTAAAAAACAACATTTTGTTAAATTTTGAAATTGATTTTTCCCGTTAAAAAGGTTCAGACGGGTCAGAAACATGATGACCGGAAAGTCAAAAAATTAAAATAAGCACACCGGGTTAAAGTACACGAAAAATATATTAAAATGATGTTTGAAAGTTCGATTTTAAACACTGCCCGGATACCGACTTTTTTGCACAGTTGACTTTTCAGTTCGACCAAATTGCCTGAAAATTCAACACGTTAATTCCGGCTGATAATTAAAAAAAAATATTCGTGAAGAAAATATATGATATTATATGCAGACGATGTAATGTGAAAATGCAGTCAGATGACTGAAAATAATTAAAATGAGGGGGGTCAAAATGTAGGGTATGACACGTGTTGAAAAGGATCACATGCTCTCTGCAGCTGCACCCCAATTTACCTAGATCAGAAATAAACTGATCCAAGCAATATTCATCCAGACTTAGAAGTCTTCATCTTCACTTCCATCAGCACCATATTCTAGATAAGCTTCCTGCCACGAAACTTCCTAGTCAGATTATGTACCTCTGCAAATCCAACCAGAAGAGGGTTCCTAACACTTTATGTCAACACACAAAAGTTTGGTTCCCAGAGCATATGTTACTCACCTCTCTTGTCCTAAAGATTCACTCCTTGAATCAACAAGATTCCGCACAATCTCTGCTGATGGAATGTTTCAACATCTGGTTGAACATCAGATCCTTGTAGAAGCCGAAACAGATCCAAGGACTAGATACTTGAACATTGATGATGCAACAACTGATGAGACACCTCGGTTTCATCTTCCTTGATCATCAACTAAGGATAATTCATTAAATACTTGTGAATATCACAAATAGCAACGAATCTTAAATCCTTATTCAGAAGGCCATACATCCAAGATATCAACACTTTAGGAATACCAATCAAGTATTCTTTTGTGTAAGAACTTTCCTTCCCAAGAAGAATGTTGAGACATCAAGACTGACACCCTTGACTCATGTTGACTTGGCTGGCACACACTTATGCATCTTCCTTGAGAAGAACCACTTCAGCTGATCTGAAGAATCACTACTTTGCATGACATGGAAGATGAAAATAAATCACCCCAAATTCTTCAAATTGATGATCCTCAGGAACATCCTAGATCCAGAAGAACAGTCAGAAGACTCCAGAATTCTATCACACCAGAATCAAACCATCCCTCATGACAAGAGATGCCTTTATGAGTGGACTTGAGAGAATTCTCAAGTGTCTTTGGCAACTTTATTATGACAAGGGTATTTACCAGTTTCATAACCCAGGAAATTGATAACTTAGACCTCTCATCTTCTGAATTCAAAATACCTGAAGAAACAATTCTTTCAAGTACCAAGACATCAAGGGAAAATCAAAACCAATTAACTCTCTTCATTCCATTACTCCCTACTGGAATAGCTAGAACTTCAATAGATGTTGATACCTTCATGGGAAGAGTATTCAATCTAGCTTTACCAAAGTCCTTTCAGCAGAAACACATGCAACGGAACACCAACACATCTTCAATAGGCTCCAGTTAAGATGTCAAGACATCTTAGGGGACACCTAGCAGAAAAGAACCTCTTCACCAGTAGCGTCTGGAGAAACTTCTCAAAAGCAAAAGACAACCAACAGAAGCTGTCATCCTTAATCCATTACCAACCATTCCAGATATCCAATGAATGGTCTGATCGCACACACACCTTGTTTAAAGACCAGAAAGTATCTCCCAAGATCTCATCCAAAAACAAACAGGATGTTTGTTTTGATACCAATTGAAATTATGGCATAGCAGATAGCAGATGTCCTAGCAACATGTCACGACATTGTTCTCTGCATAACTTTTAAAACAAGGGCAGAATAAACAAGTTGATACTCTGAATATCAGCAACATAAGCAAGACAGATGTTTCAATATCTGTTACAACATGTTAATCAATACTGAACTGTAAATTTGTAGAATGATAAATAACACAGAATATGATGACCCAGTTCGGTGCAAATCACCTACATCTGGGGGCTACCAAGCCAGGAAGAAGAATCCACTATCAGTAGTATAGTTTTATATAAACAACCTTTGGTTTACAGTAAATAACCTCTGGTTTAACTATCACTACCCAATGAAAAATTTATCATTAGAAGTCACATCTAATTGATAAGAGAAACTCATCTCACTCCTTAAATCACAACATGTGATATCTAACAGTTATAGTCATAATAATTGTATCATCCTACACCTCTTTCAATGCAAAGTTCAGCCAAGCATTATCGACTAACAAACCTACTTGGATTTACTTCAAAGCTTCATCCAAGAATAATATACAATTCATTACCTCAAGGCTTCTGAATCTGTATATACATCTATGTCTACCACAATGTATCAAACCGATACAAAGGGAGACGTACAACACAAGAAAGTCATACGACTTTAAAAACCCTAAACCCTTATTTCCCTTTTACAAAAGTGTTACAAGAGATTAGTTATTTTTAGCCCTAGGTCTTGGTCTTCCTTTTACAGTCTTCTGCTATTCAAGGGTCTCAATCTTCTGTCAGCTGATTCCTTGATCCACTTCTAAACGCGCCTTGAATCTTGGAACAGAATTAAAACACCTTGCTGTATTTGTTCAGATGTCGAGTCTTCATGTTGGGACATTTCATTCGACATCTTTGTTTTCTGACAGAATTCTTCATGTTTGATCATCTTGTTCTTCATCAAGTTTTAACCAAAATTTAGTTAAACCACATGAGATTTCAATTGGATTTTTGTGTCCCCTCCCCCCCCCCCCCCCCCCTTCCTTTTGCATGATTAGGATAAAAAATTATTTTTAATTATCTGTCATTGATGATTGGATAATTTATTATTTAATATTATTTTATAGAATAAATTAATAACTTTAATTCAATTATTTTAAAAATTAATTAATTAAAGTTTATAAAAGTAATACTTTGGGCCTATAGCCCATTCCTTTTTAGCCTTACTCCAATACATAAAATGGCATTAAGTCAAGTATGAATGAGGTTTATAAACACTCATTTCATTTGTGAACAAATCGATGTGGGATCTTATGAACACAGACACAAGTTTTATCACTACCACAAGCTTTATCATTTTAATGAGTACCCTGCTGAAATTTCACAAACACAAGCTTTATCACTACCATTGATCCAATGAACACACTGCGTAAGAAATAACCTAATTACTTCAGGTCTCACTTGGTTTTTCTGGCTTGTTGAAGAAATGATGTATATTTTCCATTTCTATACTTTACCATGGAAAAAAATGTTGCAAAGTAGAGAGCTATTGCAACACCCATACTGAACCCTCATCCCAATTTTCACTACATATACTCAGTTAATATGAAGATTCATTAAAACTCAATACATGGATTTAGCAAACAGAAATTGGCAATGAGTAGTCCTCTTATGTTTATATGGAAGATGGCAATGAGAGACACCATTTACAACATTAATATTTCCCAACATCTATATTAGTTTTGTGCAAATTTAACTTTGTACTTGTTAACTAACATGAATTACATCAATAAGATTCTTAGTTCTAACATCCAATTTACAAAATTTTAACTATTTACCTTTCCTCCTACCTACCTCTTCATCATAAGGGATTGTACTATCATTGTACACTCATAACAATAGGAACACTACCATTGAATATCCCACATGTCTCACGAATGTTGTGAATAAAAATATAATGCAACGTGTTTGATATCATGTGATGAACCAACTATAAACTGGCCATTTAAACAAAATAATATCAAACACACACACACACAGGGAGAGAGAGAGAGAGAGAGAGAGAGAGAGAGAGAGAGAGAGAGAGTGAGAGAGAGAGAGAGACTTATTGCATCATGTGATGAGTTAGTGTCTTATTTTGATCTTCTTGGATGTGGAACAACAACATCAACACTGGCCTCAGAGATACAATTTCTTGTGAATCATGTTATGATTACGTATATAAAGTCAAGCTACTTATCATTAATAAATTCGTTTGGTGAATGATAGGGACATACACACATACACAATAGTTATATACACATGATTTTGATGGTAATTCAATGATTTCATAAACATGATAAACCAACTGTAAACTAGCCATTGAAATTAGTTACTGATAAACCAACTTCATAAACATAAATTGTTTCATTATGTCTAAATAGATAAAAACCGTTGTATTGAAAGAGTATTGAAGAAAATGGCACGTTAAACCTAACTTTTTTAGTTCGTTTTTCATTCAACTATTTTCTCAATGGCATAATGTCTATTTTCGCAGGCAGAATATGAATCACACACTTAATTTAGTTACTCATAACAATTTATGTTCTCTTTTTCATTAAGGTTACTCAAATGTCGTAGCATGCCCAGTAAAGTATTGATAAGCAGAAGGTCAGAGTCATCCAATAACTCTAACTTAAAGGTATCCTCAACATTTTACAAAAGGAGAGTCTCACTGTATTGTTGAATGTTTAATATGGTTGAATATTTTATTGTGTTGTGATTCAAATTCCAAAAATATGGTTGAATGTTTAATATATTCTAAACTATTTTATAACATGCATTATGTTGATTGATGGATCTATTTGAGAGTAAATAGGATTGTAAGTATAAGCAACGTAGATATTATTTTGTTTAACTTTTCAAAGTAATTTAGATGATCACTGTATTGCTTTAAAAATTACTTTATGATGACTTTTGAATTATGATACACTTCATTTTATATTTCTTTGAATTATGACTTTTGAATTATGATACACCATGTGATACACTTCTTAAGTCCCAGAATCCGCGGGTAAATACCCATAATATATTTTTCTGCGCTTTCTACCATAAAAGCCCTTGCGGACCTCCAATTTTGATTCCGTAAAAAAGTCTGATCTCAGAATTTGATATGCAACAATTATCCAATGATTCCGTAATATCAACAAAATCATGTATTTTCATACTTTCACATTTACCCCAAAACTTCAAACTTTCAACAATGGTGTAAAATATTAACAATTTCAAAACAGTAATCACATACCAGATTATACACGGAAATACACATCAATTCAGCCAAGCAACATCATAATATCATAGAAACTCAAAATTTCATGAACAACCCAATGCCCTATTGGAGGTTAAGGACTCTTATACCCTACCCCTCATGCATAAGCTCTATTAAAAGTTATTCTCCCCCTTACCCTGTTCTCCTTGCACCAAAGGTTGATTCTGTTCTTGGTTTTCATCTCCTTTTATGCTAACTTTCCTCTTGCTCTTCTCTGTGCTATAGCACTTTCACTCTTCCAATTCATATTCTGCCAAAAACCCTATAACGGTCTAACTTTCTTTTTATAATAACAAAACTCCTAAATTTCGGACTTACATTTCTATCCTCACTTACTCACAAAAAACCAATGCCCTTCCTCTTTTATTTTCTATATTTAATTACTCTATTATTATTATTATTATTATTATTATTATTTTATCTCTAATAAAAAAATAATTAAAGTCACTACAAATGCTACTACTCATATTATTTCATTTAATAGTTAAAACACTATTATTTTAATTATTCTACCACTTCTACACTATCACCATACTACTATATTCTTCCCAACCATCTCATTACACCCCACACAGAAAGCAACAATTCAATTTAAATTAATAAGTAAAATCATATAATCATGCTAAAGCACTCAAATACATAAATTAACTTAATTAAATGATTAAACGGAAAAAATCGGGGTGTTACACTAGCGGTAGCTTCGACTTTCTTTGGAGACTACCTTGTTCTTTGTTGGGAGATGTACCGGGCTCTAGGTCAATATTTAACTGATGGAATTCTAGTCTAGGGTTGATGCCAAACATCTCATGGGATAACAAAGAGACCCGCATTAACCCAAAGATATTTGATCAGCGTGTTCTTTATTTCGGAAGGAAGTTCAAATCCTATCTTCATGGACCTGATGAGATTATCATCAAGCTGAACGACTTTGAAATCTCCGTCTGAAATTGGTCTAACTTCGTCTTTATGCACATCGAGATCTAACATATTGACTTTCCCCACACATTCTTCTGACACCGCTAAAGTGGTGGTGAGATTTTGAAGTATGACTTTACGGATACACCTTCCTACTTTTAAGTTGGTGTTGATTATAATCGGCTTCCCGGTGTTAATGTAATATGTTGCTTTAAGGTGGACTAGAAAAGCCACGACATCCAACTTTGCTAAAAAAAACCTGCTAAAGATGCCTTTAAAATCACTTTCACACAAAACTACTAGGAAACAAAGGGTTACCTTTCTTTCGCTTTCTTCTTCTCTAAGCAATAGTGGTAGATCTTCCATTCCACAAGGCCAATTTATGGAATCATTGAAGGTCAAATGACCTCTGACGTTGCATGGACTGAGATCTAGTTGACGGAGGCTTAGTTGCCTGAGTGTGTCAATGTAGAGGACATTACACAAACTCCTGTTGTCTCTGAGGAATCTTGATACTGCGTGATTTGCTACAATGATTGTTATAATTAACGATAACTCCGCATTTTAGACTCCATCTACTTTCTCGCGATCTTGAAATTTTAGCATAAACCTATCTTTACTTTGTGAACTGGTGTCAGTCGTTGCTTGGAGAAGGTTCTCCGGTGGCGGATATTTATTAGACATCACTTTCGTGCTGATCTCACCGATGACAGAGAATTGAGGTGGTGTAAGAACAGAGAATTCGATAGAGCTCTTTGGTGCGATGCATGAGGTTATTCCCTCCATCTTACGGTGGTTATGTTAGAGATCTGTCTTTGGATTGATAATAATCTATTTGTGGAGCATCATGCGAATTAAAGGTTTATTCCCATAATGACGCCATTTTTTTGTATTGGAACTATAATTGGTGTTGATTGTTGATGTAAGACCCTGGAAGCGATTATGTTGATCTCCGATACGGTGGCGCAGGATGAACTTACAAGATTAGTACTCCAACGGCCAAGTTAGTTACAGAGTCCAAGATGAGTGTTGTGAAAAGTGGATATCAGAAAAGTGTTCCTTAAATCTCACGCCTGCTGACTATATACGTTGGATAATCTCGATTGGGCCATGTGTGGTTGGGCCCTTATACCAGACCTTTGGTCGGTCTAGAACAATTCTCATTGACTAATGATGTCTAAAAAAATCAAATGATTGTTGAAATGTTTAAATAGTAAAATCGTCCACGAAAGTAAGCGAGTTTTTAATCTTCGTCTTTGTATCTTTTTTTTTCTTTTTAAAATAAGCTCTGAATGTTAAATCCTTAAAGTTAAAATCTGCATGAATGACTTTCTGCAGATTTTAACTTTAGGGATGAATACCAAAAAGATTTTAGTATTCAGATATTATTTTAAGAAAAAAAATAGAGAAACGAAAATAAAAAACTCGTTTAGTTTTATAGACGATTTAACTATTTAAGCCTTAATGACATTTTATAAAATTACTAAGAGTTAAAAAAAAATACTTGAATATAATATTTGGATGAGATGGTAAGAGATCTTTTTCAACTTAACAGTTTTGTCACTCGTTAAGATCATGCTCAGCTTGAAAAATTAATTATAAATCTCTTTATAAATTACATGCAAATAATACCCAATTTAAAAAAAAAAAATAACTTGAACCATCCAATTAAATTCAATGAAGTGCAATGCAAATGAAATCAAACAACAACCAAGTAACAGGTCAATGATTGGTTTATACAAAGTGGCTAATACCTCACAAACTTAGAGAACAAGTAAATTACATCAACATATTACCTTCCACTGTAACAACATCAACATATGTAAAAAAAAAAAAAAAAACACTAAGTTGAAGGAATAAAGATAAAATAAACCTTTAAAAAAAATTCAATTTAACTAATTTAATAAAGATAAAAAAACAAGCTCATGCTCTTGCCATGGAACATTTATTATATCATTAAATTGAATATTCTAAAAAAACAAAAAAGAGAGAAAGCGCAACAACAGTGTTCTCAGTGTTCACGACAGTTTCATTCCTCTCTTCTCCGATCCATAACATAACATGCCCTCAGCTCAGGATCCATTCTACGTTGTCAAGTCCGAGATTCAAGAATCTGTAAGTTTTTTCTTCTTTTCTTTTAGGGTTCACTTTCTTCTAAATTCGGATACGTAAAATTGGAATTTAGGGTTTTTAGTTAAAATTGAAGTGTGATCTGAAACTGAAAAATGAGATATTGCTAAAGGAAGGTTTAAATGTTTAATTGATGAGGTTTATTCTTAGTGGGTTTTGTGGAAATGTGTTTGATTGTGTGATTAATTGTCAATTTCAGATTGATAATTTGCAATCTGCTTTTGATCAATGGAAACGTACTTCTGATGCTGCAGAGCGAGTACGTGTTACAACGGAGGTTGTTGCTGGATGTGAAAGCATAGAGTGGCAGGTAGAATCATCGGATGCACATTAGTTTTTCCGAAGTGTTCTTGCATTCATTTGCATGGTTTTTTGTGCTGTTTTTTTAGATGAATTGTGTTGTGAAGAAATTGGAATGGTTTGCACTTCAAAGTTTAAAATATTTCAATGATCACTTTATTAAGTTTTTAGAATTTGGATTTCTAAAGAGAAAGAAACAAGTGCACTTCAACATGTTTATGAGTTTATTATTCTAAATCTTAGAATTTGGGTTGAGCCTAATTCAACTTTACAAAACCGACTAAAGGGGAGAGTTGCCCAAGCTTATAAACACTACACAAGCCATATCTTAAGGAAACATGGGACTAAATTCAGCAATTCACACCCAAAATAATAAAGGTGTTGGAGGCTGCAAAGAAGGCAACCCAAATGGCACAGTTAGTTGGCTAGGGGTGGATCACAATATGAATAAGGATGGAATTTCCAACGCAATACTATTTTTGGAGTATAATTGCAAACTTATATAATAATAATTTTAATATGACATTATTATTAGAGTAAGACTAGTTTAAAACTATGCCTAGCATCAAGACTGACATCTGTCAGCTTGAGTGTATCAAAACCTGCTATAGCAGGTCAACTGTTTGCTGTTATAATAGCAAACAGTTGCATCAGTTTGTAACCAACTGTTCATTAATCAAAATGTTAGTTACAACAGAAAATGGAAAGTGCAACTTCCAATTCTTTCATGGTATCAGATTGCTAGGTTACAACCTAGGTCCGTTCCAAGGCTGCGATACCGCCTCCGATGCAATCGCCTCCCTTTTCTGCTCAGACCTCTACTACTCTGGCGCCGGTGATCTCAAAATCTACTGAAGATCCCAGCCGCCTTGAGTTTTCTCTCAAAATCGCACAAAAGCTTGATGAAAAAAAACTTTCATCTATGACCCCAACAGATTGATCCGTATATCAATGCTCACAACCTCACTGATTTCGTGGTATGTACTCACATTCCTCTTCAATTTCTGGATGACGAAGCTCAAAGCACTGGAACTGTGAATCCTGAGTATTCACGCGAGCTTCAGAAAGATCTGATGCTACTTTCTTGGTTTCAGTCAACACTTTTGAGTGAAATTCTCTCGCGTGTGCTTGGATGCTCTCATGTGCATCATATTTAACTTATTTAAAACATCGAAGTCTAACTGAAGTTTAAGAAAATCATTGTCTATCAGTCTACACTCTTATTTTCTCATCCTTTGCTTTCACATCTAAATCCTGAAGATGCCCCAGGCGTACTTGCTGGAAAGGTGCAAAAATATGAAATAGAGTTAAATAGAATATTGAAAGATAAAATTGATATTCATTCATATTTGTTTGGTAAAGTGTGTGAATGGGTAGAATGTCAGTCTTAGCTTATTTTTATGCTACACAAGAGTCTAGAAAATGTCGGTGGAGTGAAAAGTAAATTGCATTTCACTTTTAATTAATAAATATCATTGTACTAAGCTTGTTTAACATAATTTTCAATTCAAATTTTCTACTTGCTTGCTTCATTTCAGTCCAGCAAACATGAACGAACTCTATTTTCCACTTACGGCTACTTTTATTACACATAAAACAGGGATAATATTAATATTTGCTTTGATTCCTTTCTTTGTCCTACACGATCTTTAACTTTGCAACCTAACCTATAAACAGATGCTAAAGTATTTTGTTTTGATAGAAAGGTGGATGAATTGGAAAAAGCCATTGCTGTTGCTTCTAAGGAACCTTCTTGGTATGGCATTGATAACGTGGAGATTGAGAATCGTAGGAGATGGACAAGCAGTGCCCGTACTCAGGTATCCAAAATGTATGCCCAATTTTAGTTAGTTGGGAAGATGCAATCAATTTTTTTCAACTATCTGTATAGTTGTATATTTATATTTACTTTTGTACTTGTATCATACATAAAGATTAAAGGTTCCTTTCTTGCTTGCTTAGGTTGTCACAATGAAGAAAACAGTGGATGCTGGAAAGAGCTCAAGCACAACAAGCACTAATGGGATGCACCGAGAACTAATGAGGCTACCAGATTCCTACCAAACTCATACATCCAACCATAATGCTGCCAATGACAATGATGATTTCATAGAATCAGAATCAGATAGACAGATGCTTCTTATAAAGTACGTACTCATTTCCTCCCTCTAAATCATATGCATTACATTCTTCATTTGGCATAACATTCTTCATTTAAATTGACTTTTGTTCATCTTCATGAGATTAAGTTCTAAGCATGGTCACTTACGGGTTATTAGGTGGAAAACAATGTTTTGATTGTTTGTGACCTCTCCAATGTATTAAATTATAACGCCCAATCCAATCCTTGTTCTTTTTCAGGCAAGAAATGTGATCCTTCCATGTGCATTAACTTGTGCATAAGTACACATTTCTTAGGCTTCTTTTTTGTTGAATAAACTGTGATTTTAAATTGAATTGATTACACCTTGTTTGTATGTGCGTGGCTGCATAAAAATTGTCTGCTTTAATAATTTCATTAATTTTCAATTCCATTATGTACAATAAAAAAAGTCTCGTTAGAATATTTAATTGATGTTTGGATCTAGTCTCAATATTCATCCAAAGTTAAGACTCATAACCTATAAAGCACAGACTCTGACAAGGACACCGAGACACGAACACACTGATACCGATAATTTAAAATATATAGGACACCAACCGAAACTGCTAGATATATGACAGTATTTGACATTCACTTATCCCTTTAAAATATTCTAATCAAAATGAATGTCTTTAATTCTTCATTTAAAACATTGCTACAATATATGTTTAACCTTTTTAAATGTGTTAGATTTGTTCAAAAATATAGTGTGTTGAAGTAAAAAAAAAACAAAAAAATTGAAACGCTTGTCTCATTTTGTTTAACATGTGTTGTATGAGTGTCATACGGGTGTCGGATATCGATTCAAAGAGTGTTGATGCAAAGAAAAAATACTATTTTTTTAGGACACTTGTTTGACTTTTCCGACACATGTCTTACGAGTGTTATACAAATGTCGGACACCGACCCGTGTCAGACAGCGCGACACAGCCTCCTCCTCGAGGTGTTTGTGCTTCATAGCTCATAACTAAGATGATTGATTTCCTGTTTCCTTGATGAAAGTGGGGAGAAATATAAAGCAACTATTTGGCAACCATAATATAAAAATAGCTTAGAAATTTGTCTGGGCATGCTTATGATTTCAGGAAATACAATTAGGCTTTGGTTTCTATTTCAGTTTTGATTTATTTTACATCTATTTGGAATAATGATAGGCAACAAGATGATGAGTTAGATGAACTTAGTTTAAGCGTGCAAAGAATTGGAGGCGTTGGACTCACTATCCATGAAGAACTCATGGCACAGGTAATATGGTTTGAATTCAAAAACTTTTACTTTCTATGATTCTTAGTATTCTATTTTTCTTCTAATTATAGAAAGAATACTAGATAAAACTTGTGTTTTCTTTAATATTCTTAGATAAATGTAGTGTTCCTGTGCCTTCATAATTTCTCTCATTCTAAAATTATCAAAATCTTATTGCTTCAGGAAAAGATTATAGATGAACTCGGTAACGAGATGGACAGTACATCAAATCGTTTAGATTTTGTCCAAGTGAGTTTCTCTATGTAGTTTTCGTTTTCTCATTGTAATGTTAATTGTGATACTGCTCAGTTACTCTTGTGAAGAGGTAAAATGATCTGTTATTATTGGTTGCAGAAAAAAGTGGCAATGGTTATGAAGAAGGCTAGTGCAAAAGGCCAGATCATGATGATATTGGGCTTGTTGGCTCTGTTCATTTTCCTATTTTTCTTAGTCTTCCTTACATAGTCAGTGTTACTGTGCTCTTTGTATATGGAAACTGATCTCATATTTTTATGTGGAGAAAGAGGAAATACACATCTATGAAGTAAATGGATCCTTCTTGTTCATGGTTAAAAGTAGAAAATTCTTTTTGTGATGGACAAAGAGTGTAATGTACTTCATGATTTATAATAGGATTTTAACTCTGATTAATACTCTACTAATTTGCTTTGTAACTCTGATTATTACATTACTTAACATGGTATATCGTTTAAGATCAAGTAAACATCAAGTAAATTTCAGTCACTAGCTATTTGATTAAATTTTTTTTTGAATATTTTATGCTCTTAGCAATTTTTTTTTAAATATTTAAACGAAATGACATAATTATTTCACCAATCTACAATTATGAAATTTTAGTTTTGAAATAATTATTTTACCAATACACGATTATGAAATTTCGGTTTTGAAATGAGGGGTTGGTATTCAATTTAATAATTAATAATGTTAGTATTTGTCCATTGAATTTGAACTTTCTCACTGTTTTGGAGACTTAGTTTATTATTAGATTGCATAAATATGTTTGATAATCAATTTTCTTAATATTTTATCTCAATACTAATTTTTCTTTGTTTTGTTTTGAATGGTTTATTATTAAAAAAAAAACTTAAATGCATTTTTGGTTCTTCTACTTTGATTATTTTTAAATTTTAGTTCTTAATTTTTGATTCTTGAATTTTACATCATTTGAGATTTAGAGTGAGTTTGGATTGACGGTAAACAAAATTGATTTTACCAGAATTGAGTTTGGTATAATTGATTTTAATAGAATTGAGTTTAGCATAATTGATTTATGTTTGAATACATTTATGTAAAAGTGAGTTAAATAATAAATTTTAATGTAAAAATCACTCAGAATCAATTTTGAAGGTAAAAACTACAAATTCTAGCTAAGTAGAATCAATTCTAGAAATAGAATCAATTCTACCTTTGATAAAACAAACACCTTAAAATCATTTAAAATCAATTCTACACCTCTAACCTCTAGAATCAAATTGATTCGGAATCTTCTAAAAGCTAATCCAATCATACACTTAGTTTGTTGATCTTCATCTAATTTTGCATAGCTAATATTTTCATTAATGACGTGACAATGTTACAATGAAGCCAAATAAATTTTATTTTATTTTTAACTAAAAGAAGTTGTTTTTATTTTATAAATTATTAAAAACTTTTTATATTCCATGTAATTTTATGGTGTTCTGTAATCTCTCATTTCTAAAAAAAATGAAGAATCCCAATTCCCTCTTTCTTTCATGTTACTGAAAACGCACCTTCCATAACCATAAATATTTCATAACTAATCCATAACCATAAATAATTCATATGTTATAATCGGTTATTAAAAATAATTGTCATAATCGATTTTCATCTTTTAAAATGATTATAAATCGGTTATATCCATAACCAATTTTATAATTAGTTTTGGTTTAATTTTATTTTAAAATCAATTTTTTTAAGAATTTTTTTTTTCAAAAAAATATTTATGTTAAAAAAAAAATATATTTTTTAATTTTTGGAAAAATTATATTTTCTTTATTTAAAAAAAATCATTTTTTAAAATTTTTTGAAAAAAAAGAATTTTTTACTGAAAAAAATTAAAAATATATTTTTGTTCAAAAAAATAATAATTTTTTTTTCAATTTTTTTTAAATATTTATTTTTTCAAAAAAAATATTTTTTTTTTTGAAAAATTATTCAAAAAAATTTTTTTATAAAAGAAATTGATTAATTTGGTTTTTATTTTGGATATAGATGTCCAAATTATAGATTCGGTTAAAACTATATTAAAAATATATTTAAAATATGAATTTGGTTAAAACCATATTAATAATTAACTGGTTTTAATAACTAGATTTGGATATGAATATGAATTATTTAAATAACCGATTTATTTGAACATTCCTATAAATCTTGCACAATTCGACCCACATATCCCCCAAAGCCATTATTACCCTAATAGAGGATTCTACCTGACACCCCCTAATCGTACTTGACACCCCCACACAACTAGTGAAAAGACTTAACTGACCCTAAAAAAAAACATTCTCACATTTCAAAAAAACCGATAACTACACTGATTTTTCAAAATTACAGGCGATATCGGAAATTTCATTGACCCTGCCGGGGATTTCAATTTAACAAGATTTTTTCGATTTTTTTGAAATAACTGGTGAATATTACCAGTAATTTCATAAATCCCGGTATTTTCTTACCGGGAATTTCTAAATTACCGGTAATATTCACCGGATTTTTTAATACATACCGGGAATTTGAAATTACCGGTATACCGGTAATTTCAAATGAACTACCGAGAATTTTGATCCATACCGAAATTTTTTTTATAACTTCCGAAAATTTGTTCCGAATATTGTTTGTAAAATACTAAAGGACATTTTTGCCATTATCAAAATATAGAGGCGTGCCAGATACGATTGAGGGGTGGCAGGTAGATTTCTCTACCCTATGGTAGTTGAAACATAGAGGAATGTTCCATGTCATTAATGCCTGCTATCCAAAATTAGAGGAATCAACTAAATCCGTGATGTAAAAATAAAAAAAAAAAAATCTAATTTTTAAAATAAAAGACTAAAAATTAAAAATCATCAAAATAAAGGATTAAAAATGTATTTAAACCTTTAAAAAACTATAGTGCCATGTTCATGTTTATACCAATATAGATTCTATTCCAATGCTTACTTCACACTTTAGTTTTTTTTTCTTCAAATTTTTATAGTTTTAATTTTATAAATAATTTATGAAAAAATAAAAAACTTCAAACTAATTTTACATTAATATATAATAGGAATTTAATATTTAATATATATTAAATTTATATATATATATATATATATATATATATATATATATATATATATATATATATATATATATATATAAAATATCGATTAAATTATATATATATATATATATATATATATATATATATATATATATATATATATATATATATATATATATATATATATATATATTGTTCTGGACTGGGCCGAGGCTGCCCAACAGTCGAGCAGGCCCAACCCATACTGCCTAGGGGAGGCCCAATAAGGTAAGGTCCTTCTGCGGACACGCGACTGCCACGTGCTAGTCACACTCTCGCCGGGCACTCAGGTAGTGTCGGGCACGCTGGACAATATGAGTCGAGGACGTCCCACCTCGCCGAGATTCGACTCCTCGATAAGCTAGCTTCTCCCCCGCGAGCATGCTACGCGTCCCTCCTCGACGGACGCTATCCCTCCCCGCGAGGCCTGCCTTTCCTACGGGCTTCACATCTCCTCGACACATAAGGCTCCTCCCCGAGGAGCACCCAAAGGTCCACCCCGCGTGGACACGTTCCAAGTAACCTCCCACTTCCGAAAGATTCGGTCTGCCCTACTTCCGGAAATCTAGGAGCAGTTACTCTAGGGCGAAGACCACGTGCTGGTCTTCACTACTACACGTAAGCCCTAGCAGTTACTTGAAGTGGGCCTAGTTGATCCAGCCCATTGCAGGTAACCGTTGTCCCCGCGCTAGGGGCTCTCTATAAATACCCTCTCATTTGAGAGGGTCAGGTTAGACACTTTCTTCCTACCATTCTCACTTTCTATATTTGCTGATATTCTGTACACACTCTCACTTGAGCGTCGGAGTACCCTGCAGGTACACCCCCCCCCCCCCCCCCGCGCCGTCTCTCACCATCACATGAGTTGCCGTTCCAGACGCCGTTGGCCACTACCTCTGTCTGATCCAGGTACGATCAGTGGCGCCGTCTGTGGGAAGAACATAAGCTTCCCCGTTTTTCTGTTCGACAAACCAAAGCTTTCTCCGTTCAACAACCATCATGGCCAACCCGTCGGCGAATCAGGCTCTAGACAACGTTATTGCGCAGCTTAGCACCGGCAATGACGTCGACAACAACTCTTCCCGACCTGTCGCGGAGAACGACGTCAGAGACGGACTCACCGCTTCTCCATCCTCCGAGGAAGTGGAGTACGAGACAGCTCACCAGGACGGACAGGAAACTGTCCTCCAGCCCGTTTTCCAGCCTGTGGACCCGCCGCCAAATGCATATCCGAGCACCGCTGCCCTGTTTGCGTTGGTCAATCAGACCAACCAGATGATCTTCAACCAGAACATCCGGATCGAGGCGCTGGAGAAAAGTCGTGGCCGGTCTTCCCCGCGAAGGCACCGACCGCCACCATTTCCAAGATGTTCACTATCCCCGGAGGCATCTCGCAGCCCCTCCCCGGTTCCCAGGGGTCGCAGACCACACTTGGAGCGTGCTCAGCCTGAGTATCCTCAGAAACGCCACCGCTCCCCGCCACCAAAGGAACCAGTTCGCTCCTCGAAAAGTAAACGGAGAAGGCCGGACGCCGAGGTGACCAGAGGCCGCCCGAATGACCACTTCCCGAGACGTCACTATGTTCATGGACACCGCTCCCCCTCTGTGTCTCCGGGTACCATCGAGGATGACGATTACCGGACCCCGCTGGCCAGGCACATCATGGACGCCCCTATTCCTAAGGGCCTGGAGAGGCCCCCATCTTTGGGGACATATGACGAGACTTCTGATCCTGACGACCATGTCGAGAGTTTTGAGGCTCTGCTCGATTTCAGGAATGTTTCCGGCGCTATCAAATGCTAATTATTCCCTACGACTCTTCGGAAATGGCCATGGCTTGGTACAAAAACTTGGCATCTGAGTCAATCACGTCGTGGAGAGTCCTGAGGGAGCGTTTCAGGAAACATTTTACGGCTTCTTGTCGCCATCCGAAGATGATAGCCTCCCTGGAAGCCATCTTTCAGGGGAAGGATGAACCTCTCCGGAGCTACATAGAGAGGTTCAACAAAAAGGCAGTCGAGATCCACGTGACCGACCACATCAAAATATATCTCATCATCAAGGGTTTGAGGATAGGATCTAAGTTCGCAGAATCCGTCGGGCTGCACCGTCCCGCAGCTTTGAAGGCCTCCTCGAAAGGGCTCAGTTGCATATTGAGTTCGAGGAAGCTGAGGCTGCACAAATCGCCCTCGACTCGAGGCGCAGAGAAGGCCCCCGCGGCAACAAGGAAGAAGACTCCCCTCCACTCAGGCGAGGTGGAGACAGGAGAAGAGAAGACTCCCCTCCACCCAGGCGAGGCGGGGAGAGAAAGAAAGAAGTTCGGACCAAAGAGCCCCACGAATCACGGGGACCGTCTGGCCTTTTCAAAGATTACACACCGCTGAATGTGTCCCGCTCGCGGATTTTCAGCGACTGTGCCAACTCGGAGTTCGTCAAAGGGGGAATCCGCTTCCCGAAACCGACGGCTTCCAAACCAAATGCTGACAAGTCGAAGTATTGCTAGTTTCATCGCAGTCACGGGCACGTTACCGAAGATTGCGTCCACGTTAAGGATGCAATCGAAACACTAATTAAAGAAGGGTACCTGAAGAAATACGCCAAGCAGCAAGAAGCCCCCCGCCCCAGCGGCCAGGAGGCCCAGAATGTCGAGGAGTCGACTCCTTCTCCCAATAACGGATCGCTGCAGGTCGCGTTGAGCGTCACGTGGCCTGAAGACTTCGGTTTTCCTGGAGAGCTCGACAGCCCCGAAGCTGTCCGAGACATGTGGAACAACTTCCCAGTGGAGGACTCGATAAGTGCCCGCAGTACCTGGTAGTCTCTCCCCCAGACACTGGTCATATCTGGCGGAGCCCCTGACCGTTTGACCGTGGGATCGATAAAGAGGAAGTTCGACGAACTGAAGGCGACAACTCCTCGAGCGCCTACCCTCGAGAGAGTTAAAGGAAGATCAAATCCGATTAACTTCTACCTCGAGGAACTCCCCGGCGGGGCGCCGAACGCCAACATCCCCCTCCTGATCCGGGAACAGATGGCCAACTTCGACGTCCACAGAATTTTGGTCGACCAGGGGAGCTCGGTGGACATCATGTACGTCCACCTTTTCGAGACCCTCCAGCTGACCAAGCAACACTTGTCCCCGTACATAGGATCAGACCTACAAGGTTTCAACGGCGCGACCACCAGACCGTGGGGTTTCGTGGAATTGATGGTCACCTTCGGGATTGAGGAAACTGCTCGACATGTGAAGACGCGTTTCTTGGTGGTGGACTGCCCGTCCCTCTACAACTGTATAATGGGGATGACCACGTTGGCGGAACTGACGGCCGTGCCATCAACGGTCCACCTGAAGATGAAATACTACACGAAGCGCGGGTGTGTGGTCACTCTCCACGGAGACATCAACGCGGCCAGAAGGTGTTTCGACGCGGCAATCAGGGGTCTGAGTGTCGTCGGCGGCACCAAAGCTAAGACTCAGGCCGAGACACCTCCAGACGTCGTGCAGGCTCCGTTCCCGCCGGTCAGCGCGGTCGACCTTGACAGCAGATTTCCCGGGGAACAGGAAGAAGCCGCAGGCGAAGACCCCCCAGTTGAAGTCAACGGGCAGCCTCTCCACCCAACGCGCCCCGTCCCAGACGAAGATTTCGAGCTAGTTCCACTCGGCGACAACCCTGACCGAAGTGTGAAGATTGGCTCTGGACTCCCCGACCTGGCGAAGAGGCAACTGAAGGCATGTCTCCAAGAAAATGCAGATTTGTTCGCCTGGAGTTCCGCAGAGATGCCCGGACTGGACCCTGAAGTAGCTTGTCATCAGCTGACCATAAATCCGGCCGCTAGGGGCGTAGCTCAACGTAGGCGTAGGCAGTCTCCGGAAAAAATAGAGGCTGCTGAAAAAGCTGTAAAAGACCTCCTAGAGGCAAATTTTATTTCTGAGGCCAAATACACGACTTGGCTCTCAAATGTTGTACTCGTTAAGAAAAATAATGGCAAGTGGAGGATGTGCGTTGACTACACGGATCTTAACCGGGCATGCCCGAAAGACTCTTATCCCTTACTTAACATCGACCAACTAGTCGATAATTCTGCAGGATTTAAATTACTATCCTTCATAGATGCCTATTCGGGGTACAACCAAATCCCCATGGACGAGGCCGACAAGCGACACACCGCTTTCATGACCGAGTCGGGCAACTACTACTATAACGTAATGCCCTTCGGCTTGAAAAATGCTGGCGCCACCTACCAACGGATGATGAACAAGGTCTTCCGGGCAGATATCGGCGACGTACTCGAGGTCTACATGGACGACATGATCGTCAAATCTGCGGAAGAAGTCGACCATGCCGCTCATCTCCAGAGAGTGTTCGACACGGCGAGGAAATGTCGCATGAGGTTCAACCCCGACAAGTGCACCTTCGGCGTTCGCGCGGGGAAGTTCCTCGGCTTTTACCTCACAGAAAGGGGCATCGAAGCGAACCCCGACAAATATAGGGCATTCTCCGAAATCCCTACCCCGAACTCGAAGAAGTCTATCCAGTCACTCAACGGAATGCTGACTGCTCTTTCTCATTTCGTGGCCAAATCCGCTCAGTACGCTCTCCCCTTTTTTAAGCTCCTCCGGCAGAAGGCGACTTTCGAATGGAGTGAAGAAAGCAACCAAGCCCTCCTCCATCTAAAACAAGTCTTGTCACAACCCCCGGTCTTGTCCCGACCGGATACCGGGGAAACACTTTTCTTATACCTAGCCGTCACCGGCGAAGCGGTGAGCGCTGTCCTTATACGGGAAACCCCCGACGGACAGAAACCGATTTATTTCACGAGCAGAGCTCTTCAGGGCCACGAGCTCAGATACCAACAGATTGAAAAGGTCGCCTTGGCCCTCATATCTGCAGCCAGAAGATTACGTCATTACTTCCTGGCCCACACAATCGTGGTAAGAACAGAGCAGCCCATCAGACAGCTCCTCAGTCGGCCAGATATGGCGGGGAGAATGCTCCGGTGGTCTCTCGAGCTATCCGAGTTCGACCTTCGATACGAAGGAAGAAAATCCCTGAAAGCTCAAGTACTGGCCGACTTCGTAGCGGAAATGACCGTCCCTGAGTCCTCGACCAATGGCTCCCAGAAATGGACGATTTATGTCGACGGGGCCTCCAGTACGAAGGGAAGCGGAGCGGGCATTATCCTGGAAAATGAGCAGGGCATCCTTATAGAGGTCTCCCTTGAACTGTCTTTCAAGACATCGAACAACCAGGCCGAATATGAGGCCTTTCTCGCGGGACTTCGACTTGCGGAAGACCTCGGCGCAAAGGAGATCAAAATCTTTACAGACTCCCAGCTCGTGGCATCGCAGGTTCGGGGAGAATTCCAGACCAAAAATGACAGTCTCATAGAGTACCTCACCTTGGTGCAAGAAAAGTTGAAGAAATTTATCTCCGCGGAAGTAGCTCACATCCCGCGCGAGCACAACACTCGGGCAGACGTGCTTTCCAAGCTTGCGAGCACTAAGAAAAAAGGAGGGAACAAATCAGTTATCCAAGAGATACTGACCCAACCGAGCATAACCAAAACCGCACCGACCACGGATGTTAATGCGATCGGAGACGCAGACTGTTGGATGACCCCAGTTCACGAATACTTGACGACGGGCAAACTGCCTGACGATCCCAAAGAAGCGGGGATAGTCAAGAGGAGGGCATTTGCGTATACCGTCGAGGATTCTCCATTCCCTTACTCCGGTGTGTCGAAGAAGGCAAAGTTTCGGGGATCCTCCGAGAAATCCACGAAGGAATCAACGCCCAGCACCTCCGCGGAAGGTCCCTAGCCCGAAAAGCACTCCGAGCAGGGTATTATTGGCCCACTATGCAACATGATGCAAAGGAGCACATTAAGAGATGTGCCCGCTGCCAAAGACATGGAGACATGCACCTCGCTCCTCCAAACGAGCTTAAGTCATTGTCGTCCCCGTGGCCATTTGCGTGGTGGGGAATGGATATCCTCGGACCTTTCGTCGTGGGGTCGTACCAAAACAAGTACCTCATAGTCGGGGTGGATTACTTCACGAAGTGGATTGAGGCCGAGGCATTGGCCAAAATCACTGCTTTCAACATACTCCGTTTCTACAAGAGAAACATCCTCGCCCGATTCGGGGTGCCCCAAGCCATTGTCACGGACAACGGGACACAGTTCACCGACAGGAACTTCTAGGACTTCGTCGCCAAACTGGGCACAAAACAGCACTTCACGTCGGTCGAACACCCCCAAACCAATGGGCAGGCTGAAGCAGAGAACAGAGTGATACTCCGGGGACTGAAGCGACGACTCGGCGAGGCCAAACAACGGTGGGTCGAGGAATTGCACAACGTCCTCTGGGCGTATCGGACAACCCCACACTCCACGACCGGGGAGACCCCGTTTCGCCTAACGTACAGGACCGAAGCGGTTATCCCCGTCGAGATCAGGGAACCCTCGAGGAGAATAGAAGCTCCCCTCGACGGTGAAACGAACGACGAAGCCCTGCGCGAGGAACTCGACCTTGTCGAAGAGATAAGGACCGGCGCTTCCCTCCGAGAAGCCTCTTTAAAACAAAAAATAACTTTGCGTTACAATGACAAAGTTATCAAACGAGACTTCCAAGTAGGCAGTCTTGTCCTGCGGAGAAATAAAAAAGATTCACGCGAAGGAAAGCTGGCTGCAAACTGGGAGGGCCCGTACCGCGTCGCTGCTAAGACGGTGACAGGTGCCTATTACCTCGAGAACCTCCACGGTGAACAACTTGCTCGACCATGGAATGCTGAGAAGCTCAAGCAATACTACAGTTAGACACTGCCCGGGACAATACAACGTCGCGAACACGGGGGCGTGCAATGGTACATGCGCGACACCTCTATATAGCACGCGGCGGCCAAAACCCACGAATTGTGTGCGTGAGACTTTTTGGCCCGGCGAGGAGTCCTCAACCGAGCTCCTTCGTCGACGTACCAAATAGGCGGAACACCCAGCTCGCGATGGGAAGTTTACACCACGAAGCTAAGAAATCGACCGCTTTCTTAGCCTCGTCGAAGGTCGGAGTACAACCCCTGACCACTCGGCTAAGCTCTCTACGCAGTCGAGCATCATCAGAGTCGAGCAAAAGCCCAAGGCGCCAGTGATCTCAACTACTTAGACAAAAATAAGTAATGCATAAAATATCACACACAAGCAAAACTAATAAAGAGGCATAACGAAGTAGGAAAATCGGGCAAAACCCTTAGTACAAAAAATGTTACGGATACAAGCCCACAAGTCGGGCGAAAATAACCATTGTGCTAATAGTACATCAAATAAGCCCACAAGCCGGGCGAAAACAAAAGGGCACGCAGGCCAAGCGAACTATGTCCCTACTCTGCGGCAGTCTCGGTGGCGTCCGGCCCACCTCCCTCGTTAGCGTCTCCTCCTTGCCCGGGCGGAACTATCCGGCCGTCGACCACTTCAAAATCAGCATCTTCCCCCTCGGTCACCAGGTCGGGGTTTAGAACCCGAAGCTGCACAACCGCATTTTGGAACCCTATGCCCGCAGTTTCAAGTGCATCGTCCTCAGATAGCCGGAGATCCTGCTCGAGTTTCCTGAGTTGAGCCACCAGCGCTGCTCGAGTGGTTAGGAGCCTCTCCTCCTCGGTTTCGCCTTCGGCCGGCCGCACAACATCCTCCAACTCGGTGATCCTTTCCTTGAGCCGTTTCTCCTCCGCCTCCAGCTCGGCGATTCGGGCAAGGTGGCCTTTCTCCTTTTCCTCGACTTCCTTCAGCTTCCCCTCAGCCCGCTCCTACTGCTCGCTTTGTTCTTTGTTCAAGTCCCTGCACTCCTTCAGCTCCTTGCGCAGGTCGAGCATCTCAGCATCCAATTTCTCGAGCTTTTCTTGCAGTCGAGAAAACTCAGCAGCAGGGCGAGTCTCGTCGTTCAGGACGATGGCGGTCGAGCAAAGCCGCATGACCGCAGACAGGTCCTCGAAGATCGTCTTCCTCCTCGCCTCCGCAGCGGCTCCCAGCACAGCTTGGACTTCAGAGGGAGGGACATGAGGGTAGATGACGTTGGAGAAGAAGCGAGGCTTTTGATGGCATGGTGGAAGTTCAAACCTTGAAGGAGGTGGGGGACTGTCTTCGTGGCCTAGGTCGACGATCTCTACACTCGAAACCCGTTGTCGTTTTGGCGTCCCTTGAGTTCCCGGAGACTGGCTCCCAGCAGGAGGTGTCCGCCTCTCTGAAATCTCCGACATAGTGGCAGCAGGCTGAGACTGACTGGAACCTTCGGGCATAGCGGCCGAGGAACCCATGGCCCCGGAAGGAGCAACATCTTGACCTTTTGAGTGGGACGCCTCTCCCCAGGCTTGCTCTTCCCTAGCCCTCTTCGCCTTCAATTTCTTGAACCTCTCCTCGGCTCCGGCCATTTTTCCTGCAAAAAGAAAGCAAATGTTAGTAAGGCAAAGAATGAAAAGAGTACAGATGCGAGGAAAGCAAATGTTAGGGCTTCTTTACAGACCCACTCTTCGGGCGGGCGCTCCCGTGCGAAAGCCATGTGGCCCATGGGGGATTCGGGTTGATCTTCGTCTTCTTCGAATGATCTTATGGCCACCTTCGCAGACAAATCATCCATTTACTTGAAAAGCAGAAGGAAACGGTGAATTCGATGGGTCGTGGCCAAGTCCGCCCAGCACGCCCTACCGTTCTTCAAACTCCTCCGCAAGGAGGCAGCGTTCGAATGGACCGAGGAGTGTGACAAGGCCCTCCTCTATCTGAAACTAACACTCTCAGAGCCACTGGTCCTCTCTCGCCCGGACGATGGCGAAACATTGTACCTGTACCTGGCCGTAGCAACCGAAGCGGTGAGCGCCGCTCTCATCCGCAAGACACCTGACGGGCAAAAGCCCATATATTTCACGAGCAAAGTGCTGCAAGGACCAGAGTTAAGATACCAACAGATAGAGAAAGTAGCACTGGCCCTCATCAACGCAGCCAGAAGATTAAGACACTACTTCCTGGCTCACACGATCGTGATTCGAACAGATCAGCCCATAAAGCAACTGCTCGGACGACCAGATATGGCTGGCCGAATGCTTAAATGGTCGCTAGAACTGCCAGAATATGACATCCAATACGAAAGCAGGAAAGTCCTCAAGGCCAAAGCTCTAGCTGACTTCGTCGCGGAAATGACGTTCGCAGACTCCCCCGCGAGCGAAACGCGTAAATGGACCATTTTCGTTGACGGTGCCTCAAGCTCGGCAGGGAGCGACGCGGGCATCATACTGAAAAGTGACGAAGGAATCATTGTTGAAGTATCACTCACCTTGTCCTTCCCAACCTCCAACAACCAGGATGAATACGAGGCCTTCCTCGCTGGGCTACGCCTGGCCGAGGACCTGGCCGCAGAAGAGGTCGTCATTTGCACGGATTCACAACTCGTGGCCCTCCAGGTCCGGGGAGAATATCAAGCCAAAAACGACAATCTGACCGAATACTTGGCCCTGGTCAAGAAGGAGATGGCGAAGTTCACAACGGTGGAAGTGAAACATGTTCCCCGCGAACATAACGTGCGAGCAGACGTGCTATCCAAACTAGCTAGCACTAAGAAGAAAGGCGGAAACAAATCCGTCATACAGGAAGTACTTCTTCGACCCAGTATCGAGAAGGCCTCCCCGACCCTTGACGTGCAGGTGATCGGCGACAACAACTGCTGGATGACCCCTGTCTACAACTATCTCGCCAAGGATAAACTTTCGTCCGACCCAAAGGAGGCCAGCACAGTTAGGCAAAGAGCCTGCTCTTATGTCTTGGTCGAAGATAAACTCTACAGGCGGGGATTCTCCATTCCGCTGCTCAAATGTGTCGAGGAGGAAATGGTCGCGCACATCCTGCGCGAAATCCACGAGGGAATCAACGCCCATCATCTCGGAGGAAGGTCCCTTGCTCGAATGGCTCTCTGAGCAGGATACTACTGGCCGACCATACAATACGACGCAAAAGAACACGTGAAGAAATGCGATAAATGCCAATGGCACGGGGACATGCATCTGGCTCCGCCTATCAAGCTCAAGGCTATGTCCTCCCCGTGGCCATTCGCCTGGTGGGGCCTAGACATCCTAGGACCATTCGTGGTAGGATCAAATCAGAACAAATACTAATAGTGGGCGTAGACTACTTCACAAAATGGATAGAAGCTAAAGCTCTAGCCAAAATAACTGCCCTCAACATACTGCGTTTCTACAAACGAAACATCCTTGCACGATTCGATATTCCCCAGGTGATAGTAACGGATAATGGGACGTAATTCACGAACATAAAGTTTCAGGACTTCGTCGCCCAACTGGGTACGAAGCAGCACTTCGCATCCGTCGAGCACCCCCAAATAAACGGGCAGGCTGAGGCACCTAACCGAGTCATCCTTCGAGTCCTCAAATGAAGGCTGGACGAAACGAAGAAGGCTTAGGTCGAGGAACTGCACATCGTATTATGGACATACCGTACAACCCCACACTCTACGACCGGGGAAACACCCTTCCATTTAGCTTACAGAACCGAGGCTGTGATCCCCGTCAAAGTTCACGTACCCTCCAGGCAGACAGAGTCCCCCCTAGACGAGGAAATGAACGATGAATCACTAAGAGAAGAACTCGACCTCGTCGAGGAAATCCGAACCGGGGCAGCCCTCCGCGAAGCCTCACTAAAACAAAAAATTACCATCAGGCACAACGCCAAGGTGATACGGTGAGAGTTCGACGTGGGAAGCCTTGTTCTAAGAAGAAACCACAAAGACTCTCGCGAAGGCAAACTAGCAGCCAACTGGGAAGGACCCTATCGCGTCCGAGGAAAGACGGAAAATGGGGCCTACTACCTAGAACATCTCAACGGGGAAGAACTTGCTCGACCATGGAACGCCAAAAAGCTAAAACAATACTATAGCTAAGGCCCTAATTCTCGGTTCAACCCGTCACGACGACAGACGTCAGCTAGCGACCACTATGCACGCCTAGGTACAAGCGCCGCATACTAATAAAGCAGAACCCCGCTCAGTAACGAGCCGAGTAAATGCTCGATGGCGGTCCTCGATCGAGCATCGCCGTCGTCAAAGTACCATGATTGGCAGAACCCCAGCTCGCGATGGGACATTCACGCCACGAACTCAGGCCTCAAACGCGACCTGAGCTCCGCATCCCTGCCAGGGCAGTCCCCGACCGTTCGACCAGTTCCCCTCACTGCCGAACACATCTACAACGAGCAATCCCCTAAAATACTCCCAATCACGGGCAGATATACATTCACAACGAGCATGAGTACAACACTTAGCAAAAAATAAAAGCAAGTAAAATCACGCAGATAACAGAATCGAGCGTATAAGTTAAACATAAATAAGTGGCCACTAGGACCACAACTGTACTAGATTACATAAAATGGGGGCCATGCCCCCCCAAAAATAAATTACAACAACTACGCGGCACGCAGGCCGGACAAATTACAACAACAAAAACAGATTCCTCACTCGTCCACGTGCTCGGCTGGCTCAGACTGGGGTCCCTGGTCCTCCGCGGATTGATCCTCGGTGTTCCCTTCAAGGAGAGCGTCGGGTATAACGATCCGGCCATCCTCAACATGCGCCAGATAGTGGGTACCCTCGACAGAAAAGTCAAGCTTGGGGTTCACCACCCACAGTTGAGCCACGGTGTTTCTGAAGGATTCATCCGCAATGGCAATGCTGTCATCCTCGGCCACCAGCATACGGGCGACCAGCTCGGATCTCGTTTTCAATTCCTTCACATCTTCCGGCTCATCCTCACCCGGGGCATTGGCCGCCCTCAACTGCTGGACCAGCTCATCGGAAGCTTTCTTCTCCGCCGCCAGCGTGGAATTCTCCTTCTTTAACCAAGCTACCTCCTCCTCAGCCTTCTTCCAAGCATCATCGGCAACCTTGGCTTCTTCTCTGAGGGACGCCATGGTAGCCCGAGCAGTGTTGAGTTCAGCCTCAGTTGCAGAGTCCCCTTCAGCATAAACGACTGCCATCTCCAGCATCCTAACCAAAGCTTAAGCGTCCTGAGCCACCAACGCCCTCTTGCTCGGGCGATCCATACTTTCCAAGCGAAGAGACTCCGCCCGAGGCACGATTAAAGAATTCCCCTCGAAGAATTTCCTGTCAAGGATGCAAGGAGGAAGCTCGAACTTCCCCTTCTCCGATGCCCGAGTGAGGTCCACAGCGTCATTAGACCTTGGCCGCTTGGATCGACCGATCAAAGAAAGAGGAGACCCCCGGGGAGCGGGAGTAGGAGAAG
Source organism: Lathyrus tuberosus (assembly GCA_022829125.1). Classification (NCBI taxonomy): domain Eukaryota; kingdom Viridiplantae; phylum Streptophyta; class Magnoliopsida; order Fabales; family Fabaceae; genus Lathyrus; species Lathyrus tuberosus. Next base: position 16,906,507 of record JALAZF010000083.1, read on the forward strand.
AAGAGGTCCCAGCAGCAAACTGCGCCGGAGGAGGGGCACGAGCACTAGCAAACTGAGACTTCAGAGGAACCGCTCCGGCCTTATTCCTCGCAAGGGCGTTCTTTACAACCCTCTCATGGGCCTGAGGCATCTCACCTGCACAAACAAAAGACGAACACGTTAGTCACGAGGGAAAGAAATAACACGAGCAAATCTAAAATAATTAAAACTACCAAGCAGCTTCTCGACATCCGCAGGAGTTTTGCACTCCATCAATGCCTTGGTGTTGATAAACCGGTATTCGACCCTCTGACTACCGTCCTCCTCGAAGATTGGGTCACCCTTGTTCGTCCAGCATTCCGCAAGCAGGAAGGAGTTGACGTACTTCACCAACGCCTCATACGCCACGGCATCCTGCCCGTGTAGCTCGTGCGGTTGGAGAACGTAGTCGTTGGGCTTCTTGGCGAAATGGTCAGGCGCCCAATGAATAGGGAACTTGTAGATTCTCTGCCCGATAAACTTTCCCTCCTCGTCGCGCAGGTCGTTCCGATCCTCATCCACCTCAAACTCCCAGACGTATGCACTGTCCTGGGCAGCTTCGGACACGGGCTCGACAACGTAATAACGCTCCTTGAACGTCCGTATCGACTCCGAAAATGGTTTAAACAATTTGCGAGGCTGCTTCAGGGAAACCCAACCATACTTCCTCCACGACAACTGCCTTTGAAGATGGAAGACGGTAAAGAACAAAGGGATAGTAGCCCCGATAGAAAGGTATTCGCACACCAGCTCGAACGTCCAAATGAAGGCCAACGAGTTGGGATGCAGCTGCGTGAGAGCCAACTTCAAGTGCGTAAACACCGACTGCTGAAAATCGGTGAACGACAGCCTCAGACCCAGCTCCTTAAAAGCATATTCATACATTGTGAAGCGGTCCCAGAAATCTGTGCAGACCCGCTCATCCTCAGAAGGGAAGTGCACCTTCCACTCCCCCTCCGGTCCAACCTCCGTAAAGACGTCACCCAAATACCTGACAAAAGTGGACGCATGTTCGGCAGGCTCGGCCACCTCCCACTCTTCCACGGGACCCTCAACGGCGTCCTCGTCCATGACTTCCAATTCTTCTTCCTCCCCGACATCACTGGAGGTGCTCGAGGCCATCGAGCTACTATTTTCCGAAAAGCCTGTTTCTTCCTCGGACGTATCTAAGAGAATCTCTCTATCTGGCCCCGTCGCCATGTCGATCACCTGAAAAGCAGAAAAGAAAAGTGAATTCGACAATAAATCAAATCCACCCTTCCACCGCTAAGTCAAGTGAAAGGGCGCGCAAAGGGCGGAGGACAACGTCCCCAGCCTAAGCCCTAACATCAAAAAGCTGAAACCTCCCCGCAAGGAGACGCTCGCGGCAAGTCACCCCCAAGCGAGGATCTTCCCCGCGCTCATACCCAGTTTTCATTCGAAGCTTCGTCGTAAACTACAAAGCTCCACCGGAATCTGGGAGCATTCTACCGGAAAACTCATCACCCACTCAGAAGATGAAAATTCGCGACGGTTACACAAGCGTCGCCATCACAACGACGCCGTCAACCGCCCTCCTAACCGAAACATACTAACAAGTCCGACGACATGTTAGAAGTGGAAAAATGGCACAACCACCGCCAACCACCAACAATCACCAGAAATCCACCTATTTCGGCCTCTAAACCTAGCCCTAACCACATGCAATCTACCATTGACAACCAAAAGGAGTAGAACAAGCACATGATCAGAAAACTTACTTGATTTATGAAGACGAAAGTGGCTGCTCGAAAGCTTGGAACGGCGGTCGGAGAAGCAGACGGCGGTGACGGGCAGGAACGTTGAAGGAGACGAAGAGAAATCAGAGCGAAAAAGTTCCAAATGGAACAAATTTTCCCTTTTTATAGAAAGGGGCACGTGCGAACACGCGCTCGTAGGCTATGATGGCTATCAACTAGCCATCATTGCCTAGTAACTGCTACACTGAACTCTAGGCACACGTGGCGACCCAGCGTTTCCAATTCTGTCTGACCATTAATCTCCCCAAACACCGGGCAACAAGGTCACGACCACGAATTTCACGGACACCGGGGGTCACAAGCACATTGAGACAATCCTCCTTGTCTTCAAACGACGACTCCAGGCTAGCACCCCGGAGCAACGAGCTGTTCTTAAGTCATCACTCCCATGCTCGGGAGCAACGACTTGGGGGGCTCCTGTTCTGGACTGGACCAATGGCTAGACATGGGCCAATCCGCTTCTGCTCCAGAGCGGCCCAAATTGCCTGAGTCCAATCCACGAAGGGGCAAAAGTTACCTTTCTGCCCCTCCGACCGGGCAATGAACACATCGTTCCTCCCCGAAATTACTGCCCGTTACACACGGGTTCATTGCTCCCCGAACAGTTAAGGGCAGGTGCCTGAAACTACGCTTATGCCCGACATAACGGCTAGTTTCGGGCATCCCTGCCCGACATAACGGCTAGTTTGGGCAGTTACCTATTCTTCGGGAAAACGATTATTTCGCCCCGAAAATAGGATCGTTGGCCACGCGCTGGGGGCTCTATATAAACCCTCTCACTTGAGAGGGTCAGGTATCCAATATTCACCCTAAGAACTCATACTTTGTACTTGCCCCTTTTCTCTGACCCTTTCTTACTTGAGCGTCGGAGTGCCTTGCAGGTACACCCCCTTCTCTCCATACGACCAGCATCCCAGACGCACTTGGTTGCCCACTTCTACAGGATCTGATCCAGCCTTCACGATTATATATATATATATATATTAAAATTTTAATTTATATACATAGTTAATAAACTATAACTGATCAAACTTATTATAAAAAAATTGTCTCTTGCGATTGAAGCACATGTACTTGACCTAACTCACCACTCTCAATGGACCTCTCAACAATCAATGAACTTTTTCCAAAAATTAGAATTCAATCCCAAAATGTCGGAACCATACCAACTATTGAGGCACCACAACAAGATCCATGTAATAAAGCTTCTTTAAAAGCTTCTAAATACTTTATTGAAGTTGTGACATTATAACAAGTCAGCTCCTAGTTCTGTTTGTGAAAGGATATCAACTAGCCATTGTGATTCTGGAAGATGAGTATCTCCTTGGGTTAGAAGCTTGCAAACACAACCATCATGGTAAAATTATTTGACCAAAAGATTCATCCCCTCTGACTGTTGTAAACCTGAAAACTAAACTTGAATCCCTTTGAAAATGAATAGGTAAATGGGGAATAACATCGATGGGAAAGGGATTTTTCGAGTTCTTATTCTCTACTCTAGAAGATGTGTGCATTATTAGATCAGTAAACTCCTGGAACTTAAGCTCTTGTGTTGTGAGGCTTTTCCTTGGACTAGTGATTTCATACCATTCAATGTTCATAAAACCTCAGCTCAGGTGTGAGTGCGCATTCACGGATTATCTAAGGAGTATTCGAGGCCCATGATCATTTTCACAATCGGAATCAGTCTTAGCATTCCAATTTGTATAGATTCCACCTAAAACAAGTATTCGTTTGATATAGCCTTTGGACACTATGTTAGGGTTCTTGTTGACATAGATTTAACAAAAGAACTAAGACACAAAATTTTGGTTGAAAGAGTTGGAGTTGCATTTTTTTTAGAAATCGAATACGAGATAATCCCAATGTTCTGAAAAGAAGGTTTGACTTTAATTTTAATTTTTTTATTGAAAAATAATATATAAATAAGCTTTTAAAAACTAACAGACTTGAAAATTGGTTTTAAAAGAAAACTAATTTTGAATCGGTTCAAATAAAAAACCGATTTTGAACCAAACCTATTTTAATACAAACCAGTTTTGTGAAACTAAATCAGTTTTAATAAAATGGTTATGAGAACCAAACTAAACCATATATTTGGACCAGTTTGGGTTGGTTGGACAATCATGCACACCCGTACATGTGTAAAAGGAAAAATGGACAAAATATATACTCAAGAAGCAATTTTAAAACCTCAAAAGAGGTCAACAAAATTTATGTGCCTGTGGGTAACAAAGGAAAGGGCCCATGTGTGAAGCCCTCAGAAACTCAGAAGACTCAACATAATATTAAGGATACTAGTGGTGTGAACAAAGTTGCTTAAATACATGACCCAGGTTCAGGATGTGGAAATGGATCCTTCCAATCAAACTAGGGTTATGGGTTCTGTTGAACCTCAAAATCAATTGGCTAGGATTAAAAATGCAAAGGAAATAATTGAGATCATTAACTTAAAAAAATCCGAGTTTATGGATGCAACACAAAATAATGAAGTTGAAGGAATTTTACATTATTCTAAAAAATAGAATAAAAAGTTTCTCAGTATCTCATGGACAAATATGATAGATCAAATTGAAGAGGAGGACCAGTCTGGTGAGGATATAAACCCTGAAGCTGAATTTCTTAATTTTCTAATAGAAAGGACCAATCCCAAAATAAAAATCAAGACAAAAATCCAAATCTAGAAGATCTTATTCAACCAGGTCCAAATCTTGTAATGGTATGTCTTCATAATGAATTGTTTTTTTTCTGGAACCTAAGGGGTCTGGCCAATGCCCTTACTAGATTGGCAATAAAATTGCTAATTCAAATTCACAAACCTGATTTCTGCCTCTTAACATAACCCTGATGGATTTTGGAAATCTCCCAAGGGAGGTAGATCAAGAACCTTGAGATCTTATGGTCTGACTAAGCAACACATATCCTTTTAAATATGGAAATGAATTAAAATTTAAATCAAACCTCTCATATTGCACTCTTGTTGGATTTTGGGCAATGGTAAAAACATCAATTTTTGGATGGATACTTGGTGTGGCCAGCCTCTCCAATTAGAAACAGGTTTAGACTTTCTTGCAACTAAAGGAATTAATACCTTATCTAAAGTTTCAGAATTTCACTTTGATGGTCATTGTAACCTTCTTGTTTCTTTGACAAATATTTTTCCTTTTCTTCAAACCAGACTGACTATCACTTTGTTGTCTGATCAGGATGAAGACGATTAAAGAATACGACCTTACTCTTCTTCTCAATTAATAAATCTCAAGGAAGCATACATTCATAAATCTAAACCTCCAACCAAAATTCCTTGAGCCAGCAGTATTTTGAGCAAGGACATTCCCCTTCTAAGTCAGTATTTATCTGGAGATTGATGCAACAAAAGCTTACTACAAATGATGCCCTTATGTCGAGAGGCTATTGCATAATATCATGTTTCTCTTTGTGCAAAGCCAACACTAAAGCACCTGTTCTTCAATTGTAGGTATGCTTATTCTCAATGGCACTGGTTCTACAATATTGCTATAATCCGCATTAGGTCCACTAATCTAGAGAATCTTTGGCGAATTGGTTCATATGAGTCACCTCAATCCTCTTTTGCCCTCAGATCTATCCTGATAGGTCTGCTCAATGGAATTTGGTTTGCTATAAACAATGCCCGATATACACACACTTTCATCCCTTCCAACACAATAATTGCAGGCATAAAGGATCAGGTCACTATCTCAGGAAATGAATCATTTGGAACTGTTACCTCTTCTATGGAGGACTTCACCTTGCTCAAAGCTTTTGACATCAAGATCCCTAGAGCACTGACCATCAAGGAAGTGATATGGAAACCACCTCATTCAAATTGGTTGAAGTGTAATTGTGATGGTGCTTATGACCATGAATCCCACAAATCAGGTTGTGCTTGAATCTTTAAGAACAACCATGGTAACTTCATTCTCGCATTCTATGAAAATCACAATTCTTCATCCTCCATTCTAGCAGAATTTAAGGCAATGATCAAAACAATCACAATTGTTTCATAGAAGCTTTGACATACCATGTGGATAGAAACACATTCTCTAATAATGATTAAAGTTTTCTCAAAACCTTTTTTAGTTCCTTGGCAAGTGGCAACTAAGAAAGCCTTGAGATAAATGTCTTATTATTAATTCTAACACAGACTTTCTCCTATCACACATATATAAGGAAGGCAATTCGTGTGTGAACTTTTTTTCTTTTTGCTAACATATGTCTCTCAATGAATTCTCTTCAATACTTTGACTCTATAACTTGGAACATTAGAAAATACTTTTGTAAATAATATGTTTGGTATGTCTTTATATTGATTCACCACTTTTTTAATGAGTTTTGTCATAGTCCCCTTACTTTTTGTGTAAATATCTTTTTCTTTTATTATATTATACCTTATTAAAAAAATCAATTACAATTGTAAAATTATTATAGATGTTAAATATTTTAGTTTAATGGATATGCAAAACAATTTTTTACATTATCGTTTAATAGAAATTCATCATTAATTATAGGGTAATGCTTACTTGTGCTCTTGGGGCACATGTTAAAAAATCCACAAATAGAAAAATCTTATGGAAAAGAACACTAAAATCATTAATTATAAAGTTGTATTAAATGCACAACACAATTTCCAAGAAATTGTTTACTATATTTATCTCTTAACTTGTGCCCCAAGGGTACAAGTTAACATTACCCTTAATTATATTATACCACTAACTTAAAAATATGTGTGTGATTTGGTGTAACTTAAAAATTCATGATGATTATTGATTTTTGAGATTAATTACTATACACTGTAAATATAAAAATTTTTACACTATTTATTCATCATTATCATCCGTTTACATTACTTTATAAATAATTAAAATAAAAGTTAAATTTCTTTCAAGATCCAGCATGTATAATTAACTGACTGTGTAAAATCTTTTTACACTGTCAGTGCAATTTAATTAAATTCTTGATTTTTATACCAATAATGCTTTTTTTTATTTTTGTCTAAATAGTTTTTCTTTTAAAATATTTTTATAAATATTTATTTATTGCGATTTGATTATATAAAAATATTTTTCACTAAAAAGTGAAACCATTAAACTCAAATTAAAATTTTCAGAATATTTTCTTGAAAAAAGAACACGAAAAAGGGAGGGAATTTTCTGTTACTACTTGACAAATTAATGCTAAATTTTTCAAACTGTTTATGATTTCGTAGTTTGAGAATCTCAATTCTCAAACTTCTACTCGATTTCTCTTCATCTTCAACTGGAAACCACCAACCAACACTGAAAGCATCGTTATCTACTTCCCAAAACGCACCGTTTCGATCGATGGTTAAGGGTTTGCACAGCCAAAACCTCCCCGCCGATGTAGCACATGTCGTCGATCAGCTAGAGCGCCACTGCTTGGCTCCTGATGGATCTCTCATCTCCAAGCCTCTCTACAGCGATCTCCAACTCGTAATTCTCTCTCACCAAACAATGCTCTCTATGTGTTTGTTGAATTTCCCCATTTTGTTAAATGTCCGAAAAATTGAATAAAATTTAGTTGGGGGGTATTGAGATTTGTTGTTTGATTTGCAGGCTAGAGAGGAAATGTGCAGGGAAAGACATCGCTATCTAGAAGCCATGGTATGTATGAGTATAGGTTTATATATACCCATAAAGTGTTATCTTTGTGTTTGGGTTACGGATTGGATTTAAACCATAAGCACTGTCACTGTAATGGAAATCAATTGTACACTTACATTCATTGAAAGCATAGCTTTAAATTGCGGGTGTTGCGAATGCGTTTATTGCAGTTGTTGCGATGAGTATTGCAGCGTGAATTTTAATTAGGAGATGTTTGAAATATACCGTTAAAAATTAGTTTGATGTTAAGATTTTTCATTACTTAGGAAGTAAATTGAGGTTTTGGGTTCTGAAGTTTTGAGTTTTGATGAAAATAATTGAAGAAAAACGGGTGAAATTGTTAGATGTGATTTCTAATGGCGGTTGGACGTATGTTTTAATTCACTGTGCAATTGCGGTCCGATGTGGTTGGAGAGGCTAACGCATTAGCAATGTTGTAGCCATAATTGTGGTTGCGGACTGCAATTTAAAACCATGATTGAAACTAGTTTTTTTTCAGAGTAGCCACCTTTATAACTGTATTTTAGAATTGATAATTTGACAATAAAAATGGAAGGAGTCCCACTGAATGTCAGGGTAAAACTAATTTATGTCGTAATATATGCTAATTAAACTCTTATGATGTGTTTGGATGGAGGGTTTTGGAGGGAAGGATTTGGAAAGCTAAGTCTATATCTTGGTATATATTTGAGATTTCAATTTATTTGAAGGAAGGAATCACATGATCACGTTTCAAATACACTTAATTTAGTTTTAGAAGCATTTTATAGCTTGCTTAATTTAGAAAAGAAAAAAAAGCCCTTCCCTCCCCTTCAAGATTATAATACAGGACTAAATTGTTAAGTGTAGTGTGAATGTGATTCTTATTTTAGTGATTTATACTTTTGGTGTGGTGGATTTTGTTGCAGGCTATATATTCCGAGGCTATTGCAATGGTGGAAGAGTATCATCAAGCCATTTCTGTGTCTAGCATCGGTGGAATGAGAGATACTGGAGGTCTTTATCCGCAGTTCGGATTGAGGAACTCTCCTCAGGTTCTTGAAATATTATTACTGAAAAATTATTTGGATTTAGAAACCTGTGTGCGAATGTTGTTGGTTTTGGCACTTAAAAATTTGAGGCATCAGAATAAAGATAACATTGAAACTCTTTACTAAATGCTATTTGTGGGAGTGGAGTATTATATGGATCATCTCTTTTTCCTTCATACCTTTAATAATTGGTTACATGGATGAAATTAATATTTAAACAACGTAATAATGAAGATATTGATTTCTGAAAGCAAAATAGATTACATGATAGGTTACCTGTATGAGAGTGATGTTGATTGTTCCTTCTCAAAAATTTGAGGCATGAACACGGAGAGAACAATTATAATCTTTACAAAATATGGCATATGACACATCATCACTTCACTTCATACCTTACATCATAAGTTACATGGAGGGAAGTGATGTTTGAATTGCGTAAAGATTTTGGGATTTTAATTTAGATGTTACAGAATTGCCAAGCAGAAAGTTTAATCTAACGAGTGCTATCTGAAATTATGTCGATCAGTATCGCAAAAGATCTGTGTCTTAAGTAGTTTCCCTTAGAGAGGACTGTGAATGTATTTTGTATAGAATTACATATTTCATTTTCTGTAAATTTTGTTAGAATATGTTTTGTTTTCTCTTTATTTCACCGTTTTGATTCTTGATATTTCATGCTTTCATATTTAGGCATTGTGCATTATGTGCTTAAATGTGTTTTTAGGGCATCGGTCTTTATTGAATCAAATGAACATGTCAATATATTGTCAGGTTTATCAGACACTAGAACATCAAATGACTGTCGCTGAAGCGGCTCAGCGATTGAGACTTCCTCTTATTTCCAAAGATGGAGAAGTTCATGATGAAGAAATTGAAAAGCTAAGTGTAGTGTCTCGAAGCTCCCTTGACAGTACTAGCACTGGTGCTGTGAACAACTCGAGCATGAATTCTTCTAATTATGCCACTCCAAACAGCTCTGTCAGTGGGGCTAATTATTCTCTTGCTTCTATGGATCAAGTAGAACCTGTAGTTGGTGGTGTTCCCAATCGTTTTCTTGGAATTACACCGGCTTATTTGTGGCTGACTCAGCATCTAAAAACGCCATTATCTGTGGTATAACATGTGAATCACAGTATATGAAAGTCAGATTTAGTATTTTTTCTTATGATAGTTATTATTTTGAAGTGATTAGCTAGCTTGGTTATATTTTTTTATTATTGACACAAACAATATCTTTAGGATATGACAGAATATCGTATGGCTCTCTCACGGGAGGTAGATGCTCGCTTGAAAATGAAATGTGATAAGTTATCAGACGCGTTTGTGCTGGATGACAACGGTAAGTGTGAATTGCAGATTTCTGATGTATACGGGGACACAATGGTGGCGATTTCGTCTGATTTATAGTTTGGTTCTTCTAGCTGATACCTTGTTTCTAGATTCAGATTCATCATCATCTGGAAGTCAAAGTTCAACTTCACGGCTTCCAGAAAGGTTTGAGCTTATTCAAGTAGCCTAATTCTTTTAATACTTAAATTCTTCTTTTTTATTTGGGCACAATGTTTAGGGAATTCTTATTCACTTGTATTTTGCAACATAGAGAGTTCACATTATTTTGGTTGGATTGAGGAGTAACCACAAACATTTGATATGGCAAAGGTCTTTAATGAAGTAGGAGAGCACTAATTTGCGAAGTGCATGTTTCAGTACTTGTATCTGATACTAGAAATATATCTGTTTACCGAAGTTTCTTTCTCTAATATCTGTTATCTTACCAGAGTGAAGTTGTTGATTGAGGAGATCGAAAGAGAAGAAGCAGCACTGAGGGATGACCTTTATTCTGCTGATAGAAAATTCGCTGAATATTATAGTGTAAGTGCATAAGCATTTCTCTCTTGCAGACACACATTTCTCAAAATTCCCACTCTGAATCTACATCCGTGTGTGCGTGTGTGTGAGAGAGAGCATGTGTGGTTTGTTATGTTTATACATTGTATTTCTTTTTTCGGTCTTGTGTATATGGTGATATAATGTAGATAGTTGATGTCATTACTCTTAATCAGGTATTGGAACAGATACTTGGGGTGCTCAATAAACTTGTCAAAGATTTGAAGTTGGATCATCAACATAAATATGTGAGTATTTATTATTCACCATAGTTCACTATTTTGATAGCTAAGGACACATCCTGACTTCCAAATATGTTTGTAGGATGAGACGCAGAAAACATGGCTCTGTAAAAGATGTCAGACCATGAGCGCAAAATTGAGGTTTGTTTGCTATCTTTTATCTTGCATCTTGATATCAAACTTAAGAAGGGATTCTTTTGATAAATAGACAATTTTGTTTTTATTTTTAATAGTTTATGTTTCAAATTCCCAAATGGATGTGTTTATTTTAGAAACGAAAAAGTGATCTTGGTTCTAAAATTTATTAAGATCTCAGAGATTAATGATTTGGATCGAAACATAGTCCTTGATAGAACATTATGGCGTGCAGCCGACCCCACCTAGTGGGATAAGGCTTAGTTGTTGTTATTGTTGTATGTTATTTTTGAATTTATGCATGCACATTGGTAGTTATTAGATTTTGATAAAATTTCATGTATAATGGAAGATCAGCAGGAGACATCAATGAAATAAATCGTTTCTTACACCAATGATTAATTATGTTTATAATTTTTGCTTATTTGAGTAGTAGTTTTGATCAAACTTTTCGTCACATGGCCAAACTGCACAATTTAATAACATGGATTGTCGAATTTGTAGTAAAATGGTTTCGATAGATAATTCATCCACAAATAACTCTAAAACTTTGCTGGATTTATGTCGCTTAAATTTAAATTAAATTAAATTTGTATTTGTGCTGGATGTTATCAATGTATTAGCACGGATATTTTTTGGTTTACTTCTTACATTACTTACATTATGTATTTCTGTTGTATTATAATGTAATAATTTTGTTAGTTTTGCTGTTATTTAATAATTTTGATATCTGCAATTACATGTCAGGGTTCTAGAAAATGTTCTTCTCCTCGGAACTTACACTAAGGAGTCTATTCCCGCCCTTCATAAGATAAGGTATGAATGAAGCCTTTGTAACTCTGTAAACAGTTCCCGATTTAATTTAATTAGCCATTTCCTTTAAATTTTAGGAAGTATCTCGTCGAGGCTACTGAAGAGGCTTCTATTGCATATAACAAAGCGGTATGTTGTGTTTCCATATGCATGTTTTCTCATTTGGATGATTTAGAGCTCATCATGGATGTGTTGGTTATATGTATTAATATTAACCCTTGTACCAGGTTACTCGACTGCGCGAGTACCAGGGTGTGGATCCTCACTTTGACGACATTGCGAGGCAGTACCATGATATTGTAAAGGTGACAATAGTTAAACCAAATGCACACACCATGTTTTAATATCATTTCAATTTTCTATAGAAACCATCTTTTGGTTTTAAAAAGATTCTTACACTGATGAAATTGTGCAGAAATTGGAAAACATGCAATGGACAATAGACCAAGTTGAGATGGATCTGAAACGCATGTCAGATAGTTCTACCTCATAGAAGTTTTATGTCTGTTCATTTAACACAGTTTGATTCTCTACATGTTGTGAATGGTGTTAAGGACATGACTCCTCCCTTAATCCTGCATTTGTTTTGTTACTTTTTATATAGACCCATCGATTTGAAACATCATTCCAAACTATTAAAGAAATGCAATTTCTTCATCACACTAATTTCATGGATTTTTCTTTTCCTATGTACCTAAAAGATGTACTCAAACTTACTCAAACCCATCCACGAATTTGATATCCTAAAAGATGTATTCAAACCCACAATGCACTTGAATTTAATAAATATTTGAGTTGAACCCGGGAAGGATTTGTAAGCTCAAATTGTGCACGTGTATCGGGAAGCCAATCATTGTGCGGATGCATTTGTAAAATTTGGAGTTAATCATAGGGGAGGCATAAAGTATTATGACAGTTCTAAAAAAAATACCCACAATGCGTACAAATACAATCGACAAGTTCTCCGCTGGCCAATAAATAATAAACACCTAGTGTAAATCTACCAATAAATCCTCAAACTTGCTTCAATGAATCCACCTCGCAGTTTTGAAATTCCATTCTCGTCTCTTCAGACTTTGCTCTCGTCCTTCTTTTAATCTCTTTAAGATGTTTTTTATTCACAAATTAAATGCTGATTTTGTTTTTTGTTTTTGTTTGAGTTTTAAGATGTGTTGAGTCTTTAGATTGTTGTTTATGGGTATAGATTGATGTTGATAGAATTTTTTATGACACCCCTAAATCTTGAATGGAATAATGTAAAACTCTAATAAAATAAAGCATAACTGTTTAAAGTAATTATTATTTTTTTGTAAAATTTTGGGTTAATAGAGATATTATGTCGTTTCAATTTTTTTCGAGCATTTCTTAATGCATCACCCAAGTTTTTTAGGTACCACGTGAAATTATTTTTTTGTCCCCTGATTCCGAATGTGCACATCCGGACGCACCGTATCCTTAAAAAATAAAAAGTTGTTCCGGATATGCACATTCGGAAGACCTCCGGATCTGTATATCCGGACGAAAAAATATGATATATTTGAAGCTGCATGATCACTCCCCCTTCCCATTCTCAATTTCTCCTACTATTCTCACTCTCACCAACTCAAAAAACCCTACTTGATCAATCCCATTTCTCACTCAAAAAGTTCAAGTTTTTGGTGCAACAAATCAAAGGGAGTAAGGAAAGACTGAATTTCAGGTAAACATTCAACTTCATTTACTACATTGCTCACATTATCAATCTACATTTTTGAAAAAACAAGTTACGTTGCTTCTGGATTTGCACATCCGGAAAGAATTGAGCATGAACATTTCCGGATGTGCACATCCGGAAAAATGCCTGAAGCTAATTAATTTAAATTTTCAGCATTTTTGAATATATTTTATTTATACATATTAATTGTTCTATTCTTGTTTATAAATAGATATGGTGCACCCCGATAACATGGCAAAAGAATTAGTTGCGCCGATTTCCCCGAAAGATGAAGGCATGCTTGTAAAGTTGGTTGATGTCGGCGGTGACTTTAACAACAAGCAAGACTTTGATGATCGTGAAAGCATGATCGCATACTTTGGGTCATCTTATAGCATGCGCCTACGATATGGTGTGTATCGACTTGACGAGATACGGATTTTCGGAAACCTTTTTTCCACTCCACACCGTACCTCCATCGAATCCAAATGATCGCATCATGTGTATCAGATGGCTTGCAAAATCAAGACAGTTCGTACAAGTTATCTTGAAACCCGGATGCCCGATACCACCTAAATCACTGCAATGGACGACACATGCAACCGCAATTGGCGAGTCTTGGCCGGATAGTTTTGTCGAAAGGATGCTTGAATTCGAAAGATTGCACGCAATTGAAAAGGCATCAAATGCGGAAAAATCAAAAGTTCTAGCTCCAATAGATTTAGACGGAGAATTTTGTTTTAACTCTTTTGTATAATCATACGACACAATGTACATTATTGAAGTGAAATATATTGTATTTTTATCCATATGTCTTTTTAATACACTTATGAATTTTATTGCACTGAAAGTATTCCAAGTGGCTGCATAAGCTGTTCAATTCTGTTTTAAAATTGTATCAGTAAAACATTCTGATTTGCAGATCCGGACAATTTTCGGATTTGCATATCCGAAACCAATATTTGTAAGGTTTGTCAGGATCTGCACATCCGGAACGAACTTAGGCAGAAATAACTTTACCCTAACTTTTCTATAAATTAGGGGTTTCATTTGATATCATTCACACAAACACTAAATGTCTCAATTGTATGATATCAAGATCCATTGGTATGTCGCAACTGTCTCCTATACCGACGACATAACAATCTGTCACAAGTACAAGTTAACGAGGGACATCTCAATCGGCGAGATCATTGACGACATCGAACATCTCCTACCTTACGGAGACAAATGGAAGGTTGCGAAGTTTCAGTATCGTTCACCTTCAGTTGATAACGAAGGGAACGTCACTTACAGCCTTGTTGAGCTCAAGAATCAAGAGGATGTTAAAGCGATGTGGCAAACTTTTTTCGGCTACGAAGAACGATTCCCGCTCGAGTTCAAGGCGACTGTCAAAATCCGAAGAACGGTCGATGACATCTTAGAGATGTGCAAGCGTCCACCGGGCTATTGATCTTGTAATATTTAAATTTTTGTCGATGTCATGGCGATTTTCTCAATGTAATCCCGATTTTATTTTATGAATGTGAGAAACATTGTTGGATTTTTGGTGTTCTGCATCAGGTTTTATTCCGGATTTGCAGATACGAACGTTTACCGTATGTGCACATATGGTAAAAACTGAAATTAAAAAAAAAACGGTGCTTCCGGATTTGCACATCTGGAACGCAGGGGTATTTTCGTCAGCGCACTAGGTGCCTAAGAAGGTTGGGTGGTGTGTTAAGAAACTCTCTTCTTTTTTTAACTAATATAGATCAAATTAAATTTGGTTAATTATTGTGTTTTGAATGGAAGACAAGTATTCAAACAAAAGTTAAGTAGGACTAGCACTCAAATACATAAAGAAAAGAGAAGATATTACGTCTGTCCCAATCTTTTTTCAACCGCTTTTATTGAGAAAAAGATTTTAAACGTTTCGAGTAAGCGAAAAAAAAAACTTGATGTTGAACAAGTGTTTGATTCACATTTATATGTAATTGATTTGATGATAAAATGGTTTGAAATTCAATGAAGGATTGGTGGATGATTTTTTTTGAAGAAAACAAAATCAACGCATTTCATTAATCAATTGAGACTCAATACAAGGGGGAATCAAATTAAGAGTACTACACCTAGACCAAGAATTGACCGCATTTGCTAACAAATGAGCAACTGAATTCGCTTGGCGTTTTAATAAACTTTACCTCAAAGTTGTTATTACAATGCAGTAAATTCTTAATCGATCTAATAATACTACTAAACTCAGAGGATCCACCATAGTTGGTATGGATGACTTTAACCACCATTTGAGAGTCACTTTCAAAACTCACATAATCCAGATGCATTTTGATGGCTGCTTGGATCGCTTCTTTTAAAGCCAAGGCTTCTGCTTCAATGATTGAGTAAGATCCAAAATCCCATGCAGTACCACCCATGATGAATCTACCAAAGCAATCTCTAACACACCAACCTTTATTTGTTGTTCCTCTTTGCCTATTGAAACCCGCGTCAACGTTGCGTTTCACCCATCCTTCATTCACCCTACTCCAAAAAATTTGGCATGGCTCGACATCATAATCACTCTAATAGTTATCTTGAGCTCTAAACCAATCATACCAACTATGATAGGCTTGCATCCCTAATTTCAGCGCATCTTCTCTATCATTATTCCAGATCACATTATTTCCAGTATTCCAAAGCATCTAAATCAAAATTGCAACCCTACCCGCATTTCTCCTATCTTCTTTACTACAAATATCAAGAATAAGGGTCTTAGCATCACTAAAATTTTGTAAACGAGATTCGATAGTAAAAAACAAACCTACTGCCCTTTAGCTTTGAATAGTAGTTTCACACGCAAAGAACATATGCCACTCATCCTCCTCATTATTCTCACATAAATGACAATTTGAAAGACACTGAACAAAATGTGGACGAAGCTTTAATGGATTTGGAAGGCAACCCCTGCAAATCCTCCACAACAGATGCTTAGCTCTATGTGGTGCTTTAATATTCCATAGACACCCCCAATCTTCCTCCACACTAGAACTGAATAAATTAATATGGTCATTCCTCAGAAGCCGATAGACAGATTTGATATTATACACTCCATTTTGTTCTTCCTTCCAAACCATACAATCTTCCAACACGTTTTCCATACGCAGAACCTTAATAATTTCGTTGGCCAACATCATGGGTGAACAAATGTCTTATCTTCTGAATATCCCATTGTTTAACATTTGCCAACATAAGGTTATTAATAGTAATATCGTACACATCTAGCTTCTGAGGGCCTCCCAAACACCTTTCTTCCACCCCCTTTAGCCAAGGATCATTCATAACATCAATCCTACTCCCATCCCCTATACTCCACCTACAACCAAAGGTTAAGAATTTCCTAGCTTTCCAAAGGCTTCTCCACACAAAGCGCGAGTTATTACCAATCTTAGCTTCAAGAAAGGAGGATGTAGGATAATACCTTGCTTTGAGAACTATAGACACCAAAAACTCCGGTTTTGTCATTATATGCCATCCTTGTTTCGCATCTGTAGCCATATTAAAGTCTTTGAAATCTCTGAATCCAAGCCCACCATCCTTCTTAGAACATGTTAACTTATCCCAAACCAGCCATCTTATACCTTTATTATTATTACTACCTCCCCACCAGAAAGAATTCAACATCTTCTCAATATCTTTCACATAGCATCTGGTAAGACAAAGACACTCATAATGTAAGATGGAATGACTTGTAGCACTGATTTTATCATGGTGAAATAATTTTTGAAAATCAATTTATGTTGATCAAACATTTTTTTGACTTTTGGAAAGATTGATTTTAATAGTTTTATTTTATCTTATTTTTATGTTTTTTGAATTAACAATTGTCAAATAAACGTTCAACTAATAAAAAAAATAAAAAACATAAAATAATAAGAGGAAGGGGGTGCACTATCAATACAGTGGTGAGACGAAAGTAAAAAAAAAGCTAAATGAGCTCAAGGCCCACTCCGCAATAAGATAGTAAAACAACAAACAAAGATAGAGGGGTGCAAAATTGCATGGGGTGTGTACTAAAATAAAATTACTAAGGCGCAAGCCCACAACATAACCCTAATAATTTAAACATTATTAAATAATAATAGTAATAAAAAATAAGAGAAAAAAAGCATATTCTAGATGAAGGGTGCCTCCCTTTACAATTGAAGCATCTCTTCTGGTCATCAGCATCATTCTTGGAACTAGACCCTCTGAAGCCATTACTTTTTCCATAGAATCTTTTGTTCCTTCTTGCCAGTTGCTGAAACCTTCTGATGATAAAGACCATTTCCTCCTCATCAAAATCACAATCAGAAACTTCTTCATCAGAAGCTTCTTCTAATTTCCTGACCTTGGAGGATCTGACAGTTTTACCACCATATCTTCCAGCAACAAACTTTAATGCCAATATTTTGGATTTGACCACTGGCTCTTCCCCATTCAGTTCCATTTCATGGCTCTGAAGGCTGATAATAATACTTTCAAGACTCGTAGTATCCAGCTCTTTAGCCTCTTGAATAGCTGTGACCTTGGGTCTGTACTTAGCTGGAAGACTCCTCAAGATCTTCTTTATATGGTCAACAGTAGTGTGATTTTTTCTCAGGATTTGAAGGCATGATACAAGAGTTTGAAACCTAGAGAACATGGTTTCAATGTCCTCATCTTCCTTCATCCTAAACAACTCATAGTGTTGAACAAGAAGATTAACCTTAGCTTCTTTCACCTGTTGATTCCCTTCATAAGTGGAAGTCAACGATTCAAAGATACTCTTAGCTGTATACTTATCAATGATTTTAACATATTTAGAGTGAGGTAGAGCCTCAACCAGAATACCACTTACTCTGTGGTGTTTTTTGTAAACTTTCTTTTGGGATGGTGTAAGAGTTTTTCTGTCTTTCACCATCCCAACACCATCAACAGCCATGTCAATGCCGTCCTCAAGTATGTCCCATAACTCATCATCAATGCCAATGATGTAAGTGTACATTTTGCTCTTCCACCATTTAAAATGAGTGAAATTACCATTGAATGAAAGTGGTTTAACAGAATAATGACTTTTCTCAGTAACACTATAGTTATAGGAAACAACAGGAACTGTCATGATATAACAAGTAATTTTTTTAGGATCGATTCACTGTACCATAATTAAGTGCTTAACATAGACCGTGCTCTGATGCCAACTGAAGGTGAGAAAAATAGACAAGAAGGGGGAGAGGGTTGAGTTGTGTATTCTAAAAAACTCGTTTCACTTTTGAAATTGAAGCTTCAGAGTCTGAACCACGTTCAGAGTCTCGTATCAGAATGTGTAATAGCAGCGGAAATGAAATGTTCAAAAGTAAATGCAAACAAAACACAAAGATTATCCTGGTTCCTCTCCTCAACTGAGAGTAGTTCAGTCCCCTTGCCTTAATAAGAGGTTTTCACTATAACCAAACAAATTACAATTGCTTAAGCCAATTGCTCAAGACTTCCTGCTCAATCAAACCAGAAAAAGACTTCTGCTTAGGCAACATTGCTCGAGACTTCCTGTTCAATCAACCTAGAATGAGACTTCCTTTGCTCAAGTACACAAACAAGAGATTTCCTTTGCTCAAGCTCACATGCAAGAGACTTCCTCTACTTTAAATAAATAGTTTAGTAGAAAAGGAAACTATTATACTTTGATGCACAATCAGAAATATAATAGTTGTGCAATAATCACAAAAGTTTTCAACATTTCTAAGATTTCTAAGATAATATAAGATAATAATAACAACTCAGAGTTATGCTAAGATCTTTCAATGTGCTATGATGTTGTATCATTCCTTTGAGTCTTCTTCTTCCTTTTATAGAGGTAGAAAAAGAGTCGTTGGAGGTTTGAACAACAACAAACTTAGTGTACAAGGATACCAAGAGAGACGTTGGAGAGTTGTATCCGGTCATAAGTATTGTCCACTGAATAAAAACAATGTCCACAACACATTTCAAATAACTAGGTATCTACCAAAAGGTAGTACAAACTTAAGATGTCACATCACCATCCTTGAGTCGTGCAAAACCAAACCCTAATTGACTCTGTCAAGAAATCTGTCACTATGACAAGACTGATCAACTTTGTGGCAGAGTATGGATCAGACACTCCTTAAGCCTCCAGGGTCTGAGCTGTCACCAGAGGCTGAAACCCTTCAAAATACATGTTTTGCATCCCCAACTTAGAAAGATTTGGAGGAGAAGAAAGAGAATATGGATTTTAATATTTAGTTTTTTTTCAATATTTAATAGAAATATTCTCAATTTTATTTTAGTATTTCTAAATGTTTTCTTTCATCTTGCTGCGTCTTTTTTTTTGTGTGTAATTTTATCTATTGCTTCGATCAATTTATTATAATTATTCTTCGACTTTAAATTATTTTTATATTTTTAAACTTGATATAAACTTTAATTACAACATTTTTTTTCACTTTTTAAAAATTTTTATTTTTATATATTTATGTCAGTTTGTTTTTCTGTCATGTTATGTATTCTATTATATTTTCATTTATATCAAATTTAAAATCATTGATTTTAATTTTCATCTATTGCATTGTAATATATATATATATATATATATATATATATATATATATATATATATATATATATATATATATATATATATATATATATATATATATATATATATATATATATATATATATATATATATATATGAGACGTATCATATGAGAATGTAATTTTTATGTGAGAGAATGAGAATGAATCTCAATCATTAGATTTTAAAACAAATGGTGGAGATTATGTGTCCGTTTTTTTTCTCTCTCCTCCATCATTTATTTAATAATGGAGGAAAGAGAAAAACAAAAACCACACATAATCTCCATTATTTATTTTAAAATTTAATGGTTCAAATTAATTTTTATATTTTCACATAAAAATAACATTCTCATATATACTATTCAACAATAAAATAAATTATTTTATAAATTTATTTTAGGCTAAAATACAGTTTTGGTCCTCCTGTTTGTCAAAATTCACGGTTTTGGTCCCCCTATTTTTTTTAACAGTTTTGGTCCCCCACCCCTCACTATTCATGTACTGTTCATGTACGAATATGTACTGTTCATGTACGGACCAAATACTGTTCATCATTTTTTTGAGCCAAAATATGGGTGGTAGACCAAAATTGTTAAAAAAAAAAATAGAGGGACAAAAACCGTGAATTTTGACAAAAGGGGGACCAAAACTATATTTTAACCTTTATTTTATTATTTGGTTTATAACGATTAAAAGGTTGTTATCAACATATATTTTTATATCAAAGAGTTATAATCTGAATAATCTGAATAAGTGTATTCAATTTTTTTTAACGTTTTTATAAAACACATATTTTTTTAACGATTTATAACACACAAACACACACGATATTATATTATTACAGTTTAATCAATTGATCATAATATTGATGAATGTAGGTTATATTAATATTGTTATAGATATTTTAGAAAATTGGAGTTATGAGTTATGACTACTACTGGTGCTATTATAATGAAGTTTTCGAATCAAATCAATAATTTTGTAACATGATAATAAATTTAAGGGTTAAATAGTGTTTACCCCCTGCCATATAGGCGTATTTTGGTTTACCCCCTTAAGAATTTTTTTTTTATTCCCCTTAACTTTTTTAGATTCCATTTACAAAGACCCTGATTCACCCATGGGTTCAAGATTCTGTGACGTGGCATGTTGACCTCGCTGACTGGGTATCTGCCACATGGATTTTTATATTTATTTTTTAAATTTTTTAATCTTTATTTTTTACTTTTTAAATTTTTTTTTGTATTATTATTTTTTAATTATTTTTTTTCCAAGTTACCTTTTATTTATTAATTGTTTTCTTTAGAATTATTTTTCTATAATTTTTTTCGTTTTCTAACTATTTTTTATTTTATTTTTCCAAATTATTATTTTAAAAAATATTCTAGTTGGGCCAAGATTAATGACAACTAGACCTAGGCCATCAGCACTTTTGGTCCATTTAAAATTTGTCTTTTGCAAGTTATTAAAGCATATGAGATTTTGGTATATATACACTAAAGATTTTAACTTATAAAACGACGTGGGACTTCAAGTTAAATTAAACTTTTTTTCTTCACACTGTAACAACACCTGCAACATCTTCCTTTTTCATGTTAGCTATTTCCCTTCTCATCATCTTCTGTCTCCACACGCATAGCAGCTACTTCAAGACCTATGATCTAGTCAAGTGAAAGAAGAACATATTAGCTACAATATTATGATGAAAGTAAACTAATTGAAGCAAAAGTTTTATGTCCTTACAAGCTTAGAACCATCTGGTAATTCCTCAAGCTTGACGCTCATCCAATCTCTTTTTTCGAAGTTGAAATCATTCTACAGGTAGAACGAGACATTAGCAATAAAAGGAATTTTCGGAAGGATAAGTGTGAAAAGAAAACAAGATCATAGGCATGTATCGTTAATCGGTTTGATAGATCCAAAGTAATATACCTTAGGTGGTTTGTTGTTGGATTTTGTAGAAGAGAAACAATTGCATTTTAATTTGCCTTTCTAACACTAACAGTTAACAAAAATTGCTCAACCTACTAACATTAAACAAACAATTTTGCAAAAAAATTCACAAATAGTTCAACTACCATAATTACTAACTCCTACAAACTAATTCATCATCAATTCTAACAGTTCATTAACACTACTAACTGATTCCACATCAACTCTCCTAACAATTAACTAACTTAACTAACTAGTTCCTTATTAATTCCATTAACCAACATTCTCACTAACAGTTCATTAACACTACTAACACAATTAACACAATCTAACACAATCAAACTAAATAATTTCAACTGTCATTAACAGTTCCACATGAATAATTTACTAACAGTCAAATTTCAAACTTCTAAGCATCAAACTAACATTGTTGATTAGTAAAAAAATGTTGGCTGTAGTTAGTTTGCCATTTAGTGAGAAGGAAAAGCTCAAGTTTCAACATTAAGTGTTTGTAATAGTGGTTGATTAGGAATCTTTTAAGACTCGTAGTGTAGTGCATATGTAGTTTTGGTTCAGTTTGACTTAAAGTGGTGATTCTCCTTCTGTGTATCTCCATATACATACATTTGTGCAGGTTTTGGAGGATAAATTTCTGGAAGAAATTGTAATCAGAATTTTGAAATTATTCCAAGACTCTCAGCTCAAATTCGTGAGATGATCTCCATGAATGCTGTGAAACTTTGCTTTTCCTTCTTTTTGTTCCTCTATAGATCCAACAAAGCAACTGGGTACTAAACATTGAGGCCAAAAAGCAACTGGATTTTCCTTCACAAGACCCACATCGGTTGATGTTGGTATATATTGAGGCTTTATATAATAACTTGTGCATTGAAGTTACAATTAAATAAATATCTAGACCAAGAAAGCTAAGCCCAATAGTTAAATACAATAAATCCAACCCAATTAAAATTATTTTTAAAATAACAATATATAGTAAATGATAGAATATTATAATATTTAAAATCAACTACCTACCAAAGATTGGAACATGCTTAAGCATGTCCATCTTTGCCCTTTCCTTGTTTTTATTTTATGACCAATCCATGTCCCTTATGGTAAATTACTAAGTCTTAATTACTCCCACCTATCAAATGCTACACTCTGTACACGTGGTAGATTTTTTTTGAAAATTGCTTCCCCTTTCCCTCTTTCTCTCACATTTCCTCTATTTCTCTCATGACGTTCTCTCTCTTTCTCTCTTCCTTCTTCCTTCACTATCTCTCTCCTTTCTCGTCTCTTTCCCTTCCCTCTTTCCCCCCACCTTCTTTCTGCCTTCTTCCCTCACAGATGCGCTGCCAAGAGTTATGGAGAATGATTGTTCTAAGCTCCTTTTGTGTTTTGTGTAGTTTAGGTATATAGTTGATTGGATGAATTTTTGTTGAACATGGATTATTGGAGGATGGATGAAGCTGACCAGTTCGAATCTGTTGGATTGGACGATTCTGTTGAAGACGAGAGAGATTTTGATCAGATCATAGAGGATCGCAGGTCTGTTGAAGACGAGAGAGATTTTAGGGTTTTTATTTTACCGCACTTTACGTATCTATTTCATATTCATTTATCTATTCATTTCACAGCCTGATTTAGGGTTTCTAATTTTTCAGGTGAATGTACAAATTATAACTTGTCATTGTGTTCAGTTAAGTAGTCATTCCATTTGAAAGATGAGCTGTTTATTGTTTGTTTGGATTTATGATTCCTCAAGAATGAAAATTTTGTTCAGCAGAGAATGAAAATTCCAAAGATGAAGCATCTAAAGCATCTCCTGGACCTGGGGCTGGTTTTCCGGCTAATCCTTTTGATTTCTCAACAATGAGTGGTCTTCTCAATGTAAGTGATTATTTCCTTTCTTCTTTGCTTTTTATGTGTGATGTTTGTTGTATTTATTGATAATCAAGTTGTGTTAGTATTTTTTAATGAGTTGAGTTGAGTATATGTTTACAAGTACATAACTTGCATCAGATTTTGTGCATTTGCAACCTATGACATTTTTAAGAGGTACTCACTGTTGGCAATGACTGGTTGTTGGGAGTGCATTATTGAAGAGTTCACCATTTGGGATGTCAATATGTCATAGGATCCAAGTATCAAGGAATTGGCTGAACAAATAGCATAAGATACATCGTTTGATCAAATGTCATTTGATTGAGTGATGTAGTTTTTAATACTGGCCAGAAAACACACTCCGAGTTCATCGTCAAAGAGGTAACAATTTTTATTTCTTTAATGTTTGATTATCATGTGCTATACCAACCCAAAATTTCATTGCTTATGTACTACAACCCAAAATTATTGATTTACTGTGAGTTGTTGTAGGTTGAACAGAGTTAAATTAGATAGCTTCAATAGCATCGTCCGAAAAGCCTAATGACATGCCTTCTGCTGTAGTTGCTTCTACAGCTTATTAGGTAGCTTGTCACTGCATTGAGATTGCAGAAGATATGGGATTTGAAGCTATTAACGCAAAACCAAACTCAGATATTGTGACTCTTACTGTTGGAGCAGCCACAGGTATTATAATTTAGTCAATTTATGAATCTCAAATTCTAAATCAAAACAAGGGAAAATGTGGAGTTTCTTCAGAGGTCTTGTACTGCTCAAATCTCTGGTTTTCTTCCCTGGTGATAACAAATGTTACCTCTTTAATGTGTTGATGTTCTATGTGTAATGAAATATGCAATATTTTATGGAACTGAGATTGTATAAACATGTGACACTAATTAGTTAATTAATGTTACATATAAAAATTACTTGTTTGTGTATTTGTTCACTCGTGTTTGTGTACTTGATAAAGACAGTTATTCAGATCCTGATACAATGTATGTATTCACCTCAGATACTTGACTAAGTTTTTGTCCGAATGCTCATATCACCCTCTACTTCTGACTTTGATATCTGGTCATGTATGTTCTGAATTGCTGCGTGTTTCTGTAATTTACTACTAAACAGTGGTGCTGAATTTTGACAATTTCTACATTTCACTCAGAAATGATTTCAAACATGAGCTCACATTATGTTCTGAAATGTTTTACCAAATTTTGGGCTGTCTGATAGAAGTAGTGTAACAGCAAAAGGAATGTGGTCTAAAATGGTTAAGGTACTGGTTACTTGTGTTTTTATGGTTTCTAGATGATATTTATAGTGACCTATATCCATTATGCATTATGATTGTGATTGTGTCATTATTTTTAACTTGGGCTGTCTGATAGAAGTAGTGTCATTATCCAATAGTGACCTATATCAATTTATATTATGGTTGTGATTGTGTCATTATTTCCAAAATCTATGCATTATGCATCAGCCTGACTTACAGAGAAAATTGAAGTTATATTGAAGGGGTATGCCCAAAATCTCTGCATTTGCTCTGCCGTTATGTAATTTTGAGAAGGGATGATGAAGTCAAGAGAATTTGGAATTTTGTGAATCAGTACTCCTAAAATTTTATACAACGCAAAAGATTCTAATCAAAGGTAAGGATCTTATCAAACAAATAGGAGATATTGGGTGCTGATTAGGTCCATTTACTTGGGATGCACTTGTATCACTTTATGTTTAATTAGTTTTCAAATGCAACTACTTTATGTCCATAAAATAGCAGATTCTGTATTATTCTTCTACTTTTCAAATGCAACTACTATCAATTAGTTTAATGCTAACATTGGACTTCTCAAATTTGAATATTTTGTTTTGTACTAATTACTGCTTAAATAGGTTTTATGAATTCATGATGTATTTGTTTTTAGCAAATGGTTTTTAGTAGTTATATTTGTCATCCATTGTTAATTTGCTTTTATAATATGGGGGAAACCCTTTGCAGACGGTGCACTAAAGCCAACTGATGTTGAGTTATTGTGGGTTCATGTAACATGCGCATGGTTTCAGCCCGAAGTTTCTCTGTTGCATAACAACTTCAGTTCACTATTATTAAAACTATGACTCTATCATTTTTTCTTTCCTTGCCTATAATCCATACTTTAAATGTTCATATTTATTAGAGTGTTTAATTAATTTTACATTTTTTGTGTGCAGGCAATTACTTACTTATTTGTTTGTCATCTACCTTTAATAGTGATTTTTCTTTATTATTTCCTACTGGATGTGACAGTACAACACAACTTTATAAATAAAATTTACCTAGGTATTGAACTATTACCAAGGCTTACTTTATACAAATCTAATACCATACAACTTTTCCATTATTCAAGTTGCATGTCCTGTCACTATCCTATACCACCTATTCGTCCTTGCTAATACATTATATAATCTCATTGTACAATTTTTTATAGGTTCAGATAATAAATCATCATTTTGAGTAATCATTAACTAACTTAGTTACATTTCAATTATCATTCTCTTAGTTCCATTCAATTGTAACGTTGTTAGTTTCTTATTTTGTTCTTTATACCCAAATTGTATTCATTGTATTTAGAACTAAGAATTCTCTGTAATGTTGGTATCATTATTTACATATTTTTCAGAATTATGAGGATATCCTAAGGAAGAACCAGTACCATTTACATGATAAAGAAAAACTAAAGGATGAGCTTCAAGTGTGTCATTTTATATCTTGCAGGAAGCATTCTCGCACTCTACTCTATCGAAAATGTGATCTAGCAATACACACTACAAATGCATCTGTCTCAAGACATCAAAGGTTTAATTTTTCTTTCTTTCTTTATTTGTTACTTTGACTATTGTTGGTTTCATCATAGTGAGAGACAGAGAAAAAAAATCAATCTTTTGTTTTTTTTTCCTCAATGTTTTAGCAATTGGGTATATGCTATATTTGAATTTGGTAGGATCAAATGTGAATTGAATGTGATGTTTCTTTCTTTGATGATAATGTTTTAGAGTGTTCTTGGCATTATACTCGGAGGTTGTCCTGGGATGCGTCTTTATCCATTGATAAAGAAGCGGGCAAAACCAGTTGTTCCTCTTGGAGCAAACTATAGATTGATTGATTTCCCTGTTACCAACTCCTAAATAGAAATTAATCAAAGAACTATGTCCTTACACAATTCAATTCAGTGTCCCTGAATAGACACTTGTTCGTCCGTATACGAGCAACTTGAGTGGCTAAAAAAATGAAGGTTTCTTTGAGGTTCTTTCCGCGGAGCAGAGCCTCGAGAATCCAAATTCGTTCCAGGTAATAAGATATCTCATTTATACTTGATGGTCTTATTAGGATCCGTTACTGTTAGTTGTTGATATATCTGTTTTCGATGTAACGGGGCACTGCGGATGCAGTAAGGCAATATTTATGGCTTTTTGAGGAGCATAATATTTTGGAATACATAGTTCTAGCTGGTGACCATTTGTATTAAAGGGATTATGAGATATTCATACAAACACACAAGGAAAGTGATGCTGATATCACTGTTGTTGCATTGCCAATGGATGAAGTGCGTGCCACAGTTTTCAGTCTAATGAAAATTGATGAAGAGGGGCGGATAATTGAGTTTTTAGGAATATGTTACTTAATTCCCGATCAGGCAAATTTTGTTTTTACTGTCTGAGACATATTATAATCAATTTTATCGTAACCGTATTGTAAAATTATGTTTAATTTTGTACGATTATATGATAATTGAATGCATGGATTGACTTACCAAGCTTATTTATTGCAAAATTTACAATGAAATACTTTCTAGACCTTTTGTATCTACCACTTCCTCAATCTTTGTTGGTTGCATCTTTGTAAGAGTGCAACAATGTGATAAAACCAAGAATTAATTGTATACTTTTAGAGTTGCTGTCGTCCACAGGAGTGATTATCAGGCCATGGGATGCTTAAGTTGTAAGTTATGGCTACCAACAACCAATTTCCTATGGCTATCAACAAGGAATGGTTTATCCTCCTTATGGGTGAGTAGGATGTCGTTGTACATGTTTTGCAAAAACTGGATTTTAAGAATTATTTTCATTACCAGTCTGCAAATAATTATGCTCTTGCCTTTTTTGTGTTATGGTTCTTTTTGTGTCCATGCTTATTTGGGAAAATCAATTATCTCCCTCAATATGCTCCTGTTTTTCCATTTCCATTTAATATTTTGGTTGTAGTTTTGATTTCTGGCTGCAACTCATAGTAAATGCATCAATAGAACTCCCTACACTTACAATTCTGTGCACATCCCTTTTATGTGCCAAATATTTTGTTTCTTTTTACCATGTATTTTTTCCCTTGGGATTTATTCTTCTTAGAAGTATTTCAAACTGATATTTGATTCCCTCCTGCACCTTTAAACATTCTTTCCTGTAGGGGCTGGTTGATTTTTTAGAACACGGGCTCATGATTAGATGGTAGTCATTGTGATCTTTCTGGTGGGAGAAAATGAGCCTGAACTTTGTTCCTGTCTTGTGCACAAAACTAATATTTGTTCCTCCCTTGGAGGGATTTTTACCTAATTCCTCCCGGTCAAGCATTATTACCAACATTTTGGATACTGAAAAACACTTGAATTTGCAAGTAATTTTCTATTGTCTTCTTTCTGATATAAAATGGATGTTCACCTAATTCGTCCTGTGTTGTAGATAGAAGCACTGTAAATCTTGCATAGATTGTTGTACCAAATAAATTTGACTATATTTACATAATACACTGAGTACTCATGCAGCAATCAATGCTCGAAGTACAACTGCTTCTTTAAACAAGTGCCTTGATATTATCTCAGTTGCATTATTCTATCATTGATTAATTCACGTAGTTTTCAAACATTCGGCTAAATTTGATCTTGATTGACATTTTGTACGTTCATAATAGGAATCTATGTTCGTAGTGCGATTGGTAGGAACTGTGGTTGGTACAGGTGTAAACTTCGCCACATCATGGTGGCTTCTAACAACTATTCCAAACATATGTAACATAGGATTGTTGCCAGAAGGTAGTCCTTAGACTTGTCCCAACGATGATGTGTTTTACAATGCTTCAATCATATGGGGAGTAATAGGACCACCGAGAAAGTTCACCAAGGACGCAATTTACCCTGGAATAAAGTGGTTTTTCCTCATTGGTCTACTTGCGCCTACTTCGGTTTGGTTTCTAGCTCGCGCATACCCGAACCGCATGTGGATTGAACTCATCCACTTGCCACTTATCTTTGCAGGTGGCTCGAGTATACCACCAGCTAGAGCCGTGAATTATCTTTCTTGGGGAGTCGTTGGAATTTTCTTCAATTTTTATATTTACAAAAGGTACAAGACATGATGGGCTAGACACACTTACGTTCTCTTTTTTTGTAGCTAACAAGTGCAGTTTGGAGATAGATTACAAACAATTTATCTATGTTCATCCCAACATTGCCATTTGGCTGGATGATGCACCTCATTCTGTTCTAGAAGTGATGGAAGATGTTGCTAAAAGTGTCTTCTTTCAGTTACATTCAAATTACAAGCATATACATCAAAAGATTTATGTTCGCATTACCAACTTACCTGTTTATGATCAGATCAGGAATATTAGGTAACATTATAAATTTAACTGATATATTGCACCATTCTCCTCTCCTCTTTTCCAATGATGATAAAACTAATCATTTCCTTCTATGGAGCAGACAAATTCATTTGAATACAATGATCCGAATTGGTGGAGTTGTAACTAGGTGCTCCGGATTTTTCCCCCCAGTTGCAACAGGTGAAGTATGACTGTAGCAAATGTGGGGCAATTTTAGGGCCATTTTTTCAGAATTCTTATTCAAAAATGAAAGTTGGCTCCTGACCTGAGTGTCAATCAAAAGGACCATTCACTGTCAATATTGAACAGGTACTACCTTGCTAACTCTTGTGTTTTGAAACTAAAGTTTTTCAAAAGAAGTTTGGAGTGAGAACATTGAAATAATCTAATTTGTGTTTGTTGTTCTTCACTTTGACTTGAGCAAATGACAACATAAATCTGCTTAGTTTATGTGTACTGTAGCATGATTGATAAATATTATAACCTTTTGGATTTCTGTGACTAATTAAGGTTACTAGCAGCAGTTCAGATAAGCCATTCACCAATGGATCTACTTCAAGGCTTAGAGTATTGTATAGATTCAAATCCATCTTGGTTAGTACATTTCTCTAATCATGTTTGAGTTTTGCAAATTTTGATAATAAAAACAGTTGATCTGAAGCTTCATCATCACCTTGGTAAGTAAGATATCTTCCTCAAGTTATAGTTTGGATACATTCAAAGGCCATGGTATTGAACTCTTAAAAAATAATTATTTTTCGTTAAATTGTTGATCCCTCTGATTCAACCTTAGTAACTTTAGTTTGTTTGATGCAGAATCCATAATAAAATATTCAGTGGCATTGACTCTTTGGACTTCATATGTTCTTTTACGGTTAGCAAACTCTCACAAATTACATCGCGGAAATATACAAGAACCTTATATTTGGAAGGTAAGATATCAGTTGAATGAAGTTTGCATCGTCTTCAATAACTCTCAAGTAAGCTCTATGTGTTTCTTTAGGAAAAATCCCGTTCGAAACCTCTATGCGTAATATTATATGGGCCAAGGTTTGAAGATGATGTCTGCTTCTGAAGTGTTTTAAAAATTGACAATTCCACACTCTATGTTCCAATTGTACCTCCTTGACTTTTTGGTATTTCTGCGCTTGTAAATTAAGGGACCTTTGATTCTTGTTTGCAAAGCTTGTACTTGGAATGATTATTGTACTCAGATCCGATGGTACAATGTTGGCATATCTCCCTACATAATTTATTAGGACCAAAATCAAAACTACTTTGCCTTGGTTGCAGTACAGTGTATGGATTTGTTTTCATTGTAAGATTCTGTAATAATTTCTAAATGAATTTGACTTTTGTTGGGGTTGAAACACAAATGTTGTGCGTGGAATTAAAGTATATGGATATACATAGCAATTACTGCATGGTGTGGCAATAAACAAACACAAACATTATGCTTTAATTTTGTTCTTGAACTTGCATTTATTTTGTACGAAATATTTTAAGTTTCCAAAAAAAATGCAGAACTGCATGTGCATTTATCATTATCAATTAAGTATTCAAGGCAATGCCAATAGTAGCAGCTTGTATGGTTTGCTCCAATAAGTAGGTGTTTCACATCCCTTAAGAAAATCACGTATTGTAGGTAACCCTCTCGCTGGTACCATATTTCTAAAAGCATGTCGAATAATGAATCAAGCAAATGTACCACCGTCATTTTCAATCGCATGAGAGCCAAATCAATAGTCATTGTTTTTGAAAAAAAGGGTCCTGCTCGGTGGTACTTATATATCTCCACACAATGAATAGATAACAGGAGCAATATAACACTTTCGTATATTTTCGAACCAAAAATGCTTTATGGCTCTTCAAGGGACCAATAAGTCAGATAGTGTAAGTGAGTTAATTGGTCTTAACAATTTCGTACAATCAAAACTTAGATGATGATGAGCTCGGTACACGAACCATGCCATAGGGTTACTATCAATATAATACATGAGTCATTTTTCTTATTATCAAATGTAAAAATTTATCTTTTATTTTTTTCTCCTTTTCACGGATCATTTTTTTATATTGTTATTTAATACAATTAAATTTATATGATCAACTTTCATTTAACTTTTATCACTGAAATTTATTATTTTCACGGGACACTAATACCACAATACCTTTTTTTATTTTTATTTTAATCAACAACGCATTCGTAAATATTTATATTATATTTGTCATATTTGTAAATATTTACAAAATTACATTTATTTATTTATCAATTAATATCTTCTTCTAATATTATTATACTATTAATATTATTCTTTTTTCTAAACATCATTATAAATACATTTCCTTTTATATAAACTATTCTATTAACAATTCATGGTTTTAAGTTGTGTATATTAAATAATAATTTTCTTTTATGTTTATTTCAAATTTTACATTTTAAATAAAACAACTTTAACCCGTGCGAACGTACGGGTTTGTTACTACATGGAATAGTACAACTGAATATTACAAATGCTTATTCAAATCCTCACGGGTCACTACCATAACAATACCTATTTGTTTTTGCCATTCCTAAGCTTCCAAATGTGAACCCTTGCTTTCTTCGATGGCTTGGACGATCCTTTTGTTTCCAACTCTGAACTAAACTCTAACAAAAAAATACAGTACTAAATTGGACCCTTTATAGTGTCTTTGTCCCCATCTTATACCCAAACATTTCATCACGTGGCCCCATTTGTTTTTTATTTATTTTTATTTCTTTTACAACTTCTCTTTTTCTCCTTACATAACAATATTACTTTTTATTCTTTTTCAATTATTTTAATTTTTTCTCAATTACTCTTTTCATTGTTAATTTAATTTCTACCTCATTAATATGTATTATTATTTACTTTTTAATATTTTTATATTACTTCATTTTAAACCAAACAACAATAACCCGTGCGTCCGCACGAGTTTTTTTTACTAGTTATATACGATAAAATTTAAAAAAATATTATACGAAAAAAAATTAATTGAATTAAAAAAAATTTCAAAATAAATAAATAATAAAAAAATTAAATAAACGTAAACTAAAAATAAATAAATAATAAAAAAATTAAATAAACGTAAACTAAAAAAATTAAATTAAAAATAAGCCTAGTCAGCAGACCTTAAGTGCTACGTGTGCAGATTCTCTATGCCCAGTCAGCCAAACAAAGGATAGGGGGTTCTGCAAACAGAATCTTGATTTTACAAGGGGGAATCACAAAAAAAAAACTTCAGGGGGAAAAACCAAAACACGCCTATATGGCAGGGGGTAAACACTATTTAACCCTAAATTTAATTGAATGTTTACAAGACTTTTTACATTCTGTTAGGAAGCAAAATTGCGAACCCTAACAAGGTATGAAACAACTATGAATCTAAGAGAAAAACTAAGACAAAATAGAAATAAAGATAACTTTTGATTTCTTGATTGATACCTAAAATGTGTCCAAGACACTTACATATATAATGATACTAATGGGCCAATGACTAAAATACCCAAATACTAGTGGAAGCCCAATTCAATAACAATTAAACTAAAATACCAACTAATATAAAACCTTAAATTAATAATTCTGATTAAACTAAAATGCTAAGATAAAATACTAAAATATAATCATTGCCGTGAGGTTCACTTGAACCTTGTCCTCAAGGTTCTAAACCTACTCCGGGTCCCATTGCTTAAACTGAACAATCCTTGGTCTTTTTATCAATGTATCTAGTGATTTCTTTTTTGGATTCTGCCTGGACCCTCGGCAAAAAAAATTAAATAAACGTAAACTAAAAAAATTAAATTAAAAATAAGCCCAGTCAGCAGACCTTAAGTGCTACGTGTGCAGATTCTCTATGCCCAGTCAGCCAAACAAAGGATAGGGGGTTCTGCAAACAGAATCTTGATTTTACAAGGGGGAATCACAAAAAAAAAACTTCAGGGGGAAAAACCAAAACACGCCTATATGGCAGGGGGTAAACACTATTTAACCCTAAATTTAATTGAATGTTTACAAGACTTTTTACATTCTGTTAGGAAGCAAAATTGCTAACCCTAACAAGGTATGAAACAACTATGAATCTAAGAGAAAAACTAAGACAAAATAGAAATAAAGATAACTTTTGATTTCTTGATTGATACCTAAAATGTGTCCAAGACACTTACATATATAATGATACTAATGAACCAATGACTAAAATACCCAAATACTAGTGGAAGCCCAATTCAATAACAATTAAACTAAAATACCAACTAATATAAAACTTTAAATTAATAATTCTGATTAAACTAAAATGCTAAGATAAAATACTAAAATATAACTTGATACTCTCTATCATTGCCGCGGGGTTCACTTGAACGTTGTCCTCAAGGTTCTAAACCTACTCCGGGTCCCATTGCTTAAACTGAACAATCCTTGGTCTTTTTATCAATGTATCCAGTGATTTCTTTTTTGGATTCTGCCTGGACCCTCGGCTACCAAATGTTCTGAAGATTCGGTCTGAAGGATCCTTTGACTTCTCTGAAACAATCACCACTTTCTTGTGGTCCAAAGCACTATAACTCCTCTCCCTGATCACTGGATTCAGGAAATTCTCCGGGTGATTGCTTACCAGCAAATTGACCATTTGTCTCGACTCCGCAAGGGATGCTTTCAATTGATTAGCATCTCCCTCAAAGAAAAGGGTGGCCTGATTTTCAGTAAATGATTCTAAGAGCTTGATGTCAATGTCAATTCCAGTAATCGCACTGACACTAAATCTCTTAACGGAATCACTAACTAAAGTCCCAACAATCGTCTCCGATATGTGAGAAAGAACTTCCGGTATAACTCTTTTAAGGACTTGCGTTGGCAATATCTGTGATGCATTTGAAAACGAAGTTTCCAAATAAATTATGACCTCATTTACATATTCATTTCCGCCTTGAGGTGGATCATCAGTCATCCAATTTACATTCTCAATCAATGTCATATATCCATCAACTTTGGATTTTAGTAACCGAGAGAGAGTCTCTTTCGCAGCATCACGGGCTTTTCTCAGAGGGAACTGCCTCCCGCTTCTCTCCACCATTCTCAACGGAACCCCTGAAAGCTGTGCTGCGTGGCGAAAGAAAAAATCACATGCACGCTCCATAACAACCATATTTGCTGCCATTTGCATTGCCTGGAAAACACCACTAACTGTGGTATTAATTAGCTTTAATAAAGATTCATCTAAAACCTCACCCAAAAGCTTATCTAAATACTTCTTAACAACATCATAAAACTCAAGCTGCCCGCCGTATGACATGAAACTAACAGAATCCTCAATGAATGACCGCACAATACGACAACAATCCGGCACCGTGGAAGAAAACGGTGCTACATAAGGAAAAGCAGGCATGATATGCGATGTTTGAATCGGAAAAGAAAGCACATTCATCGAATACTCATACTCTTTCTTCATCACCATCTGCCAAACTTATCACCAGCTACAGCCTCAGCTATCTGCTGCCTACAATCTGACAAGAGCAGTTCATGATACTTATCTCTATGTTTGCTTAAAACATCAAACAATGCATCAATAGGGTAACCGAATCTCCTCAGCGTTACTCCTAATAGACTCACATAATCCTTAATCAACAAAAGATGATTCGCAGTTTGCATTCTCGAGAATTGATCCTCCAACACAGAACACATTTTGCTAACAACAATCTCCCACAGATTCTCAACTTCCATTTTCGATATCAAACCACCACCAGTCCTATACACACGATTAATTTGAAGGCTTTGCAACAACGACAGTTTTGATTGGGGCTCCATTCGCTTGGAAACTACTGCTAACAAACATCGGATTGCAGCACCTTGGAGCTGATCAGATGGGGCACCAGCCAAAATCAAATCAAATAACAAGGGGACAAAAACATCATTGTAGATCAAGCCGATGTCAATCCAAGAAATATACCTTCTCATGGAATCTAAAATAATGGCGCATAGCTCTTGATCAGAATTACGGTACATGGAAATAATGTCATACCAAGCTCTCACAACATCGGATACACTTCTAGCTAATGACACAGGTTGAGTCTGTATTAACCATGTAGGAGCATTCACCAATGATTGGTTTGCCAATGAATTCGCTTGGACCTGAAGCACATAAGGAGCCCCACTCAATCCTCCAGTAACTTTAAACCGTGGGTTTTCAACTCTAGTCAATGTTACAGAATATGGATTTCTTCCCATGTGACTGCTAGGCATTACACCAGAAACAATGGGCGGTCTGACTTCATTGCTGGTTGACTTATATTGCAATGCTGCAGAAGATCCTGCAGAAAGATGGGGAGAAATAGACACCATCGAAACTGAAGACGTTACTGCCATGTGGTTTGATTTATCAGACGATAACATTCGAACAGTATTTGTTGGAAAGCGATTGTCAACCATTCCACCTGTGTTTGTTAGCAAGGGTTGAGGTGTATATGTTGTAGAAGATGCAGATAGTAATTTCTTTGATTCCTCAATCGTCGACTTATTGAACGCATATTTCTCAGCAATGGACATCTTAGGAGTACGAAACCCTAACCTCTGATTCCTCCATCGCTTCAATTTTGTAATCCCCTTCTGCATATAGGCCCAACCTTGATCTAAATAAATGGTTTTCCTTTCCGTCATGGCTGGAGCGATGAATACGAACGATCGATTGTAGCCTTTATGACCCCCATGAGAGAATAGTAGTTCAGGAGGACTACCCTCTTCGTCTCCCTCAATCATCTCATCGCCAATTCTGGAACTCCTCATCGTGTCAGAACTAACATCATTAAGAACACCATCAACTATACTTACTACACATACAACATCACTAACAGACAATACCTCAAACACCTGATGTGCATCCGCCATGGAAGATACAGGCAAAGCTTGATCTTCACACTCAGACACCTCTTCTTCATCACTGCCAGATGATGATGATGATACTGATGAAGATGATGATGAAGAAGCCTCATACTCTGAACTTTCGCTCTCACTCTCGCTTTTGTTTTCACTATCATCTTCATCATCATTGTAATCCTTATCTTCATTCCCGTTCATTTCAACTGAAGGAGGGTCACCCGCTAACGTGATTTTTTCCACGATTTTCTCAATAGGAATTTCATCGTCCAAAGTATCAATCTTTTCAGCCTCCGGTTCCGGTGTCTCCGCCACAATAGGGTTCGGGTCAAGCTCCGATCCGTTGTTGTTTTGGGTAGCCATTGTTAAGCGAAGCGAAAACTGGGTGGGTTCTTTGCAAGAGAATTGGAGCTGTTTCGATTTGGCTGCTTTTTTTTAAAATAAGGATGAAACACTTTCAAATGCTTCTTAAAATCACTTCTAACACTAGAATGGGTTTGATATTTGTGACTAATTATGAAGAAGTTGTTTGGTGAGTTTTGGAATTGATAGGAATTGTTATAATAGTATGGATAATGAGATGTAGAATAGGATGAATATGAGTTAGGTGGGGGTGGTGTATACCCATGATTAAAATACAAATATGGGGTTGTAACACATGGATTTGTGTAATAGGGTGAAAAGAATTTCCATGGAAAAGATGGAAATGAAGGTGTGGTAGGAGTTGGAATACTCCATGGATGATATTGGTATGCCATGGGAGGTTTTGGTGTTCAAGGATGAAAGCACCAATTGTTAGGAAGCAAAATTGCTAACCCTAACAAGGTATGAAACAACTATGAATCTAAGAGAAAAACTAAGACAAAATAGAAATAAAGATAACTTTTGATTTCTTGATTGATACCTAAAATGTGTCCAAGACACTTACATATATAATGATACTAATGGGCCAATGACTAAAATACCCAAATACTAGTGGAAGCCCAATTCAATAACAATTAAACTAAAATACCAACTAATATAAAACCTTAAATTAATAATTCTGATTAAACTAAAATGCTAAGATAAAATACTAAAATATAACTTGATACTCTCTATCACATTCCTTCCACCTCAACGTGTAGATTTTAATCTAGTTTATTAAGTTCGAAAAATGTTTTAAAAATATTAATCTAGTCTACGATTCTTGAATAAATATTAATATTTTTAAAGGAATAAGTAATTACTCAACAAAAACATAATTAAGAATTGGCTTTATTTTCTTAAAGTAGTTATTTAAAATATATGAGCAAATGAACATGTAAGAATTCTTTTATTATATTATAATAATAAAATTTTGAGCTTGACAAATAAATTCAAAGATAAAAATATAAATCAAACTGTGAGAGAAATTATAAAGTTACCAACATTATAATGTACAAATAAAACAATACGATGTGAATTTTTGAAGTAAAATAGAATTAGTTTTCAACTTAATTCTACTTCCACACACTCACAGTTAGAAGAAATGCACCTAGGTCTTAAAGGAATGTGACATGCTTTATTGAAACAATCCCAGTGATTTTTACAAGGGAATGGATAATCTGCAATGTCATATTAAAATAAAGGGTTGTTTTAATAACTAGTTGATTTAAAAAAATAGTATGTATTTGATGTGAAAGAATCTTTGAAAATGGTGTGAAGAAAATACTTACAGATTTTGGGTCTGCCTCGAGGATTACCCTTGATGGCATTGGTTACAACAAAACACAAAGAAAGAAAGACTATCAAAGGATAAATTAATTTGAGGATTTGACTCATTTTTTCTTCTTTTGCATGTAATAAGATTAAAAATGTTTGATTAATTTATAATTGGAAATTCTATGAGTTTTTAATTATAATTAAGCAGATATTAGCACTTTGGAGTTGCAAGAAGTCAATTATAAAAATGTAATTTTTGTTAAATGTCTCTAATATATATTTAATTGGCATGTTTGTCTTTTAAGCTCATTGATTCGATCGTTTAAGCCCTAATAAATATTTAGACTAGGATGCTTATTTGCCCATAAATTAAATATTTTTTAAAACATGGAAAAATCGTTCATACAATCATATGTTTGACTTGGAAAAATTGTTCATACAATTATATGTTTGTCATCGCAAAAAATGGTAGTTTGTTGAACTAAAAGTGGTTTAAAGAGCAATAACATTTAGTTGTAGAATTTTGATGATATCAATATAATTGAAAACAATTGATATTCTAATATATTTGTTTTTATGTGTATAACAATTGAAAACAATTGTTTTTATGTGTATAATTGAAAACAATTGATATTCTAATATCTTTTGCATATACATAGATAAATGATTATTTGTCCCTAGATAGAGAAAATGATCATATGTACCTAAATATAAATTATCATCTACTCTCAGATAAAGATAAATGATACGATCATCTTTCTTAGATAGATCAATAATCATTTGTTCCAAAGTCAACAAGGTTGACATTCTTTACTTCAAGACAAACATGATCATATGCATCAAAAAGACATGATCATTTGAACTTAACATAAAATGACCATATGTGCCTAGAAGATGAATGATCTACCGTGTTCATCATTCATTCAATCCACAAAAAATGTTTTCTTAATGATCAAATTACGACAGTTGTGTCCGTACAAAGAATGAAAAGATAAGATTTCGTCTAAGATAATACCGTTTTAAATTAGAAAAGATTAGACAATCAAATATTCAAATCCTTTATATAAAGTAGGGGTGGATAGAAAATTGAAAATCGTCAGAAATCCACATTAACCGATAAAAAATAAAAGAGACAGTCGGTTCAAAACTCTTGGAACTTTGAACCACAAAATTGATGGACAATGGTGGAGAAATTTGAAATGTGAAGAGAGAGAGAGAGAGAGAGAGAGAGAGAGAGAGAGAGAGAGAGAGAGTAATACCCCATATTTTCCTTAAATGCTCAATTGGATATCAGTTGAGATCAAATGAGTTCCTATGTACTCTATCTATGGTCAATTGGAACAATTAGAGCTCCTAAGTGCTCTGAATGTTGTCAATTGAAATCAATAGAGTAACTAGTGAACTCTGAAGAGATCAATTATTGATGAAAGAGACAGACCAATATTAATAAGTACAAGAGAGGACATTTTGGTAACTCTAATATTTGGTCAATCGGTGTTAGATGACAAATATCAGATGGAGATATATTACCATTATATATATATATATATATATATATATATATATATATATCTGTGTGTGTGTGTTATATTTATGAGAAAGGGGAAGAAAAAAAGATAGTAAGAAACAGAAGGAAAGGAAGAGGAAAAGAGAATAGAAAGGGAAAGAAGAGAAGAAACTCATGGAAGAGCTTGGATTCATCATCAATTCATTAATACATCCCATTTTCTCCATTTCAAGGTGAGTTCCATTAGATAACATAGAATTGGGGAGAAAATATGAGAAATGGATGGGTTAGGTTTTATGTGAAAACTATGTTTAAATGTGAAATTTGATGTTGATGCATGATGTTTTTGAAGGTGTGAAAAACACAAGCAGGGGGGGGGGGGGGGTTGAATTGGTTTTTCAAAATAAAACCGTTTTTTTATACTAATCTCTTTTAACAACTCTTTAACTTATGAGTAATAATCTTAATGAAGCTTGAAAGAGATAACACAATATGTTTATAATAGTTCACTTGAGAATTCCTCAAGTTAATCTAGTCCACCCACCAAGGTGATTTCGTCTCTCTCAATCGAGGTCTTAATCCACTAATAAATCAGATTAATACAATGCATAAGCCTAACTGCTGGTGACTAACAACAACCTCTAAAACTCTCAAGTTCTAGACTTCTCAAGAGATCTAACCACACTGGTCTCTCTTAAGGAACAACCTCTAAGACTCTCACTAGTCCTAGACTTCTCAAGAAATCTAACCTCACCAGGTTTTTCTCAAGGAACTTCAAACAACAGTTTGAAAGAGGTTTTGTTTACAAAGTATTGCTTCTAGCACAAGCTGAATATGTAAACTATTTTACAACACAGAAAATGACTTTTTGAATGATAATAGCAAATAGAACGTATTTGAATCGGTGAAGTTGTTATCATTCCTTGAGTCTTCAAGTCCTTTTATAGTCGAGTAAAAGTAACCGTTGAAAAGTAATCATGATAGCTATCTAGACTGATGGCGGCTTGATAGAGACGTGTGGACAGATAATACTTTTATGTCCTGTCTTGTCAAGATATCTTCATTGGTATTGGTTGCACTGTTTCCAAGATATCTTCGTTTGTACCGTTGTACAGTTGTACTTTGTTGCTTGGCCTTCTAATCTTCTTAACTTCAGAGGCTTCTGCGAGCATGAGTAAGAAGGGAAGACTTTAGCTTGGTTCTTAAGATCTTCAAGTCTTGGAGTCCTCAGAGCTGCGCCTTCGGAGTCTTCAACACTTGATCTTCAGAACCTTGTTCGCTTAGAATGTTGTCATCATATCTTCAGAGGCTTCTGATGGTATTTAGTTGAAGCATGAGTAGAGACTATAGTTGGGTCTTCATAACCTTTATCTAAAAAGCGTAAGTCTTCAGCATCTGAACTTCGTTCATCAGAACCTCAGTCTTCAGATCTTCAGAACTTGTTCTCTTTACATATTATGTCAGAGTCTTGCAATCTTTAGATTCTCCTGAAGTAATTTCTGTCATATAGCACATCACGTGTAATGCGTAGGCGAAGTATTTTTTTAACAACATATTCACGCCTTTTAACGAAAGCAGAACCTGTTTGTTAGATTCTCACAAATAACAAACATTAGACGTATAAAATTGTTCATACAAACATACTTGTTTGATATCATCAAAACTCAGAGGTATTAATGCAGAACCAACTCTTGTTCTTACAATCTCCCCCTTTT
This sequence comes from Lathyrus tuberosus, assembly GCA_022829125.1. Classification (NCBI taxonomy): domain Eukaryota; kingdom Viridiplantae; phylum Streptophyta; class Magnoliopsida; order Fabales; family Fabaceae; genus Lathyrus; species Lathyrus tuberosus. The sequence continues at coordinate 16,947,562 of JALAZF010000083.1, forward strand.
TGATGATGACAAAACTATGTATTTTGATGACACAATTTGTACATAGCACAAGAGTAATCGAAATAAGAAGGTTAAGAAATTCTTATCCTTCACATGAGAGACTCCCCCTGATTCTCAGACTGGATGAATATTAATTATCCTGACTTGTGAATTTTTCGGAATGGACTCCCCCTGATTCCAAGAGGTCAGACACTGAAATCTTCATAGTCTTGATTCAATTATAAACTTGATCCTTCAGAGTTTAATACGATCTCAGAACCTTGTAACGTTCTGATTTGGTGAATTTTGATTTTTATGATGTTTAATCAGACTTGAATACCTGCAAAAAAGGACAAAGAAAAACATCTAACAGAGATAGCAATTTGCTGGTTAGACTGTAAACAAATGTTTTTCAGAGATTGACTATAAGAAACCAAAATGTCACATTCATTACTTCTCCCCCTTTTTCTCATTATCAAAAATTTTTGTAATCAAAGGGTGAAAAACAAAGTCCTAAATACTAGAATCATAGAGACAAAATCCTAAACTTAGGTGCTTCCAGAGGACATCTTATCCAAAATCTTTTGAAGCAGGTTTTGAACATTAGCATTGACAACCTTTTGTTCTGCAAAATTTTCTCTGAAAATTTGTTGTTCTCCTCTGATTTCTTTAATTGCATTTTCCAAACGCACCACGTCGGGTTTAGGTGAGGAAACAACTAAGGCGTCTTGCTTAGCTTTTTCTATAGCTTCAGCTTCTTTTACCAACCTTGCTTCTTCTTCTGCAAGAATTATCTCTTCTTCAACAGCTTTTTCTTCAGCTTCCTTTCTGCTTCGCAGCCAAAATCTTGAATTCCCTTATCCGCTCTTCAGCTTCTGCTTTTCCTCTGCCAACTGAACTCCAGCAGTTTTAGTGGCGTCTGAAAAGCTTGTAATTCTTGCAAATTCATAATCTAACCACTTCAGAAAGGTTTTCCAGGAATTCTCTAGCTCCATAGGCTTAGCACTTGTGCTTGCTTCAGCTCTTAATTTTGCCACCTTCTTTATAGCCTTGTTACGAATCTGACCAATGTATTCTTCAAGGGTTGTTGGAAGGGGTATGTCATAGATGACCAGCGCAAGGTTCGGCTCAACAGAGTTAGTTTCAGAAGGTTCTGGTTGAGACAAAATAGTCTGAATATGAGCAGGTTCAGATGTTGGTTGATTAGTAATGGATGATAACTCAAGGATTTCTGAAACCGTGAAAGGTTCAGATGTGACAATTTCTAGAGTATCAGAGAGTAGGCTTGGTTTATTTGGTTGAATGATTGGAGAGGTTATTGTCGAGGTGTAGGTAGGAATGGCTTCAGATGAAATAGGTGTACAGATTGATGGAATGGGAGGTGGTTGAATAGTGGTAGTTGGAGGAGGAATCGAGAAAGATGGTGGTTTAAACTTTATTTGTAGATTGGAGGTAGGAATGAAAGTAGATGATGATGATGATACAGTAACCGTCTTGGTAACGTTTATTGAAGTAAAGGGATTGGTAGCAGACTTACTAGATTCTTCAAGAAGAAGAGAGTGCAGAGTGGAACTTTTAGAAGATGCAGACTTGTCCTTCTTCTTCCATTTCTTAAGCTCAGAATCCTCTCCAGTCTGCTTTCTCTTGCTTCTGGGTAACAACATATAGAGGTTTAGGAGCAACATCTTCAATCCTGAAGTTAGACATGTCATGTCCTTCTTCTCTCATCAAAGCAACAAATGCAGCAATTGTTCGTATATTATCGCCTCTGTGATAGATAGGATAATTTTTTTTACTGGAATTTGGTTTTTGATCACAATGTCATGAGAGATAGACAGAGGTTTCACTTCGACATTCTTGATCATCTTCATATGCTTGAGATTCATAGCATTGAAAGCTTCTGCTATGCTCGGAGTCAAGTATTCTGTATATTCAGCTTCTTTAACTAGATAATCCACTAAGCCACTTTCAATAAAGATATCAGAGAGCAATCTTCCGAACAGAATGTAATTTATAATTTTCTTTTCTGGCGAGGCTGTTGTTCTTGTTTTGCGCACCATATCCCTAAGATAGTAGAACAAGATGGATGGTAGACACATTTTCTCATTTTTATACAAGTAGTACAACATGTAATTTTGATTTGCATTGAAGAAATTTGCAGCACTCTTTGAAGGTCTTGGATTGATACACCCATGGATAATCTTGTGCCAGATTCTCAGATTATCATGCAAGTCCTTGCTTTTATATTCTGTTTTTCCAGATTGATGGTTTGCAAAAATTGCTTCGTTGATGATAGAATCAGATTTTTTGATCTTCCCATACACTCTTTTGCCTTCTAAGAACTTCATTCCTAGTAGATCCGAGATTGACTTCTCGATAATAACAATCCTCTTTTCAATAACGAAGGAGACAACATGAAGATAGTCGGTTTCAGCCTGCCTCCAGAAATCTTTTACTAGGGTTTCATAGGTGGGACCTCTAAGTCTATCACAGTAACTTTTCCATCCTTGAGTGTTTAGTTGATCATGAAGGTTAAACCCATTATCACGAAGATTGTCAAAATCGACATCTAGTTCTTTGAGAACTATTAGTTCGTCTGCATGAACAACACAGATAATCGAGGGACTTCGTTGCGTTACGTGGTTTTCATCGATCGTGGGAAGAGATGATGAAGTTGGAACAACAGTTGCGGTGGTTGTGATGGTTATAGAAGGCGCAACAGATGAAGACATTGACTTTTTGGAGGGATTTAGTGACGCTTCCATTTGTTCGGCGAAGAAAACAGTTTCTTTTAGAATGTTGTTCATCATGATGATGGTTGAGATTGAAAATGATGAAGATGATGAACGAGCGTTTAGAGAGAGAGAGAGAGAGAGAGAGAGAGAGAGAGAGAGAGAGAGAGAGAGAGAGAGACGATTTAGGGTTTTAGGGTTTCTAATGGTGTGAAGGTGGGAATGAGACAGTGTGAGTGGTTATTTAAAATATTTTTGAAAATTAAAAGTTAAACACAATTCTGGGGATTAATGAATGAATGTAATTATGATTTAAGTCAATTTCAAGAAAAATTACTATTTAGTGTGTACATTAAGTAGATGTAATAATTTTTGGTATAATCGAAATTACACGTATTTATCATTTTCTAATTAAGTGACACGTTTTAATGTTCTCAGAATCTGGACAACCCAAAAGTTTCCATCAGATCAGAGACACTTCTGACCGAAGTAGCTACTGATAACTGAGATTAAACAAGTGTATAAAAAAAAATCTAATTTCTTCAGACTCTTACTAAACACATCTGATTGTGACGCATTCCTATTCTGGACAATAGTCCATTTTCAGATGCTTCAATATAATTTGAAATCTATCTTCAGCTAAGGGTTTTATAAAAATATCAGCCCATTGATGGTCTGTATCAATAAATTTTATGCACAAAATTCCCTTCTGAACATAGTCTCTGATAAAATGATGTTTTTATTTCTATGTGTTTAGCCCTAGAATGTAAAATAGGGTTCTTGCTTAAACAGATAGCAACAATATTATCACATAAGATAGGAATGTTACTCTTGTGTATCTGATAGTCTTCTAGCTGATTCTTCATCCACAACATCTGCGTACTGCATAAGGAAGCAGATATGTATTCTGCTTCTGCTGTTGAGAGAGCAATTGTTGATTGTCTCTTGCTTGACAATGTGATCAGATTCTTCCCTAGAAACTAACAGTTTCCAGATGTGCTTTTTCTTTCCAATCTGTCTCCAGCATAGTCTGCATCATAGTAACCAGATAGAGTGTACTCTGATTCTTTCTCATACATCAGGCCAAGGTTAGTAGTTCCTTTCAGATACCTTAGAATTCTTTTAACAGCAGTTAAATGAGATTTTCTAGGATCTAATTAAAATCTAGCACACAGATGAACGCTGAATAAAATATCAGGTCTAGAAGCAGTTAAATACAAAAGAGAGCCTATCATACCATGATAGGTCTTCTGACAAACTTTACCACTAACTTCTTCTTTCTCCATGACACTTGTTGGGTGCATTGGAGTCTTTGCTATTTTACAGTCAATCATGTTGAATTTCTTTAGAAGTTCTTTAATGTACTTACTTTGATGAATGTAAGTAGCCTCTGGTTTCTGATCAATTTGAATTCCCAGGAAGAACTTTAACTCACCCATCAGGCTCATTTCGAACTCTGCTTGCATTAACCTTGAAAAATCCTCGCATAGAGAGGGATTAGCAGAACCAAAAATAATATCATCAACATAAATTTGAACTATAAGAATATCATTTTTGTACGATTTACAGAAAAGAGTGGTCTCAACTTTTCCTCTGGTGAAGTTATTTTCTAAAAGAAATTTGCTCAATCTGTCGTACCAAGCTCTGGGAGCCTGCTTCAGACCATAGAGAGATTTTTTGAGTTTAAAAGCAAAATCTAACTTTTCTGAGTTTTCAAAACCAGGTGGTTGTTTGACATAAACTTCTTCTGATATATAACCATTCAAAAATACACTCTTAACATCCATTTGATATAAAATGATGTTATGATTTACTGAAAAGGAAATTAACAAGCGCATAGCTTCTAGTCTGGCGACTGGAGGAAAAATTTCATTGTAATCTATCCCTTCTTGTTGACTGTAACCTTGGGTAACAAGTCGTGCCTTGTTTCTGACAACTTCTCCCTTTTCATTTAGCTTATTTCTGAATACCCATTTGGTTCCAATTACATGGACACCTTTAGGCTTTGGAACAAGGTCCCATACATCATTCTTTGAAAATTGGTTAAGTTCTTCTTCCATTGCCAGAACCCAGTCCTTGTCCATAAGAGCTTCATCAATTGTCGTTGGCTCAATTAACGATACCAATCTCAGAAGTATTTCTTCAGAGGGTTTGAAAGCTGATCTGGTTCTGATGGGAGCATCCTTGCTACCCAAAATTAGTTCTTCAGGGTGTGAAGTTGAGATTCTTCTCTTCTTTTGTTGCGGAGTATCAGACGATACATCAATGATATCGAAAGGAGGAACTTCTGGAGTTTTAACTTCTTCTATCTTTTCTTTAGGTTCTGAAAAGCTGATTTCCAAATCTGCAAACTTTTCAACTAGCTTTGACTTTTCAGGGTCAAGCTTATCATCGAATCTGACATGAATTGATTCTTCCACAATCCGTGATTCTGTGTTATAAATTCTGTAGCCTCTTGAGTGTTCAGAGTATCCTAACAACAAACACTTCTGTGCTTTAGGATCAAACTTGCCAAGATTCTCTTTAGTGTTTAACATAAAACAAATACATCCAAAAGGATGAAAATAAGAAATGTTGGGAATTTTATTCTTCCACAATTCATAGGGAGTCTTACTTAAAATAGGTCTTATGGAGATTCTATTTTGAATATAACATGCAGTGTTGACTGCCTCTGCCCAAAAGTGCTTAGCCATGTCAGTTTCTTGGATCATAATGTGAGCCATTTCTTGTAGAGTCCTGTTCTTTCTTTCTATGACTCCATTTTGTTGTGGAGTTCTAGGACAAGAAAAATCATGAGATATCCCATGCGAATCAAAAAGTTTTTCAAAATCTTTGTTTTCAAATTCTCCACCATGATCACTTCTGACCTTGACGATTTTGCAATTCTTTTCATTTTGCACTTGGGTGCAGAAGGAAGCAAACACAGAATGTGACTCATCCTTGTGTCTTAAGAATTTTACCCATGTCCAACGACTGTAATCATCAACGATAACTAGTCCATATTTCTTACCATTGATAGAAGCAGTTTTCACTGGTCCAAATAAATCAATGTGAAGAAGTTCCAATGGTCTAGAGGTAGAAAGAATATTCTTTGGTTTAAAAGAAGTTTTTGAAAACTTGTCTTTCTAACATGCTTCACAAATAGCATCTGAAGAGTACTTCAGATTTGGCAACCCTCTGACAAGTCCTAGCTTGTTCAGCTGAGAGATTCTTCTCAAGCTAACATGACCCAGACGTCTGTGCCAGACCCATTGCTCTTCATTGGCAGACAGGAGACACTTTACATTTTGATTTTTTAAATCTGATAATTTAATTTTGTAAGTATTATTCTTCCTCTTACCATTGAACAGAACAGATCCATCCTTCTGACTAACAGCCTTACAAGACGTTTGATTGAAAATAACATCATAACCATTGTCACTAAGTTGGCTGATTGACAACAGATTATGCATTAGACCTTCAACTAAAAGAACTTGATTTATAGAAGGAAGTTTACCTTTACCAACAGTTCTGGAGCCAATGATTCTTCCCTTCTGGTTTCCTCCGAAACCGACGACACCTCCAGGCTTAAGTTTCAAATCTTGGAACATATGCCTTTCTCCCGTCATGTATCGCGAGCATCCACTGTCCAGGTACCATGACTGGTGTTTCAGTGGCGCCATTAAGGGTATATGCAACATAAACTATCTTATTCTTAGGTACCCATTTTGTGGGTCCTTTCACATTAGTCTTTCCAGAGGTTCTGACACCTTTGGATTTTCGTGCACCAGGATAATAGTGCGGTATTTGTGCATAATATTTGAGTTTGGAAGTTTTCTTCCGTGTCTGTGTTTGTGATATAACAGACTTAGAACCTTCTGGTTCTGGACATTTTAGTTTAGTGTCAGCACACACAAAATGTTTAGATAGAGGTATTAGTTTGATATTCTTGGTTTCATCATATGGTTGTGATGGTCCTGAATATCCTAGACCTCTACTTCCATTTCTGTTGACTCTGTTAGTTCTTGTTATTGGCTGGAATTTTGGTAAAACAATGGTGGTGTTAATGATATCATATGTCTGATGTCTTAACATGAGTTACTAACATTTAGTTTGTGTTAAGTTTGTTAGGGTTGCAGTTTTGTATGTTGATGTTATAAGTGATGTCTTGACATCACTATACCAGAACATCAGAACATCAGTTTGTGATGTTTTAGGGCTGCACGTGTTTTGTTGTTAATAGAGAGATTGCAGGCGAATTTATTGGAGAAGATTTATTCTAATACAATTAATTCTGCATATCTTGTGGAGAATAGTTTGTTACTATTTTTGTGCAAATAGACATGGAGAATTGTTCCTATTTGTGTGGAGAAGATCTTGCAGCTGAATTAAAAAGTGAAGATTTAAAAGATACATAATATCCTGGAAATATTATGTGGAGATGATTTAAAGGTGTGGAAGATTAAAGATAAAATCTAGTAAAGATTGATTATTTAAAATATAAAGATTTAATTGAAGATTTAATTGAAGATTTGATTGAAGATTTGATTGAAGATCTATTTAGTAGCAGAATCTTTTGCAGATTGGTGGTGATTTGAAGGCCCAAATCCAGTTGGGAAAAAGTTATAAATTAAATGCTTGTAATCTAGAATAGGTACGGGTCCAAGATGTAGATCATTAGGGATTAGTCTAAGTGAACCACTCGGGTTGTGAGATGGTCACTGTGTCCTTACTCAGAAACCTGTAGGTAATGAGTATTGTATTATTCTTGGAGGAAGCTTTGAAGCAACTCCAAGGTGTGTCATGGAAGTGTGTCTTCTACTTTTCTGTGGTTGAAAAGGTGTTGGTAATCAAGCTGTTGATGTAGTGGCGGAGATGTTGACTGCTAGACATCATTGCGATGATTGGGAGTGAGATGGAGTCTCTTATCTAGGGAGGACTTGGATAGAAGGGTCATTGGGCAGTGATTAAATTAGGTAGGTTGTCAACTGGTTTATTGAGTCTGTAATTTGATACTACTAATAGTGGACTTCCTTCCTGGCTTGGTATGCCCCCAGATGTAGGTTGTTGAACCGAACTGGGTGAACAATTCTTTGTGTTGATTTACTATTGTTTATTGCCTTGTTCATAGCAGATTGTGTTGTTGTGACATCACACATCTGATACCAGAATTTCACTTGGTATCAGAGCAGGCATCCTGTCTGTTTCTGGATGAGATCTAGGGAAGATACTTTCTGGTTCATGATCAAGGAAGAGAGTTGTTTGGATGTTCCCTTGGAGTGAAGGATGGACTATTCATAATATAGTATTGTTGGCACGTGGTTTATGCTGATAGTGTGCAAGGATTTTTGAGTAGTGCCTGAAGGTTGTTGAGGTGTTGTTGTGGGTTCCGCTGCATGGTATCTGATGCAATCTTGGTTGGTTCTTGTATCTTTGGTGGTGAGATTCTAGGAAGGTATTCTCTTGGAAAGACATTAGGGTTTGGTCTCCTCAGCAGGATATTCTATGATGTTGTAGTTTATGCAAGACAGCTTTAACCGTTTGGTTAGAGATGCCAAAGATACTTGAGGATTATCTCATATCTTTGTTTTGGGAAAGAAGTGATCAAAAGGTGAATGGATCTTATTAAAGATTGTATGACATGGAAGTTTCAGTTTTTTTTTGAAGAAGAATATATTTAAATCAGGCATTGAAGACCAATCTGTCCAGAACATTGATTCCTTCTTTATCAATTTTCTTGACGTTGAAAGAAGAGGGTGGAGCAAAAGCAAAAGAGTATCACTGTCAAATATTTCATACGGGAGTGAAGATCTTGATAATTTATCTCTTAAGCTTAGTTGTGGTGACCTAATTAGGAGGATCTTCCTGGTTATGATGTCAAATGTAGTTCTGGTATATCTGAATATGAATTCTCTTGTGAAGATACATGTTTCTGATTTTCAAAATCATGATCTGGAGGAAGTTTCATCAAGAAAGAAGCTGAGCTTAATATGTCAATTCTAATATCTCGACATCGCGCTACACATCAGCAGTTTATGGTAAATGCTAAGTCAAAGACTTATTAGATTGTAGCTGTTTTGAAGGATCACTGAAGCTATGAAGTTGAACAATTTTTGAGATGTTGTTCATAATGTCATAACATCTCAGCTGGAGCTGGTTGAAGAAAAGGTAGTAATCTTGATAGCAGAAGAGAAGGAGATGATCCCTGTTTAAGCTAAAATGTCTGAGGACAATTTTATAGGGAAAATGCATCCAAGAGTCTGTGTGCAGTAGCAGTGTAAATCAGCCTGTGGTCAATTGGTGTCTGCATTAGTTGTATGGAATGAACGCTTCCAGTTTTGTGGCTTGAAGGATTGGAAGCAGATTGTCTATGGTATGTTTATGCCGAAGGATGGCAGTTATCACTCTTGAGTTAGACAAGAGGTCTGAACCCTGTGCTTATAAGAAGAAGCTTCTGGAAGAGTTGTTATGCAAGTTGCTGCAGTAGTTGGTCAGATGTTGATATGTTCTCATGTGTTCCCTACAAGAGATTTGTGTGGTTTACCATGGGTGTTATCTCCAAAGCCATAGCAGTTGTATAATGTGATATAGACTAATGTCGGAACTGATGTTGAAACATCATTTCAGTTCCTTGCTTTCTCAGCCAAAGTAAGTTAGGTGTGCTCATGGTGAAGTATCAGGTCAAGCCACTTACCTAATCTGAAGTGATTAGTGGTGTGGATCAACAAAAGAGGGATCAACAAGTGCCTCAAGTATGCATGAAAAGAATGTCAGACCAGAGAAAATGTCGTACCTTGTGTGAGAAGGTTACCTTATCACATATGATAAATAGCTTGACAGTAGTTGAGTATCTGTCTGCATTTGATAAAGTTGTGCATCTAACGATTGTGAATACTCTGACGGGAGCTGAGCGTTTATCTAAGATGTTGTGCATTTAACTAATGACAATATACATTGACGGGAGACTATGTATATGTCTGATGTAAAAGTGCAGGACTGCAGAAGTGTTGAGAATTTACTTTTCTCTATGTGGCTGTATATTTCTCTTTGTGGTGTGTTAGTGTGTGACGACCTGAATTATGGTGTGTGAAAGTCAAGGACGTGTGGATGTTATCTCTGACTTTCTACTGACGGCTATACTAAGGAAGTGACTTTATTTAGTATTGCTATGGGGTAGTCTTGGACTACTTATTTTCTGAAGATTCAGATGTGGTAGGTTTGAAGTCTTTGGAATTTCTAAGCAGGATGGAGGTTGTCTACTCAAACTTGATTGTTGAATCATGTCTATGAGAGCATGGAAATCTGGTTCTGCAAAGGGAGACGGTTCTTCTAAGTGGCAGAAGGAAGAGCTGAATTCAACAGTTGGATGGCATAATGTTCTGACATCTAGCTTAACATCAGGAGTCTCAGCTGGCGATGTGGCACATCAGCTAATGATAGGGTGATCTACAGGAATGAATAAAAGGAGGCTTCAAAAAGATCGTTCTCATGGCAGTTTGTGGGAGCTGCAGGAAGGAGAAGATGTTACATGACCATGGCTTAGGGAGTCTAAGTGTGTTGGCTTTTGAGAAAGTGGATCATGTAACTTGAAGATCAAGGTTCCTTGGTGGATCAAGATATCTTTGTGTGAGTTCTGACTAACGTGAGGATTCATGAATGAGGTGATCAAACTGTGGCATTTGGTTGTTCTCAGAAGTGGATTCAAAGAATCATAGTAATCAGAGTGTGGCAGCTGGTTATTATTGAGGATTGTCTTGGAACAAGTTACTCTTGGGCAGAAGGGTGATGAGTTGAAGACTTAAGGAGATTAATCTTCTTGAAGGTGGATGAGAGTTTAATTCTCTAGTTTTTTTGGATTACTGTGCAATAGTAAGTCCATTTGGTGGAGCATATCAAGAATCATGGTGCTGATATCTTGGTGTGTGGCAAATATTCTAACTTATGTTGGGACAGTATCTGGTTGAATATCCTTGGTGAAGGATGATTTTGCTCTGGTTCAGGAGCTTGGTGCTTACAGTATGCCTAAGGAGCGTCTACATAGTCATACGGGAGAGTGATGAAGTAGAAGGTCTACCTTGAATGGAGACTGTAGAGAAGACTGAAGTAGATCAGGAGGTTGGTGACCATTATGAATAGCCTAATTATGACTTCATGTGTGAGTGACTGCTAATAAGGGACAGTGGTACCAAAATGAATGTGCTCAGCAAGTGTGCTTAAAAATTTATCTCCATCTAGAGCACTAGTTTACCATGACAGAGGGAGTACGTGTCTATGGATCTTGCTGCAAAGGTGCACAGATTGTAAAGCTTGCATGATGATCAAGCTTGTGGAGATGGGTTGGCTCTTATGAGGATCTAATGTCAGATAACATGTTATGACATTAGGCTGTTGGTTAACATGAATGGTTCTAGCCATGTGAAGCTAAGTGTTTGAATCATATGCGAACATGCTTCTGAGGAGAAGTCTGAAGGACAACTTTGGTTGTGTATGGGAGAATTTATTTTTTCTCTGCAGATTTTGGAAGAGCTTTGTGAGGGTCCTTATTGATGGGAGGTGTCACACTTGTCTTGGCGTGTGAGTTCAGTGGAAGGCATTGTCTGGTTTTTCCAAATGTTATGATCAAGGAGTTCATTGTGATCATTCATGTGGATATTACAGAGAGAAGTTAATCAGCTTGGCAAGATGTGAGTTTTGGAGCTTGAGAAGATAACAAACCAAGAGGGAATCATGTGAGTTCTGGTATTTGGATTGTTTGAGGATTAAGCACTAAGTGAATGCGTTCAGCAGGTGTGTTGAACAGAGGGTGCGCTCTTGAAGACATGAAGATGAGTCTTATGTTTTCCATTCATTTAAGGTGTTCTTCTTGCAAAGGAGCACTGGTTATCTTCGATAGGGAGAGTTGATCTTTTGTTGAAGAAGTTGTTTATCCAGATTGTAATGTCAGACAAGATGTTGTGACATTGTGTTACTGGTGAAGTTCATGGTGTACTTGACAGTTTAGACCTGGTTCTATAGATTTGTGTGTCAATGGATTGAATTAGAAGTATACATTTACACCAATGTTTGTCAACTTTTGGCCATAAAGGGGGAGAGAATGTACAGTAGTAGCTGCTGAGTCTGGATTTTGTTCTGAGTATATTTGTTGGATGATTCAGAGTTTGATTTTGGAATTTCTTTTGTGCTTGGTGCGATGTTCAGAGTTTGTCCAATTGTGTGGCTAAAAAGGGGAAGAGTTAGCCTAGTTGTTGCCCAGTTGTCTATTGTGGTTCTAGGCTTGAGGGGGAGTGTGTAGTTTGTGCAGCTGTCTTGCTGGTTGCAGTTTTGAGGGAGAGTTGCTTCTGTTAGTTGAGTGCTGATATGGCAGGTATCTCTGATGTTGGCTGAGATTGTTTTAGCCAAAATTAGCCAAAGGGGGAGATTGTTAGTTCTTGTTATTGGCTGGAATTTTGGTAAAACAATGGTGGTGTTAATGATGTCATATGTCTGATGTCTTAACATGAGTTACTAACATTCAGTTTGTGTTAAGTTTGTTAGGGTTGCAGTTTTGTATGCTGATGTTATAAGTGATGTCTTGACATCACTATACCAGAACATCAGAACATCAGTTTGTGATGTTTTAGGGCTGCACGTGTTTTGTTGTTAATAGAGAGATTGCAGGCAAATTTATTGGAGAAGATTTATTCTGATACAATTAATTCTGCATATCTTGTGGAGAATAGTTTGTTACTATTTTTGTGCAAATAGACATGGAGAATTGTTCCTATTTGTGTGGAGAAGATCTTGCAGCTGAATTAAAAAGTGAAGATTTAAAAGATACATAATATCCTGGAAATATTATGTGGAGATGATTTAAAGGTGTGGAAGATTAAAGATATAATCTAGTAAAGATTGAGTATTTAAAATATGAAGATTTAATTGAAGATTTAATTGAAGATTTGATTGAAGATTTGATTGAAGATCTATTTAGTAGCAGAATCTTTTGCAGATTGGTGGTGATTTGAAGGCCCAAATCCAGTTGGGAAAAAGTTATAAATAGAATGCTTGTAATCTAGAATAGGTACGGGTCCAAGATGTAGATCATTAAGGCTTAGTCTAAGTGAACCACTCGGGTTGTGAGATGGTCACTGTGTCCTTACTCAGAAACCTGTAGGTAATGAGTATTGTATTGTTCTTGGAGGAAGCTTTGAAGCAACTCCAAGGTGTGTCATGGAAGTGTGTCTTCTACTTTTCTGTGGTTGAAAAGGTGTTGGTAATTAAGCTGTTAATGCAGTGGCGGAGATGTTGACTGCTAGACATCATTGCGATGATTGGGAGTGAGATAGAGTCTCTTATCTAGGGAGGACTTAGATAGAAGGGTCATTGGGTAGTAATTGAATTAGGTAGATTGTCAACTGGTTTGTTGAGTCTGTAATTTGATACTACTAATAGTGGACTTCCTTCCTGGCTTGGTATGCCCCCAGATGTAGGTTGTTGAACCGAACTGGGTGAACAATTCTTTGTGTTGATTTACTGTTGTTTATTGCCTTGTTCATAGCAGATTGTGTTGTTGTGACATCACACTTAACATCACACATCTGATACCAGAATTTCAGACTCCATAGATCATTGAAGCCATTTTACTTCTATATATGCTTTTAGCAAGGAAATGCTGAAAAGCTCTATCATATCTGACCACTTCATTAGTGAGAGTTATGTCATACGTGATCTCTTCTTCTAACTTAGATACTTTACTTTTTACAACAACATTTGATTTTTCTAAGAAAAATAATTTTTCGTTTAATTCAGAAATAGTTTGTTTGTTCTTAGTAAGGTCCTCGGAAGGAACCATAAAAGTCTTTTTCTGAGTTTTGTGTTTTCTTAGAAGAAGTTGATACCTATCCATAAGTTCAGATAATCCTATTTTAAGTTCAGAACGAGATAAGGAAGAAAGTACCTCTCTGTCGTCATCAGAGTCTAATAGTTCTTCTTCTGATAGAACTTCGTTCGTGCTGGTCTTAGCCATGAATGCTACATTGGCATGTTATCCGTCGGAATCTTCTTCTGACTCCTAATCATCCCAAGTTGCCATGAGACCCTTTTTAGCTTTTCTAGGTTTTCCATCTTTCTTGAACTTTGGACAATCAATTTAGATATGTCCAGGCTCCTTGCATTCAAAGCAAGTAACTTCTCTTTCATAAGCTTTCTTTTGACCATGTGTAGACTCAGATCTTCTTTTTGGTCCTATGAACTTATTCCTTATGTATTTCCACAGTTGGCTTATCTTCTTTGTTATGAGAGATAGATCATTTTCGTCTGAATCTTCTTCAGATTCTTCCTCTGCTTGATAAGCCTTTTTATTTTCATATTTAGCTTTTAGAGCAATGGATTTACCTTTCTTCTGAGGTTCATCTTCTTGAAGTTCTATTTCGTGACTTCTTAAAGAACTAATTAGTTCCTCAAGACTTATGTTGTTCAAATCCTTTGCTAGTTTCAGAGCTGTTACCATTGGTCTCCATTTGACAGGCAGACTTTTGATAATCTTCTTGACATGATCAACAGTAGAATAACCTTTGTCCAGAACTTTAAGTCCTGCAATAAGCATTTGGAATCTTGAAAACATAGTTTCCACATATTCATCGTCTTCTATTCTGAAGACCTCATATTTCTGGATTAGTGCAAGAGCTTTTGTCTCTTTGACTTGAGCGTTGCCTTCATGAGTCATTCGGAGAGAATCAAAAATAGACTTTGCAGTTTCTTTGTTTGTGATTTTTTCATATTCCGTATATGAAATTGCATTTAGCATAATCGTTCTTGCTCTATGATGATTCTTGTAAATCTTCTTTTAAGCATTTGTTAATGCACTCCTGGCAATCTTTTTGCCTTCAGAATCTACAGGGTAACTCTAGCCATCAACTACCAGATACCATAGATCTAAGTCAAACGCCAGAAAGTAACATTCAATTCTGTCTTTCCAATAGTCAAAATTTTCCCCATCAAAGATAGGAGGTTTTGCACTATAAGAATCTCTTTCATTTGCGGTAACATTTAGTTTAGGTGCAACCATTGTTTTTGACACTTGGATCGATACTGAACACTGTTAAGTGCTTAATAAAAATTAAACCTTTTTATCACCTCAGAACCGGAGCTCTAATGCCAATTGAAGGTGTGAAAAACACAAGAAAGGGGGGGGGGGGTTGAATTGGTTTTTCAAAATAAAATCGTTTCTTTATAGTAATCTCTTTTAATAACTCTTTAACTTATGAGTAATAATCTTAATGAAGCTTGAAAGAGATAACACAGTATGTTTATACTAGTTCACTTGAGAATTCCTCAAGTTAATCTAGTCCACCCGCCAAGGTAATTTCGCCTCTCTCAATCGAGGTCTTAATCCACTAATCAATCAGATTAATACAATGCACAAGCCTAACTAATGGTGACTAACAACAACCTTTAAAACTCTCAAGTTCTAGACTTCTCAAGAGATCTAACCACACTGGTCTCTCTTAAGGAACAACCTCTAAGACTCTCATTAGTCCTAGACTTCTCAAGAAATCTAACCTCACCAGGTTTTTCTCAAGGAACTTCAAACAACAGTTTGAAAGAGGTTTTGTTTACAAAGTATTGCTTCTAGCACAAGCTGAATATGTAAACTATTTTACAGCACAAAAAATGACTTTTTGAATGATAATAGCAAATAGAACGTATTTGAATCGGTGAAGTTGTTATCATTTCTTGAGTCTTCAAGTCCTTTTATAGCCGAGTAAAAATAACCGTTGAAAAGTAATCATGATAGCTATCTAGACTGATAGTGGCTTGATGGAGACGTGAGGATAGATAATACTTTTATGTCTTGTCTTATCAAGATATCTTCATTAGTATTGGTTGCACTGTTTCCAAGATATCTTCGTTTGTACAGTTGTACTTTGTTGCTTGGTCTTCTAATCTTCTTAACTTCAGAGGCTTATGCGAGCATGAGTACAAAAGGAAAACTTTAGCTTGGTTCTTAAGATGTTTAAGTCTTGGAGTCCTCAGAGCTGCGCCTTCGGAGTCTTCAGCACTTGATCTTCAGAACCTTGTTCGCTTAGAATGTTGTCATCATATCTTCAGAGGCTTCTGATGGTATTTAGTTGAAGCATGAGTAGAGACTATAGTTGGGTCTTCAGAACCTTTATCTAAAGAGCGTAAGTCTTCAGCATCTGAACTTCGTTCATCAGAACCTCAGTCTTCAGATCTTCAGAACTTGTTCTGTTTACATATTATGTCAGAGTCTTGAAATCTTCAGATTCTCCTGAAGTAATTTCTGTCATATAGCATATCACGTGTAATGCGTAGGCGAAGTATTTTCTTTTAACAACATATTCACGTATTTTAACGGAAGCAAAACCTGTTTGTTAGATTCTCTCAAATAACAAACATTAGACGTATAAAATTATTCATACAAACATACTTGTTTGATATCAACAAAACTCAGGGGTATTAATGCAGAACCAACTCTTGTTCTTACAGTTTTTATGAATTGTATGTTTAATCATGACATACCATGTTTATTGGATGTTTGGATGTGTTTTGGGATGATTAGGTGTTGAAGTTTTGGAGTTTTTGGCCATGGATGACATTATTTTACACTACTGGAAATTTGAAATTCGTATGGGTCGCTGTGCGAGCTTACGCGACTTATTCTGCTATGATCGATGTGCGAGTCTCAGTGAACGGAAAGCGAGCTCGTTGTTTGGTCGTTGTGCGATCATGATCCATTTTCAGTTCTATCTGTACCTCACCCTACGTTCGCTGTGCGAACCGAAAGCGAGCAGTCTCGCTTTGCAATCGTTGTGCAACCATGACAAAATTCTGTTTTCCTGTTTCATGTTTCCTTCATAACTTTTGAACCGTAACTCGGATCAAGGCACGGTCGAAAGTGTTGGAAAGCTATTCCAATGCTATACGCGATAAAAGTGAATATATATATATATATGATTGATTTAATATTATTGAATTGAATGAATGTAGAATAATATGTGAAAAAGTAAAGAAGAACGCCTAGTGTTGTGATGAGCACCATGTGAATGGTTTGATATTTGGTGAGGGTCCTTTGTTCTGAAAGTCCTATTTGATGAGGGGTTTGGCTCCTAAATACCTATCTATTATGAGATCATGGATTAACCAAGGATTCTTGGTGTAGAATATCAATGTGCACGTTTATGAATTATATGATATATATTGTTGTTTTGCCTATGCGGTGCATTTCATAGTCTATGCTTGAATCATTGTTGTATCTTGTAATTGTTTTTATTGTGTGATAACATGCTTAAAAGACTATAAGAATGGTGAGGAAACCCTTGATATTAATTAATGGAATGAATTAGTAAGATGATTAGGACATGATGAGTAATATAGATGGAAATGCTTGTGCAATGATGCCTTGATGTGTATCATTGGAATTGGAAAATAGTTTTCTAGCTGTGAGGACAACTTTGTATGGAATATGTGTGGCTTCGTGTTGCTTTATGTTTAAGGTGAATGTGTTTGCCTTGTGATTGTCGAAGACAATCACGTTGTGTCGTGTTTTATCCCATAATAGGAAACAACCTTTGACTTGTGCCATCCGAAGAGTTGATGCTTATGTAGAGCTTATTTGGGATGTATGCACCATTACTTTGGCAAGAGTTCCCTTAAATGAATGGAACCTACGGGTAAGAGACTTGAGATGGGGGTGGTCCCATGGGAAGTGACGATTCATGTGGGAAGAACCTTGAATCCGAATCCATTCATTTATCCCGTGTGTATGGATGGAGCCTACAGGTAAAAGGCTTGAGATGTGGGTGGTCTCATGGGAAGAGACTATTCATGTGGAAAGCACCTTGAACCCGAATCCATTTGTATGTCAAAGTTTTCTACAAGGATCTGTGACCCACGCTAAAAGTCCTAGACGTAGGTGAGGCGGCGGGGAAGCTTACCTTGGTACAATTTCCGATTAGTGATCATTTGAGTTGATGAACTCAAGAGGCATGTTTCCATACATTGTGAGTTGTGAGAACTCAAGTCTTATCCCTTTCCCTTTTGACTTGAGATAGAAATTTATTATAACCCCGTAGAGTCGAGTGAACCCATAAGATAGGGGAACTCACTGAGATTATTATCTCACCCAATTATTGTTGTTGTTTTTCAGGTATTGTTTGCAGGTTTAGTTTGCAAGTGGAGCTGCATGGATGTTTCAAGAGAAGCTTAGATTATGTTTTTCGATGTGTATTGTGTATCTTGTACAATGATGGATATTGTACTCAGATCTTAGATTTTATGTTTGGCACTTTCCATATCTTGTACCATTGTTGTTCTTTTATGTTTTTTTTTTGTAAAATGGTCAAGTATTTAAATTATGCCACTAGGCACTTATGATAGTGTCAGTACCAGATAATAACTCTTGTATGATATTATTCTAGATATATATTATACAGGGCGTTATATATATATATATATATATATATATATATAGAGAGAGAGAGAGAGAGAGAGAGAGAGAGAGAATTGAGGGTGAGAAGTGATTATTGCATTAGCCTAGGATGAGAATGTATCCTTTACATTTATAAAAAATTTATATTATGATTGGGATCCAAAACAAATAAAAGAAATAATAAAAATATACAAAAATCCGGCTTGTAATGGGATACACTATTCAGTTAACTGGTTACAACTAACATTCAATTAAATTCTATTCATTGGTAACCGGTTAACGCCACAAGTTAACCAGCTACGCCTTCGAAAACTTCAATTTTCTGATACTTTAGAGGTGTTGTTTTCCTTGCTGTAACCGGTTACGCCCCCATGTTAACCGGTTACAACACTTGAATTACTTGAAATACATTCAACACACCACCTTAATTTAAGTGCTCCAAGTCTTCCATGCCCATGTGTTGGTGTAAACCTTAGAGGCCAATACTTTTGGTACTTGTATCAAATTATTTATTAATAATAAAAAGAATTTCTTGATTATGTTTGTTTTTCCAAAATAATAAATTCCCTATAATAGATAGTCCGTTTAATGAAATATTAAGTGTGACTTAATCATGAGATTCGATTAAACATAAGGAAACTATTCTTAAAGCATATGTAGTCGAGCTTTACTGTGAAGTGAGATAACCTTAAAGTATTAAGACTATTATGTAGATAGACTGATGATCACATCTCATGGATAATGGATAAGGAGTTATCAAGTTTTAACATATGTATAAATATTAGGAATAATATTTATAATGGATTGACCCGTTATGAGAGTACTATATAGAGTGTTATGCAAAGTGTCATAAATTACTCTCATGGCGATAGTGGTGTATACCACCCTTCGACCTGGAATCACTATGGACCCTAGATGTAGAGTCGAGTACTTTATTGCTGATATAACATTGTCCGTAACTGGATGACCATAAAGATAGTTGATGGGTTCTCCACGAAGCATGTTGAGGGACATGAGTGACCTAGATGAAATATTCCCATCCTGCATAACAGGATAAATGTCTAAGGTCCGATTATTGAACTGGACAAGGATGACATGGTATATGCCTTGTGTTCAATATAGGCATAAGGGAAAAAGGGTAATTGTACACACAAGTATTATCACAAAAAAGGTTTTGCCAGATCACATGATATTTTTGTGACTTAGGTAACAGTGATGTGTTGATAGATACTGCTCATTGTTTATTATGTTAAATGCGTGATTTAATATAATTATCAACGTCGCAAAAAACCTACAGGATCACACACATAAAGACATATTAATGAGAGGTAGAGTAAATAAGAAACACCGTAAGGTACACTGCATTTAAGTAAATATAGAACATCGTAGGGTACGGTGCACGTAAGTAGAATGCGAAATGTGGTAAGGTACCACGCGCTTAAGTGATATACGGTACACCATAAGATATGGTGTGTGTGCACTTAAGTGGGTTTTTTAGCTTGCAGCCCACATAAGAGGTTTTATAAAGGGAAAATTTATTTTCTACTGCGTTTTGGATCGGGATTTCACTTCAGTGGTATCAGAGCCACTTATGAAACCATGCATCTAATAACTATTTATTTTCTGTACTTTCTATTTTAATTCGATTAAAACACAAAATAAATTAAATTATAATTGAGTAATTGAATTTTGGCATCAGGTTGTGTACAATTTGGCTGATCAATATTGACTATGCTTCAGAATTCGACATTAGTATGGTGAAGCAACGATATATCGATCGTCCTTAAGTTACACAAATATGATCGATCAAATTTTATATGTGATATAAGTAACTCTGGTGAAAAGATGGTATATTGGATATACTATTTCTACTTCGTCCATTCAATCATGTAATGATTGTCATTTCTTTGAGCAATCCATGTTCATTTGCTTCAGAATCCGACATTAGTATGGTGAAGCAATGGCATGTTGATCAATCATACTGAATTATTGATCATGGTGTTTTGACGATAAAAAGTTGTTGCATTAGGTTTCATGACGGCACAAGGGTTGCGCTGTCAAAGAGGTATGCGATTAAGGTTGTGCTTTAATATTTATGGATAGTATCAAGTGTTGATGCAAAAAACGACGCCGACCGGGCAGGGGACGCTGCCCTATTTGGTTGTAAGGGTTAGAGCACCCCTAATGCTCTAATTAATTTCATTTTTTATTATCAATTTTTTTTCAAAAACAGAGTTTGAGAGTGGAAAAAAAGTTTGAAAAGAAATAATAGAGATAATGTGATCGAATGAATGTACAACAAGAAATCTTAAGGAATTACAAATTAATGATGAATTTAACTAATAACAATAAATGAGTTAATATTATTATATTAATACAAAGAAATTCGAATATAATTAGATTAAATAATTAAACATTCTAGAATTATAATTTTTTCAGAATAATTAGCAGAAAGATAAATTTACATGACTAGATCTAAACTGACTTTAACAATAAATCTCTATGGAATAGAAATAAACCTAACGACATGCAAACTAAGAAACGATAAACCTATCATGCAATATTTAAACAGAAAATAAAGAGAAATAGTAAGAAAGATAGCACGCCAATATTCATATTGGTTATGTGCAAGAGTCACTACTACAAAAGACACATGTAACCTGGGAAGCAAAATTGATTTAACCTCGCTTAAAGAGATGGGTTAACGAAGGGCGTCATGAGAAGCTACCACTTTACCCCTTGTTTTAAGAATAACCAAGGGGTTAGTTGAAATGTTCACGGGTTTGATCCCCAGCAATAACTTTTTATATATTTTCCAAGCTAGCACTATATACCTCTCGGTTTAATAACAAAAACGAGGGAAAACTATATTCTTTTTTTAAACACTCATTACATTGTTTACACAAAATATAAATTAATTTGTTACAGACTACATTATTTACACAGAGTACTACATTATTTACACATAATATTAAAGTAAAAATGTTGAATCTGATTCATCGTCATCGCTTTCAATGAAGAACAAATGCTGGATATCTTGGAGAAGAGCAAATGTTGGAGATCCTCGTTTCATTGATCTTGAGGAAGAACAAATGTTGGATTTAGAAAATTCTCTATGACTTTTGCATTCATTTGTTTCTGATATAAAACAAAAAAAGTTAGATAAATAAAATAAATATTCAGTTATATGATTATTGAAGAACACAATGTTAGATTAATTATTTAATTAATCAAATGGATTGGCATAATCAATTATTAATTATTTATATTATCGTCAATTTTTATTAAACATAAATTATTGATGAATTATTTGATTGAGTTTTGTGCGTGAATGAACCATGATCGGTTGAACCATTTTGTTAAGATCAACGAGAGTTCTATGCCCTCATTTGTTTAGCTATTTAGGTCTCACCCCATTAGACAATTAACATACTCTGAAAATCCTAAACAATAATAAGAGTAGTAATTCTCTCATACTCACTCTTTCGATGACCATCTCTAAAATCCTACAAAATACACCGTTCTTATCATTGTCGATTATTCTTTAATATAATAATATACTATAATTTGTGTCTATTTGATTCAATTAGATCTATCAATTGGTATCAGAGTCTGCTTAAATACATTTTATGGCTATTATTGATCAAATTATATTAAACCACATGAATGGATTGATATATTAAAATTGTTATTGGCCATGTGTGCTTGTATATCTTATTTATTGGTTAACAAGTGTCTAAAGAGTTGATAATAAAATTGAATTCTAATTATTTTGAAAATTGAAAAATATATTGTGTTTCATTTTGACATGGGAATGGAAGAGGAAAATTATTATACAATGGTATCACCTTTTTTATTATAATATTGTCTAAACTGTGAATAGTTAAGACCAATTATTTAATAATTGTTATATAGAAATTTAAAGGTTGCTTGTATATCTTATTTATTGGTTAACAAGTGTCTAAAGAGTTCATAATAAAATTGAATTTTAATTATTTTGAAAATTGAAAAATATATTGTGTTTCATTTTGCCATGTGAATGGAAGAGGAAAATTATTATACAATGGTATCACCTTTTTTATTATAATATTGTCTAAACTGAGAATAGTTAAGACCAATTATTTAATAATTGTTATATAGAGTTGAAGATCAATTATTATCTAATAAGACTAAGATCTAACAACACTCCCATCAATATTACAAAATTGAGTTTTTTTTTTAAAGAAGTTATTACTATAGTCCTAAGTTAATCCAAAAGAAAAAAATTGTTCTGTCATATGCCAATAAATATGGAGGTAGTTTTTTTTAGTGATGGATATATGCTACACGTGTGCTCTTTTGCAGTTATTTAAAAGTGATATTTTGGATCGAACTCTAGTTAAGCATGCCGTTGAAGTCTGTTCACATGCTGTTGTTGTAACACTCTTTTTTCTACCCAACAAACATCACGAATAAAACGACAAATAAATCAGTGTAAAGTCCCAAAAAGGGCATCACATATCGTCACAAAACATCATAATAACAACCTGTCCCGTAACACGGGTTTTTCCATCATAATATAGTTAAGCACCACGCAGCGGGAATCAAAATTTAAAGCACACTTTTATAATTCAAAACTTCTCAAATAAAACTCATGAAAAATATCATGTCCACAAAACAAAAGAACGTAATCGTTCGACTCAAACGTCCTGACCCGATGTTACATATCAGAGCAAGACCCTCTAATCGACGGAGAAATCAAGGAAATACTTCTAAGCTAAATCTTCATGCACCAAGGAAGCTAAGCCTGATCACCTGCACATTATCCACGTGGAGGCAACATTCAAACAGGCAGGGTGAGTAATCACGAAATCAATATATAAGATATAAGTAAAAGATAAAGCACAAGCAACAACATCATCAAGTCATTCACACGTCAGAATACATCAAAATCACATCAATATAATGCAATGCCACATAATATGCAATGCAACCTCATAGACTCATGCATGTGGTACCAACTCGTCATAATCGATGGACACTGAGCCATCACCCTCCAAAGATCCCCACCAATAAGATCGATTCTACACAAGAACAAGAGCACGTCATAAAACACTCAAATCCACACAATGGGATTGAAGCCACCAAATGGACCGAAGTCCCAACTATGCCATGAATGCATGATGCAAATCGTCATAATAAACATCGTCATAAAATCGTCATAATTGCATCATAATTCATGAATTATCAAATAAACATCATTATATATCACCAATACGCACTCGTCAAAGCTCGTCATTAGACTTCACCATTCGTCATATTAGGTTCATCACATAAAATCCCCGATTTTATCCCGTTCATCATCATTACTAGTTTACTAGTGTCTTATTATCTCATCATAGCCCTACGTCTCAAAGAAATTACGTCACAAGCGAAATCGGGACAGAAATCACAAAAACGGGAAAATCTGCCCACCTCACTGCCCATACATGTAAGGACCACCCTGTTACGCATATGGCTCAATTTTCACGCCACCCCTTACGCGTACCATACACGTATCACCAGAGAGGGTTTTCCTCTCAGTTCTCCTTCAGATTCCCCCTTACGCGTAATGGCTAGCCCATACGCGTAAGGCATTCTTCCCCAAAACCCATACGCGTATTGCCCCCTATTACACGTATCCCCTTATTTCTCAGCTTCCCATTACGCGTATTTCCTCCTATTACGCGTATTGCCCACAATCCCATACGCGTATGCTACGCTACATGTAATACCCTGGGAGTGTCCCCCATTACGCGTAACACTTCCCTTGTTACGCGTATCACCAGAAGCTGCCCAAAAACTCAGATCTCGCATCTGAACGCAAATTTCCTCATTCCAGCACCTTCGATCTACCAAAATCAGCCTCAAACCAGCTTCGATTCATCACAAATCTATGTTATTCATCCTACTTCATTGTCTACATCAATTTCTTTCTAATTATTACGTCTTAACCAGTTATTATCAATTTTGATTTTTTTTAGATCTGATTTACCCACATGATCATCACAACAACATCAACATCATGCACACAACTTCAACATTGATTAAAGCAACACATATCAGATTCGCAACAAAGTTCATACATATACAAAGTTACGAAAAATCGTCACAGATTTCAGCACAAATCATCAGAAACGCAAACACACAATTACCTCTACCTTAAACCCATATCAAACATATTATCCCGGATTACCCCCTACCTCGAATTTCCAGCAGAGATTCTTCGTTTTTCGGGGTTCTACGGTTGATTCCTCGTTCTAGCCTCCTTTCCTTAGCTCTCTAATCACTTCATAGGGTTGCACAAAACTAATTCTCATAATCCCTATTTTTCTTTTGTTAATCCTATGTTTTGGGCCTTAATCACAGTTTACCGCATTATCCTCCATTAATCCCCTCAACATTACCGTCTTACCCTTAATGGTCTCCTAATTATTTTAATTAACAATAATAATAATAATCTAAATAATATTCCAATTACTCAAATTATCCTAATATTATTATTAATAAGATAATCTGATTAATTATTACTTCTAAGAGGTCTCAATGTTCTCTTAACCCAAGGCTACCCCACAACACCACATAAATTCATCAACGTCACAAAATCATCTAAAAGCACCAAAACACCGAATAATCATAATAATTTAATTAAATAAATATTATAATTATTTGGGGCGTTACAGTTGTTGAAGACCTACATGTTATAGTCGAATTGTGTTATAATATGTAATTGTCGAATTGGGCATTGTGTTAAGGATCCAATTGGTTAAGTTAGCTTGTACCCTAAGTTAGCTTGTAATGGGTAATTGTTAAAAATCCCATTAGTTTAGTTTGTTAGGTTTATTATAAATAGTATACTAGTTTCTCATTTTGTGGTGTGACAAATCCTAATTAGGGTGAGAGGGTGTTTTGTTATTCTTGAGTACTTGTAATCTGTTTTATAGAGAAAGTAAAGAATAGCAGTTATAACCAATCCTTGTTGTTTTTCCTTGTTAACCCTAACCCTTGTGTGTTTCTTGCCTATAAAGAAACCGAGTATATTTTGTTTTAAGGCATCCTTATTCACAAAAAATTAGTGCGGTGAGCATGAAGAAGATGCCTTCAACAAAGTATGAGATTGAAAAGTTCACTGGAGCGAACGACTTTGGTCTGTGGCGCTTGAAGATGAAATCCCTACTAGTTTAGCAGGGTTGTTTGGAAGCGTTGAAGGGAGAAGAAGCCATGGACGATGCATTAACGGAAAAAGAAAAGCCATGATAGAGAAAGCCAACAGTTCAATATTGTTAAGCCTTGGTGATAAGGTTCTTCGACAGGTGCCACAAGAGATTACGACATCAGGATTATGGTTGAAAATTGAAAGTTTGTACATGACCAAATCTCTGGTGAATTGACTCTACCTGAAGCAAGCTTTGTATTCATTCAAGATGAGTGAAGACAAAGTGTTGGTTGAGCAGTTGGATATGTTCAACAAGCTGATCTTAGATCTTGAAAATATTGATGTGAAGATTGATGATGAAGATCAAGCACTATTGCTATTGTACGCTTTGCCCAGAACATATGCTCACTTCAAAGAAACTCTCCTTTATGGAAGGGAGTCCCTGAGCTTTGAAGAAGTTCAATCAGCCTTGTATTCTAAGGACTTGAACAAATGAAAGGAGTATAAACCTTCGACGGTTGGTGAAGGTTTGGCCGTTAAGGGAAAATTCCTGTGAAATGATGGTAAGTTCGACAAGAAGAAAGGTAAAAGTTAGCAGAAGTCTTATAGTGGCGAGGCATCTGGTATTCAATGTTATCATTGTAAGAAGGAGGGTCACGCAAGAAAGGTATGCCATGAACACTTGAAATATCATGAAGGTAAGGATAATGGCAACGCAGCCATTGTTCAAGATGACTTCCACTCATCTGATGTCCTTGTGGTTTCAAGAAGCGACTCAAGAAAAGAGTGGATTATGGATTCAGGTTGCACTTGGCACATGACTCCAAAAAGAGAATTGTTCGAGGAGCTATGTGATCAAGATGGTGGATCAGTGCTGCTGGGAAACAACAAAGCTTGCAAAATTACAGGTATTGGATCTGTGAGATTCAAGCTCCATGATGAGTCAATAAGGTTATTGACTAAAGTCAGGTATGTACCTGATTTGAAGAGAAATTTGATTTCTTGGTGTATTCGACAAGAAGGGATATGTTTTTCATGGAGAGAAAAGTATCCTAAGAGTCATGAAGGGGTCGAAGGAAGTCTTGAGAGGCGTGAAGAAACAAGACTTGTATACCCTTGAGGTTGAAGTTGTAAGTGGCTGAACTTGTCGAAGATAGAAATTTGGCACATGAGATTGGGTCATGTCAATGAAAGGGGTCTGGTCGAATTGGGGAAAAAAATCTTCTTGGAGGAGACAAAGTCGAAAAGATGAAATTTTGTGAACCCTGTGTACTTGGAAAATCTTGCAGAGTGAAGTTCAACAAAGGCAAACAAAGAACGCATGGATCCCTTGATTACATCCATGCTAATCTTTGGGGGCCTGCAAGGTGTCCATCACATTCAGGAGCAAGGTATTTTCTATCCATAGTTGATGATTATTCCAGAAAGTTATGGGTATTCATCCAAAAAACTAAGGATGAAACTTCTGAGAATTTCAAAAGTTGGAAGACTCTTGTCGAAAATCAGACTGGCAGAAAGGTTAAGAGGTTGAGAACCAACAATGGCCTTGAATTTTTCAATGAGGCATTCGACAACTTTTATGCTGCCTCAGGTATTGCAAGGCACAAAACTACTGCAGGTACTCCACAACAAAATGGTTTGGAAGAAAGGTTCAATCAGACTATTTTGGAAAGAGTTAGAGGCATGTTGACTAGTGCTGGGTTAAAGAAGGTGTTTTGGGCTGAGGCTATTTAGACAACAACATAATAAATAGATGTCCTTTAACTGTGTTAGATATGAAGACACCTGAAGAAGTCTGATCAGGACATCCACCAAGCCTCGACAGACTTAGAGTATTTGGTTGTGTGGCCTATGCTCACATTAGGCAAGACAAGGTCAAACCTAGAGCTCTGAAATGCTTGTTCATGGGATACCCTGAAGGAGTCAAAGCTTATAGGCTATGGTGCCTAGAGCCAGGTCACATGAGGTGTATCACTAGTCGAGATGTAGTTTTTAATGAAGCTGAGATGGCCTTCAAGAAAACTGATGATGCTGACGAAGAGTTGGAATAGGGAGAGATTCCTGTTGAGGTGGAGCATGTTGATGCTGAATTGCATATCCCAGATAAAGTCGAAGAAGAAGCAGAAGCTGCTGTCGAAGATGAGGAGACTGATAATGACTACCTGCTAGCAAGAGATAGGTCAAGGAGAGTCATCAAGCCACCTCAGAGACTTGGGTATGCAGATCTTATAGCTTATGCCTTAATCTCTGGAAGTGAGGTTCTAGACGAAGAACCTAGAGACTATAAGGAAGTTATAAGGAGTCGAAGTAAGACTCAATGACTGAAGGCCATGGATGATGAGATGAAATCTCTTCATGATAACAACACCTGTGAACTGATCAAGAAACCTGCTGGAGCCAGGTTAGCCAGTTGTAATGGATTTTCAAAGTTAAGGATGGAATCGAAGGAGTGGCGTCGAAGAGATACAAGACAAGATTGGTCGCTAGGGGTTTCACTCTAAAAGAAGGTGTCGAATTCAATGACGTGTTCTCTCCTGTTGTGAAACACAGACCTATTCGAATATTGCTTGCCATGGTGGCATAGTTCAACCTTGAACTGGAACAGATGGATGTGAAGACTGCATTCTTGTATGGTGATGTAGATGAAACAATCCTGATGAGGCAGCCTGAACGCTATGTCGAAAAGGGAAAGGAGGATTATGTGTGCAAAGTGAAGTGATCTTTATATGGACCGAAATAATCTCCTCGACAGTGAAATAGGAGATTCGAGAAGTTCATGGCACGCATAAGTTTCATCAGAAGTCAGTTCGACCACTGTGTTTACTTCATATTTAGACAGGGTAATTCATTTTTTATTTTGTTGCTCTATGTGGATGATATTATAATAGCAAGCGACAATGTTGAAGATGTAATGAGGGTGAAGGTTGAACTCAATAAGGAGTTCGACATGAAGGATCTGAGAGCTGCATCCAGGATTCTTGGAATTGACATCCAAAGAGATAGAAAGCAGTCGAAATTATGCTTATCTCAAGAGGCATTCCTACGGACCTGGGAGATAGAAATCAGTCGAATTCAAAGCCTTTTGTGACTCCGACAAACCCTCAATTCAAGCTGATTATAGATCAGTGTCCCAGTACTGATGTTGAAAGAGCTTATATGAATAGCATTCCATATGCTAATATAGTGGGTTCTTTGATGTATGTTATGGTCTGTACTAGACCTGACATAGCATATGCAGTAAGTCTTGTAAGCAGGTACATGGCAAATCCTGGAAAGGCTCACTGGCAAGCATTGAAGTGGATTCTAAGGTACATAAATGAGTCTTTGAACAGAGTCCTAATTTATGGTGGAGCCTTGGGTGAAGATAGTAAAGCAGCAATCGAAGGATATGTCGACTTTGATTATGCAGGTTGTATGGATTCTAGAAAATCTATTTCTGGATATGTGTTCACTATGTTTGGCACAATAATAAGTTGGAAAGCAACACTTTAGAAGGTTGTTGCCTTACCAACCACTAAAGCGGAGTATATCGCCCTAACTGAAGCTGTGAAGGAAGCATTGCAGCTTGAAGGTTTTGCAAAGGAGCTGAAACTTCAAGGCCGAGTTATCACTGTTAAATGTGATAGTCAAAGTGTAATACTCCTTTCGAAGAATTCAACCTATCATGAGCGAACCAAGCACATTGATGTGAGGCTGCATTTTGTCAGAGGGGTAATCGAGCGTGGAGAAGTCCAAGTGCTTAAGATTTCGACAGATCATAATGTTGTTGATATGATCACCAAGACGTTGCCCAGTTGCAAGTTTTTCCACTGTATGCAGTTGATAAAGCTGCATGAAGAAAACTAGTTTGTTTCTTGATGTTATAAAGTTAGATCCAAAGTGGAGATTTGTGATATTTTGGATCGAACTCTAGTTAAGCATGTCGTCGAAGTCTGTTCACATGCTGTTGTCGAAGACCTACATGCTGTAGTCGAATTGTGTTCTAGTATGTAGTTGTCGAATTTGGCCTTGTGTTAAGGATCCAATTGGTTAAGTTAGCTTGTACCCTAAGTTAGCTTGTAATGGGTAATTGTTAAAAAGCCCATTAGTTTAGTATGTTAGGTTTATTATAAATAGCATACTAGTCTCTCATTCTATGGTTTGACAAATCCTAATTAGGGTGAGAGAGTTCTTTGTTATTCTTGAGTACTTGTAATCTGTTTTATAGAGAAAGTAAAGAATAACAGTTATAACCAATCCTTATTGTTTTTCCTTGTTAACCCTAACCTTCGTATGTTTCTTGCCTATAAAGAAACCAAGTATATTTTGTTTTAAGACATCCTGATTCACAACATTAACAATTAAAATAAATAAATAAATAGTATTTGATTGTATACTCTGTATTTGGTGAGATTCAATTGGATCGTTACACATTAAAATTACTAAGTTTCCATAACCGTTTTCTGCATGATAAATGTAGTTCATTTTATTCTAAATCAAGATGATATTCGATTAATGAAATAAACTTATTTGAATACTATATATTTATTATTAATTATTATATCAATCAATTTGAGAATCATAAAGTTACTTAATTACATAAAAATTTAAAATTTTTTTTGTAAAAAAGCTCAAATTTACAGATTTTTCCTATTAAATATTATATATTAAAAATCTTGCACATATTATAAAATTTTTGTGCTGTTTTATTATTCTTTACATGCTCATCAGTAAAATATCATAATTTTTTTGAGTAATTCTTGAGACAAACTAAATTTATATTATTGTTATTATACCAATATTATTATTATTATTATTATTGTCATTGCGAATTCTAAAAGTAATAAATGCTCCTGGATTTTATTTGCAAGAATGATTGTGATACTCTAAAATGTTAGTTAGAAATTATTTTCACTCTCTTGTGACTAATTATATAATTTCATATAAGAAAAAATTGTTTTTAATATTATATACTTCTTTTATGAAAATGTAAATTGTGCAATTATATATATAAAAAATAAACTATTGTATAAAATAATTTTTGAAATTTAGAACTCTTTAATCTTTTATGGATTTCTTGTTAATAAACTCCATTTTAAAATAAAATTACTCTTGAGAATGTTTCAAATAAAATTATTTTGAGAGTTTTATTCTCTATAATTATCTATAATATAAGAAAATTTGTTGTTCTGGAATTCACAACATTGCCCTAACTTGGTTTTTTGCCACATCATGATTTTAGGGGTATTTTGTGTCCAAAATTTACTTTTTGTAACCACTGATGTCATATTGTTCAAATGCAACTTGAAGTTTATAGAATAAAGTATAATGTAGTGGGATGATGATGTCACAACATAAATATCTTTGGAAACTAACTATGTCCAAAATTTAATTTGTTTATTTTTTCTCTCTCTTTTCATGTGCTTCCCCCAAAACATGTGTCGCGCTTTTCATTTTGTGCATGTTTTTCTCTCTCTTTGACCATCTTCTAGGTCTGGCGTCTTCTTCGTCGTCTCTCTTCGCTCTGTTTGAGTTTTCTTCAGAAGGTCATGTTCTTCTTCATCTTCTTTGGTAACAATGCAGTGATGATTTTTTATATTTTTGATTCGAACATTGGGAGAAGAGATGTTTCATGGCAAGGCGATAATGTATCTGTCGAACAACATTAGTTGTATTTCGTCCAGATGCAAGACGCAACCATTGGGAACCTCTTTTGTCGCATGTTCGAGAAAATGTGAATCTGAGCCTTCTTTTGTTCATTCGTCTGGGAAAATTTGTTTGATATTTAGGGTTTTTTGTTTGTAAATTTTGAAACCCTAAATCTGTAATTAATTTGAACGAAATCTGAACGAAGAACCCTAGATTTGTACTTATTTTGTTTTTTATTCTAATTAATTTGGCTTGAAAGTGATAGGGTAAAATGTTTGAAGGTGAAACCCTATATTGACACGAAATCTGAACGAAGAACCCTATATCTGTAAGTATTTTGCTTTTTATTCTAATTATTTTGGGTTGAAATCTGAACTAATTAAGTATTTTCTAATTAATTTGTTTGAAAGTAATGCTAATTAGTTGCCTTGTTTCAGGTGGTATAGGGTAATGTTGTAATTTCCAGAACAACAACATCGTTTTAACAATCTGATTCTCCAAAAGATGAACTCATTCAATGTGACATTTAGTATTTCAATGATATTAGACTAATTTTGTGTTTGTAAGATAGTATTAATCTTCAATGATATTAATGGCTTAACTTGCTTACAGCATTCAGATGTTTGTTCGAAGGAAAATGGAGCGATTTCCATTGTTGGTTGTTCATAGTTTTTATAGTTCTATTGAATTTAATATATTGTGACAATTATTATTTGATTACCATGGACATTTCTCCTTATATGAGAGCAAGTTGTGAAACTTTCGTGATCGCAACACATTATTCTCTGTATTTGAAGTACTGGGCTATATGCAGGTATGTTACAAGTACTAATGATGGTGTTATAGGTTTTGGAAGCACTTAACCCTATTTATAATGATTGGTTACATTTCTTGCTATCATAACATGGATAATTGGTGTTGTGAGACAAATACAATTGTGTTTCCCTTTAGTGAAGCAACAATCAGCGACTCTGTTTTGGTTTTGCACTGATGACAAACGTGAAGTTTTGTAGTTAGGTAGATGTTCTGGAAATCACAAAATTGGCCTAATTGGGAGTAAAGTTGTTTCATGGCAGTGATGACAATGGGGGAAGAGTTGTTTCATGTCAAGATGATAACAATGCAGTGATAATTTTTTATATATTTGATTCGAACATTGGGGGAAGAGTTGTTTCATGGCAAGGCGATAATGTATCTATCGAACAACATATGTTGTATTTCGTCCAGATGTAAGACGCAACCATTGGGAACCTCTTCTCTCGCATGTGCGAGAATATGTGAATCTGAGCCTTCTTTTGATCACGTGTCTAGGAAAATTTGTTTCATATTAATGGTTTTTTGTTTGTAAATTTTGAAGCGTAAAAAGGTTATTTTTGAGATACGAAGTTGAGATTAACATAATGGCCATCAGCAGAGATGCAAGCAACTGGTTCCAATAGAGGTATTTGTTTGTTAGTAGTATTTTTAGAAATTTGATTGGTGTGTCTAATTTCCATTTACTGAAACAACTTGACAACAACATGTCCATTGTATCATATGAATAGGTGCATCAAATGAGTCGACTTCAGAGTTTTTTAGGTCCAATGAGTTTCTCTATTAGAGGCATATACTATGATAAGCCAAAGGGGGTCTCATGAAGCTGGATTTCTTTGGTTCAATTAAGCCTAACGGATGCTACTTTGGTAGACGCATGGGTATTGGACATTGTTTCACTTTATTTCATTCCACACTTAATTTATATGCAGCACAAATGCAGGAGATGAACACTCTCCTCATCCAGCTATAATCTATTCTCTCCCCTATTTGGGTTTGTCTGATCTTCTTGCTGTTGAGAGAGTATGTAAATATCTGCATTTTACTGTTCGAACGGATACACTTCTGTGGAAAAGTATCCATGTTGACCAGCCGTTAAATGAAAGGATGAATGATGATGTTCTTTTGGAATTAACCAGTAGGGCTCAAGGTAAACTTGAGTGTCTGAGTTTGGTGGAGTGTTCTAGGATAACTGTTGATGATCTAAGGCGTGTTCTTGAAGTCAATCCCAAAATAATCAAGGTGAGCATGCATTAGCCTATTATATATATATTTTTTTGAAGTTCAAATTGCAATTTAAATACGCTTATGTTCATATAGCATGCATTTGTGGAGGGTTCTATGGAGTGAGGTATGGTGTAAGCATCAAGGAAAAAATGTTATTCTTTACAGGTTAGGAACTGTGAGCTTCGTTTTTATGACATTTGAGTTTGTGAACTTAATGATTTTTTACATATTTTCTTTCTTGGTCTCTTGTGTGAAATAATATACTCAGTTAAGGTGGTTTTGAAATGGTATTCCTTAGTTTGCCTTTCTGGGGGAGTTGTTTTTTGTTATTATTTACATGACTATGTATAACTATTTGTTAGTGGGGTGAATCAATCTTTAGTTTCCTGATGGCTGGTATATTTTTGTCTCAAATGCTCTTTTCCGTATTTTCAGGTAAGCTTCTCTTCTTGGGCTTCATGATTGATTGGTTCTCAAGGGTGAGTTATGTCTAATTGTAGTGACATTATTTAACTCCGGTCCTGATTAATTACTGCTACATAGATAAGGTACATCTACTTTCTGCAACATAACATTATATTGTTTTAAATAGCACATCTAATATCCCATGGTTTAATATAATTTTGTGTTTCTTAATTTGTAATTATATAGATATGAAATACTCAAATTATATTTATGCCTTTGAAATCTATTTACCACTTCTGATGTAAATAGGTTTTGGGCCCATAATAACAATATACAATATTTTGCTTCCCAATGCCCCATATTAAATAATAATGTATTTTAAAATAAATGAAAAACTTGACCATTGATATTCAATTACCAGCACTGGTTATTGAACTACCCAACCATTAATTACAACCCAAAAAAACGTTTAGAATCTCAATGTAAACCATTATATAAACATTTTCCTCTTCATTTTATCACACAACCAGCATCATTCAAGTAGGAAAATGAACATGAGTTCCAATGATGCTGTCCATACCCAACAAAGTTCAGATGTTCAACAACCAACTTCAGATGTTCAAAGACCTACTTTTGATGTTCAACAACCAGTTCACACCCAACAAGTCCAGCCCGAGGAAGCTGTGCAGAGCCTACAGTCGGTCTCAGTTGAAAGAAGATGGAGGAGGAGGAGAATTAACAGAGCAAGAAGGATACGAAAGAAACATACGTTTGATTCAGATGATGAAGACTTAACACCAATCGGTTGGAGCAATTTCATGTCATTCAGGCCTTTTAGATTTGACTATTAGGAGTTTTATTTTTCTCAATGTTGTAACTTTCGTTTCTGAATCGGCCACTATGAATGATAAAGATTTCAATTCATATGAATGAAATTGGTTTTGATTTTTTGATTTCCTTTTCTGCGTTACATACAATTGTAGTTCAAATATGTTATAGTTATTAAAATACATGTTTACAAATACAGCTTTTGTCATTCAAGTTTTTTGTTGTTTGAATGTATGATTCTTGACAAAATTTAACGTTTATGAGTGACACATGTCTGTTTACAGAGGAACCTTTTGGCTTGGGTTATTATTTCGCATCCTTTATACCTTTAAGGTGTATCAGTATCAAAAGTGTAAGATGATGATGACATAAATAAGATGCCCAAAACCGACTTGGTGTTGAAATCTAATATTTGACGGGTACCATAAGATATAGCTGTATTTTGTACTCTTTTTTTACCTACTTGTGTTGTGGCTTGTGATAGGTATATTTTAATTTTGTAACAAGGTTGTCATCTATACAGTCACCTCTCTCTGTTTCTCTCTGTTGCTGGTAATCATAACAAAGTTCTTCCAGGATTGGTTCTTGGATTTTGCTTATGCATTAATGACTGTTCGTTTGGAATCTCTATATCACTGGTTTTTTGGCATTCTTCTTCTTCTTTATGAAGTAATTCATTAGTGATAAAGGGTTAAATGTTGATGGTCGATGCAGGTGGTATAGGGTTAAATGTTGATGGTTGATGCAGTGCGACATCTTGTGGAAAATGCTCAAGAAGATACTCATAAGCAGTACTTTGTTTTGCCTTTTTAAAGGCAATTTCGTCTATATTTTGTGCCCGGTTAGTTAGTTTGTTTAACTTTATTCAATTCTTTCATTGGTTTAGTATATGTGTACCGTTGTATAAAATGTAGATTTGGTTGACAATTCCTTTTATTATTTTCTTTTCCCATTAACTTTGTTGATGTTGTTATCGTTTTAACAATCTTATTTTCCAAAAGATGAACTCATTCAAGGTGACATTTAGTATTTCAATGATATTACATTAATGTTGTGTTTGAAATATAGTCATTAATCTTGAAGGATTTAACACCTCACGGATTCCAATTAAAATCTCAATCGAATGTGAATAGATTTTTTACAATATTAATGGCTTAACTTGCTTACAGCATTTAAGATGTTTGTTCGAAGGAAAATGGAGTGATTTCCATAGATGGTTGTTCGTAATGGCTAACCATATTCTTTTTGTCTTAGTAGTGGAACAAATGTGTGGGAAAAAAGTGGACCTGAGAAAAGAGGTCTATGAGTTGGAGACTAAGTTGAACAAGTTACGGCAATGTGGTACTTTGGCGATAGTATCCTTACTTTGAAAAATCTGTATACAAATTGTTGTTTCGATTTCAACGGAACAAAAATATGGAGGTCTGTTTCTGGGTTGTGGATTACATTTCAAGCGAAAAAGGATTGGGATCTGGTTTTGGATTTGTGGACTCTATTTCAATTTGTGTGTTTTTCTCTCTTTATATTTATCTTCACGAAACCCTAATTTTTTTCTCTTTTTCTGTCTATCCCCTTTAACAACTTTCCGTCGAATCAGTTGGAGAAATTTTTAACGATAAGGAACTTTTTCATCTGTTTATTTATTCGTATTTTAATTAGATGTATTGTTTTATGTATATGATGGTTTGATTTCAGCATCAGATATTTATTTTTGATGATTTTGTTGATTTTATTTATGTTCCCATTATATTTTTTCTGTTAGTTCAATCATAGATACTTTGTTTTGAGTTTTTACTTTACTCAAGAAATTCAACTGATTGAAATAATTTGTTGCAGAATGTTAAAAATAGTTTATTCAATTCACAAGCCTTGCAAAAATCAACTACATGAGTTATCTCCAACCTTAGATAAGTGTGAGCCTTCAAATTGGTGCAGTCAAATGCGAAGCTTCACATTTCAAAACAGGCTGTTTGTTTGATTTTGCTTGGATCTCCATTTCATGGGATTTTGTGCATCAAAAGAGTAATGTATCAGAACTGGACAATATCCAGGTACCTGTCCTAACTATTCTTTCTCTCTCATCTCATTAATTTTATAATAATTTATTTATGTTCTAATACCTACCCCCATTAGCCACAGTTCATGACAGTAAAGAGTAGTCTAATCAAGAACAATAATGATGCAGGCTAGGTAGGCTATAAAGCCAAGGAAAGAGTGGTCTAATCTGAAGGGTTTTTAAAACGAGAGTGTCATAAGATATTAAACTATAAAGGTAATATCATGCAATATAATAGTCATTTCAATAAATATCAAATAATATAATAGTCAATTCAATAAATATCAATTAAGACCTCAATTAATTAAATATCAATTAATTAATATTAAATATTAAATAATATAATAAAAATCTAAAAATATAGTCATTAGTTAGACTTACTTTTAGTATTCTATAAAATATGGTTTTCATAATGAAGTTAAAAGTAATATTGGGCTGAGTTGGAAAAAAGGTAGCATTGATTGAAAAAAGGCCCACTTTATGTAGTATAAATTGGTATTCATTCATAGTAAAGAAAACCATAACAAGGTATGGTTAGGGGCATTTGTTGGAACTGTACACTAAACAAACACTCCATGGAAACTGCGAAACCCATTTCATCTTCAAGCCGGTAAGCTCTTGATTTTCCTGTCGAGTTATAAAAAATATGTTTTTTTTTATACCTCATCAATGCTTAAAAGTATGACATTTGTTTTTTATTTCAGATCTTCCTCAGATATCTCAGCATCAGAGGAATGAACTGAACAGTATGTTGACAAAGTTATTGAAGTGCGTCAAGAGGTAGAAGTTGCATCCAGAAATGAAAAAAATGGAAAAACACATGCAACTGTTCTTGATATTTGGAAAGTACGAAAGGCTGCTAAAAGGGGTGTGAACAATGACATTATTTTGAAAAAAATCATCCTTTGGCGAAAGTTTTAAAGTTAATGAGTTTCCTGAAAACAAGTTTAACAGGTACCATGTTATTTTTGCGTTAGGGTTATGTTTTGTAAATGCATACAGTATTTGATGATACATGTTTGTTTTGGTGATGTTGCATCTATCAATGACATTTTCGTTAGGGTTATGTTTATCAATGACATTTTCGTTTTCCGTTTGGGTTATTTACTTTGTTATTATTAGTTCTGCATGTTGAATGTTATATTTTGTAATTTGTTTGTGAATGTTTTGAAGGGAAGGAAACATAGGCGATGAAGAAAATGAGGAATCGAAAAGTGTACAAGACAACGGCGAGAAAGATCAGTCTGATGATGACGACTCAAATGCGGAAGACTTGGAGAAAGAATCTGAAGATGAAAAAGAGGAGGTTTTTTACTGGGAAAGGGAAATTTCTTTTGGTTATAAGGCTCTGAAAAATGTTCTTGTAAGACCACCTAACTCAACATATTTTCTAAATCAAACTTATGTTACAAATTGATATTTAGTGGTTTTAAATTTAAATTGTACAACATTTTCCAAGGGAGGTCACAATGAATTGTCTATTTTGGGACCAAAAAGAAATATTAATAGTTGATGAAGATACTGCTAATACATACTCAGGAAACATTCACTATGCAAAGCGAAACGGAAAAATGGTGAAAAAGGAAAAATTTATAGGGACCGGGTGGTATGAGTACGCTAAAAAGAAGAAATTACAAAGAGGTGATAAGCTTGGTTTTTCCATACACACTGTCTCTCCAGAAACCATGTATGTATGTCTGTTAAACCGCTGATGGTTTTGAAAGAACTAATGTGTAGCAGTTGATGAAAAGGTGGTGCAACTTTTGTTTTGTTTTTGTATTTGTAGGTGAACCTGGTTTGAATTTGCAGT
Source organism: Lathyrus tuberosus (assembly GCA_022829125.1). Lineage (NCBI taxonomy): Eukaryota > Viridiplantae > Streptophyta > Magnoliopsida > Fabales > Fabaceae > Lathyrus > Lathyrus tuberosus. Next base: position 16,985,620 of record JALAZF010000083.1, read on the forward strand.
AATATTTTGGTTTGATTTTATGAAATAGGTGGCGTGTTGTTATGTGTAATGTTGGTTTTTCGATTAATGTTTTGTTTCGGTACATTTGATGAACAGAAAATTACAAAGACTAAACATTTTATGCATGTACTGATTTGCTTGGAGTACTGAAGAGAAAAAAGTTAAAATACTATTACAGAGTCATCTTAACATCCTTCTTATAATCTCAGCACGTTACAAAATAAATTATTAAATTCTAATTCTTTAAAATAAAATATTATTGTAAGTATTTAATTATAAATATTCTATACAAATTGAATAAATTATTAAATTCTAATTCTTTAAAATTAAATATTATTGTAAGTATTTAATTGTAAATATTCTATACAAATTGAATAAAAAAGAGTGTAAAATTTGTAACATTTTTTTAAGCTAAGGTTTTATAAGGACAAATAGAAAAATAAAAAATGTAAGAAAAAAAAAGATGTTGAACAATTGATATAATATTTTGAAAATTTAACATACAATTATTTTTATACATGACAAAAAAAAATAGTATTGTTATAAACGGATATAACTTACCTACTGATTAAAATATTGAAAAATAGAAATTTATCAACCTTTTTATGAACGAACATAACTTTAATTTTGATTCAATTTTTTGTATACACGAAAAAAATATTATTGTTATAAAATGACACAACTTTAATTTTGATTCAAATGTTTTTGTATACGAAAAAATACTATTGTTATAAACGGGCACAACTTTAATTTTGATTCAAAGTTTTTAATATATGAAAAAATACTATTCATTTAAATGGGAACAACTTAAATTTATATTCAAATATTTTTTTATATAACGTAAAATACTAATGTTATAAACGGGGACAACTATACATTTGATTCAAATATTTTTAGAAAACGAAAATAATACCACTGTTATAAACGGGGACAACTTCAAATTTGATTCAAATTTTTTATATACCAAAAAAATATTGTTGTTTTAAAAGGGTATACCTTTTATTTTCATTTAAATTTTTTTATATAACATAAAAACTACTCTTATAAACGGGGACAACTATAATTATGATTCAAATACTTTTATATACGAAAAAAATACTATTGTTATAAACGGGTATAACTTTAATATTGATTCAAATTTTTTTATATACAAAAAAAATGCTACATGTTATAATCCGCCACAACATTTTCTTATACTTACCAATACAAATTTTTAATTTCAATCATATATGTTTTTATTATTTGACCATTTTTCTTTTCAATTTGATTAACAAATACGCGTCCATAACATAAAATTCTCGAACAGACAGCCCCGTGCGAACGCACGGGTTAGTTACTAGTTTATTTAATCTTAATTTGAAGAATTGTAATCATGTCTATGATGGATACAATTGTACCAATTTTGTTCAATAAAATAATTAAATTTATTTTAATAATATTTAATATTATGTTGATAATAGTTGTACCTTATTGGTATATTTTTGTTAATATAATTTTATCATTAATTATGCAAATTTTGCTTAGATGATAATTACAATATTTAATTATATTTAATATTATATTCATGATAGTCGTACCCTATCGGTATGCTATTGTTAATATAATTTGTTGTTAATTGATAAATATTCTTGTGATTTGATACTAATGTCAAAGGCAGTTTCTTTGGCGTGGCTCGTTGGAGGCTATTAAGTCAGCTGTTTGTCCATTTTCAAACCAAAGGAATATGGAGGATTTGGAATAAAAGAGATCTCTGTTTTTAATAAGGCTTTGTTATCGAAATAGTTGTGGAGACTTATCCATAAGGAAGATACGATTTGAAAGCCTTTATTAACGTTCAAGTATGACTGGTATGGTAAAAGGATTTTATTAATTCAGGAGACTAATAATGGCCGGTTTTATTCTTTGTGGTGGAAGGATTTGTTGCAGCTGGGAGATTCAATGGAAGGAGGACTCGTTCTCATTGCAGCTGGCAAGTAAACTTGGAGATGGATCCTTGATTTCATTCTACAATGCTCGATGGATAGATATAAAAGCTTTTTACTGCAGGTTCCCTGATCTGTATGATATTTCAGAGTTTAAATACAAGGCTGTGAGAGACATGGTAGTTTGGGAGAACAATAGTTGGATTTGGAATTTAGGTTTCCAAGAAGATCAACTTGGAGGGGGGGGGGGGGTGTTTGCAGACTCAGTTCCAAGATCTGAAGCAGCTGCTTTTGGAGGTTTAATTTCTCCAAGTGAGGGAATTGAAGACAATTTCAAGTGGCCTTGCCCTGTTGATAACCAATATACGGTTAAGTCTCAGTATGTTTTTATTCAAAAAGCTGGGAAGTTAGATTCATTAGAAATTACCCTCAAGACTGCATTAGATTTAGTGTGGCTATCCTTGGTTCCAATGAAGGTAAAGTTGTTTGCTTGGAGACTTTTTTTGGACAAGTTACCGACACATTTAAATCTGGCAACTAGGGGGATAATTTCTAATCCTTATGATGTTGTTTGTGAATTTTGTTTTAATGTTGTAGAAAGCTTGGATCATGTATTTATTTTGTGCCTGAAGATTAGTATAGTTTGAAAGGAAATATTAAATTGGGTAGGGGTGCCTTGGAGTGAGCATGAGAACTGTTGCGATCATTTCTTGGGATGGTTTCTCAGGTTAAATGATAACACATCCAAGAAGAGGGCATCGATAATATGGTTATGCACTTGTTGGTGTATTTGGTGGCAAAGGAACCAAATTATGTTCAACGATGGTTTCAGTAATGTTGAAGATCTAGTATTTAGAATCATCAATACTTCATGGTGGTGGACGTCTTGTGACTATAGTAATAGAATTAGATGCAGATGGTATGAGTGGTTCAAGGAACCATTGGATTTTGGGTTTAATACCCTTTTTAGTCATGTATCTTAACCTCGAGGTTCATTTTGCCCCCTTAACATTAAAAAGGTCCATATTGGTCCCTTAACTCTTCAAAACGTTCCATATAGTCCTTTTGTCTAATTAATGACGAATATAGCAATTGATTTTTAAATTTTTCCACCGGTATTAGGACAAAAAGGACTAATATGAAACGTTTTGATGAGTTAAGGGACCAATATGGACCATTTTTAAGTTAAGGGATCAAAATGAACCCCGGGTTTAAAATACGGGACCAAAAAGAATAATAGGCCTTGGATTTTCTATAACAGGTTTTGGTATGGTGGATGTGTTGTAGTATATTTCCACTATGTAACTTTTCTGTGAAATACTAATTTTATTTCATATTACTATATAGTTTGCCTATTAAAAAAATATTGTTGTAGATATATTTAGAAATTGGAGTTATGACTACTCTTGGTGCTACTATAATGAAGTTTTCGAATCAAATCAATAATTTTGTAACATGTTTATAAATTTAATTGAATGTTTACAAGACTCTTTACATTCCTTCCACCTCAACGTGTAGATTTTAATCTAGTTCTCTATTAAGTACGAAAAATCTTTTAAAAATTTTAATCTAGTCAACGATTCTTGAATAAATATTAATATTTTTAAAAGAATACGTAATTACTCTACATAAACATAATCAAGAATTCACTTTATTTTTTTAAAGAAATTATTTAAAATATATTGTTAGATCTGTTCATAACTTTATGATTTCTACCGATATAAAAATCAACAATAAAACTCTAAACCCTTAAACCCATACCAGAATTCAATTAGAGAATGAAGGTGGAAGCGTATGTGAATTATCCATTGAAATCGTTGAAGGTTCCGGGTTTGTGATCTTCCGATTGTAGAGTTTCTTAGTGTTCCTTGAATCTCCTTTATGAACGCAATATCCGGACGCGTGCACACTTGGGCATACATTAGACTCCCTACTGGTAACGTATAAGGAATCTTATGCATTTCTTGAATTTCTAAGTTTCCTTTTGGGCACTGACTGAGACTGAATTTGTCTCCCTTAGCAATTGGAGTATCTCCTAATTTCCAAGTACCATTTCGATATAGCTCATTTGTGATAATCCTAGAATACTACGGGATCGGTCTCGATGTATCTGAATTCCTAATACAAAAGAGGCATCACCAAGATCTTTCATTTCAAAATTTCTTGATAGAAATTTCTTAGTTTTGTGCATTATTCCTATATCATTTGTGGTAAGCAGTATGTCATCTACATACAAGACCAAGAAAATGTACTTGCTCCCACTGAATTTGTGATACCCACAATCTTCAACAACTTTCACCTCAAAACCAAATGAGAGAATTACTTCGTGAAACTTGTGATACCACTGACGAGATGCCTGCTTTAGTCCATAAATGGATTTTGTCAATTTGCAAACCATATTCTTTGAGTCTCCTGACACAAAGTTTTCTGGTTGCATCATATAGATTATTTCATCAACGTTGGCATTGAGGAAAGTTGTCTTGACATCCATTTAATGGAGTTCCAAATCATAATGTGCAACAAGAGCCATGATTGTCCTAAAAGAGTCTTTCGATGAAACCGGAGAGAAAGTCTCTTTAAATTCAATCCTTTCCTTTTGAGTATAGCCCTTAGCCACAAGACGAGCCTTATACCTCTCCACATTATCGTTAGAATCCCTTTTGGTCTTAAAAATCCATTTGCAACCAATGGGTTTCACAACTTCTGGTAATGGGACAAGTTCTCAAACTTTATTGTCTTGCATGGACTTATACTCCTCCTTCATTGCTTCAATCCACTTTTCCGAGTTGGAATCCTGCATGGCTTGACTGAAGTCGATTGGATCATCTTCCAGCATACCATTATTTTCCTCATGTTCTCGGAGAAACACTATGTAATAATTCGGAATAGCATTTCTCCTTTCTCTAGTGGATTTCCGCAAAGGTATTGGTTGTTGTAACACTTGTTCTTGAGGATTTTGAGTTTGTTCTTCATGAATTACCAAATCATCTTGAGTTTGAGGAATTGCAACAATGTCTTGTGCAGGTTCCGTACTTGCTTGATCAAAAGGAACTATATGAATAGGTTCTGGAATTGTTATCGATTCTTCCTCTAAGACAAAGTCTTTAACCTTATTATTTCCCCAAACTCAATATCCTCAAAAAATGTGGCTGTTTCCGTCTCAAAAATTGAATTTAATTTGGGATCATAAAATTTGTAGCCCCTAGATCTTTTAGAATAACCAATAAAGTAGCTGCTCACTGTTCGGGAATCCAATTTCTTTTCATTTGGCCTATAAGGCCTTGCCTCAGCTGGACATCCCCACACATGAAAATATTTGAGACTAGGCTTTCGCCCGGGTCCCAAGCTCATAAGGTGTTTTGGCAGCTGCTTTTATTGGTACTCTATTTAGAATATAAGCTGCAGTCTTTAGTGTCTCTCCCTAGAGTGACTCTGGAAAGGTAGAATGACAAATCATACTCCTTACCATATCTTTAAGAGTGCGACTTTGTCTTTCAGCAACACCGTTCATGCTAGGAGCTCTTGGCATGGTGTACTGTGGGGCAATTCCACATTCCTCTAGGTATTTGGCAAAAGGCCCTTGACGTTATTCACCTGAACCGTCATATCTACCGTAATATTCACCGCCACGGTCGGATTTGACTTTCTTAATTCTTTTGTCAAGTTGATTCTCAACTTCAACCTTAAACGATTTGAACATATCCAATGACTGAGACTTTTCATGTATAAGAAATACGTATGCATATCTAGAATAATCGTCTATGAATGATATAAAATATTTTTGACCATTCCAAGAAGGTGTCGGAAATGGTCTAAAATGTGTATGTATCAATTCTAAGACATCCGTAGCTCTATATGCACTAAATTTATTTGTTTTGGTCTGTTTTCCTTTAATGCATTCAACACAAACATCAAAGTTTGTGAAGTCAATGGAATCCAAAATTCCATCTGACACCAGTCGTTCAACTCTATTTTTAGAGATGTGACCTAGGCGTTTGTGCCATAATGCTCCTGAATTGTTATCCTCAATTTTACGCTTAGTACCACGTGATTCCACATTCAAGCATTCACCATAGGTAGCTATTATGTCAAGAAAATATAGATTATCATGCCCATAAGTGAACCAGTCCCAACAATATTTGAATTGAAAGACAGCTTGAACACATTGTTTCCAAATGAACAAAAATAACCTGATTTGTCTAAATAAGAAACTGAAATCAAATTTCGTCTAAATGACAGAACCACAAAAGTGTCTTTCAAATCCAAATAAAATTCGGTACACATTAATAATCTAAAATGCCCTATAGCTTCCACCTACACCGACTTGCCATCTCTAACATAGATGTATCTTTCAACATCATTTGGCTTCCGGTAGTTCAAGCAACCCCTCATTGAAATACTGATGTTAGTAGTTGCACCAGAGTCTAACCACCAAGTGTTTCTAGGTACTAAAGCTATATTGATCTCAGAACAAACCAAACCATGACTCATGCGATTGGAGCGATCCCATTCTCATAATCTTGCTTCTGTTCAGAGGTACCAAATTCCATAGGAGAAGGAGGTTGACTCATCCTTAATGCAAGGTCAAGATCCATGCAGGCAAGAACAATTTCCATTTTCTCGTTCCAATCCTTAAAATCTATCCCATTCAAGACCCGAACCTTATTCATATTAGCAGATATTGAAGCAATTATAGCTGAAAAAAGAACAAAAAGCAAACATTTTAAATATACTCATATAAATAAAAAAACCGAACCATCAATGTTGTTCAAATAAAGGCATAACCCATCTCAAGATACCAAGTACTGCACCACCAATATCAAGTCTTTGGACAGTAATATCGACTGCTAGTGGTATTCTTGTCGTAACGATCAAACATGGATAACAAAAACATGTCGAATAATAAACCCCTCTTTGGATTGATTTATTATTCAAATGTAGGATCTCATAATTATCACATGTTTACCATCACAGACGCGTATGAAAACCGGCCAACCACCTATTATCCTTTGCGTCAATTGATACTCGCATGGACAAACATACACACAAACCATAAAAATATTTAACATTTTTCATAAGAAATTGTTATAAAAGAGGCCACTTTGGCGACTTTTTCATTTCAACTACTTACCTAAAAAATGTTAAATTACTGTATAAAAATACATTTCGTAGCCAAATTCGAACAAAATTGAACCAAAGAAAAATTGAAATTAAATCCAAATAAAAAACACCAATGCATTTTATTGTATTGTTACGACATTATACTAAGTTTAATCTCAAAATATAAAATCACATATATTATTTATAATAAATAATAAATAATATAAAAAAACATATAATTCTTTTATAACAAAAAAAATTATAATGCATTTATTAAAAAGAAAATTGATCCTTGTTTTTATCCTTATACACCGCATAGAAAGACTTGGAGAAAAAATTCAACAAAACTATGAACAGTTTTATTACGCACTGAAGATGGAACCATATCGTCAGTTTTATTACCTTTAGCTGCAGAAGTGTTGGTTGTTATGTACAACAACTCTATATATAGCATTATCCTTTGATACGCATCTAAATGCAATTTACATAGAAAATATTTATTTGATAAAAAAATATAATATTTTATAATCATTAGAATATAATCAGAAGAAAACAGAGAGATAGGGATGAATCTAGTTGTCCAACGGAATGACTATTATTTGGAGATTATAAGTGGTAAAAAGTATTCTAGTCAAAACCAACAAAAGACACTATTATAATAATAACAAAAGAGTGTAAGAGCAAAATGGTTTCCGTATAAGAGCGAATAAAATTGAAGATAAATTCAACCTAATATTTAATTTCAGATTCAAGATTTTGAGCACAAAAATTTTGTAAGATCAAAATGGATCTCAATTTTAGAACCCTGATAAAAAAACACCTCATAAACACAACATATATTGATTTATACAATTGAAAGATAAAAGGATCCTAAATAACCCAAAAAACAAATTGAATCAAATATGGGTGACTCTGATACCACTTGTTAGATCTGTTCATAACCTTATGATTTCTACCAATATAGAAATCAACAACAGAACTCTAAACCCTTAAACTCATACTAGAATTCAATTAGAGAATGAAGGCGGAAGCATACCTAAATTTGTCATTTAAATCGTTGAAGATTCCGGGTATGTGATCTTCTGATTTGTAGAGTTCCTTAGGGTTCCTTGAATCTCCTCTGATGGGGATGGAGAGAGAAAACCTGATAAACCTTATTTTTAGAGCATTTCTTAATGCACCACCCAAGTTTCTTAGGCACCACGTGAAATTATTTTTTGCCCCCTAATTCCGGATGTGCACATCCGGACGTACCAAATTTTTAAAAAACGCTGAACTGTTCCGGATATGCATATCCAGAAATAATTCTGATGTGTACTTCCGAAAGGATTTCTTATTAATTTGCGCTAGACCTTCTTCCTTCCCTTCATTCTTCACATTTTCATTTTCCAAACTCCCTCAAACTCTCTCAAACTCTCAAATTTTCAATCACCTCAAATATCGATTTTTTCCTCTCGAGTTCGTCACAAAGCAACATCTACAACGATCAAGAGACTCCAAATCCTCCGTATCTCATTTTAAACGGTAAGTTTGCAAATTTTAGAGTTTCGGAGTAATTTTCGAGTAATCGATTTAGAGTAGATATTTAGGTGTAGAAATTGTTAGGTTGTATGAATAACATAGGTTAGAGACAATGTAGGTTTTTTTTTACTGTTTCAAACGGATGATCAGGGCATTAAAATGCCCTTTTGCATGTTACAGTGGCCATGGCTGCCATTTTTAAACTTCAAAATACGTACCGGATGTGCAAATCCGGAAAGATTGTAACGTTTAGTATTCTGAGTGTTTAATTATTTTTAAAAAATTCTAATTTATTTATTATGCTCTGCAGATTAGATGGCTGGCAGAGACGATCGTATCGTACATGGACGGACAGCTCATCACGCATCTGTCCGACGTGAGCGGGTGTAGTCTACAGCGGAGGCTTCCGGCACAGAGGGAGTTCGGGTAGCCCCTACAGCTGAGGGACATCCTACACCACAGCCATCCACATCATAGGTTCAGGCCACTTCCACATCTCAGGTGCAGGCCACTCCCCCTTCAGTCGTCGATTCTACATCTCAGAGGTGCAGCATTTCGACTGGTAGTTCATCAGGGTCCCAGCCCGCACGTAGGCGTCGTCGGGAGACTCCAGCTCCATCAGCTTCTCCTCCTCGTTCCCCTGTTCCTGTTCCTGTTCCAGAGGGTGATCACCCAACACATGATGGTGTTAACGCCGATGACGATTTCAATGAGCTGGGCGGTTACCCCGGGGGACCGTCTGATATGTCCCTACTCGTGGGGTACTCTGAGCATACTGCTAGATATGTCTAGATAGGACAGGTAACCTTTCTTGGTTTACTTATAGAATTATTTACGTTGAAAATATTTTCATTTGTAACATTGTTTAATTTGGAAATTTTCAGGCGAAGGAGTCCCAGAAGTTCTATAACCATGGGGGCAAGGTTATAGACATGCTTGAGCTGCTGCCAGAGGCTGAGTGGTTCACGTCTGCAGTTGCTGCCTCTGGTCTTAGAGGCCTGTCTAGGATTGGGTATTCCCAGATCCAGTACGGTATGCTGATGGCCTTTGTTGAGAGATGGCACCCTAAGACATCCTCATTCCATCTACCGTACAGCGAGATCACGATCACACTGGACGACATCTCGTGCCTTTTACATCTACCGATCACGGGTACCCTTCTCCTTCACGGTAGGATGTCGAAGGCGGACGCGATGGAGATGCTGGTTTCAGAGCTTGGGGCTACCCCAGAGGACGCACTTGAGGAGGTGACGCAGTTGAGAGGCGCACACGTCCGGTTCAACTTTCTGATACACAGATTTGGTGAGGAGCTTGACGAGGCCCGACAGGCAGCAGGGGATGCAGCTGCGGTGGAGATCCACAGGCAGCGTGCCCTGAGATGCTACTACCTGTTTTTGCTCGGTATGCAGGTGTTTGTGGACACCAGTGCCTATTATGTTGATGTCGTCTACCTCAGTTACCTTTCGGATCAGACAGAGATCCACGGGTACAACTGGGGGGCGGCTGCGCTGGCATACACCTATTCCAGGCTCTCTGATGGTTGTCGTTAGGCAGCCAAGACTGTGGCAGGCAACTGTACGCTATACGTGGTAACAATCTAATATTCTAAGTGATTTTTTCATTTCATTTCTTTCTATATTCATTATAATGTTTGACACCCATGTTATGTTTTCCATTTCAGGTGTGGATTTTACAGCACTTTCCCAACATTACTGGCTGGGGGTGTGTCGAGGGGTACACTGAGGATATGCCACGTGCTGCTACATTTGTCCTGCTCAGAGGGAGCTAGGTGTCGGGCCCCTTTAGAGTGTATCTTGATCGGATGGCTGCTGAGGACGTTTTGTATAGCCCCTATGCCGCTCACCGTGTGACGCACCCGTTCGATGAGGTTTGTTTGTTCTCAGGATGGTTGGCATGCAGTTCGACCGTTACTGTCCGATACCTGCCGGAGCGCGTCTTGCGTCAGTTCGGTTACACGCAGACGATCCCCAGGATGCCTTATGAGTCAGCTGCTCTAGGCTTGACCCGCAGGCAGATAGATGAGCTATATGCTGACTACCAGTCCCACTTGGTACCGGAAGAGGCTCGGGCGACCAGAGCAGAGAGAGACTGGAGCGTTGCTGTCGGGTACATCGTGTGGTTCTACACCGTCTCACACCCATGCATGGTGCCCACTGCTGAGGGATCGCCACCCAGACCTGCTCATCAGGAGATATTAGAAGAGCGACAGTCTCAGCTGGACCATACTCAGGATGTCCTACCACGCTGTCGTCAGATAGAGCAGATAGCGCAGCAGGCCATTGAGGCCGGTCACCTCCCTGAGGGATCTAGTGCCAGACTTGCCGTGGACAGGATTATTGCGATTGCTCGGGGGGCACTTCAGTACCGCAGACATCGATCCAGGATGGCGGGTAGGGACAGAGGAGTAGGGGCGCCAGGAGAGATCCTTCGCCATACGCAATAATTTTTTGTTTGATGTATTCTATTTATATTAGATGTATGCACTGTATTTTGACAGAGGTTTATTTTATATATTGATATTGTCAAATGTATATTAAGTTGCGACGATATATTAACATATGCGACCAAGCAACAAAACCGATTTAAAAAAAAAATTAATTTATGATGTTTTCCGGATCTGCAGATCAGGAAAGTTTCCGGATGTGCACTTCCGGAACGCATCAGCGTT